>CM046724.1:17381433-18658766 GCA_025584915.1 Monochamus saltuarius | reverse complement strand
TCCATCAAAATATTTAATTACTCAAAATTCAGCACCAAAATAATTTAACTCATAAATGAGTTTGAGGTTACTCATTGATATTTTTTACTGTGTACACGTCGAACCCTATATTTAAATCAGTAAGAGAACCTGGAATGACTGTACGATATAGTAACATTAATAAACATATTTTTAATGTAAATAAGGGTCGCAAGACTGTCAATACTTTCGATTAGATATCATATCGTAATTTCGGGCTTGTAGGGAAAACATTGCAGTCACGTCACGTTTTATTATATCTTGGTATTCAGTACACCAAGATACATTGTTTCTGTAAAATCTAAGCTCTAAGTTTTGAGACTATACAAATTGAAGTTGTTAATATTAGATGTTAAAACCTTTAACCAACAATATTGAAACCTTTGTTTACATTTTTTTTTTCTCACGTGAACTTACATTGTAGCACGTGACGTGACAACAATGTGTTTTATTTCAACCGTCTTTTGGTCTTGATCTCATCATTGAGTACTACGCTATCAAATAAAGGCTATATATTGATGAATGAAAGTCGTATATAGAAAAAATGCCTTTTTTATCTGAATGAAATGGGTTTCAGATTAAGTAAATATTAAAAAATCTTAATTTGCTTGTACCATGGTCTGCTGGACGCTTTGCGGAATATCAGTTTTTATAGACAGCTGTAGTATAATACAGGATGATTTACTTAAAACTACCCAGGCAAATTACAGGGAAACTAAAAAAGATAGCGATAGTCTGTAATCGCCAGCTTTTAGGTATTATCAAAGGCTTTTATTTTCTATAGTTTAACTTTTTTTGAGGAAAATATCTTTTATTTAGATGAACAATTTGGAAGATACATGAGGTTTTACTAGAATTGCTCAGAAATGGTACTTTTACATTATAAAATATTTAAATTTTTCTCAACCTCTAATTTAGAAACAGGAAGAAGCATCAAGAAACATGGATTTTAATGCAATAATCTAAATTATATTAATTATTTTCAACATTATTACTGGTTATAACTGTTAACAGAAAAATAAAAATAATTACAGAGATGTTTAAAATTGCCTTCATTTCGTATATAGCAATTTGTAAAATATGCTGCAGAAAGCATATAATTTATTATATAAGGACCATATCTTTCACTGACTCTTAGTAGATAGCATTTTTCAAATGTCCCCACATAAATTAATTAAGTGGGAACAAGTCAGGAGATCGAGCAGGCCAATTAAGAGGTCCAACTTCCAGTTTTCGTCAAAACTAGTATTTACACAGAGATTTCTAACAGTATTTGCAATGTGCTTTGTTACCATATGTTACCACATCTATAAAGCAGGAAAATCATTTGGATGCCTTTCTCCATTTAAAGTAATATTATACAAAATTGGTTGGTTGTTAACAGATTTACCTTCTTCATATGCACATGTCAATATGAAATGTATATTCAAGAAAATGGGAGCAATTCAGAACATTTCTCTATATTGGAGTATCGTTTTTATGCCTCTTTAGGTTTTATTCTGAATTATGTTACATGTTGTTGTTATATATGATTTTTGTTTTTAGCAAAGTTTCTTGACTCTATATTTTGAAACTGGAAATTACAAAAAAATTAAAATATTTTAAAGCAGTACATATTTCCGGTTTGAGAGACCAAAATAATGGACATTCGACAGTTAAATTTCTTTCACATAGTAACCAATATCTATGAAAATAAAAATGAATTAAAATTGATAGATCACAAATACGAGAACTAAATTTAAAGAATTAGTGAGAACAGAGGTAACTAAAAAAACAATTGGACAATCTTCGTATTCGTATCTACCTGCTAAAATATATAATTTTTTACCGCTTCATCAAAAACGTTTTTTTAGAGAAATAAATAGTATCGGCTTATTTTAAAAAAATAATAAAGCATTTATTTCATAAACATATAGATTAATTATTAACAATATATTAGATCCTAAACACAATTTACAATAGTTATATATAAAAGAAATAGATGCAATACTGATAAATATTCATTAATGTGAATAATATCGTGTTGTTTCCTTTTTGGTTTTTATTTTATAGTAAAGCTAAAAAAAATACAAAAAATTATAACTAAATATGATATTATAATGTACTAGTTCGATAAAAAATAATTATTTTCACAAAAGGTTTGCATAACCACGCACGATTTTGATCTTGTGGGTTTTGTTGTTTCTTTTGCAGTAAACATGATTAATAAATATATTGGAATATTATATGTGTATAAATGTGTAAAAATAAATGAAAATTAATTGATAAATTTTAAATATCTCTTTTGTTTTTTGAAATATGATCTGGAAAGTTTTCAATAGAACACCCTGTGTGCGTTTCAAGTCAGCTTTATATTTAAACTGGAATAAATTAAAGTGAAGAAATGCAATACACATTATTGTTATACATCTGTAAAAAATATGCAGTTACCATCAGTGATACTCGTAAAAATACTACATTGATACAGTTTTTTTACATTCCGAAGTTATGATAAACCTCCACCTCAAAACAAATAGTGCCCTATGCGGGACCAATAACGCAATTTGCATAAAATAAAGTACATATGCGGTTCAATATATCCACCAGGTTTCAATGATCTTTCCACAAAGGTTGAGTTCACCGTCTGTTACGAAAAGTTATGACTTGGTCGTGAATCAAATCCTTTCTGTTATTTTTGGTGTTTTCAGTTTTCATCACAAAACCGTTCGGATTGCAAGAACGTATGAATAATTTATTATAGAATCGATATTTCACTTACCCGTATTGATAGTACCTAGTTTTTTGAATTATAGATTATAATACGAACAGGAACGTCAGTAACGCGTGTCTTTTATGAAATATTTTTTATTTCTAAATATATTCTATTCTAGGAAGGTTAAACAAATCCAAATATATCAGAATATACACATGGAATGTATCAAAGGACTAAGACTTTGTATAACTTTTAGTGTAAAATACAAAAGACAAATATTTTAATTGCTTTTTGTTAGAAAATAGTTATTTATGATATAACTGCGAAAAGTGACATTTTATTTTGAATCGAATAAAATAAAAGCACTTGTAGCACATACATTATTAATTGAATGCCGATACTTAAGGGTGTGAATCCTTGGGTCATTTTAAGAAAAAAACTTAATATCAACATGTCATAAACCTCTTAATTTTTGAGCTACAGGGTGTTACAGTTTTAAGAAAAAATTTAGTTTTTTATTATAATTTTCTTATGATTCCAAATATTTTTATGAAATTTTGTACACACCTATTGATCATTAAGGAGCATTGTTTGATGTAAAAAATGTTTTAAAATCCTTGCAATGACTTGGGGAAAAAACTTTTTTGGTTTTAATTTTTTTACGTGAAAATGGTGCGTCGTACGAGAGTAAGTCCAGGGACCGAATTTGCTGTAAAATAAATGGATATTTTAAAAATAATTTTAGTGTTTAGAAAAGGCAATGGCGTACCATCTTTTTCTTCAAAAATGTTTAGTTCAAACCTCGTACGGACGTCATTGCTCATAAAATACATTAAAAAATGGGTCGCGACTGAAAATTTTCTTGATTTTCACATTTATACTGGACATTGCTGACGATCTTCGGCTAATTTTTTGGTAGATTCAGGTGTCCAGTACCAGGAAATAAATTTCAGTAATGCGAGTAACTAAACCTTAGTTACTGGCATTACTGTACTTGTAAAGTAAATTGTTTTCAATATAATGAAACTGGGTTTCCTGAACAGAATGTCGATATTCAATAGACACTTTGATAAAATAACTGGAACAATTCACATGTATTTATATGTATGTCAAGGAAGGAATAGAACTGAACTAGACTATGTGAAATACTATCCAGCCCATACAAATCTTATTGAAATTTTCTTAGGAAAATATCTCTATATATACTATATATATCTTTTCAGCGTTGTATGTACCTATAATATAAAAGATAATCAATTAATTTATATAAAAAATAAGTGACTGTACGTTAGCTTGCAGAAACAATACAAATATGCATAATGAAGAAACTCTACTTATATGCAGGAGAGCGTTATCGGGAAAAATACTGATTCGAAAAATTTGGTAATTTAGCAAAGTCTTTGCATCAGAAACAACTAAAATATCTAGAACTCGTCAGCACTTCCGGTTATACCGGAAGTCGACACCAAGTTCGTTATTTTAAACAGAATACCCTATATATTATTGTATTTTTGGATTCTATGGAAAATTTAAGTGTATATAGTAAAAGTTGTTTCAGTGTATTTTATATATACTTAAATTCATTAAAAAATAAATGCAGAAAATTACTTACTCTAAAAATAGTAAATATTAAAACAAAATTATCAAAGTTCATTAGACTGACAAATTAAAAAAATTAAAGTAAAACGCATTTGACGAATGACTATGTAGTAATTGCTCTATTCATAGATGTTTGTCAGTTTGATGACTATAGTGTACCTCTCAAATAAAAATCAAACAAAAATTTGTATGAGAAGTGCAATTTGTTTTTGCAAACACCTCACATGGATATCTAAGATTTTTTTTTTAATATTTTCGATACGTCATGTTTAATTAAAAAGATATTTATACAGATATACAGATAAAATAGATATTTTTTCGCTTGTATTTCTAAATAAACAAATGAATTGTGCTATGATTTATAGTGGGTTAGAGGGTTGTTATGCCATGACCTAGAATGCGCCAATTTAATTATGTTGCTATGCACAACATTACTTATGCGTTACGATAATATTCCTGGAAATTTGGAAAGTTAAAAACCCTAAATCCTAATCTAAATTAATTTGGCCTAGTTTAAAGGTCTGCCATTTATCATTCGTTAATTCCTTTTGCTTTTATTTCAGGCTGACCTTGAAAGAGAAGTGGAGACTTGGACATGACTGTGGATGACAGAATAGCCAGAAGCGTTGCTTTGGAGCAGGCCTATGTGCATGACGTATACGAACAGTTCTACGACAACCCGAGAAGTAAACCGTGGCCGAAGGTACAGCATTTCCTGGAGGACCTTGAGCCTGGGTCTATTGTTTGCGATGTTGGTAAGCTCCATGGTGAAGATACCATGAAACATAATTGTAGCCCCACGCATGTTCAAATCATAATGTTTACGTTAAGTTTTAAATTTAAAGATTTAGTTGTTCTAATGTAAGTGGGTTTCAAAATGTTAGAATATACAAGGTGTTACAGATAACGTTGGATCTGGATGGATGACAAAACAAAAAGTTTATAATAATGAGTGTCCTAAAATTCTTCCAGAGATGCATTCTCTTTTATAATTCCGAAAAGTTTCTGAGAGTGTATGTGTGTGTGTGAATTGCGACTTTAGTTTTGCCAAAGCTACACTGACAAAAAAAATTCATCAGTGGTAGGTAGAAATACACTTTCTCAGCAAGAAACTTGTATAAAGTAGAGGACAGATAAACAATTCCATTGTAGTAGCTGAATGAAGTTTTCTGGAAACCTAGTCACCAGTTACAAGTGAACAGGTCTTCTAACTGTGGCTACCAGCAATGACTAAAATTTCTTGCTGGAGTAGGTACCTGAACTGTGCTGCTATAGTTGTTAAAACTTTTAAGTAAATGTATTTCTGATACATTAAAAACAAGTGAACTGTAGGTACATTGAAGATTAATTTGATACATGGTGATTTTCCGGGTTGTTATGCCGTGACCTCGGTAACTGGTAGCTGCCAGAAACAGAGTTAAAATGCACATCCCTAGCATTAGCTGGGATTCTTTTACCTGCCCTGGTTGTTCTCTGGCTAGGCTCTGTGGGGACAGACCCGCTATCGGTGTCTCTGGGTCCATATATTGATTTCGGTTCCTATTGTTGGTATTACGACTACTACGGTCGGAACCGTTCCTCGGATAATGGTGGTCCTCCGAGGCGTTCCGTAGCCGCCGCGTAACTGGTCGCATCCCATGCTTTCAAACGTTTCGCCGCTCTTCACTGTCGGCATCTTCAGTGGTGACTCTGCAAAAGCTTCGCCGCGACTGAGACTCCTGAGTCGCCAGGAGGACCACCATTGTCCAAGGAACGGTTTCGACCGTAGCAGTCGTAATACCAACAATAGGAACTGAAATCAATATATGGACAGGTCCAGAGACACCGATAGCGGGTCTGTCCCCACAGAGCCTAGCCCGAGAACAACCAGGGCAGGTAAAAGAATCCCGTCTAGGGATGTGCATTTTAACTCTGTTTCTGGCAGCTACCAGTTACCGAGGTCACGGCATAACAACCAGGAAAATCACCATGTATCAAATTACAGCACTGGCCGTGAAAGCCTAAAAACCACTATACATTGAAGATTATTTACAACTTAACTCGATATTTTGAATCATTTGACAAACTTCACGTAACGATACTGATTAACGCTTTCAGTTCTTATTGCGTTGTAAAACAAACTCATTTATGATTAATAACAAGAATTAATGTTATGCAGTCAAATACATTTTTGTTATTAATATTAGGAAAGTCTATTATACTAGTAGGTAGGTAAATATAAAAATAGCTCAAGTAAAAACAAAACAGGCAAATAAAATTATACAAAAAATTATATATCTAACAGAAAATAAATAAACAATTAAATATCACGGCAAAATGGTTGAAAATACACGGAAAAGTTAAATAATAAAAAAGAAATCGGCACAGGCTCTATCCGCCACACAGCAACAAACTAACTCACGCACTTAGATCAGCAGGGTGACGGTCATAACCATTCTTGAATGAATTGATGAATGGATCTTTATATACCTAAGTACTTACAGTTGAATCCCACTGATACAATAATAACATGTGATATTCCATATAAAATTACCCAAAACACACGAACTACACCACCTCAAAGTACACACCATAATCACACAAAACGTAATGACGTCGAATTGAACTGATCCACGTACTTCAGAACATTTCGCCTATATTCGTGCCGTATTTGGAAGTGACAAATAACAAAGTTCACTTATCGCATTAATTATTATTTTTTTTAGCGATATAGTTTTCTTGGAGAGTTTTTCTCAGTGTAATTTGCTTTATATGGCAGTTTGATTGCTTTGAATTAGCTAGTATTTTCTTTTAATATTTGCATACATTTTCCTCAAAATTTTTTTAAATTTTATCCAACTTTGCCTACGTAGCTTAATGTTATTGCGTAGATTGTACCCAATTGTTTTTTTCACATATATTTTACTTGTTTGTGAATTTGAAGTACGTTCTATTTGTTCTATATAATTTTACCTTTGAGTTGTATAAAATATTTATGTCTATATGTATACGATCATTCACAATAGGAACAAAAGTGTTTATTTTTTCGAAGAATTAGTTACAATGTTTTAAAGTTTAATAACAGCTCTTTCCTAATAATTGAATTATAATTAAATAATATCAAATAATAAGTGACATTGCAAAATATATTATGCATAAAATTGTTTCAGGCTGTGGTAACGGAAAATACTTAAACGTGAACACATCAATTTTTAATATAGGAGGAGACAAATCGACGAGATTAAGTGAAGTAGCAAGAGAAAAGGAAAACGAAGTAAGTAAAAAAAATATGTTAAATTATTAACAACATCCTTAACGTTACACGTTAAATATAATTCAGTAGCTAAGCGTTTGATATGGAAAATTAGATTAAGTTATTTTTTAGCTGAAAATGACGTTTAAAATTATTTCAGAATTACCAGCGCATTCGCCATTTTATAGAAACTGTGAAACAAGCTATTTATACCGGTGTGTTCCCTCTAAGACAGTGCGAATATCTCAGAAACCATCATAGCCAGTGCGACGAAATTTGGTATACAGACACTAGATGGCGCGTAGAATCTGATAATAACATCAATTCTTATACAGGGTGTAGCATTGAGGTCTCTGTGCCGTTGCAGTCTACCGCTACAGCTAGGGTTACAGCGTGAATATTGTGTAAAATATCTGTGGATTTAAATTGTTCCAATATAATGTAATAAAACTTTAGTAAATTGTTTTTTTTATGTTACTATAGTGTACATAATAATTAGGTACACGCATTTTAAAAATTTTAAAACCCACGACAGACAACTAAATTTAATGTCTTATACTCTTCAAATAAAGTGAGTTAGAGACTTCTTTATAATATTATGTCCGTAATATTTTTCGCTTATTCTTTCTGGTGTCTGTTTTAATGTAATTTGTGGCTTGTGGCACTGGACACGCATAACTGAAATATAAAAATTATAATTACAAATTATTATCTAGCTTTAAATTAGTATTTTTCTACGTTCATGCAAAAAACAATACTTTATTGAACGTGAACGTATTGAACTTCACGTCGCGTGCAATAAACGCTTACTTTTTGCACTTGTTGCATAAACAACTATTGATAGGTACCTACTGGATATAGTACCTACATTTGCAGGCGATTCTTCCTAGCAAAAACCAGTTGCTTTATTTTAGTTCGGTATCATGAAATACAGAATTTGTAATTCATTGTTTACTATTTTATAGATGTAGAGTTCTTCTTAAACATATTTTATCCATCAGAACAGAAACATAAGTAAAGTGCTGAAATATGGGGATACAAGAATCAATCATTTCTAGGTTATGCTTTCGTAATATTTCTTTTTGTGGGGCTAGGGAAGGTTCAGATCTGATTTTCAACGACAAACACGTTCACATTATAATTAAAAGTTTTAGAAATCGTTTTATTTGAATTTATTTGTTGCTAAATAAGTAATCAATAATTATTACAGCAGTTGGAAAACAAGGATATTCTTTAGGTACTTACATACTTTTGTAAATTATTTTGTGATAAAAAAAACGGGTACCTAATTATTATGTACACTGTAGTAACATAAAAAAACAATTTACTAAAGTTTTATTACATTATAATGGAACAATTTAAAAATATGCACAGATATTTTATACAATATTCACGCTGTAACCCTAGCTGTAGCGGTAGACTGCGGCGGCACATCTTCCCCAATGCTCCAAATTGTCGAAAAGCCTCAACTCAAGTCTAATTTTTTTCGACAAGTCTCAATAACACCATTGTGCATACCTAAACTGCATTAAATACATTATTTAGCGTTATTTATGTAAAGTAAAATACTTTATGCCATTAATATTTGACAATTCAATGACAATTCATAGTTTTGACGTTCACCGATGTTAGTTTCTTCTGTGTAAGTCTGGCTCAAGGCTATGCACGTTTTACATGACAAAACAATGAAACTTGGGTTCTTTCTGGAGGCGTTTTTTTATGTTAAATTTTAAAATTTTTGAATGTTTATTTATCAGAATATGTTCATAATTAAGTATATTTCAATTTAAATATAGCAGGGCTGACAACCATAAAATCAAAATTAAATCGATTTCTTGGAAGATGGAACATTCTGTATAAGAATTGATATCATCAGATTCTAAGCGCCATCTAGTGTCTGTATACCAAATTTCGTCGCACTGGCTATGATGGTTGCTGATATATTCGCAAGGAAAGTCTTAGAAAGAACACCCGGTACAAAAAAGCTATTTGTGTTGATTTCACTGTTGTAAAATCTAGATCGGTAATAGCAAACTAAATAGGTATGTCCATATTAAGGTTAGTACAAATCCGTGAAAGACAAAACCGTTTTATTTGAAAAATAATAGTAAATGATAAATTAAATTAAAAAAGAATTTACTCTAAAAAATATTTTCAGTTGTCTGTTGCTTTCAGGTGAATGATATAAAGAATAACAATTAAAGAATTGGATTATACTGATTGACGTAAGAGTTTTATGAGAAGATTTTTATGAACATACATATTAACTATACACTAAAAAATAATTAGTAGTACTGTATTCTAATAATGGACTGAGAAGCAAGTTATGTTCTAGGAAATAATACATAAACAACGAACATTAAACAAAGATGTATTTAGGCACTACATAATAGGAGTTTACGAAAATTAACTGGTTGCGACCTGAACATATAAAAGCAGTTGTGCTTAATCAGTTAGGAGTAAGGCATAAAACGCGGAGGTGTGTTACGTTTACACAAAATGGTGTACTTTTAACACAAATGCAGTATATAATACTAGTAATTTTAACACATTTTGTGTAAAACGTATAAAAAATCAGAGTGTGTGAAACTATTAACGTGGATAGTTTATATTATTATTTACATACTGAAAAAATTCACATACACATCAACTTTTTTACGGTGTAACAATTTTATTACATTATAATTATATGTACCATACTCTGAATTATTATTTTTAATATGATATAATTTTTAATTATAATTTCCTGCACTGAGGTATGGAAAGTGTGTACGTTCTAAGTACAAGCAAATTTATCTCTGAAACTATTTACTTATAGCTTATTTAATTATATCGGATCAACACTTTATATATTATTGTGTGTTTGGAAGGAAAGTTTATAATATACAGTATACTGTATCTAATCATAGATGTTTCAAAGTTAAGATGTAAAAAAAATGACAATTGACGAGGTCTGTAAGAAACTTCTACCTATATTTTTTCATATAACAGTTACCTACGCGTTTAATTTTTGACATAAATAATTTGTTGTACTTTTTGTGTTTAATAAAAATTCTAAAATACTATGCCAAGTGTTTCACATTTCCGATTCTATTTTACCAATTTAGTGGTTGAAAGCTTTTCTGGAGTATTTTCCCAGATACACAATACAGGTGGGACATCCGACATACATTTTTTTCCTTTTTTATACTTTTCATGTATTTGCTTATGTTTGTAACTGTTCTGTTTGTTTTGTCATATACTTATAGTTTTGTTAGTATGTATTTGTAAACAGTTTGTCATCTTTTTTATATACACACTTGTATTGTAAACATTTCTGTTTGTTAATAAATTTTCAATTCAATTCAATTCAATCCGGCATATCAAATAACCCCGAAACGGAGTTTAGATAGGTATAGAGTATACTATATGTGTTTCATTTTATATAACAAAGTTGGCGACTACTTTCCGTATTTATGGAAGCAGCTAAAAGTTAAAAATATATTTTTTAAAGCATCATCTAATCTACAGGGGCATAAGAACCCACACAGAGCAGATACATGGGGCCCAAAATATTGCAATTTAACCAAACATAGCTATGTACACAGTTGCATACAAGTGGAGTTACAGGCCTTCAAAGTGGGGCTAAATATTTCGAAAAAATTAATATCTCTGGATTACTTTAACTTGGAATAACCAAATTTGGTACATGCACTAGGTTTATTATTGGTCTTATTTAAGAATGAGTTTAAGTAAACTGGAACACTACGACGTGTTCATTGAGAGTAAGTCACTCCTAAAATTATACCAAACTTTTTGACCCCCCCCTATAATTGGAAAACCGAATAATATTTCAAAAATCGCCGAGACCCGGGCGAGCTTTTTTGACAGTCAAGCCAACTCGATATGTTCATCTCCTTAATGCCTAGCAACCCCAACTTAAAAATTTCAAATGCAACTACCCCACTTGTGGCACATCATTTTAAAGCCCTTTTCATTGCGAATACAGTGACGTACCGTTTTTAGAAATCGGTTGAGATTTGACAGAATTATTGGTTACAAACGAAAAGATGACAAACCAACTTACGCGTAGTAATTTCTACACAAATGCCCACCACTAATAAGTTTTTCATCTACTACACATGACCCATCAAGTTGGGGTTGCTAGGCATTAGGGGGATGAACATATCGAGTTGGCTTGACTGTCAAAAAGCTCCCCCCAAGAATAAAAATCGACGGGTCTCGGCGAATTTTGAAATATTATTCGGTTTTCCAATTATAGGGGGGGTCAAATTTTCGTTGGGATACCCTGTATAAGTATATAATGTTTGGTTAAATATTTTCGGACCCCTACATATCTTGCTCTGTGTCGGTTCTTATGCGGAACCGTACCGTATATTCTTCTTACTTCTCTACGTATATCTAACCTAGAGTTATCATTTCAACAACCGTGTCTAATTTAGGTCATAGTCTTGGACAACCTAGCGCTTCCCTTTAGAGATGAAAGCCTAGATGCCGTAGTTTCCATAGCAGTAGTCCACCACCTCGCGACGACGGAAAGGAGGATCCGAGCGTTGAGGGAGCTGGCGAGGGTCCTAAGGATAGGCGGCCGCCTCATCATATCCGTATGGGCGATGGAACAGAGCCATAGGAAGTTCGAGTCGCAAGATGTACTAGTTCCTTGGCGACGGCCTAGACACATCAGTACGCCTTCGTTGGAGTTGACCTCGACGACCACCACGTCGGAAGACGACGGACAACCGGCCTACCATGCCTATACTCAGACGTCCGACAGTGACTCCAACAGGTCTGTGAGGTGAGTAGAAACGATCAAACTACTGTGGTGTATTATGTATGTATGTATTATGTTGTGGTCTAAGCAAGTGTTTTATCTATGCACTTCATTTCTCTTACTGTATTTAAAGTACTTAAACAAATTCAAATGAATCTGTCTACAATTTATATTAATAAAGTCATATGTAAAACCTGCACTTGTTCGCAAATCTCAGGTACGGACGTTGCGACAACCTTTTAAGATTTTAACTTTTTGTAGCTATATGTTTGCACCTCGGTTTAGCCATAGGTATGTATATTTTTTATACCAAATATCTACATTCCATCTAAAAAATATAGACAGTTGAATGATCTGCAATTATAACGTATGTACTCTACGCATACGTATTACGTATGTACGAAAGCATATGTGTTACTTTTCTGAAAAGGTTACAAAAGATAAAATAAATATAGGTATGACTGGAGATATTTTGTTTTAATAAAGTTTAATTAGCATTATATGTTTAGATATTTTTGTTGTAATATTTACATTACATAAAAAAACTAAACATATGTATTTAACATAGCACGTTTATGCGTTTACATAGCTTTGTTGTTAGGTATAAGCAAATTTCCACACCATTCCTATCATTTTTTTATTGGGTTGTTCGCCAGTAACCCTATTTTCCATATAAAAACTAAAAATTAGCTCAGTTAAAAAATAATAAAAATTAAAATCAACAGATAACAAAATATACAAAACAATTAAACATGTATTAATAAAAAGATTAACAAAATTATCCTATTCTTTGGCTATGTCTCCTTTAACCAGTGGCGTAGCGTGGTCTAATCTTGACGTTGGCGAAGTCTCATCAGCGAGGCACTTTTCTTCCGCCATTGGATGCTGAATGATATGATTATTGTTACACATAATAGCTACATGCAAGGTCACAGTGTGGATCATTTTTAGTTCAAATATTTTCAGGCAATCGGAAGAAATTAAAAATTTCAATTTTACAAAAATGTTAAATGCTGTATCTTGAAAATAAAAGCAATTGGACATTAGTGTATGTAACTTTATTTATTATTTTGTGGTCCTCTATCGCGTGATACTATACATTGTAGTTTTTTCAGTGTCACCCTGTATATTTTCAAGAAATTAATGGTGAAAAATCAGAAAGTTTGTTTACAAAATTATTCATTTGTCTGGATGATCTGAAAATTTCATAATTATGAGGTGTTTAAATGTTAAAAATAATTATTTTTGTAACCTCTTCGGTACTAAAAATATGTCGATAAGTTAATAATTATAGTACGTGTGTGGTAAAGCCTCGGTAAAGCTTATTCTTAGTAAGGTCGTTTAGGGTGTTATTCGTACTATTTAGAGTTCATGGCGTTCGGTTTTAAATCACCCCCAAAGGGGCCTCACGCGAGGCCGTGGGCGAGGGGCCGCTTCGCCCACGCCTAGCTACGCCACTGCCTTTAACTTGTGCCTATATCAATTCTATTGGATTTAGTTCACAATAATAAGGGGGAAGTAAAGTTTTCTCCAATAGATTGCAATACTTTTTGTATCGTTGGCGATTCATCTTTAAAGAAAACGTGGTTTGTCGTATGGCATATTTGACATCATGTATTTCTATTTTTCTTCGACCTGCTGCTTGTTTTTCACTTTTGTACTTCTATATACACTTTTTCTTCTCTCAAAGTTATGTAAATGCTTGATTTTGAAACAATCGTATAATCGGAACATATATCTATTAATTCAGTCTTTGGGCCTGAATGATCTCTTTTGAGACACTTGAAAACTTGCAATATAATTTTTTTCAGCAACTGAAATATGAAAACTTTTTTTACTTAGAAGCGTTGAGGGTCTGGAAATATTTTCCATCATTTAATATAAAGGCACAATCACCGTAACGTTATAACTGCATACTTATTGTACAATAAGAATTATATACTTCCCACAGTTTACTTTACAGTTCACACTTCAAATTCGCAAAAATATATTTAGATCCCTGCTACAAAAAAAAAAAATAAACACTTACGAGAAGGTTATTCCCTGGTTACAATGTAATGCATTTTCACTTTTCATGATTAAGGAAACACTTATCTCATATATATTTAAACACTCACCTATTTAAATCAATAAAAATAATCGAATTACGAAAATCTTATATCAGCGTTAATGGTATAGAATGTCAGGATGTACTTCACTGAGACGAGCACACGTGCGAGAGAGACAGACTTAAACACATGCATTTGTGAAACAAGGATAACAACGTTCCCATATTAGCTCTACGTCTGTTTTATGCGTTGCCACTTTTCTTTTAACAGAAAAAATATCTCAATTAGTTATTATTGCTATTCAATAAAACAACAAAACTGGATAATAAGTAAACTAAATTTTTCATATATTTTCAGGTATTAACAATATTGTGCTAAACTAACTACTCAGTGGACAAAACCCCCAACCTGCGTTGAATTACACCCACAATATCTACCCATATATTCCTTATTATTAGCTTAATTAAAAATAATTTTATCTATTTACTAACCTCTGGAGTGGGAACTCGAAATTCAACCACAATAGATGATCTGACCTATTTCTGCATTTTTAGGATTGCTAATAATAAGGAATATATGGGTAGATATTGTGGGTGTAATTCAACGCAGGTTGGGGCTTTTGTCCACTGAGTAGTTAGTTTCACACAATATTGTTAATACCTGAAAATATATGAAAAAACTATACATAAAAGGTAAAATTTTTTTATTAATTTTTATTTATTTTAGTAGGTCGTTATGATATTCATTGACAGTTAATCAGTTTGACGTTGTCGATATTTAATTTCATTTTGACACTGTCTTCAATTTCAAATAATTTTAATTTATTGGTATAATAATCTTTATAGTTAGATATTTGACTCAAGTTAAAGGATGATCCTAAAAATGCAGAAATAGGTCAGATCTCATCTATTGTGGTTGAATTTCGAGTTCCCACTCCAGAGGTTAGTAAATAGATTAAATTCTTTAGATAATTATTGAATAGAGTTTTGTCTGTGGATGTTCATTAGCATACCTAGATGTTTGGTATCAGAGAACATACATATGACTTCATTGATAGGAATTGTACGAGATTTGATACATATTAGCTTAAAATACCTTTCTAAAACAGTAAAAAAGGAAACTAAACATGAGACTTTTATTTGGCAATATTAAATTTCTTAGATATACGAAGCCGTGGAAAGGCCAAGTCTATATATTTTTTTAATTCATACTTTAAACTCTAAATTTAAAGTTTAATTTCTGATTTCAGACTTTTAACTATAAATTCAGGCGTACCTAAAACTCTGAAGTCAGACTAATGTCTGAACTTATAAATTTATTATGCTTTTTAAATATTGCCGATGGTGGTTAGTTACTAGCTCCACCTGTGGTATACTGATTGGAGTTAACCAGCTTGAAACTAGTATATGTCTGATGACACCAATGACGACTAACCGTGGCTGTTTGCTATAGGTTTCTCAGGTGTAATTCAATGGTGCAATGTTATTTAGATACCCAGTACCTGAATAGTACTGTTCCTGACAAATTCAGTGCTACATTGAGACATTGATGTTAGTATACTACGGAATCTAGAGCCAGAAATAAAAATAGGTTTAAAGAAATCAAATGGGCTAAATCATTTCTCAAACAAATGTAGTCGCACCTTAAATCGTCTCTAGTATCAAAAACAGTAAAATTATACATAGTGTGCTGCAATTAAAAATTCATAGTTGATGACAAATACCATAAAATTTTCATTTCCTGTACATTATGTCTTCGAGATCTTGATTATGTATGTAGAAAGCTCTGACTGCTACAATTTGTCTAATAATTCCGTTAGCAAAGTTTAAAGTTTGAATTCAAAGTTTAAAGTCTGAATTCAAAGTTAAAAATATGAATTCAGAAGTCTGAATTAAAAAAATTGTAGATATGTTTACTGGTTTACCAGGTAATTCAACTGTCTATAATTTTTAGATGGAGTATGGGTGTGATCTGAATTCATAGTTTAAAGTCTGAATTCAGAGTTTAAAATCTGAATTCAAAGTTAAAAGTATGAATTCAGGGATTAAAGTTTGAACTAAAAAATATTGCGTACATGTTTACTGGTTTACCAGGTCATTCAATTATCAATAATTTTTAGATGGAGTATAAGTATGATCTGAATTCAGAGTTTAGTCTGAATTTAGAATTTAAAGTCTGAATTCAAAGTTTGAATTAAGAGCTTAAAATCTGCATTCAAAGTTTGAATGCAGAGATTAAAAAGGAGAAGAAAGAAAGTCTGAATAAGAAATATTGTAGACATGGCCTTTCTAGGGATTTGTGAAATAGACGATAAAATTTACACAATTTCCAATTATTGAGAATTTTCTGAACTAGATGTGACACCTCTGTTTACTGATTTACCAGGTTATTCAACTGTCTATAATTTTTAGATGGAGTATAGGTATGATAAGGATGAATTTCATAGATTCAATTAATATCTAAAATAAAAATTAATCTAGCAAAATGTTCTAATAAAAAATATACCTAGATTAATGAAATCGTCAAATGATTTTCAAAACTCAAATTAACTTTTGAGCATATACTAATACGCAGGAGATCATCTGAAAATACTACAAATGCAGATATGTCAGATCTCTTGGCTGAATCTTCTTACAAATCAGTTCCAATTTTTTTAAATTATCTATTTTTGATAAAAAAAAAGTGTCAAAAATGTTTTGGTTGATAGTGGTCTTTTTTATTGAACCTCTCAAGTTCCAACTAATTTCAATTGAATAAACCATGCTCAAATTTATAATGCATATTTGCTCTAGTTTTTTTGCTATGCTATTTTATGCCTTTTTTACATATGTTTATATATCTACATTGATATTCATTATTTGTAGGACAAAGGGAGTGGTGCGAAAGAAAAGTAGGAGCCGAAAAGGTAGATCGATTGATCCAGGTCGGAATTCATCGCCAAGCAGCTCCAGTCTCTCCAGTCCAAACGAAACTTGCTACAGCTTCGTCCGACGAGCTATACAGAAGCTTGCAGGCGCCCGAAGAGTAGGAGTCCACAGGCCATGGTTTCTCGAGAGTTGGTCAGCTTGTGCCAAGGAGACGCAGCAGAAACGATACGATACCGAAGCCTGCAACTGCTGCGATTGCATGGAAAACGTGCAGGACATGCCTATAGAACTGCGAAGAATAGACGACGACGACATGCCGCAGAGGAGACAGACCTTCCCATCGTCTCAACTAGTCAACGATATATCCTACCTAAAATCGAAAAGCATGACTAACATTAAGACAGTAGAGAATAACAACGTTGTAAAATCCCAGTCTAACGCACAATTACTATGCGAGGAAGTGGTGGTAGAGGCAGAAGAGCCAAGTAAAGTCGCCGTCAAAAACACCTTGGCCAAACCCAAGCTGGTGAAGCAAAAGAAGTCCATTTGCGAAGAAGACGCTGAGGAAGCTTTAGATCAGCCTACCGACATGACCAAATTAAAACTATTGCCCGACATAAAGACGTCACTAAGTAAGTTTAACAGAGGTGGGGTTCTGAAACAAAGGTCTCTAAACGAGGAGTTGATGTCCACAGACAGGTTGCAGGAGAAGGAGAGACTGCGGCAGAACATTCAGAAGCAGGCGTCGCTGAACGAGGACCTAATCTATCACCGGTCGCATGCTTTTGACACTTTTAAAGACTCCGTGTTTTATGTTTCCACCTCGAAGAGGTTGCAACTGATAAAAACTGGGTTCACTAATAAGCTGAAGGGTTCGAACATTGAAAAAGTAACTGGAGCCACTTTGAAGAATGGTAAGAGCATTTTTTAAGTTAGATTATCGATTGATTTACATTTGCGGCGGAACATATTTTGCTGGGAGGTGGCTTGAGCCCTCTGGAAGAATCTTTCATAAAATAATAAATATAAATTTTACCAAATTGGTGAAACATAACGGATGATCGTTGTCAGGTTGTTTATCTGTGCATGTGCATATTATTTTAAAAATAAAACGTAGTTATTCAGATCTGTAAACATTTTAATTGATATAAATTATATAACGAGATCTATCTACTTATGTACTAGTTAGATAAAAAGAACATTCAAATGAGTACAAGTTTCTATTTTCTTTTCAAAACATGTCGGATGGCATTGCGTGGCGTGGCGCGGCATCAGAGCAATGTGCCACCGGCTTAATGCATCACTTTTATTATTAGAGACATTTTTAGCCACTTATTTAACGTTTAAACAACGTAAACAGTTATTGTGCTCATGCGCAGTAGCAATAATGTTCTGAGGACAGTTGCCGGCTTGTATTTGTTTTTGTTATTTTTTTAAAAGTACGGATGTACATAGTATTTAAATATTTTAATATTTCTCTTAAAGCGAATAAAGTAGTTTAAAATGTGGATTTAGTTTTACGTTGGGAGGGGCTAAGCCTCCCTTAGCCCTCCCTTTAAGCCGCCAATGCTGATTTAGCAACTGGCGACAGCAAGTCAAGAAACATTTTAGTGTTTGGTTTCTCATTCCTTTATATACTTATATTGCAACCTTTCTAAAGTGAAAGCACTTATACGATCTTTTGGCGGGCAAATTCAATTACTGAACTGAGCTCGATCTTAATTTACTTCGAGTTGAACGTAAATTGATAACTAATTGATAGGGTGGGTACTAATTTCATTTTGTTAAATATTAAGGTCACTTCCTTTTCTATATACTCCTCGTTGCGAAAGAATATACTTAAATACAAAAATAGCATACAACTTATGGACATTTTAAAATATATCTAGTAGTGTATACAGGGTGATTCAGTCATAATGTCATTAATTTTACAAGAAGATAGAGAAAAATGAGTATAATACGAATACGCTATTTAAAAAAAATGTATGCATATTTTGACCGCCGACGGCAATTCAACTCGGTGTCGACCTAACGCGCCGTTGTCAAATTTAAATATTTTCCTATAGTACCTACTTATTGTACTATGTAATTAATTCTATAATTTATTTTTTTTAAATGTGCAATTCACATATTAAGTTTCAACATAAAAAATATTTAATATTGATATTTCAAAACTCCAACGGATGAAAATAAACCTTTTACATTTCATTACATAAATAGTAAAATAAAATCGAATAGGCTGAATTATTAAGAGAGGCTGAAACGACAGTAATAAAAAACTCCTCGTGCTATTAACAAAAATAGTCCGAGACATACCTATTCAGTGATTAACAATCCGGCAATCCGAGTCTTGACCTATCGTATTCAGGTCAATAACCTTGTTTTTAATGTATAGTCAATGAGAAGCGCTGCAGAGCTGGAGAAGCGCTAAATAATAACAGAAACAAACAATAATATAATTTGCATTTTGTTAAACACCTGGTGTAATCAATAGGAAATCATGATGATAATGTTCAGATAGACTGTAATCGGCACAGCTAAAAAGTTGGCAGTTCAAATTTACGTTTAATACGTTACAGGCGGAAAAAGTCGAACATCGTTCGGGTCCGTTTTTCTCTGCAGGCGAGCCCGTCGTCGATTACATTTAGAACAAATGCACGAGACCAGACTTCTCTTTCGTCTTCACCCAACAATCATTATTTTAGCGTGGTAGAGGTTGGTGAATTTCGTGTGTTTGTGTCGCCAGTGTAATTTATAATTATTAATAAAATTTGCTAAGTAAAAATACAATTCAGGTTGGGTAAAGTTAACTAGTGAGAGACTGCGGTTGCTTCTACTGAAAAGGAGCCGTGGAAAAAATTATAAAAAGACATTTTAATAGGCATTTGAATACGGCATGATGAATGAATTTTATGTCAGGACTTAACAAAACTTAATTAATACCTTAAAGCAATAATTTTTGAAGGTACCTTAAAGAATATACAAAATGCATACATTTTAGACTGCAAATGAGACGTTTGTTATTAGAAAAAATCTATCCCTTCAATATCGAGCATGCTGTATATGTAAGTGGTCCTCAGTGGCAACGCTGCTGGTCTTCTATATAGCTTCAATACTCGTACGCGTCATCAAATAGTTTGTGGCGTACCAGGAGCGTCGTGTTAACGATTGTTTTGGGGTGATTTGTTTATCTTTTTAAAGGTCGATTAAAAATTTTGTTTTTGATTTTCTGTCGTGATTAGGCCTTCCGAATACGTGGTTAAAATTACTGACATTATGACTGAATCACCATGTATATAAAAACATATATATATTGTTCTTAAAAACAAATCAATTGTTTTCATGAAATATATCTTTTTTCCAGGATTCGTAAGAATGTTCCAAAACTGGAAAAGTTCCGACATCATATCCCCCACAATTCCCGAGGACGAAACTGTAGATAACTTAAAAACCCCAGTACCTACTGCAGACGAGAAGAAAGACGCAGTTAACGAAAACGGAGAAAGGAGACACTCCAAAGAGGACGGTTCAGACTCCTCGAAGGATAGCAGTCTTCAGAGTGATACCAGCGTGGATTCCGAGGACTCTTTCGCTTCAGTAATATTCGTCCCTAAGTCAGACCCAATGTCTCCTACAAATCTATCACCAGGACCCACATCGCCGCGCTTGAAAACCGCTTCAGTTCCGAATTCCCCCAGAATCAAACAGTCCTCTTGTCCCACCAGCCCCAGAATTAAGCAAATGCCGTTAACAGTGTATCCTCTGACCAAGCAACTGAGTTCTCCGAAACCATCTACAGAAAATTTCGCTGACAAATCAGGCAGGGACCACATTACCACAGAGAGTACAACTAGGGAACCTAGCAAGACACTAGCACAAAAGTATTCAGTACAACAAATACCGAAGTTCAAGAAAACTAGTTTAAATACTCCTAGTTTAAATACTACTCCCGCTAGCCCAGAAAAATCACCAGTAGAAGTAACAGAAACAAGAAACGAGAGACTGAAAAAAATTAAAGAACTACTCAAGCAAAAGCCCGGGTTTGGAACTAGAACTAGCAAATCATCGTTCCCCATAGTCAGGCAGTCGTCCGTATCCAACGGGAAAGTGGAAGCAGTCGCCAAGCCCCTACCCAAATTGCTAACTCTAGAACTGTTCAACCCCGAAACTGACGATAAAGATAGCGACTCCAGCTGTGTATCCTCACCAGACTCAATAGACAGTGTGATTAGTGTTAGTAATGAACGGAAATCACCGACAACTACAAGATTCAAATTTCCACCAACGAATAGCAGACACGACACTAGAGGTATGAGTTTACTCGAAGCAGCAGCTGACGTAGCGAATAGTCTAGACGTAGCAGTAGACAAAGTAATTAAATCCAGTCCGAGAGCGAAGAGACGATTACAGACTGGAGAAGTATTGTCCATTTTGCAGCGCACCTACTCCTCAGACACCACGCCTTTGTTGGGAGAAGAAGCTGAGAGTACCTGGGACGAAGATTGCCACAAACATTTAACAGATTTCGCCGACAAACTCAGCGAAAAATTATTACAGGAAATCGACCAGTATCAAGTGAAAAGCAGGCTGTCATGTTCCGTGGACAACTTCGACGATCCGTATATAAGCCGGTTGAGTGAGGAACTGAAGGACCTTTCGCAACTTAGCGCAGAAATACAAAAACAAAACGAATACCTAGCTAAATTGAGTGTAAGTGATAGCTTGTTTAGCAAGTTATGTGTGAAATGTAAACAAAATGAGTGCAAGTGCTTTAGGACTACCAACAAAACTAATTTACTGAAAAATAACCTAAGGAAAGCGAATGGTGCTGAATGTTCGTCGAGTAAAAATGATAGTTTAGGTCAAAATCTTATAGACGAACCTTTGCGTAATGTAGATAGTTTCACAACGTGTGATACGAAAAGTACTGAAAATTCGAACGAAGCGGAAGCAGCCCCGCTGTTGAATTTGGCTGCTGGCAAAACGTCAATCAAGATGGGTACTTCCACTGATTCCTGCGATTCAGAAAAAGGTAAGCGTTACGACTAGATAGTGCTATTCGCGGGCGAAGTCAGTAGCGTCACTAAGAAATTGTTCTTGTTGTTGCATAATATTTCAAAATATACTTAGCAATACTTCATTTCATTGCAGCTGAAATTTCTTCATCATTCAAATGCATACATTATACTTGTATTTGACGAATGGGGGGATTTAAATGTTCACACGGATATTGATGCTGCTTATAAACAATTTTATGATATTATTTACTTTTTATTCGACGTATTTTGTCTGTTAAGAAAACCCGTAAAACTAGATATCCAGATATTACAAAAAATTACGGAACAAACACAATGTATTCAATAAATAAAAGAAAATTGGATCTTAGTACCTACCAATTCCAAATATTTAAAAACTTGCATTCTATGATTAAATGGAATATAAGAAAAACCTACTAAAGTTATGTAACCAGAATACAGAACACGGTTCACACCAATTCGCGTAGTTTTTGGTTTTTCGTGAATAGTAAGCTCAAATAGAATTCCTTCAACATTGTCTAATGGCGATACTATATTTGAAGCTTTATATATTGCCACATCTAGAGTTCCACAAGGTTCTATCTTTTACACTTTAATATATTTTTGAATGACTTAGCAATGCAATTTAATATTAAATCACTTTTATAAGCTGATGATTTGAAGCTGTTCACGGAGAGCAATAGTATACAGGATTGTAAGGTGTTACAAGACAATTTAAATTGTCTGATGAGTGAATCTATATCTAAATGTAAGGTTATGACGGTTACAAGGAAACTTAGTCCGGTTAATTTTGACTACCTAATTAACACCAGTCAACTTGCACGATGTCTTAATACCTCCGATTTAGGTATAACATTTGATAATACACTTTTATTTGACGCCCATATAAATAATATAGCCTCTTCAGCTATGCTTATAATAAGATGCAAGGATTTTGATAATATAGATTGTCTAAAGGTGTTGTATTACGTTTGTGCCACCTCAGTTAGAGTACGCTAGTCTTATCTGATCGCCCATTTGCCAAACTTGAGAATGTACAGAGGAAATTTCTTAAATATTTATATTTGAAACGTTATGGTGTTTATCCTGAACAGAGATTTAATCATACTACTTTTTTTATCGTAATTTGATATGTATACCCTCGAATTTAGAAGAATAGTAGCTGGATTAGTGTTTCTGTACAAATTATTTCATAACCGGATTAATTGTTTGCAACTTCACTCTAGAGCAACATTCAGAATTCCTTCTATTAATGTTAGAAACACGACACTTTTCTACCTTCTACAGACAAGAACAAATGCTATGTTGAAGTCATCTATATATTCTATGTGCAAACATTTTAATTTGATTAATTATTTAGTAGATATGTTTTGTGTTTCACAAAATTTATATGTTAGTACGATTTATCAGAATGCACCTTTATTAACATTACCTCTTAATATATAGCAATACTTGCATCTGAATCCTGTTGATACTTTTATTAATTTTTATCTGTTGTATTATTACTTACTATGCTATCTATCTTGTATCTATTTGTTTGTTTTTATTCTATCTTGTTATATTTTTATCACATCTATTTGTATCACTCTTATTTCATAGATAGGTATATATTTTTGTTTCTTTTTGTTATTTGTCGTTATCATTCAGCCCTATTATTGGACTTTGTATGTGGGCCCTGTAATTAAATAGATAAATAAATAATATTTTGTTTTGTCAAACGTTAGAATAACCGCTTTTATTTTATATTATATTGTTCAATACTGATGCATTTTTGTTCACAATTTTTATCCAACAGCACATTAATTTCATTTTCTTCTATGCGATGCTTGCGGCAATACAATCAACTGTTTTGAGGATAATGGTGTAGGTGCATAGATACTTTTTCCAGCTTTTATTTTTTTAACAATAATAATATTTCATAAACATTAAAACACATCATTAACAACAACTAGTCAATACTACGACTATAACAATAAATTTCTTTTACACATTGGACTTTCAGTATACATACACTTTGCAGTCCAACCTAACAAAATAGTTTCTCAAACTTCCTTTAATTGATGCTTCACATCACAGTGTAATTCATAAAATGTTTAATAGTTTTTTTATTTATTAATTTGGTACGCACAACTGATACATTGTAAATTTTATTTAGGTAGCCGCCATTAAGAACGTCTAAAGTACACACACAATCACAATAAGTTATTTTAAACAACGTATTGAAATTTTTGGAATCATGTGTGAAAACAAAATTATTGCAAACAACTTAAATATTGTTAGCAAACTGCTGATCCTTCGGAAATATCATGGATATAAGAAGTGTCTATATATAGCAAAGTTTCGGTCAGAAAAAATGTAAGTTAAACAATACTACAAGAAACAGTTTGCGAGAACAAACTAATTTCGCAGAAATAAGAAATGAAGTTATTAAAGTGTATTCTCCTGTTATTATTAAAGGAACACAAAAACATTATAAAATTATAAACAAGTGCCTAATGTTATATTTATTTGTTTTTAGTAGGTACAGAATCAGTTAATCAATATATGGTTAACGAGAGTTTAGTGTCAAGTAACATTTCAAGCAATTTTCAAAACTATAAATAAGTTTGTATACATTTAAATAGCTTTAGTAGTTAATTATTTGTTCAGGAAATTGCCACTCCCTACAATTGCGGCATCTTTTTTAAATATTTCAACAAATCAGTTTATAGTAAAAATTAACGCTTATCTGTTTAATATTACGGCATTAAATACAGAACGTTCATTTCACTTGCAATGTATTTGCCAGCTGATACGACTGGAGATTTATAGAGATTCATAAATGATGTTAAAAAAATAATATGAGTAACTTTATATTTAATTATTCCAAATCGTATGCAGCTGTCAATAGCACGGAAAGTTATTTACTTTGTAACTATTGTAAATGGCGGCCCTACCAGGCCCACGCCGGTGGCCTTGCGGCAGTTTAGCCTAATAATTTGTATTCTTCAGTATTTCTGCGTACTCTTATGAAAAATTATGTACCTAACACTTCAAATACGTTTAGTTCAGTTTACTCGTAGCCTAGCCAATCACACAGATTAATATGCACTTTCCTAGCTCTAGCTGGCATGGTTTTGATCATTTCTTGCTGTCTCGGGCTGGGCTGTGTAGCATAAACTCTCTATTAAAACCCTAAAGGTGGGAAGAAAAGAAAGAGTTTAAAACATGTCATATGACCAGTTTCAGAAGAATTATCCAGACAGTAGCAGCCTTAGTCTGAATAATAGGAACCGCCATCAATCTATGGACTCAAAGGTTCTAATAGCGGGTTGGCCCCAGGAGATCCTAACCTGAGAACAGCTTGTGCAGGTCAAAGATTCTCAATTAAAATAGTGACTAGTGAATAGTGAAAATTGCTGTGACTATGTTTTAGCCTTTAATAGAAATTTATTATTCCCAGCAAAATATCTACATTAAGTAGGGTCTAGAAAAGTTATACGGTTTAGCCGATGTTAGAAATGCCAATAGAATAGACGTATGTGTGGGGTGCTACAGCTATGTAAACTTAAAAAATAAATTAATGCAACCGTAAAGTTTTGATCCACAATAATAATAAAAATACAGGGTGTTAAAAAAAGAGTGTAAAATATTTCAGGAGGTAATAGTATGAACCAAAATAAGCAGAAAAGTCTTAATAAACATGGGTCCGCAAAGTAACGGTTGCGGAGATATGGACCACTATTCGATTTTCAAACATTTTATTTTGTTAGGAATCAACCGACATAGGAAGCTTTTAACAAACAAAAAACAAAGTTACAGAAAATGTTCAAAGTGCCCTCCGTCCATTTCCAAGCAGGCACGACATCTTCGTCTCAACGATATTCGAACTCTTTCGAAAACACCCTCCTTGGTTTGGATTTCTTGACACTTTTGATTAATCCTTAGCTGCAGCTCTTCCAGGCTATTTACAGGAGTACCATACACTAGTGTCTTCAAATCTCCTCAAACAAAGAAATCTAGAGGGTTCAGATCAGGCTATAAAACAGGTCCGGCCCTTCCTACCCATCTATGTGGAAAAGTTTGGTGTAAATGCTCTATAACGGCCATGGAAAAATGAGCTAGAGCACCATCATGCTGGAACCACATTTGTTGCCTCTGATTCAAAGGAATGTCTTCCAAAAACTCATACAGGTATGGATAAAGCAGTTGCTCGTGAAGGATTCTCCAAACAAGATGACCACTAATTCCTACCTTTGAACATCTTCTGTAACTTTGTTTTTTGTTTGTTAAAAACTTCCTTTGTCGGTTTATTCCTATAATAAAATAAAATGTTTGAAAAACGAATAGTGGTCCATATCTCCGCAACCGTTACTTTGCGGACCCATGTTTATTAAGACTTTTCTGCTTATTTTGGTTCATACTATTACCTCCTGAAATATTTTACACTCTTTTTTTAACACCCTGTAGATCAAAATGCGAGTTCCAGTAAATGATCTGTTGGTAAACGTCCTAACCTAAGCGATGAATAGGTAACTGATAATAACAAAGTGTAGTTTGTTGACACAAGTGTCAGTTTGTGTGTAATATCGTGCGATAAAAAGGTGTAGAAGTAAATCCAAAGAAAAAGAAACAACACGATGAAGGAAAAATATAGAAGTGGATGATAACATAAAATACGGCATGCGTAAGAAAATACATGGATACTTCTTCTGAAATGTGAAATACCGATGGTAAAGATAATGCAAGCTGCAATAGGAATGTATAAATTATCTGATATAATTCTTAAAATAGCAATGCAAACATAAAAGCATGCGCGTTGGAAAATATGAAATTGTAGTATTCTGAAGGAATATTAAAAAAAACTGAACACAACTTGAAGAATTCATATACTCCATTAATTGACATACCACGTGAATGAAATCCAAGGAATAGTTCCTTTGAGCACACATAAAAAATTAAGTAGCGCGAAATAACACTACCTTTGAATTAAGCGATGTGAAATATGACGTAGGTGCATTGGGACTTGCTTTCCTCGACCCTAAACGGTCCTCGGCAGCAACCTATCACCTGCGGCATAATCATTCCTGTATCTCTCTTGGTATATAAATAACTATGTTATCCAACAACCACTACGTTATACAGTCATTATTCGCTTGCATACATACACGTCAAGGGAAGGAAACACACGTGTGACTTGTAGTCACAACACAGCACTACTGTTTATGAGTTATAAGTAACGCCTTTTTTTCTAGATGCACTGAAGCTCTATTTATAAATTTAAACAATTTACCACATTTATTTATACTGCAGATGAAATCAAACTATAGCACCGTCTTTCCTGAGTATTTTCTATTTCTGTTCACTTCAATATCTCTGTTATTAGTGGATATACATCGGTTTTGGCTCACTTCGGTATTTTATAATTTTATTATCGTATACCTTTATTTTTATAGTTTTTAATAAGTAGGCTTTTTCTCCTCTGACATTTCAAACATCAAATGTTTTGTTTTAGGTTTATAATTATCAGTCAGTTTTGGTCAGTTACAATTAACCACAAATACTTTGTGCAAGTAGCGATTAGTGTTTTAAATTTAATTCTGAAAGGAATCGACCAAGACATTTATCTGTGGAAGAGTCAGTAAGAGTCTAGTGTCATCTCGGACAATAATTAGAAGACGTTTAAATGAAGCTGGATTAAGCAGCAGGAGACCGGCAAAGAAGTCATTACTTAGCGGGCAGCATAGAGTTCAAAGATTGCATTTTTTCAGAAATCATCAACACCGGACTTTTAATGGAATTGATGAACGAATTGGAAGAAGGTTTTATTCTCAAATGAAATGAGAATTAGTCTCAACTGCCCTGATGGGCGTGAACGTGTTTGGCTAAGGTCGGTAGAAAGATTTGCAAGTTGCAATATCTCTCAAAGGTCCCATTTGTTGGAGGTTATGTAATGTTATGGGGAGGAATCTGCTTCCATGGACGCACAGAGTTAGTTCCTATACGTGTAAGGTCTATGAACGCGAATTATTATTTAGAAAACATTGTAGTTGAACATGTGATGCCAATTGTTTATTCATGCAAGATAATGCTCGTTCGCACGTGGCTAGACAGCTTATAGACTACTTGAATGCAGTTGCTATTCCGTTGATGGATGCCCTCAGTCCCGACCTATATGCTCTTAAAAAAAAGATAAGATCTGGGACACCCTCACCGGTTAACCATCATCAACTGGTGAATCCAGCAATAGCAGCATGGGAGAATATTCTCCAAGAAGTAATTGAAAATTTTATAGCCAGTTTGCCAAGGCGCATGGATGCGGTAATTCAGAGTAGAGGAGGGCATACACGCTATTAACATTTGTCTATAATTTTGTTTTTAGTTTGTAATATTGTAATTAAAGTAAGTTTAATAAAGTGGTGTTAATTTTACTTTCATAATTTAATGATAAAATACCGAAGTGAGCCAAAACCGATGTATCTCCCGTAATAACAGAGATAATGAAGTGAACAAAAAAACAAAATGCTCAGGAAAGACGGTGCTACAGTTTAATTTCATCTGCGGTATGTTCTGGTTGGTAGTATACATCTTGTATAAAACCGAAATCAACTTTTTATAAAAAAATAATGAGAACAGTTAAATTCCCAAGGAATCCACCTACAATTAAAAAAAATATATATTCAAATCAGACTATCAGCTCAGAAATACAGCAGCATGGAATTTGTTGTCAATTTATAGTGGTGCGTTAATTTTGTCCAGGAGCTTATATCCTTTCGCGACCGTTGTAGATCTCCATCCTCCATGCCGTTTTAATGCTGTGAGGTTCGCCCATCCATTTGCCAATAACGTAGCGGATGATGTTCTCGTACAGTGACCGGTGTATAACTTAGGGTGTAGAAAACTCAAGTACGAAGCAATTTTTGATGGTATATTTTGGTCCTGAAAATATGTATTTTTTGCATAATTCTATAGGATTTATTGGATATCCTTCCTTCATTATTGTGAAACTACGAGATTTCTTGGTCTTTGTATCAGGTATAATTAAATACAAATAGGAAACCTTGTCTTGAACATTTTCCACAGCCAAATTAGTCATTGGCATGTTTCCGCAATTCAAATAAAGCTATTTTCATGAGCAAAAATTCATCATTAGATACTTCTTTCAAAAACTCATTTATCGGAATCATCATTCGGAAAATTAGAGATATCAATGTTTTTTGGAAAGCTGAAGTTGACTTAAGCATTGAATACTTGGTTCTTAACAATGCTGCAACAAATGTCTTGTGTATTTCAAAAAAATAAGCAAGCAAACTATTTAATTTATACTTTTAAGTTGCTTGTCTCATGTATTATGTTATATGTTTGGAAAAAATTAGCACATTCTCCAGTGTGACGTATATATAACACACTTGTACTGTAAATAACTATTTTTTGTTCTTGGTACTGGTAATACTCGTATCGTAATACAATCAAGAATAATTCTAACATTAATACAGACTATTTTGGCAAAACTTTTTGATCGGTCGATTTTCCTCAGCATCTAGATGATGAGGTACTCCATTTCCCTCTTCATTTGTTTCAGGAAGCAGCACAAATTCGATGGTGTCTAGCGTGGCCACTTCGATCAATTTCGGACAGTCCACGGAATCCACAGACGGCTTATCCGAATCTCAAAAAGATACCAACTCCATAAGTCGGTACAGCGACAGGGGCAGTACTGCGTCGTTGGCCTCGTGTCCAGAGTGGAAGACCATCAAGTCCAGATCGGATAATCGCCTCTCCAGAGAGGACAGCACCGCCAGTCTCGAGAGCGCCTTTTCGAAGAAGCGCGACAAGGCCATCCTGAGCGACACGTCGCAGGAGTCGCTGCCCACCGACAATATGGGAGGTGAAATCACTTATCACAGATATTATCATGTATTTAGAGAGGGGGAATTGGACCAACTGATAGAAAAATATGTAGAAAATTTGCACATTATATCCTCGTACTACGATCATTCCAGCTGGTGTATCATTGCCGAAAAAGTTCAAGTCTGGACTATCTGACCTGGTATTTATCTTAAAGTCAAAGCACAATGTATATACATATTCTTCTTTATAGGAAAACAGATATAGAGCGGGCCTTTCTTTCTGTCGGGAAATGGGTTTAATACGAGATTGACATTGTTCTAGTTTTTTTGGTTTTAAAAGTTTAACATGATGTTAATAATAGTACTTACATTATACAGCAAGAGACTGAAGTCTATCTTTAAAACCAAATTTATTTTTTTTACGAAACTCCTTAACATTTGTCATCTTTTTGATTTTAACGATGTATCTCATATACTTGCTCTGATAGTTGCATATTTCCGTAGCCGTACTTTCGTAAATAAATTTACTAAATAAAGCGTTAAATCTTTTATTTAAAAATATTGTTACTATGTCTGCAATGGTCTGCTTTTCTACAAGTTACTCAGAAACATTACAGTGTGCACAGGAAATTACTATTACTTATTTTACTTCTTGGAATGATATAATTTTACTGACTTTACTTTTTCATACTCATTACAGAAATATTATTTATAGAATTGAAACGCAAATGAAATAAAATAATTTTTGAGTAAGTACTGCGTCGATGCTCCCTTATATACAGGACGATTCACAACTTATATAAAAAATTAAATGTACAGGGTGTTACAAATACAATTTTGTAAAAAATCAAAAAGGGCAGAAAAGGAAGAAATAAATAAAATATATTATACCAGCAAATTCAACTGCTTTTGACGCTGTTGTTATTATTAATTAATAAAATTAATTTTAAATAATAAATAATTTGACTTACTTGTTACAACTGTTCAACTTTTATCGATGTATACACATTTAGATAGTTTTACCCAGTTTCTAAGAACACAAATGCTTATAATTAATATCCTTTATTTTTCACCTCATTAGAACATTAAATTTTGTCTCTTAAGTGTTCTAAATTATTACATATTCCTTTGTATACTTTATACCTTACAGGACCTTCATGCGTTCATGGGGTCAAATTAGGTCTTTTTACCAACAAAATTGTCCAATTAGACCAGTGCTGAAGCCTTTGAAAATGGTGAAAAGTGAAAAGAAATAGTAGGATGAAACCCAGTGGAGAAGGAAGAGAATACAACAATAATGAAAGGAAAAATAATTTACGGGCGATCTGAGGTCGGGAAGTGGAAGAGGGTAAGTTTTTAAGGGTAGAAAACGGTTTATCTCGATTTCTAGCAAAACTACAAGTCCTATGGAAAAAAGTTAAATGGCAAGATTGTAGGTAATAAAAAGATCCAAAACTTTAGTACTTACACTTTTTTCGCATAACCTCAAAATTTATGTGAAACATTCAAATAACTAAGTTTTTGGTTTTTCATTTTTCTATTACAAAAAAATATTTTTTTACAAAACTTTGTGAAAATTGACCTATTTATGTCCCAAACACACTGTAATTTTTTATTTAAAATATTTATTTTTTCACCTTATTTTGACTTAATATCGAAAAAGCACCCTAATTTTCAATCGAAAATTCTCACGTCAAAATATCTGCTTTTTTAAAAGTCGGTTGAAATCTCAACTTTCTAATGGTGTAAAAATATAGATTACTATGTTAAATATTCTCAGAAACTGCAAAAACGAAAAATATTGTAGATGTGTTATTAAATATTAACTTTATTAAGTTATTTGGCTGTTAATTATAGTAGTATATTTCGACTTGCAATTTTTTGTTTATCGATGTAACATGAAATCTTACGTTTTCGAGTAATTAAAGTATACATTTTAATAAATAGCTCAAACTGGTACATAATGATTAAAGAAAAAATCGGATTCGAGTTTGTCGCATCGTTTCTTTACATTTCCTGAGAACATTTACCATAGTAATGAATATTTTTTATTACCTACAACTTTTCCATTTAACTTTTTTCCATAGGACTTGTGGTTTTGCCAGAAATCGAGATAAACCATTTTTTTTAAATCTCACCCCCTTCCACTTCCCTACCTCAGATCGCCCGTAAATTATTTTTCCTTTCATTTTTGTTGTATTCTCTTCCTTTTGCAATGGGTTTTACCATACTATTATTTTTTTTTGTTTCAAAAATTATCGATCCTAGTCTAAATTAAGATGAAATCCCCACTGTCTTTTGTAGAAATGTATAATATTATAATGAATTTAAAAATAATTAAATTTCAAAGCATAGATATATACACACTGCGGACGTTGTTCCATGTCGATCTTGACTATATCCATTGTGGAGGGGGCTAGAAAATAAAATATCAAAACTGTTATAAAAAAATTGATATGTATACATCCCTGTAATCGGATACACAGGATAAAAAGAGCGACAAATGCACGATAAAAATATATTATATATTGCGGTTATATCCTCAAAATGAAATATTATTATTCATCATTACCTACATTAATGTTCTATGCATATTCCTGCAGGTACACTATTTTTTTGCAGTCTATGCCTAGAATATAACAAGTTAATTATTAATTAAAATTATTTTATATACTAGTTTGACATATAGAGTCATCTAATTTGACAAGGTATGGGTGGTTAACATAATAAATAAATACCTAATAACTAATGCTACTATATACTCGAATCAAGAATTCAGACGTCTTACGTCACGGCTGACGTTACACATTTGTTTTTATTGTCAAAGTAATTTTCGATATTTGGTCGCGTTAAAAACAATGTTGTATTGCAATTTAGTGCAATATATGATGCAAACTTTTAGTGTAGTATATAGTTTTATTACTATCAGTTGCAGTTTCTTAAATATTTTGATGAAAATATAATGAATTGTTCATTTGTTCATATGACGTAAGTCTTCTGAATTCTTGTCGCGAGTATACCTAAGTAACTAAAATTCTTTCAGGTGTCAGTTTTTAAAAATCCGGTATTATCTACCCCTCGGTTTGTCCTACATCATTTTTTAAATATTAATTTGATAAGAAAGATTTAATTCTACGTGAAAATTGCCTTTTTTGCATGACAATCACATTTCAAAATTTCAAATACAACTTGTGTGTAGTGTGCTGTGTGTCGAATATGTCAAGATGTTAGATTTCGCTTAAATAATGCTAATGCAGTTCTTCAAAAATTGTCTTATATCTGTACACTCGTTGTAACACAAATGTTTCCAGCCCAAATTAATATCATAGTTTGCTTAAATTATGACGACTTGACTGTTTGTTGGTCACATATATCACATATATTGCTTTTTTCATAATTGATCGATTCTTACTTTTCAAATGTGCCTTGTATGTACTAAAGGTTATGAGGTTATTTATATATATTTTTTTGTAATAAAAACATAATAATGCTTTTTGGAGTTAAGAAACTATTGAAGTTTATGTTTGTTGCTAAATCTATCAAATTTCTGATAACAATGGATGAGATTTGTACGGAATCAGTCAGTCATGATGAATAAAATAATTCATTAAGGGAAAACCGTTGGAAAAACAAAACATTTACGTAAGAAAAATCTGAAAAGAAAATCTTCATTATAAAACAATTTAAAATATAGTCATCCGAAAAAAATGGTATGGTTATATTTGTTTAAAGTGGATGGAAATATTTTTCATATTTCTGTAATTGGAATAAATAGAACTATTTCAGTAACTACAGTATACTGATGAAAAACTAAAATTTTAGCTATAACTTTAACATTTCAATTTTAACTTATTTTTAATTATATTTTTTAATTAATGAATTCCAACAAGTCATTCAAAACATCAAAACCCAACTTTTTTAGCGACGATATTATAGCTGGAAATTTTAATATGAACATTTAAAAAGTTTTGTTTATTTGTCTGGAGGACTGCATACCGAAGCGTCTAAATTAGCACAATTTGGACAGCTGCCTTCATACCTCAGTATTTAGCGTACTGGCTCAGTAAATCTAAGATCGAGTTTTTAATATTTATATAAACTTTCTTCATCAATTTTGACGTTTCTCGGATTTCACTTATAAAAAATAATAATTAAAAGTACTTGCTGCCATATTTTGGTAGACAACCAGGCAAAAACATTAAAATTGCATTTTACTTTAAAAAAACAGATGGATGTAGTCACGCGATCGGATCTTGGACTATTAATAATTGCAATAGTTTTATACTTACAGGATTGACTTACGTCAGAAACATTAAATCAAGACACCACAATACACTCTAATATGTGTCAAATTGCTACATGAATTGTGTTAGTAAGTACACTTATAACTATTAAATCTATGGTTAGTTTCTGTACGGGTAAGAAAAAGTTAATTCCATGAAATATCTCTTAAAACAGTACCTTTGATACACGGATGCAAAAAATAACACCATTTTCGTATCAATAATGTGACGTTATTTTTTTTTAAATTAATACGTATTTAAACCTGTTTCCCGACGATATAATTAGTGTTTCATTGCTGAAAATTTTCGCCTGCATTAGTAAGGATTAAATAGGTCCTTTATACTGTTTTAAAATGTTTATAAAGCTAAGAAACTTATGTTTTTCTATTATAACTGGTTAAGCTCAAATATTAGAGAACATTTTCGTGGGTGTATAGCCGATCAAATTAGTTGTTATATTTTTTATACAAATGAAATTATATCTCTGTAAAACCGACCATTACAAATACTGATTTTTCTCCGTATAATTTCCGAGTCGCATCTACTATAAGATAGTAAAATACGTAACAGGGTCCTTTATTTATATTAACAATATTGTACAGTATTAGTGTATTTGATACTAAATAGTTTTGCATTTAAAGTAGTTATGCTTTGCTGACGTTGTTTTAGTGATAGATATAGGTACAGCATGCCCATTTTGACAATTACGTCAAACCAAGAGAACATATTTAGAAATGCAGCCTTATTTAATACGTTTTAGCACACGTATACGACTCCTTGTTTCTAATTTAACAAATGGTTCGTCAAAAACTCCGGAAAAATAAGTAATGTCGCTATTTAAAAATAAAGATGGCGGATGACAAAAAAGGTTATAAATGTTAATAGTATATCAAATGTTTTTTTAAACGACCGTTTTGATGTACATAGTGGGCAAATTTCGATGTTTTTATAGGCCACTTTCAATCTCTTTTTTTATATCGAAGAGTAAAAAATTTGAAATTTTGTTTATTACTCGAAAACAAAAGACGATAGTATTCATCATTTTGGATCATTTTGGTATTGACCATTAATTTTCTCTTAAAGAAAGAGATTGAGAAAGGGGGGAGGGGTTATTTTTTCTCCTATTGTTAACGAGAGCCTATAAAACCATCGAAATTTGCCCACCCTGTACGTACCTACAGACATTTTGTATACAGGGTGTATATATACACTTTTAAATACTGATAACTTTAGAATAGCCAGTTCGCTGAAAATAAAAACTTTTGGTGCACTTGATGCAGCACTGGCTACTTTATTCTGAACCTGGGCGGTGATGGTACCTGTGATACTTCAAGTACCATTGAAAGATCCGACGTCTATCCCGTCGGCGGTAACGATATTGCAACAGTTAAATTTTAGGAAATAACTACTCTGTAGACTAATGCCCCGATTAGGATTGAATTATACATGAAAAACCTATATCTCATGTTCGATTACGTCATAGGTACCGATGAGAGTTAACAAGCTCAAAACCGGTATATGTCTGGTGACGTAGCTGGCGAATAACTATGGCTGCTGTTTGTTATAGGGTTTTCAGGTATAATTTAATGATGGTCGGGGAATTATCCCGCAGAGTAGTTATTTCCCGAAATAATAAATAGCTTTTTAGTTTATAACTATTGTGAAGCTTATGGTTTTTGACATACAGGTAGACCTAGTTTTCTTTTAAGAAAACCCATACTTGTTACATGTGGCTAAAATGCACCATTTTAGAGAAAACTGCATTTAAAATTTGAGTTGTAAATGTATGTTGTACGAGTATTATTCTACAATCTCGGGTATTTATTAAACAGTGGCCATGCTTTAAGGTTAGCTTCCTTGGACAAAAATAAGGTGATTTAGGTTAACTTACCTTAGTACGACTTTTCTTCCTTAAGAAGTGGTAGGTATGAGAATATTTCTTTTTTAAATACTTTCTAGGATCTATAATTTTTTAAGAAAGCAACGTTCTAATAAAGTAAGTTGACTTAAATCGTCCAAGGAAGCTAATCTTAAAGACTGTAGAGTAATTTAAACAATTACAACTCAAACTTTAAATGCAGTTTTCTCTAAAATGGTGCGTTTTAGTGACATACAAGTGCAGTTTTTTGTTAACTAATATGATGATGTTTTAAAATAACGAATCATTTTTCAAATATCTCTCTTCCTAAAAAAATCTAAAAGAAAAAATACAGATATTCGTGTGTATCATAGAAAAAACCTTCTTTTACAAAATTTAAATACGATTGCACAAGAAATAAATCAATTAGCGTAGAAAAAATTAAATAAAAAACTCATTTCTCGGGCCTGTAACTTCTTAAGGAAGCAATATCGTAATAAGGTAAGTTGATTTAAATCACCTTATTTTTGTCCAAGGAAGGAAGCTAGCCTTAAGTATGGTCTATTCTTTAATAAACACCCTATAAGTAAGCCTATGCAGAACTTTTAATAAAATTTTATAGTCTTTCTGAAAACAAAGTTAAATCGAATTCTATATGGCAACTTAAAATAAACCGCTTTGAAGTTATATTTAAAACAGTACTTAGGTACTAATTTATTGTCCTGTATCTCAAAAACCATACACCGTATTTAAAAGTGATGCAACCTGTATATATTTCTGCATTCGGTATTTATTTAGAAATTGACTGACTTATATTTTATCTGATTATATTATTAGAGTTTATTTTGCTCTTTTCCACTTCAAAAAAAGTGGCTACAGATTTTTTAATACGAACATTATTTTTGATTAACTACTTTGTTCTGATTTGGTTTAGTTCCATAGGTGCTTCTATATTTTACAAATTATTCACTTCATATTCTTGTAGTCAATCTCTAACATATAATTTCGGCAGAAAGACGCATCATAAAAACTTGAAAATTTGATATTAAGGTAATAAGTTTATAAATTTAATAATAGGTATATAAAACGTTCATCTCATTTAACAGCAGTATGAACTTTCCGTTAGTTAGTTGTCGATCATTTCCCGTGTGTTTTGATTTTTGAGAATTGAGGTAAGTGGTAGTACTCGTATGTACTTAATTATTTATATAGGCAGAGTAGTGAAAATAGAAGGGACATATCATGAAATTCTATTAGTTCCAAATTACTATTTTTATTATCAATCAATACATAAAAAAACAACAAATTAAATATCTATATTTAGATAGCTTATGGTATTGTCGTTTAATACAATTTTAAATTTGATGTTTTTATGTTGAAAAGTAGTTTTAGTTAAAACCATTCGCCGAAAAAAGACATAGATATAATTATTATTAGTTGGACGGTTTGTCATATAAAGTGGTACAGGTTTTTGTAAGGAAATCGTCTGGTAAACGCCCTATGCGGTCGCAGTCTAGGCGCAACGAGAACCATGCTAGTTTCGCTCTCGTTTAGTGAAGAATGTTTTAACAATTTTAAACTTACTTGTTTGCGCTAGTAGGTCGAGGGCTGGATTCGCTCGCATCACAGTTTCTCCGAAAACTTTTTGGTGAATTTTGGCCAATCGCGACAAATAAAAGAGCTAATAAAAATACATCTTCCACAGAAAATATTTTAACACCTAAATACGAGGTACGTCCAGAAATTAAGTTCCGTTTGGTAATAAAATTAAATTATGTACAGATACGGAAAAAATATTTATTGCACAAAATTCTACAACTCTTAAACTACTTTTCCACATAACTGCCGAAATTTTGCAGGCATTTGTCATAGCGTGGCACAAGTTTTTGTATACCTTCTTCATAGAAGTTTGCCGCCTGTGTCTTCAACCAGTTGTAAGGTCCGCTGCAGCGCTGCGATCGCAGTTCCGCATATGCGCGGTAGACGCTCTGTATCAAGGAGAAGAAACTGCGAGACACTTAGGAAATTGCGCCGCGCAATACAGAATAAGCGCCGAGGATTGCTGTCAAAAGGTGTTGTTTTTCTTCACGACAACGCACGACCACACACTGCAAATGTGACGAAAAACCTCCTACAGGGATTTGGCTGGGACGTGTTTGACCATTCTCCATACAGCCCTGACCTCGTTCCTAGCAACTTTCATCTGTTATTACATCTCAAGTCTTTCCTTGGCGGTCAACACTTCAACAATGACGAAGAGCTGAAAGAAAATGTTTCCAACTGGTTGAAGACACAGGCAGCAAACTTCTATGAAGAAGGTATACAAAAACTTGTGCCACGCTATGACAAATGCCTGCAAAATTTCGGCAGTTATGTGAAAAAGTAGTTTAAGAGTTGTAGAATTTTGTGCAATAAATAATTTTTCTGTATCTGTACACAATTTAATTTTATTACCAAACGGAACTTACTTTCTGGACGTACCTCGTAGTACGGTAGAACAAGTCCGAAGGACATAGAAAACGACATACGTGACTGATCGTAAAAAGCCATAATCAGGTCGACACAGAAGGGTCCCAAATGCTCCTATACCGCGACCGCATAGTCCGTTCTTTTTTGTTTTTGAATTATTGCTTTCGAAACAAATGGTTATTTTCAAAACTGGGTTAATGCTTTTAATTTACAGCGGCACTTCTATTCTATTTAAAGAGCCAGCTGTTTTGCAGTTTATAATTGTTTTATTTTTAATGTAGGATGTTCGGAAATGGTGTGTCAATATTTGGAGGGGTGTGGACATAGGGTGACCCGTAAAGTATATTATAAGCTTTAGGTGGTGATAGTACAGTGCCTTCATAAATGATTACAAGCCACGTGACCAGAACTGTGATTCTCGAAGAACAACTCGTATGCTAATAGATGTCTTGTCTCTCTCAATTGCCGTAGTGAGGAAAAGGATATTCGCATATGAATTGCTTTGCGATTGATTTGAGAATCTCGACCCTGATCACGTGGCTTGTAATCATTTATGAAGGCACTGTACATAAAAAAGATGACTAAAACTCTATTAAACATAACCCATTAAACGCGCGCATTTTTAAATTCATTATTCTTTCTAAAAATTTTGTGATATTTGCTGTAACTTTATAGATTTTTTTTAGCAGAAAGTAAGATACAGGGTGATAAAAAACACCCTTCCACTGCTTCGACTGTATCACATCCACATTATTTATGGGCTTCCTAAAGCTGACATGTCCCTGAAATTTTAATTATGTTGTCTTTTTCTAGCAAAGAGTTATGTCATGATAACTAGTTTTGTAGTTGTAGCTTTTAAGATCTATAACTGCCAAATAGTTTGTTTAACATTAGTATGTTTAGTTTATGTTTATTTGAGTTTTTAATCATATTTTTTATGCACTATCACCACCCAACGTGTGTAACGTACTTGACGGGACACCCTGTATATAAAAATTAATGCTATAAAAACCCATCCATTTGTTTTTCGAAACCTAAAATTATCCGAGTACAAGATGACAAAAAATAAATTTTAGTTAATTTTTTGTAACTTTTTAACGAGTGTAATTTTTTTCAAATGTTGCACACTTATTATACTAGTGTTCTTAGTATGACACATATCCTATAATGCCAAAAAGGGCCTAAACTGTCCTAGGTCATGGAATAATAAATCAGAACTTCTTGTTTGACCTTAGAAGAAAAAAAAATGTCCTGTAACTTTCCTAATTTCGAATTTTTGACATTAATTTTTCGTATAGAATGACCTCTTGGACCATCCAAACGATAGACTTTTTAATATACAATTCTTCAATTAAATTAAACTAAAAATACACCTACATTTACGATATGTGCGAACATGTAGGGTACGTCATTTTTATTTAATGAAGTATCTAGAACTAAGTTATAAATTTTGTCAGGATCTTTAAGCTTAGCAAGGTAGAATTGTTGTCCTGATCCTTGATTAAATTTTGTAGAATCCTGTATATTAATTTTTAAAATAAAAATCTAGTCAGCGTTCTCTGTCTAACAGCATGAAAATTTTAATTTCTAACAGATATCTACTATATCTAGCTATATATGTTCGACCTAATTAATTTATAATTTTCTATTTTTTGTCATTAAATCATACGAACAACAAATCGTACAATATATTTTTAATATTTCACGGAAAACTGGAAGACCCTCAACTCTATGTTCACATAAATAGCTGTCGGTAAAACAGTAAATTCTTGCCATGATTGGCAATTTGTTGTACCTAGATATGTATTAAACTGAAACTTATTCAAAGTTTCGAATTATTTCAGCAGTAGGTATTTGTAATGGTGTAACAATTTCATCTAAAGTATAATAATAAAATGAACAAATATATAGGAAACATTGGCAGAAAATTTACCTTAGTTTCATTAGGTAAGAATTATTTCTCAATGTATTAAAACTTATGCAACTCCACTGCCATATGAAGGCATCTAATTTTATGAATATCCATTTGATTTAACTCAAGTACGGCCTAGAAATCATGTATATAATAACGAGTATATATACCTAAAAATTATTTATTTAAATCTTTTAAAATATGTTAAATTCGCTTATCCAAATTTAAGAACAGACGAAGTGCTATATGAGTTTGTCGTGTAAATCCAGTTTGCGATTATATACATTGTGTTATTAATTTAGTTTTGAAACGATAAAAATATTTTAATTCTAACAATTTTTTGTGTAGTCAGTTGGAAAACTGTACTCTGGAAGAATGTATTGATGATGTTCAGTTATTAGTTGTCTTTAATTATACTAAAATGCTTTTCCACATTAGAGATAGAACCCGAGAATATCTGATTGTTCTTCTCGGATAGAACTAGGTAAATTATGCATACAATTTATTGCAATAATCATGACACACTCAAATCAGTTCTTTTATCCCTATTGGTGAGTAGAAACAACTGAGTACTAATGTTGAAAGTTGAAATTAGATGTCATTACGATCGCTACGCTAAAGTCGTTTTAAAAAGTGCCATCATTGTTGCAATAGATTGTACCTATACTTTTTTACTACCTCCAGATTTATTTGTAAAATGAACATGGTAAAATATTTTCTTTTATATAAAAGTTTCTTAGTTTTTCATTTACTCCATATAATTAAATTTTTTGTTATTGAATTACACAATTTTTAAAATTTAATAGATGTTTACTAAGTAAATAACTGAAAAAATGTTTTATATAAATATGGTTATATTTTCTCAATATAATTTAAAATTCAATTGAGTACAGTTACCCCACTGACTCCCATTTTTTCTGTTTTGATTTTAAAGACTATGGGTTTTATACTATTTGTGAACTTCATAGGCAATTTCTTTACGAAGATTTTTTAATATTTTTATCGGTTTATTATATTATTTTACCTTTTATCTTTAAAGTTCTAAAAATATGTGGACGGATTTCACGAATAATTTATATGTGTAAGGACAATTTCAAGACACTATCGAAAAGCTACAAATCAGTTCAATTTGTAGATTATTATTTTAAGCGAAATAAATACGTACTACTCTTTGATTATACGTATAGGTATTTTAAGTTTTAATATATTTAGAAATATACTGACGAATAGTATAGCTTTATTACAGCTAATAATTATGCTATTTTTCATATATTTAAGGATAATTTAATACAGAAAATTCTAAATGAGTCAATATAAAAATAAATGCACTATGAAACAACTGTGAAATTTAAAATGTATCTAATTAAAATTATTCTTGGTGATTGAATGATTGATAAGATATAATTGTTTTAAATGAATTGAAGAAAATATATCTATAAAAGATCTAGCTCTAACTTTAAATGTCATTTAAACATCCAATAAGCTGATGTATGGAAGACTCTCATTTTTCTGTATTAAATTATATTAGATTTAAAACTGAAAAGACAAATAATACTATAAATAACTACTATTTCGAAATTTCTACATATACCTACCTTTCACTAGTGTCATATTTTCGTTATTCTACTTGTTTATGTACCGAATACCAACACTGTTTGTTTGTGTTTGTTAAGTTCCGACTATAATTAACCGTTATGTTTATATACGAAAAGTATTAAACTTTGTGCCTGTCTTTGTAAGGAATTTTGATACTTGTAGGGTTCAAGAAATACTTGATGTAAATGACATGTAATTTCACTCCTTAAATTATTGATAACTACAAGTTTGCATTTTACCTTGTTGTGTTTAATAAAAATATACTCAAATGTTTAACATGTCTGTTATTTATTCTTCGCATTTTTAATATCAATAAATTTCCAATTGTGTTACTTTAATATATCTACATCAAAAACTTTAGCAACCGCTTCCTTTTCTCCTATGAATCTAAATTATGTTAAACAGTACAAATTTTCGAAAATTGCCATGTAGCTTTTTAAATGTTATGGCAATTTTTGAAAAATTAACGTTTAGCAATATTTTATTTAAAATCTGATAAGGTGGTGTTACAGATCATCTCAGAACCCTATGTGTGAAATTTGAACAAAAACTATACAGAGTGTTTTCTTCTACACGTTCTCAAAGTTTTATTTTTATAAAGATTTATAAAAACTTTATTTTCCAAAATAACGCAACAAATATTTTTATGTTTTAAATGGCATCGAAAACCGCTGCTTCTAATTCTATCACAGCGTTTAAGATGGCGTTCCAAGGCTTGCTACAGGGTCGCGCCAAGCTATTCGGCCGCCCTTGTGCAAACCATAATTTGCCGCCCCTTTTTAATATTTTAAGTAAAATTTAACATTTAAAAAATCGTCACTCCTTACCCCCTTTAGCTAAAAATTGATACATAGGTAAGGTAATAAAATAAAAGTAATAAAAACACTCTTTTTTCCGCCATCTTTGCAACGCGATATCTCCCTAATGGTTGACTTGTGACCCAACGTTTATATAAGAAACTACCTTTTATTTTCAACAATGAATCACCTCCTGAAATTTTTCGCCTTTGCTTTGAAACACCCTGTATAATATACTTGCATGACATTTTAAACATGTGTCATAAAAAGATCATCACTTCGAGCAGCGGTGGCGTTAGAGAAGAGAGACGGTTAGTCAAGTGTCTGGTCTAGCTGTTTTGCCGCCCCTTGACTTGGCCGCCTGTGTGTTTTGCACACATTCGCCACATAGTCGGCGCGGCCCTGGCCTGCTATGATTATTTTTATAGTGATATTTTATTTAAAATATGATAGAGTGTCATCTCAGAACACCTATGTGTGAAATTGACCAAAACTATACAGTGTTTTCTACACCACTACCTTTTCAGATTTTAAATAAAATATCTCTAAACGTTTTTATTGAATGCAGAGGATATAAAAATAATCATATCAAGTCTTGGACCGCCATCTTAAACGCCTTGATAGGTTTAGATGTAGCAGTTTTCGATAACATTTAAATCAAAAAATATTTGTTGCGTTATTTTGATAAATAATTTTTACGAATTTTTTCAGAAAGAAAACTAAGAACATCTAGATGAAAACACTGTAACTACTTACAGTAGCACACAAAACCCTCGTGCTGCCAATATAAAACTGTCCAAGACATATACAATGCTAATAATCCGACAGTGAATCTTGACCTACCGTGTTTAGATCAATAATCTTGTTTACAATTCCTACTCAATGACAGCCGCTGCAGAGTTGCAAAACCGCCAATAATAACCGAAACAAACAATTTAACTTCACATTTTTATAAACATTCGGTGTAATGAATATGGTGAGTACATGAATAGTTCTCCCATCAGTTACAATTTTACGTTGTTACGAAAGGCCCCTTCGGTGTTGCTTCTTGTTTGTGTCGCGAGGGTAGTTTATAATTTAATTAGACTATTAACTTGAATAAAAATGCAAGTTGGGTGAAACTAAATTTAAAAAATGTTCCTACTAGGAACAGTTAACAGTGATAAATCGCGGTTGTCTCTTGCTAAACAGAGCCATGGAAAATGTATAACAAACAGTTTAATAAAGACATATTTTAAAACATTAACTGGATTTGTGGATGTTTTGAGGAAAAATGCTGTTTTTGTTTTCCATGTGTCTACCAGAAGTGCCGTGTTACTGATTATAGGTTGATTTACTATTCTTTTGAAAAGTCGAGTAAACATATATTTTTTTAATGTCCTCTCCAGTTTTAATTTACAAATTCCTGCCCCCCCCCCCAATTTCGAGAGTGGTGAACACGAATCTAAGATTAGTTTTTTTCGATCGAGTTTAGTGTTCGAAAAATGTTTTTCAAAATTGTAAGAGTTATGTATACGTTACATTAGATTGAAAATAGCACCTATTAATTTGACAACAGTGTGACGTCATTAAATAATGATAGCAGAGCCGTTGTATTGCAACTTCAATCTAAAGTAAATATACATAGGGGTTACAATTTTGTTTTTTTTAACTCGACCGAAAAAAAATAATTTTAGATTAGTGTTCAGCAGCCTCTAAAATAGGGGGTAGGGGTTTTTTAATTATCATTGGAGAGGTTGCGGCTGTTGTAAATATTTATTGAGTTTTCCAAATACGTGATACGATAAAATTAATGACAATATGACTAAATCATCCTTTATATATGGTAGGGGATTGGTAAATGTATGCTGAACGCAAGTCGTAACACTCGGATTCTTTTGTTCTATGATCTAAGACCAGGCAATTATCACTCTGCGTTATTTAAGTATTTATTTATCAGGGGTGTTATCAGAGATCACAGAACCACAGTCAGAACGGTGATCAAAACTGACAATGGACCATCTGACATATGTTCTATGGTTTGATGTGTTTTGATGTTTATTGTTTACTGCATGAGTTTCAAAAAATGGGTACCCACCTACAGAAAGAAGATTGTCTAATTCAAATAAGGGATAAACTACGAAAGGATGGAATTAAATTGTGGCTTGCACCTTATGTTACCTCGTCAAATAATTCTTCGAAAGATGATATTCACGTAAGGAAAAAAACATTATCATTTTGAAATTTTTCCTACCATTGTTAAATTATAGCATCTAGCAGAAGACTACAGTAGTACTTTGAAGATTCCTTTCGACCTCTGTCTAGAAACTTTATTAGATCTTCAAAGAAATGCATTGGAAAATTTGAAACAGAAAAATCGTTTTCAAGAATCTGGCTTAGCAACGATTAAAATTAAAATATTGGTACCAAATAGCCCTCCAAAGATTATAACCAAGGAACTGTTATTATCTATGCAAACTAGTGATTTGAAAAATATTATTAATCAAGAAGTCAATTTTTGTGCTGATCGGTACTATTTGCTCATTGAAGCATTTAGTTCAATTTTCAATATATGAATCTTTTCAGATTAAAATTAATAAGTTCTGGTAAAGTTCTAAATGATACAGTCTCCTTATGCAGTCAGGGAGTAAAGAATGGCCAACAGATACTCGCTATAGTAATATCAGAAACTCCTACACAAGTGTTAGAAACGGAGAATCAAATTAAAGAACTGGAAAATGTTAAAACAGATTCTCGTCTTCTTGCATTGGATAATGAATTTATGCAGGTAAGTAAAAATAATCTACAATGCTAATGTTGGTAATGTAATTGTTTACAACTTGCCTGATTTCAGTTTTTATGAAATTTGCCTTGTTCTGTTTTTAAAAATTTTAATTGCCAAATTCATCTTCATATGATAAAAGAAATTTTATTTAAGGTTTTGATTATTAATTAAGTTGTAAACCATTACCATATATTACCCAAGATTTCACAATTGTTGGATAGTTGTCATTATGTAACTATAATTTTTTTTTCACTAAAAACCCATCGGCCTAAAACTTAACTGGCATATTGCATTTAGTGATGTGTATATTACAAATATTGTTATTACAAATAAATCAAATTTTTGTTAAAATACTAATGCTGTTTTTAATTCTTATAAGATTTTAATTGTACTTAAATCATATTTTTAGACTTTATGACTGCAAAAAGTAGACGACAATTTGTATATTTAATAGAATTAAATAGCTTATATTATGTGTATCTAATAGCTTGAAGATCAATTTGGAAATCCAATAAAAATACCGCCTAATGAAAAAAAGGCTTTGATTGTGGCCATGACTTTACATGAAAAGGGAAAAACTGCATTAAAACGTCATGATTATTCCAGAGCATTGGTGTTTTTCTTGGAAGCCGATGAGGAATTTAGGTGAATATTTTCTTTAAATTTTCAGGAATTTCTTTTGTGACTAACAACATTTTTGAAAATATGTGTAGAATAGTATTTTTCAAAATTTAAATACCACGACTAATAAAAATTTGTTGTCAAATATTTTAAATAACATCAAATGCAAAAAGAAACCGTAAACATATTGCTTTTTTCAAATTAGTTTTGGGTTTGATTTTGTGAAAGCTAATAAAGACATAATTTCAGGCATTGCAATTCGCAGTTATTAAATACAGTTGACAACTATGCTCTTTTGAACTTGGACATAGCTTGGTGTTACTTATGTTTAGAAAGTTTCGCTCACCTCCCAGAGGCTTATGAGAGATTAAAAAAATGTGAGGAGAAATTCCATTCAACGTACGGACCTAACTTGGAACGTTTAATTGCTGTTAAGGGAACTCCAGGTAAATTCAACATTTTAAATTCATCTAGTTTGTAAGAAAAATTAAAATCCATTATGTAATTGTAATAATGTAGTGTATAATTCAAAAAGAGAATGAATTTGTAACAGTTTGATTACATATCAAATTAATTTAAAATTTTCCTCAAAGGCAATTTTAAGGTCTGACTTGCATTGTTCGCAATTTGACGTTGTTAGAGCTGGACAATCCGTGTAATAAGTAATCTAAATTATGTGACTCCAAATCGACATCTATAATAGTAAAAAAATGTTTAAGGGCTACGCCAGGTGCAACCATACAAATTCGTTCAGCCCATGTCACACTAGGCACACTACATTTGTATGGCTTCCCTTACATCTTCCAACTTTGCCTGCCTCTTATCCATTTGAACTTAAGCCGTTACTCATTATTTTCTTAGTTTCAAATTTACAAAGTTATTGTCAATTACATATTTTCAGAAACAATGTAGGTAGGTATATAAATTAATAAAATATTTGCCGCTTCTAGGATGCCCATTGATTTTGTCCCATTTTAAACTCTAGTTTATTCATATCAAAGAATATGATTTAAGGCATCCTAGAAACTAAACTTTTTTCTAAGAAACTGGTGCAAGCTACATCAAAATCAGATTTTGAAACTAATATCCCAAAGATACCCAAAGAGGCCCTTAAAATATACTATGTTAAAATAATGTACTTTTTATTAATTAGTAATCAGGGTCTTTGGTTACAAGGTCTTGCCTTTGATAGCCAGGACCGGGATATTATAAAAATAAATCTAGTGTTATGGTATTGATATTGGATATTTTTTATTGTATAGCTAGGAGTGAAATGCAACAAAAAATAAACAAAAACAACGAGAACATAAAGTTGATAACGTATTATACATAATAGTTATTTATGTATCAAGGGAATTATAAGGGCCTTAATTACCGATGGCAAAGTTTTGCGTCCGAGGCCTCCGCCCGAGGGACAGCAATAGAACAATTGCATGAAATTTTTAAATGCTTAAAAATATTGTTATTTTATTATATATTAAGTACTTAACAAGAATATCTTGCTAATTCTGTAAAATTGTTCTTATATTTTTCATAATTAATTATTTTATATAGCAATTTATTCAAATATAGTCGTGGTGACACATGTCAAATTGTCAAATCGACGTAGTTTAGTTAAGTCGGTTAGCGAACTCGTTCCGTAACTTCCATAATCTGTGTTTGTGTGGTGTCCAGCATTGATTCTAACATAAATGTTGGATTGCCGAAGGGGATGGAGCCGATAAAACACAAATTTTATAAGTATTGTGTGGTACCAAAGTGCAAAAACACTACGGTAACCACCCCGGAAAACATATTTTTCTTAGTTCTTAAACATGAGAAAATGCGTAAGAAATGGTTCATTTCAATGAATAGAGACGAAAAAGAGAATGCAACATTATCGAACACAACGGCGTTATATTGTTGCGAGGATCATTTCACCGTAAGTCATTTTTCACTTTATTCAGAGATTATAAAGATGATGTGTGTTTTAAAATTAATAGTTGAAAGAAGATATGGAGAATTATTGGCAGCACAAATTAAATGGGAATGTACAAAGACTACAACTAAAAAAAGTGTAATACCCCATAATTTTAACTGTCACGGGAAAATGGTACCTGAGCAACAAAGTAATGCAAAACGCAGACGTCTTGAAATTATGCACCATATAATTTGGAATTTCTTCCAGAAACGAAAACATTGACAATGAGTCAATTTTGGGCAGGTTATCTGATTGTCCTTTGACAAATCCACTCTCTGTTGCCATTATTTACTATAATTATATGGATATTATGTACACAATGCACAGCAACAAAACAAATAATAATTTGACTTTGACAGTTCGATTTTGACATTTATGTTACGCATATAAAACAACATGACATGTTCATATACTGTGACGTCACATAACCGCCATTTGTATTTTTCGCGGTTTGTGGTTGGGAAAGACGTAATGAATTTATTAATTTATTACCGCTTTATTTTTGCAGAGAATGACATAAAACTAACACAGTACACATAAGATGAACTGAATAATATTTTGGTAATAAAATAAAAATGTGCAAATTGCCTATTGCCTGAGGTTATTAAGGCTCATTAATTCCCGTGGTACATAGATAATTTTATTTCTGACCGATTTCAATAAAATATTGTTTATTTTTAAAACGGAAAAATTCCCAGTTTTGTTGTTGCTAGGTTGTTGCTATGTTACGTATATGTATATTGGGTAGTGGTAATTATAGAATCTATAATGTCCAAAGGTAGTTATGACTCTCTTTATTGATAGCGTAACTATGACGATATAAGCTTATAATATCCCGGTCAGAAATAATAGTTATTTATGTATCAAGGGAATTATATCATTAATTCCCGTGGTACATAGATAATTTTATTTCTGATCGATTTCAATAAAATATTGTTTATTTTTAAAAGGAAAAATTCCCAGTTTTGTTGTTGCTAGGTTGTTGCTATGTTACGTATATGTATATTAGGGTAGAGGGAATTATAGAATCTATAATGTCCCAAGTGAGTTATGACTCTCTTTATTGATAGCGTAACTATGACGATATAAACTTATAATATCCCGGTCAGAAATAAACATGTTTAACACAAATTAAATATTAAAAAACTGTACCTAATCTTTGTTAGACTACATTATATATACCTATATTTAAATAGATCGAAATCTAATGTTTTGGTTTTACACTCTAAAAAAGAAAGATGTGTTGATGCTTCATTGAATATATTTGTAATCAGGAAAAAGGATTTTTATCTTTGTTAATTACTCAACTAACAATTTATTGAAATTAAAATTATTCTGATTATTTGCAATTGATTAGAAACTTAAATAGTACTTTGCTTTCTACGAACATTGACGTTATTGTGAACGTAACATGTTTTTTCTAACAGGAGGTGCATTTAAAGCTTTCTTTCAAAAAAGCTAATACAGGAAGTGGACTGTTATAATGTATAAAAATGAAAATACAACTACCTGATGATATTTGTAATGGAAAAGTCTTATACAGAAAAGTCCTCTTTATTTATTTATTTATTTTTTTTGTTAAAGTTCATTTATTCCATGAAAATGAAAGCCAACCCTGTCTTATATATTGAATATTTCGGAAACGTTTTTATGGAAACTTATTTAGGTTAGTATAACGTAATACTAAAAGAGGGTTATCTACCCTGTTACAAGAAACCTCTGCAGTCAGCTGATTTTCATTATCAAGTTACACATAACCGCTCTAGATGATAGAAAATATTATAGTAGACAAAATTCGTTACAAGTAGAAATTTTTCCATCATTAATTAAATCCTGCAAATATTCGTGAATTTCGCATCCATAAGGACAAAATACTTTAGAATACATTGCACTATATATACACACTATTCACTAATGTTTACTAGCACTATAACGGTCACATATTAACATTCTTCAATTTAGATTCTGACCTTTTAATATTTATTTGAATAGTTTCTTTGCCATATCACTATTTCGTCTTTTTTATCAGTATACTCTTTTCGATTTCATTTATGCGGAAATTCACATACCATAATTCATATGTCACACATAATTTGCAAAAGCACCCTTTTATATATTCTAGGCAAAGTTTCATCTTGTAAGATATAGCAACCCAATTTTTTTTGTCGAAAGCTCATTTTTAAAATACCATCTTCCTTCCGCGAGTTTCCACTATTTTCCGTTTCGTACTTGTACTTTGTCATTCTTTATTGCACTATACATGTATGCTACTCAAGTACATTCTTGTCAATGAACTACATATTTCAACATCACTTACACTCATATTTTGACCTCGCGCCCTAAACCCTTCATACATGTCATCATCCGATATTCCTCACTTGTTAAATTAGGGCGTTTACGATTTTGAGAATACGCTGTAGAGCTTGAATTATTCTCCATTCTTAGGAACAAAAAATGACTAATAAATTAATGATATTCGAAATTAAATTAGTGGAAAGATATATCCGAAATTTTGCCCACCTGAAAAATATAGCTGCCCATGATAGCTGGAGATAGAACAGGTGGATCCGTCAATTCGTCACAACCAATAGAAGACTAAAGTTTCGATCTGGTGCATGCATACTTGCTGCGGCGCATGCGTATTTGCTGGGTATACTCTGAGAGATCTCTGGCATACTATTTTAAAGAAAAAATATACGGGCTGCATGTATGTTTCTCTGGGTTGACTGCTAAAAATTGTGAGCGGGATTATAACATGACTCACTTTTTGGATTTTCGGCGGTTGGGACTGCCCTCCTAATGATATTTTTTTAATGCATAATTGAAATTTTATTACAAATATCATAAAGAAGCTGTAGTTTAACTTTTGTATATTATATCCACCGCACCCTGTATGAAAAAATGTAAATCATTTATTAAAATGTTATATACATATAAAAATAGCTGAAAATGTTTACTTTTAATTAAAGGCAATGAGGAAGCTCTGTTTATGAGGCTTCACTTACTACAAGCTATTGTTCTATATCATCAAAATAAGAGATCGGAAGCTTTGGCTTTGCTGAGAAAAGCCGAAAACGAAATACAAACTTTGAAAGTTGATGAAAATAAATTAACAGCCTTGGTAGAATTAGGTAAGTATTTATTTCGATTAACGTGGGATCTGTATGACACGAACGTTTTAGGTTACTCTGCCGCAGAAGCTACTCTTGGTTTAAGAGCCACTAAAGGGGATGTGAATCATGCGGCAAACTACATCAACGAGACCAAAGAAAAGAGGGCTGAGCGGAGGAAAAAGGCTAAAGCGGAGGAAATTTTGAAAAAGTAAGTAGAACACTGTATACTGGGTGTTTGGTATAAGAGTGAGTTTATGTTGCGGAATGATTAATTGTACCAAACAAAACATATTTTTTCTCTGACTAACAGTAACAGAATTATGACAGCAAACTTGTCTTGATATGTGACGTGGCTCGTGTACTTACCATGAATGGTTTTTCTTAGAACTCTTTTCACAACAGCATAATATAATAAATAGTTACAAGTGTTCAAAATGACTTATTTGCTATAAATTAACTTGTCATGCAGCTGATCGTGATTACTATAAATTGTTTTTTTTATGCACACAAACTAACCAAGCAAGCACTAGAGAAAAACTAATAAACTAATGTTCTCTCGTGTATTACAGTTTTAAGGATTTTCTTCATTAATACTGATACATATAACAAATTACAAACAAACTACGTTATAGAAGCTATTAGTTAATCTTAGTTTGTAATTTCATTACATAATTTTGCATTTAATTGCAGGTGTATTTATATTTTCGAAGTGTGTTTATAGGAAAACTAATTTTTTCGTAATAGTTTATTCATTGCATTTGGTCAGATATACAAGACCCTCTAGTATCGACAGTTATATTCCGGACACCCTGTATAATACATCACTTATTTATTCTTAAGATTGTATAATTGTTGCATTTCTAGGGAAAGGAAAAAACTTGGAAAGTGCGCGGATGGCCAACAGTATGTAGATCCTAATTTTGTCAAGATTCTAGTTAATATGGGGTTTAATAAAGAGGCTGCACGAATTGCTCTACAGAAAACGAACAATATTATATCTGATAGTATTCAGCACATACAAGAAAATCCTCTGCCAGGACCAAGTGGTACAAAAAGCAAAGAAATCTTATCGTTAATTGAAGATCTAATACCTGAGGTAACATTTTTTTTTATTTAAATACAATTACAGGTTGTATAAAAAATCCAGAAGATAAAGCATCAAATATGTTTGACTTAGAAAACCATTTGCACAGTGTTTATTATACAAGCCAGAATTGCCAAAATGGGTGGAATTTCAGCAATCTTGTTGTGGATGGACGTGCATGGAGTTCCTAGTTTTTTTGTTAGAAATTGTGCGAATGCTCTTACTGAGTCTTTGCATATATTATTCATTTATATCATACGTCATTTTACGTCCCCAACTAATTGAAAAAAATATATATTTGTCATATACCCAAAAAGGTAAATCACAGTGACATATCTAATTGTAGACACATATTTTTATGTAATTTCTATAAGATTTTTGAAACTTTACTATATGGTAAACTGTACTCTTTTGCTAGGCAGCTTATTTCACCCCATCAACATGATTTTATGCAGAGAAAATCAACAACATCTAATTTGACAGTATTTGATGGGTTGTTATACCGTGATCTCGGTAACTGGTCACTGCCAGTAACAGAATTAAAGTGCACATCCCTAGCTATAGCTGAGATTCTTTAACCTGCTCTTTTTGTTCTCATGGTAGGCTCTGTGGGGGGCAGACCCGCTATTGGTATCGCCGCAGCCTCTGTAAACCAATATTCGAGGAACGGTTCTGACCGTAGTAGTCGTAATACCAACAACAGCAGCCAAAATCAATATATGTGGGTCCAGGGATATCAATAGCGAGTCTACCCTTACAGAGCCTAGCCCGAGAACAACAAGGGCAGGTCAAAGAACCCCAGTTATAGTTAAGGATGTGCACTTTAATTCTGTTACTGAGCAACGACCAATTACCAAGGTCACAGTATAACAACCCGGAAAATCACTATCTATCAAATAATAGCACTGGCCGTGAAAATCTAAAAACCACTAATTTAGCAGTGTTCACTTCATATGTTTCTGAGATTTTTGATAATAGAGAGCATGTTGACATTATCTACACTCACGTCTGAAAAGGGTTTGATCAAATAAACCACAATATTATACTTTTCAAACTGGGAAGTTTTGAATTTATCGAATCCTTGATAAAATTGTTCTTACTTAATCAATAGACATTTTATGGTCAGATATAAAAATTTCATCTCAGATTCATTTTCTCCAACATCAGGTGTTCCACAAGGTTAAAATTTAGGTCCCATATTATTATCATTTTTCATTAATGATCTTACTAAAGTCATTACTTGTGAACATTTGTTATTTGCGGATGATTTTAAACTATTCTGAAATTAAATCTACAGATTCTCTTCACCTGCAAGAATATATCAATAAAATGTTTTCATGGTGTCAGCTAAATCATCTGAAACTTAATATTTCTGAATGCAATGTTATTTCTTACACTCACAAGAATAACTTTCTCATTTATAAATACATTTTTGATAGTGTTGTTAGTAAATTTGATGTTTTCAAGGGTTTGGGTATATACTTTCACAGTAAACTTACTTTTATCGATCATATCAATAATATTGTTTCTAGTGCTTTTAATTCGTGTGATTTCAGTCTTCCACATTCAAAACTCTTGCTCTTATGAGATCCAAACCTGAATACTTATTTGATAGAATGGTGTCTAATTTATCAAGTTCATTGCCAGCGTGTGGAATCAGTTCAGAGACAGTTTTTAATTGGATTCATTGGAAACCAGACGGAACACTATGCTGATTCGTTTCCTATATAACATGTTGAATAACAACTTTATTGTACTGAACTTTTAGGAAAAATAATTTTTTTGATACGCGAGAATTCTAGACCGCAAGCTATGTTTTACTGTGTTGCTGTTCGTACAAACATTTTAACAAAATGTATGTCGTTAATGTGTGGGCTTTGTAATAAAATCGCTTCTAACTTTAATATATTAAAGAGTATATGTAACTCGGTAGTTCATTTAACGTGATTTATCTGTACTGTCAAATATATTTTATTTGTCTCATTTTGTTAGTACTATTATTATTATTATTTTTCCTTTGTTGTTTGTAGTATATCATTATATATATACAGGTATATGTATCACAAATGATTGTTGTTTCTTTTGTTGCTTTTTCTTTTATTCCAGTAATTGAGTTTTTCCTGTTGGAATAAAATCGAATTGATTTTAGCTTGAAGCTGCTGGATTTGATGCGAGAATGGCCAAACTGGCATTGGAAAGACATTCGGGTGATATAATGCAGGCCGCTGAAGAATTATTGGCAAATAACGGTATAGTTAGTGGAGATTTATCACATTTGAGTAAGTACAGGTATCCCGTAAATACATAATATAAAGTAATTAATCTTCCGAAAATTAGTATTGTCGTAAGATTTTTGTTAATTAAAGCAATCTTAATTCCAGTCACTTCGGAAAGTATTGAAAATATCAAGAAAAAAAAATTGGAACTTGACGAAAAGAACGAGGCATTCAAGCGTCTCGCAGAAGACATATCTATTGTGGATGACGATTATCTGGATATCGACCTCGTGCAAGAAGAAACCTTCCTCAAGCAATACTTGTCACTGTTGGAATGAGACAATGTTTAGGAACTAAACTGTGCAAATATGGATAATTTTTATAGAATATTAATATAATATATATTTTTAAACCATACAATATTACATCCTTTTCCATTCTTTATAACTGAAATTTTAAAACTTCATTACATATAAATAATCAATTCCGCTACCAAACACCCGCTCTAGGATGATATTTAGTATCTCTTCCATTTGTTCTTTGTAGTAACTTGGAATGCTTTGTATAGATTTCTTAAGTTCCTCTGGTTCTAACTCTTCCTTCTCGATGCTTTCCTCTATTTTCTGGCAGATCGTCTCCAGCGATTTTTCCTCCATCAGAACTTCATAAGGTACAGCATCAAGTAGTTTTTCCAACATTCGAGCAATTACTTCATGTGGTTTGTTCTTAATCAGCATCACTTCGTCTATTATCTGCTCTACATACTCTTCGGGGCACTTTTCAAAACTTTCGTCACTCACCTAAAAATAAACACACTGTACCATGAGAAAATGTATGCTGCTTTTATTTAATTTTAAGTTGGAACAAATTATCAAGCACAAACCTAGAAAAAATATAGACGGCGTTGCTTCATGATATAGGTCACGTGACAGGTGCCGCATTTTCTAGGGACCTACGGTCCAGAAAATGGATATTTTATTTGCTTTATGTTGGCGGTTGTGCAAATGTGATGGCTGCATTGCAATCTGAAAATAACTAACTTGCTGTCATTTTAAATGTCATTAAAGAATGTGACATGAATGTGACCAATCACAGTAAACAAATGACTTCACGCTACAATACAACCAACGTAAATTGGCATAAAAACCAAGTTTTAGCGATTTGGACCTTTTAGGGCAGCCATGAATTTGCGGTCGCCGGCAATATGACACGGGCACGGTCTATATTTTTTCTAGGTTTGTGTTATCAAGTGTCAATATACAGGGTCTCATTTGTACTTCAAAAAACTCGGAGGGAGTGTTACACAAATAATAACAAAATAAATACAGGGTGTTTCGAAAATAGTTGTGGAATCTTGACACAATTTTAGTAGGGCGTTTTTTGTAAAAAAATAATAATTTTAACAACCCAAAAAAATTACAGCCTTTTAAAAGGGATTGGAATCAAATTTCCATGAGCTATTTTAAAACAGGTTCAAGCTAAACACTCCAATTTTGGCATGGATGCCAGTTGTGTTTAAAATGTCACTCTCTTGACCTACTTCACTGGTCATCTCACAGTAAGGGGATGAAATAACTCTTTGAATAGCAACAACACATTTTTGTTGTCTTGAAATACCTTTTTAATTTTTTTTTTTTTGTTCTTATGACAAGTATAGCTGGTGTTTTGACACTTAAAAAAACATGGAAAATTGATTTCAGCACTTTTAAAGGGTTGTAACTTCTTAGGGGATGCTAACATTATTTTTTTATACATGAAACCCCTCTAAAATCGGCTAATGAATTCACCGTTACATTTTCCTAAGCTATTTTCGAAACACCCTGTATAATGTGATAACTGGCATAGATATGAGAAATTTCTAACATATTCAGGTTTATATTAAAAAATTAGACACTTACGTAGCCTTCAAAAAAAGTAATGGTTTTAACACTGACAATGTGGAGACCAAGCGATGGGGGTTCACAATATAACGATTTTTATATCACCCCGTAGAAATATGTTTATCTATTAAATATTTTAACTTAGATTTAAAGTTAAATGAAGAATGTAATGAAACTCACAAATAGACAATATCTGAAAATTCATACCTCTTGAATTGCATACAACTTCTCAGCAGAGGACGTAATAGCGTTTCCTTGTTCCTCAGTCGGTTCGAAAGGAATTCTATTTAATATCTCCTGAATTATTTCTGCGACACTAGTACATTGTAAAATGCTGTTTAGAATATCTTTCACCATATTTTCTGTAGAAGAATACGGGGTTGCTTCTACATCTAGATTTACCATAACTTTTTTTAAAAGATCGGTAACTATATCTTCACTTTCTGTTGGGTAACTGAAATAGTGCATGATTTAAATACAGGGTGTCACTAATAGGTCTGTACAAAACACTAGCACAAATTTCTGAGGCTAAAATATGAGTAACTAGCCCAATTTACCTAAATCGAAAAGTGGATAGTTTCAGAAATACAGGGTGCCAAAATTACTATTTGTTAAAAATTTGTTTGTAAATATTTATTTTAATAACATGATTTGCACTAAATTTAGTACTTCAGGGTTTTTTGGATGAGAAATCGAGATCTGCTAACAGTTTTGGTGTACAATCGTTTGCAATAATAATGACACTCTCTTAAAACAGTTTTTTAACTTCTGGAAGTTCTGAATAGAAATTTCATTAAATCTCTCTTGGTAAGTGAAACAACTAATAACTAATGTTAAAAATTTAAAGCAGATTTCAATATGAATACGTCACAAGTTCAAAATAAATCGCAAAATTCATTTTAGTATCATTAATATTGCAAACGATAGTACATAGTGTCACCAGCAGCACGTTTGTTGGCATCTTTTGTGTAAAAAAGGTTTACCTAGTAGGTGCTACTTTAAGTAGCTGTTCCAGAGATAATCGAATTTAAATGTTTTATCATTGGTTTTATCAGATAAGTCAGAGTAGGGTTTCAATTTTGGCGACAAATTTTAGGCCCTCCAATTATTATTTATTAAAATTATTATAATTACTACCCTATTAAAATAGTATAAGTAACAAATTATCTCTTTTTCTGGTTCTGAAATCTGGGGATATGGATCACAATGACATTTGACACCTGACGTTTTTGACGGCCTACAAACGTCAAAAGATGTGGACAATATCAACGATTAGACGAACCCTCTTATTCCTATAAATCTAATGGTTGTATTGCAAACTGAAAGTCTTCGTAGCAATGAGTTAACAATGATGAGTACCGTCATTAGTTACAAATGAGTACTGCCAAAAGATGCAATTTGACAAACCTTTATCGTTTCATTTTAAAATTTATCACTCCTAAAATTTTTCGCTGTGGTTATTCCCAAGGAAATTGACGAGAGTTGGTGAGAATATACAGAGAAAGATTTCCAAATACCAAATCAGTAAATATTTGCAGTTGTTGAAAGGCATCTTCGAGCAAACGATAATTTTGCTCCTGCAACGGTTAATTATGGACTAATTGTACGACTAGGACACCAGATATTGAAGAAGAAACTTTAGAATTAGTTGAAGAAGATCTGAGTACCAAATACGTACATTTGGAACTTTATTTGGAAAGAGAAAAAAATTTGAAATTTGATTATCAGAAACGCCTGCTTGAAGCAACATCTACTAGATACACCTTTTTGGACAAAAGATGCCAAGGGAAGAATTTTTTACTAGAAATTTAATACACCGAGACACAAAAAAGTTATGAACTTTTAGATGTAGGTGATGTGCTGCCAGAGGTGCCGCCCTCTGTGATTAAATATCGATTCTCATCCTAAGTACCAAATTTCATGCGAATAATGCTATTATTAAGAATTATTCACAAAAGTATTAAAAAATAATTTTGACATTTTAGAAATCAACATTTGGACAGATAAATTTATGAGATCCTCATATTTCAGCCTCAGAAATTTATGTTAGTATTTTATACAGACTTTTTAGAGAGACCCTGTATACATAATATGTTTAGCATTCATTTGGAAGACTTACAATGTCGGCATGGTTATTTCTGTTGTATAAAGTTCCGCTTCATCTACTTCCACCGAAATAAATCTGTCGTATTCCACCCACTCTGTGCCTTCCTTTTCCTCTTTTACTACTTCTGCTGCTGAAGTTTTAGGTGGCAAGCCTTTGGTTTTTAACATTTTTATTTCGCTTTTAAGTTCTTGTAGTTGTTTATTCTGTTCCTGCAATAGTTGTTCTAATTTGGCGATGTCTAATAAAAATTGTTGATACGTTTTTTCATTTCTATTAAGAAATTCTGCTTTCTTAGGCTGGTTGTCTATAACTTCTATAAGTTTCTGCTTCTCTTTGCTTAGAACTTTATACAGCTCCAGTTTTTTTGTATTCTCCTTGATTATTCCAGTAACTTCCAGTTGTGCTGCAGATATTTTGTTCTGATAAAAATAAACGGTTCATTTATTTATGTTTAATGCCCCTGTAGAGACAAACTCTAAACAAATTAATTAATATACAGGGTGTTACACATTGTGTAACAAACGTGTGGGTGTGAGAAACAGAAACGAGAAAAAAATCCTTTGGATATCTATTGCTTTATTTTTTCAAGTAACAAGAATCAAATTCTTCGAGAAGGAACATTTTTTTTTAATGAAAATTTGACATTAAAGTAAATTTGGGGTAGTAGTTACTTACTTGCCAGTTACTAAGCTCCCTGTCATATATTTCCTTAATGTCCGACGATTTCATACGCATATCAAACACCATTATTTTCAACATCACTTCTTCTAATTCATTTACTTGTGATTTTTGAAACGTTCTTTTTATTAGAGCCTCTTCGATTTCATTAATGTCAATTACTTTTCCGAATTTTATTTGCATTGTATATACGATGTCAGATTTTAAGTTCATAATTCTTTTCTTCATGTATTGGATATCTTTTTTCATTCTCATGTAATGATTGTGATATGCGCTGTTAGTATAAAATAGTAATTAAAAATAAAGAAAAGATCAGAGCTCATTTTTCTTGTTAAATGATATAGATTTTTGAAATATATCAAAATTTAAGGGAAAAATGGACCATTTCTTACTACAATGAATTTAAGGTGAAATTGGTGTACTTACTCTAATTTCCCTGTCTGTTCCAAAGTTTCCTGTTGTAAAACTGTCACTCTTCTGTATAAAGAAGTTAGCTTACTTTTGGAAAAAATTAATAAGTCGGCTATATTTGTTTCTTCGGGATCAAATCCGTGCATTTGATTTAAACTCAAAACTACCGTACATATCACTTGGTTCAGTTGCCTCTGCTTTTCTCTCTTAAAAATTAAAAATTTACTAGCATTGGATTCAGGTAAAGATGAGAAATTCCCAAAATATGTTTGGGAATGTTGCCAAATATTTCCCAGGAATATTCCCAGAGAATATTTCCTTGCAAACTTTCCATGGAAATAATATGTACAAAAGAAATTGCCCAGAAAGACTTTCCACTATTTACAAACTGATTTGTGAATGCGTTCCTCATCGTTATTACCTGGAATATTTCTAATTCTGTACGACTTATCTCCAACTGATTTTTCAGTACATTAAATTTCTTCGTATTCATCTCTATAGTCTTTTTCACAGTTTCTAATCTCTTATTTTCATCTGCCACAATTTGTTCTATTTCGTGCCTGGTGGAAAGTAATTTATGTATTTTAATATTTTGTCATTACTATTTCTACCATTACCTACTCAGTATGATATAAAATTAATTATTGCATTAAAGAAAAACAAATGAAAATTATAAAATCAGAAAAAAAGCTTAAGCAATTTTTACACATAACAGTGTACATCTAAAGCTTATTCTTTTTTAATATTTAAAAAGATGTTTATACTTCTAAATAGTATTAAAACAATATCTATTCTTTGTATCACACTGAAGAATATTGATATTAACAGTCAGTTTCATATTTTAAAGCACTTACACACTTGCAAAAGAGTGTATTTTTAAACAGAACATTCTATATATTTTATATATTGGATTAATCATTAAAAACTGAAAAAATGCTCCTTACAACTATTTTTGTAAAACTAAAAATAACTGAGATAATCCAATTTAAAGTACCTACAAAAGTGAAAGAAGACTTTGGAAACACTTAATTTGAAACAGACTATACAAGCACAGTGTTGTTTAAAAAATCCTGTAGAAAATAATAGTAATACAGGGTGTCCTAAAATTAATGCAACATAGAGCAAGAGTAAATTCCTGACTATAAAATCATGCATGCAATGTAGCCAAACCGCACTCAAAAGTTGATTAAAAAAATACAGGGTGTTCAAGTTAAAATTTTATTTTTGATCCTTGTAAATATATATTTTTTTTAAATCTAAATATTTGCATACATTTTGGAAATGGGGGGTTTTTGGGGGCTACAAATTCAAATTTGTTTCTAATTTTGAGGTTACTAGTAGGGGGTGTCACTTATGGCATATTATCCTTCTATTAAATCGCATAACTTTATTGCCGGTTAGTGTATACCATGTTGAAGTTGTTAGGAGTAACCATTTTCGAAATAATTCTATTTGAAATATTTAAAGGACCGAGTAAAACTGTTTTGGTTTCAGGTAAGGTGCCTTTTCCACTGAAAATGTTACTTGAAATAATAATAATAATATCTCTAATAATGGTGATGTGCAAAATTTCATCAAACCTTGCGGATCTTGAGATTTTACACATTACCATAATTTACCAATTTGAGTAACTTTTTCAACATTTTGCTGTAGTTTCAGCAGAAAAGGCACTTTACCTGAAACCAAAACAGTTTCTACAGTGCACTGAATATTTCAAATAGGTTTATTTTGAAAACGGTTACTCCTAATGACTTCAACAAGGTCATTTAAAAGAATTTGAATTTCTCAACCCCAAAAACCCCTGGTCTAAAAGAAAATAAGCAAATATTTGGATTTTTTAAAAAAGTGTAAATATAGAAAATAGAATTTTAAATTGGGCATATATACAGGGTGTCCGGAAAAGACGTGTACAACGGAAGACCACAGACTCCTGGGTTCAAAATAAACCGATTTAGCCCAATTTACCTATTTCCAAAATTGCTTCGTTTCGCCGCTAAGGAGCGCCAAAGCCCGCGAAAAATTTTTGTTTATTCCGAATATCTCGAAAACGACTTGATCGATGTTAACCATTTTTGGGCTACGCATTTATAAGTCTAACCGACACTTTTTGACATTATTTAAAATCTTTTGCAGTTATTAGAAATATAAGAAAAATCATGTATCATGCAAATATAAGCACATATATTTAAAACCCCCTGTACAATAAATCACAGTAAACTGATAGTAGTAGACTTAATTTAGAAACATTTTTTACACATTCAGAATTTTGAACAGATCAGTAGTTTAGGCAGAAAAAATATTTTCGTATGTCAACAATATCAGCATCCGTTCTGCAACAAATAACGAAGTACCAGAAGTAGGCTCTGATATTTTAAGTATCAGTTGTATGTCAAATCTAATCAGCTACTGAAGTTAGTCTCTCGATTTATTATTTTTGCTCAATTACTTAGTTACTTTAGATCTTACTTTATTTGTTGTTGTTATTGTTGTGGTTGTTTATATTCCTCATTTTCAATATTTCATCATGGATACGTATACATATTCCGAACAAGTAGATATGGTTTTGGTTTATGGAGTTTGTCAAGATAACGGCCGCAAAAGTGTTAGGGTCTACATGGACAGATTCCCTCATCGACGAGTGTCAAATCATCAAACTTTTGCCAACATCGAAAGGCGACTTCGCGAATTTGGTTCTTTACACCAAATGAATACGGTTCAAGGGCGTCAACGTACCACGAAAACTATAAAGGTGAAGGAACAAATCCTAGATAAGATAGAAGAGAACCCAAAAATTAGTGCAAGACGCATTGAACAAGAAATAGGGATACCAAAAACCATAGTTCATGATGTTTTGAACGAGCAGTTACTACATCCTTACCACATTAAATCGGTTCATGACCGGTTTATGAACCCATTGACCCTGAAAAACGTTTAGCATTTTATACAAGAATAAAGAACCCATGATATCAATTTCAGCAAACACATTTTATTTACAGATGAAGCATATTTTTTAGGTCAGGAATTATTAATAACCATAACAAACACGTTTATACTGGTGAAAACCACACTGTACTGAAATAAGACATTTTCAATATGAATTCAGAGTGGACGTGGAATTATAGACAACTTTATTATTGGCTCGGTTGTGTTTCCACATCGATTAAATGGGGTCAACTATTTAAATTTTTACAGCAAGTATTACCTAATTTATTGGACGATTTACCGTTACTACTTCGTCGTAAGTTGTGGTTTTTGCACGATGGTGCACCCCCCATTTTGCATTACCCGTTAGTCAGTATTTACATAATCTGTATCCTAAAAGGCGGATTGGAAGTGATAACGATGCTCCTATAAAATGGCCACCTCGAGCACCAGACTTACCTCCTTGCGATATTTTTGTAAAGTATATGCCTACGCAGTTAATAATAAAGAGGATTTTTTAGGCGAATCCAAGACGCAGTTAACATTTTACGAGGTAATCCAGTAATCATGGAGAGCACTACAACACCGTAAAACGGATTACTTATTGCGTACGAGAAAACGGGTCACTGAGCATTTATTGTAAAGAGATCATAACTTTTTTTATTTGCTGTATTAATCTTATTATCTCGTATTTATTAAATAAAATATAAATGAGTTTTGGAATTTTCGTTATTTGTTGCAGAACGAATGCTGATATTGTTGACATACGAAAAATATTTTTTCTACCTAAACTACTCATCTATTCAAAATTCTGAAAGTATAAAAAAAGTTTCTAAATAAAGTCAACTACTAATAGAAAAAAACTGAGAATGATTATACAGGTAAAAAAATATGTGCTTATATTTGCATGATACATGATTTTTCTTATATTTCTAATGACTGCAAAAGATTTTAAATAATGTCAAAAAGTGTCGGTTAGACTAATAACTGCGTAGCCCAAAATGGTTAACATCGATCAAGTCGTTTTCGAGATATTCGAAATAAACAAAAATTTTTCGCGAACTTTGGCGCTCCCTAGCGGCGAAACAAAGCAATTTTGGAAATAAGTAAATTGGGCTAAATCGTCTTATTTTGAACCCAGGAGTCTGTGGTCTTCCGTTGTACACGTCTTTTCCGGACACCCTGTATATCTTCTTAGTTATCAACTTTTGAACTATGGTAAGTTTAGGTATATAACATTATATTATCGTCAGGAATTTCTTGCCCTTGCTCTGTGTTGCATTAATTTTGGGACAGTCTGAATAAATAACATATTTAAAAAATTTTTCTATTATTTATTACCTACAGTATAAATGTTTCTGGCATTACTTTTGAATTATTACTTACCTTTTTCCACGCAATTCTAAAGTAAAATTGAAAATCGTTGGTTCACATCCTTTAGGGCACACATTTAGATCTTGTTTAATAATGCCAAAGTCTCTGGAATCCAAGCTGGCTGCATCATCCATATCTTCTGAACTTGAAGATGATGAAGAAGATGAAGAAGAACTTTCATCTGTGAAATAGTTCTTAATTAATAAAATAAATAGGATTTCTTTCTTCCATGTAACATTAGATATTTTGATAATTACCGTCTGTCTTTGGTTGTTTGGGTGGTTTAAATTTCTTTTTGAATACTTTTTTCAAAAAATCGTAAAACTTGTTACTGTCTGTAGCGTGTTTGAAACTGTCTTGAATTTTACTTTCTTCAGCGTGGTAGTTCGCGATACTGAACTCAAGTTCTTCTTTCTCATTTTTCAAGTTATCTATTACATCCTCCATTTGTAGGTACGACTGCAAATTATTGTTGACTTTATTCACAAGCCGCTCTTCATTATCCTCGCTCTGTTTTAGAATGTTCAGTTCTTGATTTAAAGTTAGTATGTAGAGCTCAAGGAAATTCTCTCCTACTAGTAGAGGAAGCCTTCGTTTTTTTGTTTCTTCGATTTTATGATTAAAATTTAATATTTCTTGTTCCATTTGGTTTATGATACAGCCTTGTTGAAATACTTTCCTGAAATATAGTGACAGCTGCTCAAAAAGTCATTATGGTTTGATAGCGAAGTTCGGAACTATTATTTTGGAATATATGCTCACAAACAGAACTTTCACAATGTAAACCAAGTTTGTGAAATGAAAAAGTGAAATAGGAGTAGCTGAAATCTTGAAAAGAACTGCAAAATATTTATTTCCATAATCAGTTAACAAAAAGAATTTTTAAAAATTGTTTACGAAATTATACTTTCTTTAAATCATCATTATTATGTTTGATAAGAGGTCTCTAAAAAAACGTTCTTGCCAAATAAAAAAACTGTCTATTAGTTGCTTATCGAAATAGTTATTTATGGACCAAGGGAGATACAGGGATGATCATCCTAGCAAGTAGCCTAGGGGCATAATCATCCTAGTATCTCCCTTGGTGTACATGTTTTATATTTCACTTCATGCGAAATAAAAACTATAAAAGGTCATAGTTTTGCCGTTTCTTGATTTGTGGTTATGACTGATGCTAGATATTTTCAAACATATCCATATCAACCCAGCATCATTATTTTCGAATTCTCATGGCAACAGGCGTGAAAAAATCAAAAATTATGAATGTCTGGTGTGATATGGGTATGTTTATATATTTTGTATCATCGGTATTAAAACAAAATTATAAGGAAGTGAAATATAATAGTTATTAATTAACAAGCCTGTATTCCACCAGAAAAAATAAACACAGGCGCAGTCGACAGTTACATTTTTTCGAGAGAATAAAAGGCTGGTTAATTTCTAGAAAGTAGTTCAACGTTTTATCCACGACCACGACCAAAACCGGTCAATTTGGAGAGTGAAAGCCGTGTGAGAGCAGGTGAAAAATTATGGTTGGAAAAAGATAGTTGCTTCTGGTTTGTACCATTTTTTAACTAATTTTACGAGTAATAAGATGGTAAAATAAAAAGCATAGTCTTCCATTTAATTTTTTATAGAAAATCGAGTAAATTTCTAAAAATATCAAATAATGCGATCTAATCTATCAGCGGTATAGGCTTAAACAGAAGCTTAAGTATTGTTACACATGATTCGCCTATTGAACAGCTTTAAAACAATACTAAAGTTTGTTAAAATAGGTTAACGTAGTGAGGAGTTTTCCAACATTTTCTGCAACACGATTTTACCGTCCCCCTATTACAGTTTGAGAGCTAAAGCAAAATGTAAAACTAACAATAATTGTTTAAGTGTCAATAGAGTCTATAGGAAAATGAAGTAGTAAGTAGCAATCGTCAATCACCTATTAAGTCTTCTTACTCGTAAATCCATTTCTAGAGTTGTGTCACTGCTATCAGAAGATGTTAACAAGGAATTAAAGTCGAACTCCAAACTATTTTCAATAGTTTCCTGATCATATGTACTATGAAATATGCCATCAAATGATGGGAAGTTTGTCCGATGAGGTAAAAATTCTTGTTCATTTTGATCTTCACTTGGTTGCTGAAAATAAAACGATTAGTCAGTATCGACAATAAACAGAATTGTTTTTATTTAGGTCATTTCAAAGCTATAGAAATATTTTAAAGTTGGCGAGTGTATTTAGGAAATCATAATTGACAGAAATTTAAATTGTCTTTCTAAGGGTTTTCAACACTGCTGAATTGTATACTGAAAGGAGATGTTAACAGATCTTGAGTCAATTTGATTTTTTTAATTTTTTTTATTTCATCATGATTATGGGTTATTCATTCATACATCTAAAATAAGTGAATTACTGAAAGTTGAATTTGTTACTATTGACCACCAATTTTTCAACACCTTGTGTAATTAAAAAAAAACATTTATGTCCTGTCTCAGTGTATTACTCTGTTGTAGGACACTGTCGTATTGTATACTTCCCTAAAATTGGTATAAAAGTATTGCTGATATTTCTTTTAAATAGTTATAAATTATTTTAGTTACTTCAAATGACCTTTACCTTAACTATTTCCATTTTTGTTTCCAGTTCTGTAATTTCCGTCTGTTCAGTTGGTAAAGTTACTGTAGGTATTAATTTTCTTTCAGGAAATTCAGATTTATCAATATCAGGAATAGGAGGTCCTACTCTGTGCATTCGTTTTGGCAATTCAAAGTGCAGTTTAAGTATTGCATTTTGCTTCTCTAGCAAGCGATCTCTGATTAGATATTTTTCATCTCTTAAGTCACAAACTGTTTGAATAAATTCATGGATGAAGTTATATAGCTAAAAGCAGAAAGAATAATTATTTCTTGCATTCTTCTTTATATGTTCAAGTGGTGTACAAATATCATTTATTTATATTATTTTTAACTTTAAAGCCAACTCAACCTTTAAATTAGCATCCAAAAGTTGCTTATACTTTGTTACAGTAGTTTCTCTCAAATGTCTAGGTACTTTGTAGTCGTCGCTTTCTTTAAGTTTATAATCTCCAATGGTATCTTTTGCTTCATTCAGAAGCTTTTCATCATCGGGATGATTTTTCCCTGGTACGGGTTTTTTTGCCAAGAACTCATTCCACTGTAATAAACATTTTTAGTCAGATTTGATTGGTATATAGGTAAGTATATTCATCAAACTAGAACATTATTTCTGGAACATGTTGTATGATTGACTAAGTACCTACTTCAAATATTCAACATTTAAACATTGCTGAATAATTTGTGTGGCAATCAGACACACGCCATAAAAAATAGATTATTATAGTGCTTACGGTAGAAATATGTAATGAAGAGAATTATAAATATCAATTTATTGTGTTTGAAATAATCTTTTGAATGAAAAATGTAGTGTAATTTAAAAAAAATCTTTATATGACATATGACACAAAATAATTTTAATTACGTAGATATTTAAATAAATCTTAATTTATTAAATTTATTGGGACTTTACTGAAATTTTAGCGCCATCTATCATATTTAAAAGAAGAAAACATTGGAGTATGTTCACCAACATTGAATATATTTTAATTAGGGAATGGACCACGAATCACGTCCATGAAAGGACGGCAACAACAATACATAACCTCTAAAATATTGTAAAACTGACAGCTGACGATGACATTGTATATTTTAAGCGATCCACGAGAGAATTCTAGAGTAATTACAAAATTTTAGTGAATTACTTAATTAGAACGTAATATGGCGACCGGCCTTTTTGGCTGGGATTTGTTATACGCCAGCATTGAAAAGGATATAAAGAGTAATCAAGATATTTTAGTATGTTTAACTCATTTGGTGCTGGTATCAAGTGGTTTTAAATGTATTGGTTTGGGAGAATCAAAGAATATCGATGGATCTGAAGCGAAAAGTGAAGCTCTACCTAAAGGATGGAATGAAGACTATGCGATAAGGTATGTCTACCAAGGGCGATTGTATAATTTTAAAGCTACAAGTTTGGATGATGGCATAATGCTGAATCTTATAAGAGCCGATGAACGAACAGTTTCCCTATTACAACTGAATGCTCGTTCAGTTGCACAAAAATCTGGTACATTAGATGAAATGATTCCCGATCATAAGAGCATTGTGGATGTAATAAAAAGACAGTTGATTGATAAAGTTGTTGTTTCCAAAAAATCCAAAGAAATGTCAAGTCAGACAGAAAATGAACCCACTGTAAGGTATCCAGCTGATCCTTTGAGAGTACCTTCTGCTAACCCTCTAAGAGGGCCCTCCTTGATAGATCCTTTAGGACGACCAGATATATTAGGTGGTCCGTCAAATTATGGACGATCGGACCTGGACCCTTTTGGTGGAATTGATCCGTTAAGAGTTCCCAATCGTATTTTGCCTCCTACTGGTGGTGGGATGATTTATCAACCACCTCCTATGCCTTCATTTCCAGGAGTTAATCCTGGGGTACCTCCAGGGGCTATACCACCAGGAGCAAGATTTGATCCATTCAGGCCTCCACCTGACACTGATAGATTTGGTCCTAGGGGCCCACGCAGACCTGATAATGATGAATTTCCACCTCCAGGATATGACGATATGTTTATGTAGGGTGTAAGGTTGTATTTATTTACACTATAATATAAAATAAATACACAGCTTTTAATATGTTTTTATAAGGGATTTCAACAATTACAAAACTACCGTTTTTCAGTCAAAATAACTGTTTCACTGCACTTTTCCGTGAAAATTTATACCTGTAATATAATTGTAATGTAATTTAATTTTTTCTTACCAATTCTGAACGCCTTTCCCATTTTGCCTTTCGTTGCCGATATTTCTCTAGCATTCTACTGAGTTTTGAATCTAAATTTCGTTCTAAGGCTGATGGTGACAGACTTAATAAGAAATATTCTAAATCTGCAGACTTCGGTGGCTTTGGTGGGGGAGCTTTGGGCGAAGGCTGAATTCTCTCTGGAGGTCTACACAGATATATTTCAATGCAAAATGAGTTTGTATGTTAGGTATGTTAGTTTTTTTATATTACAAAAAAAAAATAAAGTAAAAGTAAGCCAATACGTGATGCACATAATCCTTTTCAAGTCGATAACACCTAACAGAACATCGCAATCTTTTCTTCTGTAATGCTAGCCAGTTCGTTCAAAGAACAACCTTTCAAACATATTAATATTATATTTACATTTTCTTTTAAATTCCATGCAAAATAGAATAAAACAAGAAAAAATCATGCACAATCCAAACAGGTATATACATATATGTATATATACACATTTGTACCTAACAGGCATTTGTGAAAATCACAGTCATCTCTCTTGTACATACCTGATTCTTTGAACTTCATCCTTTTCTACGATAGCAATTAAACATAAAATTATTTATAACGTGGTAAGTATAAACACATTTTACATAAATTTAAAGCTATTTAAGTAGATAGTAAATAAACTGTATGGGATTTATGTTTATGTACAATCTTTTTGTACTATTTATTAAACTGCTACAAAAGTAGGCAATGGGTCCTTACAGAGGATATTTAATATGTTGGGAGTCTTTAGTATTATGGGGTAAGTTGTGGTAAATTGTTACTAAAATAATTTTGTCCCATTGATTCGACTAAGAATTTCTTAAATTTCATAAAATATTGTTTTAGGCCTTTACTAGAATTAGAAAAGATACACAAAGAAAAATATTAAATCATATTTCATAAAAAATGCATTATTACTAATTTTGCATAATTCTACTGAAATCAGAAAGGTATTATCCCAATAAAATTATATTGTGATCGAAAAAATTCCAACTAAGCTGAATTTTTGTGGAGACCTTTAATTGGATGCCTTAAGCATATCCTGAAAAGTATACCTACTTAATTTGAGCCATTGGCTTTTTTATTTTTAAGGGTATATTTAGATTTTCTTATAATTGTATTAATATTTTAGTGGAAATATAAAAAGTACCATTCCCTATCTCTACATCATTGCAAAGTGGGTGTGTGTTTTTAGTGTGGTATTTTGGTCTTACCAGTATGCCTAATCCACATTGAAATACAATAGAATAAAATCAATTTTAATTTTTTGGTCTCTTATAATCATTTCCATTCTTCCAATTCCTAATCTTATTCAACTGCTTGATTAATGATCTGTCACTGAAGACCAGCATTGACCTATTCTTAAGCAACTATAGCCCACATTGCAGCAAATAGTGCAGTTGTACATGATTTTGAGCTGGAGTACTCTAATGTTAATAGTTCATCATCCAATCTTAAGGCTTTAACTCATTATTAAGGCATTTTTGAACCTGGTTATAGACTACATAAAGGTTTTTATAATGCACTGAATGTGGGTGGTAGATTGGATATTTTTCCTGGTTTATTAAGTCTGGTTACCTGTACAAGTTAATAACTTTGCATTTATCGATTGATTTTCTATTTGTAGGTTTCTTAATAATTTATTAAATTTCAATGTTTAATAACTCAAAAACGGTTAAAGATAGGAATGCCATATGTCATATTTTAGAGACTAGAAGCAAAAAATAATTCAAAAATTTAACAATACACGGTGTTCCATTAACAAATATATTATTGCTTCTATTACCTCTCAACATCTGCACATCACTGTGCTTCCATTAACTTATCAAACGGGTTTAGTTAGCCCTACAACTTTCATTTCAGACTTTATTTTGTATCTCTAATAATAACGGTAATAAAAGGTGGCCTAAATATAATGAATAACTTTGTACCTAGATAAAAACAATTATCGATACATATTTGGCAGTTATCACAGATGCCTTCCAAAATCCCTATTATAATCCACTGGCTAACCCCTTTAAAAATAGTATGTGTGTTAAGTTGGAAACCTTATATTGTGGCCACTGTATACATTACCAGAAGCAGTGGCGTAGCCACGTGGGGGTTTTGGGGGTCAGAACCCCCCCCATGGGTTGGTTTGATTGGGTCTTATAGGTAATATCTCACTACAAACTTGCAATCATTCTAGTCGCCAAGATTTAGCAACACAGTCGGTGAACTAGATCTCCTATGGCAACCTTACATTAAGGTTCCCCTGCAACTAAGTTCTAATTTTATTTTTGTCATTTTTGTAACAAATATTTTTCGTACCTGTTTATTATTTACATGCTTAGGATGAGATTGTTGTTTTATTTACTTTTTATTGTTTCAATTTATAAAAAATTATTTATTTTTTTGTTAAAAAAATCTAGTTTGAAATACTTTGTTCACCGAACATGAATCTACAGATCATCATTTCCTAAAGTGACTGAAGACGATGGGGAAGATCTAATGGATGTAGATCTGAAACTAGAAACTGAATAATTGAAATTGATTTTGTTCTATTGTATTTCGATGTGGATTAGCTTTACTGAGGACACTCCACAAAACACACATAGTACCTACTTCTACGGTGTTGTGGAAAACGGTAGATATTTTTTGTTTAAATAAAATGCAGATATTGCAACTTTACCATATACTCTAAAACGATTAATTATAGCAAAAAACGTGGCTGCAGACAGAATCAGAAACGAGTAACGGAATATTACAGTAGATCAGAGACCCGCTATAAACAGCAACAAAAAAAATATGAAGACCGTAGGTATTTCATTATTTTGTGGCCATTTAGCACAAACATGGTAAAGCATTACAAAACAATTATATTACATAAAAATATAATACGGCGTGAAAGGGGATTACGGTATTGTGAACATCTAAAAAATCCGGTAAATCTAGAAGAGAGTGATACAGCCTGATATTTTGGCAAATTTTCGATTCCGTGATATATATTGTTTCTAATGCCTATTGCTATTTTTTGACAAAATATCACTGTATCAAACTCTCCTCTAGATTTCCTGAATTTTATAATTATTTAACACCCCCGCAATATTTTCGTTTCCGCGATATATGTTGTTTCTAATGCCTGTTACTAATTTTTGGTAATATTTGTGGAGAGAATTGGGGCCCTCTCGGCGGGTATGGTAGCGTGAAAGAACGTTGGCTTGGATCAATGTGAGAGATTGATACCTGTCGGTGTTTGACCATCCCCCTAAATAATGAGGTTCTCCAGGTTTTTCTCACTCCTGCACTCAATAGTGTTGTTGGTGGTTAAGTCTGCTTAATAATAATATGTCGCCCCCTCTCCTGCGTAAGTTTCCCGACTGCTGAGCTAATCCTCGTGATTAGAATGAGGGGTAAAGGGAAGTCTCATTGTTGGTCACCTCGTTTTTTGAAAACGTATTGATTGACCAATCGCAACCACTCGTCGCTAGTCATGAAAACCGTTATGTGTGTCATCCCCCATAAATCGTGGCGATTCGGCTGTCGAGACGACACAAACCGCTGTGTCTATCATAAAAATAGACTGTGGTCATAACATAAGGGTGGAATTCGTAGATCACACTTAAAGTTAAGTGTGCACTTAGCTTTGCAATTTACAAGATAAAAATGCAGGGTAACAACGTACTGATAGTTTCACACCACACTTTAATAAGTTTCCATTGAGTTACCTTACGTTCATGCAAAAACCAAAAAATGTGACACTAAGTTTAGGAACATATGACGTCGATTTGAACGTTTGTGTTTGTCATGATGACAAAACGCTGTAGTAGAATTACAGTACAAATTAATGCAATAAACATTTTATTGCACTAGTGCAATAAATAACCACTTTTTCTACTAAATATAGTTCAATAAAGTTTTGTTTTTTGCATGAACGTAGAAAAAAATTATATATATTTTAAATATGCCCCAGTGTGGACGTTGAACATACATTTTCGAAATCGAAATGAATTAATAGCGACAAACGCCACAGCCTAACATCTGAACATTTGCAGCAGTTGCTGTTTGTAAAGTAATAAATTTAATATGAATAATGTTGGATATTATAAATTACCAGTAGAAGGTAAGATGTTGATTTTAACTTAGCGTCCTAAGTAGGTCCCTGATACTGACGTCATCTACGAACTACGGGCATTAGTAAAAAAAAATCAATAGTTCTTTGTGGTTAAACTTTGATTCACACCATACCACTTGCCTTCAATAAAAGTACAAAAGATCAATATTTGTCTCAGACACCACTTGTCAGAGGTTCAAAGGGAAACGAGAGTAGCAATTAGGACTGATCAGAATTTGAAGACTTCTCCTTAGCTATGTCAATGGAACATTTCTTTAATAATTATCGAATTTCAAAATGTCAACAACTAACCTAAATTCATTAATTAAATTTTTAATTATTATGGAAATATGTATTGACCTGCCTTTCAACTGGTCCTCTATCAACTTTTGCTCAATGATGCTAATCATATCATAATATTCCTTTGTCATCACTCTTTGTCTTAAGCTCATTACATACAAGTCTGGATTGTTGATCGCTTTTACTGTATTTGGTACTCTATCCATGGGTTCTATGAAATAATCCAACAGTTTCTTCATTTGAACTTCTGATTTCTCTACGTCATGAGAAAGTTTTCTCTTCACTAGATCCAGTTTGCTTTGTAACTTATCGTCTACTTCCTGCGTGACTCGCCTATCTAATTCTAACTCTTCTTTTGGAATTACTTGACTAGGCAACAGCTTCGAGTTTCTCAGCAACATTCTGGCATATCGCTCTTTCAGAACTTTTAGCATTTCTCTCACCTGGGCTTTGTGCTCGTTCGCCAGTTTTAAAACTCTGTCGTTCTCAATTTTAATCTTCATTTCTTCCAAACTGAGTTTTGAGTAAGTGTCTACATCTCTAATGCACACTTCAATTACAGTACAAACGTCTGGCAATTTGTAATGTGGATATTCGTAACCTTCTTCAGGCCTAAACTTATATGCGAATAAGTTGCCATCATATCCACAGCTGAAGAAGAACTTTTCGTTGTAGCTGAAACACATTTTAGGTATATAGCCGTTTTGGTTGTCGTGCATGGGGAGAATCCAGTAATCAGATAGATCACGGAAGTCATTCTTTACTCTGTTCACTCTTATTGAACCGTCTTGCATGGCAAATAATAAATACTTGTTCTTGTGGCTACAATTTTTAAGTCGTTAATAATTGAAAGCGTGCTATGTAATTTTAATAAATACCTGTACACGTAACTACTAATTTCAACATCATCTGCGTCATCAATCATCTTGTATCTTTGTGGGGTGCCACTCTGCTGGTGAATTAAATATTCATATATGTAACCAGCGTCGTATCTACAACAAATAACATATCACTGTTGCGCAATAGTGCTTCACCAACGTGTTGTACCCAGCCACTGATAACCATATAGTCTTATTTTGGGTATACATCAGCCATAAAATTTTGTTTGGCGTCTCGGGAATGAATAAAGGGTCCAGCTCTTCTTCAGATTCCGAATCAGCTAAATAAAACATTATTTTATATTAATAATAATTGTAAGCGTCCTACAGGCTTTTCATTATTAGTAGGCACCTTTCAAAGGTCAATAGAATATAATGAAAATAAATTACCTAAAAATGCATCTTCATCTATTTCTAGACCAGGGTTTTCCTCCCTAACCTTCTCCATTTCTTTCAGTTTCTTTTTTAACTTTTTTGCTTTCTTTGCTTCTATTTGCCTTATCTTTTTATTTCTTCGAATTTGAGACTTATACGTGGTAAAGCGATTATATTTAGGCTCAAGATTCAACAAGAAAGACTTGGAGGTGTAGTCTACTCTTTCACATGGGAGCTCTACTTCCATTAGGTAACCTTTCATGCAACCTACCAGTACAGTTAGGTCCTAAAATGGTCAATTGTGAATATAAAAGGACCGATCATGCAAAATTTAAAAAACAGCTGACATTGAAAATATAGTTGGAGGTCTTTTAAGGTCGCATACATAGCACAATGATGTGTTATAGAATATACTTTCCCTTAAATATTTTTTTAAATTTCATAAGTTTTTAAAATTCTTGTGAAAAATAGTATATAGCAGTAGAGCATAGCACTTGATAACATTGGCGAAGTTAGGACATTTGGGAAGGGCTAGAGCCTCGGGTGGACAGAGTTTTAATTTCGGTTCTGAAATGTGTGTGATATGTTTATGAATATTTTTGGCTTCGCCCATGCTTGGCATCGGTCATTCAATCTGTTTGAATTATTTTCTCAGACATTTTTTTTATTTTACTAATTTTCAAGTTTGTTAATGGCGACGTTTTCTATTTAATTATAAATGAAAAAAATGTATTTTTTTGTGCATAGGAAAATCGTGCTTCGAATCTGCTCTGAAAATGATTTAAACTAACTAACTAACTTTGTACCATATGTTCAATTTATTTCTGAGAGTATGGATGAGAGATTTGAGGTAGATGCTGTGTACAGCGATTTTTCTAAAGCTTTCGATAGGATTCATCATCCTACTTTATTTATTAAATTAGAGAATATCGGTGTGCATGGTAGTCTCCTACGATGGATAATATCGTATTTATCTAATAGATCGCAGTGTGTCAAAATTAATAGTTCTACTTCAAATTATGTTAAAATTATTTCAGGTATATCACAAGGATATCATCTGGGACCTTTACTCTTTTCTCTATTTATCAATGATATTGGCACCTGTTTTTCTCATTCACATTTTATATTATATGCTGATGATTTGAAAGTATTTAAATCTATATCATATATTTGCGATTGTGAAAATTTACAAGTATATCTTAATCTCTTTGAATATTGTAATATCAATAGGTTATTTTTAAATATTAACAAATGTAGCTCTATTAAATTTACTCGTCTAAAAAGTAATCTTGATTATACATATTCCATCAATCTGGGTGTGACTTTAGATGTTAAATTATGTTTTGAATACTATATAAATAATATTGTAGGAAAAGCTTTACGTAACTTGGGATTTATTTTGCGTATTTCTAAGTTTTTCTGTAACCCTAGAAGTCTAATTATTTTATACAATGCATTTATTAGATCTCATCTTGAATTTGCGAATTTGGTTTGGAATCCTCAATATGTCAAATATATTGACCACATTGAGAAAATTCAAAAAAAAAATATTCAGCATCTTAATTACCGATACAATCGCAATTTGAAAATTATGATATAAGACTTAATCACTATGTTAAAATTAAGTTCTAGGAGAAATATTGCATATATATTATTTTTGTTAAAATTAACTGCAGTTATATATTGGGTCGTTTGTGTTTTAATATAAAACTACGTTCTACTCGATCATGGAATTTATTTTATCATCAAATATATAATACGAGCGCCTGAACTCACTCACCTATTACTTTGTTTCCAAAACAATACATGTTCTTTAATCACATAGATATACTCCATCTGTCACTAAATTGTGTAAAACGCCAATCTATTCAAGGCTTCAATAATATTATATATATATATAGGTTTGGTAGCACAATATGTAGAATGTTATGTATTATTGTTTTTTTATTTGTCTTTTTTAGCTTAGTTGTAGTATAATTTAGCTTACGGATTAGCTATATTTTTACTGTCATTACACGTCACTGTACGTACCTGTATTCTATATTCTGTTATTGTGAACCCTTTAATTGTAATGTTTGATAGCATTATGTTGGGTTGCCTTAGAAAATACAATTTTTGAAAAAGCTGAATAGTATCACTCATAATTAGTGTTTTATATGTCATTTGATAAAACTAGTATATTAATCGGATCGGTCAGTGGTCGCGCGGTTTAAGGCGTTAGTACTTGAATCGAGGTGACTAGACGGAGTTGGTTCGAGCCCAGCTGCCGGTAGACCGTATATAAGCTATATTCGTGGAGAGGATTGGCACCCTCTCTGTGGGTATGGTAGGGTGAAATAATGTTAGCTTGGGTCAATGTGAGAGATTGATGCCGGTTGATATTTGACCACCCCCTTAATTAATAAGGTTTTCCTTTCCTCATTCCTGCACTGAATAGTGGTTATAGGGCCTACCAACGTAAGTCGTTCCTGGGCGCAAATGCGGCCTGCTTAATAATAATATGCCGCCCCCTCTCCCGCACAAGTCTCCGACTTCTGGGCTAATCCCTGTGATCAGAATGAGGGGTAGAGATATTATTATTATTATTATTAATCATGTTTAAATAAACTATCTGCAACAAAGCGACGTACTAAATTATATTAAAACTGGTATGGAATTTTGCTTGTTTACTACAATATGACCAATTATACGAACAAATTTTTCAGACTGAGCTGGTTTCATCCTCAAAAAATTTGGATATTAATGACCATAAACACCTAATTATTCACGTCGCAAAATCCATTATCGAACTCACAATGGCCTTTTTTTTCTTCTGTAACATATCCAGGACTATGACACCATCAGCAATTTTTCGTTTCAATATTCTCATTGTAACACGACTGAACTTTGTCTTTCCACAATGAATTGATGTGTATGACACAAGCGTATTTAATACATATGGAAACGATTTATTGCAAATTTAAAGCGCCTAGAGATGTCATACACATATCTATGACACAAATGTATAGCAATTTATGTATGAATGTAAACAGTTACCTACTATAGTCGAGGCCCAAAATAGAGAGTCACTCATATTTTGGTCTCGCGCCCTAATCCCTTCATACATGTCATCATCCCATATTGCTCACTTGTTACAAGATTAGGACGTTTACAATTTTGAGAATACAAACACAAAATCATTCATAAATTAATTATATTTACAATTAAATTAGCGGAAAGATATGCGCAAAATTTTCCCACGCACACATCCATGGTGGTAGGGTTTGTTACGGCATGATTACCAGTAGAAATCGAGCATTCCATTCTGGCACATGCGTATTTGCTGCAGCAGGAACTGTGCAATAGAATATGCTCTCAGAGGTAACCGACATTTAAATTTTATACGATAAATAAGTAGCTGCCAGTATTTATCTTTGTGTTGACTGCTTTAAATGGTAGGTAAACCGGTTTATAACATAAATCGCTCTCTATTATTTTGGACCTCGACTATAGAGATATATCTGGCACTTAACGTACATGTTCGAATAGAAGTAGTGTACCTTAATGTTTTTAACAGATGCAAGTCATATAATATACCAGTACATTAGTTGTCACTATTTGCCAAATGTATACCTATATGTACCTAGCCCAGTACTTTTTTTACCTTTCGTGATCTTTAACGCTGATACATTTGGTGAGGATACTTACGTTGCTATAATGCCACGTTATACAAGTAACAACATCAGGAGTTGGGAAGAAACCTATTGGGATTAAACTAAATGCATCGTAGGCCATGTTTAACTTGAAGACAAAAATGGTTTTGTTCTCTGAAGCACTAACAAGGATAGAACCGTTTGGGTTTACTGATATTTTCGTAACTGGCTTGTTGTGGGGCTTGATTATCTATAATTTAGTAAATGGATTAATATGGGACATAAAAGGGATGTGTGTGTACATCGGTGGCAACATAAAGCTTTCCAGCCTGGATCAGTATTATATTTTGTTTAAATTATGATAGCTTAACTGCTTGTCCATCACACAGGTCCCAATATACAAAAAAAAAAAGAAAATAATTGAGACAATGGACAGGACCCAACCCCATTTTGATGCTTCGCAAAATTCCAATGAATAGTGCTTCGGTTCACCCCTTTAAAAGCAGTATACGTGTAAGGATACAGATAGAGCGGAAGCGGGTTTTTTCGCTTACTGGTAACCATTTAAATTGATACAAAAACATGCTTTGAAAATTATAACATACTCTTAAATGGACACATACACAGTGAAAGCAGGTTGAAGCAGGTCCGCGTCGGAAACCTGTAAGCCCAGTTTTATCAAAACTCAAGTTTAATTTATTTGAAGACAGATTAATAATGAAATTAATGAAGAGGGTAAATATTAAAATATACAAAGTGACCGAAATATGAGTGCCTTTACTTTGTTGTATGATAAATTGTACTAAACAAAAAATATTTGATTTAATAGTCTTCTCTCAACGGTATATGAGAGCAAACGGGTTTTGAATATACGGCAACATCGCACACTTATCATGTCAGATGTTTGTACATAATAAATACAAATAGGTACACGTAAAAAACATAGAGTGAACGGTTTTCTTAGATCTTTTCACAACACAGAGTAAAATGTCGAATAGTTATAAGTGTTCCAAATTAATGTCGTTTCTCGTGAAAAGCGTTCATCGTACAAAAGTCTCGTAAGCAGATAGTTTTGTCTAGATTCACCATAAATTAACTGGTCATGGTTACTATAAATTGTTTAATTTTTGTTTATGTACGCAAATATTAAACAAACTAGGTACAGAAAAACGAAAGGCACTATCACATACTACTTATAATAATTTGAGGTTAGAAGCAGCAGGTAATGGATGCAATGTTGTCGTATAACACTACAGTACATTACAATTTTAAGATTTCTTGGGAAATCTTTATTGTTTACTTCATTAATACTGATAAAAAAAAACTAATGACGTTACAGGAGCTTTACTTAACCTTAGTTGTGAAATAGTTTGTAATTTCGTAACACAGTTTTGCATATTATTGCAGTTCTTTTTTTTTTTTTATATGTATTTGTAGAATTATTAGTTTTAGACACTTTTTGCATAAGAGTTTCTTGCTTGTTTTGGTCAGATATACAAGCCCTTTTAGTATCGGCACTTCTATTCTGGACATCCAGTATATTAAAAATGTAGTTAGTTTTCAAAAACATTTTTATTAAGGTTGCTGGGCTGGATATGTGTGGCTGATTATGTGTTGGTATAAATTTTGTTCAAAAGTGAATTTTGCAAATCATTTAATAATTTCATTATGCCAGGTATGTATTTCGTTAGCAAATCTAGCTAGATTAATTATAAGTCTTTCTTTCGATACAATAGCATGCTTATATAGATTACACCAATTTTTCACTATACGGCATTTCACTTTATCTAAAATGCACTGAAAGATTTCTTGTGTTAATAGGGTGTACTTCAAATTGTTTTCTCTTAGTAATTAATTGCAGAATCCAAAATGAGTTCATCGTCAGATGCTGATATTTTGCAACGAAGTATCTAAGACGTATCAAGTAATTTTTTGTCTCTTCCCGCTTTTAACAACTTTTACTATGTGCGGCGTCCTTGCGAGAAAGCAGCGCCGATATGCGCGAATTACGGGTAAGCAAGAAACCCACTTTCACTCTGTCTGTACCCTAAGGTTGGAAACCTTTACATTGTGTCCACCATACTTGTAATTGAAAAGGATCATCATAGTATATACTCTTTTTTTCATAAGATCAGAATATTACATTTGCATTATTTGGCATGGTAACAATTGTATGGACAATTAATTAAATGGGTATATTCATACCTGCATAACATGGAAAGTGATGTTTTTCACATCACTTAAATTTACAGAACTCACTCGCAGCTGACCATCGTCAAATCCACATATTATAATATCCCCTGTATGGATAATCTAAAACATTTTTAACATAGAATTGTCTGATTTCAATTTCATAGTAAAAAAAATCGATAGTGAATTAATAGTTATTTACGTAATAAGTTTGTATACGTCACATATGTGCGCTAATAATGCAGTTTTGGCGTATAGCGTACAACGATTTATCTACAACTGTCGAGGTTGTTAATAATACACATGTCACGGAATTTGCCCCACTCACTCCCAAACCGACGACTGTGGCACCGCGAATTGCCTAAGATTGCCCCGATCGCCCCTACACGATTCTGTTAAACAAACAGAATGCCGCTGATCGAGATGGGTCTGGAAAAATCGGGAATCGACGAGAAGCATTCGCGTCGTACGAGAAAATGGGTCTAGAGATGCTAGAATATACCTGGAACATTCGTTTGGTCTATAAAAGAAGAATAGACGGCCGAGTTAGTTAGTCTTGTATAAGTCTTGTATTACAGTGTTTAAGTGAAGTGTTTAGTTAGAGAGATCAAAGCGATTTAGATAGCGATTAATTAAATAAGTGTTTAGTTGACCTGTAATTAGTAGTCAGTAGTGTACTGAGCAGTTAATAAAGAAGTGATTAATTAACGGATTGTTTTTCTGGTAGTAAGAAAAAGACGGATTGGGAAATCCGTGACACACACAACGTCATAAGTCTTGGACTCCCCCTCATTCTTGTTAAAGAAATCTTTTTGCCAGAAGAACCAAATACATTTATGAAAGTATTGTTTTCTTAATCTTTTTTTGTGAAAAGAATATGTTCGATAAATTGAGTACTTAGAAAAATAAAAACCAGCAAATTTGTAACATTTTTGATAAAATTTATTAAATCAACAAGAATAACAAAGCAATTTCTCCACTTGACTAATAGTCGGTATGACCTCCACCACATTCCAATAGCATACTGACACGTCTGTGCATTGAGATAATCTAGCGGTTAACGATTTCTTGCGGAATATTGTTCCATTCCTCTTCAGCCGCCAATACTAACTCATCTGCAGTCTGAAGTGGAGGAATATGACTCTAGCAACGAAATCCCACATGTTTTCAATAGGATTCATAGGAGAGTTGGCTAGCTAATCTAATCTATTGATATGTTCTGCTTCGAGTGTCTCTTGAACCCTTCTTGCGCAGTGTGGTCGAGCGTTGTCGTCCATAAACACATGCAATTTTGCACGAATTTTGCAACTTCTGTTTTCATTATTTATGGCGGAAAAATCTCAACTTTTGATAAAATTTGCGAAACAGTCAAACACTACAAATATTATTGCTCCTTTCTTTATGTGGTGTTAATAAATTTATTTTGAGCTTCTAACAATCTACCATGGCAATTTCATGATGATAATGGTAGAAAATATTAAGGTAGTTGACAGTTACAAATAGAGATTTTTCCACCATTAAATAAATCTCGCAAATATTTACGAATTACGCATTCAAAAGGCTTTAGAATACATACATACTATTTACTATTGGTTACTAGCACTGTCACGCTATAACGGTCATACATTAACACTTATTATGTCATATCGTACCGCTTTCCGTATGACCTTCATACGTCCATGTTTCGTCAAAATTTAATATATTCGATCCAGATTCTATTTTTTTAATATTTATTTTAAATAGTTTCTTCGCCATATCACTATTTAGTCTTTTTCTGTCAGTAAACTCTTTTCTATTTCATTTATGCGGACTAAGTTTCATCTTGTAAGATATAGTAATCGAATTTTTTTTGTCGAAAACGCATTTCAAAAATACCATCTTTCTTCCGCGAGTTTCGATCACTTTCCGTTTCACAGTTGTACGTCTTTACCACTTTTTTATTTGCACACATATGCTATTCACGTACAATTTTGTTAATGAAATACATATTTCAACATCACTTACACTCTTATTTTGACCTCCCGCTTTAAATTCATCATATTCATCATCCGATATTCCTCACTTGTTGAATTTAAGAATACATTGTAGAGCATGAATTATTCTCCATTCTTAAGAACACAAAATCACTAATAAAATTAATTACATTCACAATTATATTAGCGGAAAGATATACCCGAAATTTTGCCCGCCCGAACGATATACCCGCCCATGATAGCGCTGGAAATGGAACAGGTGGATCCGTCAATTCGTCGCAGCCAATCAAAAGCTGCAGCGCATGTGTACTTACTGCAGCAGAAGCTGTGTAATCGGGTATGCTCTCAGAGATATGCGGCGCACGATTTTATAGAAAAAATGTACGAACTGCATGTATATTTTTTTGTGTCGACTGCTATAAATTGTGAGCAGGTCACGCTCTAGATTTTTGGCCATCAACTATAACTAGATTGAATTATTAGTATTATTCGACGAAAACGGTAAAAGTCTATGCAAGCCTGTACGCTATAGTATGTTTACCTTTGTTGATAGCCAAAGCATACAAGTTCCTTTAGCTGGGAAATCATACTCGACGACACGCTCTTTCTTCAAGTAGTCATAGATAAAAAGTCTACCGTCTTTACCCAAGGAAGCTATGTAGTGGTCGAAAGGACAAGCTGCTATGTCGACTACCTCTCCTGCATGGCATTTGTAGAGCTGGACCGATGGTTTTGGCTCTCCTTCAGTGTTTAGGTCGATTAGCCATATACCTCCATTGCCATCCTTAAATCAAAGAGAACGCTTTTTGCATGCATTTTGTTTTTTGATAAATGTATACAGGGTGAATCACTTCAGACCGATAACCTAGTGGAAATTGTTTATTTGATTTTCTAAATGCCAGTTGATAGTGTGCATTAATTATGACCTCACATAGAATTTCTCTAAAGCAACAATAAACAAAAACCTACTTTATGAAGTTTTTGCTATTGAAAAATTTGTTTTGGCATCAGTGCCATCTACAATTTTCTTTGAAAAATTTCTGTGTTATTGAGGAGCTATGAATTGGCTTTTACAGAATCAAAAAATCTATTTCCGTTGTTAGTTATTGGGATGGAGGTTTGATGTAAATTATAATGTGTAGTGGACTATTCGTTATACAGGGTGTTTCAGAATTGAAGTGACAAAAGCCTAGGGGAGATTTCTAATAATACCAATAACCTAATTATAATTTAGATATAGGTATTACATGCTATTGTCTGTACAGAGAACAGAAATATTCAAATACAGACTGACTTTTCAGTCTAGCTGAAGTTTCTGTTTTTCTAAACCTAAATTGTAAAATTGTAATTGTATTGTATTAATTTTTGCTTGTAAAAAAAGTTAAATCAAATCAATAAATCAAAATCAATATACCACTGGTTCCCAAACTTTTTCTATGACGCACTCTTTATCATGAAATGATCACGCTCCACCTAATAATTGAGATTTAAGACAAATACTTTACTGTAATGCATACCCTGTACGAGGGCGACATATGCGGTAAAATAGAGAAACAATGATATTGGTTGGTATTAAAGTGATTTAGAATTGACACAGATACATCATTCATTTTACGTCACTTACTTGCGCATATTGGAAACTATCAAGTGGATCATGCGGCCGTCTTTTCTCGATGCACATCAGCATTACCCCTGGAGTGTAGAAGTCGTAAGACGGATCGATCTGAACAACTCTGTCATCGTCTGGAGGGTCCGCTTGGTCGATTTTTTCATACCACCAAATACGCACGTGACCGTCCATAGAAACGGACCATAATTCACCTTCCTTATCGTCGTAATGGAATTGGACTATCGGGGCGTCGTGACAAGTCCTCCTTGACGTTCTGAATACCTCCAGGATTATAAGGCCGGCGTCCCAGACCAGCATATTTCCCCAGTAAGATCCTGATATCACCTACGAAGAAATATGCGACATTTAATGTTGAAGCAGTCAGTAGTGTAACGCTGGATGTATAGGGAGGATAAACAAATGTAGCAAATGTACGCTCCTGACCACTGGACGCAGGGGTGATCTGATTGGAGTAGTCTTGGTGTCGTTGTGTTGGTTAGGCTTTTCTGTGTTGAATAAAAGTGATCTGGGAATTCCACAAGTACGGGACTGGCAATGGGGATGAGAATAGTTAATATGTACATTAAGCGCACTATAATAGTTATTTACGTAATAAGTGATATATAAACGTTATTATTATTACCGTATGCATGTGAAGCTGTATATCGTATAATCACGTAGGTAAGTGTCGGGGGTATTAATAATTAATAACTAACGCGAAATGATTATTAGTATATTTCAACGAACTAAGCATAACACAGAATCCTTCATCTCTTTGATGGAACTACTCAAAATGATAAGCACAGAAATTTCACTCAAGAAGAATATCGATATATCAAAAAATTCTTAAATTTAATTGCATTCCTGAAGCGAATATCAGAAGGGTACAAACCTAAAAAATCTAAGGTATTAACACAGAATAAAATATAGAAAATTTTAATGAATGCAGACGATGATGAATTTCTGCTGATGAAGAAAGCTAAAATAGAAAAATGTTTTTTAGTAAAAAGATTTTATCATCAAAATTTATTAAAAGTTAATTTGATTACTGGTTTGGCAGGCGCATGTTGGTGGGAAGAACTCACAAATCTTCTTGCAGAACATGTGAAATGAAGGAATGCTTTCAAATCATTATACCAAAACAAAAGTGCCTAGAGAATCTTTTGTAACATCTGGAAATATTGATGGCTTGGAATTAAGAGAACTGATAAGAAAATACATTAAATTAAGAACTGCAAATTGTGATCATATTCGCTTCTTTCTTCGATATAAAGCTGGTAAATGGACCAAACAACCTATTGGTATAAATACTACTGGAAATGTGCCAAAACTGATTGCACGATTTATTAAACTGCTTAATCTAAATGCGTATATTGGGAACTGCTTTGGGTAACCTTCAACCTCCCTTTCAGCTGATTGTTGAACAGATACCTATTTTGAGTATAAAGAGATATGGTGGCTAGAAGTATAATTTGCTGAAGGGTACATAGAACAACTGAAAACAGGAAACGAACTGCTATGAAAATTTTAGGTAAAAGCGGAAATATTTCCTTGGAAGCCAACAATATTCCTTAAACATTCAAAGTTATTTCATCAACATCAAACAATTCACATATTCACAGTCAAATAATTTCCACTTACTCAGCTCATTCGCGGCGAAGTTTTTGCGGAGACACCACTAAAGATGCTGACAGTGAAGAACGCCGAAACGTTAGGAAGCATGGGATGCGACCAGTTACAGAGACGACTACGGGACGTCTTGGAAGACCACCATTATCCGAATAACGATTCCGACCATAGCAGTCGTAATACCAACCACAGGAGCCGAAAACAGTATATGGGCAGGCCCAAAAATACCGATAGCTGATCTGTCCCTACAGAGTCTGAGAACAGCCAGGGCAGGTCAAAGAATCCCAGCTAAAGCTAGGAATATGCACTTTAACTCTGTAACTGGCGACCAGTTACCAAGGTCACGGCATAACAACCCGGAAAATCACTGTATTAAATAATAGCACCGTCCGTAAAAGCTTAAAAACCACTTGACTGGCGTATTTTCTTAGGTTAAGCAAAAGCCAACATCTCCAAACACACATACAAAAACAACTATACAGTGTGGAAGAAAACTATGGAATAAATTCATTATTTCTAAAACAACGAAGTTTCAAGAAATTTCCTCGGACCCGTCGATTGTGGTTTTTGAAAAGACTCTTTTTTCTATACCAACGCATTTCCGACGTTCATTTGTTTTCGCGTGACGTCTTCGGATATTTTTTTAAATAGAACCCCTATATTTTTTCATCGGATTCTTGTAGAGCTTAACTTGCTGAATTCAAAAATATATAATTTCAACACTTTATTCCTTCAACTTTCCGAGAAAAAAAATAATAACCGATCCAATAAACGCTGCAGTTGACAGATGTCAATTCTGATTAGATTTTGTTTAGCTGCCAGAAAGTTTCTGAGGTGACTTGATTTAATGTGTTGTTTTTGATATCAAAAGATGTAATATTCTAACATGCAATCTAATAAAACAAAATAATAAAATAGGGGGTCAAATACGATTGAGGCAACCAGAATTTAATCATTAATTATTGTTAAATTGTTTTAAAAATGAAGAGTCCTGTTGTTTAATTTGTTAATGGACTGTAGTTTTTTGTGATTTTAGATATACATTAGTTTTAATTTCGGTAAATAAAAAATAGATTAATCAATCTGCTGGATTAAACTTCACTCACCTTTATTCCAGCTATTGATGAAGTTCTGGGTGGAGAAAAGACTATTTTGATTTCAGCTTATCGGAAAACACACAACGATAATTTTGCGATCACGTGTCGACGGTTCAGCGGTAGATTTCAGTCTTCTTCCTTCGACTCACGCTACGCGAATGTAGTGGGGTGAAGTTATTCTCATTTTTCGCGCAAAAAATAAAATAGGTAAAAACGCGGAACATCCTAATTAGCCAAAAATATTAATTAAAAAATATAAGCAGGCGTGAACATTCCCACCCACCTTTTTGTGTAAACAAAAATAAATTGGATATAAATTAAAAATTGAAATAATAAAAAAATAATAACAAGTTAAGCAAATGTGCGGGAAATTAATTATTAGGTAAGGGGCATAATTTAACCAATGGGCGCTTAAATACGCCATGCTGAGTACGCACTGTTGCAACTCTAGCCACCCCATCCGCACCACAATGAACATCTACAACTCTGGCTAGTTGCCACTGTAGCGGCGGTACCTTTTCATTTTTGATCAATACTAATGCTCCGGGAGCTAAAGGTTTTTCCGAATTTAACCATTTACCTTTTTGAAATAGAGTATGTAGATATTCATTGTGCCAACGAGACCAAAAGTCAGCATGTAAACGTTGTAAAAGTTGCCAACGGTTAAGACGATTTAATGGAATTTGCTGTAGGTCTTCGTCTGGAATTGCAGATAGAGGTTCTAGCGTTAGAAAATGACCGGGTGTCAGAGCGGTGAAGTCATTAGGATCAGAGCTGAGCGGGCATAAAGGGCGCGAATTTAACAAGGCTTCAATTTGTGTAAGTACTGTATAAAATTCTTCATAAGTAAGAATTTGCTGGCCAATGACACGAGAAAGATGGGTTTTACCGATTTTATACCCGCTTCCCAAAGACCTCCAAAGTGAGGTGCGGATGGTGGGTTGAATTGCCACCGAATTTTTCTGTATTAGAAGCATTCATCATTAGATTTGTCAGATATTTACTTGCACCCTGAAAATTTGTTCCGCAGTCACTAAAAATTTGCGTGCAATAAATCGCCGTAATGCGGCAAGAAAACATTCTGTCGAAAGATCCGTAGCCAATTCTAAGTGGAGGGCTTTAGTATTAAAACAAATGAATAAACAAATGTACGCTTTGTGCGGTTGTGCACCCCTTATCTTGTTTAAAGTTATAAAATATGGACCACCAAAATCAACGCCTACGATTGAAAATGGTTTAACTTGTAACAGGTAAATTTCCCATAGGGGTTGTAGCGGTTTTGGATTTAGACGCCAACATTTGTGACAGTTTGAAACAACTTTGCGAATAGCTCTTCGCATTGAGAGTATCCAAAAATTTTGTAATAAAATGTATTGTAGTGTCTGAGCACCAGGATGTAAAAACATACATGTGTACTTTCAATAAGTAAATCGGTAAAGCGGCATCTAGGCAAAAGTATAGGGTGTTTTCTATTAAAAGCAATTGAGGAGTTCTGTAGCCTACCTCCAACTCTTGCAATAGAGTTTTGGTCTATAAAAGGACTTAATTTTCGCATAGATTTAGAAAGAAGTTGCTTTTTATTAATTTTTCTATATCTTCTGCGAAAAATTGAAACTGAATATATTTTATTAATAACATTAAGGCATTATTTAATTCATTAAGTGTAAGGACGCCACTTAATTTTTCGGATGCGGGTTTTATGTTGTGAATAAAGCGAAGAATATAAGCTACAATTCGTTTTAATTTTTCTAACGAAGAATATTTATCTATAAGAGAACCAATGTGATCTAAAGATACGCGAGTAGTTAGAATAATTTTCTTTCTTCTGATCTTATATCAGAATCAGGGTTACAAAACTAACAACAGGCCACTCATTGTTAGGTAATTTTAACCATGGTGGACCCACCCACCATCTAGCATGGTTAAGAAACTCGGAGGGAAGCAATCCTCTGGAGGCACAGTCAGCGGGATTGTGCTCAGACTGAACGTAAAACCAACTAGATGGTGGAATACTTTCTTGTATTAAAGTCACACGGTTACTGACAAAAGTTTTCCATTTATGAGCTGATCCTTTAACCCAATGTAAGACTACTGTAGAGTCGCTCCAAGCAAATATTTCATTTATATTAATTTTATCGCGGTAAGTATTCAAGACAAATTTTAGAAGTTTTGACAACAGGTAAGCGGCACACAATTCTAATCGCGGTATAGAAATGCGTTTAAGAGGAGCTATTTTTGATTTACTACAAATAAGATGAATGGAAATGTTTCCATCGGAAGTTTCAAATCTAAAATAAATAACTGCGGCATAACCACGTTCGGAACCATCGCAGAAACCATGAATTTGGCAGTTGGTAATCTTTAATGGCACGCAGCAACGAGGGATGGATAAGTGGATAAGAGAAGAAAGTTTGGATTTATATTTATCCCAACGAATTAACACCTCTGGAGGAGGGGTTTGATCCCAACTTAAACCTAAAGTCCAAAGATGTTGCATCAAATATTTTGCGAAAAAAGTAATTGGTGATAAGAAACCAAGAGGATCAAAAATCCTTGATAATTCTGATAAGACTGTACGTTTTGTACATGGACGATTTAAAGTTTCTATTGAATAACAAAAAACATCTGAAGAAGGTAACCAGTTTAAACCGAGAATTTTCATAGAACTATCTTCGTCAGAGAAAGAAAGAGACTGATTTTGTCTCAGATTTTCGGGAATAGTATTTAAAAAATGAATATTATTACTGGCCCATTTTCTAAGTGAGAAACCTCCCCTACGTAACAAAGAAATAATTTCTTCCTTTAATGTGAGGGCCTCTTCGAGTTTAGAGCAACCAGTGATTATATCATCAACATATATATCAGACTGAATTATTTGTGAAGCTAAAGGGAATGAATTGAACTCATCACTAGCAAGCTGTTGAATCGTTCTGAGAGCAAGAAAAGGTGCCGAGGAAATACCGTATGTAACGGTTTTTAGTCTGTACTCTTGGACAGGGTCATTTGATGAAAATCTCCAAAGTATTCTTTGGTAATCTCTATGATGCGGATGAATATTTATCTGCCTATACATCTGCTTGATATCAGCAGTAAAAACAAGCGGGTATAAACGAAAGTGTAACAATAAGGAGATAATATCTTTTTGAAGTTTAGGGCCAACCAAAAGGCAATCATTAAGAGAAGTGCCATTTACTGACTTTGCAGATGCATCAAAGACAACTCGTAATGGTGAAGTACTGCTATTAGGATTTATAACAGAATGATGGGGAATATAAAATATTTTACCTTCATGCAAAGGGGAGAAGTGACCAGTTCCATATGTCAACTCTGTAGATAATCTTTCATAAATAAAGAATAAGAATTATAAATAGAATCATAATAAAAAAAACGTCGTACTAAAGAATAAAAGCGGCTTAAAGAAATTGACTTCGAATCGTCAAATAATGGATCGGAATTTTTAAAGGGAAGAGATACACTATATCGTCCAGAAAAGTCCCTACAGTGGGTTTCGACAAAGTTTTTCTCACAAAGTAAATCATCAGGTGAACAGGTAATCATTTTAGGTACTTCTTCTACTTCCCATAACTTATTATTATCTAAAGAATAATCATGACAGAGACCTAACATAGAATTAATATACTGCAAATTATTATCAATAATATTTCCCATTAAAATCCAACCAAATGTTGTATTTATAGCGGAAGGGGTATGCACATCACCAGAAATACGACCGTTTTTAATAATTTTACTGAAAATATCAGCACCAAGTAGCAAGTCTACGCAAGCGGGAGAATTGAAATTAGGATCTGCCAAATTTACATCATTAATATGGGTCCAGTTTTGAATATTAATAAATCGGTTGGGCAAATTGGAACATATTTTATCAATAATGATTGCATCTAAAGTGTAATTTAAAGACGAATTATTTAGCGGTTTTATCGTACAATTTACTCCGCCTGAAACTGATGTGACATTTGTATCATTTAACGCATGTATAGCTAACGATAATTTAAAACGGGATAATCCTAATTTATTTACTGCCCTTTGAGTTATAAAATTGGCTTGAGAGCCACCGTCTAACAAAGCACGCATTTTTGAAATTTGCCTCGCGAATCTAAAATTTCTAATTGAATTGTACTTAACAATACATTAGTTAAAGCGGTTTGTAAATTTAAAGACTGAATATTATTTGATGTGGCAAGTAAAGTAGTGCTAGGACCGGGCTCGGGATTATTGCTCGGACTAGCGGTTGGTAAATTTCTGTGACTATCAAAATTACCATTATTATTTTCAGGCTGCGGTGTATTAAAATGTAACATAGAATGATGCCTCAAATGGCAAACGCGACAAGTTGATTCAGAATTACAATTTCTGAATACATGAGAGGTGCTTAAACAGTTAACACAGCAATTATTTTGTTTAACAATATTGTATCTTTCACGCGGGGTTTTTGAACTAAATAAAGGACATTTGTAAAGAACATGATCTCCTTTACACATAAAACAGAGACGATTTGTAGTATTAGTTAAGAAAGACGATGTTTTGCGGTTGGGTGATTTTAACGAATTTTTAGGAGTAAAATTAGAAGTTTTCTTTGTTTGTTGCGTACGGGAAGAATGAAGTGTGCGTAATATACTGTCTAAAGAGTTACATTGGTTTTCCAAAAACTCAGTTAAGCGTTCATAAGATGGCATTTCAGTTGAACCGTATGCAAGTTCAAAGCGGGAAATAGTATCAGCATCTAGTTTTCTCAAAAGCAAATTAACTAAAATAAAATCCCATTCTTTTACCGGGTAATTTAAACTAGAAAGAGCATCTAGATTTTGAGCAAATATGTCCAGTAATTTTTTGAGATTTTCAGGATTGTCTGAAGTTAAACGAGGACTATCATGAATTTCATCCCAATAAGCACAGGCTAATGCCCTGGCATTAGTATATCTTTTAATAGATTATTGTAAGCAATTAAATAGTTATCTGCTATCAAAGGTGTACGCTGAACTAATAATTTTGGCGGACCATCTAAACAAGAATGTAAATGAGAAAATTTTTCTATGTTAGTTAAACTGTCATTATTATGAATAAGAACGTTAAAAATGTCAATGAATGTTTTAAAGAATTTTATGTCACCGTTAAACGTTGCTAATTTCAACTCCGGAAGTTTTTAGGATTAGTTTTAGTGGAAGAATTCTTTGGCGGCTTATCAGTTTTCTCAAACAAATCATAATGAATGCCTTGAATACTATAGAAATAATGCTCAAATTCAGAACGAATCTGTTCCTCAGCAATTATATCACCATCCTAAATACTGTAAACAAGTAAAATAATAGATACTTTTTGTTTATTAAAGTATTCAAAAATCGTATTTATGTTTTGAATCTTTGAATAAATACAGAATGATTTGATTCATTTTCTAATGCGCGCTCAGCTATATTGAAAAGTTCTTTAATTCGCGTAATTTCACTATGACGTAACGCTTTGCTTTTTCTAATTTTATCAGCACTTGCCATTTCAATTAAAATGAATTACTACAAATATTTGATTCCGGCTCTGACCTGTAAACAGAGTTCTCAACAAGGCACAAATAAGACGCAAAAAAAGGATTAGCAGAAAGTTACTGATATCAATTTAACTATCGACTGTGAAATATAGAATATAAAGCAAACTATTTTGGCTAATTAGGAATGTATATAATTAACGATTGAACAAGAAGTAATGAAATGAATAAAAAAAATATCCGCGGCTCGTCAAGGACCAAAAAAAATGTTGTTTAATTTGTTAATGGACTGTAGTTTTTTGTGAATTTAGATATAGAAAAGTTTTAAATGCGGTAAAGAAAAAATAGCTTAATCAAAATGCGGGAGAAAACTTCACTCACCTTTATTCCAGCGATGGATGAAGTTCTGGGTGGAGAAAAGACTTTCAGCTTATCGGAAAAACACACAACGATAATTTTGCGATCACGTGTCGACGGTTCAGCGGTAGATTTCAGTCTTCTTCCTTCGACTCACGCTACGCGAATGTAGGGGTGAAGTTATTCTCATTTTTCGCGCAAAAAATAATAATAGGTAAAAACGCGGAACATCCTAATTAGCCAAAAATATTAATTAAAAAATATAAGCAGGCGTGAACAAGTCCTTATTTTGTGATACTGCAGATGAATTCACTATATTCATTTTACTCTCAACCAGCCCATCACAGACACAAATGGGAATATCCACATTTTTTTCAAGCCGATTTTATTGGATCGGTTAATATTTTTTTTTTCGGAAAGTTGAAGGAATAAAGTGTTGAAATTATAAATTTTTTAATTCAGCAAGTTAAGCTCTATAAGAATCCGATGAAGAAATAAAGGGGTTCTATTTAAAAAAATGTCCGATGACGTCATCACGCGAAAACAAATAAACGTCGGAAATGCGCTGGTATAGCAAAAAGAGTCTTTTTAAAAAGCAAAATCGACGGGTCCGAGGAAATTTCATGAAACTTCGTTGTTTTAGAAATAATTAATTTATTCCATACTTTTCTTCCACACTATATATTAACAATTTTGAGGTAGCAATAATCAACATTAACAAACACCTGGTTACTTATAAAGTTAAAAATAGTGGTTACCGCTGAACTCAAATTGTTTCAAACACCTTTTTAGGAACAATTAATACTTGTATGATTCATATTTTTTATAATCATGATGTAAAATTACCAGCAAAAAAAATATTACTACAGTTTCAATCTTGCCTTTTGGATAAAAGTCCTGTATGAAGTATTGAATCAGAATTTCCTAAATAGGACTAACTACATCTAAGAAATGGATGCACACATTTTTTCCAAAGCTGTATTGTAGTATGTGCTACTACCATTATTCGAGAACATTTACTCATAAACCTTATCTAATATCTATTATCTTCATTACCTTGAATTTCACTAGTCCAACTGTTACAAGTGCCTCACATTTAAATCTTACCTTTTCATCCGGCATGGGTAACACTCCAAGAATATCTGAATACTCAGTCTTTCCGAATCTACCCAGTTCGCCTTTCAGTTTTAGACCTGTGAAGGTGTGAGCCATTTTCCAAAACTTTATGTGGGACAAACCTAAAAAAAATACGTATTCTACGGGAATATTTCAAAAAAGACCATAGCTTACCGCAGCTAGTTATTTGACCGGAGACGTACGGTGAAAATTTTACCCGGAATACTTCATGCACGTACGATTTACTCCTTAACAGGATTTTGTGTTCACGCCAGTTCCAAACAGTGATTAGGAAATCTGGCTCACCGCTTTGCGACACCAGCAATTCGCCATCAGGACTAAAAAATAGTAACAATACAGAGTGTCCCAAATTTTAACCACGCCAAGGAACATGGGATATGGCATAACATTTTTATTAGCCAAATTTAGTTTTATCACATACCAGCTGGGGGTGATGATGTTTGTTTGCCATTTTTATTATTCTATTTATTTTTGTTCTATTGTCTGATGATTTCAAATTTTGAATGTTTTTGTATTCCGTTTGATTTTCTTATACGAAAATTATGCGTTTTAACTGTTTTCTTTTTTGAGTGTTCTGTGCAATTTTAATGTTTTCTTCGTTATATATTTATATTTTATCCTTACTTGTTTCTTATTTAGAAGTTTGTATACCAAAGTTGCCATTTTTATTGTATATTCATAAATATTTTAATTGTAGGTTATTTGTGCTGTCCTTTGTTGCGAGGATAAGAACTCATCAAGGCATCGATTTCCTAATCCTGATAAGGCGGGAGGAAATGGGGTATAATGGTGTATGGCACACCGACGATACATTTGCAAGTAAAATGGTATGCCTCGCTAGCACGCTGCTTACTGGCATGTCAGTAGCTAACAAATGGCAATACATGTACCATGAATGATGCCCATACTACGTTACTCACTCATCACCCACCTCACTATGCTAATAAAGAAGGGAATACCCATGCCTGTTACTTGCATGCAAGGTACTTGGAGAAGGCAACTACTGGCATATGTGTTTACTAAAAGGCATGGCATGTAATATAAAGCGGAGAACTCGGAGGAGTTCAAGTAGCACGTCAGAACGTATCCGTGTATTATCATTTGCACTGACATATCAATAAGCAACGCACTAACGAGTCATGCCATTTTACTTGCAAGCACCTTGCAAATGGATCATCGTTGTGCCATCCACTGGCATACGCCAGTTCCTAGCATACAAGCTGCTTACCTATTTTACTCGCATGCTTATTCCCGCTTTATTATATACAGACCAGACATAATACAGTCCTCAACACCTTATTCAAGAAGGGGTAAAGGCAACATTTTCTAAGATCAATTGAAAGAGCAAGATTTCATGGTTCCGGAGTATACAACCCCTTGTGTATACAGGGTGTTTCCTAACTGGACAGCCAAAATGAAATGCCATATGTAAAATCGAATTTTAAACATAAAATAAAGAGTAACTTTTTTTCATATCGGGCTTCGTTTAGGAGATATTCAGTTATAAAAATAATTGAGTAGTTGATAAATGTGGATTCATTGTTAGAATTTGTTAAAGAAAAGTCTTAATTTTTCACAATCCTTTATTTAAATGTGATTATTTTTGACTACGAGTTATAAAAATATTTTATTAAAGTAAATAATAAAACAAACAACAAACATTATTACAAAGTTAAGAACTACAATAGATGTTCAAAAATGCCACCATTTACATTGACACATGCCTGACAACGCACAACAAGTGAATTATAAACTGCTTCAAAATTTACAGTATATTGTATATTATGCACTGCATTTAAAATTCCACCTTGTAATTGTTCAATAGTGTTGATAGGTTCTGCATAAACTAATTGTTTTAGGTGACTCCATAGGTAAAAGTCAAGGGGATTAAGATCCGGTGACCTTGCAAGCCAATGAACGGGACCGCCCCTTCCGATCCATCTCCCATTGAAAATATTATTGAGCCACTCCACCTGATACCACATTCTGTTTTGCAGACCAATAGGAATATCATCTAATAAATCTTGCAACTCTTTTTCTAAAAGTGCCATGTATGCGTCACCAGTTAACCGATTAGGCAAAATTTGAATAGGTAGTAATTGTCCATTGAAAATACCACACCAGGTGTTTATAGAAAATCTTGTTGGAAACCTCAAATTCTAACTACGTGTGGATTTTGTAAAGACACGTATGCTCTTTATGAGTATTGATACTTCCATTCCTCGTAAACATTGATTCATCTGTCCAAAGTGTTTCTCTAATAAAGTTAAGATTTTGTTCATTCTGTTCAAGTAGCCAATGACAAAATGCTAACCTCTGTACCTCGTCGCCTGGATGCAAGTGATGGACTTTTTGATAGTGATATGAATATAACATTTCTTGATTAAAAGTTTTCCAGCAAACTTGTGCGGCAATTGTAACTGTGTGGAAATGCTTCTAGTACTGGTCGTTGGATCATCAAGTACTGCATCAATAATGGCAATTTCTTGTACAGCAGTGTGCTGTTGATGTGAACCTCTACTACGCCGTTCATTAATTCCAAACTCACGAAGCCTTCGAAAAGCATTCGAAAAAACTGTACGGTAGGGTTGCCGTCTATTTGGATATCTTATACTATATTCTCGACACGCAGCTCTAGTGTTACCATCACAGTACCCATAAACGTAAATAATGTCAGCAAGTTCTTCGTTACTAAACTGCATTTTAAAAGAAACACTAACATAAAAGTCATAAAAGTCACTCAACGTTATACAAAAATAATTACTTGTATAGTTACTTGAAGACAAGCTGTCAAATAATAAATAAACTTTTATTTTCATAGCTGCCTTGTTTTACATTTTTTTAAATATCTCCTAAACAAAGCCCAATTTGAAAAAAGTTACTCTTTGTTTTATGTTTAAAATTCGATTTTACATATGACATTTCATTTTGGCTGTCGAGTTAGGAAACACCCTGTATATAGCAAAATACACATTGGACAAATAGTGTGAGACATGTTAAAAAGAAGTTGAAGCGAGATCGCCTCTCGAAAAGAGAGTTCCTCAAAGTGGATAATTAAGAGACAATAGTTGGTAAACATGCCAAGAAAGTACGCCCTTAATAGTTGTTGAGAAAATGTATTAGAGTTATCTTTTATAAAATGCTCGAGTTCCTAGAGTTAGAATAACTTTTCACTTTAAAGATATAGGTATATTTAATTGTATTTATTGTACAGATCGACTGCAAATGTGAATATTTCTACACGGTTTGTGTTTTCGTAAGAGAGATTAGTAGAACTGAACGTTCATCAATTCATCCTTTAGGAAATCCTGTAGATATACTTTTGTAATATATTTAGTTTATCTTAGAATGTCAGATTTATACTAGCTGGACCACTTCCCGCTTCCTGTAGGTACATACTTCAACAAATAAATATCGATGTCGGAATTAAGTTTTGAAATATTATCAAGGTTAATACATTCTATTGTTTGGTAAGCGTATTATTTCTTAGAAAATGAGTCGATTTATACAAGTTCTTGGAGTTTACAAATGACAACTTAAAAGAAGAAAAAATATTACTATGCAGTTTTTGTTATCTTTAGTCCTAGCAGTAGCTGTATCATATTTTTAATAATTGTCATCTTTTATAATAAGACTTTAGATCAATTAGTGTGAAATGCATTAATAATTATTACATTTTTCTTTCTATAAATATTTTTATTCGTCCAATGTTACTCAAATCACAATAGACCCTTTACTGTACTGTAAAGGTATTTTAGCTAATATAAATCAATTTTGCTACAATTCCTATCAATGAAATCATATGTTTGTTCTCTGATACCAAATATCTAGGTATGCTAATGAGCAATTCCATAGACAAAGCTGTATTCAATAATTATCTAAAAATAATAATTTAGCTAAATTCACTACAAAAGTCATATCTGGTTGAATAAAAAAATTCTATAATATTCAGTACTTACGTTCGCTTTTAAAACTGTGGAAACTCGAAAATTTTTCCACAATAGATGAGATCTGACCTCTTTTTGCATTTCTAGGATTTCTTCTTCAGGTGGCCTCCTTTAAATTGAGTCAAATATTTAACTATACAAGTTTCCACAGTTTCCAAAATTAACTTAGGTATGACTTTTTTGAAATAAATTTATTTATTAATTTTTATTGTAGATAATTATTGATTTGTCTATAGAATTGTTCATTAGCATAACTAGATATTTAGTATCAGAGAATATAGTAAAGATTTCATTGATTCATGGGACTATAGGCAAATTGATTTATAATAGCTTAAATACCTTAAGTCTACAAAAGCTAATAATAAAGAATATATGGGTAGATAGATATTGTGTGTGTAATTCAATGCTGGTCGGGGCTTCAATCCTCAGAGTAGTTAGTTTCACACAATATTGTTAATACCTAATAAAAAAAACCACAATAGGCTTTAATCTAAATTGAATTTACATTTAGTTTTCTCAGCTTTAATAAATTACCCAAATATAGATACCTACGTCAAAATGTGAAGAAAATGTAGATATAATGTCTGTTAAAAAGTATAAAATTTTGTTTAAAAGGACAACGTTGTTACCTGAAATCCATATTAGCGTAAATTTTAGCGGCTCCTCCTTTCAAAACGCAAACTATATCCATTTTAGGCCATCCATAAATTATTATCACTGGACGTTTACCAGATTCTGCCACAGCAAAGTGAGGATAATCCGGATTTGGATTTTTCTGTGAAAAAGAAAACAAAGCCGTCGTATTATAGACTTGATTAAAGTTAGATTCATTTACCCTTATATGTCCTATTCCTCCCCCAAGATAACTGCGTCTGAATTGTTTGGTCCGAGTTTTTACATGAAAGAATACTATGAAGTTTCCAGATCCAAACGCTAATGTGTCTTCATCTAGAACGACTAGATTGAAAGATTTTCTACAGTTATAACCATACAGGAAGCTGTTGGTGTATTAAGGACCTAAATATTTAGTTGTATCTCAGCAAAATTAGTATACACAGGGCGTTACAATATTTCACTGATAAAATTGTATAGATCTCATATTAACTACATGACTATACTTAAGTCACATTTTAATAAATTGCTATTATTTAAACAGTTAAAAATACAATAATATGAATTAAAATAAGTAATAGACATGTTTTCCAAATAAAAAGATTTACAAAAACTGACCTTTGCAACGGTAATTCATACATTCCGTAACTGGTCAAAATAAACAGAATACATTAGGCAATTCGAATGAATTCTTTTATAAAAAACTGTAAACTAAATGAGAATAATAAATAAACAGATTATGAAATTTTCACAAACTTTACGAAGGGCAACCACCCTTACAAAAATCATTATAGAGAACAGGGAGTGATAAATAATTTTGTAATTATTTTTTCTTAAATTATTTAGCTAATAATAATAATAAGAGAAAAGGGTCATCATTATTTTCATGCAAAATAACTTGGAGTATTATGAATTTATTCAGTCATTTTCCTAATAACCCAAAAATATATATTTTTTACTATTTGTCAAAAAGGATACTCAAATTGTAAAATATCCATCGGTAAAGTACCATCTTTGCTTAGACGTGGTCCTGATATAAAATTGTCTGGATGATAAGAGCTAGGTTCCTCTTCCACCACTTCTTCTTCTTCAACAGGTTGCTCGTGTTCTTCCTCCTCTTCGTCTTCCACAATTTCTTCATCGAGAGACATCTTTTCCACTCTTATTAACGTTTCTTCGTCTTCCTCCAATACCTCTTTAACTTCTTCGCCATCTTCTTGACTGGACTTATCTTTAGATCTTTCTCCATCACTTTCTTTACCTACCTCCTCGTCTTTCTCTTGTTTCTCTTCAGTTTTGGTAGATTCCTTCACATGTTCCTCTCCTGTTTCGATCGATTTCTTTACATGTCCTCTCTGTCCACCATCTAGATCTAATGGTAAGTCTTCTAAATCTTCGTCGGTTTGTGACATTGTTTACACTTTCACTCAATGTCACGTCAAGCGCCAATGTGTAAAAGCGTTTGATTGCTTGATCGATTTTAGGTTGCGGTCATGGAAACGTTTGCTAGAGTAAATTTGAAAGTCTAGCGCATACTCTTTCAACACTAGTTGCTATGACTGAACCATATTACTCAATTTCTGCTTTTAAATAGCTCAAATATCATCAGTTCGAATTTGCTGTATTATTTAACGCATCTTTTGTATTGTCATATTTGCTATTTTTCGTAGTTTCATGGCCAATCAATCCAAAATTTACTTATTTCCCAAAGGATATTAAGTTTTGGGGAAACAATCAAATCATATATATTTTCTTTAATTATCACGTTATACATGATGTAAATACTTGGTCAATAATTAACAATAAATCGGGAAAAGAAACGAATAGTTGTATCATGAGAATCTGAGAACGGTACAGTCATTATTTCTCGAGAATAAAATTAAACATAGGGCTGCACAATCATTTTTATTTTATTAAGTAATTTATTTGTCATATTAATATTTAAGTCGGTGTCTTCTGTCATGCGATTGCATTGCATTAGTTGTAGTAGTAGTAATATCAATAATAAATATATTTAATAACAATAAACAGAATTACATAGTGATAAATCAAAAACATTTTAGAAATAAATAATAATAATATCTCTACCCCTCATTCTAATCACGAGGACTAGCCCAGAAGTCGAAGACTTGTGCGGGAGAGGGGGCGGCATATTATTATTAAGCAGGCCGCATTTGCGCCCAGGAACGACTTACGTTGGTAGGCCCTAACCACCTTTCAGTGCAGGAATGAGGGAAACCTGGAAAACCTCATTAATTAGGGGGGTAGTCAAATGTCATCCGGTATCAATCTCTCACATTGACCCAAGCCAACATTCTTCCACCCTACCATACCCGCAGAGAGGGTGCCAATCTCTCCAGGAATATAGCTTATATACGGTCTACCGGCTGCGGGGGTCGAACCCACAGCAATCCAGTCAGCTCGATTCAAGTACTGACGCCTTAAACCGCGCGACCACTGACTGATAAATGTTCGTTTAATTATACTAGCAGATAGAATAGCAACTTCCGGGCTCTACGAAATATCCCAATAAAAAACAAAAATTAATTAAAAATACATGTGACTATGACAAATGTTCAATTTACCACCATTTACTTCAATACATTTGTCTATTCTTTTGCTAAACGATTTTCTAGTTTTATAAAATATGTTTGGCATATTGGCAATGGAATTAGTAGAGCTGACAATTGCGTCAAATGTTCTCATAATCCTTGATGGCAATTAATGCAATGCAATCCCATGACGGAATACATCGACTTGAATGATAATAATATGACAAATAAATTACATAATAAAATAAAATTGATTGTGCAGCTCTTTGTTTAAGTTTAAAAATCCCGAGAAATAATGACTTTACCGCTAAGAAGGAATAATAGGTTAATTGCATAGAAAGTAGAAGAATTGAAAAATTGTAGCATAAAAATTCCGCCAGTGGCGTAGAAGTTATGTATGGGAAACCGCCCCTCTACCCCTGTCGTACGCCTCTGATAGTAGCCATGAACGATTTTGAAGCATATTTTAATGCGTTCAAAGTATCTAAACTTTATGGTATGATAGTGTAATATCGAACAGGGTTAAAGTAATGGGCAAAAATCATTTAAATTGTTTTAAATAAAACATCCTGTAACTCTGTAAGGAGCCATATTTTATCTAAGCGTTATGTGTCAATTCTTCATATTTTCAGCCCAGGAGTATCCAGTTAGCGCATGTACAATTATTAATGAATCACTCTGTATAATATTAATAATTTGATGTATAAATAATCTAGGTAAGTTAAATATTTATTTAGATTAATTTTAAGCGTAAATTTTATTACTTTAGTGTACATATTCCAGGAAAATTTGTTTCTTAAAAAATCAATTAGTTTAAATAATTTCGAAACAACCTGGTAATTATATTTATTAAACATATTTTTAAAATGCAACTAATAAAACTATATAATTTCTAGGTATTTCAGAACTCCTTAATTGTCTGTTCCTCATTATTTTTATTAGGGGAGAAACATTCTTGGAATATCTACATTAAAAATAACATACTAATTATGCCTTTAGTTTTTTCCTAGAAAATTCATTCACTTGACTCAATCTGCCATGGTTTTTCGGGTTGTTATATTGCTTCTTAGGTAACCTAGTTTTAAACCGAAATATTTAACCTGTCCTTGTTGTTCTTGGGTTAGGTTTTACGAAGGCAGTCCCCCTGGGTCTGTCTCGATTTTGATTTGAGTTGCTATTGTTGGTATTATGGCTCCTACGGTCGAAACTGCTCTCAGACATCTTGTAGTAATCTCTTCAACCAATCACAAATAGAGCTGCAATTTAGTGTCGCAAAATGCAGACATTTCAGTTGGGTAGCAAATCCGGACCTACAAAGTCCTGTCTTAAATAAGTAGCCACGCTTTCTAACAAATTTGTCTTCAAAAGTTGAAGGAAATTATTCGATTTTGAGAAATCTTGTGAATCCTGGGTGGATTTTTTTGTATTAAATGCAAGCCTTAAATCTAATAAATGCGAAATACAGAAACTACCTATTCAAAATATAATTTTATAAGTTCATATGCAGAAAATTTTTCTAAAACATAATGAAATTTCGAAATTCATCCTCTTTTACTATGGAAAACATATTGAATCAATAAACGTGAATTAAACTAAATTAGCCACCATATGTATCTTCAATGAAAATATATCACGGTTTAACTATTTAAACCTTCATCGCAATTTTCAATTTTAGATACATAGTTGGCTATTAAGACAACTCTATCTCCCGATTATGACGCATAAGCAATTAGAATCGAGCATCTTTTCGTAACAATGGAATTAAGGCCATGAAAAATTTTATTACTAATTAAGAAGGTTAATCAACCAAGTTATATGGAACAGTGAAATAATGTTTAGATACTGACCATTTTGTGATATGTTCTGAGCAGACAGGAAGGTTTAATTTGGAATTATCAGAGCAGTTCATTAACTAAAAATGATGAACATGGCACAAATAATTCAGTTGATATTTGCAAAGTGTTCATCTAACTGTTTTATTTCGTAGAAATTAACATTTCAGTTTTAACTTGCTAAATTTAATTTTTTAAAGCGATTTGTAATTCAATCAGTTTTATTTCATAAAGCTGTAGTTCGAAATAGTCAAATGTAAAATAGGGTATCAAGAAAAAATCGCTCTAAATTATCAAAAGGAGATCTATGTACTAGATTTTTCGGTTTGAAATTAACACCTCGATTTCTTCTTGTTACCAATTTAATTTGAATTTTATCTCAAATTGGTCTTTGAAACTTCATGACTGATAACTCATACAAAATAAGGGTACCTTTTTATACAGGTTCGGAAAGTATAAGTGGAGCTTGAAGTAGTTCAAGAATATGTGTATTTGGGGGTGCTAGTAACAGCTAACTGTGATAAGGAGCAAGAAACTAATAGGAAAATAATATAAGCAAACAGAAGTTCGTCAGCAGTCAACCACTTAATAAAACCAAAAAATTTGTCTAAAGAAAATTTAGAACGTATAAAACAATTTTGAGACCGACAATAGAAAATCTTTTAAGGTGGGAAAGGAAGATCTTAAGAATAATTCTAGGGGGTATGAAAACGGAGGAAAGCTATGTAAGGAGAAATAATGAGGAAATATATGCGATGTACCAGGCACCAACAATAGACGAAGTTGTAAAAGCCAAAAGAGTGCAGTGGCTGGGGCATCTAGAACGTATGGAAAATGAAGGGAGAAACGGATTGGAAAAGAAAGGCGAAGAACAAGATAACTTTTTAAGAAATCTAAATATTTACATAAAATTTGTAAATCGGGGGTTATTGCGGAGGAGAAATTCAAATATGTTTCTAATTTTGACGTCACTTGTAGAGGCCTCTTATAGCACATCATGTTTCTTTTAAATGACAGGACTTTTTGGCTGTTTAGTGTATGCATCTGACTATTGAAACAATCGATTATGCTACCTGTTATATCTGAAGAAGATACAAAATGATACGAATGATCTGGAGAAAAGAATGTATGCCTGAAGATTGGAGAGATGCTATGATTATACCAATCTTAAAAAAGGGAGATGCAACAGACTGCAGAAACTATAGGGGTATATTATTGTTAGATATAGGGTATAAAATTATGGCAACGTTAATAAAGCAGAGAATAGAACCTATAGCAGAACTACAAATAGGGGAGTATCAAGCAGGTTTTAGAAAGGGGAGGTCAACAACGGACCAAATCTTCATGGTGAAGGAAATGCTGACTACATGCTATGAGTATGGGATCAAAGCAATGGATCAAAAGGAATAAACTAAGTAAAATTCTGGAACAATTTGGGATACCAACAAAACTGATTAGGCTATTGAAAATGACCTTAGAAAATACTAAATCCAAAGTACGAATAAAAGGTGAATGTTCGGAAGGCTTTACTATTGATACAGGACTGAGACAAGGAGACCCACTCTCAACGCTTCTTTTTAATTTAGTACTAGAAAAGGTCATAAGAGATAGTGAGTTGAACAGAGAAGGATACATATTGTTTAAAAGTCACCAAATAGTAAGTTATGCAGATGACGTGGCCATTATTGCTAGAGATAGTAGGGAATTAGAAGAAGTAACGAGAAAACTTGTGGAGGAAGCAAGTAAAGTGGGATTGCAGATAAATCAAGAGAAAAGTAAGCTTCTGAGAATAGGAGAACAAAAAAAGGATACAAATTTTAAATTGAGAACAGAGCATGGAGAGATGGAGTTTGAAGAAGTTCAAGAATATGTGTATTTGGGGCGCTAATAACAGCTAACTGTGATGAGGAACAAGAAATAAATAGGAGAATAATAAAAGCAAACAGAAGTTCGGCAGCAGTCAACCACTTATTGAAATCAAAAAATTTGTCCAGACGAGTAAAATTTAGAATGTATAAAACAATTTTGAGACCGACAGCGCTGTATGGTAGTGAAATCTGGGTTCTCAATAAGAAGTCAAGAGAAAACCTTTTAAGGTGGGAAAGGAAGACCTTAAGGAGAATTCTAGGGGTAAGAGGACAGAGGAAGGCTATGTAAGGAGAAATAATGAGGAAATATATGCAATGTATCAGGCACCAACAATAGATGAATTTGTAAAAGCCAGGAGAGTGCAGTGGCTAGGGCATCTAGAACGTATGGAGGATGAAAGGGCAGTTAAGAAAATAGTAGGGAGTAAACCTAACTACAAGAAAAAAAGAGGTAGACCGAGGAAGCGATGGAGAGAGGCAGTGGCAATAGATCTAAGGGAGAAAAATGTAACGGATTGGAAAAGAAAGGCGAAGGACAGAATGGAGTGGAGGAGAATAACACAGCTCTGGGCCTAAAAGGCCTGTAAACAGCTTTATATATATAAATATATCTGAAGAAGGTATACCTTGTTGAAGTCGTTAGAAGTAACAGTTTTTGAAATAATCCTGTTTGAAATATTCAGTGCACCAATTGAAAACTGTTATCGTTTCAGTTAAAGTCCCTTTTCTACTGAAAATACACAAAATGTTACTTGAAAAAATTGTTCACAACGGTAAATTATAGATGTGCAAAATTTTAAAAATCGGCCTGCTTTGATAAAATCTTTGTGCTTTGTTGAAAAATGGTTTTATCAAACCTCGCCGATCTTCTTGAAATTTTGCATGTCTCCATAATTTACGATTCTGAACAACTTTTTCAAGTAACATTTTGCTGTATTTTCAGCAGAAAAAGGCACTCTACCTGAAACGAAAACAGTTTATACTCGGTACACGGAGCATTTCAAATAGGATTATTTCAAAAAATGGTTACGCCTACCGACTTTAGCAAGGCATGCCTTTTTCAAATAAAACACGTAGGAGAATCGATTGTTTCGATAGTTAGATGGATATATTAAGGTGCAAAAAAGTTCTGCCATTTAAAAGAAATATGGTGTGCTAAAAGTGGCGCCCTCTACTAGTGACGTCAAAATTAGACATATTTGAATTTCTCGTCCGCAAAAATCCCCGATTTACTAATTTTATGTAAATATTTGGATTTTATTTACAAATATCGAAAATCGAATTTTAACTTTAACACCCTGTAACTCCGTTAATAATCAGTTTTGGAAAAAATATATATAGTATATGCATCTACCTCAGCGTATTTGTTTTTGTTATAAATCAAGTAGGTACCTAAATTTAAAATTTTTACCCTTTTCACAGTGTGCAATTCTTTCTGCAATTTGCAAGTCAATGCACGTAAGCATACGCTATGAACAGTGGCGTATTGCAAAAGCCGTCGTATCTGAAAAACTCTTACACTTTAAAAATATAGGTCTTGCTCGATTTTTATTGCAGATTTTCTGCAATTCTAGGGAATAATCTAGTGCTCACTATATTTCTACGCCAGTGGTGAAAAGTATTTTTTCAGTAGTTAGTAGTATCAAGTTAAGTTTCGTTCTATTTTCTGAAAAAAAACTGCTCTTGAGGAAATTCACTTTGTTTCTCAGAAAATTTTACTTTAGCTCAGCAAAAAGTATAACACTGTATAATCATGCATTGTTTTCCATATACTCCATTGCATTCTAATCATGTTTTCTCTCTACATATTTCTTTGTACGTATCTCTTGTCGTTTGGAAACAAATTTAGTTTTCTTGTGACGGGGGACGCCACTGGAACTTTACGTAAGTTACAAATTATATTTTATACTTACCAACATACTAACAAATTATGCAAAATTTGCCAAAAATAACTCAACGGGCATAGGCGTCCGTAGAAATATTTCTCCGTGGGGGTCAAAAAAATTCTCAGGGGGCTAAAATTAAAAACGTGCGTATGTTATGAACAATATTTTTATAGATAAAATATTTACTAGCAACGTAAACACTCGCAATTTATATTGTGAATATTTTAATACCTATATATACAAAGTCTCGTAAAATTTTTTTTGTAAAATCCTTTTAGTTTGCAAGTAAAAAAATATTGAAGTTGTAGTATTTTCAATCTTTACATCGCTGGACTACTGTAGTCTCTAGACAGGCGATTCCGAATATTGAAATTACTTTTTGTAGGTACCTACTAAAGTTTTTATGATGCCAGTCTTTACATTAGTTTTTCAGGTGTCAAAAATGGCTTACGTGTATAGTAGCAAGTCGGAGTTGATGGATATTATTGTCCTAATTTATGGTGGTGTGAAAATGCTTTAGCACAACCATTTCCCGGTAAACATGTGCCAATTCTCAAATTTCCTTCAATTTTTTTCTCCGGTCACCGATTGCATGCTTTGCCACCTTATCAGATTTGACAATGGTATTTTTAAATCATTTTCAAATTGCCCTTTTTGATTTCTTTTTACAAAATTGTATTTGAAAGAGTCTCCTGTACATTCAATTTTTTTTATATAAGGTCTGTATCACCCTGTATATAATAGAAAGAAATATCTGCAATAAATGGTGAAGATGTGCTACTGCGCACCCTCTCCCCCCCCATGGGCGCCCGTACCAGGGGGTTAGAAGTTATGAATTTTAAATTGATTTTTTATCAGCCTTGGGCACCCAATATCTTGGAAACTACGCCATTGGGACCCTATGCTTATTTAACAAAGTTACCTTAATTTTAACCACAGAATACCCCCTTGGATTTTCTGCGCGCAATTAGGAAACATCCTGCATATGCTATAAGTCCGTACATAAAAACGTGTTGCTTAAAATAAGGACAAAAAAGAGTATATGCCATTTAAAAAAAAATCAAAATCGGTTGCAATGGCAAAAAAATTCTAGTTTACAAAATAACACAAGGTTACCAAAGAGCGTAAAAAACGTTATCTATAAAACTTTTGTCTCAATAATGTTTTTTATACATTTTAATAAATGTTATAAACATTATTACATAGTGGCCATGCGGTATTGCTTTGATTTATTTGAAGCACATGAAGACGACTAAAGAAGTAATGATTATTTCAACATGCGTAAGTTTTTGTCAACCACGTATAGCTCTCCACAAAATATATTCAAATTGTTTATGATAGTCAGTTTCTAATTAGATACGTTATGCTAGAGTGAATTGTTGTGGTTTGGTGTGACATATTTCTGTTTAACTATGGTATTCCCTCTGGTTTTTGTCCCTACTAAGTAAGTTTGTTAATTATAAGGGTTTTGTAGTTATTATATAAATATAATGGTTTTTAATTTTGAAAAATAAACTATATTTGAATGATTTGCTATCATTTCAAGGTTACATTTACATATCAGTAGCAATGTATGAATAATTCAGTAGTTCACAACTTATAATTGCAGAAAAATATATAAAAATTAGCTTAATGAACTAGTAAGTTTTCACTCGAAATGATTAAATAATATGCAATTCAAGTAAATAATATGAAATTTAATAAAAAGTGAAAACTGCAGTATTTAATTGTATCAACAATATAAAAGGGAAATACTTTTTCGATCTTGGTAAAAGTTCGCATGTTTATGCCTTTCAAATCTATTATAAATATATGAGGTATTCTCAGTTTTTGAAATAGTAAGATGTCTAAATTTTCATAGCCAACTTTTGATATTCTTGACTTGACAATTCTGTTGACAATTTGTGCGTAGTTGAAATTTAATTTACATGAAAAAAAACCGTAAAGATAGAACTTTCTTGTATAAAACTTTTTTATTAGAAATATCAGCCAGGCAGCTTAAGTTTAATTTTTATACATTATACAGGGTGTTTCGAAAATAGTTGAGGAAAATGAAACAGTGATTTCTTTAGTCAATTTTAAAGGGTGGTTCATAGATACAGGTTGTATCACATAAGAGGGCCACTCCCATGTATCTCGCTTAATATGCGAGACACGTCAAAAATCTTTAATTGTTTTTTGTTGCATTTTTGGAGGCCTTTATGCTCGTAAAAACAAATTTGAGATCCATGACCAACTTTATGAGTAATAACAAAAAACCTGTAAAGTGCTCAAATTTTAAGGCTGTTTAACTTTTTTATTTTAAGAGATAGAGAAAACTTATCGGTAATAAATTTTGATTGCAAAATTGATACCTCTCACCTAATCTAAAACTATTTTTGAAATATCGTATGCGGTTCGCTGCGCTCTCTAGGCGAACAAACAAATTTTGTATCGAAGCAGGCTATGGCCACAAAAAATTGCCTGTTTTTTCGTCTTTCATGCAATATACTACATGTTGCCCTTATCTTTCGTATTTATTACATTTTTTTCAATTTTAGTTAAAAAAAAAATTACCTATACTCGCGTCAAGAATTCAGACGTCTTACGTCACGGCTGATGCTACACATTTGTTTTTATTGTCAACGTAATTTTCGATATATGGTCGCGTTAAAAACAATCATTTTTTGCAATTTAGTGCAATATATAATGCAAACTTTTAGTGTAGTATAAAGTTGTATTACTATCAGTTGCAGTTTCTTAAATATTTTGATGAAAATATAATGAATTTGTTCGCATGACGTAAGTCGTCTGAATTCTTGTCGCGAGTATACCTAAATATTTTCGTGTTGCTCAAGATAATGTAGAACCTGTTTTAAAGACGCCAATTGCAAAAAAATAATAAACAGAATGTACTTTTTTATGCAATGAAGTTTTAAACTATAGCCCTTTGTTCCATTACAGGCATCTGTAGGTCAAGTAAAAAACTTAATTTTCAAAGAAACTTAATGTGGTGTTTTTTAGGTATAGAAATCTCGAAAACTAAATCACGTAGAGCAAAAGTAACATCAAAAACAAAATTATTGATGTTTTGTTTATCCATTTTTACTATTTAAATTCTCCTCAAATAATATAATAACTTTTAAAATGCATATGTAACACACATTATTTTGTTATTCTAACCCCACATTTTAATAATTATTTTCACAAATTGATTAACAAAAGTGAACAATCTTATCTGCAGAACTATGTAAATTTATGTTACAACGATATTTACATCTACAGTTGAATTTAAAAATATACGTATTTTAAAAGATTTCTGTACCTAAAAATTTGTTGGTTAGCCGCTTTCTGACGTCTTACTTCGGTAACTTTCAATATTCGCAGGTGGCATGAGATAACATTCCTGTTAAAATAATTTTTCATTACGTTTATTATTATTGCTCGTTTATGGGATGTTTGTTATTAGTCAATAATTACCTTTAATAGCGCTGCAAGGTAAAGCACTTGTTTTCATCAAAGACTACTTTATTTATAATTGAGATTAAAATAAAACCAAATTAAACAGTAAATTGACTATTGATCTGGAAAACAAAATATTTCAGTTACACGTAAGTGACATGTATCTTTTAAACTGCTATAAACGTAAGAAAAAGTTACTTGGGTAAAAAGCTTGAAATGACGAGTTCTTTTGATATATGTAAAAAAATGATGATGTATGGTATATTGCTAATATCCTTAAACGTGTATTTAGGAAGGAATAATCGGAAAACAGGACAATATAGTTAATGCTCTAGATTTTCTGACTAAGCCAACGTTTCGATTTTATTTTAAATCTTATTCAGGGCTACAATAGGAAGCAAGAGATAAGAATTATAAAACAATATTGACAATTTAAAATTTAAAACAAAATAAAATAGTTATACATACATATGTACAATTTAAAAAAAAAACATACTAGAATACTATTAATTAAACAACAATTAGATTAAAACATTAAATTAAAATTTTTTAGTAGCAACCTTACCTAGTGAGACAAAACCAGAGCCAAAAAAGATAAAATAATTATTATTTATCATATAATGAATAAGTCAATAGTAAATGCTTTTACTCAACGATATAAATACATAGTGGTAAACTGTAATGTTTCGAATAGTCTTCTAAAAATGAAATATAAATATCAGACATCGAGATACTAAATAATGAAAAGTAAAAAACCCAGTAAGAAAAAGCAATAAAAATAAGACGTTACAACAAAAGAAAGTAATGATATAAGTACTGAATGTTCATATTATAGGTATTCTCATTTCATAAATTTCTTAATGATACCATTATAGATTACGCTTAAATGTTCAGTATCAGACTTCTTGTTAATGGTATTATTTTGAGAATGTATATGTCGTAGTCATTGAGCGTAATTCGTCATTTCACGGAAAGCCTAGTCATTGGCTGTATTGCCGGCAAAGGCTGTAATGAAACGAATATTACTTTGATTGACTGAATTTTGCCGTCATTTCAGGGAATGCCTGTTTCATTCTCGTCAATCAGAGTAATAGGTTAGTTAGGTTAGGTTAGGTTAGGTTTGGTTCAAACGCTGTAACGTGTAATCGTTTAACCTATTACTCTGATTGACGAGAATGAAACAGGCATTCCCTGAAATGACGGCAAAATTCAGTCAATCAAAGTAATATTCGTTTCATTACAGCCTTTGCCGGCAATACAGCCAATGACTAGGCTTTCCGTGAAATGACGAGTTACACCCAATGACTACGACATATACACACCATCTCGCTAATGAGCCTTTTTTGGGAATTACATTCCTTATCAAAAATCTTAATTGAATCATTATTAAAATTATGGTTATGTTTGAAATGATGAAGAGCCAATGCTGTATGTTCTTTTTTGTTAATATATTTAGGGTTACATGACGATTTATGAGAACTTATTCTATGTTTGATATTTTGTTTTGTCTGTCCAATATACATCCCTAAACAATCATTGCATTGAATACCATAAACTACGTGCGACATATACGATTTTTCTTTCATGGACGAATATAGTTGACCTATTGTCTTGTTATGGTAAAAAAACAACACGCATATTTTCACTATTAAGAATTATTTTCAATTTTTCTGATAAACCTTTAACATAGGGTATCTTAACATATCTAATATTCCTGTCCTGTCCTGTTTTCCGATTACTCCTTCCTAAATAAAAAATGATATGGTTCTGAGAAAATATAATTTGGAGCGTCACGACGCCCAGCGTCGTTTTATTATTTTCAAGTCTTATTCAGTCCAAACAAAGTTTGTTTGGCAACGCTCACATTGCTTCAGTCGTTTACAACCCATTTCTTCAGTTAAATCGATCACCCTGTACAACCACTGTCTATAGTTATTCTAATTCTTTAAACGATGGTACAACACAGCGTATTTGGTATCAATCGTTACCGCTCCAAGTATGTTTTATAATGAATTGATTAAATTAGGCTTGATAAGCGAATACTTGGAAAATTCATTGGTTTAACCACAAAGTAAAAACTCTTCAGATAAGGTCCAGTATTTCATAAGCAGCACCAGCCTCATCGCTTGCATTCGGCAATGTGAACAGTGTCATAACACGACTTGTGTAAATTATGGAGTGGCAAGCGTTAAGGTAAGGTAATGGCAAGATATGGGTTAGTCATAAAAAATCCGGTATCTTTACTGTCGCAATCTAAAGTAAATCCAGTAAAAGTGACTTCCAATGAAAATGTGTGATTAATAACAAATGACTAACGCGCGGCAATGCGGGTTTTGACCAAACTCCGCTCATTCAAGCTCTTGTTTAAGTTACACACAGTTTAGCGCTTGGTCTTTTATTGCTTTCAATTAAAATTAATTTTTAACCATCCTGTGAGCCGGGACGCTCCCTCGCTATTCCAAATACTATCGTTAGTGCAGTGTAAAAAGCAAATACAGCCGAAATGGATCAAGTGAAACGGTCCCAGTTTTCCGAATTGGTCCGGTACGTATTTGTTTTGTTTTCATTTTTATTTGGTGCATCTCTTTTGATCCAGCAAGTGCAGTGTTTGTTTGGGTTTGAATTTTGTCGACATGTGCGGTGCACGTGTGACCATTGTTCGTTGGGTGTATTGTACAAGATATGGGCCCGTCTAGTTCTTGGCTTAATTTGTTTATAAGACGGTCGATTTGTAATCGTTATTGTTGCCGTAACTGCACTTTATTAGTGGACGCTGTGTGCCGTAACGTGATACGCCTCGCTACTGGGATTTTTTTTTGTTTATTATTTATATGGCTGGTTAATAGTGCGCACTGTTTTGTGTCCAGTTGGATATTTGAAATTTAAATTTTAAGTAATGCTTGATCAATATGTATCAGGTGATTATAATTAATGGTACTTAGTAATTATATATTTAAATTTATGTGAGTTATAGGAATTAACTAGTAGCTGAGTGCCTACTTCAGTTTGTGATAGAATATCAAAATATCTCCACTGTTTTCAGACACTGTATATTTAGGTACTGAATAATTCCAAATTTTATAATAATAATAATCACAAATTAAAATCTTATAACCGAAAAAATATAACTATTGTAAACTTAACAACAACAGTTTAACTTTTTTAAGTTTAATTGTCCCTTTGTTTAATGTAAATTGTTGATTTGACAAAATAATCACAATTCTCTTTTCAAATATGACCATTTATTAATAATTATTTAAAAAAATCGAAATAGATAAAATTCTTTTGGCAAGTTAAATTATTATTATTCTTTGTATTTTATGCTGAATGTACCTGTACAAGGTCTCCCAAAGAAAACTTGACCCCCCCCCCTCGAATTAGAAAACCGAAAAATATTTCGAAATTCACCGACCCGTGGATTTTTGTTCTTGGGGGGAGCTCTTTTGATAGGCAAGCCAACTCGATATGTTCATCCCTCTAATCCCTAGCAACCCCAACTTTAAAATTTCAAATGGTACTACCCCACTTGTGGCACATCATATTAAAGCCCTTTGCGTTGCGAATACAGTTTTTAGAAATCAGTTGAGAAATTAACGATTTTGTGGTCACAGGCACAAAATAGCGACTTTGTCTGTAACAGTGACTTTTTGTTATGTTAAAAAGAAATAAGGTTTGAATTTGTATAAACTTTTTTTTTGCTAAAGCTTTTTTATTTGTGACATTTTGTCAGCTTTTCATTTTTAGCCAATAATTCTGTCAAATCTCAACCGATTTCTAAAAACGATGCATCACTGTATTCTCCATTTGAAATTTTAAAGATGGGGTTGCTAGAGATTATGGGGACATAATGGAGTTGGCTTGACTGTCAAAAAAGCTCCCCCCAAGAACAAAAATCAACGGGTCTCGGCGAATTTTGACTAAAAAAGTCCCTATTTGACATAAAAATTATTGCTTTTTTTTATCTAGTACATTAATTATTTTTTTAAATTAATCAATGTCTCTTTAATTTGTTTAAGGTCATATATACTCAACACTATCAATAATAGTGGGTACAAAATCAGAACCAATTTTTAAATTGGTTACCCAAAAGTATGCGCAATGAAATTTTTATCTTAATTGATGAAACGATATTACAAATTTTGACAGAACGAAACAACAAAAATAGCAAATAAAGGCAATGTCTCGTGGAAACTCGCGTTCTTAATAAAATATTCTGTATAATTAATTAGTAAATAGTAGCAATATGTAAATGAGACTAGGAAAAAAATATATATACCTATATTGACTAATACATTTTCAATGACTCTGAATTAACACATAATTAGAAAATCAATGCCATATGAATATATTTATATGATGAATATTATTTTTGGGTTGTGTTTCTCATCTAGCGTTTCGGTTCACACTAACTTCATGATTGTGACTTTATTTTCCAACCTTTTGGTTTAAACTAAGCGTATAATAAAATATTTTTGTTATGCATCTTGCATCTGGATATTGCCGTAAGAAACAGACAAAGCTTAAGTTATCTTGCTTTGTGTGTGGTTAGATTAGTGGCTGACAAACGGAATATTTCATATACTCGTACGTACGAATAGGGTGGCCAGATGAAAACAAAACAGTCATTTTCAGGAACTGCGTCACGATTGTAGAATAACGCGCAGATCCGTCGAAAATTCCAGCCCATACATTTAATTTTTCCGGTTGCTGTGTATGCACCTCGTGAAAAACTCTTGGGTTTGAATCTGACCAATAGCGGCAATTGTGACGATTTACCGTTCCTTTCAAGAAAAAAATTGCATTCATCAGAAAAACAGATGTTAAAAAGGAACTGTTCGCTCACTCATTATTTCGCAAAATTGCAAACGGCGGTTTATTCTTCTTCAAAATGGTTTGTATGCTAGTTCAATTGATCCCAGACACAGATGCCAGCTGCTTCGTACTTAAAGTAGGATCAAGATGAACTCCCAAAACTGCGACTTCACTAGCACTAACTATAGGTTTGTCAATTTCTCGTTTTTTATTGGCTACGTTCCCCGTCTCTTAAATTTTATTTACTAACTCTAGAACACTTCCTCCTGACATGCCGATGTTGATGTTGTTCATTAAATAGTTCAACTGTTCTATTCACATATTTATTGTTTATAAAGTAAAGCGAAATGATCTTATACCATTGGCGTACTTAACTCGAACGAGTAACATTTTTACCGTTACTAATTGTTTGTACATAAGTTTTAACTTTAAAATCAAAATTCTTATTAAGTATTGGGCGGATTATAAAATTTAAAGTCTGGTGTAAAGAGAATTGTAAGAGCTTTCAAAATAAATATTACTCAACCCCTAATGCTATTTAAATATTTTGGGGTGATGCTTACCCTTGCTTAGGGATGACAGTGGTGGAGTCTAAAATACCAGCAAGGAATGTCCTCCTTTAATCTAAAATCGACGGGTCTCAGCGTTTTTCTACAATCTTGACGCAGTTCCTGAAATTGGCTCTGTTTCATTTTCATTTGGCCACCCTGTATGTCTAGCACAATGTGTATGATAACCAAAGTAGAACGTTAAATTATTCCAGTAGAAACACTCAAGGAGTCTATCTTTGTTTAGTTTGTTATAGTTATCAAAACAACCAAATATTTGCAGTTCCAAGCGTATACTGTAAAGCAGTATACAGGTGAATTACTTAAAAATATAGCACACCGTATAAACTTTATAACAAAGTGTTTAAAAATGTGTAACAAATTCTTGGGTTAGAATAGTAATGTCGTAAATCTTATAGGTAGATCACAAACAACAATATTTTAACTATTATCAAGGTAATGTTACTGAACAAATTGAGAAATGTCAATCATAAATACATTAATTGTACAGTTCATTGAATTTTAAGCAAGAATTGTTAAAACTCATTACAGCTGCTATATGTACATATTTGAAGTTTAACCTTCTAATATTTACTAAAAGTGATATAGTTTAAATATCTGTACATACAGGGTGTTAACGATAAGTTTGGCCTAACTATTCTATAGATGAAAATAATAGGAGTTTGTTATACAATAATTTATTACTTATTCAAAGATTAATAAGGAAGTTACGGTGTGTGAAAATATTATATATTTTTATTCGTAACTTAGGTAAATACAAGAAAAGATTATTTGACAAAATTTGTGCGGCGATATGTTTCCAATGCAAACTATTTATCTATGCACTTATGTATTTAAAATATACTCCAGTGGCGTAGTTATTGAGTGGGTGGTGTACATTTTTTAAGAAAAAGTATGCTACTGACATTTCTAAGATTTCAAGTTATTTTCAAAGTTTCCGATACATTCTTGACAAAAAAGTATTTCAGTAATCCTAATCCCTTGAGATAATTAGGGTTGTTAAACACTAACGTTATTAGGAATATAAAATAATAAACTTACGACAATAAAACTACAAACCAAGTAGTGACATTATTTAACTATTTATTGTCATAAATAATTACAGTTATTTAGCACATTTTATGACGTCTCAAAACAAAAAATTGTAACATCCTTATTAAGCTTCGAATAAAAAATTGTTATATAACAAACCCCAATTGTTTTCATCGATAGAATGACGTGTTTGTGATATTTGGTCAAACTTATCATTAACACCCTGTAGAGATAGTAACCAATATTTATAGGTGTATTGTACTATATATCAACTAGGTATAGTAAAAAAACGGAAAAAATATTACACCACCCCAAGAGTTCATAATTTCTTAAGATGTATTTTTATCTAACATAAAAACATTCTTGTAAATATTTGCCCATTTAGATATAAAATTATCGCTAGGATTAGACATGTAAAATATCTTCCACATAGAATAATTTGTATGGTACAAGATAAGTCCCTTATCTCCCTAATATTAAAAAATGGTAGGCTTATGTAAAGGTCACACACATTTTTTATGAGAAGGGCCATTGATATTGACATAGGTTGTATCCTCAATAATAAATGATTTATTGTTGGGCGAACTTTTGGTGATTTGGTAAACATTTTTACTAATAGGTATTGCTTTGTAACTTATAGGATAAATTTAAAAAGGTTTCGTCAATACTTACATATTTCAAATTTTCGAGTAAAAATAAAATTAATAAATGCCACAGTAAGTAAAAATGTTTAAATTGTTTTACATCATATTTATTTCCTCAAACTTAATACGGTCAGTCAAGTCATCTTGATGAAAGTCAATGTTGCCAAAATTTAATCAAAATCAGAGTATTCTTTTAGCGAAAATGTACAGAGTCAGCCTTTTAAAACTCCCCAGGTCTCCGTTATTCTTTAAGATATCTTAACGGTTAAGATATCTTTTTTGTAGGTCTGTTCAAAGCTAACCATTTAATTTAAAAAAAAACAATTTATGTCTACCTAATGCCCGCCTTTGAAATTAGTGCTGTTTTTAGATACAGAAATCTGGAAAACTAAAACATGTAGAACAAAAGTGATATGAAAAATTATTGATGTTTTATTTATACATTCATTTTAATTTTCTCCAAATAAACCAATAACTTTTAAAAGGCGTTTGTAAGACACACATTATTTTGCTATTCTAACCCCACATTTTAACAATAATTATTGTCATATACTTATAAACAAAAGTGATCAATCTTATATGTAGAACTATGTAAGTTTGTGTTAAAACAATATTTATATTTACAGTTAAATTTTAAAAAAATATATTTTGAAACATTTCTGTAGGTACCTAAAAATTTGTTGGTAGACCGCTTTCTGTCGTTATACTTCACGTTACTTCAGTATCTTTGAATAATAGCAGGTGGCATGACACAACATATCTGTTATTTGCTAAGCTTTATATTACTCATTTCTTAAATGTCTAAAATTATTTGTATTTGTGGAAAACACTATTTCAAGAATACGGCACCCTTAACGCATTGAATCAAAAATTATTGTCATCGAATGGAGCAGGCCATGAATGATACAGGTCTGGGGAGTTTTAATTGTTGGGCCCTGAATATCATACCAATCTTCTCCCATACTTCATTACAAATTAAAAGCAAATTCCATAAAATGATAATTTGAAATGCATTTGTAATAGTTCTTCTTCAAGATTACAAAATGCATTCTTTACGTTATTTTGTTTGTCTGCTATTGTGTTCCATGGATTGTTGATAATGGCAGTAGGAATAATAAATCTAGAAGACCGAATAGCAGATAAATATGAAAGTATTGAAATATCAGTCGAAAAAGCTTCATTTTCCATAACTTACGAATCTTACATAACAATAATGCAGCTGAAGAAGTTTTTGATAATGCGTTGAATAATTATGTTTATTCTCAAATTTAACACCTAATAAGATTTTCTGTTGCCAAGTATAAAAAAAAATAGAGGAACGAAGAAATTTTGATGGCATGGTAAATGTCAATTCAAACTTTGAGATTATTTTCCAAATTTTTAAAATGGATTTATTGGTATTGGTACCCAGTAATATTAAATACATATAATAAGTTGTTTCTGAATGCATTATGTTTACTTGAACAACATTTATCTTTTTCATATACTGTTGGTAACAAACTGCATAATAGTTGATAGTCAATCATAATAGAAACATGACACTGCGTGTGCAGAAAGAGATTAGAGTCGGGATAATGGGTGTCATCCTCTAAGACTGAACATGACGAGGTTTAAATAGTTGTTTTGAATCTGTGCTTTGCACATTACGCACACATGGACATCACTCCTAGATTGCGGAAGTGTGGGCCAAATTGCGTGGCTGATTCATCAAACAAAACGGTTTACGAAAGACATCCGCGAGTTGTCACGTATCGGATGGCAACATTTGGACTTGCGTTCGTACATGATAAAATTATAATTTTTCGAATATGGTTATCTCATAATTTTTAGAAAAACTGCTTGCACGATTGTTCAATATGGCATTTGTGACTTGCCTACGTTTTATTGAGAATACATTTTTTTATTTGCTAATTAAATATACAGGGTGTCCCGGTTTTTTGAAAACATAGAGTATGAAAAGTTAACAAAGGTCTTTCCTAACTCTTGTTTATGTAAGTACATAAACAAGGCTATAACGTATTTATTTATGATACTCCGTTTTACTGATACAGGGCAATAAAAAATAATTTATTTTCTTTATTATCTACTAAACAAATAAATATTTTTTATTAAAATTTCGTAGGCAGCAATAATAATGAAGTGTTAATATTTTGACGTCAATCACTTTTTTGAATTAATGTCAGTGGCGTAGATATGGGATAAATTTCTACGCCAATGGCGAAAAGTATTTTTTCAGTGCAAATATTAATATTTTATTCTATTTTCTGAAAAAAATGCTCCTGAGGAAACTCACTAAAGAGCTTTGTTCTTCAAATACGTTTTTACCTTTTTCTAATCAGGGATATCTTATGAGATTATGTAACAATGGTATTAAGGGCACCACTTATTTTATTGTTTCATGTACATATTGATTCGACTTTTGTCAAATCATTTATTGAAGTTTTAGTTGGATTCTGCAGTTTATTGATAAATATCAACCGCTTGAAATTAGACTTAACCGAGAAAAATATGTTTTGGTAAGGTTGGTGTTTATGTTTTGCATCTATACACAATGTACTGCTATCCAACAAATAAATTACAAACTATTTCTATCCTGTTTAAATCACAATTTATTTTGATGGGTAATTTAAGACATTTCAGGGACGTTTTTAATCGGCCGGTTAAATCTCGTTTCCTACTTGTTGTTCTGTATCTCATCAGCAGAGTACGATATATTATTTTAGGATGCCAGCATAAACATTGAGTAAGGCCATTGACATTATCAGTATCGGTCGTACTTTTTTCCGAAATAGTGACAACCAGACGAGATATCGGTGGATATTTGTTTGTTCAGGAAGGGAAGGAGTGTTTCTACTTAGTCTGAAGCCTCTGAATGAAATCAACGGTGAAATTTCGTAGGGCTTTATTAACATTAACATAAAAAAATATAATGGGAATATTTGAATAATCATTTTTGAATTTTTATAGTTGTGTTATAAGGTCATAACTAATTAATTAAAAGGTAGCTATCTACAGGGTGTCTCGCTTAAAAGTGGAACAAGCCTGTAACATGCCTACCGTGCGACCGATTTCAATAAACCTCTTTTTGTTGGAAACATCTTCAAAAAGTCTATCTTGGACGTACCTGGTGTTTTCTAAAATTATTTTCTAAAATTCGAAACCGTGGCCGACTACGATACAATTTGTGTGGCTTAAAATTGGAAAATCATATTAGGGATTTTTTTATTCGAAAAATCCCCACGAATTCGTGATCAGGACCCCAGAAAACCCTACCAACCGTTGCCCCATTATACAGGGTGCTCAGGATAACTTGGGTGTCTCGCTTAAAAGTGGAACAAGCCTGTAACATGCCTACCGTTCGACCGATTTCAATAAACTTTTTCGAAAAGCAATTGTAATTCGAAAACCAAAAATATACAAATGTCAAAACTGCTTTTGCCACTTGGAGGGATGACAAAAGCATCACTTGAGTTATTGTACAACTTGTATATTTCGAAAAATTTGAGTATATCACAGATAGATTCTTTAAAACTAATCGTTTACTAAAAAAATAATAATAACATTCATTGTCATTCGCGTTACGCAACCAAGAACATTTTTAACTAGTTAATTCATGAGTGTTTTCTTGGATTTTCTGCATATATTTGCTTATTTAATTTATTGATTTGCTCTCATTGTTTTTATCTAATATATAAAATTATTTACATATACTTATTCAGAGTATTTCATAAAAGGTACTACACGCGTACCTGCTAAAAAATAGTTCCAATTGCCACACATTTTTCCCACACCATTAACATGTGTTTGCCAGAATGATAGGAGATGCAGTCGAGTTGTTCAATTCTTTTTCATTTTGCCGTGACTATAAATATCATAGTGTATTTTATTTAAATAGTTACTATTTTAAAAATAAACCTCAACTAACTAAATCCGTCCTCAAAATCAGTTTATTTAAAATAGATGAAGAATACTCCACAATTTTTTGAATTACGTTATTAATATAATTTGGTAATATAAACATTCAATTTATATAAAGCAGTTTTTCACAAAGTACATATGCATATCATACTGAATTGAAGATATACGGATATTTTGTATAAGCAATGTATAAAATTATATTCAAAGTGAAAAAAAAAACATAAATCGTATCTCAAATCGGTGGAATAAATGTGCTGATTCTCAGAAATTACAGTTATATTTTTTATAATTTTTGCAGTGTAAATTCTTATTTATTGATTTACAAATTAGCAAATGTAAATATAATATTTATATGAAAAACAGGATCATCGGAAACAGTAACATAATATTTTCAAATTTCAACAAAGAAAACACAATGCAAATTTTATTTTATTTATACGTCGGAAATAAAACTGGCAAATTATTTTTGTGAAACTTGTAAGTGCAATGTAATCTAGTTTTTCATGAAATTAACTAATGTACAAAAATAGACTTTCATTAACCTTCTAGTTGGCCATGAAAACTAACAATATTTTAGTAATCGAGCCATGATTCATTTAATTTTTTGAGCCTGTAATTGTACTAAACGGAAAATTAGTGATGGTGTTTTTTAAAACACAATTAATGAAACTTGAAGAAATGTCTTTAAAAGTTACACTGATAAAAATTATTAGCGATATTACACGGTTGATTGTTGGTTATTTATTGCCTAGGTCAAGTGTGAAATAACACACCAGAATGTAATGTTACAACTGTACCTAATGAAAAATTGCTACATCTGAATGTGCATTTTTTCATAATAAAACCATGCTTTTATACACATGAAATGTAAGTATACAACGTTGTTATACATTTTTCGAAGAAAAAATTGGTATTTTTTACGTTAATACGTGATGTGAACAAGGTGTAAATTTACAATCATTTTTGTCAGTGTAGTTACGAAATGTATTACAAAATGATCTATAACTTAATTTATTAGATGTGTTTAAATATACTGTTATTTTCTATGTACAGTGTGTCTAATACAAAATGGTCCAAATGGACATATGTGAAGTTCTTACTTAGTTTTATTTCATTATTATACGAGTATCTGAATATACCTGGGACAAAAAACGAAAGCTTTGTCCTCATAGACGCAAAATTCGCGGATATTTGCGCGAATTTTTTAATAGGGGAAAATACAAACTTGTTAATTATTACAAATAATTATAAAAATAGTGTTAAAAAATAGGGTAAAATATTTCAGGTGGTAATAGTATGAACCAAAATAAGTAGAAAAGTCTTAATAAATATGGGTCCGCAAATTAACAGTTGCGGAGATATTTTCCACATAGATGGGTAGGAAGGGCCGGACCTGTTTTAGGGGCTCCAAGATCGTCTAATCTGAACCCTCTAGATTTCTTTGTTTGGGGATATTTGAAGACATTAGTGTATGGTACTCCTGTAAATAGTCTGGAAGAGCTGCAGCTACGGATTAATCAAAAGTATCAAGAAATCCGAACCAAGGAGGGTGTTTTTAAAAGAGTTCGAATATCGTTGGGACGAAGATGTCGTGCCTGCTTGGAAATGGAAGGAGGGTACTTTGAACATTTTCTGTAACTTTGTTTTTTGTTTGTTAAAAGCTTCCTTTGTCGAATTATTCCTAATAAAATAAAATGTTTGAAAAAAGAATAGTGGTCCATATCTCCGCAACCGTTACTTTGCGGACCCATGTTTATTAAAACTTTTCTGCTTATTTTGGTTCATATTATTATCTCCTGAAATATTTTATACTCTTTTTTAATACCCTGTATATGTAGACTAAAATTAAACCACAGAGAACGGAAACTAGTAGTAAGACATAAACTTATCATATGACCGTGTCTGACGTCTTAAAAACCAGCAAAACGGAAATGAAGCTTGATTTTGTGGTATTTATTGCATAAAAAATCAACATATGCATTCTGGGAAACATAAACCTAACAATGAATCCCAAGGTTTATTACGATTTTGGGAATCTATGCAAAGTTTGTGTACATTTAATGGTATAATTTTGATATAGTACATATATCTCAAAGGGTCCTTAGAATAGTATTTTACAGTTATTAGTTTTTTATCCGGCTGCCAAGAATCTTTTAGATTTTGAAAACAGTAGCAAGCCTAACAAAGATAAATTTAAAAACTAAATTGACTGAAGCAACAAACTGATTGATTATACGTTTGGCTTAGAATGTTTTCAAATTTTTGATTTTTAAATAGATCTGTCAAAACACTAAGTCTTGCCTTCTAGCTTTCATGAAGACCATCGGTTGATTATACAGGATGTTTCCTGATTGCGTAAATTTTTTGGTATGTAGGTATAAAATATAAAATGTACAGCTTTTATAAAGTACCAGAGCCGAGTTTATGGGTATTATCATGATTCTTTTCACAAGAAAAAGTATATCCTGCATAATCACTGCTCATTTTTTTGTATGTCTAGCCGTTTAGAGGCAAATTTGATTTTCTTAACGGAAAACGTCAATAGTACTTTACATAAGCTGCAAATTTTGTATTTTATATTATAGTATTTGTATTATAGTCAATTGTTGTGGGTAATATCAACCATTAACCAGGCTCTCTTATTCCTGTACATGGTGATTCAAATCTCAATGGACATAGAACAGGTGCGTGTAGAGGACACCAAAACAAGTTGATTTTTCATATGATTTTTTTTTCTCATACCTACGGTTGCGAAGATATTGGCATGAGAAAATGTCTTTAAAAAATCAAAAAATTTCGGATTTCAGCAATGCTTTAATCTATTTCCTTCTATCTTCTTTAATTCTATTAAACTTAGTTATGTTAGGGTTGAACCCCTTTTTGAGATGCCAGTCATTTCAAGTTTCTACCAGCTAAATACATTAATAAAATAAATATATTTACAAAATTTAGTTGTTCTGTATTAAAGCATTGCTGAAATACCGATTTTTTCGACATTTTCTGAGATCAATATCTCCGCAATCGTAGATGAGAAATAAAAATTCATATAAAAAATCAACCTGTTTTGGTGCCCTCTACACACACCTATTCTATGTCCATTGAGTTGTGAACCACCCTGTATATTATACCGACGAAGAATTCCAACATCTACATAAATTATCATTATAAATAAATAAGGCAGTGATAGTATGAATTGTACTTTAATAATTACCTAATTTGTATATGCCTTTCCTCACGTAGAAGATATTTTGATATCAGACAGTGTATTTGTGCATTTAATTAAAAATAGTTTTACAAGTTAGTAACAATCAGTTTTATTTCTTTTCTGTAAAAAGAGAAGAATAACCATGAAAATATTTAATACAGCCATTTTATTTTAGCTGCACTTCTATTTTATAGATATATCCAAAAATGTCAATTAAATTCATAGAATTTTGGAATTAAAAAGCTTCAAATTAACAGAAAAACTACATTTAAATTACAATTTCTAATAAAATTTAATATATCTGGTTCAACCATTTCACGAACGTGGTATTCTTGAAATAGTGTTTTCTACAAATACAAATAATTTTAGACATTTAAGAACTGAATAATATAGAGTTTACGACATAAACTTACATAGTTCTGCATATAAGACTTTTCACTTTTGTTTATAAGAATGTGAAAATATTTGATAAAATCTGGGGTGAGAATAACAAAATAATGTGTGTCTTACAAACGCTTTTTAAAAGTTATTATTTTATTTGAGGAAAATTTAAATAGTAAAATTGGAAAAACAAAACATCAAGAATTTTATTTTTGACGTTTGTCTACGTGTTTTATTTTTCGAGATTCTTGTGCCTAAAAAATACCACAAATTTGATCATTTTACGGCGAGAAATATGACAATCGTAACCTACGCTACTGGTTTATCACTGATCAGTTACAACGCCATGTGTCAGACTCACTCCTTATCCATTGCCATTACATACCAATTATATCCCCATAAATCTATTAATAACAAAGGCTCACTTATTCCATAAGCGCCCTTTACCGCTTCGGGTAAACAAACCATCGAGTTTACTAGACTTTATGGGCTATTTACTTTTTATACCTTAGCATAATTGTTGACAAAAGGGCGTTATATAACGTTCAGACGAGGCTTGATAGGTTAATGGAACTTAAATAATTATAAACAATCGACAAAACATAAAGCAAAACTAGAAAATATGCAGTACTATGAGATATTGCCTCCATGCATTATTATCTTGAAAATGTGGATCTGTTATTTTTTTTATTTAATTAATTTATTATTTAAATACATGGAACGACCACACAAATCGCCTGATTTTAGTCACAGTAATATTTATTTTAAAATTAACAAGTAATCAATTCAAATGAAGTATATTTTAGCACTACGGTAAAGAATTGTGTACATCTTTAGAATTTGAATCGAGAGCAATTTTTTAAAGACAATGACGTAAATGATGAAGATAAATTCTTAATTCGTTATTTAATGTCTCTCTGTTAGATGTAGGTGTTATAATTTTTTTATAGAAGTATGTCTCGGTCAAATTAATACTACTTTTTGCTGTAAAATGACGATTTAAAATATTATAATAACAATAAACTTTATTATTCCAACAGGAAAATCCAATTACAGGAATAAGTCAATTAAAAAAATATATTACACATTAAAATACTAAAACTATCAATTTTATAATTCCGTGGTGTCGGGGAAAAAGGAGATAAATCCATTATTGATAATGTTCAGGAAAATAACTTAAAGTTTGATTACAAACTGCAAATCAGGTTAAATATTTATGATACTCAAATATTCAAACTAAAGCAGAAATATATTCTTCTTTTTATATTTAAGTTTATGTTTTAAAGATATTTAAATTTTTTAGAATATTTAGAAAAAAGAGCATATATTCCCTTTCAAACTTGCCAAAAAAAAACTTATCTCATTATTCACATTTTGTAATATAGTAGTAGGATATTTTCACCGGTTCTGAGCCTCCCCCCACCACATTCCTCTTTAAAATGACCTTTGCGGTAACGTATTTGATGACCTTCAATGTCATGACATCAGTTGGCAACTTTTATTTAACCTTTACCTATTGGAGGTCATATCAGTTGGTAACTTTTATTTTGACCCTCTACCGATTGAAGGTCACTTGGTAATTTTTATATGAACTTAAAAAAACCTTGCTCGATGTTGTAATACTAGAGTCTACAGCGAATGCTTAACTCCTATCTCATCATGAATATAAAGGAAATGAGTAGGTAGATAGAAAACTCATTTGTGAATAACGTGTTGACCGAGAGTAATATAAAATAAAAAAAAGATGTATTTATGCAGCGTCTGTGGTAAAAGTTTTACACGCAGTGATAATTTGCGTTGTCATGAAAGGCATTCTTGTAAGCCCATAAGTGTAGATGAACCTGAGGCAAAACGGGCTAAATTAGATCATGATGGTCAATCGCCCGAAATTGTAACAGTTAAATGTTGTAATAAAGATATACCCCGCAGTCAAATACATGCACATCGTAGGACATTGGAACATAGAACAATGTCATGTACTCCTAAATCTAATGGTGTACAAATTATTAACACAACATTTAAGTGTAGAATAATAAGCTACAGAGTGCATAGTGAAGAGACACTTATAGACTTTGATGAATTTTTCAATCAAGTGAAAGCTAAAATAATAAGTTTGCTGGAGGATGTCATAAGGGTCCATAAATCCATAAAAGTGAATATGGAAGCTTTTGCCAATTATATATTACAAGCTCCCGATACCTCAGATGTGAAAGCTTTTAATAATTGCAATATAACTCTCGACGAGTCTGTGAACTTGGATGATGTTTACCAGGAATTTGTAGATACGATGAAATCTCAAACATCTGAATTTGAGTGATTGATATATCGACTTAACTCGTTATGCCCGAAATAATTTAATTGTTAGATTTATTCCAGATGAGATAAGTTAATTTGTCTCTAATGGAACATTCTGAAGGAGATATTAAAGATACCTCCTTACGAACATATGGCTAACTGACGCGTCTTTATTCGATCTGACTTATTTTGTTTGACCCATAAGCAAGGTTTTGATATATACATCCAAAGTCACGACCTATCTCGTTTTGATCAAAAATTGACTTATCTCTTTTTTTCCCGACACCACGGAATTATGAGCATTTAACAACTCATCATAAAAGACGCATAAAACTACAAATCATATTCATACTGTCATTTAAAATGTTGCTGTTTCCAATTCTATTATACAGTCCACACTTTAAATTAATTGGAGATTTAGTTAAGATGTTTGTTCTGGTAGTATCGCAATAAAACATTGCTTGCTGTCGGGAATTATCTCGCAAAATTCGGAATTTTACTTTAAACAACAAGATGGAGCAGTCAATTTTGACCATAAATGGGATAACAGATTATTGAGTTCCTCAGAAAAGTCTCTACAGTTGTGATATATAAATTCATAAGTAAGGATTGCACTAGACACGATATTATTAATATGCTCTATGAAAGTCAGTTTGTTTTCAAAAGTTATTTCCAAATCCTTAAAGCTTCATCCCAATCAATAGTGCAATCATTAACACAGTAATCATAAGCAATAAAATTAAATTTACAGGAAGGGCACTGGCTTACATGAGGCAATATATTTAAATCACATCATATCGATATACTGTTTAAGTTCATCTGAAACCGATTATGTTTTAATTTACCCTATGTACATTTTCTTTTTTGAATTAAAAACAGTTCCCATTCCTTAATTTTTTATTGTATTTATTGAGAATACCTATAAAATCTTGATTTCTTTGCTATATTTTGACAAACATGGTTAGGAGTAGTTTTAATCTTGTTCAACGTACAAATCAAATTTTTTTTAAACCTTCAATAATACATTTAAAAACATCGCCAATGCCAATGGAGTGATTACATAAAAAACTGTACATACTATTGCATTAATGATGACAGTGTTTAAAATAATTTTAACGATTGGTTTGCAATGAAATTTATTTCCAATTTTTAATATTAGTATTGTGTATTAGTTCGAAATAGTATGTGGTTCATGCACGATGGTGCTTCTCATTTTAGCAGAGCAGTAAGAACATATTTAAATTCCATATTTCTGGATCAGCCGAGATAGTTCTTTTCCATGGCGGCTTCGGTCTCCCCATCTTGACTTCCTCGATTTTTTCTTTGGCGCCATCTTTAAACCCTAATTTATCAAATTCCTGTAAATAGCAGAGATAAATTATTAAATCGTTTAATTACATACGCTGATGTCATTAGAAAAGATCAGTTAATGTTATATGTACAGTAGAGCAGAAATGTTTGAAACATTTCAAAAAATCAACATCATACTTAACAGTTCCATTTTTTTTAAGTAATTTCTGCAGAAACAATTTATTTTCAAAAATGTTTTTCCAGTAGTTTTATGCAACAACATATTTTAATTGTAAATAATGTATAATGTGTACATAATTACAAAATGTGATTTTTCTCAAAAACGGTACAAAATATTAATTTACACTGTCAAAGATATATAACTTTAAATGGATATTTCGTTTGCTCCTGTATAATGCGGGCATAATGAATATGAGTTTAAACTTGAAAATGAGCATTACTATGATTTACTTTAATTGCCCAAATTTCATTGTTGTCATGGCAACGGCTTAAAAGCTATAATTGAAATTTATTTTTCAACTTGCTTGCTTACAAGACGAATAACTCCGTAACAAAGTCCGATAGCAAAATTTTGTATGTGAAGCACTACAACTATTTTGACCTTCCCTATATGTCCTCTCATTTTTGACATGATCTTTCCGGACACCCTGTATGTACTAACGGATTAATATTTTTTCTGGTGTTCCGTAAAATATGACACGCTTAATTATTGTATCCCGTATTTCCCTAACTATTGGATTTCTTTATACCTATAGCAGTACGACTACGCACCTTATTGTTCAATAATTTTATACGTTTTGCAGATATCTTGCCGCTAATGAATTTAATAGACGATAGGTTCAAGTATCAGTGCACGAGTTTTGACTCCGTCCTAATGACCAGTTGTTAATTAGATCGTATACACCTGTCTCTGTTTATCCGTTTTATAAATTAAATATGGAATAGATTGGTTGTTACAATTACCCATTACCGTATGTTTTATCTGTGACTGCTTGAACTGTAGGTATTGTATGCGTTTTATTTAGCACCAGTGTTGCATTTGTATGATAATTTGTGCTGAAATGAAGAATTAATAGGGGTGCCGTGTTAAAAATCAACGTAAGTTCAAATATTATTTTGTACGAATGTGTGTACTCACACTATATAATGTTTTGGGTATTTTCTACTTTAAATTTAAATTTGTTGGCTAATATTAGTTTTAGTTACCTACATCAATCTTATTTATTCAATTTCTCACTTCTTCAGTTCTTTGACTAAAAGATAATATAGAAAATGAATAGTACCCTATGGTACGGTTCTATATTGTTGGGAATTATTTATTTGCTTCTGATAATGTTAAGAATGTTATTTATCTGAATATTTTGCACAAAAATATAAAGAATACATAACCGCACACAACACATTGAGAAAGTATAAACATTTTTTAAATATAATGAATGAGCCAAATTATGTTCTAAATTATTTGAAAACAAAGTGTTTTAAGTATGGCATATGAGTGAGAATACTGAAAAGCCTTGTAAATCTAACCAAAACCCACAAAAATGTATAATATGAATACATACATTTTCTACAAATATATTTCAAAAATAAAAATACAACTACAAAGCTGTGTTACGAAATTGAAAACTAAGGTACGATTAACACTAAGTAAAAGCTTATTCTCTGAAGTTATTTATTTGTAGCATAATTCTAGCTTTTCTTTAGTTTAATTGGGTATTGCACTATTTTAACGTAATTCTTATTTTTTTTTTAATAATATCAATTGTACAATTCCATGAATAGTTTTGTAAGAGCACTAGTGTTGTAATGAAAAAAAAAATCGTTTTTATTAACAATTTTCTGTTAAATAAAACCACGCTTTTTAAAAGAATAATTTATTTATTTAAAAAAAATGTGTAAAACCTAAAATTTATTATAAACTTTAACAATACGCTTTTTACAATTACAAATTTGTATACCAAAAGTAGATGTCATGGAGCTGTTTAAGGTCGATTTTCCGATCGTTAAATCCATGTTTGACACCATGATCTTCTTTGCTATATGTTTCTTATTTTCTAAAGAATTCTCAACATATCCTTCTGCCACAGAAGATTTCCAGGTCCCATGACGCCATCAACCACAATGGTGACTGAGGACTTTCTAAAACAATAACAATTTATTCTTCGGGATTCGGGAACAAGTTTTATTTCAATCATTTTTGGAATGCTTTCAAAAGTACACAAACAGCAAAAAAGTCCTTCCATTTAAAAGAAACATGCTGTCCTATAAGTGGGCCCTCTACCAGTGACGTCAAAATTAGTTAAAAATTCTTATTTTCCGTGCCAAAAAACATAATTGTGCCAATTTTTTTTATACTCGTACAGGTTTCAAAGTTATTGAGATATTTCAAAATAAAATTCTAGCAATGAACGTCCTGTATTTTTGAAACCAGCAACATTCGGATAAGGCATATTTCTCCAGCTCCGAGATTTCCCAACCTTTCACAGATATGATATAAATAAAACAGAATTCTCTAATGTAAATAATGCTACTAATTTGCTAAATTGACAGTTAACCTTTAAAAATCTTAAGTTAGTAGCTTGTAAAAATAAACTTTCTTGATTATTACGGACTTTTGATAAATTGACATCTACAAAAAATGAGTAGCAAATAAACGTCCTTTTAATATGTTTGAGTGTGGTAAAATATCTACCCAATTTAACAAACTCTGTATGAATTTTCTTTTTTCAGATATTCCCGCCCTATGTTGACCGCAGCCGGCATCCTCACCATCATGATAATGGTGGTGGGTGTTTTAGGAAATTTGTTGACGATTGTGGCATTACTGCGACATTCGAAATTGCGAACTGTGGCAGCCGCTTTCATAGCAAGGTAAGTGAGGGAAATCCCATGTTTACGTAGAGAGTTTCCAAATCACCATATTTATCTACTTTTTTATTGATAAGAGTTTCAAGAAAATTACATTATGATTAACATGTAAATTAATTCAATTTATCCTGCGTTATTAAATAAATATTTGTATATATCTAATAATATCGTGGTCTTTATTAGATACAAAAAGACAAAGATGAGTATAAATATTTTAAAATTCCGTAGATATGACACTATGTTTATCATTTTTATTTGTATATTTAACCGCATTATACCTATATGTAGTTTGTGGATAAAAGTATACAAGATGACCCGAGTGTGAACCGCCTATAGAAATCATAAAATACGAGTATATAGAATGGCAGAAGTCTTTACATTAGGAAATCAAAAATAGTCAGGGGCTTAGAAAGCAGCCATCTAGGGAGAACTTAATGTAAGCAATTGGTTACACTGCATTTTAATCCCAGCATACAATTTAATCCAAAACGGAATGTTTGTGATTGGACAATAGAAATCACAAATTGGACGTAAAATTTTCATATTTTGAAATTCCCGCCTATTAGTGTGAAGCTATCCCGTTAATGTAACCAACTCATGAAAGTTAAGTTACTGCAATATTACCAGACTCGCGTTTTCTCCGTAAGTTGACTATTTTCAATACCTCCTTTGGCATTCTATACATTTTATGATTTCTATAAAACTGCCTTACGTTAATCATAAATTCTACATCGAAAAATATCCTGTTACATAAACTATAGATCAAAAAGGTTTTTTTTACGAATATGCAGGATATTAAAGTTTAATTTAAAAAAAAACACAAAAACTTAAATTTCACTGTGTTGGAGAAGAAAAATAGAAACTGTTTTAATGCACAGCATAATGTTATCAATAAACTAGATATTCGTAAGGTGTTACAGAAAAAAGTATTGTACGTATTATTGTTGATAAAGCAAATTAGTCTTATAAACTAGGTGATTAAAAATATATTTGCAGGTAGCTGTAAAAAGGAGCAAATTTTGCAAGAAAAAATTGTCTTTATGGCTTCTGATGCACGAGTTAACCACGTTAAATTATCGTATGTTTTAATTTTTTTTAATCGGATACGGTGCTTTGTATGATACAGTGTTGACAGAGCTATTTTCTATAGTTTACTCTATCAGAATACATTTTAAGGAAAATCAGCGGCGTACTATTTTATTTTTCAAAAATATTCATTAACGTTCCGTTACATGCGCCAGTGATAAGACCAAAAATTAACTTTGTATCACAAAAGATGCGCCTTCCATGGCCATCGACACCTCTAAAATTTCGTTATAATATATCAAACGGTTTTGAACTAATTTTAGTTTTTCTGTTTTCTCCAATTAAACTTTGACATTCTGTATATCCCTAACAAAGCTACGGATATATAGAGTTTATATAGCAAAGTAGGGTTATTTTTCGATGTAGAATTCATGATTAACGAATAACGGTTTACTTTCGGGACACCTTGTATACAGGATTGCCTGAAATTCATGTACCAGTGATCCAACCTAGATTTTTAAGGTCAAAATACGACGACTTAAGCTAATTTACCTATAATACAAAAATGAATCATTAGGGTGTTAGGGGACAGTAAAGTCTTTGAAAAAATGTCAGTAATTAGTTACAATAAGGAAAAGCGTTGAACAATTAAAATGAAATTTGTTATGTGAGAATATATGCATGCACAAATGCTTCATAGTACCTCAGTTAAAAAAAATCATATATTTTTATGTGCAATATGTAATTGTCGTTGTTCTGATAAAAGCTCCCATTAAAAAAAAATAGTCTGTCTTCCAAAATTTTGATAACTTGTGCTTGTAACCTAACATTTAATGTAAAATGGGGAGGAGCACCATCGTGTATAAATCACATTTTCCTTCTCATAAATACGGGTACGTTTTCTAGTTCAGCGGGCACAATTATTTCTAAGAAATTCAGATATTTTCCGTTTAAGGTGGTTGGTATTCTTATTGGGATTTAATTAGCTGTTATCATAATTTATAGAAAATCTAGTTCACAATATCTTTAATATGATCATTGAAAGTTATATTCAGCTTAAATTTTGTAATTTGTGCTGTTTTCAAGAAAAATTGTGGCTGCTAGCTTAATACTACTTGATTTCTGAAAAAACTATACGACTTCTGAGGGTTGAGCAATAAAATATACTGCCAAAATCAGTTTGCTTTCGTTCTTAGTTGCAGAGTAATTCAATAGTAGCGCTAGCAGCTTCCATTTTTCTCGAAAATGGCTACAAAATTGAAATTGGTGGTAAAAATTAGCAACAAAATATCTATCACTTGTTTTTGGCAGTCGTTGAAGTTGGTAATAGACGTGAACTACGTGACTAACGTTTGCCCCCTTTGCAAATATGAATTAATGAATGGACTCATTCACCATCTGCTAATCATCAACTTTCTATAATTTTATAGATGAAGTGTATACAGTTAAACATCATCATTATCACCTTCTTATGAGTAACAGAAATAAAAGTAAAATGACGAAATTTTAACACATTTTCGTATGTCCTAATAGTAGTGAAGCGTATACTCGCTTACAAATACTTAATTCACGCGACATATTGAGAAATGAGCAGATGAAAACATTTATATACAAATAATTTGTCAATCTGTCTAATAAAACTGTTATCATAATAAATCATATCACCACTATTTATATTTTTATTCACTTAGCCATATTGTGATATGCATTTTATATTAGGTATATTAACTATTTTGTTCTTGAAAATTATTTATTCTTCATTTAAGATATGATAAATACTAATTACATCAGAATATACATTTAAAAAATTCATTTTCAATCATGTGTTTCCTTGTTTATTCTAATCTAAAATAAATAAGGTATGTTTTGATAAGGTAAACGAATGCATTTAGTTCATTGTCAGCAAGAACGCTATTTACTGTAACTTTCAAATTATTTTACTTATACTTGCAAAATGATATCGGTATTTGCAATGTTAATTAAGTGTTAAGTAAAATTGCTATCAAAGTAATTTTTCATGATACAGGGGATTTTGGTGAAAATGACTAGGCTAATTATTCATAAATGGAGAGCAGTTAGGATTCTGGAGGTATTAGACACAATCAGTAAATCTGAACAAGTTAATTTTATTTATACTCGTACACAGTAGAGCGATAACCTTATTAACGCCCGCGGTAATTACTGTAATATACTAATATTCACTCTTCTTTAACTAATAGCGTGTATTCTATTTTTCTTGAAGAAAAATATAATTTTGTGTACCACACTTTATGAAAAAAGATAAAGAACTATAACCAATATATTACAATTTCATCGTACTAATATAACGAATTACATTTTTATGTTTACAATACGAACAATTACTTTAAAAAATGTTAGCACAGAATTTGCCCTATCCATGTTTTACTTGTTCTGCGGGACTACTTTTTGTAACTACAGTAACACCAGTAGTTTTGGAAATCTCTGCGGAAGATCCAGATCACCTACTAGTTGTAGGAATATTAGTGTCAATATATTTTTTGCTATTTTCACTTTGTTGGACACTGAATTTTTAATACAGCCTTCAGCAACAGTTGTTGATTTTCAACCACCTTGGCGCTTACATAATATTAGTTATATCTGCTCTAGCATTGGCTAATAAAATAGCCGAAGAACGCCGAAAACAATACCCGGTATATTCCTTTGGGTTTGGTAATTTAAGATAGTTTGCTAGTTTGTACGGAAGCTGACCCAACGTATTTTCCAAAATCACTTACTTATAGCATTTATTATTGTTATAATATACAAACCATGCCCAGTATCTGGTTGACGAAGAGACGCATATCTTCTCTATATCCATATATCTTGGTGACTTGTTTGCAGAATCAATTATATTAAATATGCGCTGTATGTTAGTCTTCTAGATTATTTTATAGTTACTAGCAAGTTTTATCTAAATCCTGACTCTTCTTTACAACAAGTTCCAATTATGCCAAAAATTAGTGCCACCTAATTAAAAAAATGATCATTAAAAATATTTCATCGGGGGCATTTCTCAGAAAAGTATCGATTTCCTCTCTAGTCAATATTTTTGACTTTGGTTTGTAATCATCATTTTTTTAATAATGTTGTCTTGAGTATTTGCTAATGTCGATGTACCGCTTTTAACATGGAATAATAGGAATAGGACCACAAAGAAGACAGCTTATAGTTTTTATATTTTTCCAAAAAATATGCTAAGAGCACATTTTCAGTGCAGTGTTTCACATTTTTAAAGGAACTCTATTTAACAAAATCATCATAAGTTTTGTTGTTAAATGTTTTTTCTACGTTCATGCAAAAAACAAAACTTTATTGAACTATATTTAGTGGAAAAAGTGCGAGAGGGGGCGGCATTTTGTCATCATGACAAACATAAACGTTCAAATCAATGTCACATTTTCCTAGACTTAGTGTCATCTAAATAATATATTTTGGTTTTTGCATGAACGTAGAAAAAATATTGTATGCAACTCGTACAAAAAGTCACTCTGACGGCCTGACGGCCTCGTTGGACAATTTCACGTCGCGTGCAATAAACGCTTACTTTTTGTACTTGTTGCATAAATAACTATTTTCTACAAAACTGTTAAAAGTGGACTTTTTAATTGTCAATTTTAACACTAGTGTTAAAAGTAAATCAAAGTTTATTTAAATTTTGTTTTGAAAATTAATAAAACGTTTCAACAAACACATTAACAACTTTTTATTTTAAATAAGTACACACCAACATTTTAACTAGTTGTTACTATTAACATTTATAGTAAAATTAGAACAATTTGAAATTGTAATTCCCTGCAGAATCATCATACTTAAGTTGGTTTTACTGTCAACATGTGTGACACATATATTTTCTGTAGAAATACTATTGGTAGTACTGGTGGTCTTGCTAGTAGTTGCAGCAGTAGGAAGTATTTGGCACGCAATTTCCTTCTTCTGTTCCAGTGAATTTTTAGTTCTTCCGATTGTTTTGTAGAAAAAATAGTGTATGATATACGTGTTAAAAGTAAGATTTTATTTTGTGAGTGAAGATGATTAAAAACGAGCGTAGCGAGTTTTTTAACTTTACGAATATCATCATCATCAATATCATAAATAGCTATTATTTTATCGGCAATAGGCTTCTTTTCGCTTTCTCTGTCGTTTTAAAAATTTCAGGAGGCATACACGGTATGTCTTCTGTACTGCTGTCACTATTGAAATCCATATTTTACCAATTATATATGAAACAATCCGCCACGATATTGTCTGAAGCTATTTATTTGTGGCATAATTTTAGTTTTTCTTTAGTTTTATTGTGTTTTTGCCACACTTCTGAAAACGAAAACCGAAAACAGAGAGATTTTCGAAACGTCAAAAATACGGAAGTGCGCGATACTGATGTGATTTTTGTTATTTTTTACTTATCTGCTTTTTTCAGTGTGAGATTTTTTGGTTAGGCAAACTTAGTTTCAAAAATAACCCTTGACTGATCCCTTTTAGGCTAGAGCTCATTTAATTATTATTTCAGAAGTGTGGCAAAAACCCAATAAAACTAAAGAAAAATCCGTCACTTTGCTAGACGTTTTTCGCGTACTGAATATGGCGTATATGAAAACTGCATTTTTACCGTAAAATCATCCCCTGAAATATTTGCTTATAATTTCCGGACATTCTGTATATAAAATTTTATAAAATCATCTATAAGATGCAAGTATTCATATATGACTCATTTAAAAAACGATAATGACTAAGGAAGGTAAGCGTTTTCTCATCATGGAAATAAAGATGTCTGAGGTCACGGTAGAGAAAAAAATTGTTGTTTATACTGTTACCTTACACAATACAGTCATCACTATGGAATGAACCACGATAAGTTGTTCATAACATTAGCATTCATTTACATGAAACAGAGCAGATGAACAGGTACATTTTGAATCACAAAGTACCACAAAAATAAACTCACCTCATTAAAACTAGTGTACAGGATGTTTACTATTTAAGTGACCATGATTATTATTAATTGCTGAAATATTGTTTCATCGGAATGAAACGGTACATGGAACCTATGATTGTATTAAAAGTCCTGCTCCTGAAATTAGTATTTCTTTTATAAAATGCCATTTAGAATCGCATGGAATAGATTTGTATAAAATATTCATTAAAAACTCACATTATCTACAAGGTTTTACTGGAGGTTTACCCTACTATTACGTTAACGTTCTCAACATTTGTATTGTAGTAGAATTAAAAATTGCTTGGGGACCGAACCCAAAATCTTTCTTACACCGGCCAGATGCTCTGATGTACACTGCGCATTTGTTCGGTGACAATTTCACCCTCGCGCCCGCATACTTCCTCTACAACGTTGTCTCTTATATTACCTGACCTCACGTGCGTTTCCTCAAGCTCGATTAAGTTTCGCTTCTCTGGTACCTCAGAACTAGGAAATCCGGTGAAGTCTTCTACCGAATTGATGGATACCAGAGAACACGGCCGTACATCTGTCTCAATATCGCCACTACGTTTTGGAGTAGAGGCATCGCCACGGTCTCTTGAAGTCATGGTTACATAAACAACTATTCTACGTAGGGTTTCCTCCACTTCCCTAATCCGGACAGCACAACTTTCCAACTTATAAAATTCTCGTTGGTACAAGGCACTCACCTAAAGCTCTCACAGTTTCTAGAACCGAAGCCACAGTTATCTATTTACTTTCACGGTTAATCACCAAAACCAATCAATCAAAAATTTAATTAATTTCTTTCTCGACATGACTTTGACAAGGCTAAAAAAAATCCACTTGTCACAAAAACAAAAATCTTCTCCGCCATTCTAATTCTACAATAAACTCTCGCCAGGCCTCTGGCCGACGGCGACAGCTCTAACCACTATGCCAACTCGCCATATTTCTTAAATCTGCTATTTGTATATCCTTCTTATTAGTAGGATCAGAATTTGTATGAGATACTTGAACATTCGACAAATCCTCATACTTTTTCTCACACATTTTGTGCGCGCAGACACAATGCGTTGATTGTCCCTCTGTCATCGAGTGAAAGTACTATTATTTTACGCAAGACTTGTCCTCGTGGACGCAAAAATTCTCGCAAATTTTGATTTAAATTATTAATGGCGCGAAAGCGTCAACTTTTCCCGAATTTCGCAAAACAAGAATATTATGCTGTTTTCATCATGTGGAATTAGTAAGTTTAACTTGAGCTTCTGATAATCTACGATGACAGTCTATGACAGTTTTATGATAGAAAATATTGTACTTGGCAAAACTGGCTAAAAATTGTGACTTTTCCCGCCATTAAATAATTCGCACGAATTTCGTGTCCATAAGAACAACACTTAATTGTATATGAAAGTTTATCAGTATAAAAGATAAATCTTCGGATACTTACTATATTTTTTGTTGAATTTTTAAATTCTATATCGTCATGGACGAAAGACGGCAATTTGTATATTTTTCCAGTATAGGTAGTGCGACTTTTTACAATAAATATTCAAAATCATCAAGTTCCATTCGGACATAGTTGGTTGAAACAAGCTGTTGCCATAATTTTATATGAGTTTAGAAAATGTACGTTCTTCTACTTTAATTTAATAATAATAATAGAACACACAATTAATGAAAAGTTGTTCGTCATTTCATGGGACATTTAATATTTTTAATGTAGACACTTTGTCATACTTCAGACATATATAAGTAGGTAACTGATACCTAAAAATTTTCGCACATTTTTCAGTTTTTCTCTTATATCTCGAAGACTATGCGTTTTTCGAAGATGACCATTCCTTACAAAATTAAAATAAACTAAAATTTTCTATAAAATAGTTGTTTTAGTCGACGGATTTGTTTTACAGACACAGGGTGTTAAAGTTTGGAAAAAAAATAAAATTTTTGGATCTATTTTCTGAGTAGTAAGAGCTACTTAGTTGAAATTTGGTACACCCAAATAGAGTGATAATTGCTAACTGTCATGTTTTTCAGTTATTTACATGACCTACCTCACAATAATTTTACGTTGAGTTGTGACCAATTGTAACTTAAATTGCGTGCATAAAAATAAAATTAATTTTTTTTCGAAAACGGTTTATTGTATCAAAAATTACCAAGAGACATTTTTTGTATAATTTTAATTTGTTCAATCGACCAAGATTTCGAATTTTGATAAAATCGTTGGAGTGCCATTTTTTTCTTAAAAAAATTAGGTTAGCCATATCTGCACTCATGGTTAAATTAAAAATAATTTAATACCCGCAAAATGTAGTCTCTAAATACCTATTAGAGTGTGCCAAGTTTCAACAAAGTAGCTCTTACTACTCAGAAAATAGATCCAAAATTTTGTTTTTTTCTTCAAATTTTAACATTCTGTATCTGTCAAACAAAGCCGTTGCGGACCCATGTTTATAGGAACTGTTTGTATTAAAATCAATCATAGATTAACCCCTTACTTAACTGTATGTTTATATACATCTTTCGTCTTATTTTGAGGTCTAAAAGACGCAGTTAAATGTTTGCGTATTCGTTAAGAATCACTCTGTATTTCCCAACAGATGTGGTTACGCATTAATAACTTTTTTTTTACATTTTCTTAAGTTTTAAGGAACATGTTCTTACATGTATTAATGATTATCTTCAGTATTGGTTTCTTCTTATGTTTCTATTTTAAGGTTTAGAAGTTTGTAAAACTCAATTTCAGATAAATGCAGTAAAGGATTCAAATATTTATAATTTTTAAGCATTTGGAAAGTCTCAAATAAATTTAAATTTTTTCTAAAATTGGCCCTTTTTAGATAATACCGCTCTCCAACTTTCATCTGTGTGACGACATATTTTGTTAGCTTCCGGTGGTTAACGTTTGTTAATGACTAATACATTTAGCATATATTTCATCACATCTAATTGTGATGTAGTCCTTGGGCAACATATCTGTCTCCCTGGGCAAGTTCGTAATAGTAATGAAAAAAGATTTTTGCACATAAGCTCGATAACCGCAAAGTCTGAGTCAGGACAAAGTAATGTAAAAGAATTGTAGCTGTTTATTAATTTTCTAGGAAACATGTTTGCATAAAAACACAATCTCGTGATATTTCGTTGGTTGCTAATTAGCATACTGTTTAGCTCTCGAGTAAGATTTGTAAATGAGTAAATGACACAGCGAGTACTACGTTACTACAGTCATTCATGAATGAATAATAGTAGTGGTACAACACAACCATGGTACAGATTAGGAAACGTGTTTTGAAAAAGAGAATACTGCAATAAATTCATTCTAGTGTTGCGGGTGGCATATCTGTTGCGTATAAGAATGAGACTATGCCGATATTTTATGGTATTATGGTCATGGTCCGACGGAAGGACTGGGGGGGTGCAAATTTCTCGGGCACTCGCCTCTTTTAAGGGCTCATACCAGAGTGTAGTTTTCCACTTACAAAGTATTTTACCATAGTTTTATTATAATTTTTAAATTTATTACATTATCTTATTATTTCATAAATTAATATAAATATAAAATTCATACAAAATATAATATACCTATCACAGTGGGTAAAAACTTATTTTGCAAGCATTACATGTGCATGTGTAAATTATGTTATTTTGGAATGAAAATGGTGCGAATTATTATTTGTTACAAGATCAACAGTGGCTCAAGATTATTTATCATATTTAGGTTTATAAGCTACTGAGTCAGATTTGGCTAAAATTATATACACTGGAGAAGATTTCACTCCTTTTTTTGCGGGGTAAATTCTTAATATTAAACCAAATATTTTCATTATATTTTTTTATACAAAATTTAAATGTTTGTGTTTGACTCTCCTATTCTTTAGATACAAATATTTTTTTAACAAACTTAAAATACTTTCGAACTCTCATAGACCTTTTCGTTTTTGAGATATAGGGCGAAATTAAAAAAAAACCTGCTTTTAAGGGATTCTTTGTATCTCGGAGAATAGCTGAGATTTCGGAATGGTGAAAATTACTTCTGATAGAGTTTTTTACGTAGTGTTTAGTGACGAACTTGAAACTTTTAATTTTCTAAATGGAACACTCTATATATCATAATGATATTATTATATAATAGTTGCTTTTTTATATTTTGCAATTTGCCAAAAACGCTAAATTGGTAAAACGGATGTAGCGTGGTGGATAAGTAGTTGGCCATGCATATTTACATAATTATGCAAATTTGGTTCATAAATTCATTCATTTTAATAATTCTAAAAGTAATTTTAACAAAATAATTATATTAGCCAATTAACTAACATAAAATAACAGAATAAACATAAAAAATGATTAATAAGAAGAAAATTAATCGACAGTGTCATTTAAAAAACTGCTGAAAATTATTTAATATTGAAAAAATATCTAGACTGTTTAAATTTTCCCTCTGACCAAGGTTTTAAATATAATAATAAAAATAATCAGCTAATTACAAAATAGGGATAAATAGACGTATGTAATTTCGGTTTAAGTTTTTTCAATATTGATAAATATTTTTCTAAACACACATTGTATTATTATATAGTATTATTAATTGTGGTGCTAACGATCCGCTAGATCTAGCATAAAAAATATTGTATAATTATATAAAAATGCATGCACCATGCAACTTGAGTTTTATCAATTTAACGTTTTTTGGTATTTTCCAAAATTTAAAGTAGCAACCATTACGAAGGAAAATACTAATGTAATTGAATGGGCATAAAAATATACAAGGTGTTCCATTCAAAAAATGTATGTAGATAAATTTCAAGTACGCTATTGAAGTCTATTTAAAAAATTTTATCAGAAACAATTTTCCCCATTCCGATAATTCTCTGCGATACGAATAATCTCTTAAAAATAGTTTTTTAAAATTTTGCCATGTATCTCAAAAGCTATAAAAATTCTGATTGGAGCATTTAAAGTTTCTCGAAAAAGTAGTCCAGTGTTGGCAAACCACATCCTTGTACGTCAAAACAAAGATGTCTATGAAAACTCTGATTACGGCATCTTAAGTTTCCCGAAAATATAAATCGATATTGTAAAAATCGCATCCTTCTATATCTTGTAGTTTCCGAGATACCCCTACAAAATAGGACACCCTGTATACTCGGTTTAATAATGTTTAATGCTCCATTCACTTATTTGATGCTGAATTGGCAACATTTTTTCTAAGTAAAATCGACGTGACTACAAAGTCGTATTAATAGCACAATGGAAAGTCTGCGAATTTCACTCTTTTTATTTGAGCAACTCTTGACCATGACACTGTTCTACTTACCACAAGAAGTAACCCAATTACTTTTTTTTCAGCCTTTGCATCTCGGATCTCCTATTCTGCTTTCTAGTCCTGCCATTCTCCGCCAGTCAGTTCTTCCACGGCATTTGGATCCACGGCGACGTCCTCTGCATCATGATCCCGACGCTACGTTACGGCAGCGTCGGCGTCTCCTTGCTCAGCGTAGCCTCCATCTCCATCAACCGGTACATCCTCATAGCTTGGCCCCACCTGTACCAAAAAATATACTCCAAATTGAAAGTGGTGATATACATAAGCTTGATATGGGTCTTCAGCTACGGGTTGCAAATCCCTACTTTGCTGGGGAAGTGGGGGGTGTACGGAATGGACGAAAAGTTAGGAACTTGTTCCATTAAAAAAGACGAGCACGGTCACAGCTCGAAAACGGCGCTGTTCGTGATCGGTTTCGCGTTGCCGTGCGTGATCATAGTAATATGCTACGCTAAGATCTACTGGGTGGTCAGGGCGTCACACAAGAAATTACAGCAGCATAATACCGGGAATAAATACAAGCGGAGCGAGATGAAGATCACCAAAATGGTGCTGGTTATATTCCTCTGTTTTGTGGTGTGCTATCTACCCATAACTCTGGTGAAAATTTTTGATCCCGACGTGATTCACGCGCCTTTGCACGTGGTGGGTTATCTCTTGATTTATTTGTCCAGCTGCGTTAACCCTGTGGTATACGTGACGATGAACAGGCAGTACAGGGTTGCATATTTGGACACGTTGCGGTGCAAGTATAATAGCAACTTGGATTCCCAACAAACTCAACCGCCTCAGAGTAAAACTCACAATATGTCGGTGACTTACTTGAAAAATATAGTTAGCCAGTCGCCGAAGGTTTAATAAAATTATTATTCTTTTGGGGAAGAATGCAGAAATGCAGTGAGGAATAGACTGATAATTTCTTCGTTTCGTTCGGAATATTTTGAAGCTGATATTAGGACGCATTTGCTGACCGTTGAATCAAATTTTTTGTACATCAGCGTTCAACAGAGCTTCAGAGCAGCCAGTTGTATTCAACTTTTAACACAATGATATTCAAAAACAAATTTAGATAGGTATTTTCACCATATACGGTGAAGTCTATATGATCACTTCAGGAGGTTATTCTTTGAGTTATTTTACACAAAAACCTCAATGAATAATAATAATGACAATGTTTTATTTACAAATATACAAATTTCTAAATGTTCTTCCTAAGTATAGTTACATACAAGTTGAATAATTTTCCTATAAACAAAAAAAGGAAATACATACCTATATACTGAATTAGTATGGAGTAATAAAACATATACTCGATAAGTAGTTTCCTACTTGTTTCGAAAGAGAAAGTCCAAAAAAAACAACACTTAACACTGAATGAATAATATTTTTCTAAAACTGTCATTAAGAGTCGATATTTTTTTCAAATTTTCAGTTGACAAAGTGAGTCTTTGTTGTCATCTAGCTACGAAATACTGATGTGTTCTAGAACGCCAAAGTATTTTTCGTTCTAGAACATAAAGCAAATGTCAAAATAATGTCATATTCTCGAAACTTATTTATGATTTTATTAATTAAACAATATACATTTTAAGTAATACAACATTTTAATACAAAACAGTAATTATTATAAACAGGGCGATTACAATTTATTTTGCACTACATGTAAATTGAAAGCGTCGATGTTGCAGTGAGTTAAATTATTTTCTTTAGCATTCAGTGTACTTTTTCATGGAATTTACTGATCATGACGTCGAAGGTTTAAAATTATTAATTTTAAGTTCGAAATATGCCAGTAATTCCACTTCGAACACTTTTTGAATTTTCTTCGAACTACACAACTCCTTCAATTATAGGCGTTGTAGGCAATCTTGTACTGTCTACGATTTTTTGGGGATTAATTGTGTAACAGCACTTTGTGCCGCTTCTAATAATTTGCCTGGTAAATGCTCGTCTTCACTTTTCGAGCACATTTTGAATTGGACACTTAGAATATGAATTACAATATATAATTCTGACATTACTTTTTCAAACAACTAATTTTTATTGTTTATAAAAAAATAAATAAATAAAAAAAGCGATTTCAAATATGAATTAAATTGTTGTACATAATACCACTGTCTTATTTTCTTGCAGTTTTCGAAAAAATATTGATTGTATTCTCTCTGTGTATTGTATTCTCGAATGGACATTTTACCTCGCTAAGCTCGACAAAGTACCTCCATTCTTGAACGTAAAATTAACATTTCGCGTTCTAGATACAAAAATAACTATTTTAAACAAGCACAACACAAAAAATAACCTCGGAAGTGTGATATGGACAAAAAAACTCCTTTTATTATAAGTCAAACATATTTCAAATTTGGTCAGACATTATTTTCTCTCTCATTAAACTCGAGTATTATTAATGTTTCTTTTCCTCGACCTAGTATTAATTATGAACGACTGTCAGTATTCTAAGTTGGAATGCCAAATATAGTTAAGATGTTGCAATATATTTATTGTCAAATAGTACAAATATTGTTTTTTTTTGCATAATATTAATTTAAGTAGATTTAAGTATGTACAGATATTTCTTTGTTTTCATGTTTCTGAGACATGTTGTATTGAAACCTTATATTAAGGGACATTCTGATATTGTAAATATGTATACACGAATATTTTTTATTAAATATCTTAAATCATTTATGTAGAATGATGTGTTGTTATTTATTAGTTTTTAAGAGACACTGTCACCACAAGATCCTCAAAGTCAAAATCAAGAACCAGGAATAACTAGGTTTGATATTTATAATATTAAAATCTATGCCACTAATTCAAATTAATAATATTCGAATTCAGATGCGTCAATATATATTTGATAATATTGGAAACAATTGAAAGTATTGGGGGGGGGGGAGGTGGATTATATTTAAAACAATGTCAGTGCGGTGTGGTTTTTATACGCAACAGGAAACGTACAACATATACGTGGGATTTTGATATTCACGTTTGTGGTTTTTTTTACTGTATCATTTCTATCTTGGTATTGCTCAGGCAAGTGAAATTGTTGCTTTTAATACCTATATCTGAGCTAATTCCTCAAACTGATTAACATTCTATACATCTATAGCTATAGATATATCTATTAAATCTGAAATTGTTGATACTTCTTTTTTTGTTGATAATTTTCCCGAAATTGATTTGTTGGTTTGTAGATGTTTTGTATCTTACAAATCTTTTATATAGCTTCAATTTATATTCCTCCATTTATCTCTTTAGATAAATATGAAAGTTTTGTAGAGACCCTTGGTGATTGGTTGGTGTTTCACTCTAGCAGTGTAGTGATTGTAGGGGATTTTAACTGTACAAATTTTATCAATAACTTAGATGATAGAAAAACTCACTCGATTACTAATTTGATGGCTTTGCTAGGAATGAATCAATTTAATTCAGTTTTGAACGCCCATGGCAAATTATTAGACTTAATAATTAGTAATGTTGATTGTAATGTTGTTCGAGATTCTTTACCATTAGTTGAAGAAGATATGTATCACCCATCTCTATCTATATTGCTCAGTGGCCTTTACAAGAAGTCTGATAATTTTACTGTAAATAGATATCAAAAGAATTATAATTTTAAAAGAGCCAATTTTCATTCACTTTATAATGACCTTCTACATATCAACTGGGATTTTTTGAATGATATGACTGATATTAATGTTGCTGTTGATAGTTTCCACAATAAGATCTATGATATTCTCGATATTCATGTACCTGTTTTAAAAAATTTCAAACATAAATATCCGATTTGGTATACAGCCGAGATCATAGACCTTGTTAAGGAAAAAGCAAAAATACACAGGAAATTTAAAAGCACAAATAATAACTATCATTATCAAGACTTCTGTAGACTTAGGGCAATAATTAAACAAAAAATTAAAGACGCATATTTTCTATATTTACAAAACGTGCAGACTAAATTGAAACATGAACCGAAATTCTTTTGGTCTTTGTTAATTGCAAGAATGGAACTTCCAGAATTCCGGGAAGAATGATGTATGACGGCGAATCTTTTAATGATCCGCAGTTGATTGTCAATGCTTTTAGTGATTTTTTTGCCAGTGTTTATTCTTTGCCTGTTCTAATGGATGCAGATTTTGATTTTAACTTGGATCCCAATGCTTCACTTGACATCAGTTGTGAACCGATAGATGAAAAAGAAATATTTGAAGCAGGGAAAAATAAATTTACATCTGGTTCCGATAAAATTCCTTCTTTTATTGTAAAGGATTGCATAAGAGTACTGGCGCAACCTTTGAAGATACTCTTTAATTTAGTTTTGGATAGTTCTGTATTCCCGGAAGTCTGGAAAATTGCTAAAGTTTGCCCGATACATAAATCTGAAAATAAAGATAGTATTGTAAATTATAGACCCATATCACTTTTAAACAACTTTGTAAAACTATTAGAGAGTGTCTTATACAATCGCATATATGCGTCTGCAAAAAATATTATATCAACCTCTCAACATGGATTTATGAATTCTCGATCAACTACGAGTAACCTGGCTGTGTTCAGTCAGTTTCTATGTGAAACACTAGATGGTAAAGGGCAAGTTGATGCTATCTACACAGATTTTTGTAAAGCGTTTGATAAAATATGTCACAATGCACTACTTAAGAAATTTTCAGATTTAGGCATTCATAGCAAATATTTGATACTTTTGAAATCTTATTTGAGTAATCGCAAACAATTTGTTTGTTACAATGGTTTTTCCTCTGATATCTATATTGCAACAAGTGGTGTCCTCAAGGATCCAATTTAGGACCTTTACTTTTTTTGATTTTCGTCAACGATTTATGCAATGTAATAGATTGTAACAAATTGATGTTTGCCGACGATCTGAAAATATATACTTCTATTGTTAATGTAGATGACTGTATTATGTTGCAAGAACAAATTACTCTATTGGAAAATTGGTGCCTCAAAAATCACCTTTTTCTAAATATTTCTAAATGTAAAATAATATCATTTTGCCGTAAATCAAATGTTTTGCAATATCCGTACACAATCGATAATGTTACTTTAGAAAGAACAAATAATATAAGAGACTTAGGAGTTAACTTTGATCATCAATTGACATTCAATCAACATATAAGTAATATAATAAAGTCAGCATATAATACTCAAGGTTTTGTTATACGTAATAATTTCACAGATGTGTCTGCTTTGTCAACTATGTATTTTAATTTAATTAGAACTAAATTAGAGTATGCCTCTTTAATATGGGATCCTATATATCTGCAGTATTCTTCTGCTATTGAAAGAATCCAAAAATCCTTTTAAAATATTTAAGTTTTAGAACTAGTGGGGTATATCCCCAAAGAGGGTGCGATTATAATGATTTATTGAGTAGTTTTAATTTTATGTCCTTGGAGCGGCGTAGAAAACTAGCATCTGTTTTATTTTTATGTAAGTTATTACAGGGTAAAATTGACTGTCCTGCTTTGTTATCGCAAATTGATATATTAGTTCCTAGACTTGCAACCAGACAAAATAATATATTTTACTGTAAAAGAGCTCAAACAAATTTATTGTCAAAAGCACCAATACATGTAATGTGCGCTAATGCAAATGTAATTGCTTCCGTTTGTGATTCTTTCTGTTGCAGTTTTGTTGAGTTAAAACGTAAATGTAAAGAATACCTATAATTATCTTTCTAATTCTGTTGAACTTAATATGTATCTGTCATAGTTGTATTTGGTACACTTTGTATATAATCACTTAACTGAAAGTATTAATTTATTTTGTGTAATTGCTCTGTAAATGGGTAACTGTTGGGCAATAAATGCATTTATTATTATTATTATTATTATTATTATTATTAAACATTACTTAAACAATATACATAGGCATAAAAGAAGCCACTTTTCAAGTTATATATCTATAAAGAGAATATGATGTGCCATTAGGAACAGATGTTTCAATATAATATTACAGAAACTAAGATTGTAGTAATGTAGATGATATAGTACATACATACAATATTGAGTCTCATTATTTCTATACCTATTTTGATATTTACTGTATCTGTTGTACCTTTTTAGTCTGATTGCAGGTACTCCTTTTTTATCATTATTACCCTCTTTATTAATTTCAGTCGGAATAGAAATATTGGCGTTCGTTTGTAGTATTATACAAGAGTGTCATGAAAACTAATTATTAGATACGTATGTCAAAGTTAGTAACATATGTCATGTCATTTAATATCATACTGTTAGGTTTGTTTTTGCAGCTGTTGGAAACTGTTTGGTACTGTCAGAAATATTCAACCAGTTAAGTTAAGAACGCGTTACATTGAATTTAATGCAATAAATAGTTGGACGGACATTTCTGATAGTTTCAAGGCGTTTCCAACTGCTGCAAAAACAAATCTATTGTTTCACAGAACATTTTTCGATGTTGTAAATTTATGCAGAAATCTTTTGCAAAAGAAAATGAAATGTTTGATCTCAGTTTAATAGAAGAGCTAAGACATTATATGATGTAAGAACCATGTCTGCTGTTTGTCGAGAGAAAGTATAGCAGAAAAGTGAATTGCTGTTTTCAAAAAGGGCCTTGTTGACTAGGCGGCTTTGATGAATATAGTTTGAAGCATAAATAGATAAACGTTTATAACAATCGGATAACAATGTCTTCTAATTTACTCATAAAATTAGAAATCACGTGTCTTAAGTCAAACATCATGAACTACTTTAATGCTCAGAAAGATAACCACACTCCAACTACCAAGTCTCGACTTGAATGCGTCCATTCATAATGATCAATGTCAATCAGTTCAGAAAATAGTCAGTATAATGGAGTATATGATCAGTTGACCATAGTACGTATACTATGAATAACCTTTAAAATAATAGAGAGTGATTAATTCACAGTACTTAGATGAGTACGGAGCTGAGGGTTGTAGGGGATAAGATTCCATAGACGTGCCACTTGAGAAGGGTTCAAATTACCAAAAATAGGTTGACGTTGAGTGAACTTAATACATACCTGATGCGTACTCCGCGAGTACCACCCTTTAATACATACATACTCTGCACTATCAATTACTGTCACTTTCACTATAACGGTTACATGTTAACACTTATCGTCGTTTATTAGCCCCGTTAGCAGAACTGTTGGAAACAGATTACAGCCGTCAGCGCACGCGCATTTCGTTTATAATGCTCACATAGGGTATGAAAATACTTTGTTTTAGAGTCAGTGTGCTGCTTCTGACTGTTGGAAACTGATTCTGATGTATTACGAATAAATTTATTACCAGGTTTCATATGTGGCAAAACAGTGCCACATTTTTGTCATCGTATTTATCCATATTCCGTCAGGGTTTATGTAATCTGTAAATATATAAAATATATTTTTCGATTCAGACTTCGACCTTCTAATATTTGTGTAAAATGTAGAAATAGTTTTTTGCCATATTACAATTTTCAACCGCATCACTTCATAATATAATCCCTTCATAATCTCCTAATCTCTCTGCTTACTTGTTAGATTATGACGTTTACGATTTTGAGAATACGCTGTAGAGCTTGAATTATTCTCCATTCTTAAGAATACAAACACAAATTCACTAATAAATTAATACATTCACAATTAAATTAGGGAAAGATATACTGGAAAGTTTCCCAAGCACATGTCCATGGTAGTTTTCGTGTGCACGGGTGTGGTCTGTCTTGACATGATTACCAATAGAAAACGTACTTTTTGATTTGGCACATGCGTATTAGCTGCAGCAAAAGCATAACCTGGTACGCCCTCAGAAGTATGCATGCGGTACATGATAAATATAGAGGCTGGATGCTTTTATCTTTGTGTTGACTGCTTTAAATGAACTGGTTTATAAATATAGAGGCTGGATGCTTTTATCTTTGTGTTGACTGCTTTAAATGAACGGGTTTGTAATATGAATCACTCTCAATTATTTTAGGCCTCGACTATAAGAGAAATGTCATTTACCCATGATGTAGTCACCACTATTTGCCAATGAAATGAGGTAACGAATTAACCAACAAATTGATTTTAATAGAAGCAGAGTTAATAAGAAAGTAACCTCAAAATTTCTTGATATTAGAATGACTTTCAGTTGCATTGGAAAGTTATGAGTTTTTGGAATACTAACGCTACTATGATCACAGTTTTTAAGAATATGCTAAAAACAGATACAAACATGACTATCTCCTTGCACTATGGATAAGTGGCATTGCATTGTATCTACTTGTACTTCACGTCGTATAAAAAATATATGAAAATAAACGCCTGGCACTCCGCTACCAACACAACAAGTTGGCTTTCCTAATCAATAACATACGAATCAGCTGATGCTTTAGGTTATCTGCTGCTAGATTTTGACGAGATATATTTCACACTGGTCAATTGACCCGTAATCCGTAATCGTAACAAACAAACTTATGGTTGCTATGATTACGATATTTTCTCTTGTGCTATTTAGACACCGATAAAATTATTATTTCGAAGAGTGGGGGATTTATTAATTAAACATCATTTATTGTGTATGTGTATGAGGACTTTTATCGAATTAATTTGGTAGATTTAGTTTATGGTACAAGTAGTGCTAAGACTGTTTAAATAGGTACAATGATTCGCTCCGCTGTAAGTATTTTGTAATTTATAAATAAAATAGGTAATTACTATTTGGTTATTTATGATTATCACGCCTTGCGTTATGTGGATAAAAGCAAGGTTGTTATTCGGAATTTGTATAGTTTTAACTTATAATAGAACAAGTAAATATGTCTTTATTGTACAATGAATTAAACTTTTATTAATTTATGTAAACCATTTAAAAAAATTACCTAGATATACCTACTACTATATGTATATTAATAATAATTCAAATTTACTCAGTTAATTTATAATTTCATTAATAGATAAATTTTAGTAACAAGGAAAATAATACATAAAAGAAAAATAAAAAAGCTCTTGTACAAAAGAGGCATAAAAGTTCATTTTTAATTTAAATATCGAATAATTATTTGGAAAACTGTGAGTTAAATATGAAACACTAGGTGACAGTCTAAAAATAACTGACTTATCTTTGTTAATAAATTATCATTTGAACTTTTATAACTATTTACATAATTCCAAACAACTAAATTTAAAACAACCTTTACTGCCGCGCATGTGTTAAAAAGATTCAGCGTTACGAAAGGCTTGAATTTATTATTTATTAACATACAATGCAAATACTGATTTGACTTCAATAGATTTAATTGTGAGTTCTATTTTTGTCTCGCTATTGGTTTCTATTTCGTTTTTTGTATTTGCGTATTATTAATTTATTAAAGACACATTCCATAGTTTTGATAAAGTATTCAAAACTGACACTGACAAAAATATCGGCAAATACCTAGATATTTTTAACAGTATGCTTATTGTCTTCAACATTTCACAGTTTTTTCATGTATATTATTCATGACATAATTTAGACATAGAATTGATTCGTTATTATTATTTTTCCTCAATTTAATTTAGCTGGATGTACTTTCAATGCTGTTATTAATTACTTTAATGTACTCATATTAGATTGTATTATTTATTCTATTTTCTTGAAGTTATTCCTGACTCCTTTTGGTTAAATCATTTTTTTTATTATAAAAATATAATACAACTAGAAATTATTTACCACCACAAACTATTTAGGCCTTTCCCCTCTTGAACACCCTCAAAAGAAGCTACTCAAACGTAGCTCCAACAACCAAACTCTTCATCGACGGACAGTTCGTCGACTCCAAAGCAACGGAATGGGTGGACTTGTACGATCCCGCCACAAACAACCTAGTCACAAAAGTTCCTCTTACAACGAATTCAGAAATGGAAGCGGCTCTGGAATCCTCCAAAAATGCATTTGGAACGTGGAGCACCACTTCAGTATTAACTAGGCAGCAAATAATGTTAAAACTTCAAGCCGTCATAAGGAGAGACATCAAGAAAATTGCCGAAAATATTACCCTGGAGCAGGGAAAGACTTTAGCTGATGCCGAAGGCGATGTTTTGAGAGGTTTACGTAAGTATAAAATAAATAATAATACATTTTTTCATCAAAATGTGTGTATATATCTGTGAAGAGTTTATAAGCATGTATATTATGTATAGAACAGCAGGATATACAAATAGTTAATAATTATATCCTGAAATATACACTTTGTTTAACCGTTAATATACACGGAAACACTACAGGTAAAATGGATTATTATTGTTGGGACTGGTTTTGGTTTCTTGACGTTTAGATAGACTTCCCCCCTTCCTCAGATGTAACTTGAAATTATATTGACTCCTACACAAGACATACTTACCTTAGAAACATACGTCTAGGTTCTAAATCTCAATTTATATTATTCTGATATTCCGGGATTTGTATATCCCTGTAGAGTTTTGGCTACATTCCTATCCCTCTCTCTCTTTCTCTCATTAGAGCATTAGTTTAACAAAGCATTTATGTTGCTTAAACCTGCTTGCTCTTGTATACCTTGCTGGATATATACGGGATGCTGTATACACCAGCTCTGGAGTATATTGTCTTTGAGTTGGTCTTAGAAAAGCCTGTCGTTATGTATCTTGCAGTGTTGGAGATACAGAATATTAGTGTGCTATACATATGGCGCAGATAGATTTTTGCCAGATATTCCTCTTTTTCTTCTTCAATATCCCATGGTTCCGCTCATAAATTCATTTCGGCTCCTGTTGTTGGTATTATGACTGTTACGGTTGGATCCGTTCCTCATACAATGATGGTTCTCCGGGATGTAGCATAGCTGCCTTTGTAACTGGTTGCATTCCATGCTTCCAAACGTTTCGCTGGTCTTCATTGTTGGCATCTTCAGTGGTGGTTAAAAATTTCGTCTCTTAGTCGCGGCGAAGCTTTTTCGGACAAACAAAACTACTTATATATGTGTGCCTTGCTAATGAATTCAGAGTTAGTGAACTTGTGACCTGACCATTCATTGATTTTAATTTTAGAATGGTAAATTAATACGTATAGAAAGTCATAACATTAAATTGATAATCGTACATTGATTTAACTAGTCAGTGTAACTATTCCGAGAATCTGTTTAGCCATTATTCAAACTAGTAAGATTTTTAAGTATATCATGCTGCGATTTAGTTAATTATATATAGGAATTTTTGGCTTAGTTGTTTTTGATCTATGCTCTATGGGAACACCTGTACCCGCCTATATTTAGATTACGGTTTCTATTATTGGTTCTAAGGCTACTACAGTCAAATTTGTTATTCAGATAAAGTTGGCCTTCTAAGACATTTCTATAGCTTCTGGTCGCATTCAATGCTGCCAAACGTTTCACCGCTCTTCCCCATCAGCACCTTCAGTTGTGATATCGTAAAAGATTTGCTGCGACTGAAGCTTATTATTTAAGTTATTATTCTTCCTTCTTGTCATTCCATCAAACTGTATATAACTACATATGGCTTCTTAATCGAACCTATTTCTTTTTAGAGGTTGTGGAACACAGCTGCTCAGCTGGAACTCTTCTCCAAGGTGAATCTCTTCAAAATATATCAAAAGATATGGACTTAGTATCATATAAATTGCCTCTTGGAGTTACTGGAGGAATATGTCCTTTCAATTTCCCCGCCATGATACCTTTGTGGATGTTTCCGTTATCCCTCATCGCGGGTAATACCATGATACTCAAACCCTCCGAAAGAGATCCAGGAGCGACCATGTTGTTAATGGAACTGTTGAACGAAGTTGGATGTCCACCAGGAGTTGTGAATGTAAGTGAAAGAACAACAGTCGTCAACGTAAAGATTTTTTCCTACCATCATGCGGAAAACTGTACTTTTCCACGATTTTTATTACATTATATAGTAGGCCTAATGTATTGTTGTGACAATGGTTGTGTTCAAATATGTAAATAACAGTAAAGCTGCTGCAACGCTGGACACAAATAATCACCGATAAAAATTCCTGTCGTTTTCATAACTACGTGTAGTTTCGATTGTTAAAATTTTTTATATAAGCTTTCATATTTTCAATCAGTTTAGTTTGAAGGTTGAGTTTGATTTAATTTTCATTTTTCTTCTTCGTAAACTACGTAACATGAGTCAGTGATGTTGGTTGCAAGCCAAAAATATGTCCCAAACAACGTATATCTTATGATCAAAGTAGCCAAGATATTTGGAATTGTCGGTGCCTCTCGCCGCGAAGAACTAGCAATTATGATGATCCACGATATAGCAGGCAAAGAGGATATGCTTATTGTTACCATACCAAACACGAAAACCAATGTTTCAAGAAAATTTTTAGTAAACAACGAAGAAACAATTAAATATGTCGATATCTATCGAAGTTATGCTATTTTGCGTCCTAGATATACTCCTTGCGATCGTTTATCTTATTCTATAAAGGGGGTCCTAAGCAATGTGTGAGTATGACAACTTCGGAAAATACCTTTTAACATCGCTGGTTACTTAGGCCAACCAAACCCCGAAGTGTATACAAAATATTGTTTTCTAAGCTCTTTTGCCACATTATTAGCCAACTCCAAGTCCAATATTACAAACATAAAACTGCAGAGTGAGTGGAAGCCTCAGCAGTAGCTGAGTCATACGTTGGGGATTGTTTGAATAACAAAAAGAAAATAGCCCACAGCATTCTCAAAGCATCAAATCCCTCAGAACTTTAACAGAACCGTGCTAAAGCATTTAGGACATCAACAGTAACAGTATGTTCCGTGACTGAAGAAAAGAATCTTGCAACTATTCCCTCATCACTAAAGTTACAAGCTGATCTTGTAGCAGATACTTTGTCAACAGTTAATTCTACGACTGAAGAACATCCTCACGAATTTAGAAAATGCCACAAATTGTACAATTAATTTCATGGTTTTGTTTACATATGATATTAGTTTAAATAACTACTTAATAATTACTTGTCAATGTTATAAATTGGTAATTAAAATAATCTGTTTCACCTGATTACCTAACACGTGCGGGAAGTGCCTTTTCCACACTTGATTGCTGACCGTATCAATTCCCGCAGTTGTTAGGTAAATAACTATTGCAACATTTTTCCAATCTAGGTAATTCATGGAACACACGACGCCGTCAACTTCATCTGCGACAGCGAGGACATCAAAGCCATCAGCTTCGTGGGATCCGATCACGCGGGAAAATACATCTACAAACGAGGTGCAGCCAGTGGGAAAAGGATGCAATGTAACATGGGTGCCAAGAACCACGCCATCGTTCTGCCAGACGCCAATAAGAGTGCCACCATTGATCAATTGATCGGAGCAGCATTTGGTGCCGCTGGTCAGAGATGTATGGCTCTGAGTGTGGCTATTTTGGTAGGCGAAACACAGCAGTGGATTCCTGAAATCGTTGAGAGAGCCAAGAAGCTGAAAGTTAATGCAGGATGTGAACCCGGAACTGATGTAGGTCCGGTAATTTCGCCTCAGGCCAAGCAGAGAATCTTGCAACTCATCGAATCTGGTATTAAACAGGTGAGTACAAATATAATTAAAGATCGTTTAACATTCTGAACATTGTATTTTATCAAATACAATGATGATGTATAAGTCTGTAGCTGTAGTTTGGTTTACATGGCAAGAGTGTCTTGTAAATTTTCATGCAAATAGCACGGAAATATAGTCATTGGGTTTATATATGGTAGCGTTGCTTATACAACCAATGATAGAGTGTCAGTATTGCCAAATTTGATTAAAACAATCAAGGGGGGCTTCAAGAAATCCTTAGATTTCTTTAGATTTGTATTGCTCTTAAATTGGGACTGTATGTACTGTATTTGTTTGCTTGTTGCTGTAGGTCAAATTATCATCACCATTGCATATTAAGGAGGTTTAATACGTATGTTTTTCGAGGATTAAAGGCCTTTTAACACACTAGTGGATTAGAATTCATAATACCACGCTTCGATTTTATAGCATTTTATTTATAGTTATTATTAATAACATTAACATTAACATCTCAAATACGATGTTGTCATTTTGAGCGGGATTGTTTAAATTCACTCGATAAGAAGTTTCTGAAGGACTGGAGGCCGTGATCGTGAATAAAACGTTAAATTACATTCGAGAAATTATTCTTTAGTCTTTAATCCTCTGGAAAAAATGTAACTTTCGGCTGCGCATCGAGTGCCCATTTTTTCTCGTGGATTAAAGGCATGTTAATTCTCTTATATAATTAATAACTAATTTAAATATTAGAAAAAGTATTTAAACTATGGTAACAATTAATAGAGAAGACAATTCTTTTTTGTATACACATATGTCCAGATATGAAAACAGTATTGCTGTTAGTCGGAATTTGTGTTTTTTATGGTTTCTCGATGTTTTTCTTTATTAAGTTTTTATTCATATTAAGAAAATTATGCGTCAATGTCAAGTGTGTGGTAAATTGATTTATTCTCATCCTGAGTTGTACTTTCATAGATAGGATCGATAGCAGATACACTGCGTTGCATGGAGTCGGAATTTTCATCTTCTCTTTCTCGGTTTTCTTTGTCATACACATGCAATATTTGACACAAAACAAATAGTAATTCATGAGTTGGTACGGTCTAATTTTGCTTGTAAGTCTGAATTGAATGTTTTGATTCATATAATGATCCTCGTCAATCAATTCGATAATTAGTCAGTAAGATATGGCGACCATAGTACAAAATTTGCACTACTTGAGAACAAATTCATTTAAATAATTGGAAGCATAGATGTGGCACATATTTTCAGTGAAAAACATCAAGAACAAAACAGAATGACTTGGTTCTAACAAAAACATAACTTCCAGAGCAAACATGGGTACCCTTCCGATATTATGCATTTGATCAAACAAAGAAGGCACCGTTTTCTACAGATGTAACCATTGTTGCCGAAATTTATTGCCAAGAGTACCACTGTCTTGATTCAAAAGAGACATAAGAAATAAATTAGATGAGCTTATTGGGAGGTGATTCTATATTCGGCCTATTCCGAGAGGTTGTTTTTTTCAGATAGATATCCATCTTCCGTACTTACTTAGCAACCTTAGTGGGCTCCTCTTGCTTGCGCTTTTCTTGGTAAATTCTTGACTTCCAAACAAGTATATTTCTTGAGGAATGAAATTGAATCGTTAATAGGCAATGGAGAATAAATCTATCCTTGATTATGAGTCGTTTATGCGTTTTATTATGTTTATTAAAAAGAAATAAATCTTGAGTTCGATAAAACCACCACAAACGTATGCATCAACTCAGTACAATGTTTGTAACCAATTTATTTCTCTTGTAATTTTCTTGGGTTGGATGAAACGCCAATTTGTTGGATTCAGAAAAATATTCTCTATTTTAGGGAGCTGGCTGTCCCTTAGATGGAAGAAATATAAAAGTCGAGAAATACCCCAATGGAAACTTCATTGGACCAACGCTTCTCACTAAGGTCCAAAGCAGCTTTGACTGTTACAAGGAAGAAATCTTCGGTCCAGTGCTGTGCATCATGTCAGCTGAAACCTTAGAACAAGCCATACAGATAATAAACAAAAATCCTTACGGAAACGGTGCTGCCATCTTCACAACCAACGGAAGTCACGCGCGCCAGTTTGTGAATGAGGTAGACGCGGGTCAGGTGGGAGTTAACGTACCTATTCCTGTTCCTTTGCCCATGTTTAGTTTTACTGGATCTAGGGGTAGTTTCCATGGTAGCTTACACTTTTATGGTAAACAAGGACTGAATTTCTATACTCAGACCAAGACTGTGACTTCGCTCTGGAGAAAGGGTCAGGCTGTGTCGAAACCATCTGTTTCGATGCCTGTCCACAACTAGATTGCATTTAGATTTGTTAACTCAATGAAGACAATAGTAGGTAATTTTATTCCTCTACTTTACAAGTACCTGAGAACCAAACTTTCTAAGGTTCCTCCGTTTCGATTTTTATTTTTTACCAATTTTACAATAATATAATAAATTCTTAAAATACTTGAAAACAAATTTATACTTGAAACTATAATTTGAGGAAATAGTAGCTTGACCTTCTCTTTTATCCGAATGGTTTGTCTCACATATTTTCCACAGTTTTATTTTGTAAGTAATCTATAAATCGAAAAAGTTCAAAGAAAATAGTCCATAATAATACAAAACAGTTTGTATAAATTTTGACATTATGTTTCGTTCAGTGTATGTACTTTCGATGTTTGGACGGGCTGCTACAAAATAATAATAATAAAAGTGTCTCGTGGAAGCTGCGCCTATCAAACTAATAATAAATATAATAAAAGATTTTCTATTATTTTGTTAAAAATGAGTGTCATTCCAAATCAGTCGATTGTATTATACAAATCGTGTAAAAGAAGAAACAGTTAAATGTAAGTGAAAAATAATAAATTAAGTCATATATAAATAAGTACATTCTAACACCTGACTAACGTGCGTGATTGAAGGAGATCACTACAGAAACCAAATATACAGGGTGATCTTATCTAAAAAAATAGAATTGACATACCTGATGTTACAACAACAACATTTTGGGCCCGCCTTACTCAGTTTCTACAAACTAACACAAATGTTTCTGCTTTTTGTCCGTTTTGGGCTGGTAAGTTATTAGCAGCAGCTATGATACGTTTGCGTAAATCATCAGTAGTGTCCACTTCAGTGCGATACACATCATTTTTTAAGTATCTGCACAAAGAGAAGTATAAATGATTTAAACTCAGGAGATCATGGCGGTCATAGTACCGGTCCTCTTTGTTCAATCCCTTGGTATTAATGCTTGGACACGCTGTACACGGTACGGAAATAATTGAACTTTGTGTATGATGCGGCACACTGCTGCAATACGCCGTGAACGTCCTGGACATCCATCTGTTCCATGATTCGGTTTCAAATTTCCCATGTCACGTTGTACTATACTTGCATTCACTGCACACCGCGGTAAAAGTAGCTGCATTTGGCACATGTTTACCGGGAAATCGTTCTGCTAAAGCATTTTCACATCACCATAAATTGCAACAATATTTGTCACCTCCGAGTTGCTGTACACGTAAGCCATTTTTGAAACATGAAAAACTAATGTAAATATTTGCATCACAAAAACGTCAATACTTAATATAAGTAATCGGATTTTAATATTCGAAATCGCCTGGCTAGAGGCCAGCTATGTAAAGGTTGAAAATACTAATAGCTTCAATAATTTTTTGCTCGGAAACTATAAGGATTTTACAAAAAAAAACTATATTTCATTTTTCATGACGCATTTATTCCCAAATTTTTTTAGATAAGTGAATCTCTGTATATTAATGCTTGCCTTCTTTTACAAAAGAATCGGACCCTCATAGGTTTATTTTTATGTACCAAAATTTGTATAAAACTTTTTGTGACGCTACTGACCATATTCAAATGTCAAGCTACCGATTATTATAGAGTATTGTGATAGTAATCTGTCACAATATATGTACAATGACCACAACATGAAGGTTTCCAACTAAACATGCATATATGCTAATTTTAAAGGGGTGAGCAGGTAGACTATTAACAAAAATTTTGAAAGACATCAATGATAAGTCTGGAAACCTTTATGTTGCAGCGGGTGTACCAATCAGTTCCATTTAGCAAACAATTACTTTTTGTAATAATCCACATTTTGGAAAGTCAATAAAATTTTTTATTGACGAGTATTTTTACAACTAAAGTGTTGTTGTGCAATGTCTTCCATCAATATACATATGAATATTTTTGTAATAGATTTTATATCTGTAACATAGTAACATATTACAAAGGCAATAGGTAGGTACTATACTTAGTATTAGATAACAAAATATGTCATTAGATACACATGTTATAAAATGCATTCCTTTTTTATTGAAAATAAAGGTGAGATTCGTGAATCATGTCTCAATTTCTAAATATATTCAGGATGTCTTGATTTATATAAATTAGGTTAGGTGACGTTAGATTATTAATATTATTTACTAGTCAAATTAAGTTTAAAGATTTTTTATTATATTGATTTTAATAAAATTTGAACGAATACGTACCTACAAACTAGCAAAATCTGCTGCGATTTTTTATGGGGCAGTTCTCTAAACACTGCAATTTTTTATCAGCAAATTAACGTGTCTTTATTTATGCTTTAACAAAAACCATATTATTTTGTCTCATTATGTCAATGAATCGGAGTGATAATAAATCAAAGCAAAGCAAAAAAAAAATAAAAATAATGAATTTCTCCCGCATTAAATTCGTAATTTGATCTGCCGAATTTCGCATCTGGAACCAATTTTTTAAATGCCGATTTCTATCAATTATTTTTGTACGCAAATTTTACAAATAAATAAAAAAACCCTAAATAATAACTTTAAATGTTGTAAAATAGTTATGTCTTTGAATGATAGTACTGATCAAAATAACAAAAGCTCTCATGAACATAATATGTCCAAATATGTGATAGAAGCCCTAGCTTTTATTTATTTTAGTATTAATGGCCAATCAGTTAGAAATACTCTGTGTATCGCGTTAGATATTGTCACGATATTTTAACTATTAAACATCCAGGTCTCTAGTCCTCGTCCACAATAAACTGGTAAGTAAACAATAAAAATAATTGCTCTCATTATCTTGTCACGTTCCGCGTATACACATTTTGTGGGAAACTTAAGTTTTTTTACTTAAATCGTAAATTTCACTCTACCAGACATTTATCAAAAGAAATTATCTAGTGCACGGTTGAACATTTTGGAAGTGGAATATCGCAGAGAATGGCTTTGCTATTGTAATGTGGTGTTATACGGGGGAAAGTCGATAGTTACATGCAAATATTGAATTAATCATACATTAAAAAACACAGACATTTCATTCCTAATGCTTTTGATGTAACTGCATTGTTGGTTCTAAAGCTCCTCTGTTCCTCAAACAACGGCGGTTATCTGAGACGTTCAGGTTTGTAATAGGATCATTTGGTCAAACCTCAAAACACACTACCTATTTGTTTAATTTTTATGAAGCATTTATGGTGTATGGTCAAGCCCGAAAATTTGAAGTCGATCTCATAAGTCGTTTTTCGAAATATATGAAGTCAAATTGGAAATAAACGTTCGCTTCGCATCGCGAGGCGTGACGTCAATGCCTCCTAGCTGTGTTAAGCTGTGCTTCTCGGTACTCGTCTAATCTACTAATGGCAGATTTAATTGTGATGATGGACTCTTTTAATACATATCACTAATTTGTAAGTGCTGAAATGAGAGATGTCAAAATGTAACGGTAAGTTCTAAAACAAAATCGGAAGCTAGGTTTTCAAATAATGTAGGTAGGTACTTAAGTAACTAAAAAATATGTATTTATTATATTACAAAATTAATAATAAAATGACATATTGAGATTTATTATTTTAAAGTCTTTATCATACAGGGTATTAAAAATGTAAGCATCATAAGTTGTAAAGCTTAGGTAAAGCCCTGGTAAAGTAAAAAAAGCTAAATATGTTTCAAGGACACTATTTTAAGAGGTCCCTACTGTTGTCCATAGCATTAAAATTTTATTAAATTATATTAAGTGCTTTAAAAGTTATTCGAGAAAAAATTATTTCCAGCGGCGTCCTTCAGGGACACATATCTCTGTAGGGAGGTTTGTAGAGAGAAAAATTATAGGAACTTTTCATCTTATATTTGCTTGTTCTATCTGCACCAGAGAGATTTCCCACATTTTCCCAGACACCCTGTATAGGTAATACATAATTTTGTTAGGTATGCAGATATCTTTTAAAAATTTTCGTAATTTTGTTAGTAAATAAAGTGAGACTACTTTTCAACTTCTCTCGTATAAGTATCCAAAGTCCATGACTTTGACTATGACCATCAAAGCGTAAAGATGACCTACATTGTTTATACAAGACAACGTTTAAGTGTTACAATATTTGCTACAATTTATTGTCGGTAAAAAGAAGCAGCTGAACTATACCTATTATAGGGGTATCCGTAAAAATATACAATGCTTTCGAAAAGTAACGAATGAATTTAAATTTTTTAAATTAAGAAATTTCGATAAAATCCCCTGGCACGTCTATTTTGTATTTAAAAAAGGCACTTTTTGACATACGACCCATATTTGTGACGACAATTTTTTTAAGTAGCAACCTCCAATTTTGACCATGCCATTTGAAAGACCGTGTCATTCCACATACATACATCATGAAAAATTATAGTGTTACGTAACAAAAATTTCAAGAAAATAATGTTTGAATATTTTAAAATTTAATTTTCACAAAACTGATGTATACAATACCCCATTATGCGACACCTGACTGTGCTTATTTAGATGAGCTGTTCCCGAATCGTTGGATAGGAAGAAGGGGGCCGATTGAGTGGCCAGGCAGATCGCCTGATTTGGCACCCCTAGATTATTTCTTGTGGGGATACTTAAAAAGCAAAGCAATTTTTCGAAAACTTCTCAATTTCAAAAATAATTAATTTATTCGTTACTTTTCGAAAGCACTATATATACACTTCACAGAAGTTTAAAATTTTAAGTATATTACACTTAAATACAGATTACATATTTTTTCGTGTAGCATATTATTACACAGGCTAACATACTCTTAAGAAATCTGTTGTTCGATCAATAACAACTATCAAACACTAATTTATTTATAATTTCTGTAAGGGCTGATAATCTACTTATGGCTAAAATAAAGTGAATTTGTAGAAAATGTATAGTTCTTTTGTTACTAAAATTGACCTACTTCAGCATTCTTGTGGAAAATTAATGGGTGGTTCTTAAAACAATATACATGAAAGCTTTTTTTCAGGACTTTCCTTTGGTTTTAATAAACTATTTTCGCATGATAGTTGAATTCAATACTTCAAATAAACTTTAATTTAAAAATATGATTATTTTCTCTTAGAAGTTCCGTTCTGCTTCAGTATTATCCACAAGTTGTAAAGGTAATACCTTTGAATAACAAATCTAAAATATGTCATCTAGGAAGTAAAGATATCATCGATGATAAACCAGACACTTCGAGATCTAGGTGAAAATATTGACAAAATTAATAAGCCGAACGGGAGTTGTCTGGCTTATTTATTGCAATGTAACGGATTCTAAACATAAACACGACTGTAAGCCTGCAGGTAATTACCCACTGCTACCTACCAACCAGATTTAACTGCCTTCTCTGCATTATAATACATTTCAGTGCCACAAAATAAAACGCACGATTTGATGCAGAGAGAGAAATTGCCTCATTTCCAACGCTCTACGGTTTTTGCGTTAATCTTTCACACTTTCTACCCACTGAACGAAGACAGAGCGATGACATTTTTCCAAAATAATTAAAGGAGGGAGTATGTACTACATTCAAATTTATTGTGGCGGAAACTTATAACGTTTAGCGCTGACCGAGCATATTCCCAGTCAGGGTTAGGAGCCTGTTGCGGTAAAATGAGTGTAAACTATTTGTTAGTGTCTTTGCTAAGTTATATTATCAGTAGTGTAAAAGCGACGCCTACTACCACGCGAATATATGACTTAGACGTACTGGGCGCTAAACCTATACGGATAGTCGAAGGTGAAAATCTATGGAAGAGGAAAGAAGAAACTACCCTCAGACCAACTTCGCGTTTAGAACGTCGTTCGTTTACCACCGCCAGCTCCACAACAAATTTAAACAACCCCTTAAGTGACGAAGAGGAAAATAACAGTGCAGAGTTCTCTCATTCGGCTTTAAGTGAGTTCTTAAACAGTTACGCGGAAAAAGTCACCAAAGAAAAACGTCCTGACCGTTCTTCAGACGAAGACAAAGAAGGTAAGAAGCACTGGAGTCTTTTAAATCTAAGAGAACACAATCATCCTTACGAGGATAAAAAGGGCTGGGTTACACTGGAACCGATACCTTGGTCTTTATCAAAAATTTCCAAGTGGCAAAGCAAATCAACGAGTACAGAGCGTCCCTGGGACGATTTTCCTTCACATGAGAATAAACCACCTCATAATATAGACTACTCCGATGACAGGGTGTCTTCTTGGAACAAACCTACTCCGGAAAACAACTATCATTACGGTAACCGTCCACAAAATAACAAAAACGATTATCAATTGTACTACATAGATGACGATAAACCTCAGTATTCTAAACCTTCAGCAGTGTACGGTCAAACTGTTCATTTACACGCCCATACAGCTTACCAGAGACATCCTGTAAAAGCAAACGGTCATTACAAGCACGACCACAACTGTAATCACGAGGAAGATGTTGGAATCATAACAGATGGCAAGCCTCCAAATTTCCCTTCCAATTATTACGAAAACAGGAGAATAGGAACAGACCTACACTCCGAAATCCACCCCGATGTAGGCGAAGGTGAGTGGGTGCTGCTGTCAACAACGAAAGGCTATAAAGTTCCCAAAAGCAAACAAAGGTCACTGGAAATTAATCCTCAGTCTATCGGTACCCACCAATCGGTGAGCCTTACCGTGCTGCCACCTTTAAAAAACTCCAAAGTCAATATGACCACGTCTCACGGCGGGCTGCTTCAAGTGGATTCCAGTTTCGAAACGGTTGAACAAGCTCAAAAGAAATATATAAAGCTACAGAAAATGAAGGACAAGCCTAAAAGACCTGGTAAACCTATGAAAAAGAAGAAACCTACAAGGGAACTGACTAGTTCAACTATCGCTACCATACCAAGGAACACGCCTCCTGATAGCAGTGCCGTTTTGGCAGCAGTCGGTGCTGGTATGATTCCTGCGACTATGGCTATGCTGGTACCCCTTGCAATGAACGGAAAGAGAAGGAGAAAAAGAAGTATTTTGCTCGCTTCGAGCAATCCTAGTTCTGGTGTACAAATAACCCTGCCACGTTATTTATAGTATAATTTATTTATTTCATTTATTTATTTTACAGCCTTGTTATTACACAACTAGTATAGAGATAAATATTTATTTCTGAAGTAGACATTTTAAATACCTTAAGCCCTGCCCTGTAATATCATCTATATACTCTCTTACATAAATTTTAAAATATTTAGGTTAAATAAACCAAAAGATTTGTTTAACTATAACTATTGAGAGTATATAAATAATTAGAATAATTATACTATTATATAAAAAAATAATTGTACAAATATTTTTCAATATACCAAGATGACGTCATATGGGAAAATTAATACAGTTTACAAACTTGTCTATTTTTGTTTACTAAACACTATTTACAATTTATTATTCGAATCGAAACATTATATACTAAATTTGATATTATCTTCTTGGAAATGAATATGAATAATCAAGTAAAAATTAATATAATCTTGAATTTAGGCCAGGCGGTTTTTGTATTTTTTTTTTTAGAATTGTTCAAATAAAGTTACATTCATTTTTGTTACTCTTATTTAGTAGACCAGATATTTCACGAAAATTTATGATGTCACATTTTGTTTCGGATTTTGGAAAATAAATTTTTGCAATAGGTACAACTAACACTAAAATGTTTTATGATAAAATATTTTAAATGTAAGTACCTATTTAGGAATACGTTTTAATGAATAATCAAATTTTCTATTAAATTTCTTATGTATCTTCACATTTAGAAGACAAAAAATATATAGCGTTTAAAGAAATATCATATTAGCATTTCAAACAAAATCTGCTGTTTTGAAGACATTATAATAATTGATAAACAAGATATGACAAATTACCGACTACGAATAAACAAATACGGTACTATAAATCAAAACACTTGGATAATTGAATCTACAATTGTATATAGGTACTTTTTTCTTCAAATTCAATTAATTATTTATTCGATAATCGTTGCTGATAAATTAACTAATTTTGAACAAGCCACTTAATACTGATAATTATTTCATAAATTAAAAAATCAACTAACAAAGCTTAAGATTACACTCTGCCTTTTAACATACCATCTTAGCGTTTGATAAATAAATAAGCTTAAAAATAAAAGATTAATCAACAAGTATCACTGACAGAAGAGCTTTCGTTTCATCAAGTTTTAGCTTTGTTTTAAACTAAATAAAAATTGATCACAACAGTTACTATTCTCCATTGTATTTGAAAGCTATTCTGTCGGTTCGTATAAATTAACAGTCTTAATTACAATGATTAAAAACTAATCGCATAAATAATTTAATGTTTATTTTTCGAATAATCTCTGTAATGTTGATCTAAACGTGTTTGCACCCTGGAAATATATTTTGAAATACTATTAGTAGCATTCTGAATCATTTGCAAACCTAACTTAGCTTTGAGATGTATTAATTCCTTCATTAAATCAATAAAAGAAGTGATTTTATCGGGAAGGCCTGTAGTTGTTTGTACACCAACTGTAGTTGTTTCGATTTTGTCGGTGGTATTCAATGATGAGGATGAGCTAGGTACTGTTGTCGTATTTGTATAGTCAACTTCATCTTCAGTGTTGATGGTGGGTATATCTTTTTTGTCCAGGTTGGAAAGTATTTCATTATCTATGTCATTTGGAATGTCACTTCTTTTTCTCCTAACTTTCAAGCTCCTCGGTCTTTGTACTGGAACGGTATCCAGTTTTACATCTCTTGTGAACTCCCGTGGTGCACTATCAACCACGAAAACAGGTTCTTCCGCGTAATTGGTTTCAAAATTTAGGTTCCTAGGTCCATGCTCTGGAACTGCTGCGGGCGTCACTTCGGTGACGGTTTCTTTGGGAATGCTACCAACAACAAACTTCTGGTCGTTAGTGGGTGAGTAACTCGAATCGGGATCAACGGGATACGAAATTGGCTCGTAGCTGTTACTTTGGTAGCTTGGTTTTTCACTGTCCAGTTTCATAGATGTAATTGGGACGTTTTCCACAGTGCCTTGTATCATACCGCCGTATGGATTGCGTTGGATTTGTGCTCTTCGATCAGTTAGTCTGTATTTACTACCTAAGTAAGCGTTTCTGGATGCTGGAGATTTGTAGCTGTTTTCAAATAGTGAATTTCCAGGCATTCCCGCTATGACTTTTCCTATGGCTTCTTCCTCAGGCATTCCTCCGGAGTAGGCGTCATTGTAATAATAGGAACCTTCTTTATCCTTACGATCTATTTCGTAAGACCTTCTAGCCACACCAAATGGGTAAAGGAAGTAGCTGGCTAATCCTGCTGTCACCATGAGGCCTACTAAACCTACACCTACCGTGGGCATAATTTCTCTGGCTAAGTAGTTGTAAAGTTGCGTGCCAATCGGTTTGTCTTTAAAAATCTTTGTTGGTTTTGAAATGCTGGTACTGTTGCTGCCTTTATCTCCTGGTTTGCGGCGCCTGGTCTTGTTCTTCTTTCGTTTTGTTGTGGATTTTTTCTTTTTGTTATCTGTGTTGGATATGTCTACCTCCTCATTTTTACTTTCTAAAGGCAAGGTGCTTGAATCTACAGCTGACAGTGTAACATTTGCTGTAGTTGTATTTTTTACAGAAGGTAAATGTGTTGAAGAAATTGTTTTTACAGTCGTTGCACTATTTGGAGTAGCCGGTTTCTTAGTTGTAGTTTCGGCTGTTGAATTTAACTTTTTATTCGAGTTGTTCAGAACTGAAGCTTTAACTCTTGTCAATTTGGTTGTAGTCTTAACGGTTGTGGTAGGAGTTGTAGTTGTTGTGCTTGGTTTTGCTGTGGTGGTAGATCTTTGTTTAAAAATTGGTTTTATGGTTCTGGTTGGCTTATCGCTTACTATAGTTACGTTGTGTTTTACTTCTGGGGTTGGTTTGATGACGGGTTTCTTAGTTGGAGGCGATTTGGTTGTTGCACCAGAAGCCTGTCCGCTCAATAAAATCCAAGTGGACAATCCGCTGTTGGTGGTAGGTCTCTCTATTTTATAAAAGTTTAATTTTTTTGTCGTCTCCTCCATTTCCAAAGCATCTTCATCGATGGGTATAGCGACACCGGCGTGAGAATTTTCCATTTCATTTTTAATTTTCAGTTTGTTTTGTACCTGCTGTTTTATTCTGGGAGGTGTCCTGATGTCGTGCATCATGTCCAGAGGAGTCGTATTGTTTCCTTGCTTATTTGTAACGGTTTTTGTGGAATTTTCAGCTAACGGCGTTGATCTAAAACGAAAAATCGAGAAAGTAAGAGATAAATTTGTCTAAATATATATAAATTCAAATGACATAACAAAGGGAAAGAAAACACAGCTGTTAGTATTTAAATTTTATTTTTCCTCCGTTAGTTTTTACATTATAATTTTAAATAATGCATTGGGACAGAAAATAGTAGATAATAAATAAATAAATAAATAGAAGAATATAGAAAAAACTAAAATCTAAAAGACATTTAAGATTCAGGTAATGAGAACGTTTCTTCTCACTTTTCAGAACTTATATGTATTCAAATAAATAAATAAATAAAAATCTGCCCTAATTAAAATTATGCAAAAGTGAAAAATAATAGTAAGTAACATAGAAATTATGCACAATCAAAATAACCCAATATAACTATGTTTAAATATGTACAACAGTTAAGTATATATACCTCTTTGAATTATGTATTAAATATTTACATCTTTTAAATCAATTGAACAAAAAATAAGAGAAAGTAATATATAACCCTTTCGAAAACAGAGCACACACAAAATGCTTATTAGTATTCTGTAGCGTAATAGCTTTGGTAATAGTGCATGAAATAAAATTTTGATAAAAAGTATGCCTTTCGTTAGGAGACCTTATACATACCCTTATCACATTATATATTACGAAACGGTTTTGAGATAAATGGTTTAAGAAAGGATCCTTATTATTTGATCATGCAGTATTACTAGAGTTGTGAAAGAAACAACGGAAACATTCTATATAGTCCAAAAGTCATTGATCCTCTAATTGTTAGTAGTTTTCTTCCCTATGAATTTAATTAGGTCTCTTCCTTCTCTTCCACGTCTGTACTGCCGGTTTATTTCCTTCATACTTATTTCTTAATTTGTGTATTATACTTTCGATATTATCGACACGTTTATCGCCGTCATTTCTTTTATGCACAAAGTCTTGTACGTTTTGCCAGGTTTTAGTCTGATGATTCCAAAACCAACCGTCTGGGTGATGTATGGGTTTATGAAAGTGATTGTAGAAGGTTACAGTATCTTTAGGTGTCTTATGGGTCTTTACACTTAAATACAACAACAGTAATGGAATCCACCAAGGGAACAGTGCCAATATTGTAAAGAACGCTAAAGCGAAGAACAATACCATCGGAATGATATACAAATATGGATTTCTAAGGAAACTCAACAGTTGACTTAACGCGTTCCATAAATAGCCAACAGCTTCGAACATGTTCTTCAGATCCGGCAGCTTTATTCCACCGCTGCCGTCACTTCCATCCCCACCACTACCACCGCTTCCACCGGTCCCACCACTTGGAGAAGCTGCTGCTGCCGGCGCTTGTGGAACAGCTGCTTCGGGAGTTCCTACACCTGGATCAGCAAGACTTGCTCCCGAATTAGCCAAACCAGGATCTGCTAGAGCTTCACCTTCCCCCGCAAGGGGTACATCCTCTTGTACAGGAGCTACGGCAGCATCTTGGGCAGCATCGTAGGTGCTTATTGCAGGATTCCTTGTTCCTCCACCGTTCTGATTTTGGTGAAAGTGGGAATTGATGACTAGATTCAAATCGGAACAGTCCATCTGTCGTGAGGATAGAAGTGAACTAGATATATGGACGGTAGGACAAGGGGAACCACCACCTGCTGCTTGTTTTGTTCCGTCAGAAATCATATCTAGATTGAAAACACTGATTGGATTGCCGACAGCAGTCGTAGGAGCTGCTGCTGCATCGACTATGTCTGGAACATCTGAGATAACCGAAGGGACATCGTTGATCGAGTATGGTGGCGAGTATGAACTCACTTCTGGAACTAAACTAGGGTAATTTGCATCTCCTCCATAGTCGTTACTTAAAGGCGACACTGAACTCAGTTGATTTAACAAAATAGGTGGAGAAAATGAACTAATTTCCGGATTGAGACCGGGGTAATTATTTTCTGGAAAGTCATTAACTAATGGGGAAATAGAACTTACATCGTTTAGGGATATAGGTGGCGAAAATGAACTAATTTCCGGATTAAGACCGGGGTAATTATTTTCTGGAAAGTTATTAACTACTGGAGAAATTGAACTTAAATCACTAAGTGATATTGGTGGTGAAAATGAACTAATTTCTGGATTTGGATTAGGGTAAGGCACCCCATCTTCATACCAATTCTGTTTTACTTCACTTAAATCGGGATTGTCAGACCACTTCGTTATAATTTTGTGGATGGTTGGTTTTTCTTTCCGTTTATGACCCGATGTAGTATTTTTAACATTTGGACGACTTAATTTTATCGTGACAGGTTTTACGGTATTCTTAGAAGCATGTCGTAAAGTGGTTGATATTTTCGGTTTGGTTGTAGTAAATTTAGTTAATTTAATAAGAAGTGGAACAGAAGTGGTTGTTCTATACACAGTTTTAGGATATTTTGTTGTTGGTGTGGTTACTCTATTTATTTTTATCTTAAAAGGAGCTTTGGTTGTGAGTACTTTGACATTTTTATTAATATTTAATACTACACTAGAGTTCTTTTTGCTGTCAGGTACTTTTACGTTGGATGTTCTTATATTTGAAGTCTTTGAAACAGTTTTTGTTACTGTACTAGTTGGTTTATTTACATTTGTCGTTACCTTATTGACAGTGTTAATTTTTACAGTTTTATTCCTAATAGCAGTATTACCAAAATTATTAGTAACAAAGTTTGAATACAAGCTTTGATTCTTTGTGGGCTTTCGCTTCAATTTTCTACCTGTCTCTGCACTGTTATTAAAATTAGTGTTCTGCGAACTACTAACCAATAAATCATCGTAAAAAATATTATCTTTGAGTTGTCTTGTAAGATTCATAACGTTTAACTTTAAAGCAATATCTGAAAAGTGAGGAGAAATGTTGGATGCAGATAAATTAAAAGAATATTTTTGATCTGAATTTCGTGTTGGATATAAAGAAAACCTATTGTATCCTTCTGTAGTGTACCTTGTCGTCGTCGTCGTTGGTGCTGGCAGGGCATGTACCACAAAGAATGTTGTCGTTAATAACAGACCTATTGGTCCTGACCACTTCATTTTCATCTGAAAGAAAAGATATCATCATTAGTAGTGTAAATAATAAACAGTACCTACTATCAATGAACCTAAAATTATAGAGTGTGACATGGTTTCTCCATTAAGTCTAGAGATAGTCAACACAGTTGTTCAGTGTTGACTTTTGTAGGTACAGTAAATGACAACATATCGTGTTACAAACAAAAACAATGTGAATTGGATTCTCTAGGCTAAGGTTCACATTATATTTGTTGGAAAAAACATTCTACCGCTAAGGTCAATGACATTCTCTGGGAACCTTGTTTAATATAACTAGACGTAATTATGTAGTATATACCAAAACTGCATTAATTATACTTAGATTAGAAGGAAATTATTTTATTTATGTGTGAAATTAACGTACTTATTATTATATTATTAAAAGTTGCTGTTCTTTTTTCAAACAGTTGAATTACCTACATTAAATTATTAAAGAAGAAATATTTGAGGCATTTAGTAAATTCGTTTATTTTTAAGTAATTGCAATCAAGTTTTTATCTTCTTATTTGACTGTATGGATAGTCAAAAGTATCTTCAAATTGAAAACAGTGAATGATTTTCTTTTTAATGATTTATCTACCAATTCTCGATATTGCAGTTTATCATAAATAAGTTTTGTTAAACTTGTCTAGTGATCATATAAATATATTTTATTTTATGTACAAGGTCTGTGGTTGAGTTGCTGCAAAACTAAATAATTGGAATAACTACAGGGTGTTTTCAGAAGAAGAAGCACAAATACCAGTGAAAATATAACTAAAAAAACACGTTTTGCGAAAAATTGACCTTAGTAAAATATTGAATAACGCCTGTAATTTGAAAACCAAGAAAGGTCAAATACCAAAACCAAGAAATAGTAAAATTTTATGCAAATGCTTCTTATAGGGGGCTGAAATAAGTAGTATAAATTATTTTTTGCTGCAACTTATTTGTTTGAGTATTCAAAAATACGTATCAGAGACAGTCTAGTTTATTTTAAAAATTTTACTTCTCTTGCTTTTTTGCGCTAAAACTAACCGTTTACTATTAAAAAAATAAATTTTCGTTAGTTTTACAACACATAATTGCAACTAAAAAATATTTATTTGTATTCAATATTGGTTATTAATATAACCATTGTTACAAAGTTATACTAAAGCAGAAGAAGAAAAAAATAGTATAGCCTTAAATTTTTGATAATTCATAAAACAAATCTAAATCTCAATGATTATGACTACTGATTTATGTTAATTTGTATTAAATTATTTTATTGAAAATCATATTTATTACCAGTCAAGAAAAAGCATTATTAATATGGGAAATGTGACGTATATACTTATTTTCTCTATATGTAGTATATTTTAGTAGTAGTATAGAATTAATTATAATTAAGGAAACAGCAGACACTGATTAATATTTATTTATTGTATAAGTATTTTAAGTAGCATTTAACCACGCAAGAATGTTTAAACGCAAGAAAATCTAAGTAAAATATGACTGTTCCTTATAAAAAGAGACATCCGTAACTTGTATAAATTTTTCACAAACTTCGGCAGATGTTATGCTTTCTGAAAATGATGGCTACACTGCTACAAGGGTTAAGGGTTGTTATTAAGGGAAGGGAAAGGAAGTTAAATGTGATAAAACAAAAAACGAAATGTGTTTTACCAAAAGAGTAAATGTTAGTTAGTAAATAAATTAAATTTGATTCATTATATGTTTACTATTTTTTCATTATTATGCTACCGAAATAAAGTTATTTTATTCCACTAGTGGATACAGTATCACTTTAGATGGTTCATATGTGTGGATAAACGATTATAAGGTGGATAAAAATTGTTTATTATATACTGTTCTACTTTCTACTTCTACTTTTATCAATAATTACATTTATTCATACATATATTGAAATATGAAAATCTAAAAGGACTGTCTTTTTAAATTATCTAAAACTATAATTCTAAATAAAATTTCAGCAAACAAGCAGCAAGTTCTCGTAAATAATATCACATTTTATTCTCAATTACATTATTTCGTTACTCGAAATTAATAATTACATTTTTATTTGTACTTAAAATAGTAGAGAGTAAATAAGAAATGATATGAACCATGAACCTAATACGCTACAAACATGTAACTAATGTCAAACTACACCAACCCACAAAACTATCAAACAAAGGGTAATAAAAAAATAAATATCCGTAGATCAAACATATCTCTAGTATGTCTCATTACACCAAAATAATATTTATTTACTGTCCTAATTTTTATAATATCCCAAATTTCAAACCTGTTTTTCTCAGATGATGTGAATTTTAAACATATGAATTAGTTGATGATTATGGTATAAGTACAGTTTGACAAATTATATTCAAATTAATTGCTACTACAATGCAATATCACTTTTAGTTCAAGATCCGGATCTTAGAAACTATAAATTTTCACTTCCTTTGTTTGTTCCTTATAGGATTAGTGAACAGAATAATGAAATTTGATGCCAAGTAAAGTTATAAATATTCTAAATAATTATTTGGATACAAAGATCCTAGTAAGTTTTACAGGTTAAAATTCTTTTCATCAAAAAATTTATAAAAAAGAGATAATATATAATTTTGTTCCTTTTTTCCAAGGTATTTCTAAACAACCATATGACTTATGTATTAAAACAACAGCAAATTATTTTAAGATTAATTATACTATCCGCACAGACGTAGGTAAGTATTCGACATAATTCGAAATTGATAGTATACTAACGGTATAAAATTCTTTGGCGCCTTTCTACAAGACTCACATATTGCAAAGTAGAAGCAGAAGTGTCGTCTTATGCACATGAAACCTGTTTCGTGTGGAATCCCCAATACTCGTTTTTTTTAGAAGGCTCGACCTGATATGGGCTCGATTATAAATTCTTGTATGATAAAATGTTGTTTCATTTTCAAACTAGGTTATCGGGTTGAACGATGAGTCATCAGGATCAGGAAATAAGGTAAACAAACTCTAACTACTATATACTTTTTAATATGGAACCAATTTCAAGGATGCTGGAAGATTCCAGAAAGTGTTTATGCATGGCACTACTTGTGAATCTAAAGGAAACAACTTCAATTGGAAAGGAATTTTGGTCCTACACATACTTGTTTACAATCTTAATTTGAAATATAAGCGTGGGGCTGTGTAAGGTGATCTTTTGAGGAGAAAGTGTGATTTTATATTTATAAGCAGAAAAATATTCAATAAATATTAGTTTTTGTACCCTCGTTTAACAACTGGATAATTTTCAAAATATTCGTAAGCTCTAAAAAATATCCGGATATAAGTTGACCTCTAGACGTACTAGTGCTTATGTGTAATTTTGATCGTATATTTCTCATTGAAATAGGCAGTTTTTTATATTATTTTTAGGAAAATTCGTAAAAGCAATCGAAAAAACAGCAATTCATCACTAATACTCGTATATTTCTGTCTGACTTCCGTCTATTTTTTGTATGTTGACGTTGTTAAATCACCATGTTAACGTGTTAGGAAATTTAAACTCTAAAATTTTTGTTGATAAATGAAAATGATCCATGTTTTCGAGAATAATGAAAGAATAATGAAATAATGAATGAATATGATACGTGCACGGTGGGCTTGAACATGACTTAAATGCGAAGTTTTAGCACCACCGATTTTCTCTCAGCATTCGATTACTGGAGTCATAAGAAGGCCAGAAAAAAAATCCACCGTAATCCTTACAGCCGTTTTCAAAAAAACACCCTTTTTCAACGAAGAAAAATTCACTGTCCGAGATATCGGGATTTTTCTACCTTTCGCTCACTTTTAGTTAGAAAAATGCTTCCTAAGGGCGCTATACCTTCCTGAAAGAGGCCTGAAGAGATCATGTCTTTTAAAATATTTCCAAAGCAAGTTAATGCATAATTATGAATTTTTACATGTAAAACACTCGTTAAATGTTCTAATAAACTACATAAAAACTGTTTAAAAATTTTGGTGAGAGACTTCTCAGACAGGGGTCTTACGGGTAAAATGCACCCCAATCAAACTGTGATAGATATGACCTTTTTTAAAATATATGCACTCTTGATTTACTTGGATAAAATGCTTTGTTTTCAAGAAAAATCGATTGTAATGTTTTGATGCATAATCTAAGGAATGGAAAAAGATTAAATGAATAAGTAACAGGCCATGAAAACAAACTTACTTAACTTAAACTTAACTTAAATTAATTTGGCAGTTAACTGACATATGAATTCAACTCATTCGCCATGAATGTCGTCTAGCTCGCGATTAAAATTTTGAATTTTTTCTAGATTTTACTTAATAAAAAAAATTGAGTTTAATAAACTGTTAAATTAATTCAAGTGGATCGGTCAGTGGCCGCGCTGTTTAAGGCGTCGGTACTTGAATCGAGGTGACTAGATTGCTATGGGTTCGACTCCCGCAACCGGTAGACCGTATATAAGCTATATTCGTGGAGAGGATTGGCACCCTCTCTGCGGGTATGTTAGGGTGGAAGAATGTTGGCTTGGGTCAATATGAGAGATTGATACCGATTGACGTTTGACTACCCCCCTAATTAATGAGATTTTCCAGGTTTCCCTCATTGCTGCAGGGCCTGCTATTGGTTAGGGCCTACCAACGTAAGTCGTTCCTTGGCGCAAATGCGGCCTGCTTAATAATAATATGCCGCACAAGTCATCAACTTCTGGGCTAATCCTCGTGATTAGAATGAGAGGTAGAGATATTATTATTATTAATATTATTATTATTATTATTATTATTATTATTATTATTATTATTATTATTATTATTATTATTATTATTATTATTATTATTATTATTATTATTATTATTATTATTATTATTATTATTATTATTATTATTATTATTATTATTATTATTATTATTATTATTATTATTATTATTATTATTATTATTATTTAGTTTTCTGAATCTTTGAGACAATTATTTTGTAACATCAGAATTTTTACAATGTTTTTCAATATTACCTCTTACGTTTTATTATGAATATTACCTCTGACATAAGAAGCAATAGAAATTTTACAATGATTCTCAATATTACTTCTTACCATCTTTTTATGATTATTACCTCAATTACAACAAACAAAGATTGATTGAATGACACGCAATCATCTAGAGTCATCTATACAGTAGGGACAACTAATGTAACACAACTGTCACTTATTTTCACGTGCGTATTATTTTTTATTTTTGGTTTTGATTATTTAATTATTCAGTTATGTTTTTGAATACAAACAGGAAATTTCATCAAGTCATAAATTTACAAATAATAACAAAATCATAATGTTCTTTGTTATTTTATTATACTGCCCTATATAAACAGGGATGTGATTTCTTACAATTGCAAACAATAACTACTACAACTAAATATAATTGATCTAATTTTCTACGAGAACATATAAATATATATGGTAAAAACCACCCTGTAAGATTATTCAGCTACTTTCGTGATGAACTCGCATTTTGATCAAAATCGCAGGAAATGCTTCAGTGGCCAGACTATCTTTGAAACGGTATTTTAATTATTGTATTCAGATTTTATAACGCATAAATATTAATCATATGTGACCATTACCATATTAACTTCGAGTGTAATCCCGTTATAATATCGCCGGTGCTGGTACTTTGTTAAATACAGTGTTACAATAAAGTATTTATAGCGATAATTCAGAAGTATCGCCTTTTCGTAATGCGTTTTCTAGAACGAGTATGTTTCATTCACTTCATTGGCAAGTTCAGCGAACTTGAACTTGATTCAAACCGTTTTAGGAAATTGTACGTGAAGAGTTATGTAATATGAAATGTAAGAACATGTGAAATATCTTCGGTATGAGACAAATGATGATAAAGAGCAGAGCAACTTACTTTTCGCGTAATATTCTCCACGGGTCACTTCTAACTTGCACTGTAACATCTGAAGAACTACTGGTGGGTTCTTGCTGAGGCCTCGAGCGGACGAAGAGCTCGGCATAGCGGTACCCATTGCTGGCACCTGAAATACACCTTACGTTACCATCGCACATAAAAACTTACTTATGTCAGTCAGGGACACATTGTCCGAGGGAAAGGTTGGGAACGGACCTTCTCAAATACAAACCAATACTTTTATTATGTGTAGGGTTTCCCACCAAAATAATGATAACTTTTTAATTTATTGTGTTAGGGGTACGAAAACATTTTTCCTATAAAAGTTTAACTTAGACTAAAATAAAGGCGCCGATCCGATTGGAATCTCTTCATTATTTATAAATAATTGTGACAGCTCCCTTTACCATTAACTCTTTTATTTAACAAATCGATTGCAGAGACTGAATTTCCACAATTAGCGGTTAAGATCCGATAGATATAGCATAAAAGACTATTAGGCTACTCAATGAATGGTCGAAAAGCCCCAACACCGAAAAATTCAGCGTTGGGTCCCAAGTCCCCACCCCTAGCCCATCCGTTTCAGGGGGTACCCTTTTTTTTTGGTTTTTCGCTTATTGCTTGAAAACTGCATGGAAAAATTCTTTACATAAAAATGAGAGACTAAAATTTTCAATTAAATTCCATTAATTTTCGCTACGATTCACCATTTCATAGATATATATTTCTTGATAAGATGTTCAAAGTGCCCTCCGTCCATTTCCCTGTTTTATGGTTTTCAATAAAAATGACTTTCTATGAACAAAAACAAACATTTTGCTAACGTTTCGAAAATCTTTTGTATTTCAAAAAATAGGTAGTAATAATTAACAAATTTAACGAGATTTAACCACATAGGATTTTAACTTTTTTTATCAATTTAGCGAGTAAAATTTACAAAACCTGTTAAAAGTTACGTTCGCGGACCTCAATGCACGCATTACATCTTCGAATCATGTTTCTTTCTGCCGGTGAGGCTTTACCCCTATCGGTAAACTCTTCGATATTGAAATGGATTTCATAAACGATGAATTTCAGATGTCCCTATCCGGCGGTTCGATTCGTCGTTCTCCGGATGTTCTCTTGAGGTCTTGCACTTGCAAAATGTGAGGGTGTCTCATCATATTGTTAATTATTACTACCTATTTTTTGAATTACAAAAAATTTTCGAAACGTTAGCAAAATGTTTGTTTTTGTTCATAGAAAGTCATTTTTATTGAAAACGGTTGACTTTAGAGCAATGAACCAAGAGAACTATTTTTGAGTAAAATTCATTGGCACTTCGGAATTTGCTGTTAAATGTCAATTTTTCCAGTGGCGTAAAAGTTATCCAATAAATTCGAGAAGGGTGTGAAAAAGTAGCTATTAATAGTGGCAATGCGTTTACAAAAGCTCAGTCCTGTAGTTCAAACGGTTCCTAAGATATTGGAAAAAACTAAAAATAAATTAAAGTTTTGACACCGTATATCTTGAAAACGAAAGCCCAGATAGAAAAATGGAAGAGGAAAAACATGTTTCTTTTTTCAAGAGGAATTTACAGTTTTCCGTTGCGACACTTATTTAGAAACACCCTGTAGGTATATTTTAAATTTAATATTAGCAATTTATGCATAAAGAAAACACGTTATATGTACGGATGACTGATAGTACAAGTAACTGATACTACTTTCGTAATAGGTCACAATTCATCGACATCAAAATATTTTCTTATTTCTGTTTTTAATAAAACAATGATACCACCAATATTTTCTGATTATACAGTATGCGCCAAAAGTATGGAATAAATTCAATAAAAACGAAACAATTATTTTTTGGGAAAAATCCTCGAACAGGTCGATTTTTAATTTAAAAAATACATATTTTAGCGTAAAATGCGATTTTCAAATGTCATTTGTTTTCGAGTAATGACGTCATCAATTTTTTTTAAATGGCAACACCATATTTTTTCCTTGATTCTGAAAGATCGTTTAATTCTCTATCAGACAGTACTAAAATTTTGCCCTCTCACATAGGAAAGTTTTTGAGTAAATGACGATTGAATGTTAGAAAACGTAAATCAATTAAAATAAAGCAAAAACATTATCAATTTTAGTGTTTCGAATTCCATAGTTCTATTATGGATCACGTAGGTGAAAATCTTTGCAAAGTGTCATTGTCACACCGACTTTCTAATAAGTATTGTAAGCGACATAGAAATTATTATTCAATTTAAAGTATTATGGCACATTTAACTGTTACTCAAAGAATTGAAATTTTAATTCTTATCGGATGCGTTAATATGACTAGAACTCGGCAGGAAGTTTGCCATTTATTTAATGAAAAATATCCAGATCGCCCTATCAGCCAATCAACAGTCGGTAAGGTACAGTCTAAATTTAGAGTAACTGGCAATATTGTAAATATTCCAAAACCTGGACGTCCAAGCATTAATGAAAATCAGAAACAGAACATTTTGATAAGTATGGTGGACAATCCTCATAATTCTTCACGATTGGTTGCATTAAACAATGACACTAGTCAGAGCACAGTGCTACGTATCTTGAGGAAGGAAAAATATCATCCCTACAAAATTCAACTTGTGCAGGAACTCAATGAAGATGATCCCGATCGCCGCTTACACTTTTGCGAAATTCTAATGGATTTATGTCAAGGAAATAGAAATTTACACCGGCAAATACTTTTTTCAGATAAGGCCACATTTTGTCTGAATAGTACAGTAAACCGTCAAACTTGCAGATATTGGAGTCGGGAAAATCCTCATTGGATGGCAGAGACACATACCCAACACCTCAGACATTAAATATGAGGGCTGGAATAGTTGACGACAGAATAGTAAGGCCTTTCTTCTTTGAATCAACCCTTACAGGACAAAGATATTTAGAGTTTCTAGAAAATGACCTTGTTCCGGCCCTTGCAGTAATTTTTCCTAACGATAATGACCCTGACATTCCTGACGATGCCATATGGTTTCAGCAAGACGGTGCACCTCCGCATTATGCGCGCCCTGTACGAGATTTGACAACTGTTTTCCTGAGAGGTGGATCGGCAGACACGGACCGATAGAATGGCCTGCAAGATCGCCAGATCTTACACCTCTTGATTATTTTTATGGGGATACTTGAAGTTAAAAGTGTACATTAATAAACCACGTAATTTAGAAGAACTTCAAAATCGCATTCGGGACGAAATACGCAGAGTTACCCCAGAAATCATTCATAATGTGCAAGAAGAATTTCTTCACAGACTTGCGCATTGTCAAGAAGTTGGTGGATGGCAATTCAAACATTTAATTTAAGTATAAAATTTAATCAATTGTATTTTTTACATACCTCAGAATTGTTACTCTTTTATGGATAAAATTTACGTTTTCTAACATTCAATCGTCATTTACTCGAAAACTTTCCTATGTAAGAGGGCAAAATTTTAGTAAGTACTGTCTGATAGAGAATTAAACGATCTTTCAGAATCAAGGAAAAAAATCGATGACGTCATTACTCGAAAACAAATTGCATTTTACGCTAAAATATGTATTTTTTAAATTAAAAATCGACCTGTTCGAGGATTTTTCCCGAAAAATAATTGTTTCGTTTTTATTGAATTTATTCCATACTTTTGGCGCATACTGTATAGATACATACATTATGTATAAACTGGTTTTATTGATCATCAAATGGAATTACTTTAAACAAACTAACTAGGTATTACAAAATTCAAGAAACGAACAGTTTTATCTTAACAATTATTATTATTATTATTGGGAACCATCATTATTTATTTCACAGCTATATAATTATTATGTAATATATAAATTAATGCAGTCAAAAATTCTATTTCAGATATTTTAAAATCCTAATACTTTACAACAATTAAACAAAGGCATCTTTTTTCAACATTGATTGCTGGAAAACAAAAATGACTGCCTACTTGTTGTTTTTGAAGTGGAACAGATTGCCCTTAGCATGCAGGTCTGAAGACCCATTGTGCATGCCGCTGACTGTAGAGTCAACGCAAACGCCAGACCGGCTCTGTATCTGTCTCAAGAAGAAAGGAATGGTGCCCCCAGATACTCATGTCTCTTTACCAATAAACAGGCACAGTTACAAAGGATGTGAATAGAATACTCATCTGCGCTGTTGCAAAGTCTGCACCTTGCAACATTGCTTAAGCCAACTCTATTTCTATTTTAAAGTACTGAATAAAATTCATACCTTTTGAATGAATCATTTTTCTTAAAACGCGTTAACTGATCTTGATTTTTCCCCATCTTTCGGTTATATAATAATTAATTTTTCTTCAACCCCGTAACCCCCAGCTACCTCTACTTTTTGTTCAAATGGCAACATAAGTCATGATGGGGCTCGTTAAAAAGCTTATAGAAAACCGAATCCAGCCATACCAAATAAACAAGTTTTATGTTTTCAATAGCACGGTTTTTAGGGTTGTATAAAACACCTACTTAACAAATGAAATAAAATTTAATTATCTTCAGTGTTATCCTCCATAAATTTGCACAGAATAAAATAAAGAATTTGAAACTGCACCTATCCTTACTGGCCAGGCTTTCTGGTTAATGTTTCGCTTTAGTTGTAAATTGGAGTTCGAAACGTTACTATTGTGTCAAAATCGAGTTATTTACTGAATCGCTATGGTATTGTTGGTAAGGCAACGCATCGAAGTCTTGATATTGCTTAGATGTGAAAACAAAATAAGAAGTCTGGCTATGTGCGATTTATTTAATGCCAAATATCCCGAAAACCAAAACTCGCAAGAGACAGTAAAGTATTTCACAAATTTGAGGAACACTGTACAGTACAGACTTTGCCCAAAACTGGACGGGCACGTGCTGTGAATGAAGAGAAGAAATTAAACATTGCATTAGAACTTGTTGATAATCCTCATACTTCAACTGCTTCTCGAACTACAATTCGAATGTTTTTGAAACAAGATAAATACCACCCCTATAAGGTATGTCTTGTCCAAGAGCTTTTGGAAGACGATTATGATAGGCGATTACAATTTTGTGAGGAAATGATGAGACAATGTGACGACAATAATGGTGTTCAAGGAGACATACTTTTTTTGGATGAAGCTACGTTTTATTTAAATGGAGTGGTTAACAAGCATACCTATCACTTTTGGCCTAAGAAAAATCTACACTGGACATACGAATCGCATACGCAGCACTCACAGAAAGTTAATGTATGGGCAGGTATCATCAACAACAGAATTTTGGGCTATTCTTTTTTGAAAAAAATCTTACTACCACACGCTACCTGGATTTCCTAACATTTGACCTGATGCCTCTTCTAGCTGTGATTCTTCTTCATGAAATTGATCCAGATATACCGAATGAAAGAATTTGGTTCCAACAAGATGGCGATCCCCCACATTTTGGTATTGATGTTCGAAAATACGAGTGGTAGACGGTGTACAGTTGAATGGCCGCCAAAATCCCCCCACTTAACGCCCCTGGATTATTTTCTTTAGGGATATTTGAAAGAAAGAGTCTACCAGGACAGACCAGATAATATTGAGAATTTAAAGAACAAGATTAGGGCGGAGATGCATAATTTACCAACTGAAGTCATTTGGAATGTTGTTAACAGCTTTTACTATCGTCTTGGAGAATACCAAATGGTGAATGGAGGACATTTTCAGAATTTACGGCACTGAGTTTATTTTTGTAAATTATCTAGTTCTTTCAATTGTTAAATGAAAAAAAACTTGTTATTAAAAACCTAAAACTTGTTTATTTGGTATGGCTGGATTCGGATTTCTATAAGCTTTTCAACAAGCCCTGTCATGCCTTATGTTGCCATTTGAAAAAAAAGTAGGGGTAGCTGGGTGTTAATGAGTTGAAAAAAAAATTAATTATTATATAACCGAAAGATGGGCAAAAATCAAGATTTAAAAAGAATTCACTCATTCAAAAGATATCAATTTTATTCCGTACTTCTGGCCATTTCTGTACATGTTGTGAACAGTTGGCCTACGAAATATGTTGGCTACATATGCAACACATAACTCTTGCCTTATATAAATAATAATCGGTAGATACGGTACACGGGTGCGTAGGTAGTTGCCTACCTTGCAATGTCTACATCGAAATGTAGACTACACACAAATCATGTTTATGCATGGCACTGTTACTATTATTTTTATTTTAAGTAAATTACACTTTATTACTCTACCGATTTGTTTCAAGTAATAGTAAAATATTAATAAATAAAAATTTTCATTTCCATTTTCGTTACAAAAAAAGAGTGTGACGTAATTTCTAGGTACAAATATAACAACATATATACAAAAAGTCAATAACCTGTCATAAATTTTCAACAGCATATGTTTTATGATAGAAAAATTATGCATGTTGATAAAAGTTATGTGTTTATTATAGAAATTAACATCTTATTTTAATATATTACGACTGTAGATGACATACTTTAAAGTCTATACAAATCTAATGACTAATAAAATAAGTAATAATCGTCAACTGATGGATATTTTAGACATTAGTAAATAATTTGGAGCTATCCGTTAATGCTTCCGGCTACATAACAAATATTCATCTACCAACATTTCAGCAGCCGTTCAAAGAATTTAAATAGATTTGGTAGAGACCACAAAAACTATCTGCCTGAAGTAGGTATTAAGTAAATACTACATTATGATGATGAATTGATTAAACAAAGTGATGGCATATAGATATGCTTTACAGAAGCATATATTATCCTAAAAATCAAATACAAATTAAATTATGTTTTTAAAAGAAATATACTTAAATCTATACAGAATGTTTGGTAAATAATTTGCTATATTTCATGTGTAACCTCATTTAGTGCGGTTTTTAAGTTACGGGTGTTCAAATAATCTTTTAGTTTGAATTTTACTTTACTTTTGTATCTACGTTGGTGATTAAAAATTGAATAAAACTTTATTTTTCACATATTAAACAGGATGGTCCGCTTTTCACTGGCATCTTGGGAACCGTAAAATATACAGGATGGCTTAGATTAGAAAAAAGTTGGGCCTTTTCATAAACCAAACAGATCCAAGATGTCTGCTGCCGTTGCTGAAATATTGTAAAAAACCGAACAGAGCGATGTTAGAAAAGGCCATCTAGCGTAATTATTTCGCAACAGAAAGAGTTGAAATTTGGTACAGAGGGATAAAAATATACAAGAAATCAATTTACAAACAATCAGTTCTAAGGCCACTAGTTTCTGTTATGCAACATTTAATTGTTTTTTTAATCTTGTGGACCCCATATTTTTCGTTTCGTTTTCTCGAATATTCTTATTCCTCTGTTCAGCTCCTACTGGGAAAATTGATGCTAGATGGCATTCTCTAAAATCTATCTATTTTCCGTTTTTCCACAATATTTCAGCAATGGCATTAGAAACTTGGCAGTAGATGTCTATGTGGTACCTTAATAGTCATCAAAAGGTACAACTTTTTTCTTATTTGAGTCACCCTGTATATTTTACGGTTTCCGAGATGATAATGGTGAGCCATGAAACACGGACCACCCTGTATAGAGGTTGTAAGTAACACTTTAAGCTGTCTTTTATTTATTGAGAAATTGTTTGTTGGCAGACAGCTGACGCTTTATGTAATGCGAGAAAAAGGTACAGAGGATGTTAAAATTTAAAAAAATGTCATATTCATTCAAATATCTTCGAATATATTTGGCACAAATTAACCAAATATGGGGTAACAATTTATGTAATGAAAGACAAAAAACTGTTGAATTAGTACCTAAACAAGCAGTGATGAAAATTAAATAAGTAAATTTTTTTATTTTATTGCTTCGACACTTAAAATTCTTAATTCTAAATAAACTTTTGACTTTGACATTTTTAAATAATTTTAATTATTTCAACTATTAGCATGGGAAGTTTCAAAGCCAAATATCTCGAAAACGGTGCGGGATAACTTTCATAAAGTATATCGTTTTTGTATAAAAAAAGTTAGATAATATGAATTTGATACCAAAGATGAGCTACTTTAAATTATAAAATGCTCTAATGTTTTTAACACACTCCATCTACCACTGCTGACGCACTCTGTGAATTATAACCAAACTGAGAACAGATTTTAATTTCTCGGTCCAAAGAAGTCTAATATCAGCAACATTTTGTATGGATATTAGCATGTATTAAGAAATAAATGAAAAAAACTAAATTAATATTTTTTACATTTAACCCATGCATTTTTTAGACTAAGTTAAGTTCAGCTAAATCGAAATATTTTACCTCAGCTATCTATCCATAAATTTTGGCGCGTACATATAGACAACTCTGCAGATATATTGAATAGTAATGACTGTAAAGGTATCCAGATAGTAAAAAAAAAAACAAAAAATGGAAACAAATGGACAATAGAAACAAAACATCATTTTCTTTTACATGTTAATAAATTAATTTAAACACAATTTTGATTTAAAAATTGACATCATGTTTAAGTTGCGTTTCGCTTATTTGAAAAGGAAATGACTAAGTAAGTACAATCAACTAGATATATAAAAACATTTATTTGAAAAGATTAAGCTTTGTCACGGAAGTATCTGTAATATTTAAAGTATTACAAACTATTTAAGCAGAAATGGTAAGTGGTAAGTAATAGTACATTGTTAAAGTAATAGGGAGTACTTAAGTTATTTGTACGTAAAAGTAGTGCTCTAGATTAGTTTCACACTTCATAACACTTGTAAAAGTAATGTATACAGAGCTGAATGGCAGCAGAGATTATTTGTCCTAAATTCCGCATTACACTTAATTGATTAAATAGTTTTCTTAGAAAATTAATTATTTCCTTTGCGGTCACAACTTTAATAACGAACAATAAATATCAATTAGGCAGACAATAGTACTTAAAGTTGTACACATGTGTTCAAAATCATGACTATAAAATCATTTAACACAAAATTGTCAAAAAATAAAGCAGTATTAAACTTTACAGGAATTGTTTATACAGGGTGTTCAATAAAGAATGGGTCATATTTTAAAGCTGGGGCAAAAATAATGTCACTTAAATCAACTTACCTTGATACAAGGCCTGAGAAATAACATTTTTATTTCATTTTTCTGTGATCATTTTCTTATTAGTTGGGTATTTGTTTTCAAATTTTGGAAAATAAGTTTTTTTATCAGATAAACACGAATAACTAATTGATATTTGAGTTAAATATACAAGGTCTTCTGAGCGCTTGTGCCACTATATTATCCCTTTCAGATTTTTTAAAGATACAGATTTATTGGAAAATGATTAGTTATTTTGAAGCAGCCTTCGAATAGTTTAGAAAATGATATACTCGTTGCATGTCGCCAAAATTAAATATTTTAGAGAAAACTGCGTTTACCGTATTTGTTAATTAATACATAAATTCTAATATATCATTATTTCAAAGAGTTATTGCAGTTTGTATGACTATGTTACGACTCCAGGAGGACCAAATACCTTTAATATACCTGCTAAAGTTTACAAAAATAAGTCATATATTTTTAAATATCTCTAAGGATTGTATCACCTCACGTGAACTATGAAATTTTAGTAGGATGTCTCTGAAAGGATCTTTCATAAGTCAATTGAAATAAACTTAAGATGGCCCTGAAGTGGCATTTTTTAAATAAATATTTTTGTGATAAATTTAAAAGAACATTTGTAAAAACTTGGTTGAATATTTCAAATTGCTGCTCCAATAAACGAAAGCACATGCAGATATAAAATTTAGCTTAAAACTTATTTATAAACAAAGCAGGTTGATAAGACTCAATTACTCCAATTGAAAGCAGATTTTACGAAACCATGAATACAAATAAGTTAAGTACAAGTACAAAGGATTATATAATCAAGAAAATTAAAGTGTACTCGTAGCATATCTTCGTTATATCATCTAAGTTAGATTAGCGTCTTTATATCATCTTGAATACATTGCCAAAGTTATTACCTATTATAAGCTACTTAGAAATCACGTATTTAAGACTACCATAAACAATGAATCAATAGAATTAAGTCTGAAAGACTTAATGGCTACTTTACAGGGGCGTCATGACTTCCAATATTTCGCCTATGATTTCGTATATGTTTTTATTTCTGCTTTTTGAAAAATAATGACTGGACTTAATACAATTACTAATTAAATTCGTATTGGAGATGTTGAACCTTGACTACATACAGATTTTCATCTGCACAAACGCATTCATTATGGAAATTAGTTCTTGTTTCTTCTTGTGAAACACGGTTGCTGAATAACCAGGTGTCATAGCACCTATTACCCATAAAATAATGAATTATTTGTGCTTTGTCTATTATCTATTAGTAGTTATAAGCGAAGCGGTATTTCTTCTAAAATATCTTGAAACATAAATAACTTGTATCTGTGAGTGTTTCTTACAGTCTTATTGATAAGATCAGACATTGAATAATAGTTTACGAGTTACAGTCACCAGGCGAAAATTTGTTCTAGGCATGACTAGGTATTTTTGTTGTTGTATCCTTGTAGGGGTGCTCTAGGAACTAGGAACATTCCATCGTTTCCTAAACTCTTTGTGGGTATCCTCCATTATAATTTTAACAAAGGCTGACAGCCAAAGCATGAGGGCCTGTAAGGACCAGGTCCAAAAATATTGACACCTGATGCACTACCAGTGTCAGGTGGCATTCCCATACTGATCTAGTCCAATCTTAAGATTAGGGCAATTTTTGGTTATGCCTAATTCGGTTTGTACCACAATAGCATGCTATCCATTGCCCATTGATATCGGATGTGTAGGGATCTGGAATAGATCCCACATTCTACACCTTCTTTCCTTTTTGATCCGTCTGTCCTCATTCCTGATAAGTACCGTGTAGGATCTGTCAAACGCAAGCTTGGGAGAAAAATACTGTCAGTGACTGTCTGCAGAACGGGGATCTTTCTGATGACCCCATGCACAGGCGACTTCTAACATCTTCACATCCTACATCTGGTTTAATACCAGTATTCTTGAGACAAAGCATAATTGTTGCAGCCACCTCTTTTAGGTAGATATGCAAAGGTGGCAGACAGCATTACCTCCATTGCTATGGTTGGCGTTGTTTGCACAACTCGAGTTATGCTCAGGCAGGCAATTTTTGTACATGGCTGAGCATTTGTTTAGCTGTTGTCTGTTGAACTTTCGGTCATAAGTGACATGAATAAGTAATACATTTTTTGTAAGGGGTAAATATTATTTTTCTGTGTTAATTTAAATTTTACACCTGTAAACCATTCCTCTACTAACTGGCATTGAAATTTAAAATGCTTATGCTTAGGCTTATAAAAAGTACATTGAGAACACAGAGCAAACAAGGTTCAACACGAATTCCGAGTAAGATGTTTTTGAACGATAATTTATATGACGATTTTACACGATTGTTAATGGTTTTCGAGAATACTTTAGCAGTGTTTACTAGACAAATAATACCGATGTTTATTGTGATACTAATATCAGTTGCATTTCAAATATCTGTATAAATATACCATATTTAAATATGGGTGAAGTGCAACAAGCTCTGCGGGAATTGAAAAATAAAATGACAGCAGGTCATGACCAAGTACCTAGTTTTCTCGCTAAAGATTGTTCCAATGTTTTTGCGGTTCATCTGTTAATAATATTTAATCTCATTTTGTCTACATCGATTTTTCCTGATTGTTGGAAATTTAGCAGAGTATGTCTGGTGTTTAAAGATAGAGATGTAGCCTATTTTAGTAATTACAGACCTATTTCTATAATACCGAATTTTTCAAAGGTTTTCGAGATGTCTGTGTATAATCGTATATATAAAAATTGTATATCTATTTCACAGCATGGTTTTATGAGCCGAAGATCAACGATGACCAACTTAATTGTGATGACTCTACTAATCTAATTCTAATATCTTGGACGATCAAGGACAGGTATTGCACACAGATTTCTCGGAGGCATTTGATCGCATATGTCATTCAACTCTATTGTCAAAGCTTGAAACATTTGGTTTCAGTTCGGCCTTGTTGAAGTTATTTGAATCTTATCTTAAAGACAGACTTCAGTATGTCGCATATAATGGATATTAATCTAATATGTATACTGCTACTTCGGGAATACCTCAGGGATCTAATCTCGGCCCATTACTGTTTTTGTTATTTGTTAATGACCATTCAGATTATATTAGATGCGAACATCTTTTGTATGCAGATGATTTGAAAATGTTTAGCTCTATAGCTAATGAGGATGACTCTTTAAATTTGCAGTCACAGTTTACTAAATTGGTTGAGTGGTGCAATGTCAATAATTTATCACTAAATATATCCAAATGCAAAGTAGTAACGTACTCACGTAAAAAGTCTCCATCTATATTCCATTATGCAGTAAATGATATAGCACTTACAAGGTGTGATTTTATTCGCGATCTGGGAATTACTTTTGATTCGACTTTATCATTCGCATGTAGTGGCTAGTTGTAACAGATCTCTGGGATTTATAACGCGCAATTGTAAGCTGTTTTCCAATGAGTTGGCGTTAAAAACATTATTTAATTCACTTGTTCGATCTAAAGTTGAATATTGTTCACTTGTGTTTTCGCCAATTTATACGTCTTATTCTGCATGTATTGAAACGATTCAAAGAAAATTTTTAAAATTCTTACATTTAAAATGTCATGGACTATATCCAGAGAGAGGTGCTAGTCAAGCTCTCTTATTAAATGTATTTGGTATGCAATCTTTAAAATACCGCAGAGTTCCTACATGGTACAATTGATAGTCCTGTATTATTAAATGAAATCAAGTTCTATGTGCCTCGCCAAAACTCTCGGCAGAATAAAATGTTTATTTGTTCAGTCTCTAGAACTAATATGTTAATTAAGTCACCAATGTTCTCGATGTTAAACTATTTTAATAATTTAGCCAGCTGCTGTGATATAAATGTCTGTAACATAAATACTTTATTACAAAGTGCCAACAGGTATTATTCCCATACTGATATTTAGTTGATTTTATAATTCATTGTGAAATATAGGTATCTCCATGTGATGTAGATTATTTTAATTATAATTATTTTTATATATTGTACTATTTCATGTTTTAAATTGTGTATTTTATATTGTGTATTTGTATTTTTTATTATTATTTTAAATTTTTTTATATATGTGTATTTACTGTTCAATTGTTGCCCTGTAAATGGACTTTCTGTTGGGCAAATAAATACATAAAAAAAATATATATATATTCAGTTGCACGCATCCTAGTTCTACGTATGTGGATTTATATTTAACATTTTTGATTTACCTCATAAAACTATGTCAATGTATCATACAATTTAGCAGAATCGCATGTCATTTAAAATTTGAAAGAATGAATTTAAAATTTGACGCTTCAGATTTGTCTAGTGCCTAAACCAAGCACTTTGTACTTAGGTAAGTTTATCTATTTTAATCAGCTTATTTTGGTCCAAAAAGCATGCGATATAATTTTGTATAAACGTTTTCGAGGTATGTCAATTTAGTGAATTTTTGCATAAAATTATCTAATCTATTTCTTCTTCTCACTACGGCAGGTTAAATAAACATTGAATATAAGCCATTTGAGAACCACAGCGTCTGTTTAAAACAAAATAACTGTCTAAGGTTGCACCGTAACTGAGAAACCTAATGTATTTACTTAAGATAAATAATGAATTTCTAGTTATATGTAATGAATTTAATTACCCATAAACAATAACATATAACTGTGTGTGTCGCTAATATGCAATTATAATAATAATATATAATTATCACCTTGCTGAACGATTCTGTTAATACTGTTAGGATGAGCGTATCTTAGTCCTTAATTTATTTTAAAATCTTATGACATCCATCTGGTAGTATAATACAAGAAACCATTTTCATTATTTTTCTTTATAGCATAATCCATATTTAAGAGCGTGTCAGTTTTTAACAGAGCATGAACACTCCTTTATGAAAGAACTGATGTATTACTTGTAAAACTGGTACCTATATAATAGATAATATATATTTGTTATATTACGAAGTGTTTTATTATCAAATACATCATATAGTCTATTTTGCCTACCTATTCTAATTTCAAGATAATAATGTATTAATTCTAAAAATGTTGTTTATTACTCTGCAAAAAAAGTTGCTGTATAAGTGTGTACTTCAGGATGTGAAAAATGTTCGTGTGTTAATAGATTTTCAAATTATGGCTCTTTTGTACCTTTACAACAGTGTTAAAATTACTAGTATAATAATAAAATATACTAAATTTGTGTAATATATACCAATGGTATGTTAATAGTACACCATTTTGCGTTAACTTAACACACCTTTGTATTCTATATAACTACTCCTAATTGCTTGAGCACAACAGCTATGCAGCTGCAGTATATCACTCTCACGTTTTAGATTACTGTCTCTGTAGTATGATTTTATTGTAAACTTTAGAGAAAGAAAATATGTTCAGATCACTACCAGTTAATTTTTGTAAACTCCTATTATAAAGTGCCTAAACATTTGTTTAATGTTTGTTGTTATTTATGATTTACTATAATGTTATTTATTTCTACGTGCTCTGTTAGAATATATGCTACTACTACTACTATTAATTTTGTTAAATATTTTCTTAGGTGTTAATTTGAATTATATAGTTTTAATAAAACATAACAAGTAAAATGTCTTTAATTTTATGATTACTTAACATCATAATTCTGTAAATACTAGATGTTATAAAATAACATTAACGAAGTCGCAGTCTGTATCTATAACAATATAAATAACACCAAAATGTGTAAAAGTTACACATAACAATTCTTATTACATACAGAGAAAAATGTAAAAATATACACAAACCCGTGTGGACCTCGATTAACACAGTGTTGTGTTTTTTTGTGTTAAAATTTATAACTATTTTTTACTTTATTAGGAAGGTTTTAAGATAATATAAATCATTCTCCTACAATTCCTATCAATGAAGTCATATGTATGCTCTCTGATACCAAATATTAAACCAGGTTAGTAAGTTTAGATTGATTAATTTTTATTTTAGATAATTATTGTCATACATATGATAGGAATTGTAGGAGATTTGATTTATATTAGCTTAAAGAATCTTTCTAATACAGTAAAAACTATTACAAAAGCTAATAATAAAGAATATATGGGTAGATATTGTGGGTGTAATTCAACGGGGCTTTAGTCCGAGAGTAGTTAGTTATTCACACAATATTGTTAATACCTAAAAATATATAAAAAAACGATTACATAAAGAGTAGAAATTTTGTTGTTTAAATAAGTAGGTAATTGTAATGTTTAATTTAAAATTGATTGACAGGTTAAAGTAACTTTTGACATTGTCCATATTTAATTTCAAATAATTTTAATTTATTGGTATAATAAATTTTATAGTTAGATATTTGACTCAACTTAAAGGAGGCCACTTGAAAAAGCAATTCTAAAAATGCAGAAATAGGTCACATTTCATCTATTATAGTTGAATTTTGGAGTTCCCACAGTTTAGATATTTATAGAATGTTTTCATTAAACCAGGTTAGTAAATTTCGATAGATTAATTTTTGTTTTAGATTTTAGATAATTACTCAATTGTTATATTTTCAAGATAAAATCAAAGAAACTAATAATTTTGGAATCTACTCTATTGTGTCGAGTTTACGTGGCAATGTCAAGGCCTTTTTTATCAGTTGAAATGTGCTAAAACATTTTTGGATCACATGATACTTTGAATCATAGGTTGCTTAATTAAAAAGAATGGGGTAAATTCCTTAAATAAATCGATTCATATCTAATTATCACTATAAAGTTATAGAATTTTATAATAAAACGCCGATAAGAAAAAAATCTATAAGATTCATCCTACAAACTTTATTACACTTATATCTAAAGAGCCTTGTACACTAAAATTTAGTTATATGTCTGTAACATACAAATTAATGATAAAGATAGCGAATACTCTCTTTAACGAAAAATAATTTCCTAAAAACTGTAATAACGAAAATATACGGAGGTGACAGCTTGCCACCATCGCCTTCGCCAAAATATCGAATTTCCTTGAATATATTTTATTACATATTTTCCGGAGATTAAAATAATTTTAAATGCTATCTCTTTTGCCACGTTGAAGTCTTTTTAGGTATTAAATTTTAAGCTTTACATAGACACACATTTTTAATGTCGTAACAGCTTAAGTATGTATCTGCAGAAAGTCAATGAGTTTTGTGCTGTTAAATTATTGACTAAAGGATTTCTATTCTTTTACAAATTATTTAGCCTTAAATGGGTACATCACGTGTTTAAAGTTATTCATATAAAGAGGTCTTTAGCCGAATCACATTGTGGTCATATGACCTCTTTCCATATATTATAATAGTCGCCTAACTGCTTAGACTATTCTTCAGACAATTGGAGGTTTTGAAATCAAAAGTTAACATTTTTATAAAATTACTAAATTCATATTTTTATCAAATAGGAAGATATTAATAGTCCTAAACAATTTTTTGTTGCGTTTCACTTAGGCTACATACTCATTTTAACAAGGTAAATGCAAACAAAAAATTGAATTTGTTTTAAGTAGGTAAGAATATTTTGTTAATATTAAGAACGCAGTTTCTAGTTTATATTCCACTAACTTTTATAATTAATATTAAATCTTAAACTTCATAGTTACTTCACAACGTAAATGTTTTCCCTAACAGTAACAACAATTAAATCATAGCTTTTAATTCATAACAATAGGCAAAGGAAAAGTTGCAAATTTTTCTTGCAATAAAAGCCTAATGATTCATTTTCATTGTAACAAATTTAGTATTTATGAATTAAAATTAATTTTAGTGATGACTTTGCGTAAATTTAATTTTTAATTAGATTTTTCTGTTTCTTTGTTTAAGGGTAAGCAATATATTCCTTGAATTAAAATATTTAAAAAAATAGGTGGAGAATAACGAGACAATACTGACTAAATTTTAATACAAGGTGGACCAATAATAGAGCAAGAGTGACATCTTTGGGACTAAATATGAAGATACAGCAAAATATTTTTTTGTAAAATGTAACTGTGGAAAAATATACAGTGTAACAGCAAAAAAATTCATTTTTTGTAAGAACTTGAGTACCGCTCAACCGATTGTCACTAAATTTTCTAGGGAAACATTTTGTAAGAAAAGGAATTATAAGTCAGGTGCAGCCATAGAGGTCGCTGTATTAGCAATGTAGATTTTCTGAAATTTTTTAGGGCAGTTTTCTCGAAGGAGGTAGGAACTTTCAAAATCTACCAAGAGTACCTTTTTTACGTAGAAATGACGCTCTAATAAGATTTTTTAGTAAAGTGAAAGTAAAAAGAAAGTCAACAAAAGTTAAAAGAAAAATTCATCATCAGACATTACTAATTTTTTGTTTTCTTTTTGTTGTTCTCTCTTTTTATTTATATATTTATGTACGTATATTTATAAGTGTATGTATGAAAATTTATGTATATTTAGCCTAAGTATTTCTTGTAATTGAGTGTAAACCTGTTAGAAATTAATAAATCTGTCTATCTATCTATCAAACGTTTCGCCCTTTATGGCTGAACCTGATTTAATATAAATTATTATTTCTTTACTTAAAAAATATTTGGCAAACTTTGGTGACGATCGGCACTCGAATTATTACAGAAAAAGACAATACAAAAAAATTATTGCAACTTTGACACTCTGTATCTCTTTCCACAGCAACATTTACAAAGACGTATTTAGCTATATCTTCATGTTTTTCCCAAAAGATGTCACCCCTGGTCAATGACCAATTATTAATGGTCCACCCTGTATAGTAAAGCGCAAGATCGATATTTTGTAATTTCCAATGTATTTCTTTTTTTAACAATGTAATTTAAAACTTGAGATAATCTGAATTTTTGTAAATAGACATTATTAATATCTGTGAACTGATTTAGATATAGTAGTTACATTGTAAAGTTATTATTAATGTATAGATTTATTCTTATGTATGGTCCATTTGATTGACGCAACTTTCACGGAATGATTTCTCGAGCACATCTCACAATATTACATTTTTCAAACTATGAACTTTCTATTTACACGCAGTGTTACCGTTAAAACTGCATGTATTTATTTAATATTTTTTATTGACTGAAAAAAAATGTGTAACATACACATGTGAGACTAACAGCGTGAAGTGTTACCTATTATTAAAAAGTTTGTAAAGGAGACAAACTTATATGTCAATGGAAATCGACTGTAGTGGTATAAATATTGTATTGCATTGTCAAAATTCTTTCAGTTGTGCCTGAAAATATTTTCAGTGATGGATGATCAGTCATATTTCAAACAACATATTACCCTATTTTTATATTATTAATTTAATCTTATTTCCTTTAATTTTTTTAAGTATATCTTAAACATTATTGTGAATTTAGTAAATATTTGACTTTTATTATTATAATTTATTATTATAAAAATTCCAGAGAAAAATATTAAACACTATCAATCTGTTTTTATACCCAATCATTCGTCAAATATAGGATACCATTAAAATCAAATTTAATTTTACGATATACAGGGTGTACTTAACAAAAAAGTACGTCAGCCCGTTAACTGCGTATTTTTAGCGGCAAAATATGACCTATATACAGAAATGCCTTCTCTCTTCCTTACAAGGTATCAAAGTTAAACTTTTGAAATTTTATAGAAATACTTCTTGTGTTGACCAAATCCTCAAGAAAATTATTGTAAACGACGCATAAAAAACAGAGGGAACGGGGCGGAAGGGATTTTATCCCCTCACTTTTTTCTGATGTGCGTCTACATTATGACGTTATAAAAATGGTCCATAAAATCTGAAGAAGTTATAAAGAACAAACAATTTTAAAAGTTGAACTTTAACATCCTGTATCTATCGAGGGAGGTATTTTTGTATATAGGTAAGTAAAGTTAAATCGTTGTATCTTGCCGCCAAATTTACGCAGTTAACGGGATGACCTGCTTTTCTGTTACACCCTGTACATAGTTTAGTGTAATAATTTGGATCAATAATTCAGTAATTTGAGGAAATAAGGAATAATTTTGTAAATATAATACTAATACAAACATTAATAAATAAGAAAACTAACATAACTGATAACTTTTCTATAACAAGATTAAACAATCTACCTCAAATTTCATTTTCATAATTTCCAAAACTGCTCATATCCTATTAATTTTGTTAATTACCACCTGTGTGTTGAAGCACGATCTATTTAACGATGTAATTTAATATGTAGTTAATTATTATTGGATGCATACAAATTTATTTATATGCAAAAATGCACCAATAATGCGTTAGGAGGCGGCAAAATTTGTAGAAAAATATCAATAATCGTTTATAAAACGGAAAAGCGTTGAACCATTAAAATTAAATGGAAATATATTGGCAAAACATTTTTCTTGAGGGAATTACGGACTTGGAAACATTTTTCTGTATCGGATTGCCATCAATTTTTCTATGGTAAAAGTTCAAACTTTTTAAAATAAATTCTGCCATCCAAAATTTTGATAACATACCGTTTAGTCGTTCCGTTCTTGGAGATAGGTCTTAAAATTTATTGTAATATGAGGAAGACCATATCATTGTGTATATACTACCTCATCATTCTTATAAATAAGGGTATATTTTCTAGTTCAGCGGGTAAACTTATTTCTAAAATGTTCAAATAGCCATTGAAAGTGGTTGGTAATGCAGGGATTTGATTTTAAACAGACAAATGTTTATGTATTTCTTTCAAACATCATTCGTTATTACTTGAATATTTTTTAACTCAGCATCAAATTAGGTAATGCCTATATCTTTGAATGGTTTTGATCTGTTACTACTTTACCTTTTATTTTTGAGATATTCTGAATAATATTTTATAATATTCTTGTTAATTCAATAAATTGAACCTAGTTCACAATTACAGATAGTAAAAGAGACATTAATTGCTAAGCAGTAAATATTTATGTGTTATTAGCTCTACATACCACATCCCCACGTTGCACTGTTTTCAAGAGACGTCTTTCTACCTCCGTATCATGGGCATCCGTGTTATATTCATCAAAACCAATTAATAGAAAACGCACAGCACAATAATTATAACATTTCTTCACTACTCTAAGAGGTCGTATCTTCCTATTCTTGACACACTCTTTACAAGGCCGATTGTTGACCTATCTTGTTAAATCGTGATGATAATAATTGTAACAAAACACACTGGTGGCAATCACCATTCCTCTTCGATCAAGATCAAGACCATTCAACAGCTGAGCTGACGTAAGGCTACGCTGCAAAACTAGTTTGAAGACGGAATAAATTCCCGCTAAGCTTTACAAAAAACAACGAGTTAAGTCACTGTGTAGCCTCTTTGATTCGGGTACATGCGGAGAATGTCTTCAAGAGCGTGCTGTTGGCCGAGTTTGCCAGTTCCGAGCTGGGGAGCATCCTCGTCGGTGGGGACCGGCTCATGTTTGTATACTCCCTCAACACGGACTTTTGGTCAAAACAATTCGGGGTGAAAAAATTTATAGAAAATTGCGCATGCTAGATGGTTTTTTTTAGAATTGTTGATATGTAAATAAATAGGTACCATATTAAGTCTATATTACTCAATAAAATTGGTTCAGTCTTGGTACATATAACTTCCCGCAATTTTTTTTATTGACAACTTGAAGTTACATTTCTTTTCTGCCAATTGGGTTAAAGAGAGAAATCATCAAGTCTGGCTCAATTGGAACTAATGCAAATTTTAAATTTAAAACTACAAATTTCTATTTAACATATTACTACAAATTTTACACAAATCAAAACTCAATAGTCATCATTATAGTGACAATAGTGACAATTTAATATTAGTACATATAACAGGTATAGTTGCGACAAGAATTCGGACGTCTTACGTCATGACTGATGTTACGCAATTGTTTTTATTGTCAACGTAATTTTCGATATTTGGTCCTGTTAAAAACAATAATTTTTTGCAATGTAGTGCAATATATGATGCAAACTTTTTGTATAGTATATAGAATTTATTCCTCCTGCTGTTCCTTAAATATTTTAATGAAAATATAATGAATTATTCATTCGTTCGTATGACGTAAGTCGTCTGAATTCTTGCCGCGTGTATACATATTTTTTCCATGCGATAAAATGATACTAGAAAATTATTTTCATTAAGAACCAAAAGTAAACCTTTATTTTATGTCAAGTACATCTCATATACAAAATAATACAAACAAATGTGTACAAGACGCAAATATAGTAACAAAAAAAGAAAGAAAGAAAAACAAAGAAACGCAAACAAATAATAAAAGGAAACATACAAGTATACCTACCTAAAACAAATAAATATACCTATATCTAAAAGTTCGCAGTTTTCGAGATACAGGGTGTCGAAGATATCGAAATTTGTATTATATTTTTTATTTACTTGAAAACCTTTCGTGATAAAACAGCAATAGTTCTAGATTGTAATGAGATAACTTTAGTATATTAATTACTCAGTATGTTTAAATATTCCGAGTATCACCAGTGGTGTAGAAACCCTGTGGCATTCTTCTTTTATTTAAAATAAAAATGGTACGCCAGTGTTTTAATTCTAAAAAAACCAAACGTAAAACACTTTTAAATTTTGAACAAATAATTATTCTTTCTGCACTTCGTAGCTTGTGCGTGGTGAGACCTATTATAGTTCAGTAATACAGGGTGTCCCGAAATTAGTGCACCATACTAGTAGATTCCCGACGACAAAGGAAAAATTTTGTTTTCGATATTTGTAAATATAATTTTTTTAAATTTTAATATTTAGACACATTTTGGAGATCGGGGATTTTTGGGGGTGAGAAATTCAAATTTGTTTTTAATTTTGACGCTACTAGTAGAGAACGAAACTTATGACACACCATGCTTCTTTTAAATGGCAAAACTTTTTTGCGGCTTAGTGTATACATCTGAGTATTTAAACAATTGATTCTTCCATCGTTGTGTAAAAAATATATATCTTGTTGAAGTCGTTAGGAGTAACTGTTTTCAAAATAGTCCTATTTGAAATATTCAATACAACGAGAAAAAATTGTTTTGGTTTCAGGTAAAGCAGTCTTTTCCGCTGCACAGCAAAATGTTACTTGGAAAAGTTACTCAAAATGGTTAATTATAGATTCCTTCAGCTTTGATATAAATATGCACAAACTGCGAAATGCAGATATAATTATTTGTTTAAAATAATCAAAGTTTAAACAAAATATCTTACGTTCTTTATATATAATTAATACAGTAGCGTATTATTTTTATTGTAAATGAAAGAATAGTGGCACACGGTTTCTACTGCGATAATGGAAATATTTAAACACACTTAATAATTAGACCTAAGACAATAAGAATAAAATTTAAACTTTGAACACACTGTAATCAGCGACATTCGTATGAACTCAAACATAATATTTTGATGTCTAGTATCTAGCTTAGTGTTGATCCATTATATCTGACTCACCCTGTATATTTTATTTACTTTATTGGAAAAAAAAACTTAATTCAAATTAATTTCCAAACAATTCTTTTCAATGGCCACCACGATCACCAGATCTAAATTCTATATGTTTGCAAGTGGATGGAGACAATTTTGAACAGTGTAGCTATGTAGAAATAGATAAAAATGACATAAACTTTAAGAATTTTTGTTTCGCTTTATAGTGGATAGTAGACTTCTTATCTTATAGTTAAAAATTGTTGGACAAGATTTACATATGGATTATTTTTTCCACAAATTGAAATTTTTTATATCTATATATGAAAAAACTATACATAAAAGGTATTTTTTTTTATTTATTTTAGTAGGTCGTTATGATATTTGAATTCATTGACAGTAAATCAGTTTGACGTTGTCGACATTTAATTTCATTTTGACACTGTCGACATTTAATTTCAAATAATTTTAATTTATTGGTATAATAATTTTTATAGTTAGATAAGGAGGCCACCTGATGAAGCAATCCTAAAAATGCAGAAAAAGGTCAGATCTCATCTATTGTGGTTGAATTTCGAGTTCCCACTCCAGAGGTTAATATATATAGAGTATATCAGGTTAGTAAATAGATTAAATTCTTTAGATAATTATTGAATAGAGTTTTGTCTGTGGATGTTCATTAGCATACCTAGATGTTTGGTATCAGAGAACATACATATGACTTCATTGATAGGAATTGTAGGAGATTTGATACATATTAGCTTAAAATACCTTTCTTAAACAGTAAAAAAATGTTACAAAAGCTAATAATAAGGAATATAGGTATGGGTAGATATTGTGAGTGTAATTCAACGCAGGTTGGGGCTTTTGTCAACTGAGTAGTTAGTTTCGCACAATATTGTTAATGCCTGAAAATATATGAAAAAATCTATATTAAACCTGTACACCTAATTGTATTTATTAAGGCAAACAATATACAAACATGATGTGTCACTTCAGTCAAATACAGTTCTCCATATTTTCCTATTCAATTTGCTGTAATGATGGCAATATACATTTATTTATTTACCCATTTCACTTTTTAGTGTATAACCTATACTTGCCGTTAAGAATACTCTGATTAAATTACTTTCCTCAGTTGAGCTGTTTAAAACTGAAATATTGTAAAGACATAAGAATAAAGTTGTTTACATTGACTGAAACGTGAGAAATTAAAGAAATAAGCATTATTTATCTAATTTCTCACAATGCCTTCATTAAAAAAAATCTGAAATAGATATCTTAGTTTAAGCTTTAGATTTCTTGACAATTAGGATTTCTTTTGAAAAAGCGATATGTCTCTCAAAACGCAAGATGTTGAATACCAGCTTGAAAATTTTTCAACAGGTCTTAGTAAAAATTAATAAGTAATAGGTAGTAATATTAGTTGGTATTTTTGACATTTTCTATTACATATCAAACCACGTAAAGTAGGTAAATATATTTTCCAAGAGAAAACAACGTTTTTTTCTTCTGATGGCCTATTTTCTATGTTAATTTTTACACTTTTTCTAGCGGTATTGCCATTTTTAATCATTTATGACGGCTACACATACTTCTTCGGCAATTTCGTTTATTTTAAATGCTTAACATGTCCAAGAATTCTAGTTGAAAACCAGTTCGCGCTTGGTCAGTGCATTTGCATTTAGGCGTGTTTATCGAATAAAACTTTAATTAGTTTTATTCTACATAAAGTGTACGTTTGACACACATATAGACTTTTTAACGGCAGTGAAACTGAAATAAGACCTGTAGTTCTAACAATATATTTTCAAATCTTGCCATTTTTGAAACCTGTAAGTAATCAAAAGTTCTCTCTAGAGAAATCTGATAATAAACGTATGTAACGATGTATTATTTCATCCCCTTACTGTGAGGTGACAACTATGCAAAAACTAGAGTGTTTAATTTGACCCAGTTTTAAAATAGCCCATGGGAACTTGATTCCAATATCCACTTTTAAAGGGCTGCATTTATTTAGGGATGCCTAATTATTTGTTTTTTATATGAACCACCATCTTTAAAATCGGCTTAGAAATCCATTGTTTTATTTTCCTCAGCTATTTTGAAAACACCCTGTATAATTTTTAAAATTTAATAGTAGATGTAAATATTCTTATATCAAATTTTATATACTTAATACTATACCTACCTATACAAAATTCTTTACTTAACAGAGCTCTGTTTTAAAAACGCTTTTGTTAGCGAAATGTAACTAGTAACAATTATTAGTAAACAATATATCAAAAATTTCATTTTTGTTCTTACTGTTTTTTTTTTGAGATTTCTGCTACAATTTTTTAGTTAGAAATACGTTAGAATGTCTATCTGAACAATAAAAGTACCACAAATATGTCTTTCAATTGTCCTGAAGCAAACGATCTTTGTTAATTTGCATCTAGAAGTTTGTTATGCTAATGATAAAAATCACTGATTTTTTTATGTTAAGATGTATTCTTGAAATAGTGTTTAAAAAAAAGATTTTGTACATTTAACATCGGAATCGTTACCTCATACCAACATCTCTAAACGAGATCTTGATCTCGTATCACCTAACTATTTTCAGTGATACTGATCAACAATAGTACAGTAGTATCAGTTAATATTTTGATTTTGTGCTCCATAGTATAAATAAAATTCTAATAATCGAACCTAACCTGATATCTGATATGCTTTACAGCACAAAGCAGACATCTTCTATTTTCCATTTTTGTTGTGCTTAAATAATAATTTACTAAAAACTAAAATGTCCTGAGTCAGGTCAGGTTTAGGTTTTAGACTTAGGTTATTTGTTAATATACCTATTATGATCAGAGTACAGAACTGCTACATATTTTGTAGAGGACAATTTCTTCTATCACAACCTTTTTTCAATGATGATAGCGGGAGATATAGGATCAAGGAGCGCGGAATATAAAAAATGTGTGTAAGAAGTAACTGTTTACCTATTAAAATTCTTATGTGTTAGCAGCATTTTAGTATGTTTACAAGTCATAAATAATATGTGGTCTGTGGCTGACTTTTATGCTTCTGTCAGAGGTTAATAAGCTTTGCACAAGAAGTCACAAGCAAAGTTTTGATTCTGAGGAAATTTATTTAACATTTATTACAGAAGTTTTTTGTTAGTAGGTTTTCTTTAAAGTTTACTCACTGCAAAAATAACTTGATTTATACAATCAGTTACTTCGAGCAACTATAATAGATCTAAAATTTTACCTTTTTCAAATAAATGATGATGTAAATTTTGAATAATAATTTAATTCAAACATCATCATCTACTAATTTCATCTCTTTTTTTAAACTTGGTCTCATATAACTTCTTTTTCTTGATTAAGAACTTGAATAAAACTTTTTTCAACTCTGTTTTTTCTCATAACGAAAATTTGCAATACTCTCCAACTCTCCTAAATTCAAAAACGTACATGATGTTTAAAAATCGAAAGTTAGTTACTTTTCAGCACACATTTATATTATTTGTATCTAAGACAAATGGTGATGTTATTTATTGTGCGCAGCTTTCACACTTCTGTAACAGAAACTAAATTAGACAATAAGCTGACTCACTTGCTAAGCTACAAAAATTAGGTAACGGAATCATTAAAATGATCTAAAAATCAGTTTGATTCAGTTTACCGCCTTAGAAAAGTGATCACTGACCACTTTTTATTACATTCACTGAAGTCACAAATAATGGTCTCGCTTCCTCCAACCTGTTCACTTCTCTAGGCTATAACCGTATTATAGTAACCTAATTTTCTCACAGAATTGTAATACCTCTTGTTGCTAGACTTTCATTTCAAATATGTTTTGTATTGAAGAAGCTTGTGTTTACGTATGAGCAGGTAAATTTCGTGCGTCTGCTGAACTTGGCAGGTTATAAATTATGTTATGAAATTATTAAAATCAGTAAAATGCAAACATATTCATTAGGATTGGTTCTAATTAAGACTCGTTTTATGGGCAAAGAATTACACTTTTACTACGCTAACTACACAAAAAATCCATTCAGGTGGTGGCGATTCATATTAGCCAGACTGTAATGTGGAAAGTGAATAATTTTATTTAAATTAGTAGACAAAATGATTCATATTAGCCCAACTACAGGATGTTAATTAAGTATGTGCCCAAACTTTAAGGGGTTAATCCTTGATTGATTTTAAGACGAAAAGTTCATATAAACATGGGTCCGCAATGGCTTTGTTTTACAGATGTAGGGTGTTAAACTTTGAAAAAAATCAAACTTTTGTATCTATTTTCTGACTATAGTAAGAGCTACTTAGTTGAAACTTGGCACACCCTAATAGGTATTTAGAGACTACCCTTTGCGGGTTTTAAATTATTTTTAATTTAGCCATGAGCGCAGATATGGCTAACCTTTACCAAAGGTGAGTGTTATAAGGAAAAAATGGCACTCCCACCATTTTTTCAAAATTCGAAAGCTCTGTCAATTGAACCAATTAAAATTACACAAAAATTGTCTCTTGGTAATTTTTGATACGGTGAACGGTTTTCGATAAAATTTCTAAATTTCATTCTTATGCACGCAATTTAACTTAGTTACAATTGGTCAGAATTCAATGCAAAATTGCGAAGTAGGTCATGAAAATAAATGAAAATCATGACAGTTAGCAATAATTGTTGTCAATTTATTTAAAAGATTCGTAGATTTTATATTATAGTGTTGATGATTATTTTTCATTCAAAATGATTGAGTTTACTAATAGTGAAATGGTAGACATGCATTTCTGTTATGGAATGGCTCATGGTAATGCTCAAGCTACATGACAGATATCCACAATGTGCAGTGCCTAATGTAAGAACTTTTATAGATCTCCACCAAAAAATTACCAAGAGACATTTTTGGTGTAATTTTAATTGGTTCAATCGACTGAGCCAGGTTGGTTTCTATCTTTAATTAGTTAATATATTTTAGTACGAAAGGACCAAATGTATAATAAATTATTTTAAATTGAATTTTATTATTATTTTGGCAGATTAGTGCAATTGATTTAGAATCTTTTTATGTAAATTTTTTCCAATTTTGAAAAAATCGTTGGAGTGTCACTTTTTTTAAATTCTGTGAAGGTTGGCCATATTTGCGCTCATGATTAAATTAAAAATAATTCAATAACCACAAAATGAAGTCTCTAAGTGCTTATTATGATGTACCAAGTTTCAACTAAGTAGCTCTTATTACTCAGAAAATAGATAAAAAAATTTGATTTTTTTTTCAAAATTTAGCACCCTGTATCTGTGAAACAAAGCCGTTGGCTCCGCAATGTTTTCATGAACTGTTTTGTCTTAAAATCAATCATAGATTAACCCATTACAGTTTGGGCACATTCTTAATTAATACCCTGTATAATGGAGAAATTGAATAATTTTATTTAATTTAGAAGGCAAACATTGCATTAGTAACATCTTTTCTCATTGAAAGACCATGGGCAAAGTTACGGGGGGGGGGTGTATATCGAATTAGCCCCCCCCCCAAAAAAATATTCATAAACATTATCGCACACACATTTCAGAACCGGAATTAAAAAATAATTGCACAGTCCACCCAGGGCTTTAGTTCCCCCAAGTTTGATGACCTAACTTCGCCCATGTGAATGACCGTGATTTGTACAATTTTCCTTTTGCACCTTACACCATGAATAATACTTAAAATGTTTTAACAGCCGATTGTTTTTCTAGTTTCATTATACAGAGTGGTCCGTAAGTAATGGTTCATGGAGACATACTAGATTTTTTATTTCAAATTATTATGATTTAAGAAAAAAAGCCTTAATAAAATGTTGATAATAAAAAAGATACAGGGTGTCAAAGTTGGAATTTAAAAAGTGTTTTTTTTTGTAGTAATTGCACTGTGTTTGACTGTATCAATTTAAAAATTTAGGAATAGATGTTTTTTCAGATATGAGAATTCATAATCTGCTGTCTGTTTCGACGTATTCGTTAGGGGGAGCGTAACTTTTTTGGATCTAATGTTATCACGTTTTTTATTAAAACATCATAAACCTACATTGTTTTTGAGAGAAAAAAAGATATACTTGTCATTAGTATTAAAAATTGACTATTTTTGAGATAATAACTTTTAAACAATCAGCTACATAGTTCCTTGTACAATATTTTAACGTAGGCACCAATAGTGAGTCAAACTTGAACAATTATTAGACAAAGTTTATATTAAAGTTATTAAGTATTTCTAAACGTAAGCCATTTAAAATTTTTTGGTTAAAATCAATTACTTTACAAAATCGAAAAATTCTTACACAATAATTGGCGATTGTTTGGGAAAAGGGGTATATGTCCGAATTTGACGAAAATGAGTTAACCCTACCAGCCTTTTAAAACAGTAATTCTTGTACCTGGGAAAAGAGATATAAATCTCTGCAGGTAGTGAAATTCAATAAATCAATAAATAATATTACTTGTGTTTTATTTAGTTACCTTTTAAGGCTTTTACCTACTACATTTTGTGAAAAGTTAATTGAAAATGTAATAAATGCTTATAAAATAATAACCAATCCTATAGCAATATAGTTTATATTATTAAAACTTATATAAGAGGCATATATTTCTGCACAAATACAAATTATTAAATTAGAAGGTTGTTATCTCAAAACTACTTTTTTTGACATATACCTCTTTTCCCCAACAGTCACCGATTTTTCATATTCAGATATGAGAGACGGACTGTTATTTGTTGGCAATTAAATTTCAATTAACGTACTGGGGAACTAGAATATTTGGGAGGATTTCTACAAATTACAAGGAATTTTGATAAAAAAGACGAAAAATTTGTTCACATTGCAGATTATGCACAAACTAATTCAGAACGACTCTCAGTGTGCATCAGTTGGCGAGTAAAATTAAATAAACCTTATGATAAAACAGGTGAAAATATTGTTTTCTTATTCTAAATGATATGGCAGCTTGTAGATTGTTGAAACCCTGGTAAAAACTTGTACAATTTACATAGTAAATGGATATTTTTTCTAACTTGTTTATATATTTTTTAAATTACATCTAAAGATAGTTGAATTTTTTAGTTTTGAAAATTGCGGACACAAACGACGCACTTAATTATACGTTATATGTGTAGTGGAGAATAAGAACTGAATAATAATGTTAGATTAAAAAAAAATTCGTATCAGCCTCTACCATTAACAAACAAGGATAAGGCGAGATAAGTATTTTAATGGCCTTATTTGATTGATTTCGTCGTAACAGTTGCAGAATATTTCACCGTTGCTGCCGAGCATTTAAATTACCTACCTTAAACATGTTAAGTAGCATCATTTCCCTACTTTCTGCGGTGTTATTTGGGTACAAAAAAACAATGGTCTTGAATCCATATTTAAACATGACTCGTCAGAAAGTATATCTTTACTCAGAAGATAATATAAATATCGATAAATCTCATTTACATCCAAACGCTGTAAACATAATATACAGGGTGTTAAAAAAAGAGCGTAAAATATTTCAGGAGGTAATAGTATGAACCAAAATAAGCAGAAAAGTCTTAATAAACATGGGTCGGCAAAGTGACGGTTTCGGAAATATGGACCACTATTCGTTTTTCAAACATTTTATTTTATTAGGAATAAACCGACAAAGGAAGCTTTTAACAAACAAAAAACAAAGTTACAGAAGATGTTCAAAGTGCCCTCCATCCATTTCCAAGCAGGCACTAAATCTTCGTCTCAACTCTTTCGAAATTACCCTCCTTGGTTTGGATTTCTTGACACGTTTGATTAATCCGTAGCTGCAGCTCTTCCATACTATTTACAGGAGTACCGTACACTAATGTCTTCAAATATTCCCAAACAAAGAAATCTAGATGGTTCAGATCAGGCGATATTGGAGGCAATAAAACAGTTCCGGCCTCCTGAAATATTTTACACTCTTTTTTTACCCCCTGTATAGTAAATTGGTCAAAATTTGAGGCAAAATATAGCGATTTAGCTTAGTTCAATTCAAAAGTTGGAAACTTACAGGATGTTAAAGTTATAATTTAGTTTTGTTTTTTGCTACACAATTGGCACTGCTGAGTTGTTTGAGACCACACAAATTATTTCAAGCTAAATATTGTTATATCTTCTAGAAAGTCAAACCTTATTCATGTCAATCGTTTACGAGAAAATTGCTTCAAATGTCAGATGGGATGTAGGTAGTAATCGTTACAGTAAGGTAAAAAGGGCTGTAGATGGTAGTTTTAACAAGATAATAAATTGAATACATTCCTACATAATTATCTTTTTATAAATTTGCCTTGACTTAAAAAAACCTGATTGCTATTTCGGATTAAATTTGAGGTCTTGGCAATTCTTTAACAATCTCTTGTATGAATAGGATTAAGCAGATAAACTAGATCTTTCATATAGTCTCAAAAGTGAAAGTCGTTTGCATGGATGTTCACTGCCTTGTCCTATTCATTTATGAGGAAATGTATTTTCTTAAGAAATTCCTCACTTCCGTAATAAAATGAGCAGAAGCAGCGTCTTAAAAAAAACACATGTATTAATGAATTTTCTAGGAAACACCTTCTAAAAATCCAAAGAAAATAAGGTAGTGATTTATGATCCCACACCTAATATTTATCTTATATTCATGGTGAAAATACCTTTGCCGAGTAGCAAAATCTCTGAATAAAATATTGGCGACAAATAATGGATTTATTTGCATGTTCATCATCATCTCACAAAAATTCCTCCTAGATAAATAGTCATCTGGTAAAAGATTTTACACTGGGATATAGTGGGAATGTGCGTAAACATTATCCCTATTGCAGACGAAGTGTCAAGAGACTCCAATAATTCTGGATGACCACGAACACTAAGGGTGGATCCATTTTCAACCAAATTGAATTGCCTTTTCTTGCTCAATAGTATGACCGTACTGAATTTTAAACAACTACATATTCTTGATTTAAACTATTTGACATTTATTTTATTTTATTTTATTTAGTATACACCACCCGACAGCCTAAGCCAATGGGTGGCTAACATATAAGATTAGTAAAAAAAAACCTTAAATATACATATAAAATAAACACAGATAATATAGAGAGAAAAAAGTTATACATACATATATCTAACAAAAGAATTACAGATGAAATACAAACTAAGAAATTGAATAAAAGAAAAAACAAATTAACTTGTAGTAAAATAAATATAAGTAACATGATTTGTTAAGTCGTAAAGACCTTTTTCTTAATGCATCTAATAGTATCATGAAAAATGTCCACAGAATTTTGCATCTGACGACAATTAAGGTCCATTACGTACAACGGCGAATAGATTAGTTTTAGGGATAGGAAAATAAAGAGGTCCTTAAAAACGGGTGGCAGAATGGGGGCTGTGAAAGACCAGCTAGTAAGTCTGGACAGTCGATATTTGCGGTTACAATTTTATGTAGTGACCAATGAATTACATATACGTCGTGTGCTTGGGTCATGAAGATGGAATCGGCTTAGTAAAGTGCTTTGTGGTACCCCTTTAGGTGGATAAATATTGTCGGCTCTAAATCATTTCATAAATAATATTTATTTTAATTTTAAATAATTATTGAATCTACTTTTGTCTATTTCTTAGCTTACCTAGATATTTAGTACGAAAGAACATACATATGATTTTTTACTGTATTGTAAGATATTTAATCTAATATAAGTCAATCTTCCTACAATTCCTATCAATGAAGTCATATGTATGTTCTCTGATACCAAATATCTAGGTATGTTAATGAACAATTCCATAGACAAAGCTGTATTAAAACACTATCTAAAATAAAAACTAATATAGCTAAATTTACTACAAAACATTCTAGAACATTCTATACTTAAGTTCACTTTTAAAACTGTGGGAACACAAAAATTCAACCACAATAGAGAGAGATCTGATCTATTTCTGCAATATACCTCATAGAAATGATGATTGATGAGAATTGTAGAAAAATAAATTATATTAGCTTAAACATTTTTACACTATAATAAAAACTTTAATGAAAACACTCTATAAATATCTAACTTCACTTTTGGCAGTACACGATAATTCAACCACAATAGTTAATTATTTGACATGAATTTGATAAAAATGCAGAAATAGGTCAGATCTCATCTATTGTGGTTGAATTATCGTGTTCCCACTGCCAAAAGTAAAGTTAGATATTTATAGTGTTTTCATTAAAGCAGGTTAGTAAATTTAGATAGATTTCTTTAGATAATTATTGAATAGAGCTTTGTCTGTGGAATTGTTCATTAGTATACCTAGATGTTTGGTATCAGAGGATATACATATGACTTCATTGATAGGAATTATAAGAGATTTGATTTATATTAGCTATAAATACATTTCTAATCCAGTAAAAAATGTTACAAAAAGCTAATAATAAGGAATATATAAGTAGATATTGTGGGTGTAATTCAACGCTGGTTCGGGCTTGTGTCCACAGAGTAGTTAGTTTCACACAATATTATTAATACCTAAAAATATATAATAATAAAAAATATTTGACATTGGTTGTTGCCATATCTGATCGTTTACAATTTACAATTTTTTTTCACATTTACTTAACGAATATTACTGAAAATGCGATTTTCTTGTAAGCGGTTGCAATTGACATTAAAGTCTTAAATGATCTGTTACTTTTTTAATGCTAATACTTCAAGCATTACCATGCGGCAGTTATTCGATTCACATAAAAGAACTTTTAGACTGATATTAAAGTTAACTGAACGACTCAAGTTAAATCGCTATATTTTGGCTCTAAGAATACATCTCTCAAATTTGGACCATTATGAAATTCCCTGTAGATATAGACAATAAATTTTCTATCCATAAGTTGTCCTTGTATCGTACGAGAAATCTTTTCTAAAACTCGAGATAAATATCTAAATATTTATTGACAACGCAATATTATATCTACAATATACATTTTTAGATAAATATAGAAGCCTGTGCTATTCTTTGAAGTTAAAAATAATACTCTTGAGGTCCATGTATTAGGCCTTCTTTATATAAATGTATTATTGAATCAGCTATAACTTTTGCTGTTTTCTTCAAATATCCGCCACTTGTTAACATCACTATTGGAATGCTTCTAGAGATTGCTTCCCGAAATACCAATTCATCCCTTTTTATAATACCCTAAAATGAAGAAGATTTGTTAGCAACATAATAGAAATACTATAAGTATAAAAAAATTGCTAATGTTATTATGCAGAGTGTGTGGAAACTCAGTGCAGAAAATTTCGAGGGTGATACTAATCGAAAAAATGTGTCAAGTTCATGTAAAATTTTATCGGAAAGTCAATATTAACGGAGCTACGTCACCTCGGAGTTTTTTTAATTTGTTTTTTTTTGGCTATAACTTCTTTACTACTTGAGAGATTTTTTCAAATTTGGCACACTTGTTACTGATGCAGCTTTAGGCAAAATATTTATATACTGATGAATCTCATTTCTTTTACAATTAAGCAAAGTATGGCTATTTAGAAAACAACTGAATTATAGCTGTCACATTGTTGACGGTAATTTCAAACCATTCATACAAAATAAATGCGGAAACGCAACCTTTTATGAGAAAATAGCCATTTTACTTATTCTAACTTTTGTAGAACACTTTTAGACCTGGTCGCCACGTCGTATGTTTAGCTTGCCTTACTTTACCATTATCATACGAGATGTGGCAATTAAGTTCCGGGAATTTAGTTATAACTCGGAAACTGGAAACACTGAATCGTTTATCAACGTTTTTCTAGAGAGGGGGGACCTTCCTTTTAGTTTCAGTCCAAGGTTGAAGTCGATAGAACGTTTGGTTTGTGTTTTATGTGAATTTTTTGGAAGTAACTTTTTTAGTGGCGCCGTGAAAATGACTGACTCAAATTACAAGCAACGTGTTGTGATTCAATTTTTAGCGAAATCTGGCGAAAAACCCTCGGAAATCTTTCGAAAACTGCAGGTGGTGGATGGAGACGAGTGCATGTCGGAAACACGCGTGTTTGAATGGGCAAAACTGATCAAGGAGGGGCGTGAATCGGTAGAAGACGATCCACGTGAAGGACCTCCCGTCACCTCTTATACTGACGCGAATGTTGACCGTTTGCGTGCACTGATCACGTCTGACCGGCGCCTAAGCATTCGTGCGTTGTCTGAAGAGTTAAACGTCAACAAAGAAACCGTTCGCAAGATGTTACACGAAAATTTGAATATGCGAAAGATTTGCGCAAAGATGGTGCCAAAAGTTCTCACCCGTGAACATAGAACTTGCGAAAATCGATCTGCGAGGATTTCTTGTCTCGTATTCGGAGCGACGGTTGAGACTGGATGAGTCAGATAGTCACTGTAGATGATACCTGGATATTTGAGTATGACCCCGAGGCCTGTAAACAAAGTCAGCAGTGGGTGGAAAATGGTGGAGAGCGGCCAACAAAAGCGAAGATATCTAAATCACGACTGAAGGCAATGTTATCGTTTTTTTCGATATCCACGGCACCATTCATCGTGAATATGTTCCTGCCGGTCAGACAGTGACGGGACAGTTCTATGTTGGCGTCTTGGAACGGCTGCGGGCTTGCGCTTTCCGTGTGCTACTCGGAACTCACCGAGAACGGCTGGATCTTGCACCACGACAACGCGCCAGCCCATTCCTCGTTCATTGTGCAAGAGTTTTTAGCAAAAATGGCATTCCAACGTTGCCGCACCCACCCTATAGCCCCGATATTGCCCCATGCAATTTTTTTTAATCCCCAAGATGAAGTCGCACCTCGAGGGAACTCATCATGAGGAGATCAAAGAAGCTGTAACCGTGGTGCTGAGCGGGTTAACTGCGGAGGAAGTCGAAGGGTGCTTCCAATCGTGGGAGCAACGTTGGAATCGTTGGGTAGAGTTAGAGGGAGACTATTGTAAATTTGCTTGTTTTTTCATTGACCGGATCCCGGAACTTAATTGTCACACCTCGTATGTCTCTGAAAACGTAAGGAAGATAAACTGAACTAAGCTGAAACAGCTGTAAAGAAATATTGTTACAGCAATAAATCTTGCTAATATAAGAAGAGGAAATATTTAATTAAACATTAGATGACAAAATAAATATTGTATTTCTATGATAGATATATACTCTACTTAGAGGACATCCAACATATAAAATTATTTTAAAATAAAAATTTATTGAATCTGGGTCCAGTTCTGCGTGGAGTTTCCGGGCACCCTGTATAGTAAAACGTCTTTTCACTTTTTCATATTTGCAACAATAGCTACAAGCAAGATCAAATATTTGAATAATTATTCAGAATTAGTGCTGGCTTCTTGTTTTACTTTTTCTTGATCTTATCTTGGTCTCGTGTGACAAGACAAGACAAGGCTTGACAAGTTGAATTGCAAAACAAGACAAGATTTAAAAAAAACTTGCGAAACAACACAAGGCAAGAAATTCTGCTGAACTAGAACTAATTATGAATTCACTGTCAATTGACAGAAAGAGCTCCGATTCTGTTTAGCATATTTCGTCCATTATTTATTATGTAAAACCAGCTGTTTCTATACTTTGTAACATCTACCAATCGATCACTGTCAGCTCTAAGCAGCACCGTAGTAGACCGAGAGCAACCACCATTGTTATCAAATTCGTAATAAAGTTCCATGTTTCTCATTTATATGCAATAGTCTTGCAAAAATGCGAGACTGTCCCAAGACAATACAAGACATGATCTTAAAAGATCGAGCAAGAATATGACTTTAAAAGAAACAATTGTCTTGTTTTGCACATTAAGGCAAAACCTTTTAAATTTTTGCAAGATTTCTTGTCTCAACCAACACTATTCAGAATATCAGAATGCTTTAAAGACCAAAATAAAACAAACTTTTTCTGATATCGACATTCCTCCCAATTTGTCTCCTTTCAAGATGTCTGTTCCAGCATTGTAAATCAAAATTTGAGGATCAAACTCAGCCAATACTTCAGTCATGCTCCTAAAATATAAGGAAAGTTAAATAAATTTAATCAATAGATGTGACTTGATAAAATTAATAATATCTAAAATGAAACAAGTTTTACCTTTTTACTATTTTCAGGTAAAATTCGTCCGAAGCGAAAAAATCGAGTTCGACTTTCTTTCTTATTGCTTTCTTAGCTTCACTGTCCCAAGGATAAATCCACTTATTGAAAACGTCCATTATGTACACGTTAGGGTTGCCCCTAAAGTCCCTTTCGTAACCATTACCTTGATGGGCATCTAAGTCTACTATTAGAACTCTACGCACCTTAAAAGACATTCCATATATCAATAACATGCAAGATGGAACAGTGGTAAAATTAGAAAACATTATTTATCCAAGACGATCCAAAACAAACAAAAACAGTAAATTATTATATTCTACATGTAATTATTTTCAATACAAAATCTAATTATCGAATGCAATCCCCATTTCTACCATCAAAGTAATAAATAGTTTAGTGTGATTTTTTTTAACGAAATATCCCTGAGCTTAAATTAGTTACTGGAATTTTTTTCTCGTTTATGAATATTTTCGAAAATTTTTAATCTTCACTTCGAATTACCTCGAGAAAGTTTCCTGAAATAATTTAAGCACTTGGGAGGAAATTTGGCACAAATGTATAAAATTTAGGTTCTTGATTTATATAATTATTAGAGATAAGGATCCATTAAGTTGGCTTATAAATATAACATTAGCGACCATTTTGAAAATTTGATTTGACATCTTTGACAGAGTAGTATTTCTTTGCAAATTAAAAAACGAAAATAATTTTGTTTGATTAAAAAAGGTATTATTTTAAATAGATTGTACCAAAAGTTAAAAATGTATAATTCACAGAAAATTTATTTAAATGCATAGTTTGTAAAAATAAACATTTCTACTCTTCTTGTTTTGAACTTTTTCATGATAAATTGTTCTACTCGTATACAATCGTCTACAATTTTCATACATTTTTGAGAAACTAATAGCCTGAATCGGTTATTTTTTAATTATTCAATTGTCTGATAAGCACGTGAAGTTTTTCGTTTTAATTAATTTGTTTTTTAAACTGATAAAATGTCTCTATCAAAACTTTATCATCCTGTATATGAACAAATTATTAATCATTATATTATCATTGCCATTAATACATCTACTTATATTCATTAAATTGTAAAAGTGTCTATTAGACAATTATAAAGTCTATAATAAAAGAAAGTAATAAATTTATGAGAATGCTGGAGGTTAATGTACCATGGCTTCCATACGCGGAAGGACAGTAGGAGGAGCATTGGCTTTCCTTGTTTTGACATAAAATCAGGAAATGTAATTGTTTTATCGTTTTGTATTAGTTTTCATGTTTTTTAATTACCTTGATAAATTTTATGGCAAATGAATAATGTTATTATTCCTTTTATGGTTTGGATTTTCTTTTGCTCTCCTGGAAAATGGACGCCAAATTAATGTATTGTTAAACTTCTCTAAATCTAAATAAATAACACTTTTCGATTACTGTTGAAAATGTTACATTGTCAACAATTAGAGGTGAAGATGAACACTGCTACTTTTAATAAATAGAAAAATACGAATAAATTATTATTATTAAACGCTAACTAGTAGTACTTGTATTATTATCTAAGCTGTTTTTTGCGACGAAATGTGTTCAACCCGGTTCAAAACATTATACTTTTGCGTTGAAACAGTGACGTCACACACGTCGCTGATTAAACCGTGTTTAAAACGTCTACTGAGTCCGGTTTGAACTCATTAGACGCTTCCATCAAACCTAGTGAATCTTGAAATTTTGCACTTTACCACAATTTACTATTTTTAGTAATTTTTTTGTGTATTTTCAGCGGAAAGGGCATTTTACCTCGAAATATTTCGAAAACGATTACTGCTAACGACTTCAAGAAGGTATACTTTTATAACATAAAAACGGTAACTAAAAGAATTGATTGTTTCAATAGTCAGATATGTACACTAAGCCGCAAGAAATTCGTCAATTTAAAAGAAGCATGATGTGCCATAAGTAGCGCCCTCTGCTAGTGACGTCAAAGTTAGAAACAAATTTGAATGTATCTCCCCAAAAACCCTCTGTATCTTTTTAATCATCAACTTTTGAACTAACGTAAGTTTGGCTACATCACATATTATTTTGTCGTCAGGAATGTACATTTGCTCTATGTTGCTTTAATTTCGGGGCATCCTGTATGTTACCTATAATGTTTTGTGCTGCAATTTTACAAGTTGCCGATATCGGGCGATATCATGATAATAATTACTACATACTTACTAAACTATGGTTTCATACTTATTGGTGCAGATATCTAATGTAAACTAAAATGTATTTCTATGAGCTACAAATTACCTTTCTTGGGAAGTGGAAAAATAGGAATTTTACTAAAAGTGTTATATCAGCATACGCGCAAAATCCGCCACCTTTTATAGCACAACAATGGTGAAAACCACCTCCAATATTTATAGCCCATCCTCTGTCTAAAGCTAGTTTTCCAGCTAAAATAGTTCCACCAGTCTGAAATCTGAAAGTGAATATTGACATAGAGATGTGTATTGAAAAGCTCAACTGTTAATATTTCAGCAATAGACAATGCATGAATTTAATAATTAAACAAAATACAGGGTGCCTGAACCACTTTTTAAAACTAGTTTTTAAATTTATTTACTGTGGTAGAAAATTAATGAAATTTCTACTTAGAACTTCCAGAAGTTCAAAAACTGTTTTGAAGGAGTGTCATTATTATTGCAAAAGCTTGTAAGTAACACCTGCAGGTAATCTACATTACCCCTAGGTGCTAACCTAAATTTGTGCATTGTGATGCTGCAGAACTGGAGAAAATTCTCTAGTTTTGAGACATTTGTACGGAGCACGTTTTCTGCAAGCACCAGAAGTCATTTTGAACACTTATTTACTATTTCAGATTTATTTTATATTGTGAAATAAGCTCTAAGAAACCCACTTATGGTAAATATATTTAGGAGTACTTGTCATTATTATGCACAAACACCTAATATTGTAGATCTGCGTCGTTGTCACATATTCAAAACCTGTTTGATGTCATAATTAATACTTCTCGTCAGAGCAAGAAATATTGTCAAGTCAATTACGTTTTTTTTTTTGGTGTAATTCATTCACTTAAATAAAGGCACTCATATTCCGGACACCCTGAATACTGCTTAAAAAAACACATTATCAGTAAGTCCTCATAACAGAAGTTAATGATGATAAAAGCTTTTTTCTTGACATGAAATTAGTTTTGACATAACCATTTTATTGTGAAATGGTTGAGACATGTTATAGGACATAAAATTTCTCTTGTAGAATGACCTCTAGGAATATTTCTGAATACTAAATAAATAGTTTAAATACTTTATTTCTGATACACGCCAGATCTCAATCTGACAACTGCACCAGCGCCAAAGGAAACATTCTCTTTTTATGAGAAAAGTGAAATCACCGAAATAAAAAAGTTTATTTCGGGTACATATAAGAAACAGAGAAAATAATTTGCATAAGCCTAATTTCAATGCATAAAAAATGCCATTTCATTTTCGCTTGGTTGAAGCAAGTGAAAAGTAGACTATTTACCTGAAGCAATGTCACTTAACTTAAAATTTGAAGAAAGCAAAACTGAATATGTAGATCAAACCACCGTTACTTACCTCATTGGTCTAAGATAAGCGCGTTGAACGAGAATATTCGGCACCACAACAAGGGCGAATACTTCTGCAATTTTAGCTACGTATAGGCTACACTGTAAAACAAAATGGAATTTATTTATTTATTTATTTATTCAGTTAAATATTCAACGGGTTAAGTTTTTCATTAAGAGCTGATTCTTAAAATAGGTAGTGTTTTCAACTAATACAAATAATTTTAGACATTTAAGAATGAATAATATAGATCTTAGCAAATAGCAGAAATGTTATCTCATGTATCCCGCGAATATTCAAAGATACTGAATCACGGCAATATAAAGACAACAAAATTACTGTTAGATATAGATATAATAAGGAAAACTATGGTGATGTTTGTAATAGTATCATCTACTTATTTATTAAGTGTATATGTGTCAAATTCCGAACTCTTCTATTGATATGTCATATTTTGGATAAGAAAAATTCCGATATGTTGTTTATTCTCTACTTCGAATAGCAGTTAATTATTTTGACGAATATTAAATTTGATCATAACATTTTATTCTGCTGTTTGTTTGTAACACGCTACTACATAATGGAAACATACATAGGTACTAGCAGTGCGCATGTTGACTTTTGGGGTAATCGAAAACGGTTAATTTTTTACGTAATATAAAAAGAGAATCCCTTTTAAATATCTTTTGATGATCTTAGTTACATTCTATCCAAATTTATAAACATGTTGAAACATAAGTCATTATTTGAAGACCAAGGACAGTTTAGGTTCTTTGGTGCGTCAAATTAAGGACGTGAAAGGAACACTAGTGACACGTGTACAATATTAGAAAAAATTTGCTAGATTCACAAAAAAGTTATTAGAAGAAATTCATATATATTTTTTTATAAATATTTATAGTTATGTAAATGATTTGTGATATTATTTTTTCGTGTAGGATCACTCTCTGAATATTGACACCTTATATACCTTCCATATTTTGTATAAACTATCAAAAGAGAGTTTAAATTTAAAGAAGACTCGATATATTAGTCTCTAAATCATACGTTTCTGGTTTGACTTTTTAATAAAATAGAAGAAAACACTAATTCTTTGACAGGTCCCGTTTAACAAAACTTGACCTACTGCATTTTACTATTTTATTTTAAAACTGCAGTTATAAGTGATATATTATCCGATCTGTCCCCACTTACACTTAACTTCTTCAAATATCTCTTTGAATGCACCATTAACAAGTCTTCTTTAGTTGCTTCATTTGGCACAACTACAGTCTTTTCGTTAATTAAGCCTTCTTCGTTTAAAAACTGAAACGCCACATTTAATAATAATTCATATCTGTGCCGTGGGAATGACTTACCTTGTATATATTCTTCCACTTGTGTGCATCAAAGGGGTGTAATTTTTCTAATCCCATAAAATTTACGTTGTACTCTTTTCTGTAAATGATAGGCCATTGTTCTTTACTGATGTTGAGGTATAGATGAGTTGAACTCATATTCTTGCAATTTAAGAACTTAAAAGCAGCACATTTTTATCTGAAATGAAGAAAATATAAAGTAACACACAAAATAAAATGGATATTTATAAAATAATTCAGTTAGTTCTATTTAGAAAGGAAATAAAGCTGATTCAATTATTCGGTGTCTGCAGTATACAATTTCGATAAGTCTACAGGCCTACCGAGTTAAAATACTTAGTGTTGTCAATATGAAAATCATAATTAAATATGTATTATTCTATGTTTAGTTGGTGCAGTGAATATTTCAAATAGGAGTATTTCGAAAATGGTTACTCCTTTGGGTTAAGTTAGGTTAAGTTAGGTGAAACGAATTCAACACGTTGTATATACAATACTTTTTTCAGATAAAAAGGTAGGAGGATTGTTTCAGATAGTCAAATGGATGCACTAAGCCTCAAAAAAGTTATGCCATTTAAAAAAGCTCGATGTGACAAGAGGTGCGCCATATACTAGTGACGTCAAAATTAGGGAAATTTAAATTTCTCCCCCATAAAAAAACCCGATATTCAAAAGGGATATGCAAATATTTGGCTTTTTTAAAGTTATTTACAAATATCGAAAAGAAAATTTTATTTATTTATCAATAAGGGAATACAAGCAAATTAGCCTAAAAAAATGTTCCACAACATAGGTTACAATAAATTAAACAAATTGATGTACAATGTTGGAAGGAGCAAAAGAGAAAAAAACTACATTATATTAGAAAAAATAGTTTACAAATTTGTAAAAAAAAAATAATAATATGCTTTTTAAAAATACCTATAGTAATATTAAAAATATCCACATTAAAAAAATTCGTGGATAAGAAAAAATCGATGAATTGAGAGTTCTGTCCAGATTGAGTTTTACAAAAAAAATTTGAAAAAATGTGTGTGTTAAATAACATTTTACTAAACTTGTTTCAGATTAATTTGATTAAAATTATAGTCATATGGGTATTTATTAATGTTCCTAGTAAAAGTAATAAACATACAATATGCAAAAAATCTATCAAGATCGGTTTGGATAAGTAAACAATCAGCTAAATTATTTATTTCAGAGAATATGTTTATGTGATGAGCGTACATGAAAAACTTAATATGATGAAAATGTAAATGTATATCATTAAGGTAGATAATAAAAAACAGTGGTCCCAAGTGAGAACCTTGGGGCACCCCAAAAGTAGTAACATAAGAAACTGATTGAAACCTATTTAACAACACAGTATGTGACCTGTTGAACAGATAGGACGAAACCCAACGTTGCAGGCTTCCGTGCACAGCGATTTTCATTAATTTAGTTAATTAATATGTATCGTTTTAATCATCAATTTTTGATAAATTTGGCTGCATTGCATTATTTTGTCTCCAGGAATCTACTTTTACTATATATCCCATTAATTTCGGGGCACCTTGTTGATTACAACAATGTTACGATAGTATACTGCTTTCCTTTTTTTCTTATGTTCATTGTTAGACAGATAATTAAGGTCTTATAAGTTTGCAGACTACAGTTAAATTATAACGTATTCGTGATGAGTTAATTATTGTGGCATCATCATTAACCGTGACAAAATCTAGTACACGAGCACAGTTTTACGACAACATTTTATAATTAACTAGCTTACAGTTTCGTTAATTTACAACCATAATGCACACTTGGAATGTATAAACTTATGATACATTATTTGACATATAATGATTTTCCGAGTTGTTATACTATGACCTCGATAACTGGTGTCTGCTAGTAACAGAATTAAAGTGCACATCCCTAGCTTTAGCTGGGATTTTTTTATCTGCCTTTGCTGTTCTTGGGCTAAGCTCTGTGGGGGCAAGCCCGTATCGGTATCTCTGAGCCCGTCCATATATTGACCTCGGATAATGGTAGTCTACCAAGACGTCCTGTACGCGCCATTGCATCTGGTCGCATTCCATATTTCCAAAGGTGAAGTCGAAGTCAAAATCGAAGTAAAGGCGAGTCGCGGGGAAACGTTTGTGGAGTCACCACTGAAGAAGCTGACAGTGAGGAGCAGCGAAACGTATAAAATTAGCTTGAACAGTTAAATAACGATGGGTCTTCCACAAATCGCATTGAATACAGGGTGTTAAAAAAAGAGTGTAAATATGGGTCCGCAAAGTAACGGTTGCGGAGATATGGAATGTTTTATGTTTCTTAGCCTCTTTTTTTATTTTGCAAAAATGTTGTGTATTTTCTTATAATAGTTGGTTGATGTTTAGGGAAATATACAGTACGTATTTGACAGTTGTTCTCAGTGAACAAGTTTTCTTTCGCTATGGCTGGTTTTCTAACGCAGAATTAACAGACATGCATTTCATGTATAGTCGTGCTAATGGAAACGCCATCGAAGCACGACGTCTTTATGTTGACGCTTATCCAAATCGCCAGATTCCTTCACAACGCACGTTTGGAAGAATTCACCAAAGATTGTGTGATACCGATTCCTTGAGCAAACAGTGCCATTTATCCGGAAGACCAAGGTCAGTATCCACTCCTAGAGCAGAAGAAGAAATTCTAGCACTGGTAGAGCAGAATCCAGGTACGAGTGTGCGGAGAATATCAGCCGAGGTAGGAACTAGTGATCCTCTTGTTTGGAGAATCCTTTACGAGAAACTGCTTTATCCATACCATGTGCAACGAGTACAGGCTTTAAATCCAATATATGATCATCAAGCACGTTTGGTTTTTTGCCGCTGATTTCTACGTCATGATGCTGAAGACTCGGCAGGCGCTGCTTACCTCAACTTTCTGCAGAACACACTGTATGAGTTTTTGGAAGACATTCCTTTGAATCAGAGGCAACAAATGTGGTTCCAGCATGATGGTGCTCCAGCTCATTTTTCCATGGCCGTTAGAGAGCATTTACACCAAACTTTTCCACATAGATGGGTAGGAAGGGCCGGACCTGTTTTATGGCCTCCAAGATCGCCTGATCTGAACCTTCTAGATTTCTTTGTTTGGGGATATTTGAAGACATTAGTGTATGGTACTCCTGTAAATAGCCTGGAAGAGCTGCAGCTACGGATTAATCAAAAGTGTCAAGAAATCCAAACCAAGGAGGGTGTTTTCGAAAGAGTTCGAATATCGTTGAGACGAAGATGTCGTGCCTGCTTGGAAATGGACGGAGGGCACTTTGAACATCTTCTGTAACTTTGTTTTTTGTTTGTTAAAAGCTTCCTTTGTCGGTTTATTCTTAATAAAATAAAATGTTTGAAAAACGAATAGTGGTCCATATCTCCGCGACCGTTACTTTGTGGACCCATGTTTATTAAGACTTTTCTGCTTATTTTGGTTCATACTATTACCTCTTGAAATATTTTACACTCTTTTTTTAACACCCTGTATAATCCGGTGTTCAATAAAACTTACCAAAGCGGTTCAAAAAACTGTACAAATAGTAAATAGTTGATTGACGATACGCCAAAATTCTTCTTCTCGTCTTTTTCATAAACTAATATGAAAACGAGGCATATATTATCTCACCACGGCTGTTCTTAGAACCTAATCGGCACTGGAGAAACCGACAAATGATACGACAATGTCCTTGTTGGAAAATACTGTTAATGGATAGACTAAGTCGTCTGCTGAGGTTATTAGCCTGAATGTAAAGGATAAAAGATAACAAACCATTAGAACAGGTCAATTGCTGTTAGCGAATTGACAAAAAATGGTTTTGCTGAAAATTACTGGTCATAACCATCCGAATTCTATAAAACAATACTTAAAGATCGACCAAGACCAAGACCACCACCACCATAAGATCATAAATACTATGCGTGGTAATAGATTTTCTATAATAAAAAAAATAGCAAATCTAATGTTGCATTAAATTTTAATAATTGTACCTTTACTAGCTGTAAGTAATAAATAATTGTTTTGTTGTGTTGCAACTTATTTGGTTTTTATATGGTTTTTATTGTCAAATTTTCTGATTGAATGTCCCTCTAACATTGACAATTCCGTCATAATTTCATCTCAAATTTATCAAGCAGGTTGCTTGCTGTTACCAAGCAACGTGCTTTCGATTTCCATACATTATCAATCACATAAATGTCCTAAGGATATTATAACTGATACCTTTGAGCGTTTTTTTAGTTATTGCGTCAAAACGAATAAAGCCTATGTGGGTCACAATGTAGATGTATACAATCAAGTAAGGATTATTAAGCATTGAAACTTTAAGGACATATATTTTTATCTTAATTGATAATAACTGTAGGAAACTTGATTTGAATTTGCACAATATAGCCAAAAACACAAGTGAATATTGTGCGAAAATTTTTGACAGAAAATGGAGTTTTCAGTTAGTGACTTGTTTATAATATAAGGTTTTTCTTAATAAACAAACATGGGTTAATTAATAGGTTTCTAGAAATTATATAATAAAATCGACTTTGCTTAAATTACCTGTATTTAACTCTGAAAATGCAAACAATATTTGAAATTCCCCCGCAACACTATTGATCCAGTGGCAGGTGTTCATTAAAATACACAAATACATACAGTAAGACCGGATGAAACCCAGAACCGTAGCACAACACAAACAATCCGCCGTTAAGAGTTACATTTTTAACCGAAGTCTTTTAGGTGTCTGTTAATTTTGATTGTACCGAAAACTGTGGAGAATATGTTACGAAATGTCATGTTACGTACACCTAGGGATGTTATTACAGTAGCTAGTTCTCTGTCACACCGCAGAGGTCCTTGATGTAAAGCCGAATTTCGAATTCGAAAGGACGGTGAATTTAAGAAAGGATACTTAATAAATGGAAGATATTACCGAAATAAATATTTCGTAAGTACATGTTGATATCTTCAAATATTAGTATAAGAATTAAATAGATAATAGTGAGTGTTTTAAATGTCATATTCTAGCATCAATCATTAGTTGCGCCAAGAATTTGAAAAAATGTCAACAAATGTCAAAGTCAAACGGAAAAGTAAAAAATAAATTATTTGTGGATTATAATGAGGATCCAATTGCGAAGGAAACTCTTCCTCAGCTACCACACATATATTTTATTTTTCTATTATTGTTAAGTATATATAATCAAAATCCCGTTTTACACATTGTGGTATGGGTAGTAACTTTTCGTAACCATGCCCAAATTTTCTCCATTCTTGTTTATTTCTTGTCAGTTCTTTTGCTTCTGTTCACGTCTTTCCTCTTTCCTGTATTATTTTTCCAATTACTTGATCCCATGTTGTTCTTGATCGTCCTCTTCCCCTTTTATGTTGCGTCCTTGCTTGCCATATCTTCTTAACCGGTCTTGCACTATCCATCCTTTGTAAATGTACCCACCTCAGATGCCTTTTCTCAATAAATTCTAATATCGGCAGTATTTTTAAATTCTCTGTAACCTTAACATTTCTTATTTTGTCTTCCCTTGTTATACCCTTTATTCTTCGTAAGTATTTCATTTCTACTGCTTGTATTTTGCTTTTTTGTCATTTAGATAGAACCCATGATTCACAGGCGAATGTCAGAATTGGACGATATATTGATTTAAAAACGTTGTTTTGTTTTCTGTGAAATTTATTTTTTTCCTATTACCTTATTACTCATTGTATAATATAATTTTATTGTCTTTTCTATTCGTCTATTTATTTCTGCCTCTTGTTTTCCATTTTTTTTCTCCACTCCTAAATACTGGTAGACATCCACTTGATGTATTCTTGTTTGTCTCCTAACATCATGACTTTCGTTTTCTTCTTGTTCATTTTCATTCCGTTTTGTTCCAGTGCCGAGTTCCATACATTCAAGTTGTGCTCCAAATCTTTCTTACTTCCTGACAAGGTAACTACATCCACAGATAAATTAATATAATCTGTACTACATCATTAGCTTCCTCTGAAATATCGACCCTTTGATGTTTAACTTTTTTACTTCTGATGCATATTTTTTTATTATTTCGTCTATAAATGTTATGAAAAGCGTTGGACTTAATCCCTCTCCCTGTCCCAGACCTTCTTTTGTTGTAAATGCGTCCTACTCTTATCTTTTTCTCATTTACACCTCGTCTCTTTAAACTTTCCCATACTTTTCCTCGTGGCACGTTATTATTGTTAAGTAATAAATTAAAATTAAATTTTTTGGAACCCAGGAAACTTTATTAAATAAATTTATATTATTGTAACATTTTATTAAATGTATATTTTCTTGCTCAATCAAATATATCTTAACTGTGATGCGCGATTGTGGTGTATTAGGGTAACCAGAAGAGATATCAAGAAAAACATAAAATAATTGTTTTAGTTGCAAAATTAATATTAAAGAAATTGCAGTGCTTTTAGACAGGATTGACAACATGTGGAAGGGGGGATTTGGCAAAGTTGTGGAAAAGATCATAAAAAACATGTGGATTATGCGAATATTTTGAATCACATAACTTTTTTAGTGACACACTACAAATTCAGATATTCCGGATCTACTACATATGCTGTACATAACACATTAATAACGTAGTTAATGAATTAGAGCGGAGTAATTCTGCTGGAATAATGCTTTGTGATTTATGAAAAACATTCGACTGCGTCTGACAATATCTTATGAAAAAATGAGTGATTATGGAATTAGACGAACTTTACCTTTCCTTATAAACTCCTACCTTAATGACCGACAGCAAGCTATGGTAATTGATGGTTCTATGTCCAATTTTTGTCACAAAACATGGAATCCCACAGGGTTTTGTGTTGAGTCCACTATTAATTGTCTACGTTAATAATTTATGTCAGTCCTATTAATTGCTGATGATACAATATTAATCTAATTCATCTAATAAAGTAATTTTTTATTTGATTTCCTTCTTTGACATGGTTTTTAAGAAGATAAGTGGTTTCTTGCAAGTAAATTGAAACTTAATGCTACTAAAACACAATGTATGCAAATCACTGTTAAATAATTATATTTCAGCAAATAGTCGACCTAAAAATGTCAAACTTCATGGAAAAGGCTGTTAGATTGAGAGATATTTGTTAGAGCAAATATTGGACATATAATAATAATAATAATAATAATAATAATAATAATAATAATAATAATAATAATAATTTTATTGTCCAGTAAGTACAAAGTACAGAAAAAGACCACTCTGATGGTGGTATAGGACTAGTCACAAAGTAGAACACATAATTTTAGAGACTTGTGCTCTGCTATATAACATAAAATCACACAAATACATTTCACATTAAAAATGTTAAAAACATTGATCATTTACAAATTCACTTACACTATAATAACTCTTCTGTAAAAGAAACTCTGACACAGACTTTTGAATTTTCTTAGATCTGATTCTGTTTTAAATCTAGCAGGAAGCTTATTATATAATTTTATTCCCATATATCTAGGACACTCCTCATATTTTGTTTTATTATGTATTGGTATACACAAAAGTTGGCCTTCTCGAGTATTATAATTGTGATTAAAATTATTTAGTTGGAACGTGCCTATGTTAGATTTAACATAACATAATATTTCTAATATATATATACACGGCAGCGGCAAAACTTGCAACATTTTAAAAATATTTCGACAGGACGCATATTTTGTTGCACCGACAATGGTCCTAACGGCTCTCTTTTGCATCTTAAATATTCTTTCAAAATTATGAGAAGCCCCCCAGAACATTATGCCATACTTAATTCTAGACACAAAATTAGCATGATAATAAGACATTACAGTTGACATATTTGAAACATTTCTTAACCTATACAAAACAAAACAGATTGACGACAATTTTTTGCCAACACGGTCACATGCTCAGTCCAAGTTAGCCCAGTATCAATATGTACCCCTAAAAATTTTGTATATTTAACTTGAGCAATAGACATATTTTTACTTTTATTAGATAACTCTGATCAAATGATGAAACGCGTGGAGTAAAATTAATGAAAACAGTCTTGGAAATATTTAAGAATAATTTGTTTTCATTATACCAATCTGAACAACTATTACACATATTTTGAGCTGATTTTATTAGTTCCACAACCGATCTTTCTGACATAATGAGAGATGTATCATCAGCAAAAATTGTCAAGGTATCTTCATCTATATGTTTAGCCAAATCATTTATATATAATATAAATAAAAGAGGCCCAAGAACGGATCCTTGAGGCACTCCTATATCTATTAATAGCTCTTCTGATTTCATGCCGTTTACCTCTACTAATTGTTTCCTATTTGAAAGATATGAATTTATCCAATCACACATCTTTCCTCTTAAACCATATTTTTTCATTTTTTCAATTAGCAGGGAATGATCTATCAAATCAAACGCTTTGCTTAAATCCATGAAGATACCCAAACATTTCCTGTCATGAATCAAGTTGTCATATAATGTATTAAGAAAGTTCATTAGTGCCGTCTCTGTTGATTTATTTTTAAGAAAACCATGTTGCGATTTTGAAAAAATATTGTTCTTATATGCAAAATTCAATATTCTCTTTTGCACAGCTTTTTCCAAAATTTTTGAAAATGTAGATAGAAGAGCAACTGGCCTGTAATTTTCCGATAATAAAACATCTCCTTTTTTATGAAGCGGAATTACTTTTGCTAATTTCAGTGTATCTGGAAAAATCCCTAGTGAGATTGAGAAGTTTATTATATAAGTAAGTGGTTCAATTATAAACAAAGCCGATTTTTATTAAATCTGAAGTTATATTATCTAACCCACTAGAAAAAGACCTTTTAAGAGAGAAAATAATATTATAGATTTCTGTTTCTGTCACTGGATCTACAAATATAGTATTCTTTATATTAACATTTGATGTACATTTATACTCCCTATTCGACTTAGTGATATTCTTGTTTAGTTGTTTTGGTTTATCAATAAATTCAAAATTAAAATGTTGTGCAATTTGAAATGGGTCGCTTTCCCTATAATTCCCAATTTGTATTTCTTGTATGGAATTTTTTTTATTTTTAGTATTATTTATATTTTCATTAATGATAGACCATGCAGCCTTAGATTTATTTACTGCATTTACATAAATATTATCATTGTGCATTTTTGGCTGCTTTCAAAACTCGCCTGTAAATTTTTTATATTTTTATAAAAGTCAACATCCTCCGGATTATTTGAATAACTCATACGTCTATGTAAACTTTTCAATCTCCCAGACGATACCCTTATGCCTCTTGTAATCCATCTCTTTGTTATTGTTTTACTTTCACTTGTTGTAATGGAAAACACAGATCAATATAATATGTCAAACTATTTATGAAAATTAAAAAAGAGTCATCAACAGTTTCAGCACTATACAAATCTAACCATCTCTCCCTACTTAAATAAAAGAAAAATTCCTTGAAATTACTATCAGTATAATATCTCCTCAATTTAAATTCCGGATTTTTTGAATATTGATCCTCTATACTAAACTCACATAACTGAGCAGTATGATCCGATATACCTGTAAATATAACTTTACACCTAAGATTATCCATATTTGAACAAATATTATCAAGACAAGTTCTAGAAACACTCCCAAATCTAGTTGGCTCATTAATATGCATGTCTATATTATATGCCTGCAACAAATCATAAAGATTGTCTCTCGCAAAAGATTCAGTAAGATGATCAATATTAAAATCACCGCAGAGTATTGTTTTTACTTTTGTATCTCTACATAATTTATTAAGAACGCTGTCTAGGCACGTTATAAACTCAGAAATATCATTTTTATTTGAACTTGGAGATCTATATACAGTTACTAAATTTATAATCATACCACCAACTTTTATATATGCAGCACAATATTCAAATATTTTTCAACTGACAGTTCCGCTATATTAGAAATTTCACTTATATAGAATTTTATGTCTTTTTGCAATAATTAGTGTGCCTCCATTTTTATATTTGCTTCTACAAAAATACGTTATAATATTATAATCTTTAATCTTGACACAATTTAACTCTTCAAGTGTACACCAATGTTCAGTCAGGCATGCAACATCAATATTGTATTGATTCAAGAGTATTTCTAAATCATCAAGTTTATTTCGAATACACTGTACATTATGATGTAGTATATTTAAAATTGTACTTCTTTTATCCGTTCGTTGCTATTCTTCATTTATACATTTAATTTTTTGTCTCTGAATTTGTACTTTTTTTAAATACACCGGACAACTTTTGTCATAAACCTTATGATTAACATCTAGCCCTATATTAAATTTCATGTTGGAATCTATACAATTTACACACTTCACACTATCATTTTCACATGCCTCGGTTTGATGATCCTTACTAGCACAATGCAGACATCTAGGTTCACTGTTGCAATTTTCTGCATGGTGATCAAATCCACACATTTGAAGCATCTGAACACACCAATATATTCAAACACTCTGCATCTGGACCAATTTATACATAAGTGACCTTCTGATATTATTTTTTTATACGCTAATGGGTCACATTCCACTATAGCCATATAATTTCTTCTCATTTTTTTAATAATTCGCAATTTAAGAAAAATATTCTTCATATCTTGCAAATAAACGTTTTGTTTTAAAATACAGTTTATTAATTCATCAGCTTCTAGTTTATCTTGTATATCTATTATTTTGATGCAGGGATTTTTTAGTTCTGGCGCTTTTATTTCATAATTTTTAGTTAATTTCTTTTCAGCAGCCTTTTTAATTTTTTCCTGCTCCTCCTTATTCTTACATTTAATAACAACACATCCTTCTTAGATATTTTTCACAGCTGTAATACATACATCCAACACAGCAGGCTTTATATTTTTCTGCAGAGCTTCTACAGTTTTTTTTGATTCTTGTTTCGTTTTAGGTTTTATAATAACTACCTCATCTGAAGTTGTTGCTTCAGCATAACTATGTTTTCCGGTTTTATTTTCATCTTTTAAAATTCCGCAATTTTTGTTTAATATTTCTTTAAAAGATGACAACTCTTTCATAACCTGATTTTTTATTTCATCCATTTGTTTTTGAATATTTATTACCAACTCTAAGTATACCAGGCAATTTTTACAGAACCATTTAACTCCCTTACATTTTTGTAGTGACTGATAATCTTTGTTGTTTATTTCTGCACATTTAAAATGAAATTTTCTTTTGCAATTTCCTTGACAAGATATGTAATTTTCATTTTGACTTATCTCAATCTCACATATTCCACAACAGCAGATGTCTTCATCCATTGTTCATAAAATACATCGGTATATTTTTCATATAAATATTGTAGTGTGTGTTTAGCCTTATTTTAATATCAGGATAAATATCTTATTTCTTATAGTCAGCACACAAAAACAATAACCTAATGCTTCAAAAAACGAGCAACTTTGGCACTTAATCACCGTTTAATTTACAAATAATTACAAATTACAAACAAAATATGGCTTCCAGAGTGTTCGCAGTACGACTGCACACAAATTCACCAAAGTTTTTATGCTTTTATCAATGACTGCAAATAAATTGTCTGATATAAACCACTTATAATTGACTATTTATCACGATACACCACCACGTGTGTGATAGATCATAGATAGATCATTGCAAAGAATATTTTATAAAATTTAATAAGTATTTTGCCTTTACTCACTGTATTTATATTTTAAACCCCCATTGAAATTCACAGATACAGTCAATTTTGCCTAAGCAGACTGATATTTACGAATACAACAATCCCAATGCACAATCCTTTAAAACAACTTTTTTCATTTAAAACTTTGTAAGGAATGGAGCCTGAATAACATATTTCTCTAAATCTATTTAGTTAATTAAAACAAATATAAATTGGCGATTCAAGCGGAGAACTACGCCTCCGTGAGGCAAAAATTTAAACTATGTCTAAGTAGCATGAAGTTGTTTGATTGAACTTTGTAAACAGTACATTGATCTATTATTTTTTTGGAAGCAAAGTTGAATAACCTTAAACACAGCAAATGTCGACTACTTACCTATTTTTGAAAAAACAACTTCATGAAACAACGCGCGAAGAATAATTTGAATCGCCCAATAGCATTTTATTAGGATTGTTGCTTCCCAGGTTTATACAACAAATAAGTATATCTATTAAAATCTATATGATACCAATGTGTATAAAAAATAAACTATCTGCAATTATTCTATTCGAATATCCAAGAGTATCCTTTTCAAAAAATATATTAAAATTGTATTATGTACTTAGTAAAAGCAATTTTCACTATTCACTAAGATATTTACAGGGCTTAGATTTGACAACCTAATAATTATGCCACTGTCTTCCATTGAAAAATGTCTTCAAATAACAATATTAGCCTTCTGTGTTGTTATCTGTGTGAAGTTAGAACAAAATATATTTATTTTACATAGATAACAGAGAATTTAAATTGGTTTTTAAAAGTTTAACACTCTCTATCGTGAAAACGTAATATTTTACAGAAAAAATGCTTATTGGAGACCTCTTTTTTTTAAATTCTACTCATTACAAAAGTTATTAACGAAGTAATCGGAACACCCGGTAAAATACACGTTATAAACTTCAAAACACTCAACAGTCAACACTTACAATTTTGTGAATAATCGTACATCTGCTGATGCTTTGATGAAAATAAGTCGTTTATTTTGGGCAGTAAGAAAACAACAACACAGTTTCGAAATAAGTTGATTGTAGTATTTCTGCTTTCCATGTCTAGTCAGAGTAGGAGTCGCCACGCAATAGTCAAGCTGTCTCTAAGGCAATCCAAGGACATCCAAATGTGTCTTTTGACCTTAAAATTAACTTATTTTAAGGTCAATTTGTCAAGGTGCCGGATTGTATCAAATTACCTGCTTTGTTTAAGTTAGAATTATTAAATAAGCAATCTTATTAAAAAAATTACATGCCATATTTATATTCCAATTTATCATCTATTAAAGTAATTTGAACGTATTCAACCAAAGATTTTGCTCATTATACATTACTAAGTTTTCTGTAAATATAGCACAACTTTTATATGCTTCTTGGTATTTTAATTTTAGAAGCTTCCAGACAATAATCGAGAACTACGAATCACTTATTAGAGAGCTGACCAACGATCTTGATTTCTTTAAGGTAAGAATATTGTTTACTTTTAATATTTCAGTATTAAAAGTGGACCATTATTACAGCATGAGCATGACACCTTAAAAATAAAAATTTCTGTTCTCCTCGATGAGAATAAAAGGCTGAATCAAGAATTGAAAGAATCATTTTCCGTTAAAGAAAACGAACTCTTGTATCATGAACACACTGATCTCTCAAAAAACTTAAAGCAACAAATTGAAAAACTCTTAGACGAAAAAGAAAGCACTACGAAATTATGGCAAAACTCGCTGAGAACGATTGACTTCTTGGAAGGTGAACTAAGGATTTTCCAAGCTGGAACTCAAGGATTTGTCCCGAAGAAAGACGTCGTTAAAGTGGGTTCTAAATTATATTTGCATTTCAGAATGGCTCAATTATAATTATAACAATAAATCTGTGCTAATAATAAAAGAGACCTATATTTTTTATGTTTTCCAGTTAAAACAAGACTATGAAGAAAAGCTGAACCATATCGAAAACAAACTAATTGGTACACAGACGAAACTTGAAGAACTCCAGAAAAGTTGTTCGAAAGAATTGGGAACAAAGCATTTGGAAATTGATAAATCCTTGGAAACCCAAGCAGGAGCGTTTAAAATCATTAAAAACTTGGAAGAGGAAGTTTTGAATCTACAAAAACGGCTTCAGGAATCAGACAAGATAAGATTGAAGTTAGAAAAGAATATCAAGGAAAAAGAAGAGCTTATAGAGAGTGTTAATCAGAACAATGCTGAATGCAGGGAAAAAGTTAGAGAGGCTGTCCTGGTAGTTACAGCTGCTTTAAACGAAAAAGATGCGGCTCTTCTTCGAGAAAATGAGGCAAAGGGTAAGCGTAAACTAATAAAGACAAGAGAAACGCATTAAATAACGGGAATATTACAAGAGAACATATTTATTTTACGTTTTGACTGCAAGTTAAGTTTTGAAGTATCTAATCTAAGTAACGTTTATGTATACAGAAATTTAAATTATGTGATATTCACTAAACAAATCTGTGTTCAACACAATTTAAATTTTACGGGTCTTTAATAACAAAAATATTTTTTCTAATGCGATGGAAGTATATATTTGTGGTGGACTTTCTTGTATGGTAATGACAAAGACAGATAAACTTTATTTTTCAATATAATGTCACTTTACGAATAATAGTAGAAAAAATTATATGCTTCGAGTTGCACTTGTTGCTTTCTAAAGCCTCTTAAAATATTCAAATCGATGGTAGTGGACCTTATTTTAACTAAATGGCGGGAAATTATAGGGACTACGTCATTAATGACGGATAATGTTGAGGAAACACCTGTAATGGCGGGCGTACGTTAGCACCGGGTTGAATACGAGGCTCCGCCCTCTAGAGGTCTCAATCACAGCAAAGCTTTTGAAGCTCTACTGGAGATGTTGATAGTGAACAGCAGCCAAAGTTTTGACAACACTGGATGCGACTAATTGCAGTCTACTACGAGATACCTCAAAAAAACCACCGTTCTCTTAGGAACGGATGCAAACATAAAGTCGTAGTACCAACGATAACTACTGAAATCAATATTGTACAGCATTTGATGACATGTTCAATAAAATTGTAATTATTTGTATAAATATCTAAAGTACAACCCCTGCTATCCATGTAAAAGGATAATTGTTGATATTGCTCATAACTTTAACGTTTGTACGTTGTCAGGGATGTTAAAATTTAGGGGAAATTGGGACAACGCGATTGGCTCCCCCAGATATCTTGTGCCAAAAATAGAAGCAACTTATCACATGGTAGTAGAAGAAATAAATAATAATAATGATAAATGCTTAATTTGTTATATCTGAATGCTGCGATCGCATTGCGCGATTCAGACGGTCTGTAAATTATTATTCTGAAGATATAACAACTGACAGTCTCAAATTTAAGTCCACGTCAAGTCTATACTTCTTTTGTTTTTATGAATAGTCTTCTATTAATGTTTCACTGATCAAAACCAAGTACTAGTACGCTTTTAGACGAAACGCAAAAACTAAATGAAACACTCCAGGATATTGTCCGAGAAACGGAAGATAAAATCAAGAACGAAGTCAATAGACTTAAAATAGAACACAACTTTAAACAAGAACAGCTGCTAAAAGACTTGAAAATTGCAGAGGAAGAAATTAAAACCAAATCTCTAGAAGTTGAGAAATACTCGACTAAGTGCAAACTTCTTGAAAACGAAATAGAGAAATTTCAAAAAGGAATTTTTAACATCGACGAGAGCAGAACCTCCAAACTACTCGTCCTTGAAAAGAATTTGGAATCGACCTTTCAAAAGTTGGTAAGACGAATGCAATATCATAAGTTCAATAAGAGTTTTACAAGTGTATTTCTTTTTTATTATCCTTGTTACTTATTAGTTAGTTTCAGAAAAGCAGAACATTCAGGTAATGGCAGAAAAGGAAGCCATTATGAATGATTTGGAACAAATGGCGGGTCACTACGAGAGGACACTGAAAACTAGGGAAATCGAAAAAGTCGCACTTCAAAATAAAATAAAACAGTTGCAGTTGAGTCTGGATGACAGCAATGGCAATTTGGTGCGCTTGACTGAAAAGTTAGTCAATGTCAATAACAGACTAGACGCGATGGAAAAAGAATATGCAACGCAAAGAGAACATTATGAATCGTAGGCGTATTTCAAAAATCTACAATTTTATACTAATCTCATTTTGCAGGTCGACGAAACAGTTTTATGAGAATAAAATATCAGATATAAATAATAATTACACTGTTAAAATAAGAGGCCTTCAACATGAGATCGATTCCAAGAATGAAATAAACAGGAAATGGATTACGGAGACGAGAATTATCAAAGACAATTTGGAGAAGTTAATATCCGATTTAAAAATTGAAATTGATAAATTAAAAAAGGAAAATAGAAAACTGAGAGAGAAATTGGTGGAGTGTAATAATAAAATTGAACAGTATAAAACATTCATGGATCTGATTTCTAAAGATGTGAATAAAATTAGTAGTATGGCTATGGAGAGTGGCAATGTTATCTAGCATATTATTAAAAATGTATATAACGTTTTTCTAGTTTGAATTTTGCATTCTTTGATACTGTACCCACTATTTATTTAATGTTAAAATAGCTATGCCTCTACAGCTATTTAATTTTTTCTTCAGTGAAGATAATGAGAGTATGTTGATATAGCTGTGTTAACAATATGTTTGTTATTTAACTTACTGTCATACATTTTTTTTTGTTAAATAATTTTAGTTAGACTAACTGCATTCACTTTTTCCCGAAATGCTTGCAATTGTTTATTTACTGTGAACAGATACCTACCAAAAAATATGCTCGGAATAATGAAAATGGAACAGGATAAAACAAAATAAAACTCATTTTTGCTTATGAATGAAGTAGGTATATAAAGTTTTAATAAAAAATATATGTTTTATAAAAAATTGATTTCATTTAGCATTGTTTTTGTCTGACCATGATTGCAGCTCTTCAATTTGCTTTAGAACGCTGGATTTAGATGTTCCTCCTGTAGCCTGATACTGCTCTATACTGTTCTCATAATTCCATACTTTTCCAATATCTACCCCAAAGTGATTGCTGAAAATCAAATATATGACACCATAAAAACAACGTATACAGAGTGATTTGACGCGAGCGTGATTTCCGTGGTTTATAAGGCCAGCTAAAAACTGATTTTTTTTACAATAGCGCAGGCTTACTTGGGTACATGGGTTAAATGTAAAACAATAACAATTCGAAGAATTTTAAAGACATGGCTAAAAGCAGTTATTACTTTTTTTAAATTTAACTCCCCTTATCTCAGCATATGTACAAAAAAATCAAATATTTGCATATATTTTGGAGATCGGAGTTTTTTTTGGGGGGCGAGAAAATTAAATTTATTTCTTTTGAATGGCATAATTTTTTTGCAGCTTAATATATTCATCTGACTACTGGAGCAATCGATTCGTCTACCTTTTTATAAACGTCAAACCTTGTTGAAGCCATTCAGAGCAATCTCTTTCGAAATAATTATTCTATTTGAAACATTCAGTGAACCGAGTAAAAACTATTATGGGTCAGGTAAAGTACTTTTTTCGCTGAAAATATACCAAATATTACCTAAAAAAGTTATTGGGAATGGTAAATTATAGCTACGTACAAAATTACAAGAAGATCGGCAATGTTTGATGAAACCGTTATCTTTAGATTCTCAATAGTTTCATTAAAACAGGCCGATCTTCACATCCTCATTCTGAATAACTTTTTTAAGTACATAATATTTTCCTGTGTTTTTAGTGGAAATGGCTTTTCACTAGAAACCAAACAGTTTTTACTTGGTGTACTGAATATTTCAAATAGGATTATTTCGAAAACGATTGCTCCTAATGACATCAAGAGGATATACCTTTTTCAATTAAAAAGGGTAGGAAAATCGATTGTTTCAATAGTTGTAGACACACTAATGTGCAAAAAAGTTCTGCCGTTTAAAAGAAGCAAGTTGTGCCGTAAATGGTACCCTCTACTAGTGACGTCAAAATTAGAAACAAGTTTTCACAAATATCGAAAATAGAACTATAATTTCGACAAACTATAGATCGCAAAGGAGCAACATTCGGATAAGGCATTTTTGCTTACTTCAAAATAGAGCGATTACTATTTTGAGAAAAGTAACCAGCCATTAAGCTTTGTCTCATTATTAATGAATTACCCTGTAGAATTATTTAGTTGTGAACAATAATTATGTTTTGGTACCTCATTACTAAGGTAGGTAAGGTATTGGAAGAATTTAAAAAAATTAAAATAATAACGTTGAATAAAGAACAGTTACATTATTGCAAACTGAAATGCCTTTTCCAATAATAATTGGGCAAACGTGCGCATAACTTACCTAATCGACTTCAGTTCCTCCAAAGTCAAATCGCATATGTTAACCCCTTTCTCCTCAGCCTCAGCCACGACCTGCCCCGCCAAATGATGAGCTTCTCTAAAAGGCACACCTTTTCTCACCAAGTAATAGGCAACGTCAGTAGCGAGCATTTCAAAACTTAGAGCAGACTTACACTTGCCCGGATTCACCTTTAAAGTTTTTACAGTCCCCGCCGCGACTTCCAAAATTGAGATTAATTTATCGAAAGTGGTGAACATGGCTTCTTTGTCGCTTTGGAGATCTTTGTTGTAGGTAGAGGGCAGGCTCTTCAGCACCATTATGAAGCTGCAACACTGCACATTCATGCATTAAACTGGAGTTAACAAGCAGTAACGTAAGTATTAATCATAATCATCGCAAATTATACTTCATCTTATTTAGATTAGAAATTAATTTTATTGTATTTTGTTTAATACATCACCACAAACCACAAATAATTAAAGAAAAGTGATAAATACGAAAAGAAAAATTAATTTCTAAACTAATACTAAGACTTATAAGTAGAAGGCGGAATATACATTTGATTTTTTTGTTTTATTTTTATCCTCAAAAATAGTGCATCTTACGAAAAAAATTGAAGAGACCAATTTCATTCAGAATTGATGGTGGATTTCTAAAAAAATATTAAAACAGGAAAAAGTCAGTGGCACACCATTTTATTTTATTAAAAGAGTTGTGGCATTCTCGCACTAACGTCACTAGTGCAAGTAGAAACATTCAGATCACCCAAAAAATGCACATTTATTCCTCCAAAGCCTGCTTCAAATTTCGAGTCAATATCTTTAAAACTTTTTGAAATAATTAATAAAAATAACTAAAAAAATTAAATTAAACACTCTGTATAACGGACACGAAGCATATTTCGACCAACGTTTATATGAACTTTTTTTCAGATTTAAAATAACTTTAGCAACCAGAATTTAATTCTAAACACTATTTTATTCCTGTTAAATTTAGAAAAACCTTTCAAGAAAAAATGCATTAAAAAGTCTGTAGTAGGCTTTGTCTTTAAAATTTGACAGGTACTTGTGCTAGGTCTCTGTGAAGGAAAAATATTGTAGGAAATTTTCAAATCGAGTGACTTCCCATAGAGAAACATTTTCTAATGTTGCAAGACGGGCTCGAGAGACAGGAAAGTTTTTCAATAATATCCGAGAACATCATAGTGTAACAAGATGAAGAAATTATTTTGCACAGTTGAAGATGAACTGCAAATAAGTACTAAACGTTTACTTCGAGGAACTAGATTATTAAAAACTTATGTACACCAAACTCTTAAACGCAATCTCCTACATCCATATCACCTGCAGAAAGTGCAAGAGCTATTTCCTCAAGATTTGGATCGACGAGGGTCCTTTTGCGTGTTTAGGATATTACTTTTCACAAGAAAATTCTCTTCACTGACTAGGCTTGTTCCACTCGTAGAGGAATTACAAATGTTCACAACTTTTATGAATATTCCTATGTAAACCCCCTATGCAATAACTCCTAGACATTTTCAACGAGTTTAAGATACTTGTAAATGTTTGAGCCGGTATTATTGATCGTTATTTAATTGGACCAGTTATTTTGCAAAATCGATTAAATGGCGAATTTGGAAATTGTGCAAAATAATCTGATTTAACCGAAGATTTACCGTTGCATGCGTGATGGAGCACCGCATCATTTTTGAATTTTAAATTTCCAAATAAATGGTTAGAATGATAAAATAATTTCCCTCAAAATTGACCACTACGATAGCCAGACCTCATCCAATGTGATTATTTTCTTTGGAGAATATTGAAGGCTTTTATTTATTCAGTCACAGCCTAATATAGTTTGCCATACTTTACGGTAATTTTGTAGTTCCTTTTCTGTTACTAATATAATATATTTAAAATTCAGTGCACTATAATTAAAATTTTATTATCGTTTCTGATTCGTTTTGGTTAAATGGTGAAATGGAAATACGCAGGGCAGTACCACCGAAGAACAGGAACACGTGAATAATATGCTAACGATATTAGAAATTACTCAATAAATAAGCGCGCTTTTTCAACATTGGCATAAATGGATTTTCCAATTTAAAAGTTGTCGTGAGATTTATTAATATTTCAAAATAAAATTTTTATTGTATTTTTTCAAACTGCAAATTAACATTGATAAGTATACAAGTATAAAATATTATTACGGCATTGGATAATGCATGGAAATTAAAACATTCTTTCTTAAATGAATTTACTCGCTTAATAAAGTAGAGCAATTTCAAATAATGATTAAGAAAAAAGTTTCCAAAAAAATGTAAATTAATTTTTTGAATTTTCTATATCATTTTTTGGCCGTGATTTCGACGAAAATGATCATAAAACACGTCCAAAAAATGATATACAAAATTTAAAAAACTGCATCTACAGCATACCTTGTGAATGCAATAATAGTCTAAGAGCCAGTGGCCGGCAACCTATAAGTAAATGATTATACCTGAAATTTTGCACAGTGAGTCTCTTATACCTATCACTCATGAGGTGATGCCTCGCTAAGCCCGGCGAGGCCGACCCAACTGTTACTCAGGTGCAAGAGGTATGAAAATTTAACCAACTTCGTTATTAAATTAACAAAGCTGCCGTTTGAAAATTTTAAAATTTCAGATCTAACAAATTAGGCATTTATTTTTATTATTTATTATATTTAGCACCTTTTTGTATTAAAATAATATAAGTAACAAATAACCTCTATTTCTGGCACAGGTTCTGAGATTTGGTGATGTCGATTACAATGCTTGACATTTCTGACAGTTTTTTAACGTCAAAAATCAGATTATACAAATACTTTTTAAATTTATAATTTTTGCCAATTTCACAAGTGTCTGCCATGACCTTAGAAGCACGGTAATCGTCTGCCTTTGTTATTTTTATATAGTAATAATTGTATATTTTAAAATTTTCAAACGGCAGCTTTGTTAATTTAATAACGAAGTTGGTTACATTTTCATACTTCTCGCACCTGAGTAACTCTTGAGTCGGCCTCGCCGGGCTTAGCGAGTCCCCACATTATGAATGATAGATATAAGAGACTCACTGTGCAAAATTTCAGGTATAACCATTTACTTATAGGTTGCCGGCCACTGGCTCTTAGACTATAAACATTATTGGAGAAACGTCTCTGCCTATCAATGTTAGAGTTGAGGAACATAAAAATTATATAAAAAGACGGGAATGTGAAAAATCGAAAATTTGCGAACACGCCTGGAAAAATGGTAATTTGAATCATTGGAATTCGGCAAAAATTTTAGACAAGGAGGATAATGCAACAAAAAGAAAATTAAAAGAGACCGCGATTATTTTGTTGAACAGAGATAAATGTGTGTCAACAGTCAAACTGTTCAGTAAACATTGATCATTGTTGGCTACTGTTGTATTAAAACGTAAGTAATAATAAAATAAAAATCATTTAATACCTCTTTGGAAGCAGATAAACAAATTTTAAACTGTCTCAAACATACTTTTAATACATTTGCTAATTTGAGAACGAAAACAGACAGTTTTTCGAAACGTCAAAATATACGGAAGTACACGATAGTGATATGATTTTTATTATTTTTTACTTATCTGCTTTTCAGTGTGAGATTATTTGGTTAGGCATACTTAGTTTCAAAAATAACCCTTGACTGATCTGTTTGACGCAAGGGTTTAATCAATTAATCTTTATTTTTTCAGAAGTGTGGCAAACTATTCAGTTAAACTAAAGAAAAACTAGAACTATGCCACAAATAAATAGCTTCAGAAAAAATTAACAGCATTTCTACCTGTCCAAATAAACTGCCACCAATCCCTCTTATTAACTCCAAACTATCTGGATTCCTCTTCTGTGGCATTAAACTGCTACCAGTAGAATAAGAATCGCCAATAGTGACAAATTCGAATTCCTTGGAACTGTAAATAATGAGATCTTCTGCCAGTCTGCTGAGGTGGATTCCAACCATAGATGCCCAAAACAAAAATTCAGCTGAAATTCAATATCATAAATTTTAATAATTACTTGCATAACATGGTACCAACCTATGAAGTCTCTATCACTGACCGCTTGCATGCTGTTTTGAGTAATATCATCAAAATTCAATGCAGTCGCAAGGCTCAGCCTATCAATATTGAATGGGTTTCCAGCAAGGGCACCACTACCTAGAGGCATTACGTTTATATGGTTCAAAATCTCCCATAGTCGGTCACTATCGTTCTTTAGATTCCAAGCATGGCTGGAAAATATATACTTAAAAAATGTTACTTTCTTTATAAACGGTATACAGGTGTTTTAATTTTAAGGGCTTATATATCTTACCAAAAGCAATAAAAACCCTTATAAAATAAATGTCCAAAAATAATAGTTCTTCTACGAATGCATTTCAAAAATACATATATATCTACCAATAAATAAAAATGCAATATTAATATTATTATACGAAATTGCAAACTAAGACCAAACAGAAACATTATTAACATAATTTGTTTGTAATTTACTAATTATATCAACCTTAATGAAGTAAAGTTCTTTTAAAATGTAACGTGCGACAACATTACAATTAGTAAATCTGGCGGGACAGTTGTACTTCATATTATCGACCGATGTCATTTGTTTCGTTATGTGTACTTTGTACTTTGAATAGTAATTTCGTTGTTATACTACACTATTATTTTTGTAACTCGTCAAAAGTCTGTAGCTGCGAGGCGTTTATAAGTTTTCACAGCTCTGAAAATGCATTGAAAATCGTGGTATGCATTAGTGTCCAGAGAACTTAGCTGATCATTGAATCAGCACACAATGCTGTTTGTGGGATCTAGCCGATCTTTCACTGGCCTCAACTCTTGTTGGACTTTTCGGGTGGGCAAAAATCTTGTCCTCACTCCCCTTCTTTGGAGCACTTTCGCAATGCGATCTGTCACATTACTAATATACGGTAAACATGCCACCTGCAGATCTTCCCTCGGTTTCTCGCAATCTTCTCGTTTTTGTTTTGGGTTAATCACACGGTTTATATCCCGTTCCTTATAACCATTTGCTTGTAAAACCTCAAACAGATGTTTTAGTTCAATGTTTAAATGTGCTGGGTCAGACATTGCCTTAGCCCTGTTGATCAATGTTTTAATAATAGTCCTTTTTTGCGCCGGGTGATGATTCGAATTTGCTTGTAGGTATCTATCAGTATGGGTGGGTTTCCTGTACACATTATGGGCCACCCAACCCTCGTTCCTACTTACCAAAACATCGACAGTGAAGAGTGGCGAAACGTTTGGAAGCATGGGATGCGACCAGTTACGGCGGCGTCTACGGAACGCCTCGGAGGACCACCATTATTCCTCATATCATATCAGTCGTAATACCAACAATAGCAACCGGAATCAATATATGGGCGGGCCCAGAGACACCGATAGCGGGTCTGTCGCCCACAGAGCCTAGCCCGAGAACAACCAGGACAGGGAAAAAAATCCCGGCTAATTCTAAGGATGTGCATTTTAATTTTGTTTCTGGCAGCTACCAGTTACCGAGGTCACGGCATAAGAACCCGAAAAATCACTATATATCAAAATAGATCATAATTTATTAATTCAAAACCTTCAATTCTTTGAGTTGTCAGATATACTATTAAAATTTTTCAAAATTTTATTTGGATAGTAAATTTCAATACGTTCAGTGTGGTCATTGCATGTCTGAGTCTGTGCTAATGACATCGGGTGTACCTCAGGGGTTCATTTTAGGGTCTTTATTGTTTGTTATTTATATTAACGGTACGGATGATTTAAAAATGTATAGTATTGTTACTACTGCTAATGATTGTGGATCTAAAGTTACAGCACTACTTAAGCTGTTTTCAAGACGTGAATCATTAACAATATTTCTCTAAATGCTAGCAAGTGAACTGAAGACTTTCTGTAGGAAAGGCTATTCTATACTATATTAATTATAATTATAATACGAATGACATTATCCTGAACCGTCCTGAAACTGTATAATATCTAGGTATATATTTTGATATTAAACTAAGTTTCAATGTTTAGATTGACAAAATCGTTCAATATGCATATAAGTCTGGAAGTTCTCTGGCTTTTCGGATATTCAAGTATATATGACACTTTTCAATATTCTTGTTAGATCTATACTGCTTCGTTCTAACACTGAAGATATTCATAGGTGAGTTCTGAACTTACTTTTGTCAGGATGTGAATTTATCCTCAGATAGGTATTCTTCACGACATTTTGCTTAATAGATTTAAAGTGTATAGTCTAGAATAACGTAGAAATATGCATACGGGCATGTTTCTTTATAAAATTTCACATAATATGTGTGATTGTCCAGAGTTTTTGCCATTAATTCATTTTCAAATACCCAATCAGGCAACATGTAGTAGCCGTTTGTTTTACTTGCCGAGGACCAGAACGAAGTTATTAAATTTTTACCTATATTAATTAACTTCAAATAAAATCTGTTTGCTGTCATAATTCTGTTACAGTTAGTCAAAGAAAAAAATTGTCAAGTCAGTTATGTTCAGTTTAGTACAACTTTATCAGATGGCAAAATTAAGGCACTCATATTCATGACACCCTGTTTACTCTTTTGTTTACCTTAGGAGATAGTGACTCCACCTGACAGGTTGCGCTTTTTGTAGATGAGTATATCCTGGCATCATAACTTCAAGTTCATGCGACGCTCTGTGTACTATTATTGATATAAGCTCCCTTAAATGTCCACCCAACAGTCTTAAGTTCGACCTCATCCATAACTTCATATCAGTCACAACTTGGTCATTTCTACTTCGCCCTACATGAAGCTTGGTAGCTGGTGCTCCTATCAACTCCTTCAAAATAGAATGGAATATTTGACTAAATTCAAACTCTGACCGAAATAATTTTTGATAAGATATAGTCGACTAAAACTTACTTTTAATCTCCTTTCATTAGCTGTGTGTATATCTTCATCTCCTTGCAATATGTTGAATATACCCTTCCTCCATTCAACTTTTACGATGTCCAATCCATCGCATATGGCTTCCGTTTCTTCCTCAGTCAATAAATTGATCTTTAAAAGTGCTTTGGCGTAAGCTTTGCTACCTTCGATGTCTTCTTCGTATAAGCGCTTGTCTAGATCTATAGAGCGATTTAGTTTTTCTAGACATGGACTCGTAGCTTCCGCAAACCTGCCACCCCATAGCTTGTGGTTTTCCTGCAGATGAATTTACTGTACAATCTTCTGTTTAAGCACTATTTTCCATGCATAGGCATAGGCAATAATTATATTTTCAAATGAAAATGGTGGGTATGTCGTTAATAGTAAAATGTCTATTTAATATATTATTTAAAGCTCTCATTTTTAAAGAACCAGTTGGCTGTGGTTATTTTTTTAAATGCATTTTTAATGTCTAAATAACTACTGTATAAGTAAAATATGATTCCATTTATTGGGCCATTCTTCATTAAGTATGGCAGAAAAATGTAAAAAATAATGTCTTACCATTTACAACTGTGATAACAACTAAATATTTATAACAATAAAAGGAAAATAATCTCAACACCTCTTTCTTTGAATTTGAATTAAAATTAATTATAAATAGCTGTGTTGCTGTATAAATAAAACTTATCTCTCAAAGGTTACACGTTATGATAAACTTTCAAAAAGTCTTACTCTAACTACAATAATAAAAAATAAAATATTACCTTTGATAACATGATGTTAATGTTCTCGACTACATGTTTGGCAATCTTTTTAATTTCCACATCGGTTCAGTGGAATAATCAGGGGTCAGTTAGTGTTATTTGTATAAAAACACCTATATAACAATTTTTGTATTCATACAGGGTGTCTATGAAATATATGAAATTAGCATAAAATTTCATAATTCATGGATAATTATATACAGAGTGAAAGAATTTGGGAATAGTTGCGTTATGAAAAATGGGGTCGATACAGTAATTTTTTTTTATAAAATCCTTATAGTTTCCGAGTAAGACATTCTTGAAGTTGTAGTATTTTCAACCTTTATATAGTTGGGCCACTGTAGTCTCGAGACAGGCGATTCCGAATATTGAAATCCGATTACTTTTTTTACGCACTAAAGTTTTTGTGACGCCAGTGTTTACATTAGTTTTTCAAGTGTCAAAAATGGCTTACGTGTATAGTAGCAACACGAAGTTGATGGATATTGTTTTAATTTATTACGCTGTGAAAATGCTTTAGTCCAGGGAAGTTAGGAAAAATAGCGGAAATTTTTAGGCACAGCAGATATCGAGATGCGGTTTTCTGGATTGTGTTCAGGAAGGTCCCAGGAAAAAAGTCTATATCGTCTGGCTTAGCCATTTTTTGAAAAATGCCTTCTGGGCTGGAAAATGCATTTTCCAATTGCATCATTACTTGCACCATTATAGGAACGACTGTAAACTCGGAAAAATTGCTCGAAAGTCGTTACTCGGGGGTTTTCTGGGGTGCCAAACTCGATTCTGGCATTAGAATTACCCGGGGATGCACGGGGGTGGCTATGTGGGGGTGCGCGGGGGATAAATTGGGAGAGAAAAGGCAGCGTGCATGAAAATCGCTCCAAACTCGTTACTCGGGGGTTTTCGGCGATGCCAAATTCAATTCTGGCATTGAAATTACCCGGGAGCGCTCGGGGGCGGCTCCACGGGGGTATCCGGGGGTCATTCTGGGGGAGGAAATTGCATAGTCCATGGGAAGCGTTCGAGACCCGTTGCTCGGGGGGTTTTGGGGATGCCGAATTCAATTCTAGCATTAGATTTTCCCGGAGGAGCTCGGGGGTGGCTCTGTGGGGTTGTCTGGGGGTGATTGGGAGGGAATAAATGGCAGCGTCCATGAAAATCACTCCAAAATCGATACTCGGGGGTTTTCGGGGATGCCGAATTCAATTCTGGCATTAGAATTACCCGGGGGTATGAATAATAAAAATTTTGATTGAATATTAAATAAATAAATATTACACATATTATAAAAACAATTGCTTTGGAAGTCTTTTGTGCGTCGAAACTGGAATTCTAATGCCAGAATTGAATTCAGCATCCCCGAAAACCCCCGAGTATCGATTTCGGAGTGATTATGTACGCTGCCATTTCTCCCCCAATTCACCCCCCGCGCACCCCTACAGAGCCACCCCGTGCATCCCCGGGTAATTCTAATGCCAGAATCGAGTTTGGCACCCCAGAAAAGCCCCGAGTAACGACTTTCGAGCGATTTTTCCGAGTTTACAGTCGTTCCTATAATGGTGCAAGTAATGATGCAATTGGAAAATGCATTTTCCGGCCCAGAAGGTATTTTTCAAAAAATGGCTAAACCAGACGATATAGACTTTTTTCCTGGGACCTTCCTGAACACGATGCAGAAAACTGCATCTCGATATCTGCTGTGCCTAAAAATTTCCGTTATTCCGGTCGATTTTGATCTAAATGCCATGGACTACTTTATCAGAACAATTTCCCGGTGAACATGTGCCAAATGCAACTATTTTTATCGCAGTGTGCAGTGTGTGCAAGTGCAGTGCAACGCGAGGAAAATTTGAAACCGAATCGTGGAAGAGATGGATGTCCAGGACTTCCATGGTCTATTTCAGCAGTGTGACGTATCATATACGAGGTTCAATTATATCCGTACCATGTACAGCATGTCAAAACATTAACACCAAGGGATTGGACGAGGAGGACCGGTACCGGCTGTCCCGATCTCCTGACTTTAAATCATTTAGACTTCTTTTTGTGGGATATTTAAAAAATTAACAAAAAACGACAAATAATCACATTTAAATGATATTTGCATTCTTTGTACCTACAGGAATATCACATTTGTTAATTCTTGATTTGAACAAGGCATTTTAAATTACTAGAAACAACATAACTAAATCTATCTACAACCGACTAAGAGTTGATAACATACGTTAGCGGCAGGCAGAATATTCATCTTATCGTTTAGGCAGGAAACTGGGTACCAGTATCATTTTTCCAGAATACCGATCTACCGGAAAACCGGTATTGGCACCGGGAAACCGATTTCAACCAGTACCAGAAAATCGGTTACAACCGGTATTGCGGTCCATCCGGTATTCCAGTCCTACGGGTAACAGTTTTTATCAGATAACGGTCCTACTGAAATTTTAGGACTGAACATTTGCCTATTATCGTTGACAGAGAATGCTTCTCTTGAAATCAATCATATTTTAATTCCACATTTTATTAATTTTAAGCAAAAATCTTTTTATGTGATAAAATATCGTTATACGGTTTAAAGAAACCCATACCTCTCGCGCACGCACTAATTTCGAGACCTAGAGATATAAACTATAGCAAATAAATTCTATGTTGTAAACAGTTGAACAGTTGTGGATTCAGGCAAAGTTTACAGAATATGTTATTATTTCACTCTGCGCGGAGCCTTGAGAAACCTTTGAGAAGCGATCCTTCGATGTTTCCCACATAACCCGATGTATCTACGTACATTCACGCAATATTTTATCTAGGCATTCACGTATTAATATGTACAATCGTTTGCAATAATAACAGCACTCTTTAAAAGTAATTTTGCGATTTCCTTTGAGCTGCTGACGTATTTGTAGTAAAATCTACTTTTAACATTAGTTCTTATAGCTGTCGTTTCACTCACTAATAAAGATTTAATGAAATTCCTAGAACTTCCAGAAGTTAAAAAACTCTTCTGGGAGTGTCATTATTATTGCAAAACCATGTACTACATGATTTGATCATTTTTAACAAAACTACAATAACAAAAGTTATCGTCCAATATATCCATAGACCTTATATCAAATTAAAAAGCTCTTTTCATGGCTTATTCGATGCTATAATATTTTTTTATACAGAGTGCTAAAGAAAAAATCCAACCGGGAAAATAATTTTTCAAAGGCGCCCATTTCGTAGAAGTGACGGATCCTGTATACTACTAATATTAAATATGTGTATGTAAAATACCGCAATCAACTGCCATTTTTAAGCAAAATCCATATCACCAACATTGAAGTATGAATTTAAATTTTTTATACATTTTTGCCAGAGGAAAAAAATGTGTATGTGATTGAAAATAATAAAAAAGTGGAAAACTGCTTAAATATTGTTCCATCATTTAATATTTTATAAGTATACGGTTACAATGAAAATAACATTGTGAAACCACGATTTTGGGGCAAATGGGAACATTATATGTAGGTAAGTAGAGGAACGGAGTTTTTTAAATTAATGGCATTTTATGAGAATTTGTTGCCAGTTCCTAAACCGAGTTTAAATCAATAAAAAAATTAATGTATGTTGAATATAATAATTTTTAAATTTTATAATAATCACGAATACATGAGTTATTCATTAGCTCACCGACAAACTTGGTCATATTACCATGCCATGTTATGAAAGAAAACGTCTGTTGGACATAGTCCGATTTTATCTATTTAAGGAGTCAGGAGGCTTCAAAATTTAGAGTTTATAATTTTAAAAATTGCTCAAAACTCAAACTCAGGGAAATACATATGTGATTATAGTAAATGTTCAAAATGTTCTCTGTCCGTTGCAACACATACTTCACAGTTCACAATGATGCACTAAAGAGGTTTTTCACATGACTAAAAATATATAGTTACTTCTAATTTGAGCGGCAGCAGTGTGCCAGTGTGTATGTATTTTTTTGTGCCAACCGTTATTTTGTGTTAATTTCTCGACATACAATTTGCTTCATATGCCTCCATAAAAAAATCCAACAGATTTAAGTCAGGGAATCGTGGTGGCTATGTAACCATCCCCATTTCCAATCAAAGCTTTTTAACTTCTTAAATATACAAAATCGGACATATTATGTTCCAATGACGTTTGAAACACAAATGAAATGATTGGCACCCTCTACGGGTATGGTAGAGTGGAAAAATGTTGGCTTGGATCATGTGAGAGATTGATACCGGTCGGCGTTTGACCACCCTCCCTAATTAACAAGGTTTTCCAGGTTTCCCTCATTCCCGCACTGAATGGTGGTAGGGCCTATCAACGTAAGTCGTTCCTGGGCGCAAGTACGGCATGCTTGATACTAATATACCGTTCCCCAGCTAGCAAAGTAGTTCTATAAATTTATAGTAATAGGACTTTTATATCCTGTTAATATTTTATAGTTATATTGAGAACACTGAATTGTTGCATTAATGTGGCATGTGAGACTATTTTGCCTTCAGAAACTGAATTGCTTTTTAAATTTGTTGCATGAACGTTCTTAGAGCATAATTTATAGATCATTTATAACTAACTGCTAATGTAGCCCTATAAGTGTGTAAAATGACACAATTTTACAGCAACAGTGCTTATAGAATCAAATTTCTGTAAAACCGATGCAAAATACTGCTTTATAGAATTATACCATCTCCTGTGACACTCTTATAAAATTATTCCGTAATGTCGCTTATAGTTTAATTATAGAACTATTGTATAAGGCGTTGTTAAGTTACAATTCTGCTGCAGAAAACAAATTACAAATATGGAAGCTGCTATCGAACTTAAGAGAAAAAGCTCTTTAAAGCAGTTGTAGAGAATAATAACACAGTTGTTATAAAATCATTATAGAGTAAATAAGTAACAAACGCCTTTTTGTTCCATAAAGAAACGCTATAGAACTATAATTTTATATGTAGGTTTCCCATAGCCCCATCTGACGAGACCTGCCTGTAATAGTACTAAATATTTTGATCAAAGTATAATGGGGAAATTTGTATAACATAGTCGTGACTTGTAAAAATTATTATCTGCTTGCAGAAAGAAAATTTCATTACGATAGATAAGATTTATTTGATTGCTAAGAGAAATTGATTTTCTTATAGAAATTTAGTAACATATTTAATTTAGACCATACCAAATCTTAAACATTTTCACTTTTAGATGTTGAAGTTAAAGAATTTTAATAGATTTATTAAATAAGATTGAAATAAGTGAAATTACCTCAATAAAATATGACAACACTGTGAATATTAAGTAGTTGCTTACGAAGCATATTTGCTCTATAATCATTGCAATCGACACAAAAATGTCATATTAGTGAGAATCCATTGGAAGTACAAGATGAAGCCTTTCTTTCTGTCGCCATATTGTGAAGAAGGAAAAAAAATCTGAATTAAAAATATGTACAATATAAATAGGTGAAATGATATCAATAATATGGATAATACTTACTTTCTGACTATTTTATGTACAGTTGGTTGTTAAATTCATCAATTTAGGAAAAAAACATTTATTAAATTTCTAGCATCATAGGAAATATAAGGTTAACTGAGGGCGCGTCAAAAAATTACCATTATGTACTACATATTTCACGATAAAACTTTTTCCGCATTAAAATGTACTTCTCCCTGATGGACAAACAAACTAAGCAATTCGTAATGATGTAAGTAAGTATTCCTATCCAGACTGATTAGGCCCATCTTATTGGTTCTTATTGGCCCGTCCATATTATTTCTAACATGTGCGATACAGAAACATTTTGTTTTTAAAAGATACAATTAAACGATTTTAAAGTTCTTTAAATATAACACCATGCAACACAAAAATTGTATAGCGAAGTGCTATAGAATTTCTATGAGATTGCTTTGTAACTGTGTTATAAAAATTCTTTAAGACTTCTATAATTATTTCCTACAAGCTTTACAGAACCGCTTAAAGAACTAAAAGGTTCTATAGAACGGTGCCCATTTCTATGGTATAAGTGTTGTAAGAACGTTTTGAAAATGTTCTTAGAACAAACATTCCTCTATAAAATTTGCTCTGGAAACGTTCTTATAATTTTTACAGAACAAGAAATTGTTAGCTGGGCCCTCTCCCACACAAGTCTCTGACTTCTGGATTAATCCTCGTGATTCGTTTGACGGGTAGAGATATTAGTATTATTATATGACAAAGTTTTTCGGTGACCTGATAAATCACCCTGTATAATATCATTGGATGCCTCTTCTTAATAATCATGTTTTTAAATCATAGAAATAAAAGATTACAATTTGTTTATCAAACATATTTTACTGAAAGCTCATATTTCTTGCAATTTAATTCACGAATTTCATTTAATCATCATGCTGAAAACATAAAAAATATATTGCTACTAAGGACAGAATGGATTTTATAACATTTCAATTTCAAACTGTACATTTCTTTATTTAGTCTCGTTATAAAGATACACAGAGTTTAACCTTAATTAACAGTGGAGGTATATACGAGTTATTATTTGAACTATTTGGTCCTTTTATCTCGTTTGAAAGGAAGCGTAATAAATCGTTATCATTCACAATCTACAAAAAACTTCTCTATAAAACTGAGGTCTATAATCACAGATATAACGGTAAACAAAATGAAAGAGACTCTCCCCAGAGACAAGCTTAGATCCCTTCTTAATTTTGTAAATCAAGTATCGGAATTTAGAGCGCCACTAGACACGTCATTTCTCATGTTTATATCCAGGCTTTCCGCTAAAACTTCCAAAATATCCAAGATCAGCTCCTTGCTCAACATCCTCAGCCTCGGCAGTTTGGCCACTTTGGTGAAATGGTGTACGATTAGGTCGAGAGCGTATTTCTTCATGTCGGTAGCCTGCATCTTGTCTGCCGCTTCCAATATCTGAATCACATTTTCGAAGGTGACATTCATTTCTAGGTTTTGCTTGCAAAAAGCCTGTAGACGGTTGTTTGAGAAGCCGTAGAAAAACGGGGCGGAGAATAAATAGAGAGAATCCTCTGGAGGCATGTTAACGTCCCCATAGTAAATATAACGAAGGAGAGAGTCAAAAGATTCTTTGGAGGGTATCATTTCTCCTATTTGGATCTGAAAACAACAAATTTTAAATCTCCAATGCTAGATCAAAACTTTATGGTCTTCGCTTACGTTAACTTTGCTATCGGCAGGCATGAAAGACCTAAACATAGCTTCGAAGTAACCGCATCTTGCAGCTAGAATAGTTTTGTGAGCGGGAATTAACGTCCCGTCCAAATTTAGGTCGATATCACAGAACTCTTTTCCTGTAACACGAAGAAACATTGCCATGTCTTGCTCGAGCGAGCATCCAGCAGCATCGAAGTGAGTTTCACTGTTGGCCTAAAGAATAAACCAGAAAATATTAATTGTCAAATAAATCAAAGGGTAAACTGCTGCAGTTTTGTAATGTACAAAAACCAATTATTACTGGGAAATATCAAGTAATAGATAGGCATTCGTAGAATTGTTTGGCATTAAGTAGGCATTTTGGGTATTATTAAAATATTTAGGCACTATGCTATATTTTCAAATTAAGAGGAATGATTCAAATTTATCGCACTTAAACACTAACTTGTTATTGGTTAATTTGTCGCCAAGTGTAGACAGTCCCACATTAATTTGTGTTTCTTGTTAATATCAACACCTTAGGTTGTTATTCTAAGGTAAACACTGTCAACTACTAATCTGTAAAATATCAGTTATATTAATTAGTCCAAGATTAAAGTTACCACTTCATAGATTTATTTTGTGTTTATTTTTGGTCCTTGTTAATCTAAAAGCAAATAAAATAGTTCTTTTAATAACTCAGCAAGGAATTGTATTGTTTTTTTTTCTGTTTTTATTTTTCAAATTTACCGCCAAAATTGTCTAATGTAATTTCTATTTACTTTTCCCTGTGTACACATGCCTTCTTCATTTACTCCTTTAATTTAAAAATAGAGCATAGTAGTGTTTAATATATGCAGTGCGCTAGCAAATTTTTTTACTCTCGTTTTAGCTTTTTCAGTTTGATACATGTGAGTTTCTATGATATATATTGATGATTGAAGCAAGAACTACGCCCTCGTATGGCAATAATTGAAACTATATCTAGAGAGTCCTTGATTTGAGTTAAGTTAGGTTTATTTTTTGAAGAGCTCACATCTATGTTTTGCAATGGCAAAACATACGGGTAGACAAAGTGGACATTGCCTATGCAAAATATTGTATTTTATTTTCTAATTGTATTAGTAGCCAAAACGAAAAAAAAAATGGCATCGAGTTCTTACAGCGCTGAATGTAGATTATACTTGTGGATAAAGACAACTGTTCATTTGTCTACCATAGTGCATGAGCCAAGTAATGTTCTGTTGTGTGCAGATTTAGAGTGAGATGCATGTGGTCAATTGGAATTGCTGCAATACTTCATGTGCATAATGTTTCTATTTTTTATTTAGTATGGATTATGCACTTGATTTAAAGCTGGCACTTTTATGATCTTTTAAATTTTATGCGTTACATTTTGTGTGTAATATTAAATGAATTATAATGACAGATATAGAGAATCCAATCGCTTTATATTAAAGACAATATTTGCTATTCTCTCTATTTTTAAAAATAAAGTTGAATTTAAAAATTTCCAAAAGGGGCCTGGCTTAAATTTAACGTACACATTGAATTTTGCTGCAACTAAAATTTGTCGACTCAATTGCTGTTTTGTTTTATTTGATATATTGGTGAATTGACATGTTATACATATTTGTACAAAATAATTTAATTTTTGTCCAATTTTTACTAACAATGACCTTGTTTACCCATGAAAAAGTTACACAATTTGCCACTGGTGTTTCGTAGCCTTTGATGTTATCATTGTAAATATTACTACATATTTTAAGTGTTTTAATGAGATATATTTATTTAATTTTTTACACTAATTTTATTTAGTAAGAGATCTCAAATTCATCGAACATAAAATCTATATATAGAAGAAAGGAAAATACCAAGTTAACTATATTAACAAAAGTAGGTACTTTAAATTATTCATAAAATGATCCAGTTTTTTCCAACTTTCTATGCACTATTATTACTGGGATATTACTGATGATATTAGGAATTAAAGTATATTGGTAAGACATCAAAAGGCATTATTTAAAATTTAAGGGCACTATACCAAAATTTAAGATGTAAAATAGTCATTAATGTACAACATTTGGGCCAGCGGTTATCTCCTACCTTATACTGAGGCATCTGCTTCCTTCGTATTATCTCAACCATTAAACTTCTTTCCAATATCTCAAACTCGGAACTCATCACAATCTGATTGTAATTACTTTCCTTAACGATAAATCTCAAGCAGTGCTCCTTTATAAAATCCAGTTGCAGGTGGTCGGCATTATGCAATGCTACGAGTACATTTTTTAAACAAATCGTAGCGTTTAAATACTGCACGCAAAGGTGTTCCAAACGGGCCATATTAAATTGAACAGCTAGGCGATAAACATCCATCATTCTAAGAACTATTCTGTTTGAAAATGGATCCTCTTCATCTTTCGCCTTCTTAGTCGGATCTATGCAGTCCATGTAGATGTAATTCAAAACCATCTCAAATGCTTCAGGATCCGCATCAGACAGTTTGACTTCTAACAGTGGGATATCGCTAAAGGGGACTTTAGACGTTCCTAAATAAAAGCTTTTAGATAAAAATTCCTACAAATAAAAAAATAACTTACCAAATAATCTTTCCAGATGTTTGTCACGATTTTCTTTTGCTTGACGAATTTTATTTCTTAAATACGCAGATCTGGCAGCTACTAATGCTAAATGCCCTAAAATCTTTTCCTCTTCTGGACCAACTAAGAACTGCACATCACAAAATAGTCGTGACTCTAACAGTTTTCCATAATCATCATGTAACGTACATTTCGGGTAGCTTGAAAATTGGAATCTAAAAAAATATTCTTTATTTAATGTAATCATTAATTTTTTACTACATTATTATTTTATTAAATTATTATATCAATACATTAGTGTTGTACAGAGCATTTGTAAAATATTGTGCCATCTTGAAATACTAAATAGGGAAAGTTAGGTATTATGCAAAAAGTTTCGTATGAACATGGAAGAATAGTTTTTCCTTTACAAAGAGTAGCCAGGATTAATAATTTTCTTGCTTAAAATATATATATATAGTATTTTTGATAAAATAACATACCTACTTCTTTTCAAAGAGCGTTTGAAAAATCACAAAAAGCTACTCTGATTTCACTATACTTCACATCAATTAATATAACAATAAGTTTTATAAGTTGTAATAGAATTTTTTGGCATCTGGGAAAGTATAGATTTTAGGCAACAATGTTCTTAATAGTTTTGCATTGACATTTTTAATAGCTTTTTTTATATTTTAAATGGTAACTATAATATGAGGAAGAGTTAATGAGTAATTTGATTTGCATACTAATAGATGGCATTAGCTTGATCGGGACTTTACTGCAAATATAACCTTAAAATGTCTTCAATTTCTTATACAGTAGTTTAAATACAAGCATACCGAGTCAATCTAAAATGAAGAAAATTGGAATTCGAAATGTTTATTCCATTATCAAGGAGAAAAATTGTCCATTATATTATTGCAACTGATAATCTAAAAACATGATTCTGATAAACCAATGTGAAGCTGTTTATAAAAATGTTGGATCCATTCATTGCCATAAGAAACTATTGGCTTGAAATTTCTATCTCCTTTGTCAAAGTATACAGGATGTCGGGGAAAATGGGAGAAATCTCAGGTACAGATAGAATACGAAAAAATAAGATGATATAAAAATATATAAACATTTTTATTAAATTATATTAAGTACTTTAAAAGTTATTGAAGAAAAACCGATTTTCAGATAGGGAGGGCCTATAGGAAAAAAAATTATAGGACCTTGTTTTCCATATTCTATCTGCACCCAATAGATTTCCCACATTTTCCCAAACACCCTGTATAAATAAACATTAAAAAAAAACAACTATAAAAAATTTGCATTTTGGACTTTTTCTATATTTCTGAGCACCATTTCGTCAAGTATAAAACTATAATAACTAGGACTGATTTATATTGATTTAAATAATTATGACTATAAAAAATTTGCATTTTGGACTTTTTCTATATTTCTGAGCACCATTTTGTCAAGTATAAACTATAATAACTAGGACTGATTTATATTGATTTAAATATTCATGACTTCAGTTTTCTTTATTCATTAATACCATATATTCAATAAATACAGACAGTAAGTACCGTTTTAATATTGCAGGATGGAAATATAATGCCAGTCTAATGAAAACAGAAAACATACTTTTAGTCAGTCATTTTATGTCTATACCTCAAGTTCGATAATCATTTATTAAAAATGTAAATACCTGTACATTTCGCCACTACGAACATTGTTATCTACTGTCCCTCCGAAAATAAACATCGCATCTCCAACAACGGCAGCTGCATGAAACAACCGACCCGATGGTACAAACGATTCCACATCTGGTAAAATAACTGACCAAGTCTGGGAGTCTAAATCAAAGCAATGTAGGTCATTGGAAAGTGTTGAGTCAGCTGCACCTCCAAACACGTACAAATGTCTATCAAAGGCTACCATTGAATGTCCATAACGTCTAGCTGGTGGTGGAGGTGCTCCTCTTAAAATATGCTCTGTGGATATCCTTGTCCATCTAGAAAGTATATTAGAATTAAAACTATGAATGAAAAAGAGTGCCGCTCTTACGTTTTATCCTTAAATCTAAACTGGAACAAGGAATTAGTGATTTTTGCCCCACTCTGCCCACTGAATACAAACATACAATCTCGTGCTACCGCTACAGGGAAATTGCAACAAGTTGGGGGACATTCTCCTTTTTGATCAACTTCCTCCCAGCTTCTCACATCACCCTTAAAAAAATTATAAACTTAAAATATATACCTATTTTTAACAATTATTACACTACAAAATCTATTGCATCTTAAAATGTTTTAATTAACCAATGTGTACTCACAGTAAGAGATATCGTCCACATATCATTCAATCGTGCATTTCCATCATAACCAGCAAATATCCACAATTTATTATCAAAAATGGCAGCTCCATGAGCCGATCTTGGGACAGGAGTTTTTCCCATAAATCTCCATTCTACCCATTGGCCAGAATGGAACTTATATTCAAACAAATCATTTTTATTGGTAAGATTTGAATTAGAGTGAATGTCTCCAGTATATCCTCCAAATACATACATTGATGTGTTGTGTACTACTGCAGAATGATGGTATCTAGAAAAATTCATATTTGTAACTGCTATATTAGAAATACCTAGTCCATGTAGTTATAAGAAAATTATTGGGTCTTTTAGAGATGTCAATTTATATCTGAGTTAATGAATTTATTACCTTGGCGCAGGTGGAGTACCAGTTGCAAAAGCTCTTCCCCAGCTTTTTTCCTTTACATCAAAACGTAAAAGATCATTTAACATACTTTTCCCATTATCGCCTCCAAAAACATAAATTGCATCTTTGTAGGCCACCACAGTGTGTTTACTGCGTCTAAAATAGAAAATCGGTGGATAATTAATATTACTTTTCATAGTGTAAGAAATGTTTCACTTACCTTGCGCCAACAAATTCATCACATTCTGGCATACGTTTCCATCGATGGACAGTTTCAAATGGTCCTATTTCTAAAGTTAAAGCACTGACATCTGCTGTGGTAAGACTGCTCATTTTGGTTTAATTTTTTAAATTCCTTATAAATTTTCAGGTATATTTTTCGATGTTACAGTTTTAACTATATCAATATAAATACACTGACTACTGTAGATTAATATTAAATTACTTACATACCACATTTACAACATTAAACACTATTGACATTAGGTGCACCTACACAAAAAGACACAGAGAAAGAACGTAAACAAATCAATAACATAACCCTAACCCCAATTTGTGACAATTGACATTAGTTGCTTTCGTTTTGAGGTAAATAATAACTTAGAGCTTTGGGCACTTGATATCTCTTCGATTTGAGGAAATTGATCACTTTAATGGTGATAAGTTGTCGACGAATAGATCCATGGCTTCAATCTTCATGTTTTTGGTGTCAAATCTATTTGGTTCAGGTTTGAAGTTGATGAAGATTAAAACTCATATTATTATACCTTATACACTGTCAAAATATGCTTTTCTGCCATAAATTTTAAAATTCATTTTTCCATATTTGAAATATTTATTTGCCTTTATAATTCATCTTATGTATGCATACAAAACAATTGAGTGCGATACAGAAACGATAAACTAGATTTATCATACTTGGATAATATTAATTGGTCGGTGCTATCATTTGATATAATAGTGATTAAGTGATTTTTCGGGTTGTTATGCCGTGACCTCGGTAAACTGGTAGGCAGAGTTAAAATGCACATCCCTAGCATTAGCCGGGATTCTTTTACCTGCCCTGGCTGTCCTTGGGTTAGACTCTGTGTGGACGGACCCGCTATCGGTGTCTTATTTGGGTCCGCCCATATATTTATTCAGGTTCCTATTGTTGGTATTACGACTGCTACGGTCGGAACTTAACGTGCTCAGACCACGCTATGCGCTACATGTCTGTCGAACCATGACGGGGCAGACGTATAGGCGCCAGGGTTGAGCCTGAGGTCCCGCCCAACGGCCGACTGCGCAGGTCCGATCTCACTTGTGCCAGCACCCGCATTACACGGTCGATGACTAATAACACCGTAGTCACGCCTAGGGGATTGCCGAGCAAGGGCGTCGGCTATCGAACCGAGCTTCAGGCCCCGCCCACTACCCAATTGCGCAGGTCCGTACGTGCTCGTACCAATTGTGTCACACGATCGATGAATAATAATAGCTTGACCACACCTTCGCGGCTACTCAGCCGTGACGGGGCGTGCGTTATTGCTGGTATCGAGCTTGAGGCCTCGCCCACTGCCCGTTTGCGCTGGTGCAGAGGCGCGCGCAGCAGCTCCGACATTATGAGACCGCTAACGAGGCCCCAATCAGACTCAGTCGCGGCGAAGATGAGCGGCAAAACGTTTGGAAGCATAGGTGCGACCAGTTACAGCGGTGGCTACGGAACGCCTCGGAGGACCACCATTATCCGAGGAACAGTTCCGACTGTATCAGTCGTAATTCCAACAATAAGAATAGAAATCAATATATGGGCGCGCCCAGAGACACCAATAGCGGGTCTGTCCCCACAAAGCCTAGCCCAAGAACAACTAGGGCAGGTAAAAGAATCCCAGCTAATGCTAGGGATCTGCATTTTAACTGTTTAACTGGCGGCTACCAGTTACCGAGGTCACAGCATAATAACCCAGAAAATCACTATGTATCAAATTATATAAAGTTTATATATTTGGATGGAATATACAGGGTGATCCCGAATAATGTAACGACCGATTTGGGAGTTCTCTGTATACAATTTGTTGATACATGCCCCTCTTAACTAATTACGACTTGAGTTACATACCTTATTACACTAATATAGCAGAAGCTGATAAATTTAGTTTTATTTAATTTCTTCCTTATTGAAATTAAGAGCTGAAATTTTTCACGATATACGCTAATGGAATGATATCATTTTGATATGGGGTTTATTGTCTTATAGAACGGTGTCAAACCTACCAAATTTTAGCAAAATCGCATAAGGCGTTTTAATTTTATAAAAAAAAAACGATTTCATTTCATTGCAACTTCAGGGTCGTATAGCGCCCAAACGAAGCATCTTTGAACTAAGATAAGTTTAGCTAAACCGACTTATTTTAGAGCCGCACACTGTATCTGGTAAAGCGTTGTAAAGACCTTATATAGGGACACCCTGTGTATTTATAGGCTGATAAAACTTTGTTGACCGAGTTGTTTTAAAATATTAATTGATGACAATCCAATCCATATTTGAATATCAACCAATATAAAAAGCAAGTGGCGAATTTTTGATATATCTCACTATAATAGATAACACACGTGATGGCCTTTGGCCTTTAAATTATCTATTTGTAGTTTTGTTCTGTGGCATGTGCTGTAATTTGTTTGACACTTTTTTGACAGTAATTTTGTTGTGTTGTGAGGTTTGTTGTCGAATATACATTTATTACGATCTAAATTTCTAATTTGTGACTACGATTTTACTAAAATAAAGATACGTCTGCGCCGTGATAGTGAATAGGCGATAAATAAATATCGTAATATATCTTTGATTTGTTTATGTATAAAAAATTCCACATAGCGTGAATTTAGTAAAGGTGATATTTATTCAACATGTCTGTTCCAAATTTAACAAACAGTATAATGCAGCCCCAAAACATTGTTATTAATCAGGTACCTTTGTCTCATGCAATAATGACAAATGCCAATAATGGAATTCCAGTAGTAAATGCAGTTTCTCATGTAAATTCAACAGACCAAAGTAGTGAAATCAAGGGAAGTTTGGCTATTATGGATGCAGTTGGAGGTGAGTGCATTTAACTTTCAAATTTGCACCAAAAATTGTACGATGCATTTTAGGTACAAATTTAGTAGGTGTGCAAACAGTACCAGTTCAGAATGCAAGTCCAGTCAAGACTATTCAACAGAATACCAGTTCAAACGAACCATTACAAGTTCTAACAAAACAAAGACTTCAAGATCTTGTTCGTGAAACTGATCAGACTCTGAATTTAGAAGAGGAGGTAGAAGAAATAATTTTAAATTATGTTGATGAATTTATCGATCGATGCTTGAACGGTGCAGCTTTAATAGCCAAAAATCGACATGTTAATACCATTGAAGTGAAAGATGTGCAGCAATTCCTAAATCGTAACTATAATATGTGGACTCCTGGCTTTGGAACTGATGAATTGAGGCCTTATAAACGCAGCCTAACAACTGAGGCTCATAAGCAAAGAATTGCATTAATCAGGAAGACACTTAAAAAATATTAATGTTTTCTTCTAGTTTATTCTGTGATATGAATTTGTGTAGTTTTGTGACTACAACGGGATTTGTGTGTAAAAAGTATGCAAGATTCTGTAACTTTTTATTTAGATTGTTAAAAATAAACGGCAAACTAACTACAATATTTCTAGCCATTTTGAAAATATGTTTTTCCCAACAACTTATACTTTTTGTGCATTTGATAATGTAATTTTTTTATTAGCGTATGGATATTCCCGTGCATGTTTTGATTTTTTGTTGAAAATTGGCCAAATATAAAATATTAAAGCTGTTTGATTTAAATTTTGTTGTAAATTATAAAATTGAATATTATACATGAAAGATATGTGACATATATTTTTTTTAAATTTAAATTAAATTATGATTAATTGACAATTCAAAATTTATTTTCTAAAGTATGTTTGTTCTATAAAATATTGTTCGATTTGCCAAAAAGTAGTTGCAATTCAGTTACTAGGGAATGGTTAATATGAATCAATTTTCTTTTATTAATAAATTTATTAAATTAATTTTATCACAATATGTAACAAAATAAGTTAAAATTAAGTACTAAGATGTGGAGTGAAGTAACTATAACAACATATTATAACAAAGACAGTATATAGATACTGCTAATTAGATTCTTCATTAAAATGAATTATTCATGTATGAGATGGATGATACAAATTGATGAAAAATTACCATTAAGTATTTTTATTCGTCTTTTTCATTTTCTATTTATACAAAAATTATGCTTTTTAATTCCTTCTAGATAAACTTTTGTATATAAGTATTTAGCATGATCCTGTTTATGCATATTTTGCTTAAGAAACTTTATACACGATATACATCCATTTTTTCCTTAAAAAGTCGACGCTTGATCAATTAAATGTCTCCTTTCTTCACAAATCCAAATTTCTTAAAAGCTTCATCAGCGTTCTTCTTTGCAAAATTAGCTTCATCTTTATAAAAGGCATCTTTTCCTTCCGCTTTTTGAAATCCCTTATCTTCAAGTAATTCATGCCCCTTTTCGTATTTTGCATCCTTTCCAAATTTACCTTCTAAATAAACTTTTTTACCATGCCCACCCTTTTCAAAGGCACCAGAATTTTCCGCTTTGGAAACTTCTAAAGCTCCATGTTTTTCTTTATGGGCTTCATCGTGGTCCTCGTCGTAGAACTCAACTTTTTTCTTATATTCGTTAAGTTTGTGAACATTGTGATGACCCTTAGTATCGTGACCCTTGGCAAAACTGCCTTTGTCTTCAAAGTGATAGCCCTTTTCACCTTCTTCGGATTTGTGTTGTTCTGCATAGTAACCATCGTCGTGGTTATGCCCTTGCTTTTGACCAGCTAAAATTGAAGATGAATACTAATAGTATTAATTCTTATATGAGGATAACATGGATTACATACCGGATTCAGCGTAATGTTTTTGATGACCCTCTTTGTCGTGGAGTCCTTTAGCACCATTTTCTTGAATATGTTTGGATTCATATCCTTTGTCACCTTGTTCACCTTTAACTGCATGTTTGGCAAGCTCAAACTGTTGGCCACCTCCTTTTTCAAAATTTTTTAGTAATCCTGATTGTTCTGTCTCTAAGTTACCAATGATCCTAAGACATTGTGCATAGTTTACTAAAAGGAGTACAAAAAACAGCAGGATAGTTTGCCGCAACATGATTTGTGCATGCACTAGCTGACAACAATAAACAAGATTTGCTAAATTGTGTTTATATAGGTACACAAAGGTATTTAGGTAGGTGCCGTAAAAAATCGTATGTAGTAATAATTGAAAATTAAGATTTTACAGAACTTCATGCATGAATGAAGTTTTCTTGAAGGCTCTAAGGTTAAATGGTTACCTCAAGTACATTTTTAACTGTACAATGTCAGCTTTCTCTTACCTACATTGGTTGGACTTCCAAGTGTTTGTATTATTCTAAACAAGTTTTGTAAGATTTCCTTGATTTTTAATTGAGAAATATTTGTTTGTCATTTGCAAGCTTTTCTATGTGGTCTACAATGATATTTATAAACAAGGATTTCAAATTATTACAATGGTTTATAAAAATATTTGTATTTTTTCTAATGAGTAAATCTCGCGCTTTTGTGAAAAACTTAACAATGTGGAATATTAGTAAATGTTTCCTTGAAATGTTGATTCATGTTTTAAAAAAATTGTAAGCTTTAAGTTATTTTCATTATTAATTGGTAGGCACTTAAAAAATATTAATATTTATTAAAAACAAGGGCAATGACACAGTTATTGATAATGATAATTAAAAAATATAAATTTATGTTTAAAGCAGACGTAACATAATATATGTACAATCTATTCCAGTAATAATGGCACTTTTTAAAATGGGCGATTTGGTTTGAACTACTGATGGCGTATTCTTATTGATATCTACTTACATGTGTATATTTTAATTTATCTAGGCATTCATGCAACTTTTAATATTATTTCTTAGTTGTTCCACACCAATACAGATTTAATGAAACTCCTTCTCAAAACTTCCATTAGTTCAAAACTGTTTTGAGAAAGTATGCCATATGATTGTATAGTGCATTTGCTGCGTTTTTTATAAAAAATATTTTAGCGCTAACATAACTATATATCTTATTAATTAATTCATGTTGTTTTTGTTTAAAAATTAACTGATGAATTAATTATGTGGAAAAAATATGGTTTAAGTTTAAATGAAATAATTGTCGAGCAACAAATGAAAAAGAATTTTTATTTTAGGGCAGAGGTAAACTTTAGTATAACCAATTAGGTAGTTAAAAATAATAAATTATTTACCCTTTCAGAAATTTAGTACACAATTTCTGTTATCCTAATGAATGATATATATTTTAAAAATACCTAATATAGTGTATAAAAATAAAAATGTGGCTTGTCTTTATTCAGTAGGTTACAAACTGAAAGATATAACATGACATGACCGATTTGGAATGGATACAATCTACAAAATAAAAACGGATTTTAAAAAGATTTTATATAATTTTATAAAGCACATCCATGTTTGTCTATACTTAATAATTTGTAAATTAGAAAGTGAAAATTGAGTTTAAAAATTAGAAATGATTTATGATTGTTATATGTGTATCCACCTATTGTTTAAATAATAAACAAATTATTCCAAATTGTAATAATAAAACCTAGTAAAGTTATCACCCCATTCTATGACTATAATGCTATTATATATACTATATTAGATTTTAATAGATATTTGTTACAATATTTATAGTTAAAAGGCAAGTAAAATAACAGTTCAGCTTATTTATATATGGTTAAAATGAAGAAATAAGTCTCAATTTCAGTTTTAAGGTGTGCATTGGATGCAAATCCGCCTGTGTAGTATATGATATTCCAATATTAACAGTTTTGAAGACGGTAAGTAAATTACTCAATACCTACTATTATAGGTATCTTTGGGAAATGCAATTCATTACGTTTTGTGGTTCGTATACTTTTCAACCATATGCGGGCGCACGTCGCTGGTTTTTGCACTTAAGCAAACCGGAACATTTCATAATTATTTTTCCTTATTAGATTTCTTGACTTGTTTTTACCGCTCTGGTAAATTTTCTGTGAACGCGCGTGATCTCTTTAACTTTTGAGAAAGATTGCATTTTAGAGATGACTTTATAACAGCAGACTTAAAAATATATTTGTATTTCAATTTGATCATGCACTGTGTTGACACCTTTTAGATAAAACCGGATAGTCTGCAGTTTGCGTATTTTCATTTTGGGTAAATGTCCGGAAATACCTAGCTTCTACAGAAATGTATTTATTAGACATGTATATGTATACATACATATAGCTATACGAAATACTAGTTGTAGCTGAAATATTAACTTGGAAAATTTTGCAAACAAGACAATTAAAAGTTTCGCCCTATTTAAAGGCCGGTTCTGCCGACCGCCTCATTTCAAGGCTATGAAGGCTACGCGATTACCAAAAAATTGTAAATTTGAAATTCTGTTTACATTTTTTTTAACACATCCAGTTCGTCCTCGATATCGAACTTTTTTTTACCGTTTTTAAGTGCGGCTCAATTTATTTGAGGACAACTAAATCGGTAAGAATATATTTATTTTGTTACTGTCGAATTTAATAATTTTGGAGAATTTTAAGTTTTAAATAAAAATGAATAGGGATATACCTATTTCTTGATTAGGGTTTTCTATACAGGATTATGGCATTGGAAAAAGTTGTCTCTGTTTTAATTACCTTTCTATTGTTTTGTTGCTTTGGGCAAACAACAGACATTAAAAATAAACCAGAACAAAACTGTACCTGTGTCCCATATTATCAATGTTCCTACGAATCTGGCGATTTAATTACAGATGGCAAAGGACTATTGGATATGAGGTAAAAAAAAATCATAGAATCAGAACCCAAATAATAAAGTAGGTATATGAAAATGGCTGTTAACTATATTGGACAGGCAGTACTTATTTGGCTTGTTTAGGAACCATATATTTTTTAGAATATTGGAAAATACTCCTTGTCAGGGCTATTTCGACGTTTGCTGTAATATTTCAAAAGAAGTTCTTTTCCCGTCTACAGAAGCCCCTGACAAATATGATGGTTGCGGATATCAAAATTCTGGATTTTTTCCCTGGTATGCAACCTTGTTTTATCAAGAGTCACCAGAGATTCTTCCGTCTTACAAATGTGGGGTGTCTTTAATACACCCAAGTGTCGTTCTTACAGCAGCCCACTGCTTAAACGAAATTGGAATATGGACTGTTCGGATAGGTAAAGAAATTTAATTTTTTCTTTGTTTAATGTTATTTTGTGTTATAATAAAAATATTATTACAGCACAAACATACTGTTATATGAAATACCATATATCTCGTCTTGCACATACCAAGGCCCATACATTCCTCATTTATTTTCTAAAGTATTTTTTTCTTATTTAATACATTGGCCATCCAGATATCCTGATATAATGTCTCTAGATTTTTATTTGTATGGATTACTTAAACAAGTACTCACATATACAAATAAAAATAGAGAAGAACGACTATGCTGCAGTATGTGGCAAGTCTTCCAAGAAATTACATCTTTAGAGCTGAGAAGAGTTATCAATAAATGGTGGTTTTAAGGCTTTCACAGTCTGTCCTGTTAATCTATTACTGATATATGGGATTGTAAGGCGAGTGGTGAGTTACATTGAATATTTTTTTATTCAAGGAAACACAGTGCGACATGTATCTGCAATAATTATCCACTCAGGATACAATGCAGAAACGATGCAAAATGACATAGCTCTTGCTATTTTAAAAGAACCAATTGAAATGTCTGAAAAAATCAACACCATATGCGTACCACCTCCAGGAACCGATTTAAATAACAGCAAATGCAGAATAACTTCAAGAGTAACGGAACAACATGATAAAGTTTATCTTAAGGTGCTTGAAGTAACTACTATTCCTAAAGATAAATGTCTCGAAATATTACGAACGACTCGATTGGGTCCATTTTTCCGACTACATAACAGCTTCTTGTGTGCTGGGGCAGAAAATGGAAGAAATATATGTGAAGGTGTTGGTGGTAGTCCATTGGTGTGTCCAGTTCCAGGTCAGCCAAAGAGGTATGCATTTTCATGATTATCAATTGGTGTATTTATGAATGAATAGAATTCAAATAGTGTACAATAAAGGTATTTCTAAAGTAGCGTTCGAAACTTGCGTATAGAAATCATTAAAATAAGCCAAACAGTTTCTAGTAACATGTAGCTTAAAACACACACACACATTATGATGTTACATGCCCTTAAAGGGGTAAAAATTAATTTTTTTTTTCTGTTATTGACAAAACGGTCAAAAATAACCAGACACATTTATGGAACATACAGAGTGATCCATTTAAAAGCGGGGTACCTGTCTAATAGTTTTTTCTTGTTGGCCTCATTTCTTGTGCCAAATTTCAGAATGAAAATTAATCTTTTGAGGCCTACTTCAAACTTTTTTTAATTGCAAAAATTAAAAAAAAAGATTTATGATTTTTTTAGTGTGCCACTGGATTTACGATAGTTTCAAATAGGTGTAATCAAATCAAAATTAACAAAGGTGGCCCTGAATAGGTAAAACGACTCGAGAGAAAATTTTCGTTTGAGAAATGGCCTTCTAGGATTCAGCTCAGTTTAAGAAACAAAAATCTGCCATAATTTCAAATCCATAAAATCCAGTAAGCTTTGGAAATTTAATTTTTTTCACCAGTAATGTGCTGTTTCTGTATGATACGCTAAAATGTTATTATGAAAAGTTTCATGGAATGAAAAACTGAGTAGTGTGCAAAATTAAAATGTCCTAAGTGTACTATGATTTTTTCGTTATAGTGATACATACCTCTTGTGAGATGCAACAAAATGTAATTAAGAAAAGTTTCTCAGAATCAAAAATTGAGGATGTACAAAATTATAGTGTCCTATGCCTACCTTCAGAAACATCTGAAATCAAGTAAAAAAATCTGGAAACTTAATAACATTTTGTTGTATCTTATAAAAAAAAACAGCACTTTATTAGTGTTGAAATTATGGTAGATTTTATTTAGTCAAGCACCATCTCAGGTAATTTTTCAACAAATTTTTTTGTCTCTCCTACCTATCCGGGCACACCTTGTATATTTTTTTAATTTTGGTCACACCCATTTCAAACCATCCTAAATTCAATGGTGCACTCAAATTTGAAATTAAAAATTGCTAATCTTTTTTTTTGTTGATTTTTTTGGTTAAAAAAAAATGTCAAGTAGGCTTTGAAAATTTAATTTTCATTCTCAAATTTGGCATTATTGAAGCACTATCCTCAAAAAAATCTTTTAAATGAGCTAACAAATAAAACTTTTAGAGAGATGCTTTCAAATGGGTCACTCTGTATATAACTTTTTATGTTGAACAAAGAACTAGTCCATTTTTCTTTATCCAAATCAGAGGCATCCCGTTTGGGGGTGAAAAGGGTTTTAAAACCATCAATTTTTCCATTCAACTTTTTTCATAATTAAAAAAAAAATTGTATACAACTGCCTTGCAAAAGGGGGTTTTGCACACGGAAAACAAGCTTTGAAAACGGTATTTTGCACATGCCGTGTGCTAAGGATTTTGCACACGGTTATGTCATCTTTAAACACGCTGTGATTGTTGTTTGATGTCACCCAAATTATGCAATGTTTCAAGTTGGCTGAGTTTAAATTAAAATTTGATTTTGCTCGACTTGTGGACCTCGCCTTTGGCTCGGTCCATCAATATGTCTCGCTCGTATGCAAAGAGTCGTTTTCAAACCTCGTTGTTTAATATACTATTACATAAAATATATTCAACTTCATGCGTTATGCAAACATCACTCTTGCCTAATAATTTACTTGAAAACTGATCAAAATATTTAAAATAATTGTAGATACCATCAAGTAGGAATAGTCTCATGGGGTATTGAATGCAAAGAAGATGTTCCTGATGTGTATGTAAAAGTATCCTCGTTTAGGAACTGGATTGATACAGAAATGAGAAAAAACGGCATGGAAATTACTTCATATAGGTATTAACTTTTTGTGACTAAATTTTCGAATAATATGTTAGAAGGCTTTATTGCTGTTAGTTTTTAATGAAACAATTATGTGCTGTATGTTTTTTATTAAAATAGAAATAAATAGAGTACCTCTTATGTGCTATATGTTCTTTATTAAAATAGAAATAAATAGAGTACCTCATCCTGTAAACAATTTTTATTTTGTCTAGGTATATTTAAAATTAAGGTATTTTAGTTAGATCAAGGGTAGGCAATCACAAAAGTATGCTTCAAACTAATTAAATTTAAATTCATACAAAATAAAGTTATGAAGTCAAGTTTGTTGCTGAAAACTAAAATGGCAATTTGCATTTACTATTTCTTTTTTAAGTGTATTTTATAAATTTTAATATTATTAACACTTTAATTTGTCTACCCCTACCTAAGATGTTTTGCTAAAAATAATCACTCTTTAAGAGTAAGGTAACATGGAAATCCAGTAAAAAAGTAAAAATTCATGAATAAAAATTAATCAGTGTTCTGTAACCCAGATAAGGTGCAACTGACAAAAATTAAAAAAACCGAAGCTAATTATACTTAAATCATATATGTAGTAATTAAATATCTCTAGGAACCTGAGGTAAGCACATATTGTAATAGGCACTTTTGTCCCAGAAATCAACAGTTTTCCATCCGCACCAACCCTTACTCTGTATTGTATGCAAATCTTCACCCCCAGTGTAATGGGGATCTAATATAAGAAACCTTAAGCTACCTGTTTCTTGATTATAATCTACTCCTAAGATCGTGTGTGCAAGGACTCCCCCACCTACAACAATTAAAAAAGCTCCTTAGCAAAGGACAAACAAATATCGCTTAAACAGATGAACTAGACAAAAGATTTATTACAAAATTTTTATAATGAAGCATATTCAGGGGATAGTAATTTTCCCATTTTCGATATTTGTAAATAACCTTTTAAAAAATCCAAATATTTGCATCCTTTTTGGAGATGGAATTTTGACGTCACTAGTAGAGGGCGCACTTATAGCACTCATGCTTCTTTTAAATGACAGAACTTTTTTGCGGCTTAGTGTATCCATCTGACTTTTGAAACAGTCGATTCTCCTACCTTTTCTATATGAAAAAGGTATACCTTCTTGAAGTCGTTAGGAGTAACTGTTTTTGAAATAATCCTATTTGGAATAATCAGTGCAATAAGTAGAAACTTTTTTTTATTTCGGGTAAATAGCCTTTTCTACTGAAAATACAGCAAAATGTTACTTGAAAATCTGTTACTACTTATGACGACATGCAAAATTACAAGATTGGCCTGCTTTTCCGAAATCTTTGTACAGTGTAACCTCCATAATCCGGACACAGTTTAATCCCGACATCCAGTAATCCAGACATTGAATTTCAAAAGTCATAATCCGGATGTATCTCTTTAATCCGGACGCTCGCCAAGCGCGGCATAATTTTTACTTGTTTAAGCCTGTCAAAGTGTCTTTGGCAGCCGGACTCTACGCTGCGCGCTGTCTTATATGATTTAAATTTGCATCAAGTGCACTGGTAGGTGATTATTATTAAAAACATGTTGAAAAGAAAAAAATATGTTCAATTTGCAACAAAAACATGAAATAATTACATTGGTGGATTCCCGGGAAAGTGTCAGATCAGTTGCCGGTAAATTTAGTATTGGAAAATCTACCATTTCCGATATCTGTAAGAATAAAGCATAAGGGATTATGCAGCTGTGGATGATAATTTAGGAAAAAGGGAGACTCTAAGGTTAAGTGCATATCATTAAAAAAACAAAAAAATATTACTGATTTCTTTAGACGGTTCCAAAGTAAGTTACATTTGTTTGTTTAAGTTTTTACTTATAGTAGAATATGTACAAACTGTTGATGTTTTTCTATTCACAGTTTTAAAATATATTTTATTGTTCACTCATTTGGAGTGCATGTAACCTCGTAATTAGGTTATCGTTGAAACACGTCGACAAATAATCTTTATTGTCACTCTTGATAAATACAAGAAATCTGCTTCAACAAATTCACAACTGTCAAATACTTTACTTTGACGTTGTCACTCGCGTATTGTTCAATACAAACTGACCCCAGCGGCCGAAAATGATCTGCTTATATAGGTTTCTACAGTTCTCGAAGTTTCTGAGACTTCGAGAACGTGTCGAGAAACAAATAGAATATAGCCTGGAATATTCCGGAAAACGTCAAAATAAAGGCATCACAAAAATTATAAATCCTAACATGAACAGAAACGTAATTTACAAACTAACGAGGTAGGTGAGCTTCAATTATAAATTCTAACAAAAACAGGAACATAATTAACTAACTAAAAAGGTAGGTGAACTTTCGTAACATTGCCCCCCTCTTAGAACTGATCGTCCCGATCAGGTTACTCCATTGTCCGCATGGCCTTCTTGATAAGGTGTTAAACGATCGATGTGGACAATCTTCATCTTGGCTTGGGGATTCCTCTGGATCCTGTAAACTACGTCATTCAATCGTGACACGACGGTATAAGGGCCTTCCCACGATTTCTGCAGCTTCGAGATTTACCCTTGCTTCTTTTGGGTTATAGAGCCACACTTTCTCAAGCTCTTGAAACCCGCTGCTGTTGGCACGCAAGTCGTATCTGGTCTTCATTCTGTCGCTTTCTATTTTTATCTTCTCTCGTACTTCTTCATGTACCATCTTTATTCGATCTTTCAGATGGCTGAGATAATCATCTAAGTTTTCCTCGTGTTGCGGTCGATTCATAATTAGATCTATGGGTAGCCGCAATTCTGTGCCGAAAATCACGTTGGCTGGTGTTTTACCCGTGGTCTCATGAATTGCTGCTCGGTATGCCAGTAAAATGGAGGAAGGCAGGTATCCCAGTTGGTCTGTTTCTCGTTGACGGCCGTTCTCAGGAAGTTTTCGATGGTGCGATTGAATCTTTCCACCATTCCATCTGATTGCGGGTGAAGAGGTGTAGTTCTGGTTTTGTGAATGCCTAGCAGCTCACAAACCTTCTGAAATACTTCCGACTCGAAATTTCGTCCTTGGTCGGAATGAATCTCTCTGGGCACCCCATAACGACATATCCAGTTTTCGAATAAAGCTTCGGCTACGGTAACAGCTTCTTGATTAGGTAAGGGATATATTTCTGGCCATTTACTGAAGTAGTCCATCACTACTAAAATATAACGATTCCCACTGCTGCTACGAGGAAATGGTCCAGCTATGTCAATAGCTATTCTCTCGAATGGAGCTCCAACATTGTACTGCTTCATCTGTCCTCGGCTTCGAGTCCTGGGTCCCTTACTAGAGGCGCAGGTATCACAACGTCGGCACCATTCTTCCACATCGGACCGACTGCCAAGCCAGTAGAATCGTTCTCTAACTTTATTCAGAGTTTTGTTTATTCCAAAGTGCCCACCACCGACTCCACTGTGCAGTGCTTGAAGAACTTCTGGAATTCTTTTCTGGGGCAGTATTGTTTGATAAATCTTTTCTTTGCCGTCTGGGCTCTCCCAGACTCTTTTAATAGGCCGTTCTCGATGGCTAAAGAATTCCATAACGCCCAGTAACTTTTTAGAGATGGTGACTTATCAGCAATGTCCTGCCAGGTGGGTCTGTCCATGTTGTTTATCTTCCATTGGAAAATTGGTCCAAAATCCGGGTCTTCACTTTGTTCTTTAGCAATGGTTTTAATTTCCCAATCCTCTGGAGACTGGATGGTAGTTCTTCTGCAAAGAAATTCATCTTCTTCCCTCACTTCTTGTCGCACACAATGTTTACAATTTGAAGGACATGGTCTTCTGGATAGAGCATCAGCATTACGATGGTTAGATCCTTTACGGTGTTCAATTTTGAAGTCATACTCCTGCAACCGTTGAAGCCATCTTGCCACTTGGCCTTCCGGATTCTGAACTGCAGTAGCCACTTCAAAGAAGCATGATCGGTCCTCAAGACGAACGGCTGACCATAGAGATACTTATGAAAATGCTCCACAGTTTTAACTATGGCAAGCAACTCTCTTCTGGTTACGCAGTAGTTCATTTCTTGCTTAGAGAGGACCTTGCTAAAGTAGGAAATCACTTTTTCTTGCCCATTTTCAATTTGTGATAATATTCCTCCAATTCCAATATTACTAGCATCCGTGTCAACGATGAATGTCTTTCCAGGCTTGGGATATGACAGAATCGGAGAAGAACACAAAGCTTCTTTTAATCTCTGAAAAGCTTGTTGACATTGTTCCGTCCAGATAAATGGCTGATTGTTTTCTGTGAGTCGATGTAAGGGTTTTGCAATCTCGGCGAAATTTTTCACAAACTTGCGATAGTAAGTGCAAAGTCCAAGGAAACTCCTTAATTCATGTTTGTCTTTCGGTACTGGCCATTTCCAGACGGTTTCTGTTTTCTCTGGGTCAGTCTTCACTCCGTCAGAGGAAATAATGTGTCCTAAATACTTGACTTCCTTTTGAAAGAGCATGCACTTCTTGGGACTTAGCTTGAGCCGGGCTTCCTCAACTTTTGGAAAACTTCTTGAACATTCTTCAAATGATCTTCAAAGTCTTTGCCAAGTATTATTATGTCATCAAGATAAACGAGACAAGTTTTCCAGGTCATTCCTCGTAGAATGGTTTCCATAAGTCTTTCAAAGGTGGCTGGTGCGTTGCAGAGGCCAAAGGGCATGACGTTGAAGTGCCACAACCCTGTTCCAATGGAAAACGCTGTCTTCTTTATCATCTGGGTGAAGTTGCACTTGCCAATAGCCACTTTTCAGGTCTAATGTGGAAAACCATTGGGATCCAGACAGGGTATCCAGGGTATCGTCTATTCTGGCAACGGATAACTGTCCTTTTTAGTGACATCGTTTAGTCTTCTATAATCCACACAAAATCTGGTAGAGCCATCCTTCTTCTTTACCAGAACAACCGGCGAAGTCCATGGACTCTGGGATGGTTCAATGACTCCCTGTTGCTGCATGTCTCTAAGCATCGTCGATACCTCTTCTTGCTTCGCTAAAGGGATACGTCGTGGAGCTTGTTTAATTGGAGTGGTGTTGCCGGTATTTATGCGGTGCTGCACAAGATTAGTCCTTCCGACGTCATCCTCTGTTAACGAGAATACATCCTGGTAGCGCCTCAACAAATCTTCCAATTTTTGGACTTCATCAGCTCGTAATGGGGACTTGAATCGGTTAACAAGGGTCTGCAGGACTTCGGGTAGTTTTTGAATATTTCGAGATGCTGTTGATGATTCCATATTGCTGAACACCGATGCAACTGTTTGACAAATTCCCAAAGGTTCGCCTTTCTTGATCTGTTGTGGGTAGTCCTTTAGATTAAGCATTCTCACCAATACCAAATTGTTTTTCCTTTCTGTTAATGTCTTTCCGGTTAATATGCCCTTCCTATAGAGGCTGCTCTCTGGTTCTGGTTCTACGATTACAGTTTCTTCAACTGCCGAAGGACTGCTACAAATAGCTTCAATTACTAGTTCTGAACCTGCTGGAAGTTCTATGTCTGCTGACGCTTTCACAGTTCTAATAGGAAGGTTTCTGATTTCAGGAAACTGCATGATGATTTCTTCATCTTTGGTCTTCAATAGTCTTCGTGGAAGGTCCAATACAAAATTATGTTGAGTCATTACATCAAGTCCAAGAATGACATCATCGGTTATATCTGCTACTAGGATGTTGTGTTGGAATGTGGTTGCCCCAGGGTTATTCTAGCTAGATGGATGCCCTTCACTGATATGACTTCTCCATTTGCTGTCTCCAAGATGTAATTCCGGTCTGGCTTTTGTATTCTGCAGTGAGCGACGATGTTCGGTCTTACTATAGTGTGACTAGAGCCTGTATCAAGGACCATTTCACAATCCCGTCCGCATATACGCCCTGGTACTACCAAACTCGTTCCATTATTTTGCAGACGGGTTACCTTGATCTTAATAGTTGGTGGGGCTTGGTTGCACCTAGCCCAAAGCTGACTAGTTGGCGTTTTCCTGGTCCTGACTAGATGTATTCTTAGGGCATCGATTCCTAAGATGCCCTTCAACTCCACAATTCCAACACTTGATGGATCTTCTCCTGCTATATACAGTAGAGTCGGTACGGACTTTTTCTTTGTGATAATTGTCTAGAAATTGTCTTAAGCTCTTCATTAATCCTTCGTCATCCTCTTCGGCTTCACGCGGTTCTTCTCTCCTAAATCTTAGTTGCCTTATTCTGCCTTGACTACTTCGGGAAGCTTGTCGTGCGGCTTCAATTTCTAGCGCCTGGGCCAAAGCTTCAGATATATTTTTATGCCTGGCCAACCTTAACGCTTGACCGATCTCCGAATCTCGCAGGCCATCAATGAAGCTACTTATTGCTAACTGTTCTTGAAATTCCGTCGGTGCGGTGGGGTAGGCTAGCTTCACCATACGTGCTATATCTGCCTCAAATTGCTGCAGATTTTCTTCGAAGCGTTGTCTTCGGCCTTTAATTGTGCTTGATAAACGTGTTGTAGATGAGCATCGCCATACCTCATTTCTAAAGCACTCTTCAGCATTTGATAGTCTTTTTGTTGATCCTCGGCTAGCGTTCGTAATATCTCCATGGCTTCACCTCGTAGGGCAACTATTAGTGATGTAGCCTTTTCTTCTTCTGACCAATTATTTGCCAAGGCAGCTGCTTCAAATTGTTTAAGGTAAGTGCTCCATGACACTTTTCCATCAAATGTTGGTGCCTTCACTCTTGACGACGGAAAACGCTGCTCTCAGTCTTAATGGGCTCTTTTGTAGACAACTGAGATTTCAGATTTGAGACTTCACTTTGTAACTTAGTCATATTGTCTTCTACGACCTGGACCTTATCTTGTACCTCATTTCTTAATTGATTAATTTCCTCTTCCACAGTTTCCTCAAATTCGTCGAGTTTAACTTTAATTGCTTCTTCTAACTTCTTATTGTTTTCTTGTAGACTGGTTTTCATTTCGTTTCTTAACTCTTCCTGATTATTTTTCATTTCTTCTAAACTATTTTTTACTTCCTCTTGACTAGTTTTCATTTCATCTTGGTTGTTTTTCATTTCCTTTAAATTTTCTCCCATTTCGTCTTGACTCTTCTTTATTTCTTCCTTCATATCTTTCATCATTCCCATTAACTGTCTCAATGTTTCCTCCATTTCAGTCGCTCTTGATCTCGTTACTGGCATTCACTTGTCTACTCCAAACGTCTTCTTTGCGGAACGTCACACTTCTGACACCAATGTAACCTCGAATTAGGTTATCGTTGAAACACGTCACGTAGACAAATAATCTTTATTGTCACTCTTGATAAATACAAGAAATCTGCTTCAACAAATTCACAACTGTCAAATACTTTACTTTGACGCTTGTCACTCGCGTTTGGCTGTTCAATACAAACTGACCCCAGCGGCCGAAAATGATCTGCTTATATAGGTTTCTACAGTTCTCGAAGTTTCTGAGACTTCGAGAACGTGTCGAGAAACAAATAGAATATAGCCTGGAATATTCCGGAAAACGTCAAAATAAAGGCATCACAAAAATTATAAATCCTAACATGAACAGAAACGTAATTTACAAACTAACGAGGTAGGTGAGCTTCAATTATAAATTCTAACAAAACAGGAACATAATTAACTAACTAAAAGGTAGGTGAACTTTCGTAACAATATATTTTATTGCACTCATTTGAGTGCAATAAAATGTTTATTGCACTCATCTGTCATTCTACTGCAGCGTTTTGTCATCATGACAAACATAAACCTTCAAATCGACGTCACATTTTTCTAGACTTAGTGTCATCTAAATAACATTTTTTGGTTTTTGCATGAACGTAGAAAAAATATTGTATGCAACTCGTACAAAAAGTGCTTATTGCACTCGACGCGTTGTCCTACTCGGCCTACGGCCTCGTAGGGCAACTTCACGTCGCATGCAATAAACGCTTACTTTTTGCACATGTTGCATAAATAACTATTATTTTACACATTTTTAAACATTTAATGTTTTATGACTTATTCTGGATTTTACTTGTATCGTAAAATTATGCTTTATATTCAGTAATCCGAACAACCCCCTTACAATTAATTGTCCGGATTATAGAGGTTACACTGTACTTCGATGAAACCATTGTTGAACATTCGGTTTCAACAAACCTTGCAACTAAAAATGTATGCAAATATTTGAATGTTTTAAAAAGGTATTTACAAATATCGGGAATAAAATTTTAACTTAATTTTAACGCACTGTATCTTCTTAATCATGTACTTTTTACTAAGGTAAGATTGGCTACGTCGCATTATTTTGTCCTCAGGGATCTACTCTTGGTCTATGTTGTACTTACTTCCATACACCCTGTACATAATTTTCATAAGCAACTGATTGACACAATCAGGTGTATTCTATTTTTTTTCGAAAAATTAAATTTCATTCAAAGTTCATAGTAATTTTGTGAAAAAATAAGGAAGCATTTGTCTGTATCTACCAGTTGATTATAAAAAATATAAAATATTTTGCATGTTCAATATTTTTCAAGATTATCAAAAAATAATGATAGAATGATAAGCAAAAACTTTTCTGATTTATCGGAGCGGTGTGAAGCTTCCTTAAAAGAGATATTTAACACTTTTCAGTTTCATCACAAATATTACAGATTTTGAAAAAAATTTTGGAATTATGATTATCATATGGCATAATAATTTTTGTGTTAAATAAAGATATCTATCAGCCCTTTCTTCTACGGCACTGATAAAGCAATAAATTGAAGATACATAAAAAAAATGTGTTTACCATTAACACTGTAAAGTGTATTATTTATTTGAAAAATACTGCTCAAATAGCCAACATATTTTGAACATAGTAAATTTATACAGGGTATTGAAGAATGTATCAAAATCTTTTATATGTAAAATATGGGTTGCCGTCGTCTTGTTTTTGATATACAGGATGTTGAAAATAAGTAAAAAAATTAACATTTTCTTTTTATACTTTATCTGTTAATTGTTTGACACTTTTGCAGAAATACAACAAATTATATTATTATTCGCAAAAAGTTATGTAAAAATTCAAGATATTTGGCAGTTTCACACTTGCAACAATGGCATACAAAAAAAAACACACATTAAACATACAATTTTCTTAAAAACCAGAATTATATTTTAATAGAACGATTAAAAAGGTACTTTTACTGCCATTTTCATTAAACTCAAGAAAATACATCAAAACGATTCAATTATTAAAAATGTTATTAGCATATGACACAAAAACAAATTAAAATCTATTGGTTCTTGTTAAACAATTTATTTCTTATTTCTAAAGTTTAACAAAAAAAAAAAAAAAATCAAGTATATGACGCAAAAGACAAATTTAAAAATAAAAACAAACCACATTGTACCGACAAATATATGGCGAATAGCAAAAGGTGAATATTTTATGTAAATGTGGTACTTAACAAAAATGAAGACTCACCAATCATAACTGGCGATCCCTGATTGACAAAGTGGTTCACCAATTCTGGTCCCTTCGATCCCATTTCTTCTCCAGAACTAACATATAGTATTTTAGACGTAATTCCTAGAAGCGTATCTAGCACAAAGTTGACTTCCGTCGAACCGATCCACTGTCTTGATCCCACAAAACTAGCAGGTTTGTCTCCTATGTCTACAAGGCACTTCTGGATGTCTGTAAAAGAGGGCACATCCCTGTTGACATAGCCCTGTAGTTTGTACCACGACGCAAGGGTCTGGAGGGATCTGTATGCACAACCCCACCCGTTATCATCCATTTTGTTTTGGCAATAGTGATAATACTCGTATTTGCCTTTAACTAAAGCTACTACTCCACCTTAAAATTAGAAAGTACATAGATTGATGCATTAGCAAAGGTTAGGTTCATATACCCCTTTGCCAAAATTATAGATAGTGCCATCATAAATACTAATTAAAAAAAACAGAACTAACAAGTTGTTAATTGCAGCTTACACGCATATGCCAGTGAATAATGCTGTGAAAAGGTGCAGTTTTTTTTAACAAAAGTGTCTGTTATAAGTGTTTATTGTGCATTAAAAAGTAAAAAAAAAAATCAAATATGGCATATAAAAATTTAAAATAACATGGACCTGAAAGATGGGATTTGTAGGAGGAATGTTCATGGATTTTTATTATTTTTTTAATGAATTTCTAACAGATACCTACTAAAGAAAATTCTAAGTACACTTTACATAAAATCAATTTTCTTTACTTAAATCTAAATAGAAAAAGTCTGCTAATAGAAAAGAATGATATAGTGGTATGGGGAAGAGACTATTTAGAAATTTATTATCCCAATGAAATATGGAGAAATGAAGGACATAATATAGTCTAAAAAGTTTGTCAAGATTTAAATATCGACAGCATATGAGAAGCATTTTTAGATAATTAGACTTGGGGAAGGGAATGCGATTAATAAATTATACAAAGTGGAAATGTATGTGGATTTTTGGTTTCCATTAATTTCGTCTCGCATCAAACCTGGTGAAGTGATTGTCGATAATGTGCTTTACCATAGTCAACGAATAGAAAAATTGCCATGGTGAAAAGGAGAAACAATGGAATGGTTGAATGGAAAACATACAAAACATAATGAAACTATGTTAAAAGCACAATCACCTATTAGCAAATGCACAGAAAAGCCAAACACATAAAATAATGTAGTCGATGAAATAGCTAAACTTTCCAGTGTTAAGCTTTGAGAGTTTCCCGCTATTCAATAATTTGTGTCCATGAGAACAAGGGTTTACACTTCTTCGATTGCCTTCATACCATCCTGAGCTGAACCCCATTGAACTAATCTGACTGAATATAAAAACACATGCGGCAGGAAATAGCACAACTTTTAAATGAAATGTAGAAATACTTCTGCAGATAAATGTATAGGAATACGAGGGTCCGTCTAATTTTTGATATTGATACCAGAAAGAGAGGTAATTTGTAACATATACTATTTTAATAGGGTACCTAGTAAAGATAATAAATGTAATAAATAATAATAATTGCTGAATTTATTAGATTATTAGGGTGTTTATTACAATGCACTGGGGATTTGAACAGCTTCGTAACTTTGAACGGCCTAAAATTAGTCACCAAAATTAAAACCCTACTTATCTGGTAGGAAAGCTTATAAAACCAACGACAATACTATACAGTGTGGCGATAAAGTGTTGCCCTCCCCTTCAAATTGGAAAACGATTGGTAGGATGTCTTTGGGAGAAAACAGGTCGATTTTTATTTTCGAAATAATCTTTTAAGTTATCAACATTTATGTGGTACATCTGGTTTTCCCAGAAATGACATTACCTCTCTTATTTTAAATGGAACACTAATATTTTTGTTACAGATATCGTCAGATGATATGGCACAATGCCTGTTAAACATTGATTAATCGTTCGAAAATGAGGAAAAACCTCTTGTTACACTGAATAAAATATTTGACAATATGTATAATTGATACTAATTTAATGGAATAAATGTTCGAACTGTGTTTTCTGAACCTCCTGACAATAATAACATCTTTTTTTGCACTTGTTATTAAATCATACGCATTGTTAAAATATTTTATTCCATCTAATAAGAGGTTTCTACCATGTATATTTAACAGTTTTTTTAGCTTCTAAAATAATATTTATGTGTTAAATAACGCCACTATATATAATTTCGACACTGAAGTATAATTATGAAATATTACGAATATTCTAATTACCATTGTCTGTAGGTTTTAATCCTTCGTGAGGGTTAATCAGCGGACCATTGTTACTTTTCTCATACTTAAATTTGTACCGATTAGCCCTACGAAACACTGGTGTCACTACATCTAATAACAACTGCTTATGTAATAATTGACGTTGAGTTTCTACAAAAAAATACTTATCGCAGGTCCTCAAAAATTAACATAATTGAAATAGTAAATTTCTACACTTACTTAAAGACTCATCAGTCTTATTTCTGGGATACAACCTCGTCAGGAAATGTGCACACTCCGAGGGATAAAAGTGGAATGTTTGAAGTTGTGAAATTTTTGTGAAATCTTGAGTATCGATTATATGGCTTATTAAGTTTTTTTCATATAACCTTAAGTATCTAATAACACATTCTAAGAGGATTTCATAGAGATTGGCTACTTTTGTATGACGATAAATCATAGCTAAGGAATCAATGTACATCATCGTATCAAGAGCTCTGACAGGTTCTAAAAAAACATGGTACGAATATACTGGACTGTTCAACAATTTCAATTTAACTTACGTTTCTCTAATATGCATAATGGTGCGTGTTCCTTTGTTACAATAGTTTGTGTATCTTTCGTAACTCGCCTGAGAATATCAACATCTAAAATATCCAAATTAAAACTCTGTGTCTTTTTCTTCCTTGGTATACCTTCAACAATTTCATTAGATTCCTCACACATGTCTATTACTGTGGGCTGACCACTAGCCCCTATTATATTGTTTACAGCTTCACTTCCGCAAAGGATTACATTTGTTTTAGCAATTTTAAATATTATTGCACCTGAAGACATTGTTTTTCTAATCTTTTCAAACGTTTCTTCAACTGATTTGGTACTAACCTCACATTTCAATGGGAATTCTCCTACAGAATATTAATATTTATATTATTTTATATAAATACAGACTATTTTACCTCTTAGATGAATGTGCACATATTGAGAATAAATGTCCTGTTCACTAACAGTAATAAAATTTGTTTTTTCTATTTGATCATTTGTAACCACATTGACAGATATTTTATTTTGTAAACCAAGTTCACAAGAAATAAATATTGGATTATCAGTTACATCTACTTCATGAAGATATTCCCTAATTTTCTTGTGATCAATTATTCCATCACCTATTTGAAAGACACCACAAAAGTCAACTTCAGCGGGGAACGAATATACCAAATTTATTCCATCCTCAATGTCCACTTGTAAACCCAGCACTGTATAATTATTTTGAAAAAAGGATCCATACAACTTCCCAAAACAGGGTTCCTTTGCATTAGAAAGTCTCTACAAATAAATGCTTTCAACATATGCTTAATATAACCTTACCATATTAAATATATTTAAAAACAGTTCTTAATAACTTCAAACTTCATAATATAGTTATTCTATACATTTTTGAAAAAAATACCTTTAAAATTGAGTCAGATATCTTAATAGTAGATTTCATCTTTGAAAGGGATGCATAAACATTAAATAAAATGTAAATTTCAATGTGTTGTTGTCACCGAACGCTGTCAGAAGTGTCAGTCAGTGTCAGTTGTCAGCCGGTAACCGGTTCACGTCAATTGTCAATGCTGCCACCACATAGAACTTATGTCAGCTTATGTGGCTCACTGAAATGTAATTTTATTTTATGATGACTGGAATGCGCTAAAAGCTGCGCGAATGGATTATTCATGATCAGCGCCATATTTTGTGTTGTGCCTTTAGCAATGGGGGAGCAGTAGGGGCAGGGGCTTAGCTGATTGTGAATTGAAATGAAATTGAATTCTGGATATGAAGAATTATTTCGTGCTATATGCTGGTTAATTTTACAGTCCCTTAGAAAACATGACATGTTCCAACAGTAACACCCACAAAAATACACAAAGAATAACACTAACGAGATACAAGATAAAAGAAGAAACCACACTGTACGCCAATGACGTGTTTACAAACAGAATAATGGGAAATTAAGAACACAATTCATATCGTACGTGCAGATGGTTGTCTCTATCCCACCCGCACATACATAACCAATAAAGTATGTCTTTTCTGAATTTCATGTGCCTCCTTTTGTCTGCTCCTAGGTGTGGTCCCATTGTGGTACCTTTATTTGGATGCGCAAGGGAACAAACGCATTCCACATAATACATTTCAGCGGTGTGGCTGTCACAGCTTTATGCATTATGCACTGAAATGTAATTTTATATTATGATGACTGGAATGCGCTAAAAGCTGCGCCAATAGATTACTCATGATCAGCGCCATATTTGTTTTGTGCCTCTAGCAATGGCGGAGCAGTAGGGGCTTAGCTGATTGTGAATTGAAATGAAATTGAGTTCTGGATATGAAGAATTATTTCGTGCTATATGCTGATTAATTTTACAGTCCCTTTTACATGACATGTTCCAACAATAACACCCACAAAAATACACAAAGAATAACACTAACGATATACAAGATAAAACAAGAAACCACACTGTATATGCCAATGACGTGTTTTTACAAATAAAATAATAGGAAATTAAGAACACAATTCATATCGTATGTGCAGATACGTCTCTCTCGCACCCACATACATAACCAATGAAGCATGTCTTTACTGAGTCATGTGCCTCCTTTTGTCTGCTGTGTGGTACCTTTATTTGGATGCGCAATGGAACTACTAAACGCATTCCATATCGTACAGTTACATTATGCAGCTATATCACAAAATAACCACTGACTAACTGACTAATGCAACATGGAAATTATCTTTAATGTGCTAAAGCAATTTTTTCCCCCAAATATAATTAATTTATCCAAAAACAGAATAGGTAAGCTTAAGCTTCTTTTTATTTATATATAGTTAACACAGTTAATCTGTGAGTTAAGCTAGATGTTCGAATTTCGATAAATAAGAATAAGCACAGCAAATATTAAGCGTCAGTGAAGAATAAATGGCTGCTGCGATTTGATTCTTTTGACATTAGTCAGATTAATCACATTATTTCTGTTCTAATTGCTTTCTGTTCTCTATTGTTTGTTTAAATATTTCAGGTAATGATAGTACACACTGTATTATGTTTTGTTAGATTCAATTTATTTGTAGAAAAAAACTATGTTATGTAACTTATACATTTGATATTGTCCGTTAATTTATCATGACATGATTATTATATATTTTCTGAGTAGTGAGAGCTACTTAGTTGAAACTTGGCGCATCCTAATAGAGACTATATATTTTGCGGGTATTAAATTATTTTTAATTTAGCCATGAGTGCAGATATGGCTAACCTTCACAGAATTTTTTAAGAAAAAAATGGCACTCAAATGATTTTTTCAAAATTCAAAAGCTCTGTTGATTGAACCAATTAAAATTACACAAAAAATGTCTCTTGGTAATTTTTGATACGATGAATGGTTTTCGAGAAAATTTCTTAAGTAAGTTAGAGTTACAATTGGTCAGAACTCAACTCAAAACTATTGCGAGGTAGGTCATGAAAATAAATGAAAAACATGATAGTTAGCAATTATTTATGTATTAGGATGTGCCAAGTTTCAACTAAGTAGCTCTTACTACTCAGAAACTAGATCCAAAAATTTGATTTTTTTCTCAAACTTGTGCACATACTTAATTAACACCCTGTATATGCAATGTAAAGTTATCCGGAATTGTCAAAATGTGGCTTCTCAACTGGGACTCGAAAATTCAACCATAATAGATGAGATCTGACCTATTTCTGTATTTTTAGGATTGCTTCTTCAGGTGGCCTCCTTTAAGTTGAGTCAAATATCTAACTATAAAAATTATTATACCAATAAATTAAAATTATTTGAAATTAAATTGCTTGTATCAAACTTGAGGCCCCGCCCACTGCCTGTGTGCGCAGGTACAGAAGAACGCGCAGCAGCACCGATATTATGAGACCGCTGACGAGTGACGAGGTCCTAAACAGCCTCAGTCGCTGCGAAGCTTTTGTGGAATTACCACTGAAGATGCCGACAGTGAAGAGCGGCGAAACGTTTGGAAGCATGGGATGCGACCAGTTACAGCGGTCGTTACGGAACGCCTCGGAGGACCATCATTATCCGAGTAACGGTTCCGACCGTAGCAGTCTTAATATCAACAATAGGAACCGGAATCAACATATGGGCGGGCCCGGAGATATCGATATTGTCCCCACAGAGCCTAGCCCGAGGAACACCCAGGGCAAGTAAAAGAATCCCGGCTAATGCTAGGAATGCGCATTTTAACTCTGTTTCTGGCAGCTACCAGTTACCGAGGTCACGGCATAACAACCTGGTAAATCACTATGTATCAAACGTAAATTATAGCTATTATTTAAGTATATATAATAGAAGGTGAATTGGCAGTTTACAGAACAATTTTAAATGGTTAGTATTAGATTTTCTTGATTATTTGGCCTAGTTGCTTCGTTACTGAACATTTTATATATTTCTAATTTCATCGTAAAACTGTTATATTCTATGTCATCTGCCCATAATTGTGACGAGATGTTATACGGATGCCATTTTTGAGACTTCATAAGTAGTTATGTATTTGAACTAGGCTTTGACAACTTCAAGTTGCTGACCGACATGTATAACATTTCGAAGGTCTTTTTTCTTACAGTTCTTCACCTTCCTGATTCAGGTATACCTATATTTTATATTTCAGGTTTCTTCAAACATTTTGGATAACTACTTATTATAGCTCGACTAATTACTAATTTAATGTTTCGAAACTCTCATAAATCGGGTTGAAGATAAAGATTTTATAAATTTGTCTTCAAGCATAAAAAATATGCATTTAGAAACTTTCAACTTTACTTAACTTCAACTTTAAAAATATCGATGTAATGTTTTAGAGTAATATTTCTCATAATTTTTCTAGATATCCATACATGAAGGATTTCTGAATGTATACCTCAAGAGGTGCCGCTTTTAATTAGGAATTCGCTTGGATCAGCAATATACAGAATTGTATATACACGTTATTTCACTTGAATTAGTGAATTATTTTCATACATTACAACCTCATTTTTGCTTTATATAGTAAGCAGCTTTGAATAATTTGTATATACATATTTACTTTCCTTTGTAGTTTCCTATTATTAAAACAGTAGTTTTTATTTCCGAATACAATTCAATTTTACGACAGCTATATATATATGGCGTACAGAACATAAGCATTTTTAATATTTTAATTCCTCAATATTACGACTCAACTTAAATTGCAATTCAAATTCACAAAACATACAGTTAAAAAACAATGAGGTGCAAAGTTAGCTCGCCTCCTCGTGGTGCACCCTGGGTAACGCTAAAGAGCTAATATCTAAGTGACTATAAACATCCACATACATATTCGCAACTTTACGACTTATAACATACCCCTACGAAATCGACCTTGACTTGACCATAATACACACGCGAATTAATTCCTTCATTCAACCACAACACACTTGCGTAACTGTTTCAGTTGTTCACCGTGTTTGTAGCTTCGCCTGTACCGGCAGGAGATCGGTTGGCGGTCCTGGCTATGGCGGTCAGCTGCCATAGTTAGGTGTTGCCGATGAACCGGGTGAAAGGTAACGCAGCATCCAACCACAACATACAACTACTAAATCGACTTTGACTTGACATACCACACACGGAATTAACACCTTCCTCCAACAACCACAATACACTTGCGTAGCTGTTTCAGTCGTTCACCGTGTTTGTAGCTTCGCCTGTACCGGCAGGAGATCGGTTGGCGGTCAGCTGCCATAGTAGGTGTTGCCGGTGAACCGGGTGAAACGTAACGCAGCATCCAATCACAACATACCCCTACTAAATCGACCTTGACTTGACATACAACACAAGCGAATTAACACCTTCGTCTATCAACCACAACACACTTGCGTAACTGTTTCAGCCGTTTACCGTGTTTGTAGCTTCGCCTGTACCGGCAGGAGATCGGTTGGCGGTCCTGGCTATGGCGGTCAGCTGCCATAGTTAGGTGTTGCCGGTGAACCCAGTGAAACGTTACGCAGTATCCAATTAACATACACCTACGACATCGACTTAGACTTGACCATAACACCCACGCGAATTAATGTTTTCTTCCAACTACGATAATTGATAACGATAAAAATACAAGCGTGCATAGTATTACTCGTATACTCAACGACTTTAGGAAGTGTTAAATAAAAAACAGATTATACTGCTGACCTGCACCTACGATAATTGATAGTGATAAAAATGCAAGCGTGCACAATATTATAACCAAAAAATTTTAAGAGGTGTTAAATAAAAGAACAGATCATACTGCTGATCTGCATCAACGACAATTGATGAAGAACAGACAAGCATAACTAATATAGTTAACAATTTTGAGAAGTGTTAAATAAAAGAACAGATCACACTGCTGATCTGCACCTTCGGCAATTGATAAAAAAACAGACAGGCATAACTAATATAGTTAACAATTTCGAGAAGTTTAAATAAAAGAGCAGGTCATACTTCTGATCTGCACCCACGATAATTGATAGTGATAAAAATACAAGCGTGCATAATATTATAACCGAAAATTTTAAGAAGTGTTAAATAAAAGAACAGATCATACTGCTGATCGGCACCTACGGTAATTGTTAGTGATAAAAATACAAGCGTGCATAATATTATAATCAAATAAAAAGGTCTAAGGAGTGTTAAATAAAAGAACAGTTTATACTGCTGATCTGCACTTACGATAATTGATAATACAAGCGTGCATAATATTATAACCGAAAATTTTAAGAAGTATTAGATAAATGAACAGATCATATTGCTGATCTTCTCCTACGATAATTGATAAAAACAGACAAGCATAACTAATATAGTTAAACATTTTGAGAAGTGTTAAATAAAAGTACAGATCATACTGCTGATCTGAACCTACGATAATTGATAGTGATAAGAATACAAGCGTGCTAATATTATAACCAAAAATTTTAAGAAGTGTTAAATAAATGAACAGATCTACTGCTGATCTGCATCTACGGGATAATTGATATTAATGACAATACAAGCGTGCATAATATTATAACCATAAATTTTAACTGATAAATAAAAGAACAGATCATACTGCTGATCTGCACATATGATAATTTTTAGCGATAAAAATACAAGCGTGGATACTATTATAATATAAAAGTTTAAGAAGTGTTAAAAAAAGGGCAGATCATACTTCTGATCTGCACCTACGATAATTATTGATAGTGATAAAAATACAAGCGTGCATAATATTATAACCAAAAATGTTAAGAAGTGTTAAATAAAAGAACATACTGCTGATCTGCACCTACGATAATTGATAAAAAGCAGACAAGCATAACTTTTATCGTTAACAATTTTAAGAAGTGTTAAATAAAAGAACAGTTCATACTTGTGATCTGCACTTACAATAACTGAAAAAAAAAACAGGCAAGCATAACTAATATAGTTAACAATTTTGAGAAGTGTCAGATAAAAGGACAGGTCATACTGTTGATCTACACCTACGATAATTGATAACTGATAAAAGTACAAGCATACATAACAATATAGTCGACAAATTTAGGAATGTTAAATAAACGAACAGATCATACTGCTAATCTGCTTCTACGATAATTCATAACTGATTAAATAGTGAAACCAAACATAGAGGAATTTCAAAAAGATGAAAGTGGATTATGCCTACTGGAGATACCACAATAAAAAAAACGCGCCACTTACTCTACCGCCAGGTGGTGTGGAAATGATTATAAAATAATTTATAATTTCCGATGTCGACGAATCGAAGCGAAAAAAATTCGATTTAATTAATGATTCAATTAAATAAAACTTTTAAATTATATTTATTCTACGTTCTTGGGCAAAAATTAAATTTTTCTAAGACTGAACACAGGGTGTCCGGAATATGAGTGCCATAATTTTAAGGGCTTATATATCTGAACAAAAGCAATAAGTGTGAGTGAATAGTTTGTCTACAAAAATATTTCAACCTTAAAAATACAAGTGTAATAATATGCAGAACTATGTTACGGAATTACAAACTTCTGACTAAAGTAACTACATCAGTTTTATCATAAGTTGTTTTCGCATTCTTCTGATAGTCAACGCTTCCTGTTGTAAGAAATCTCTTAATTAAACGCCAAGCAGTACTTTTGTTAATTGCAGCATTTGGATATTTTTCTTTAAATGGAGTAATAACCATATTTATCGATCTTACACCGGTTCGATAACACTGAATCAAGTAGGTAAACTTTTTCCTCTGTTGTTAACATTGTGTTTAAGAAACAGTTTAACTTTACGTTTAATGAAGTAGTGTTTGAATGTTAAGTTTGAGAGATTAATATTATTGTGGATACAATTTTGTTTTTCCATGGCAGGTTTAGAAAATTATTTTGATCTGGGATATAAAAGAAAATGTGAGAGAACATTTTTAAATGCGGTATACGGACCTAGATTTCTAGATCAAGCAACTTTTCTGGAGAACTTTTTGACGTATCTCTGACTAAAAAGTCACTTTCAGAAAAATTGGGAAAACAAAATTTTAAAATCATAGTTGGCCCATGAGTTTAAAATTTGGCATAGCGGTCTAGCTATTGATTCTAAACAACTTTCCTCAATAAGTTTTTGTCGTATCTCTTACTAGCCACTATCTTGGAAAAAATTACAAAATCATAGTTAGCCGAGGATTTTCAAATTTGTTATAGGGGCGTAGATGTCGATTCTAAACAACTTTTCTTAATATCTTTTTGTCGTATTTGTCACATAAAAGGCATTTTACTCTATAAAAAATAGGTTTTTTCCAACGCATACATGATTTTTCAAAACTGAAATTATGTTAGAAAATGTTCTTTAACAAAGCAAGGCTGAACCCCAAAAAATGAAAATTTTAGTCAACATTTTTTTTTCTTACAAGAGACCTATCTGGGATATATCATTTGTCTTTTTACAAAAATGTGTTCTTATCCACCCATCGGACCTATCACAATTTTTTTTTTAATTATTAAGTTGCCTGAATGATGTTCTTATCAGATTATTTCTTATATAACAACTCATAGTTAGGGATAAAGAAACCATAAATATTTAAATAATAATTTTATTACTAAACAACTTACATTTTATAGCATATTCTAATAAAAAATAAATATGTTATAAACTTAATTTATAATTTGTTCCTATTTTTATACAGTATATTGCGTTATACGATACACGTTACAATATCCAACGTAGATATTCTGCTATTTATTTAAATATTATGTGGCTAAAAAAAGAATGTACTGAAATTCAAGTGGTGTTTGATTATAGACGTACGTGTTTGTAATTTTATGTCTAATTGCTTGATTGAATTTCATTTTAATTTGACATGAAATTTTTGTTTTCTTTATGTTTCGTTTATTAAAATAAGCACAACAAAATGACTACGACGGATAAGGTACATATATACAGTTCTGTATGCTTTACAAAATATATACATTATTAACATTGTCAATTTTACAAAGTATTTATAAAAATGTGTCAGAACACTACTGATTTTTTAACATTAACATGTTTACAGTTTATTTCAACACAATAAAACAAATTTTGTAGGCTTAAATAGTTATGGAAAAAAGTTGTATTTACCCTGGAAATGAATCAATAAATCATCCACCACATTTTTTTTATCTGAGAATATTTTCCAGACACTCAAATGGATGTGAGAGGATATAGAATAAAAAATGTCCCGCAGGATCCCTGTCTCTTTTCATATTTTAACTCTTTCCATAAAAATTTAAAAATGTCATACATATTTTTCATGTATTTGTTGTTGTATCTACTGACAAGATCTATGTATATTTTCATGACTAATTTACCAAGTTGATATTTGTATTTATGGCAAAACTGAGTTTATCTTTTCAAAAAAAAGAGATTTTTGAAAATTAGTACCAAGATAATATATTTTTTTATTATTTAACGTATAATGTTTATAATTTAACATACATCTTTATCATAAGTATTCAGAATAAATCAATTATAAGGGGATTTTCAAGCATTCTATTAAAATATACAAATTTTTCATATGAGTAGGTAGTTTTTAGTTTTCTGGAAGTTTCCAAAAATAAGTGAGAAAAACAATAATTACATTAATTCGAGTGATTTATATTCTGTGCGTATCTCTGTTTTTCTGTTGTTTTTTTTGCACGTATAACTTTATCTCAAACAGGGTGAAAATAGTTCATGATACGTGTCAGTGGCGTAGATACGGGACTTCCCCAGGGAAGTCCATGGTCGTAGACCGATAGGCGCATTCGCATGCGACATTGTGACAGCCCTGAAATACTCCCAGGCCTGCCTAGAGGGGATTTATTGTGTAGATATATACGCTTTCACAAAACCAGTGTTCATATTTATGTGTGTAACTCTTCCATTAATTCTAGTAGCAGTAGCAAATAGTCGGACCCCCCCCAGAACAAATCTACGCTACTGATACGTGTAACATGGCGTAATATTTTTTTCCTAACAGAACATAAAAAATGTTTAAATGCATATTTAGTTTCAAAAAATATTTTGAAATCATTACATAACCTCATTTTCAGACTGTTATTGACCGCTGGCGGCCCTCATTCATTCACAGCTCCCAAGTCTATGCGGTGTCGGCTTGTTTGGATACTCGAATATACTAGGAGTGTCGTGTTACCGGGAGTTGTGGGTTGAATTGGTTCTCTTTTAAAAGGTCGAGTAATTTTTTCGATTTCAAATTATGACTGAATCGCACTTGTACTTATTTACTTGGAAGTATTATCAAAATGCAGCTGCAGATTTCGGCTTATACGAAGAATGCTTCTTCAACTTCTTCAGATGTTATTAATTTTGTTCAATGTTCTAGACGAACTTGTCGCGGAAGATCCAACAATAAGTACTTGAGAAATCACACATCACCAGAATACAAGCCAAACCTAAACTGTGGAAGACTGCATTAAAATCAGTTGTATGGCTTTCAAGTATTTGCCCTAGCACTGCAATAGAAAGATCACTAAGACGAGGCAACTTTTATCCGACAATCATCATCAGCTTCCGAGTCAAAAAAATTCCCATGCTATCCAGAGAACAATGTTATCGCAAATATTTTCCGTGAACATTTGGGTGGGAATGGACCGTATTAGTGTGACTTCATAGTAGTATGCAACCTGCAGTACTTTGTGTCAAGAAATTACATTTCAATCAAGTGTTATTATAATGACCTTTATGGAATCTATATGTAAGAGTTAAATTATCTGACCGAAAACGATATATTGGAATTTGATTAATTTCTTTGTTAATAGAAGTAATTAAGAAACTTCATTTGCTAGTTTTTCCCAACTATTCTAAAATATTTTTCTCTTTAAATGTTTTAAATAAATTTTTAAAATGTGTTCTTTCTCCACTAACAGTAAACAGAATTAAGCTCAATTGAGCAACTAATTTCATTTGGTTTTTCTGTCATCTGTTAGAATACTTCAACTTGCAAATTTGTATACTGAGAGTTGACTTTCTGTGTTTCTTTAGTGTTATATCTTGTATAAGTGAGTAATCTATGCTTATATCGTAACCTCTCTTTATCGTAATTTGTTTTTGCTTTATAATAACTATTTCCTTTTGTTTTTTGGAATAATTTCTTATTTTAAGTACCTATTTGCTTATATCTAACTTTATAAAAATATGTTCTTCACCAGGATTTTACTGGTAAGTTTTCGCGCCAATTTTCTTATGACACTTGTACCGCTGGTTGTTTAAATTGTGACGTCATCATTAATACTAATGCGGTCTGTTGTGAATGGGATGCTTATTGGGCTACACATCTTATCGGATCGTATAAAAAGCTCTTTGTATTTGAAATACTTTCAAAACCACTTCACATATTAAATATATATAAATAACCACTTCCTTACGCTGTTAGACATGTGGCTTCTACAAGATTTTCCGCTTTTTCGAATAATAATAATTTTTTTGTGTGAAAAGTTTAGTATGTCAAACATTTACCAATACATTAAAGGAATTGATTAACTGGATAAATCAGGATACGGAAACAAAACAAGGAAAACAAGCTTTTATTGTTGCGCAACATTGAAGAATAGTAGTGCATACTGTGTTAAAGTGAATAGTGACAATTTTGGACAATTTTGAACACATTCTTAAAGTTCCGTTTGGCAGTTGACCTTATTATTTTATATTTATTTATTATATTTTTTTATATATATTTTACGGATGCAAAGTTATCTCGAAGAAGTTCAAATTACTTTATGAGAAAGAGTACATTAATTTCTGCGAATGGCGCAACAAAAATCAAGCAAGGGGTGTAAATGACAAAATAGTAATGACCTTTAGGTATAGATATATGAAAAATAAAATAAAAGTGTGAAATCTTCATCATTATGGTCTTATTATTTACAGTTTCAATGTTGTCTGTTAAAGAAAATGTGGACATAAGCTAGTAGGTTAACATTTTATCTATATATAAAAAATAAACAAAAATATATTTCCTTGGCTTCTTAGTTTGAATATAGCTTTAGTTTTTAAAGATTTCACCAGGTGAAAGTCTTTTTAAAGAATGAGCCAATGGGTTATAAGTTAAAAAGTTATTTGTGAAGACCAGTGAACACTTTCTTAGATCCGGCTCCTGATATCAATTATTTATTGCCAAAGTCAGTCCTAAATATGGGAGTTTCTGGTGGTTGTAGAATTGGGAAACTGTAGATAGCTATGTCTGAAATAATACTGAAGTCAGAGAAAGTGTATTGGTTATCACAATTCCAGATACTAAGACTTATAAACAAAGAATATTCACTGTTGTCAATGGAAGTAATGGTATCCATGCAATTGACGTATTTCGAAAATATATGGAACTGAGGCCAAGCAATGTACCACATTGACGATACTTAACGTATAAAAATAAAAAATATACAGTGCAGCTTGTGGGTTTGAATAAGTTATATAAGATGCCACAAAAGGTGCAGAGTTTCTTGGAATTGAAAATGCACATGGGTATATTGAACACAGTTCTCGAAGATCTTTGGCGACTTTATTTATTGAAGCAGGTGTTGATTTGTCAGTATTAAAAACACGTTGTGGATGGCGTTCTGATTCTGCTGCGGAAAGTTATATAGATCATTTAATTAAAAATATACTTGAAATTTCATGAAAAATATTAGACAAAGGGGCTGCATTTGATACATTTGGGCGTTCTGAAGTAACAGTTAAAAAAATTAATCTAATACTTTTTCTACTGAAAATGAAATTGTTTGAAACATTGTTTCGGAGCAATGCATCCAGTAGGTGGTGGTATCAGTCTCAGCTTCACTGGCTTAAAGAATTAAAATAATAATATGAATTATAAAGATTAATTATGTATTCTGATAATGAAAGTTTCCCAAGCAAATTGCAGTTATGTAAAAATAGTATTTTTTTAAAAAAAATTCACAAGTGAATAAATATTTATTCTTGAACCATATCTTTTTATGAAAGATTTTGGATTTTTTGGGAATAATGTTCGTTTTTTAATAATTAAAAAAACTTCGTATAATAATTCGTTCCTAATTTGAAACTTTTTCAAAATATTTTATTTGTTAAACTATTACATAATTAAAAAAATTCAAAAACCACACCATACATAATTATGTAATAGTTTAACAAATAAAATATTTAGAAAAAGTTTCTAATTGGGAACGTTGTACGGTTTTCAGTCAACTATGGTAATAAATCTAATTCTTAAAGTTACAATAGGTATATATTTTTGTTCAAATATTACACTATAACTTTAAGAATTAGATTTATTTACCTATCATAGTTAGTTGCTGTTTTGGTGTGGTTTTTGAATTTTTTTAATTATGTAATAGTTTAACAAATAAAATATTTTGAAAAAGTTTCAAATTAGGAACGAATTATTATACAAAGTTTTTTTAATTATTAAAAAACGAACATTATTCCCAAAAAATCCAAAATTTTTAGTAAAATATTATTTGTTACAGTTGTTATGGACTTAAAGTTGTTCTAATCTGACACAATTGGATATAAGTATTTTCTTAATAAAAATAAGAATATGATTTTAGCAAATTTGTAAATTTTAAAATTTGACAATATTTTGGAAGTTATTAACAATAAAAACACATTTCAGTAAAAATTTATAAAAAATTATTACTAAAACTCAAAAATCTGGAGCGACAAATTGATAGAGAATTCTAAGATTTTTAAGTTTATGACCGGTAGTCCCACAGTTCATGGCATGCAGAACGAAATTGTGCATTGAAGCCTGAAAACCATATTAAAAATATCTCTATAAGTATCTTCGTTAGGTGCATCTTACAAATTTTTAATTTTGGTTTTAAACACAAATAACTTAATAATTGCTGATAAAGTCTTTACAAATTATACTCGTACATAGCGACCACTAACCACTATCGCCAATCCGCCTTCCCGTGTTTTTTTATGGCTGCGCCACTGATCACTTCCATTTAAAATAAAAAAATTAATTTCCGCATTCGCTATAAAAATTTGACACAATAGCAACTTGTTGTTAAAAAATCAGTCAAATTTCCGACACACATACATTCAATAACTCTCTTGATTATCGGCACACTCTACCGTCGTTCTCTGAAGCACATTCACTATGGGGGGAAGCGAGGAAAAGTTTCCCGCTCTCACAGGCGCACAACTGGTACACGTCGTGAGATCTGTAAGCCGCGGGTCGATTAGACAAGTTGGCTATGGGAATTAGGGGCATCATTATGGAGCTGGTTTCTAGCTTCACGGCGCCCCCTTCAGACTTTAATGATATATCGTTTAAGGCGTTGACTTTTATTCTGCCGCCCAGGGATTCCATGTGGATTGACTTCGATGCCATGATGGCCAGGGTCTTCGTTGGAGATTCCAACCTAGAAATATCAACAGATAAATGTAAGACTCTATGGTAAAGGCTGATGATTTGGGATACTTATAGGTGCTCATGTGTGACACGGATTTTGGCGTATCTTTCCCATCTATTAAATAGCTATTTATGTACCAAGGGCGTTATGAAGATGAATATGGCCGGAGGGCCGGTAGGCTTGAGGGATGGCTGTCGCCTGATGAAGTGGTGCAGAAAATATTTTATACTTCACTTTTTACGAAATAACAGCTATAAAAGGTCATAGCTTTGTTTATGGTTTCGACTGATGTAATACGTCATGGATTCTTTCACGCCCGCTGCCATGAGACCCCCAAAATAATGACGCTAGGGTTGTTATTGGATATGTTTGAAAATATCTGGCATCAGTCATAACCACAAATCAAGAACCGTTGAACAATGATCTCTTATGCTTTTTATTTCGTATGAAGTGCAATATTAAACGTTATATGCACCACGGGAGATACTAGGATGATTATGCACTTAGTCAACTTGATGTCGCCTAAGGGTATAACCATCCATCTATCTCCCTTGCTAGAACTATAATGTTTTAATATTGAAAATGTATAAGGAATCGGAATAGTGTAGCGCAGTGTAGTAGCGAAACATAAAGCCACCTTCAGAGAACGACGTAGTGTTGCCAGCAATACAAAGCCATGTAGTTTGCAGCCAATGAAATTAATCATATTCTCCTCTTTTTGCTGTTGAAGTCAAGTGAAGTTCAACATTTCCAACTCCAACCGTCCAACAAAGCAACAGTTGTACATAACCAAGAACAAAACCGACTCTATAAAATCTCTGCAGCATAGAAATTAAACTGATGGTGGGGATGTTGCCAGCAACACTACAACGTTCTCTGAAGGTGGTTTAAGGATAAATAATACTTCGCCGTGAATTTGATATTTTACACTCAAAAAACTATCTAACAAACGCATTTTTTAAATACATAGGAAATGTACAATACTCGTATGTTAACATTGAATACAGGACATCTAGGAGACCTCAAGAAACCTGTTATTGATACAAGGCATTTTACCGATTGTGGCTATTTAATTCGCTTTGCCATAAAATGCGAACTACTCTATACAATCAAGTCAAATTCGATAGAGGTATTCTGCTGAGTTTATGGCAAATTTGTCAAATAAGAGAGGCAAATTTTATCTTAAAAGCTTTCGAGTTACTCTTTTATTATACATATTTCGTAAAATAAACAAAATGAAGAAATAGATGTGAATAATTGAAAACATGGATATTACTCAACACAATTTTTAATTCTCTTAACCCTTTTAGCGCTAACATCAGTTAGTGAACGACATTTTTGACATACTTGCTACTTCATTTTTAAAGGCAGTTTAATGCTAAAAAGATTATTATTGTTTATTTCAGCGGAATAATTGAGTTCCTCTGCCATGTTCGTTAGTATCGATTTCATGTGCATTTTCAGTTTCAGTAGTTTAATATTGTACATTTATATTGCACTCTTGCTCTTTATCTTTAGATTATTCATGAACAGTATTTGCAAAATCGAGATTTACTGTAACATCAGCAGCAGAAATTTGGGTTTAATATTCAAACCCTTAAACATTTACTTCATTTCCTACAGCAGAATGATCCAAATTTGAAAACTGTAAAATACTCGAGAACAGACTTGTGTTAACGAAATCGCAACACAAGCATAAGCCACATGATAATAAATGATTGAGTTGAGTTACTCGCTGTCTAATTTTGGTTGCAGTTTTTAAAGTCAAACTGTTTCATTTATATAACTGCATAAAATTATTTTTGCTGTATGTATTTAGTGATCCTCGATTGATTTAAATTTACTGTCAACACTAATAAGATCACAAATAAATTGGAAATAAAATTCTAAATAATAGGGAACTGGCATGCATTTTATAGTGGTTTGAAATATATTACAGGGCAATTTTACAAACCTCATAATAAAACAGGTAATTCAATACAGTAGAGTCAGAGAGAAACATTTTTATAAATGCTTCAATAACATTCTAGAAGTAAATAGTATGTGCAAATACAGAACATTTTATTTGGAATCGGAGTGAAGCGCTGAATACAATTAATATGAAAAGATGTAAGTTTGCTTTATCATTCATTTTGCCCCTTACCTACCTATGTATTTTCAATTAAACTTACATTAAAATAGTCCTCATGGACAAACAATGTGGCAATGCTTGCTTTCGTCGCATTTCATCGCCCTACACCCCATTTTTCTTTTTATTTTTTGGCACGTTGAAATATTTTTTATTAGGCGCTGTATTCGTACAATGGCATAATGTTGCCAAATGGTTTCTCAGTTATTTCTGCAAAGTGACCGAAGTTACAAAAACAATGCTGCTGCTACTTAACCGAACGTTAGGTTATATATACATTCCCTATTAGTATTGGTGGTTCTTATTTTATTACATAGAGACGCAGAAACAATTTGCTACATTTCTCCCTAACGAAAAACGACTCCTCCAATAAAATATTAAAGTTTTATTGTTTCGCGCTCTTGTTAAACATTATTCTCAAAGAGCGGGAAAGACGGTTCTGTCAGATCGTCTGGATGGTGCTGCGGGTAATAATTATGACACCATCTGCTTTTCAAACTTCTCGTGCATATTAATTTGGCTTTCTTATAAATTTTACGATTATAAATAGTGGTCTGGCGTGCGGAAGTGCCGCCTTGGCATACCTACAATCTGTTACCCTTCTATTAAATCGTTCAATATACAGCGAGCCGCGGCTGTTTTACGACTCCAGGATGCATTACTTCTTTTGTTACATCGCCAATTTAGGATTCTCTTACTTGATACAGGGCTCCTTCCTTTATTCATGGCCTATTCCGGCAACATGTGTTCGTTTAGCTCGTAACCTTCGGTTTTTGTTGCGGACGCGATACACGGATATTCTTTACTTTCGGTGTGTTGTGAAAACTGATTTCAAAAATGGAAAAGTGTTCTTGAGGTGTACTGCAGTGGAAGTCACGGATGTTACGATGAAGGTGTTTAAACTAATTCAAATCAATTTCCTTGCAGTTCTTATTAATGAAGTCATATGTATGTTCTTTGATATCAAAATACATACGTATGTTAAAGAAGAATTCCATAATCCATGTAACAAAAAATAAGTTGATGTATTCTGAATAAGAAGGAAAGCAAGAAATAATAAATTTAACATCAATGTCGATGTCAATGCATATTTTGTCGTCAGTCACTGAAACGATGAATTTATTATTATCTCCCAAACATAACAATCAGCAATGCAATAGTTTCACCAAAGCGGAAATCATGCGTAAAATAGAAGAAAGTATTTTAAAACCTCTTTGTTTCTTGGAAAATATGGCGTCTTCATTTTAATAAGTTCAATAAGTATTAAATTTTTCAAATAATCTCGATTTATGTTAATATTTTTAAATTTGATTCAATTTAAAATAAAAAGGCCACCTGAAGAAGCAGAAATAGGTCAGATCTCATTTATTGTGCCTGATTACGTGATATATGTTCAAATCTAATTTTGACAATTTATGATGTGTATTTACTGATTTTATTACTTCAGGTATTTCCTTTTTTTGTTAGTAAATTTAGCCAGGTCTATTTTTATTTAGATATTTATTGAATCCAACGTTGTCTTTAGAATATCAAGATATTTGTTATCAAAAACATACATGATTTCATTAATAGCAATTGTAGGACTGAACTGATTTGAATTAGCTTAAATACTGAAAAGGCTATATCTATATCTAACCAATACATAAATGACAATCTCGTCAGTTTTAAATTTTTAAGAAAGACTAATCATCATGAGTACTTGAATACTCTAAATTCATAATAGTTATCTCACATGAGTGCGACATTTGCAGACGAGAATGTAGACCGAGTCGTGTAATTTCACGAATGTAATAAAAAATGCCGTTATCCCACGTGTAGGTACTATATAAAATTGTATCTAGACCTACAAAACAAAAATAATATACAACTACCTTAAATGAAGAAAAATTCAAAATGAGATCCAATTTGTAAGTTTTGATTCAAAATCAAGAAGCAAAGGCATTGTTATGGTAACCTGTCAAACTTGTTATAAACAAAATTCAGTTTTCGTTTTTACATTTTTTGTGAAAATAATGGTGTTGATTCAAATAATGAGTGATGCAGAAACAGAAAACTTGCCTCTTAAAATTGAAAAAGCTGCTGCAATAGCATATTGACATCAGTAAATTCGACAATTTAATTGCTTCTCTGAAAAAGCAATCAGTGGGATACAAACCAAAGTTTCCCGAGAATTATTTATCACTGCCGAGGGAATCGAAAATGTAAAGTAATACGAAAATACCCTGCGTTCTAGTCATGCTGCTCATGGAAGATTTTTTGTTGGTTATAGCATGAAACTTTCAGTTGGTATAAATTGCTTTTAGTGTAATGCCAAAGAAGATTGCTTTTTTTTTCTTCACTTATCACAGCCTCAACAATATACAGGGCTATGTTTTCAGTCATCTACTTCACTTCTAACCAACACAGGAGCACACCTTCTAACTATAAATCGGCATGATGGTTGGAAGTTGGAAGTCCAACACCGCGTGTGAAGGCTATATTGATGCGTCTCTTGAAAACAAGAAAAAATCGCCACAAAAGTTTTTGGAGGAGAGATTGCCGTCATTGCTACTTCAAGTGCTTACAAAGAAAATTTAAGCATTGTTATACAAATACAGACCAGCCGCATTCATGTTGTAATAATCTTACGAATTGGCATGGCATGGGAATTATATATTAATTGTCAAATTGATAAACCTGTTGGTTCTTAATAAAAATAACCATTAAGCAGTAACATCTTTTTCTTTGAATATTTCACTAGTGGGGTCAATATGTCACATTACTCCACTAGTGGTGCAATGACTTTTATTATTCAACTGAAACAGTGCTAAATAAATGCTGTAATGAGGCTCTTATAAAGCAGTTGCAGATAAAATACCTTAGAAATACTATTTTCGAGTACTAAATCCTGAGTACATATCTATACGTGATGATTACGAATACTGAATACAGATTCAGATAAAAGTATTCTATAGTTGAATACTGATTACATAAATACTCTATTGAATACTACTCGTAAGTACAATGTGTTCGAATAATACTCTGTTCTCCCGTTGAACATATTTACCTCAGTTCATGTCCAGACTCTGCACGTACCAGTGTCGTCTGGACGGACCCGCTGAAGCTCGTTCCTCCTTCCCCGGTGACGCGGAGGTTTTCAGCGCCCACTACGACTTCGTTTGCGTTAGCGGAGAACAGGAGCACTCCTCGGTCGTCCATAATTTTGAAACTGTTTGTTAGGCACTCGAAACGGTCATTTCCTGGAATAAACGAGGCTTTGTTAAAACTTTCTTGGTCTTTTAATAATACGGGGCAGGTTTCTTTATAAATCTCGGTTTAAACGGCCGTTTAGTCAGATTACCAAGTTAAAATACATAAATTTGCGGATTTATCGCCAGTTTGGCTTGAATAGCGAAGGAAAATGGACCCTGTGGTTCACAGAGGATGAATGCCGTATCTTATGTTTACTTTGTAGCGAAGACTGCAGAGTACGCAGGATTTGAGATAACTAATTCTGTGAAAAGGTTGAAAAAAGTCAATTGATAACATTAAATGTAGAATGTATGAAATAATTTATTAGGATGAAAATAATAGAAGCAGCGAGGCACGAGTTTTGATGGGATAAATGAAATTGGGATTAAATCATTTTTAATGTAACATTAGTTAAATATTATGTTAATAGGTACTATAAAAATATAGTCGTGTTTCAAAATAGTAGAGACTGACTTATTTTATAAAGTCGCTCATAATATATAGCAAAATCGTAAACTCCCTAATCAACATCTGAGGAATATGATAACAATTTTTTTAAAGGAATTAGGCCGCGAGACCAAAATATGGGTGTAAGTAATGCTGCTGAAATATGAAGTTTATTAATCAGCGTGTTTATTTACTGCATATTTGTAAAAAATCAAAACACTTGTTTCTAATTTCACTACTATTCGTTACTTCTGTACTGTAATTTTTTAAATTCATTTTTAATGTAACATAAGTTAGAGATTATGTTAATAGGTACTATAAAAAATATAGTAGTGTTTCAAAATAGAGACTGACTTATTTTATAAAGTCGCTCATAATTTATAGCAAAATCGTAAACTCCCTAACCAACATGTGAGGAATATGATAAAAAAAGTTTTAAAGGAATTAGGGCGCAAAACCAAAATATGAATGTAAGTGATGCGGCTGAAATATGTAGTTCATTAACTGGAGTGTCTGTGAGTAGTATACACCATGCAATAGAGAGTGATAGAAAACGAAATACAACAACTGTGATATGAATAATAGTAGAAACTCGGGGAAGGAAGAATGATGACGACACAAAATATGTGATTCATAGAAAATTCATAGATAGTATTGTATTTTAAAAATGAGCTTTCGATAGCAAACAAATTCAGGTTGCTATCAAACAGGATGCAAATTTGCCTAGAATATGTAGAATGGCGTTTTTGCGAATTATGCGTGACATATGAAGTTTGCATTTCTATTTTATAAAACGAAATCAAAAAAGCATACTGATAGAAACAAACGAAAGAGTGATATGGGGCAGAAACTATTTAAGACAAATATTGGCAGACCAAAATCTGAATTGAAGAATATATTATAATGATGAAACATAAATGAAGGTCATACACACGATCGCAAAAATGGCGCCCAATAATAATGGTGTTGAAAGTACAGCAGGATTTTGGAGTAGAGTTTACTTGTTTTTAAATCATGAGTAGCAGGAGACTATCATGAGAATATAAATAACAAAGTATTTGAAAAATATTTTGTCATATATGGAACCTGGTGCTGTTATATGGATTAATGCACTCCATCATAACCCACTATAAGTGTTAATGTGTGACAGTTCTAATGGTAGAGCTAGTAACCAGTAGTATAGTGTACAGTCTATTATAAGTATTAAAGTATGATATTCACGGAGTGCTCATCAAGTAGGTGTAAGTGGGTCTCCGAAAGGACGACTTTCTACAATAATTGTGGATAGAATGACACGGATTGGTTAATAAATTTTATAAAGTAAACTATTCACCCAACACCAATTTATTTTTGGTAGCGGTAGCATTAGTAAGATTGTCTTGGTGTACTGATAATAGTGACACAATGAATATTGATTGTTACATTTCTTGTATGTACGTTGTGTTGTACGTTGGTTGTAATTAAAAAAGGAAAACAAATCTAAACAAACAAGAATGAGTTATATATACGTCAATTAATAGTGTATCCTTTTGTCAGGATCAAAATATAAAAAATTAAAAAAGCAAAAATGTTCTCGTTTTGAACTGAATTTGTGGGTTACGGTAATATATTTCAATTATTGGATTTTTTTAAAATTTGATGGGTTATTTTTCAAAAAAAAATAGTATTTAAAAAAAAACAATTGCGTGTTGCATAACCGAAACTAGTGGTCGAAGAAGTTTGTTTTTCATGAAAATCATTTTCATGTAATATTCTTATCCCCTGTACCAAATTTCAGCTCTTTCTGTTGAGAAATAATGATATTATAGATGGCACTTTCTAAAATCGCTATTTTCAGTTTTTTGACAATAGTTCAGTAACGGCAGCAGATATCTTGGATCTGTTTGGTTTATCTCAATGGACATGAAAAGGATTAGGGTTTCCGAAATGGCAATGGTGAGCCATGAAAAATGAAGCACTCCTTATTGTCACATTAAAATACATGCAGACTCGTAATAGTAAACAATTTGTATTTTCATTCAATATGCCCATTTTTGTGCGCACTTTTTAAAGAAAATTTTGCAAATTATTTTTTGTATGTAATTTTTGCTAAATAAATTGTATTGTATAGAATAATTATAGAGGAATTGGGGAAGTAAACTAAAATAAAGATATTCTTATATCATGGTCTAATATCAACAGTTACTGAGAGAGTAATGAAGATATTTTTACCCAAGTTACCTAGTTATTGTAATGCATCAGTGGAGAAATGTTTATTTTGTATTACAAATTATAGCATTGATTAAATAAGTAATAAAGTTCTGATCAATTATTCCATATACTATTTTTAACCGTCCCTGAAGGCAGTAATCAAGGGGATTCAAATCTGATGAACGTGATGACTAATTTTGAAAACTACCACGGCCAATCCAGCTTGTGGAAAGCGATTGTTGATATCATTGAACACTACACAACTAAAATACTGATAAGAGACACCTGACATTCTTCTCAAATAAAATCTTTCTATTGCCTCCAATCATCAAATAAAGAGTGAAATCTGTTCGTTCATTTATTGCTTGCTTCCTACACATAAATAATTTATGAAACGATTTTGATTTTCTTAAATATTTAGCTCTGATAAAAACACTGATCTGATCTAATTTGAAGTTTAATGTCAATAACATGATTATATTCTCAAATTTACATCTCTTGATTTTCAAATAAACAAACTAGCAAGTGAATTAAATTTAACGATCACGTAAAATTTTCGAATTGTATTAGATCATTTATGCTCGGAAAGTTAGCGTGAAATAGTTCTAAAATTAAAACTGATACTTATTCAAGATCTCGTTGTTGTAAAATTAAAATTGGAGTTCCGCCAAATTAAATATAAATTAACGGGCGGCAGCTGTTTCAATTATTATTGATAAATAAACACTATTATGCTTTACGAACTCTGAAAGACTCAAATCTAAGTGGAACATTATTCTTAATACAGTTTATGTACCGTGTCAAAAGTTATGAAGTTGCAAGTGTTTATTTAACATTCGAAAATTTGAGTACTTTGTAATTCCATATTCCAATGAGTTAATTGTTTTCAAATTTCAATATAGGCTCAAGGTAGGTATATTAATATGTGAAGATATATAAAGTAAAATAATATAAATACTAACAAAATTAAAATTGTTGAAACCTCTCCACTTCAGCCTTTCTCATAGAATTGACAAATGCAAAATTTATTTCACATTGCCCTAAATAATATTAAAATTATGAGACATAACGTACACTGGTGATTTTTAAAGAGAGTTGGTACTAGCTGACGATAAATAAAATTTTTTAATTTGCCTAGAGTTAAAACCAGGAATTCTAAAATTGAAATATTTCAGTAAAGATATACAATTAATACTATTATTAAATAAATTAAATAAAAATATTATACTGTTTAGACAACACTTAAATTTCAACAACGGAGTACTGAACCTTGATAATACTTTTTAACCTTTTTAAAAACATAAAAATTTTAAGAATATCCTTTGCTAGAAACTAGATTAAAAAAACAATTTTCCAGTTTAGAACGCACTAATATACTATTTCGATATATTTTGTATATGCTGCAAATATCTAATACTTGAATCAAACAGAATGCCTAAATCTTTTTTTACAGTTTAAGAAAGGTATTTTAAGCTAATATGTATCAAATCTCCTACAATTCCTATCAATGAAGTCATATGTATGTTCTCTGATACCAAACATCTAGGTATATTAGCTTAAAATACCTTTCTTAAACAGTAAATAAATGTTACAAAAGCTAATAATAAGGAATATATGGGTAGATATCGTGGGTGTAATTCAACACAGGTTGGGGCTTTTATCCACTGAGTAGTTAGTTTCACACAATATTGGTAATACCTGAAAATATATGAAAAAACTATACATAAAAGATAATTTTTTTTTTTATTTATTTTAGTAGGTCGTTATGATATTCATTGACAGTTAATCAGTTTGACGTTGTCGATATTTAATTTCATTTTGACACTGTCGACATTCAATTTCAAATAATTTTAATTTATTGGTATCTTTATAGTTAGATATTTGACTCAAGTTAAAGGAGGTCACCTGATAAAGCAATCCTAAAAATGCAGAAATAGGTCAGATCTCATCTATTGTGGTTGAATTTCGAGTTCCCACTTCAGAGGTTAGTAAATAGATTAAATTCTTTAGATAATTATTGAATGGTGTCTGTGGATGTTCATTAGCATACCTAGATGTTTGAGATCAGAGAACATACATATGACTTCATTGATAGGAATTGTAGGAGATTTGATACATATTAGCTTAAAATACCTTTCTTAAACAGTAAATAATGTTACAAAAGCTAATAATAAGGAATATATGGGTAGATATTGTGGGTGTAATTCAACGCAGGTTGGGGCTTTTGTCCACTGAGTAGTTAGTTTCACACAATATTGTTAATACCTGAAAATATATGAAAAAGCCTAAATCTTTTATTGTACGCTTCCTTGCGAAAATAACATTATTTCGTGCTTATATAAGATAGAATGATTTTTACGCGTATAGTTAACTACTTTACATTTAGAAATGTTTAACGTAAGTTTAAATGTAGGTTTACATCAATTTTCAATAATATTTATTTGGGACTGAAAAAAGTAACAATTATTATCAATGTTATTCATTTTGTAACAGATTTTTAAATCATCAGCAAGAATGAGTTTGGGACAGTCAATGCCTTTAGTGAGATCATCGATAAATAACAAAAATATGAGAAGTCCAAAGTTGAACCCTTGAGGAACACCAGAAGTGGTTACAAATTTATGAGATTCAAATCCATTGAAGGCAATCTAGTACGACCGTCCTTTTAAATAAGTTGATAGGAATTGAATTAAATTATTTGAAATTCCATATTCAGCTAGCCTCAGTAATATAATACTATGGCTGATAGTGTCACAGGCCTGCGAAAAGTCCAACAGTACAACTGTTTTAAAAGTAATTTACAATTTAATAGATTGGGTTTGATATTGAGGATTCCAAACTACTGAGGTATACTCCAATTTTGACCTCACATAAATGTAGTATAATATTTCTAAAGTTTCAGTAATAGAAAAGTCCTTACTGCAATGCGTTATAAATCCATTAATACGGTTGGATTTGGAAACGATGTTATCAACATGCTCATTGAAAGACAGGTGTTTATCAAAAAATATCCCTAAATCAGATATGCTTTCTAGTCATTCAATAATAATATTATTTACTTTGTAATCACAATAGATCGAATCTTTTTTAAAGGAATAGAAGATTATGTTACACTTTGCGACATTAAGCTTGAGATTTAAAATGATTTTTTTCTTAATTAATAATGTTCTTGTGTTTGTCATTATAAAATAACAAATAAGTATAGATATATTTAACCAAAAATAAATTAATATAACTGTACAATTATTGCTGGTTGACATATCATAAGAACCAATCAACATCTGACACCGAAGAATTTTTGTTTTATTGTTTATTCGGTCAGTGGTCGCGCGGTTTAAGGCGTTAGTACTTGAATCGAGGTGACTAGACGGAGTTGGTTCGAGCCCAGCTGCCGGTAGACCGTATATAAGCTATATTCGTGGAGAGGATTGGCACCCTCTCTGTGGGTATGGTAGGGTGGAATAATGTTAGCTTGGGTCAATGTGAGAGATTGATGCCGGTTGATATTTGACCACCCCCTTAATTAATGAGGTTTTCCAGGTTTTCCTCATTCCTGCACTGAATAGTGGTTAGGGCCTACCAACGTAAGTCGTTCCTGGGCGCAAATGCGGCCTGCTTAATAATAATATGCCGCCCCCTCTCCCGCACAAGTCTCCGACTTCTGGGCTAATCCCTGTGATTAGAATGAGGGGTAGAGATATTATTATATTATTATTATTATTATTATTCCCGATTCTGTGAAACTAGTGAATAATGGATATTATTATTATTTAGGAAACACATGTATAATGAACATTTTATAGGAAAGTCGTTAACATATTTTTCTTCCCTTGCAACTGTCAAAACTTCTATCTTTAAAACAGCAACGTTTAGGCATGAAGTAGGTTGCATAATTTTAATCTTATAATTTCCAGAATCTTTCTAAAAGTAACGAAGTTAACAACTGTTTGTGGATATAACTAAAAGTTAAATTACTTATTTCCGACAGATCTTTGTGTGAAACCAAAGTATATCAATTTTCAGATTACCTATACGTATTAGTACTAGCTTTAACTTACCTAAAAATATCCAACTACTTAAACTTCCGTTTTTATGTCTCGACTTTAAAGTCAAATTTTTACTAGACTCCATTACTATTGGTTGACCTGTCCTTGATTTTATACTACTTGCTATTAGACTATCCAAAACGAAGGCCTTGCCTTCTAACCTTAGGCCTCCGGTTACAATTTTTAGGTGGCCCATACCTTCCTGAAAAAGAGAGGAATAAACTGAATTAGATTATTATAGTAGGAGATCCGTCCGTGTGATTGTTACGTTCATTTTTTTTAAATTAATATGCGATTTAAAAGATGATTATTAATAGATTTGAAAATTAAATTTTAAAATCTTCAAACATTATTTTCTTGAAATTTTTGTTATGTAACACCATAGTTTTTCATGATGTATGTATGTAGAATGACACGCTCTTTCAAATAGCATGGTCAAACTTGGGGGTTGCTATTTAAAAAATTGTCGATGACGTCATGTCTCGAACAACAATGACGTCACAAATATGGATCGTATGTCAAAAAGTGCCTTTTTTAAAAACAAAATCGACGTGCCAGGAGTTTTTTTCCGAAAACTTCTCAATTTCAAAAATAATTAATTTATTCGTTACTTTTCGAAAGCACTGTATGAGAAATATATTACTATGTTAGATTAGAATCAATCCCTAAATTCCTAAATTATTCACACAACTACTTCTTGAAATTGTAATATCACCATATATACATTTAATTTTTTTTAGTTGTTAATATTTAATTTTAATTACACCATTATTTAATTTAATTGGCTTGAATCCGTAAATATATATGTATATATAATTTTCATCATTGCAGTGGCGGTTCGTGACTTTTTAAACTAGTAAGACAAGCGGGCAGAGATTGTTCCAAATATGAACTATAGAATCAACATTTTTTGGAAACGTCTTTCTTAATTATTATTTATAGGTAAATCGGAAAATACAAATACAAGGACTATGTGAAATTGATCTGCTTTATAATAAATTTATTTAAGTAAGAATTTTTTAACTATTTGCTCGATATTTCAAATTCATTTATTTATAAATATATACATAGGTATTACATAGCCAAAATATTGGTTGTAATAAATTGATTAGACTGAAAACAGCTATAAACTTCTATATCGTAATAGAAGATATAGATCATTAATGAACAAGGGAAATACAAGGGCCTTAAATTTGATTCTTGTAGAACACCAGATGTAAATTTGATGAACTGAAACTCTCATACTTAAATTGATCTTTCTCTCTATTATCTGCGATTTCAGCAAATAAAGAAAATTGTTTGACAACCTAACACTACGAAGCTTTGAATAATATACAGAATGTTAGAGATTTCAGTGCCATAGTTTTAACAGGCGATATTACGTATCAAAATAAACCAAAATTTTATATAATATGGATCATAATACCAACCGTTTTCGAGAATATCAACGGTTTGATGTGTGCAGAAGTTCATTTAATTTAGGAATCTCTTACTAAACATTGCATTTTATGATATTCTATAGAGGAAATTAAGTAGCGATTTCCAAATTACTAAACATTTGCATATCAAACACGATAATATGATAATTTTTGAATGGCATTAAGACTCATGTTATATAGAACTTTTTCGTTTATTTTGATGTATACTATTGCCTGTTAAAATTATGGCAGTCAAACAATACCCTGTGTAGTGATAAACTTGGTCAACTTATATGCTAAAGTCTGTATTATGACACGTCAACTTGTCCCTGATGATCATTATTCTTCCAATGCGTTTAATATATGATTAGAATTCTAAAGATAATTACTATGATACATTATAGTAAATATTTTATGTCCAATGTTTGAGAAAGGTCATAGAACCTCTTTTGGGAAAAAATACTTTGTTTATTAACTATTGTGACAAATACAGTAAGTCTTTTCAGCTTGTGGTAACGTCGTTGTGTAGTAGAAATGGCTTAGTTTTGGTAACATTGCGGTTAACGGAAAGATAAAACTATGTTTTTAATTTTGGTGAATCTACTTTTTAAATTATTTATTGAAATAAATATTTTTAATTGTGATATATTTCAGAGAAAAATTACATTGATTTAATTGCATAAATTATAAATAAAGTTGTTACTCCTATGGCGAATGGTATTGATTCTTCATTAGAAATATGGACAGAGCTGTAACATTCAACACTAATAAATATTCACTGCATGTCTAGCGCTCATCGCAATCTGATCAAGGTTGGCCCCATAATTAGGTTATCACCGATTACTCAGGGTTCTGTAATTATGGAATAGTAGGGAAAGGGTCGTAGTCTCGTCTTAAATGATAGTTTTAGCCCCGTAAGCATAAGCGCTATAATTTCATTATCCAGATTTTTTTATTTTTAATAAAATTGTTGGTACAGTTTCTATTTCTAAAAGGTTCAAAAAAACTATTTGACTTTTTTTATATATAAAAATGGATCAACTGACAAATACACAGGGTGTCCCCGTTTTGTCAGTCTTTACTTTGAGCATTGAGTAATCTATGGCAAAAGATAGACCATGAAAAAGTAATACGTGTCGTTCCTATAACAATTTTCCCTATGACACTTTTCTGATAAAGGGCGTTCAACTTAAAAAAAATATATTTAAAATTCTTTATTATCTACTACACAAATAAATAGTTTTATAACTTGGTATACAGTACCTAATCATAGTAAAATGTTAATATTTTGACGTGAATAACTTTTTTCTACTAAATCTTGTGGCGCAGATATGGGGGTTGATGCACCCTTGAACTCCCTAAACTTCTACGCCAATGGTGAAAAGTATTTTATCAGTACAAATATCAAAATTGTATTCTGTTTTCTGAAAAAAGTGCTCTTGGGAATATTCACTAAGAAGCTTTGGTTTTCATATAACTTTACTATTAGTAATCAGGGTTATGATATGAGTTTACAAAGATCTTATATAAATTATAGGATTAAGTAGGCATTTTTTCGGAAAATGGCTCCGTACTTGGCGGCATACAATAAACACATATACAAATACTTTAGTATGATATAGAACTAGGCGTGTTCTTCGATTATTTGCCTAAAAATTTGCTTAAAAAAACTATACCTTGTTTTATTCGATATATTTTACCATTTTCCAGATAAACGCATATTTAATGATGTAAGTAATAATAAATTAATTAATAATAAAGATAGTATTTCCAGGAAAATTTAACCCCATTTAACCCTCATGTGCAACGGAAAATGTATAGAAATTGGTAAAAGATATCGATTAAAACAAATTATAGCTTCTTGCAGTAAATTTGCACAGAAAATTTTGTCCCTCGACTTTGTATATACATCTGGGCACAGCTTATTCAATTTTGCCGTACTAAAGTGAATGTTCCTCTCAGTTGTAAACGTAAATTATTAGCGGCAGCTGAGATCCGCTAGCGTAAATTCTTGACGGTTTCCATTTCGGTACGATAAACTTCAATTTTAAATGGTCTCACAAGAAGAAGCCAAAAGAGTTTAAATCGGGAGACAGCGGAGGCTATGATACCGGTCCACCCTGTCAAAACCACATGGATTGTCGGACAGCTAAGGTAAGTTTTCAAGAATGGCGGGCAGGTTATTGCGAAGAAATTCCATATATTGTAGTCCATTTCGAGTAAATAAAGTTTCTGTAACTATTACATCAGCAGTAAATTGGGGATTATCAGCATTTTGCTGCAGTAACCACTCACAAAACATAACTTGTAATGAATAATTTGCTAATAACAGTATTTGAATACGTTGGATATTATTTGAATATAACTGAGCTTTGTATAGTAAACGCCACACCGTTGAATGAGATACATCAGGCACCTATCTAGCAATCTGCCTTGTACTTATTTGCAGATTTTCACGGATCACATTCAACACTTGTCCATATCGTCCACGATTTGCACGTAAATTACTAGTATCACATCCACGTTGCACCACTGCCATAAAAGTTTCATGATTTGGTGTGTCGATCAGGAAATCGAACCATTAACTCAATATAGCTGTACACATGATGTATTTCGAAAATTTTAAAGATTGACACTCCCACTATTAACCTCGTTCGTTTGCCACCTAGAGAGCATACCCCCACTCCAACCCTATTTGCCAGGCAGGCGTGTTGACACGCGCTCCAGGCGCAAAAAGTTGTTTACTTTTTTTGTATATCAGATGCCGTTGCAGTACAGTTGTTCAGCTACATACTCATTTATAATGTTAGAGCTTTAAACATTTTTTACGCGAAATTTATTAGACTATTATTATATTTTTGTGGTGATATCGACTTTCAGGGTGCACATATCCTCAAAGTTGTTCGGATAAGTTTTTAATCATCCTGTAGATGTTGCCTTAGGTTACAGTGACCAGATACCAATTCCTTAATCTGTATAATTTACTTAATCCCAATTTGCTAATAGACACGGATTTGTTATATTCTTTTTAGGATAGGCTTCAATGAGACTGGTGTTGTAGTTTCATTCATTAAGGTATAATACAACCCACCAAGTTTTTGGTACATCAAAGGCAGGTTCAAAAACTGTAAAACTTTCTGCATCAGATTCATTTCTTGTTAGGGCATTTGCTTCTTAATTGGATAATAATCTTAATTGTTCTAGCATCCATTCCTAGTTGTTCTAGCAATGAGTGCTACCTCGTTGTAGGTAGTTAAAGAAGACGCTGAATTCAGCTCCAGACCAGTTTTCAGGTGATCTAGTGACAAACTTCAGCAGCATGTACTTCAGTTTGGGGGATCGATGGGTTGCTCGGAGACAAATATTTTGAGTATAGTGCCTTTACCAATATCAGTTTTATTTTCTATCAGTCTTGGAGCCATTAACACCACACTAGTATTCCTATTTGTAGCTTAATGTTTCCAGTAGGTATTATCGAAGCCTACATTTAGCAACGTATTGGATAGTTCTTAAATTATACTATCGAAAAAGCGAATAGAAAAATGTATGGAGTATGCTTCTAAAGAAATTTAGGACTTATCAAAAGTCTCATTAAATTAAAGAAAAATGATTGGTTGAGTTGCTTAATGTCCGCCAATTTTTTTTTTAAGTATTGGAACGACAACAATAGACAGTTTAAATCAGTTGAAAACCGATTTATTGAACTACAGATGTTCTTGAATTGAATCCAGATTTATTCTGTTCTATACAATTTTCAAAGTGATTCTCGTAATTACTAATTAACTTTGTCAGTTTTGAAATTTATATTGATAGATTTATTTAGTTCAAATGCATGCAAACTTGTAGTAAAACGCAGTATTAGCTTGAAATCTGGATGAAAGCAGATTAAAGATAAACTGTAAAGCTTCGACTCAGTATCATAACAACATATTTTACGCGCTTTTTAAGCTATTACAAAATCATTTGTGCTAGTTGGGCACGTAGTGATTTACTGACATTATTGTGTTTAGGCTGTAATTTATCTTGTCAATTACGAATCTAGTATTAACGATGAAATGAAGGATTCATGTTTAGTACAGGATAGGTAAATTTGTTTGTGGTGGATTTATATGGACATGTACAATATCTGTTATCGATTAGAATTTAACATTTAATATTGAAAAACTGTTTATATAAGACCTAACAGAGACCTTGTGGCTGATTTATCTCAAGAAACAGGAACACAATAAACAAAAAAGAGATATATTTTTTCCTAAAAGTTATATGATTCTTCAGAGATTGGAAGTGGAACACAGTTTTTTATCAACTATTCAAGATGCATACTGCACTTGATAGAGTGGAAATTCTTTAACTGACGTTTTTTCTAAATCTCACAATCACTCGGAACATAGGCGTATGCAATTTTTGGATAATAAGTTAAATTTAATTCCTGTATCCTAGCGCTACTTGTCTGGCGTTACCATTGAACCCCCCACACACAGACAATATCTTATCCTTCAGTTGTAAATAAATGCATTTTTTATTTAGCACTTTAACGCTGAGTGTCAAATGAATAAACAAAATGACACAAATAATAATTATTGTTATAGCAACCATGATGAGCTACTTTGATCAGAATATGAAACTATATTTTTTTAATTGTTTGTAACTTCTAAACAGAAATGAATGAGATCTATGTCCATATAACAACAAATGTTTGAAATTAACTCAGCTACCATCTGCCAAAGTTTGCCATAGAACTTGAGAACACCCTGCATAGAAAATGCATTGGAGAATAGGGTCGCTCAAAATTCTAGGATCAAATCCACCAGTCTAAATCCATAACTACTGACATTAACGATACAAGATCATCAACTGCTATAACCAGCAACCAAACCATTAATGTGTTAAACAAATTAAGTGTATTTTTTAGTTTTTTTGTTTGTAATAAAATTGAATGATATTAATATTGTCCCAACATATGCTCAGTCGTCGAAAAAACGGTATGTAGTGTTATACAGGGTCGGAAATCGCTGATGGTCTATCTGAAGTTACATGAGAGCGACAAAGTAAAGTATAGAAATCCGTGCCATAGATAAGGATGGCTATAGGAAGACGTTTTATAAATTAGAATAATATCTGAGCAGTCGCTTCCACTTCTAATCGAGGATATCCGATTGGTCGGAGGCTTGGGAGGCCCCGTCAGCTTCAGCCTCAGTGCATCAGTGCCCATAGATTAACTCAGTGCCGATATTTCTATCTTTCGGCCAATGATCTGTGATTTCTATGCGTGGAGTAGAACGCATTTGCTTAAAACAAAGCAAATTATTGCATACTTTTAACTATTTAGAATTATTTCAATTGCAATTATTTTTCGTTTTTGTATTTATTTAATAGCCGCTCTCGCAGAAAGTAATACTAAAACTCTAAAACATAAATAAACTTAAAACTTATTGCAGTAAAAACAAAAGAAAAAAACTATTGTTGATATTTAACTAATAAGTTGTTAAAAAATGCCCCTCTTTGTGCCTCGCAATACCCTAATCTGTCATAGAATTCGGTTCTTACGGGTTCCTTCTCATATCTCTGAGAAATTGTGCTGACCTCTGTTAACGGATTGTATTTAAAATATCAGAATACTCTAAAACATAAATAAACTTAAAACTTATTGCAGTAAAAACAAAAGGCAAAGATGGCGATTGGTCGCTGAGATATAAGTGGGAGTGGATTTTATTTGTTGAATGACGAAACGGGCGGTGACTAATTAGATTTTAAAACGTCGTCAATATAGGCTTCCTTGTCTATCGCACGGATTTCTATACTTTGTCGCTTTCATGTAAAGCCAGATAGACCATCAGCATTTTGCGACCCTGTATAACAAATCCACGTGGCCGGAAACGCGATATCATTGCTGTCAGTGCGGTTTGTTCCGTGAATGTTACGGTATTGATGATGTAAACAGGCGTCTGTTTCTTGCACTTTTGTGTTTTGTGGCATTTGTGGGTTGTAGATACTAGATACTATGTAGGTAATGCTATAATTATTAGTGGTAATGTGGTAAACTTACGGCATTGTTAAACGTATCTTATTCCTTTGTTTACAATATAGATCTGCTCGTAACAATTACGGCTATAATGCTGTTGGGTATGTACCAGATATATAGTTTTACTTGAGGTATTTATAAAATTATGTCATCTAACGACAAATTAACGTATGTACTGCGTTATCCAAACGCATGGAAATTGTATACATATGAACTAAAGAACACTGCTGTATTTAGTTATTCATGCGCGAACGGCGTCTGACGTCACAGGTCTATGCAGTGGCGGCGATCGTTTTGTGGGGGCGTGACCAGACAAAATTTTGAAATATCGTTTTTAGGCTTATTTTTCTGTGAAATTGTCAACGTGAAGTGACAAACGCCATTTCGAATAAAATAATACATTCTCTCTTCTGCACGTATTTGGAAAAATCATGCAATTTTCCCATTGTTCAACTAAGAGCCTAAAATGTTCGAACTGTCAAAAAAGAGATTTGACGCTAAAGAGAAGAATTTGATTATAGCTTTATATTGTCACGGAATTTGCCCCACTCACTCCCAAACCGACGACTGTGGCACCGCGAATTGCCTAAGATTGCTCCGATCGCCCCTACGCCATTCTGGTAAACAAACAACATGCGTGAATCGAGGCGTTACCAGAAAATCGTGGAAACGACGAGAAGCGTTCCAGTCGTACGAGAAAATGGATCTAGAGATACTGGAATATACCTGGAATATTCGTTGGGTCTATAAAAGAAGAATAAACGGCCGAGTTAGTTAGTCTTGTATAAGTCTTGTATTACAGTCTGAATTAAAGTGTTTAGTTGGAGATATCAAAGTGATTTAGATAGCGATTAATTAAATAAGTGTTTAGTTGAGTTATAATTAGTGTTTAGTAGTGTTCAGTAGTTAATAAAGAAGTAATTAATTAACGGATTGTTTTTCTGGAAGTAAGAAAAAGACGGATTGGGAAATCCGTGACAATATTGAAGGAGTATATCATCATCAACAATGGCAAATCGATGTTATTAGATATATTTTCTGAATTGTGCCTGCAAATACGTATTTAAAATTCAGACGAGAAGTTATTGTAATCAATTGACAAGTAGAAGAAGCAGCGTCAGGTTAATTACATTTTCATCCCCCTGCCGTAAAAAATAAACTGCCGCTATTTTCCTTTTGACACAGACGCAAATGGTTTTTTTCTAATTATATTAAAAAATTCTTATAATACAGCGTCTGCGGCGTGGACGTTCAATTGAAAAGCGGAGCCGAAATAATAAAAATAAAATAAAGCCTCTTTTCCTTCGAGATGAATCCGAAGCCCTCTATGGTAATTATATCCCGAGGTCCTGAAATAAAGATGTTAAATATAGAGCAGACACAAGTGAAAAAAAGCTTTTCAAATTTTCTTAATTAAAAGTCCCTTAATTGAGGCGCAACAGTTGTCCCTGTTACTCATTAATACGCGAAAATAATGCATTCATTACGTGTTGGCGATATTACCGAAAAAGTGACAGATAAAGCGCCGCCACTGAATCATTTTAATTAATGAAGCGTTATGGTCGTATTGCTTTAATTAAAATTTCTTAATTTACAGAATATTGCCCGGATTTTATAAAAAATTGGTTACCTTACTAAATTACAATACAGAATCACCACCTTCTTTATTTGACTCAGAGGTGGCAAATTATTTTAAAGCTTAAACTGGCCTACGACCATGAAACTGTAATCTGCAAAATGTATTAGTTATTATTAGATAAACAGTTCAGAATTTGGAATAGAATAGGTCTTTTCCGAATTAGCATGTTATTATCTATATAACTCCAAGTTCTGCGAATACGTAGGTAATAGATTTTCTCTATTATACACCAGAGCTGCATACACTATTTCCTTGAAAAAGCCCTAAAGAAAAATATCTAGTGGATTAAGATCCGGTGATCAAGCTGCCCTAATAGTTGTATCACCTCCTAGATCGTACTTAACCAATTTATAATTTCAACATGCTCTAACGGCACAACAAACAGTGGCGGCTCGTGCCTTTTAAACTAATGAGGCTTGAGCTGTTCCAAATGCGAACTACAGAATTAACATTTTTTGGAAACGCTTTGAAATTCCTCTATCTTGTTAGGCAAATAAATTCATTAAATTATTTTTTTAACGATTTGACGATCTTCTCGGACTTTTAAATTAATTAGTTTTTGATTACTATTTTACACGCATGGTCCAATGTGGTTGTAATATTTTATTTACATGTATTTATCTATATTAATTTGTGGTTTCAAGAATTACAATGAGTAATTTTAAATATTAATAAATCCCGCGACAATCTTTCAAATCGAAACATCCATTTCTGCCAATGCTGAAAAAGCGCGCTTGTTTATTGAACAATTAATAATATCGTTAGCATATTTCTCATGTTTTTCTATTCTTCGGTGGTACTTGAGCTCCAGGGTATTGCCATTTCACAATAAACTGTTACATTACACACATCTGAAACTCAACTAAAACGAATCAGAAACGACAATAAAATTATAATTACAGTAGGTACATTGAAATTTTAAATATAATATATTAATAACAGAAAAGGAACCACAAACGACCCTACAATATGGCAAACTATATTAGACTGTCTCTGTTGCACATTCATAGAAACAAGGCATGCCTCTGAAAGGCCTCTTTTCCGCAAATGGCTACCAACGAATTATATGCATTAGTTTCAAGTGTCAAAAATGACTTACGTGTTTAGCAATTCGGAGTAGATGGATATCGTTTTAATTTATGTTAAACTGAAAATTCTTTAACAAAATGATTTCGCGGTAAACATGTGCCAAATTCAACTACCTTTACAACGGTGTGCAGTGAGTGCAATTGTAGTGCAAAGGCGGGCGTAACACAGGAAATTTGCAACCCAACTCACGGTGTTTTAAAGCAGTGTGGCGTGCCATATACGATGCTCAATTATATCTGTACTATTTACAGCGTGTCTAAACATTAATACCAAGGTATTGGACGAGGAGGACCGGTATCATAGCCGTCACGATCTCCTAACTAAATGTTTTGGACTTTTTTTGTGGAGATATTTAAAAATGAAGTGTATCTAACGGAAGTGGACACTATAAATGATTTACGTAAACGTATCATAGCTGCTGCCAATAACTTACGAGTTCATAACGGACAAGAAACAGAAACATTTGTTGCTAGTTTGTAGAAACTGGGTAAAATGGATCCAAAAAATTGTTGTTGTACCATCAGCTATGTCAAACTATTTTATTAATCAAAACCACAAATCAATTCTATTAATAAAATTAATAACAATAGCGACAAAACCCGTTGAATTTGCTGTATAAAATAGGTAGGTATTAAACAATGTTTTTTATTTCTTTCCTTGAGAATTTCTTTGTTTTTGTCTAGTTGTCTATTGCATGCTTTGCCTTGTCAGGTTTTACAGTGGACCAGTTTTAAGTGCCGTACAGAAGTGTATTTTTAAATCATTTTCGACCTGAACTTTTTCATTTTTTTACAAAATTGTATTTGTAATAATAGTGTCCCGTACATTCAAAATTTTTTTTTTTTAGATAAGATCATTGCATCACCCTGTACAACGATTCAACGCGATGGGCTACCAGCATAAATGTACTCGTAGAGCCGTAGCCCTTCTGTTCATAGCCATAATGGTTACCACTTTCTGCTCATAAATTTACCTTTCTCCACTGAAAACGTTACACATGTATACATAGAATGACAAAAAGATTATACGAATACAAAATATCTAAAACAGGTACCTACGTAATATTTTTTGTCAAATATTTTCAATATTTTGTGCGAATGAAATAATGATTCCGTTTGGATCACTAGGATTCTTTTATTTAGAAAAAACCAAGTTTTCTCGACTCGAAATTAAGCTTGACAATAAATTTTCACCACCCTGTGTAAAATTAGATAGTTTTAGAATTATCCGTAACAAATGATCGGCATTCCCTTATCTTTCATTGAAATATGAATACTTCAGCTTGTACGATATAAAAAAATAGTAGATAGAGGAATTATTTTATTATGTCTTTACCGTAAGACAGCCTGTATAAACTAACTGTATCTGAGATCTGAATAAATTGGTATTTACTCTACATTCACAAACACACTACCGCACGTATCTGCAATAAAAGTTAAATTATTCATTTCGAGAAACAATCTGGCTACGGCTACCTTGATGTCATATTTAATGTTGAGCTAATGGAAATTAAATCAACACCTGCATATATATACACAGGGTGGCCAGATGAAAACAAAACAGAGCCATTTTCAGAATCTGCGTCAAGATTGTGGAAAAACGCTCAGACCGTCGATTTTAGATTAAAGGGGCACATTCTTTGCTGGTATTTTTGACTCCGCCACTTTCACTCCCAAGCAAGGGTAAGCATCACCCCAAAATAATTAATTGGCATTGGGGGTTGAGTAATATTTATTTTGAAAGCGCTTGCAACTCTCTTTACAACAGACTTTAAATTTTATAATTCCGCCCAATACTTAATAAGAATTTTGATTTTAAAGTTGAAACTTATGTACAAAAGTACGCTAATGGTATAAATTTAGTATTTCTTGCGTTACATTGGTTTTTGGCGATTTGTCTTAACACTTTCGTAAAAAAACTCAATTGTAAAAAACAGAAATGAATACTATACACACACAACGAACGTACAATTAATGGATTCCAAATTTATTTTCAAGTATTATTTGGAAGCGTTGGTTGGTAGTTTATTTAATTCTGTTTTTGAAAATTGGTTTATTCCATTGCGGAAAGGGTAGATATCATTTCGCTTTACTTTGTGAACAATAAATGTGCGAATAGAACAGCTCAGCTATTTAATGAACAACATCAAGATAGACATGTCAGAAGGAAGTATGTTCTAGAGTTAGTAAAAAAATTTCAAGAGACAGGGAATGTAGCCAATAAAAAACGAGAAATTGAAAAACCTATAGTTAATGAAGCTAGTGAAGTTGCAGTTTTGGGACAAGTTCATCTTGATCCTACATTAAGTACGAGATAGCTGGCATCTGTGTCTGGGATCAACCGAACTAGCATTGAGATCTGAATAAATTGGTATTTACTCTACATTTACAAACACAGTTTCTCATGTATCTGCAATAAAAGTTAAATTATTTATTTCGACAAACAATCTGAAACATACCTACTACCTACGGCTACCTTGATTTCATATTAATGTTGAGCTAATGGAAACTGAATCAACTATGATACACCTGATTGTGTCCAAATTAAGCTAATGTGTTAAACCGGTTTAAATGCTGCACATAATATGAGTATGCTTGCCAATTTAAAATTTGCTCCAAATTACCCATTGTACAGCCATCTAGATTTACGATGTTCGCACTAAAAATTTAATAGCACTCGTGACGTAATGTTATGGCTCCTGTCTCTAATTCATACCAGTAGGTACTACACAGAACACCTTAAGAGTAAATACTTTAGAAGGCTCATAAAATATAATTTATGCTTGGAATATGGTGTTTTCCAACGCCAAAGTTTTTGAAAAAAATTCAATAATAGGTTGGTTATAAAACGGAGAAACATTGAACAATTAAAATGAAATTTATTATAATTGATAGTGTCGGCAATATTATCTTACTCTTTCTTGCTCTTGTTTTGGTTTATCAAGACAAAACAAGCCTTGACAGCTCGAATTACAAGACAAGACAAGAAATATTGCTGCGGAAAGAAGACTTGAAATTATAAGAAGCGGTAATATTGAAGTGAACATTTGTTTAAAAAAAAATAAATATTGCATTCCTATTGTAGGCATACCTAAACTTTATCAAACGACATCGAGCATATAAAATTATTTATAAAATCAAAGTTTATTATTACTTACTGTATTTTTTTCTTATGTGACCCCATTAAAATTGTATTGTGTCGTATTTAGAAAGGTCCAATGTATTAATTTTTATCAAAAAAAGTATATGGTGTCGTTTAAAAAGGTCGGCTACCTTGGCAACCACGTTTTTTGTGTTACAAAAGACTGCTTGATATTACTAAACGGGAAATAATTTCCCCTAACGCTTTTATTAAAACATGTTTTTGATATGACGAATATTTTAAGAAATATAAGCAATATTCCACAATTTGTATCCACACTGTACACTGTTCAGTGCTTTCGAAAAGTAACGAATAAATTCATTATTTTTGAAATTGAGAAGTTTTCGAAATAATTCCCTGGCACGTCGATTTTGTTTTTAAAAAAGGCACTTTTTGACATACGACCCATATTTGTGACGTCATCGTTGTTCGAGATATGACGTCATCGACAATTTTTTTAAATATTAACCCCCAATTTTGACCATGCCATTTAAAAGAGCGTGTCATTCTACATACATACATCATGAAATATTATGGTGTTACATAACAAAATTGCAAGAAAATAATGTTTGAAGATTTTAAAATTTAATTTTCACAATACTGAAAATGATGATGATTATATAAAATCGATTAAATTATATATATGTTCAAATTGTGCACCGTTGGCTGCCTGACAGTAGCTAGCAGTAGATGATTAATAAATTCTTTTTGGACATTATCAATAACTTCAGGAGGTATACGATACGATGTATCTCGTGACGAGGTCTTGCTTTTAAATCTAAAATTAACCGGTCTAGTAACGTATACTTTGCTTTTTAAGTGTCCCCACAAGAAATAATTTAAGGGTGTCAAATCAGGCGATCTGGCTGGCCACTCAATCGGCCCCCTTCTCCCTATCCAACGATTTGGGAACACCTCATCTAAATAAGCACGGACAGGTGTTGCATAATGGGGAGGTGCACAGTATTGTGATAATTAAATTTTAAAATCTTCAAACATTATTTTCTTGAAATATTTGTTATGTAACACCATAATTTTTCATGATGTATGTATGTAGAATGATACGCTCTCTAAATAGCATGGTCAAAATTGGGGGTTGCTATTGAAAAAAATTTTCGATGACGTCATATATCGAACAACGATGACGTCACAAATATGGGTCGTATGTCAAAAAGTGTTAATTTTTTTTAAAAAAAAACGACGTGCCAGTGGATTTTTCGAAAACTTCTCAAGTTAAAAGATAATTAATTTATTCGTTACTTTTCGAAAGCACTGTATAATTTCGTTTACTAAGGAAATTTAATAGTATATTAAGAAACAGATTAGTTAAACACATTTACAGTAATTGCTATCATATCCGCCTCTCTTAGCAATGCATAAACGGCCTTTTATAATTAGAGAAAATCTAAAGTTTTTGTCAATTTGTTTCATCATTTGTATACTTCCACTCAGAGGCTTAAATGACTTACTTACTAAAAAGCCCACCAGACTCCCCTAATATTAGTCCACTGGATTTCCGTTTGTGGGTTTATGTAAGACGATGTTTATTCTGAATCGATGGAGAATATTAGTTAACTGAAATGAGTGTCTTATAAATGCGAAGTTTAAATTAACTAAAATATGCAATTAGTTAATTAAATTGTTAGTATCACTATGTTAAATTAAATTTTAGTGCAATTAATGGGATGACTTACTTTTTTATTACACTCTGTATATCAAAGCTGTGATTAAATTAACATGTAAAATATTAAACATTAAAAAATTCTAAAATAAAAAAAAATCCTCTCAGGGCATTGTAGAATGTTAAAATGTATAATATTCTCTGACTTAATTTTTTATTACACTCTGTATATCAAACCTGCGATTAAATTAACATGTAAAATATTAAACATTAAATAATTTTATAATAAAAAAAAAATCCTCTCAGGGCATTGTAGAATGTTAAAATGTATAATATTCTCAGATGAAAGCGACATTCAGAGATCTTACTTACCGACGAGAACTCCATAACCTTGAGCACCCACAAGGTAAGGGCCAGATTGACAATAACCATGACGAGCAGCACCAGAATGAGGATGTACAAACATTTTTTCCGCCACCCATATATTCCAATTCTAAAGTTATATTTGGGGTCTAAAGCATCAGGATCAGGCCGGCTTTGGCCCCCGGAGTCCGGAGGATCACAGGCGGCGCCTTCACTTTTCTTCATCCTGCAACACCAGTCAAACTGTCACGATGTAATGATACAATCTAACTTCAACAATAAACAAGAACAAGGAAAGATAGCGGCACCATGTGCGATATTAAAATGGAGGTGCGGAATCGTTTACTCTTGGAATAGGAAACTGAAAATTCCAGCAGTGATAAATAGGTGATGATGTCATACGTAGCCGCGTTTTTCAGTATTTGGGAATTAATATGTGCTGAGATATTTCATGGTGGTGGAAATTTGGACGTACATATTCAGAAAAGTTGCTGATTTATTTCGGAACCATAAAGTATTTTGCGAATACATTTCATGTATTCTTTTAGTAAAATATATAAAACGCAGGACCATATCACCATTCTTTAATAATAATAACAGTCTTACATTTATTTGACGAATCGCAAAACTTCCGCTTATAGGAGAAAAAGTTGGAAACAATAGTATGTCAAATAACAATAAAAGCCAATAGTAATAATAAAACAGAAGCAGAAACAATTATATAACAATATAAATTTTGTAAAAGGTTTCAAATAAGAAGGCACTAGATAGATGAAATTGGAATTATTGCTGGTGTTACATCAAATCATCTCACAATTTTGAATCCGCACGGCTACGCTACGCCTCGAATCACAAATACAAACTACAGTTTTAATCTAAACTACACTTTTCATCCTAATATAACAATATACTATTAGAAGCATTACATTATGCGTAAATTATGTTATTTTGAAATGAAAATGGTGCGAATTATTTATTAAAAGAATGCATTAAGATCGATAATGGCTCAAAATCATTTGTCACATTTAGATTTATAAGCCATTGACTCAGATTTGACTAAAAGTTGTGACTTTAGCATAATAATAGATTTATTCAAGTCGAAAGGTATCACATCTTATTAAGTAGTAATTGGTACATACATACGTTGCCAAAGAATGTTTAGGTTTTTGTTCAGTGTTCTTTATTTCATGGTTTATGTTTTATATATCTATTTGATAATTTAAAATAGTTCATTTAGTGGTGACAATTAGAAGATAAGGCTAAATGTTTTCACTTAACCACTAAGGTGTGTTGTCCATTTTAGTAGTACTTACAATTTTTTTAAAATGGATTCTGCATGTTGCTAATACGATGTTAGATCGCAAAAAGAAAGAATACCTACTTGATTTTACAGTATTTATGCAAAAAACGACAGAATGCAAACATTATCATTTTTGTAAATGATACTGCAGGAAACAACTACTCCGCGGACTAATGCCCCGACCGGCATTGAATTACTCCTGCAGGATCTGTGTGAACAGCCAAGAACCCTTGTCGGACACACCACCAGACATAGACGGTTCCGAGCTTGTTAACTCTCATCAGTACGCCATAGGTGAGATTACCCACAATTGAACCGGCTGTTCCCTCATATACATATATATTCACATATAAATTGAGACCACTTACATCTCATTGCCATTTTTGTCAAAATCAGCCATTTCTTAACGGCGATGAACAAAAGCAAAAGTTTTTTTTTCATAGTTGGGGTAATTTTTTTCTCAATCATGACACTCTTGACACTAATTTCAGATAAAAATTCATAGAAAACTAATACTAATAAACCTATAGTGGCAAATACTAGGAACAGTTGCATAAAAAATATTTACAACCACATATTATGTAATGTTGATATATCAAACTTAGAGTAAGTTTGAAAGAAGTATATTTCTAATTTTAACATGTATTTAGATGGAAAGTGACATTTATCAGGGTGTAAAGTGATTATTTTTCACCCAGTAAATGTTAACATTGCAGCCATTGCAGAGGAACAAAAAATCGTGAGGAATATGCTGACAATATTATTAATTGTTCAATAAATAAGCGCACTTTTTCACAAAAACGGATATTCCAACTTAAAAAGTTTCCGTGAAGGTAATTAATATTTCATAATGAAACTCATTGTATTTTTTCAAACTCCAAATTAATACTGATAAGTACAAGAAAATAAAATATTACGGCATTGGACCCTGCGCGAAAAATAGAAATAAAAAATAATAAATTTGAAAGTTCGGGAAAATCGTCAAATAGCTAAAAAAAATGTTACTTAAATGAACGTATTCGTTTAACAAAATAGAGCAATTCCAAATAATTCTGTATTTCTATTTTCTGTTTTATCTACAGAGTTTCAGATACTTCAGTACGTTATTCTAAGTCCAACTTTAAGCAAAAAAAAATCGTATGGATTTAGGTGAGATACAACCAATTGTGCATAAAATTTGAATTTCCTGTCCCAAGAAACCTCCGCATACAAAATTGACAACCTGTATATCCTAAACGAAGCGTTTCCAGACCTAAGTCCATAGGAAATTTGTTGCTTAAAATTGAACGTATAATAACATAAAACGGAACAGTCAAGGGTTATTTTGAAACTATGTTTGCCTAACCAAAAATCTCACACTGAAAAAACAGATAAGTAAAAAAAATCACATCACTATCGCGCACTTCCGTATTATTGACGTTTCGAAAACCTCTCTGTTTTCGTTCTCAAAATCGTATTAAAAATGTTAAACGTATGTCAAGTTTGACAGTTTAAAATTTATTTATCTGCTTCCATAGAGATGTTAAATGATTTTTATTTTATTGTTACAATAACTTCTTCACTCTGAATACAACTGTAGCATCACAGAGATGAGTTTTCGAAACGTCAATAGAAGGAAGTAAGCTGTACGATTAAGTGAAAATGTAGGGGAAAATGTGTTATTATTTTACTTATCTGGATCTTAATTTTCAGCTTGTGAGATTTTCTTGGTTAGGACATAAAATTTGTTTCAAAATAACCTCCGCATACAATTTCATAAATTGGCGCAAGGGCTTATTTAATTAATCTCTATTATTTTTTCAGAAGTGTGGCCAGACCTAAGTCCATAGGAAATTTGTTGCTTAAAATTGAACGTATAATAACATACTGAAGTATGTACATCTCCTGAAACACCCTGTATAAATAATGATGAAGAAAAGAGTCCAAAAAATGCTAATTCTGTAGTTTGTCCCAGTCTGCTTGCCATGAGCTGCCACTGATTCTTCTCCAGCATATTTTAAAACTATCGGTTGTTTTTAATCCGACATTTAAAATGGTCGAAAATGGTTCAGAAGAATAAAAAATACACGAAATACAAATTTTTATTTGAAACTAGTTTAAGATAAGTTTTAATCGATTTTCTTTTGAGAATATATTAGTTTTGAAGGAAAAAATCTATATTTTAATGAAAACTGACATTCCTAGGTGAATTTCTTTAAAAAATGTAAGTTTACTATGAAATTATGTAGACATTAATCTAAGAGAATCAAGTCTAAAATTTAAATTATACTGAAAAAAGGAAAACGTTGCCCGGGCGCTGCATTAGGAGAAGATACCAATTTAGATAAAGCCAGTGGCAGTGGTATAAAAATAAATAAATAGATCACTCTCGAGCAAAATGGCCAGATATTAATAATAACCCGGGTGGAAGTCGTCTACCTTAATTCCAAGAAAGGAGCAATAAAATACCAGCACCATACACATTATTAAAAAAGTAATAAGATGCAAAACGACTTGTTCCTTGCAGAAATATGACATGACCATTGTGTTTCAGAGGGATGGCATATATTTTCCACCGTCTATCTGTCTCTGTCTTGCTTCGCGCAGTGTTATAAATTATGGTGTTGTCTTCGTCGGTCTGTGATACAGGCAATCCACTGGGAAATGGGAAATTTAGCATCCAGCGCCGGTAATATTTCAAAGTCCAAAACACTTTCCTACATATAAACCCGCTCTGTCTATTCATTTAGGGACGACATTGCGAAACCGGGGCATTACAGGTGTATCTACTTCGCAAGATAATTTTAACTAGCCTTACCCTATATCTGATAGGTAGATATTAAATGGTAAACGTAATAGGGTTGTTCAGATAAGTGTTTAAATAGACATAAACTATCGTGAAATGACTTCAGTAAATAATATTTATTGTCATGTAAATTTAGCAACTTTCACTATACGAGGTGTTAAAATAGTAAGTTGCTAATCATTTAATTTCCCAATTCCTAATAACGCATGCATATGTATTGCAATGCCATTTTTTTTTATGAATGTGTGAGTGTTTGTTTTGATTAGCCCTGTTTCGTACTTACCTGTTTCTTTCTTTAATAGTACGTGTTTATTATTGTTGATAATATTTAGGAATAGATGAAAAATGGAGTCAATATCGTAAAAATCTTTATAGTTTTCGAGAAAACGGTTATTGAAGTGGCAGTATTTTCAACCTTTACATCGTTGAACTACTGTAGTTTCTAGTCTCATCAGAATGTAGGCGATTCCCAATACTGAAAATTGATTTTAGTATAAACGCTTTTGCCATAGTGTTTACATTAGTTTTTCAAGTGTCAAAAATGGCTTACGTCTATAGCAACCCGGAGTTGATGGATACCGTTTTAATTTATAGTGAAGTAAAACAAAGTGATTTAGCAGCATCGTCTGTAGGCAGAACGATTTCCCGGTAGACATGTGTCAAATGCAGTTGCTTTTACCGCGGTAATGCAACGCGGACGTGACACGGGAACGTTAGGCGTCCACGGCGTGTTGCTGCAGCTGAGGAACAGATTTTAGAGATTATTGAAGAGAATTATCGAGTAAGTACCTACCAGGCAACTCGCACAAGTACAAAAAATGTCCCAATCAACAGTGTGGCGTATCACACACGAGGCACAATTATATTCGTACCATGTACGTCCAAGAATTAATACAAATATTAGATTTTGTGAATGCAACAAAATGCTTAAAATCTCGGATTTACAGCTGACTGGTTAGTTACAGATGAACACATTTTTACACGGAATGGGATGTATAACATTTATAATACTCATATTTGGAATTTTGACAAGCCGCACCCGATTCAACGGGATCATTTCCAACAACGCTTTAAATGTTTGGGCAGGGATTGTCGATGATCGGATGGGACCATTTAGATTACCATAACGAATGAATGCGGCTCAGTATCTCGAATTCTTTAGAAATGATCTGTCTGGAAGATGTGCTCTTGACTGTGTCACTCCGAATGTGGTTCTTGCACGATGGTGCTCTCGCTCAATTTCGACAAAATGTTTAGGAGTGCCTTAATGAAGTTCAAGGGGTGCGATGGATTGGATGAGGAAAATCGGTACTATGGCCGCCACAATCTCCTGACCTAAATCCTTTGCACCTCCTTTTATGGGGATATCTAAAAATGAAATGTATCGCACCGAAGTGGTGATTTAAGCGAACGTATCATAGCTGCTACCAATAACTTACAAGTTCAAAACGGACAAGGACGAGAAAAATTTGTGTTAGTTCGTAGAAACTGTGTAAGACGGGCTCAAACGTGTTCACACGTCGGTGGACAAAATTTTGAAATGTTGTTGTAACATCAGGTATGTCAAATTATTTTATTAATTAACACCACGAATTCATTTTATTAATTAATAATAACAAATCGACAAAATCAGCTGAATTTGCTGCTATAAAATAGGTGTTATAAAATTTTATTTCGGAAAATTCTTTCAATTTGTTGTCTGTTCATTTTTATGAATGTTTTCAAAGCTGCTATAAAGGTCTTCAAAAATATAGATACTGGAAAATATAACAAGCTTACTGCTTATTTGAAGAGTGAATCGAGAGGATACAAAGCAAAAAAGTAATGGAAAGAGCACATATTGAAGAATTTTTCACTGGGGCTTCCGATAAAGAACATTTTATAATTAAAGTGATATCTCTTTACCTTTTACATATTGTTAGGTTCGAATTATTGTAGGCTGCACTAATTTTCTGGTGCTTGTCGATGATGTGAATTGAAAAATTTGAAAATTACTGATGTACAGGACGTTTGCAGTTACATACTTGTTTCAATACCTGACACCAAAACGGGCGTTTCAAGAAAATTTACAATTATAGAAGAAAAATTTTGTCTGGATGCTATTAAAATATGCAGAACATATCTGCGCCCAATTCGCTCAAGACATACTTCTTTTAAGACACATCAATCAAAAATGCATTTCTCAATCTGTTGGAATCAACACACTGATGAAGGTACCGTCAATAGTTTCTTCATTCTTGAATATCGCACATCTAGCCGCATATACTGGACATTGTATGAGGCGCACTTCATCAACTTGATTGACCAATAAAGGTCCTCATCCTGCAACCATGGATGAAAAGCTCCTTTGTAGCAGAACGATATGTTGAGGAGTCCATATCTAATAAACATGATATTGCAAGGAAAATCCAAGGAAAATATGCTACTGTTCCTTATAAGAAGATTCATTCGTACCTTGTGCAAATTCTTCACAAAGTTAGGCAGATGTTATGCGTTCCGAAAATGATGGTAACAATGCTACAAGGGAAGAAAGTTAAATATGACACAACAAAAAATGGGATGTTTATTACTATAAATGTTAATGAATAGGTAAATAAATTAAATTTTATTTTTATAAAAATTACATAACGTTATTAATTGTGACACTAATATGATCCATGTTTTGAAAAAAAGTGTGCATGAACAATTGTTTGCCTTATATATTTTCCATTGAGTAACAAAACCGGTCAAAACTAACTCGAAATGGACTTCTACAGTTTTACGAGGATCAAATGCAAACATTAATAAATTAAGGCGAAACTCCAAAGAAACTTTTCTATCCCCCGTATCCTACTGAAACTTCGTAACGGGCAACCGTAAGTAGCAGAGCGAGTTTAGGATAATTTAATTTGGAGGTTGGCCACAGGTTGGCAACGCAGAGCCGTCAAATCCCCAAACCCAATATTTAACTTCTGACCAATTGTGAAATATATTTCTCACTGTTTTTCTCTGGCGATCGGCTTGACCGATAGAGCATCTCGCCCCCTCGGCGCTGCTCTCCGGGGAAATTCGTCGATCACAAAAATATCAGGGTTGCAGGTCCGCCCTTGCAGGTTGGGGGAACAATAAACCATTTCTTGTGGGTCCTGGGCTAATCATTTTTGGAGGGAGAGCCGCGTTATCTTAATAGTAATAAATACGTTGGTAGCTCATATTCGGGAGTTATAAATTGTTTTCCATTTGATATAGATGGTCGACAATTTTTCACGGGACCTGGCTTGTTGTTACTCGTTCTGGAAGTTTAGCAATACGTTTGGCTCACTATTTTTTAATTAAAATAAAAAATGATAGTTCTAAAGGCCATAGAAATATGTACCAACTATTAAAATACCTAAAAACAATTTTGTTCAAAATAAAAACCCCGAAACTAACTAGGCTAGCAAACGGTACCTGCAGCGAGATTAGCGCTTATGACGTCATATCGCGGAAAGGACCATCACCTACTTTTTACTCTTTTAACTTGAACATAACCAATAGCTGAGTCCCCATAACTTTCTCTAGCAGAACTAAAATGTAATTTAATTTTTGAAGTAAATATAATATAAAAATAAAGTAGTCTGCTGCCACACATAAAAATCAATGAAAAAAAATATATAATAAAGTTACAAGAGTGAGTTTCAAATAGATTTCTATAAAAAATCAAAATATACGAGTGATGTGGAAGCGTCCACAATAAAATTCAAAATGACTTTTTCTTGAAAATCAATTATATTTCGAAAAATGTATGTTAGCTGCATTTATAAAAATTTACCACCGATAATGCCACCCTAATAATAAAGTACTAAAGGTTTCAGAGGTACTTACAATTTCGCTTTTACACTTCTGTCTGTCATAGCCAAAAATTCGCACACATTATATGAGGGTGCCATTTGAAAACCTATCGATTTAGTATATTTTCTCACTTTAATTAAAATTCATCAAAATTACAAAACAAAAACAAACATAAAGAGCACAACGGTACGTACACGTCAGTAAAGGCAGACCTGACAGATTATTACAAGAAAATCTAACCTAATCACTAATTCTCGCGACCTAAACTGTTCCGCAGTGTGACGTAACAAGCGTTTCACATGTTCGACGGTGGATATTGATATTTCTTTTTGGGTCCTCCTATTCAACAAATTTTTTGATATTTGTCACAAAACAAAGCAAACACGTTATGGTTCAGATATTCAACGATAAAAAATATTTGTAAAGTTAAACAAGATTTGAATATTGCAAAATTTTTAGACAGTAAGATGTAAAAAAAGTATGAATGAGGCACCCAATAACACTTACCTGATGATTAAGTTTGTAACGATTTTTAGATTGGTTGGTGCCTGCAGAAGAGAGGAAATAACGAAAATCACCATCGACGATATAGAAGACAAAGAAGACCTGATAATTATCAATATCAAGGACTCCAAAAATCATTCCGCCAGAACCTTCGTGATATGTAAAGAAATAAATAATGGATATTTTTTTAATGTACACAGAAAATATACAAACTTACGTCCACAAGAAACTCCACATTGCCGATTATTTACACAGTACAAACATGAAAACTATACTGTCCAACATGTAGGCATCACTACAATAGAAAAAATAAGCTCCGAAATCGCAGCCTATATACGGATCATAGTTTTAGGCCGTCCTCGGCCACTTCTCTTGCCGATTGTTGTGAAGGTATAATAAATATTAAATTTTTAGGAGGGTCCAAAACAACTTCTGTTGCTATGGGATATACTTAAAGGAATCTATAAATAGAAAAAGAGACAAAATTCTTCATTTGAACTCTCCATCATCTTCAAACTGTAATTTACAACCATTAACATATTGCCCAGATGTACTAACAGCAATCAACAGCCTCGATTTGACGCCTGTTTCTGAAGAAACTTCTTCCCAATATTTGTTACCCGTATTAGAGCAATCTTCTTCCAAGAAGCAGCTAACTTCAACCCCTCTGCTGACTTCCGCAATTAATTTACACAATGCATCTAACTGAAGATAATACTTCTCTTATTCTATCTGTATTTATTATTATTATTATTATTATTACAAACATAAGAGTAGATGTAAAACTTATATAACCTAACCTAAAATAAAATAAATAGTAAAAGTACACGCATTACGTAACATAAATATCACAAAATGTCATATTCACTATTGCTATCTCACTTTTGTTTCCGTTTGTATTAATACATATTTAAGAACATTACACTTTCCATTTATTTTCATGAGCTTGTAGAATAAAATTTTGTTCCTAACTCTTGCGAAAAGTGTATTTCCCGCACTTGACTTCTTGCTGTTTCGCTTCGCGTCGGGCAAAGGCAATCACATGCGGGAAACTGTAATTTTCCGCACGTTACGAAAATAACTAATATTTTGCTGACATAAATAAACGTTTAATCGGCTCACAGTAATCGCCTTCACTTTCCCCTGCATTCAAAAAAGACATTCAAGTACATGTGATGTTATACTTCATGTTAAATTGATGGTTCCAAATCTTCCACTGTGTGGAGTCAATTTTAAAATACATTATGTTTTAAACGGTTAAGAAAATAAGAATTAATGGTGTAGAATCAGAACCTGCTGCGGGCCACAATTCTTTAGTGATTAATCTATCACCAAAGAAAATGTTGGTTTCTGCTGCAGCATGTGGAACTTAAATTTCATGAATATGGAAAATCATTCATGTTATAATTTCTATATTGCAAACAGTTGTATTTTCACTACAAATATTTCTAGAAGCTTTTGATTACCTGTATCTTCACTCAAATGGAAGGATATGTTGGAAAAGCTTTTTTGGAAACAATTTATTATTCCATCAAAAAGATGTTGAGAAGTACTGTTGTTCTTGTGAAGGTTAGAATGGTACCTACATTTATTTAGATTCATTAACTACTACGCTTCTTTAAAAAGGTACTTTCATTTATTTTAAATTTATCGATATTTGATCAATAAGATGTGGTTAATATCTTAACTTATATAAATGGGCTAAAGGATTGAAGAATTGATTTCTGATTCTAGTTTTAAATAGTTTTTCATTCTGGATGTTTGTTGACTTTCTATTTCCATGTGGTCTCTATTGCCATGTTTCTCATTTTTTGAATATGCATAGTTTTAGTAATCTACCAACTGTGTAGATGTGTACTTAAAAATAAATATCTTTAATATAATCAGATAATGTGAATTATTACTTCCATTGAATGTTCGCAGATTACATCACCTGGCTAAAATGATAACACTTACAGTTAACATCTTAAGTACATAAACCGTCTTCTGCTACAATGTAATCGAAGCAATGGAGCATACTGTTTATTATTTTCGTAAATATGGTAAAGCGATAAACAGTTTAGTGTTAAATCGATGCGTAAATGCGCATTAATTCGGTTTATTAACGCTTATTTGCTCTTTGTAAAACGGATTAAATTATGTGTGTTACACGAAGCCGTCTAGCGCAAATTTCATCCAGTGAATTCACTGTATGTATGACACTGCTGCTTGCGTTTTATACCAAATGCGGAAAAAAATTGAACTTTCAAATTGCATGATGATTCATTATAACCCGTGGAATAGATTAAATAATTCCAGCCTTAACCCAGTAAACAAGCACACAGGCATTTTAAAGATATTATCAATGTGTCACATTATACACACAACGTCAAAGGTCCTGGAGTCCCCCTCATTCTTGATAAAGAAATGTTTTTGTTAGAAAAACCAAATACATTTATAAAGGTATATTTTTCTCTGAATGTTTTTTTGTGAAAAGGATATGTTCGATAAACTGAGTACTTAGAAAATTAAAGACCAGCAATTGTGTGACATTTTTGACTAAATTTATTAAATCAAAAAGAAGTAACAAAGCAAGTTCTCTACTTGACTAATAGTCGGTATGACCTCCACCACGTTCCAATAGCATTGACACGTCTGTGCATTGAGATAATCAAGCGGTTAACCATCTCCTGCAGAATATTGTTCCATTCCACTTCTGCCGCCACGACTAACTCATCTGCAGTCTCGGGTGGAGGAATATGACTATGAATGGCTTTAGCAACGAAATCCCATATGTTTTCAATGGGATTCATGTCAGAGTTGGCTGGCCAATCTGATCTATTGATATGTCCTGTTTCGAGGGTCTCTTAAATTCTTCTTGTGCGATGTGGTCGAGCGTTGTCGTCCATAAACACAAAATTTTCACCTAATTCATTACGTAGGGGGTAGATAATGGGCGTAATAACTGGTTCGATGTAAAGTTTGACTGGTCATATTGTGTGGTATGCGAATTAATCGGGTGTGGCGGCTGAACATTATTCCACCCAAAACATTACGGTACCACCTTCATACACAGCAACGGGGAAAATGAAACCGCTGTTGACGACTTGGTTCTCTCCAGACTCTTTGTCGATTGTCATCAGTAACCAGCCCAATTCTGGTTTCGTCTATAAATAAGACCACTGGCGTAACCCCTATGCTCTAGCGCCCACTGGAGACTGGTAGCAGGTCAAGTATTTCCTCGCCCTAACCATTTATTTGGAAACTTAAAATTTAAGATGTCTTTAACAGTAACACTACTCTTGTCTAAGTTGCAACAGTAAATCTTCAATCTGCAAAATTTCCAAATAACTCGCCATTTAAGTAATCGATTTGGGAAATTAACTGATCCAATCAAATAACGATCAATAATACCATTGAATACGGGTTTGCATTGGAATATTCATTAAAGTTCTGAACATTTGTAATTCCTCTACGAGTGAATCAAATCTCACCAATGAAAAGAATTTTCTTGTGAAAATTAATATTCTGATGCAAGATAAACTAGCAAAATGTCACTGGTAGATCCAAATCTTCAGGCCATAGCTCTTGCACTTTTTTAATGTGATATGAATGTAGTAGATTACCTTTAAAACTTTGGTTTTCAGAAGTTCTTGATAATCCGGTTTCTCAAGATAAACGCTTAGCACTTATTTACAGTTCATCTGCAACTGTTTGCAAAATATTTTCTTCATCTTGTACCTTTATTACACTAAAACGTTCTCGGATATTACTGAAAAACTTTCCTGTCTCTCGAGTCCGTCTTTCAACATTAGAAAATGATTACCTATGGGAAATCATTCAATTTGGACATCTCCGTACTGTTCCACAGTTCTTCTACAGTTTCCTTCACATAATTCTGGCACAACTAACATGTCAATTTGTTCATTGAATGTAAACTTTCCAGCCATTTTTAGCACCAAACAGTAGCAGAAACAAAATAGTTGTATTACTATCATTTTTTAAAGACAGTCTACTAATGACTACTACACTATTAAAATCGTCTTTCAATTAATGTTTTTTTCTTGAAAACCTTAAATTATCAAATTTAACAAGAGTAAAAAAGTGTTAAATTTAATTATGCGCGGGATATTATGCTTTTCAAATTCGATCAAAGGAAAAAAAAAGTTTTGTATAATTTTAAGAGAGAACACCTTGTAGTGTTTCAATTTAATTGAACTCATACTCAAAGAAGACCAATAATGCACCCAAAATCATGTACTAAATTTGGTTATTTTAAGTTAAAGTAATGTAGAGAAATATTTGCGTCAACTTTGAAGTATGTTTGGTTAAACTGCAATATTTGGAAGGTACGAAGTATAAGCGGCGCGGTAGTATAATAGAAAACTAAATTTTATTTGTATATCTGCCCTATTCTTCTCAAAGTCCTTTTATTGCATTTAAAATGCTGACGTTTATTAATTTATTTGGAAAGAGTAACGAATAAAACACGGCGTAAATAAGATCTTTAAATTTTGAATGTCCATTTAGCGCGTCTACAACCTTCGATAACGGCCGATGGTAGGCGAGAGCTAACGAGAGCCGCATAACTGAAACGGTATCCTCAGAGATTACAGACCTCAATCCGGCCACCTGATGCCAGTGTTGCCAGGTCTCATGCTTTTGCATGAGATCTCATGCATTCCGAGGAAATCTCATGCTCTCATATTTTGATTACAAAATCTCATGCTTTTTAATAGACACAAAAAGAAATAATAAAATTATTAAAACTGCTCTTTGAAATCTACCAAAACAAAGACCTAACGAGAAATAAAGGCAAAATCGAGGGCAAAATTGAATAGATAGAGGTAGGTATCTACAATATTTGGGTACTTGAAATGTCCTTTATTGCTGCTCTCTTAATAATTAGCAATGAATACATAAACGGGTATGACAGTCGACGGATATGCGGTGTGTGTGCTGTATTCACGCTGTATTATAGTGATTCTTAACTCTATTCCGTAAGGGTACCTACATTTTCTGAAAACAACAGATTTTACGACCCGTGAGTCACCCTGCGTCACGTCAACTGCGCCTCAACGTTCGCCCGGCCTAAAAATAAAATAAATTAGAAAGGTTACGTGGTTAATAACTTTTAAGTAGGTAAGTATCTGTAAGTACCTACTTACAATGTAATATTATGATAAAATAGCATAACATAATGTTTTTTAATGAAATAAAAATGGCATTACAAAAGTAATTAAAAATTAAGCTGTGTCAAGAGGTGTTTATTGATAAATCATCTCATGTTTTTTCTCCAAACCTCATGCTATTTTTAAATTATTCTCATGCACTGCCAAACCTGGCAACACTGCCTTATGCGAACAGTGGAGGCACGCTGGAAGTATGCGTGTAGCATGACACAAAAACACGCAAGCGGCAAAACACAATTCACCATCAAGATCCTCACTTTCCAAATGTGTATTTTCACCTCCTTCTACATCGTCCAATTTCATCTCCCTCCTCTTCATTTGAGAAACACTGAAATAAGTCATTTGTGGGTCTGAATAATAGCAAAGGTGACGGTGAAACTAAATAAATTTCCACGGTCTCGTTAATTGGTTACAGGCTGTTAGTTGTCGGCCAATCTATCCTGCTCACTCCAGGAATTGATTTGTTAAAAACGGGCTAATTATCGCTTTAGAATTAGCGGGAATAAAGGTCGATTTGGAGTGAAATAAAATTATTGCGGCGAACACTCCGCTACAAAAAAGGTAAATTGCCGGGCATTCATCAGAGTGCTTTCCACTTCCAAGCGCAAAGTAGCACTCGAAACAATACCGGCCTCGCTCATTCAATCGACTTGTTTAGATGTTTGAAAAATAGAGGCAAATTGTTCAACAATTCCGAAATGTTGGATAGCCACTTCGCCATAATGTTATCGGCGCCGGTGGCACGTTCGTGTTAAGAACAGCCGATACAATTTGCGGCAAATAAACGACCACGGGGGAGCGGTCTTATTGAAGTAATTTGGTTGAGGGCTAGCGGCGGCGTCTTGCGAGGCGGCGGCGGTAGCGGCATTCTTTGTGATCGCCGGAATCGGTAGATTTCCCACGGGACTTCGGCCTTGGTTAAGCGGTCTGTCGGTCAAGCAACATCGCTCTTCGTTCCTTCCAGGAAAATTGACGTGGAAATGTTATTTTAATAACCGCAATCGATAACGCTGGAAGTCAATTCTTAAGAAAAATACGGAGTCATACACCAGGATCTTAAACTAAATGTTTTTTTTATTATTATTATTTAAAATGGTACGCCTAAGGTCGCCGCATTTCTTGCCGTAGAACGATCAAATTTTTAGTGTTCTTTAGGTACAGAAATCTCGAAAAATTAAACACATAGAGCAAAAGTAATATCGAAACAGTTATTTATAATACAAGTGGGATATAGGCATTATTATATATGAGTGAGACATTAATTTCACGAATGTAATAAAAAATGCCGTTATCCCACGTGTACTAAACTGCTGGCCACTCGAACTTACACATAGAGATTTTTAGGCAAAATTTAAAGTTCAATATTTTCAACAGGAATGCAAATTTTTTAACGCGACTTGCAAATTTTAAGAGCTAGTTTTTTTCGGATTAAGCTGCATGACGTATATTTTTTGTAGGACCATAGGTTTATTATATACGGGGTGATCAATGAAGTCATGCAAAAAATCAGAAAGTTTATATGAGTGAAATTTCCTCAAACAATTATTTTGGTCGTTGCAATATGGTTGGTTACTAAGGTAACATTAATATCTCTAGACGTTTTCGTTAGTTTTTGAATTAAGGTCCTTAGGCCTTGTACACACTCAACATAAAATTTGGGTAGCAAAATTTTTAAAATGCTCTAACTTGACATTGGATTGACGGTTCCTGATGATTTTTGCAGATTTGGAATCCTTACTTCACGTTGATTTTCTACAGTCTAGGCATTTTATTTGAGGGTTGAAATTTACACATTATACCTGGTCGATAATAAACAAAAACGTAGGGTACGCGCGCTCTAAGGTTTGACGTTATTTAAGTTTTTGTAAAAATAAATTCTCACCTCAAGTTGTTTTTATTTAATGTTCTTCTCACTTATTTCTAAAATAATGTTAACAGTTCATAATGTCCATAGCAACAAATTTGTTTTTCCAATGCCTACTTTGAAATATATAAAGAACTCTGTAAAACTGAATGATTCTTTGAGACAACAAACTGGGGTGTGACTTTCGGACAGAACAGTGAGAAGAACATTAATTTTACAGAAACTTAAATAATGCCAAACCTTAGAGCGCGTCGTACCCTACGTTTTTGTTTATTATCGAAGCGGTATAATGTGTAAATTTCAACTTTCAAATAAAATGCTTAGACCATAGAAAATCTACTTGAAATAAGGATTCCAAATCTGTAAAAATCATCAAGAACCTTCAATCCAATGTCAAGTTATAGCATTTTAAAAATTTTGCTACCCAAATTTTATGTTGAGTAGTGTGTACAAGGCCTGAGGGCCTTAATCCAAAAACTGACAAAAACGTCTAGAGATATTGATGTTACCTTAGTAACGAACCATATTGCAATGACCAAAAAAATTATTTGAGGAAATTTCACTCATATAAACTTTTTGATTTTTTGCATGACTTCATTAATCACCCCATATATAATAAACCTATGGTCATAAGAAAAATATACGTCATACAGCTTAATCCGAAAAAAACTAGCTCTTAAAGTTTGCAATCCGCGTTCAAAAATTTGCATTCCTGTTGAAAATATTGAATTTTGCCTAAAAATCTCCATGTGTAAGTTCGAGTGGCCAGCAGCTTATATAATTTTGTCTAGAACTGCACATTTTTTTATCTACAACTACCTTAAATTGAGAAATAGCTTGTAAGTTTTGATTAAAAATCAAGAAGCAAAAGCATTGTTATGGTAACCTGTCAAACCTTCCGTCATACTTGTTATAAACAAAATTGAGTTTTTGTTTTTACATTTTCATGCAAAAATAGTGGTGTTGATTGAAATAATGAGTGATCCAGAAACAGAAAACTTGCCTCTTGGAATTGAGCTTCACTTTTACCACATAAATCGAGAACCAATTAACAATTTTATAAACGCTTCACTAATTGGTGTGCATCTAAGAATATAAAAGATGAAACAGAAGAAAACGTATTATTATCATTTTTTGAATTATCCAAAAAGTACAAATCATTTAGTCTTTGGGGGTTCTATTCTATATTGCGGTCTACAATCTGTATGCGGCAAAATGTTGACAACGCAAATTCAACAATTTAATTGCTTTTCTGAAAAAGCAATCAGTGGGATACAAACCAAAAAAGTCAAGAATATTAACGAAAGAGGATGTTTCAAAATTTTTACAAGATGCCGATGACACAAAATTCTTGCTAACAAAGGTAAGAACAAGAAAATATTTGCTGTTTGAAATTAATAAATGCATAATTTAAGGTTGCCTTAATTATTGCACTTGGAGGTGCATGCAGAGTGGGATAGTTAACTAATTTGATGATAGAAAACGTAAAGAATGGAGGAAACATTTTTCATATCTTCATACTGGATACGAAAACCAAAGTTTCCCGCAAATTCTTTATCACTGCCGGGGGAATCGAAAATGTGAATATAGTCTAAGTAATACTAAAATACCTCACCCTGCGTCCTAGTCATGACGACCATGGAAGATTTTTTGTTGGTTACAGAGGTGGCAAATGCATGAAACTTCCCGTTGGTATAAATACTTTTAGCGTAATGCCAAAGAAGATTGCCTTTTTTCTCAATTTATCACAGCCTCAACAATATACAGGGCACTGTTTACGACGATTATCTATTTTACTTCTAGCCAACACAGGAGCAGACCTTCTAACTATAAAACGGCATGGAGGTTAGAAGTCCATCACCATGTGTGAAGGCTATATTGATACATCTAATAAAAATAAGGAAAAAATCGCCACAAAAGTTCTTGGAGGGGTGATTGCCGTTGTTGAAGCTACTTCAAGTGCTTACGAAGAAAATTTAAGCATTGTTAATACAAATACGGATCAGCTGCATTCATCTGGTATTAATCTTACGAATTGCCCAAGTTGTGTTGTTAATATTTATAACAAATAATTCCATTTAATTTAAGTAAAATTATCTGTTAATTGTCAAATTGATAAACCTGTTGGTTCACAATAAAAATAAACATTAAGCAGTGATGTCTTATACTTCACTAGTGGGGTAATATGTCACTACACTAGTGGTGTATGTAATGATCTTCATTATTAAACTGAAATAGTGCTAAGTAAATGCTGTAACGAGGCTGTTATAAAGCAGTTGTAGATAAATAAAGCTATTGATAAAGGTTTACGAATTGAAGATATACACATACATAATATACTATACAGGGTATCCCAACAAAAATTTGACCCCCCTTATAATTGGAAAACCGAATAATATTTCAAAATTCGCCGAGACCCGTCGATTTTTGTTCTTGGGGGGAGCTTTTTTGACAGTCAAGCCAACTCGATATTTTCATCCCCCTAATGCCTAGCATCCCCAACTTAAAAATTTCAAATGCAACTACCCCACTTGAGGCACATCATTTTAAAGCCCTTTTCATTGCGAATACAGTGACGTACCGTTTTTAGAAAACGGTTGAGATTTGACAGAATTATTGGTTACAAACGAAAAGATGACAAACCAACTTACGCGTAGTAATATCTACACAAATGCCCACCACTAATAAGTTTTTCATCTACTACACATGACCGCATTACCTAATTGTTATTGATGTGTCTATCAGTTTACAAAAAAGTCAGAAATGAAATAAAAAAGCTGAAGCAAATAAAACTAGATACTAAAATAGTTATTAATAGAAGATACTTAAGTTTATAGGAATTCAGACCTTTTCAAAATAAAAAAAATCAGTACTACAAAAAAGTCGGTGTTTTTTGCTTGTGACTAAGAAATCTTTAGTTTCAGCCGTTATTGAAAGTATTAACGTGTGTTCGAAATGGTTTATTCTATCGCGGAAAGAGTAGAAATTGTTGCAATTTATTATCGAAATCACGATTGCGCTAAAGCTACAGCACGAATTTTTAATGCCAATCATCCTGAAAAAAATGTAAACCACCAGTACGTTAAACACCTGATTGACAAATTTATTGCAACAGGTTCGCTTTTAAACAAGAAACGTGAAGTAATTGGGCCAGTTCGAAATGAAGCAGTTGAAGTGGCAGTTTTGGGTCATGTACAGATGGATAATAAGCAATCGATTACAACTGTGTCTCAACCTTCTGGCGTATCCCGTTCCAGTGTTCATCGAATTTTGAAAAAACACAAGTTTCATCCATTTAAGACGACGCTGGTTCAAGAGTTACATGAAGATGACTTTGACCGCCGTAACCAATTTTGCGAATACTTTAGTGAACAACTTCTACTGAATCCAAATCTTCTCTACAATACATGTTTCTCCGACGAATGCACATTTATGTTGAATGACGAAGTGAATAGACACAATTGTCGTTATTGGAGTTATACTAATCCGCATTTAATCAGGGAATTTCATACTCAGACACCTCAAAAATTTAATGTTTGGGCAGGCATTTTGGGCGACCATCTTGTTGGACCATTTTTCATCCAAGGTAATCTCGATGGAAACACCTATCTAGAATTATTGGAAAGTACAATTGATCCTAGGATAACAGAGATTTTAGAAAGTGACGACAATTTACTAGAAAATGAAATAACCTTCCAACAAGATGGCGCGCCCCCGCACTATGCTGCTGCTGTGCGACAATTTTTGGATGACCATTTCCCGGGGCATTGGATTGGCAGAAGAGGTCCCGTCGAATTGCCACCAAGATCTCCGGATCTGTACCCTTTGGACTTTTTTCTGTGGGGTCATTTAAAATCACGAGTGTAAGCCACTCAGCCGGAAACATTGCAAGTGCTACGTCAGACAATTGTAGAAGAATGCCGATTAATAACTGCGGATGTCTTTAATAATGTTCGAACAGAATTTGAAAACAGACTGTATTATTGTTTGGAAGTTAACGGGGATCATTTTGAGCAATTCATCAAATAAATCTGATTTATTATTTGCTTCAGCTTTTTTATTTCATTTCTGACTTTTTTGTAAACTGATAGACACATCAATAACAATTAGGTAATGCGGTCATGTGTAGTAGATGAAAAACTTATTAGTGGTGGGCATTTGTGTAGAAATTACTACGCGTAAGTTGGTTTGTCATCTTTTCGTTTGTAACCAATAATTCTGTCAAATCTCAACCGATTTCTAAAAACGGTACGTCACTGTATTCGCAATGAAAAGGGCTTTAAAATGATGTGCCACAAGTGGGATAGTTGCATTTGAAATTTTTAAGGGAAATGCATTTCCACTCGAATTTATTTCACTGCATTCGAGAATTGATGCCTAGGAGTGTTGTTTTACTTAGGCATGTTTAGACTTGCAGCAGGTTATTACTCGTAAAACAAAACAGTTGCAGTGGAGTGATGCTACATCTATTTTATTTGGTCAACGGATATTTAACGATCACAGAATTCGCGAAGATTTAGCAGACATACATTTTAATTATTCACGGATACCTTCAGTTATTTGCCGTCTCGAAACAATTGGGACAACATCAGGATATTCAATGAATAACACAGTAAAAAATGTTTTTTATTGCGACAGTTTATTCCCAGCTATAAGTACCTAGTGCTATATTCATATTCTGCTAATATCTAGACCGCAAAAATATAACTCTACAAGAGCTAAAACTATGACGTAGCGCTGTGTAGCACATAAAACACCATCAAAGAGAAGTTCCGACTTAGCATCATCCACATTAGACAATTTGCTAGATTTAATTAATTACTTGGCAGTTCAGTTCCAGTCCCATTTAGGACGGATGATTAAAGGTGTCCCGTGCAGAAAATTAATAAACATTCTCGTGCATGACAACGGCCAACAATTTACCATTTCTTAAGTAGATTAGTGGCTTAAAGTAATGTCAGAACTGTGTTTGTTTGGATTAGGTACGTATACTTGGGTTTCTGCTGCAAAATTAAGTTAAGGGTCTGGCTTTCCTAAATACATACGTGTATAATGGATGTGTAAGGGAAAATTACAAATACACCGGATTCTGTAGCTCGTCTATAATAATAGTTCGTTCTCTATTATATATGAGGATATATGGCATATCCAGCTATCTAGTGGGTTACTTACCCACATTTGGCATGGAAAATTTGAAGAGACTGGTATCGAAAAATTATTAAATAACAATTTCAGAGAAATTATCTCGCTTATCATAATATAATATCACTTTAAACAAAGACAAACACAAACTTTCAAATAAATATAAAAAATAACACAGCCCTACAAAACAAGTTTTTCTCAGATCTGGAGATCAGACCATGTTTACTATATGTTTTTGGGGTCACTGAATCCGAATCCGAGCTACAATTAAGCCAATAACTTAATAAATAATTTAGGTTTCCTATCACATATAACCTTATAACTCAATTTTTAAACCAAAATCCAAACTGTTAACCTACTAACCCATAAAGAATCAATTCTTAACCCCACAACCTTATAGCCACTGAACCCAATAATCGCGTTACTTAATACTTTTCTTAATTTATCTTACATCACTCGATTGGTCTCTATAAGCAATACAGATTCTGCCCCATAAATATTATAACCTCATAAACTCATAAACCCATAACCAATAAACCTAATAACCGATACTTGAACGTATTGCACATGATGAGGTTGATCAGGATTTTATAAACAAATTTCATCTCATGGATGTTACTTTTACTTGTGTCTGCATTCGTACAAGTAAGAATAAAAAGATGCAATATGGAAGTCATTTCATAGGTCACTACGGTTTTGTTAAAATTTCACATTATTACTATTCCTATTGATAGTTTACGTGAAGTACGAAATTACAACGTAAACTCCTATTTAAGAGAAGCACACAGCACGCCCATGTTTCAGTTGTCTCTCCGAGGCGTTAAGGGCTGTTGATCACATGTCTGAGCTAAGATCAGTCAGGGATTTCGTATGGAAACGGTGTCGATAATTTCATTTGGATGTTGCCGACATCCAGGATAACTTGTTCTCAACGGCGTCGTGACGCTCCGGGTAATAGCCTCTTAAAACATTCATCGCTTCATCCTTAAATATACATCCAGTTTAACACACCCCCTCGTCATATGTTTGTGCATGTAAATATACATTTTTCACAGGCGTTCGCCTTCTTTCACTACCTTCTCGAATTTGGAGGAATCTTATAATGGTTCGTGACAAAGTACCTGTTTAACGATTTGAGATATCTTCACTGTGAATTTTGGTGAAACAAATACGAGAGATTTCGAATTTTGTAAACATGTCGATTCGAGATGTCATTTTGGTGACAGTGAAGAGTGTGTCTTAAAGATTATGGACTAGTCGCGTCAAATTAGCATGAAAATAGTGAAAATGGACAACTTTTTGCGGAGAAGTCCGATTGAGATGCGGTTTTCTGCAAAATGTTCAGGGAATTGTTTATAACAAAAGGTACATCTAACCTCTGTACGCTCGCAAATTTTTAATTGTTTTTTTAACAAATGACCCATTTTTGTTGAACATATGGCAAATGTCACACATGATTCAACGAAAATGTCTTGAAAATGTTCTCTCGGGGGTTTTCGAGGTCCCTCATCACTTTGGTGTTAGCTTTATTATTTATTGCTAAATTGTTGTAACTGGGCTAATGAACAAATTAAAAACTCCACCCCCGAAATCACTAGAGAACCGGAATTTTTTCCAGAATTTCTGGCTTATTAAGGCAAACCATCGGCACAAGATTTTTGCAAATATAATTGTTTATTGTTCGATTGTTGCAACCTCGCTAATTAACAAATTAATAACTCTTCTCCCATTGAAAACATTCAAAATAACTTTTGAGTAGTTCTTGAAACTTTAAAACCTTATTTTGTTCCTTCGTTACATCCAAAATGCTCAATAATCTGGTATACCATTCATGGGGTGCACAGTGAAAGGTTGGACTCAGTTAAAAGAAGGTTCTTAAAATTTGTAGTTTATCGACAATGTTGAACTTCTGAATCGTTTCAGTATGGAAGCACTAGAAGTACGTCGTATTATTTCTTTAATTCGTTTTTTCCACAGTATTTAGTTGAACCACGCCACTTCTCTAATAACATTTTTTTGTTAGTTTTAGTATTTTAATGTGTAATGTTTTTTATTTTATTAATTTTACTTTTTCCTGTAATTGGGTTTTCCTGTTGGAATAATAATGTTTGTTATTATTATATTTATTTTGATTAATCAGTTTGTTAGGAGTTTGTTAAGTACAGATGATTGAAGCGGTCACGCAAGCGACATAAAACAAAAAATTCCAGGCCACGTCCCTGCCACTGGCTGGCGGGACACGATCTTGTGACAAAGAGCCCCTTTGCCCCTTGTAGAGGAACACCGGTGTTCCACTATTAGTCCCGTGTCAAGTATCCGGACCTCCGTATTCTCCTCGCCACTGCCAGGGTCATATTTCACTTAACCTGCGATAAATTCCTCTGCTTTATCACGTCCCAGAAACGTAAAGCTATAATGACCTTATAAAATAGATACTAAATTATCTCTATAACTTTACTTTGTGCCTTAACATTGCCAAACTACGAGTATATAAAACAAGGAGATGTAATGTCATATAATTTAATGAAGAAAGGAGAATCCGGAGAAAATGAAGACAATAAATTGGGCGGAGTTTATGCTGGTTATAATAAAAGTACATAATTATTACCGGGTAGATGCTATTCTCGAGATATATGACCTAAGAAGCAAATCTTGCTGGTTGTTATAGTCGGCCATACAGGGTGGATTTCGTACTTTCGTACGATTCTTTGATGCTAACAATATACGGTTGAATCGGAAGTTAATGTTAATATGATATTAAGCACCTAAATTGATGAATGGTACTCACTAAATTATGATTAACTGTGATGTAGTGAAAATACATAGTAAAGATTAGAACAGTTATCGAATGCAAGATTTTTTAAAAGATTAGGGATTTAAGATTGTTACTTGAAAATATTTCGGAATTGCTTAGTATTGGTTTAGTAAATCTTGCTAGTTCAAAAGTCTTCACAGTGCTCGATGAAAAAACAGTATCTATAATGATTCTAATATACATATTTTTTTCTAAAAGATGCTACAATGCAAGAGGAAGAAGTAAGTGTCATTTTGAGTAAAATATTGTCTGTTGATATGAGTAGAAAAGTTCTAATTTCTCACTCAATTTTAGTCACTGAGCACAATGAACATATTACATTCACGACTTTAAAGCTTATTTTGAACTTTAGCGCTTCCGAACGCGATGTGGAAAAGTGTACATTGATCAAACAAGGAGACATATTGACAAAGAAAAGGACAATATAAGCAACGAAACAGTTATAACAGGGTGTTTTTAAATGAAGTAGCAAAAATGAGACTACAGATTTCTTAGGTGAAAATAAATCGATTTAACCTAACATACCTATATCCCAAGTAGCATAATAAAAAAGATACAGGGTGTCAAAGTTAAACATTTTCGATATTTGTAGATAACTTCTTAAAAATTCAAATATTTACATAAAATTTGTAAATCAGGGTTTTTTGCGGGCTAAAAATTCAAATTTGCTTCTAATTTTGACGTCACTAGTAGAGGGCGCCACTTATGGCACATAATGTTTCTTTTAAATGGCAGAAATTTTTTGCTGCTTAGTGTATCCATCTGACTATTGAAACAATCGATTCTCCTACTTGTTATATCTGAAAAATATATAGCTCTCGTTAGGAGTAACAGCTTTCGAAATAATTCTATTTGAAATATTCAGTGCACCGATTGAAAACGGTTATCGTTTGTCTTTTTACTGAAAATACATCAAAATGTCCAAAACGGTAAATTATGGAGACGTGCAAAATTTCAAAAAGATCGACCAGCTTTGATAAAATCTTTGTACTTTGTTGAAAAATAGTTTCATCAAACTTCGCCTATATTCTTGAAATTCATGTCTCCATAATTTACCATTCTAAACAACTTTTTTAAGTCACATCTTGCTGTATTTTCAGTGGAAAAGGCATTTTACCTGAAACCACAAGAGTTTTTACTCGGTGCACTGAACATTTCAAATTTCAAAGGATTATTACAAAAATGGTTACTCCTACCGACCTCACCAAGGTATACCTTTTGCAAATAAAACAGGTAGGAGAATCGATTGTTTTGATAGTCAGATGGATATACTAAGCTGTGAAAAAGGTCTGCCATTTAAAAGACATATGGCGTGCCCTCTACTAGTGGCATCAAAATCAGAAACAAATTTAATTTCTCGCTCGCAGAAATTCCCGATTTCTCAGTTTTGCTGTAGAGTAGATCATGAGAATTTGTAACTAGAGGCGGTTCAGTGGGTAGGTATGTTTCTGCTAATTCTCAAAGAAAATCACTTAAGATTATTCCAGGTAGGGTAGTACATGTTATCAATATTAATTAACAGAAATAGGAAATTATCAAGAAATAATTAAATAACAACATGAATAAACAAATAAAAATTTTAAACATTACATTTTAAACGTTTTAAATATTTAACTGTATCTAATGAATTTATTATTTGGTTAACCAAATTAAAAAAAACTTTTTCTAACGACAATTATTTTCAGCTAAACGGTACTATCAGTCCTTGTAAAATTTTATGCTAATATTTAGTCTTTATCTTTTCACAAAAGTTTTTTCCACTATACCTGTTGTATAAATGTTTGTTTCAGCAAGAAGATAACAAAGATGATACGCCAATAAATGGAAAAGACTGAGCATAGAGTAAAAGTAAACAATAGTACCACGGAGAAGTTTTAAAGTAAAAGATGGATGCAGCAAAAGGATCCATTATCATCAGTGTCATTTAGCTTAGTACTAAAAAAAGTGATGAGATGCAGTAGTCAATATTACAGAAAACATCAGTGTCTGGCATTTGCAGATGATCTCGTAGTGCCTAGCAACAAGTAGAACAGAACTAAAAGAGGTAATACAGAGAACAGATGAAGAGTCAGTTAAAAGGCGGGGTTAAAAGTACATGGAATGGACGCAAGAAGAATATCAAAACGAAAAGTTTTCGAATATAGATGTAGATCGGGGGAAAATACACAGGATTGAAGGAGTAGAACAGTTCATATATTTGGGAACTATGCCAGACTTTGCCAGACAACCGAAAATAGGAGAAGAAACTAGAGACAGGAAATATCAGAAAATAAATGTATATGAGGACTGCACAGAATATTGAGGCAAAAATAAGACTATACTAGATAGTGGTAAGACCAGTAGTGAAGTACGCCAGTGAAATGTGGACGTTGAATACAGCTGGACAAACGAAGCTGAAGTGTTGGATAGGAAAATATTGAGGACATTTTTTAGAGGAAAAAGAACAGAAGAAAGGCATGTCTGAATTTTGTGTTTATTTCAATATAGTAGAGTTCTATTAAGGACAAGAGAGGTAAAATTTTGTGATAATACCTGCAGATATGTTTAAATTTGATAAATTATAAGACTAAAGGCATGCAAACAAGAGAACGGAACCAAACGAGTGAGAAAAACCACAAAAAACATTTCCGACCGCTGTGAAAATTCTCGTACACGGACCAAGTATATCATATTTTTATCAGGCCTTGAAATTTGGAACGCAGTAGTACGTCGAGAAGGATTGACCGCGCGCCCCCATTAATTCTGAAACAGCAAGGGCGCCCTCGTCGTGGGCACAGGAACTAATTAGGGCTGCCGGACTTGTGGTCTGCCGGGGGCGGCGGCACGGCTTTTTGTGCGTTCGGTACATCTACCGTAAACATCGGCGGAAGGAAGTGAGACGTCCCGGAGAGGTAGAACACAACCAAAGTCAGGAAGTGACGTTTTATAGGCGCGGATGCGGGGCGATGCGGCTAAAAATTGGATGCATGTACATCCTCTTTTGTAGTATTAAAAACGTGGCCGGCATCAGGAAATTGTCTGTACTCGTATGAAATTTATACAGTGCGTCTCACGGCGGTCCTTTATTAATAAATAGAGCCTGGAAATAGATACTCATTTTTGATTACAGAAATTATAACTGTGGAAAAAATTTGCATAACGTGTCTGTACGTATACAAGGTGTTTCATAAGTAATGGCTCACGACGACCTGGCAATTGTCAAAATATTAAACATATAGTGTGGAAAAGTTGCTAAAATACTTAAGGCGGTAAAAGCAGAGCCAGAAGAAGTAAAAAAAGTTTCTATAAACATTGGTACTCCGAAGTAACATTACTCAGATACAGTCCTCCAAAGGAGTCTTATTATTTGAATATTTTTTAAAATGACTTTCTTTCTGATAAAGATACACTTTTAATTTCATTTCTTTGGAGAAACGTAGATTACAAGCCTTTGTTTTAGCACCAACTCTTATGCCTGCTACAGACTATGCGTGAATTCGCAATTCGCAATGCGTGGTCTGTAAGAAATTCGTGCATCATGTGTAGGATTTTTTTGAATGGATTTTTAACGAATAACACCCTATAGGCTATTCGCGAACTCCTCGCATATCACGAATCGCGCATAACGAATCGCGAATAGACGCATAGTCTGTAGCGGGCCTTCCATGGCAAAATTGAAAGTCCTGTGTTACTATTTTATTTATATATTTTTGTCTAGAGTAAATTCTAGACATCACAATACTTTCTTGTGTAAAAGAGCTCGATGCTAACATAGATTCTGATATGTGCGATATCTTTTGTTGCAGTATTTCTGAAGTGAAAAGTGTATCTTTTAGCTATTCATAACGTAATGCTCTGCATAACTATTACTTATAAATTCTGTCTTCAATTACATATTATTTATAGAATTATTATAGCATAGTCATGTGTTTTTCACCCATGTAATTATTAATAACAATTTGTATAATAATTGCTCTATAAATGGATTAGTGTTGGGCAAGAATAATAAAAAAAAGATAAATGAATGAAAAATGTATCATAAGTCATAAGTTTCATCAAAATTGGTTTTAAATAAGGGTAGTTTTCTAACTAACAGAAATGTTTCTAAAATTTTGTATTCCTTTTAATTATCAAGCAAGTGACACTATTTTTAATGAATTAGACTTTTTTAAAGAAAAAAACCAAACTTTTTTTTCGAACAGTAACATTTTCACATATTAGGCATCTATCATGGTGACAGTTTTATTGTAGCGATTGTCACGTTGTGTAATTTTACGTTATAAGTTTGAATGATAAAATGCATAGAAAACATAAGAAATTTTAATTCCGAGTGCAAAGCAAAGACTTATGGACTGTTTCTTCCATTTTTTAACTACTTTGATCCTCTTTGGGACGCAGTTACGTATCGAGGTTTAGTTCGTATACGCGCCTTTACTTTGTCTTATCGCGTAGAGACGTGTGTCCTAGTATTTGCAATATTCACGTTACCACCTAAAGAAGCTCTGTGTACCACTCGTACTACTAGTGGTACGCATCCATAGTATGACCTCTTCTATGTTATGTGAATTAGCACACAAATTTCTCCAATTAGTACAATTTTTAGTAATAATAGTAGTTAGTAGTACACTTGAAAAATGTAAAAATATTTTTTAAAAAATGAACGGACAAACAATTGAAAGAATTTTCCAAAGAAAGAAATATATACAATTTTATAACACCTATTTCACAAATTCAACTGCTATTGTTATTATTAATTAAAAATATATTTAATGGTTATGATTAATAAAATAATTTGACATAAGTAGGTACCTGATGTTACAATAACTATTTAAAATTTTGCCCACCGACGTGTAAACATATTTGGACCCAGTTTCTACGAACTAACACAAATGTTTCTGGTCCTTGTCCATTTTGAGTTCGTAAGTTATTGGCAGCAGCTAAGTCCAAAGAATTTAAGTTAGGAGATCGTAGCGGTCATGGCATCAATTTTCCTCGTCCAATCCATCGTACCCCTTTAACTTCATTAAGGTATTCCAGAACATTTTGCCGATAATAAAGGGGAGCACTATCGTGCAAAAATCACATTTGAAGTCTGATAGCTTCATAGCTCATCTTCCAGAAGTCCAGGCAGATCATTTAAAAGGAACTCGATATATTGAACCCCATTCATTCGATTTGGTAACATGGCTGGTTCAATCAAGCGATCATCGACAACTTCTGCATTCAAGGAAAAGCGTTGTTGAAAATGATCGCTTTGAATCGCGTGCGAATTTTCAAAATCCTAAATATGAGAACTATGATTGTTGTACATTCCATTCTGTGTAAAGAGAACTACATCTGTAACTAACCCATCAGCTGTAAATCAGGGTTTTTAAGAATTTTGTTGCAGCAACCATTCACAAAATATAAATCGTAAATCCCTTGGCATTAATGCTTGGACAACACTGTACACGGTACGGATATAATCGAGCCTCGTGGATGATATGCCACACTGTTGATTGGGCATTATTTGTATATGATGAGCGATTTGCTTGGTACTTATTTGGGGATTCTCGACTTTCACTAAAACGTGTTTCTCACCTGCAATACGCCGTGGACGTCGTGAACCCCCATCTCTTCCACGATTCGGTTGCAAAATTTTCCGTGTAGCGCTCATGGTGCACTACCGCGGTAAAAATAGCTGCATTTGACACATATCTGCCGGGAAATCGTTCTGCGCACAGTCGAGAAGTTGGTAAAGTATTTTATCTTACTTCATCATAAATTAAAACGATATACGAAGTATAGAAACCTACACCCGAAAAATATTAAACACAATAGATTCTTTGTTAGATATAGAAATGGTAAATGTGGTGTACAACAAGTAGGAATTAATACTATTGTTCAGTTACCAAATATAATTGCTCAAATGATTGGTTTACCGAATTGTGCGTTATTCAAGGCACTGTTTCAGAAGATCTTCGGCCACTTTACTAGCAGATTCTGAGGCTAATATTTTAAAAATAAAAGAACACGGCGGCGGCGGCTGGAAGTTAAATTCTGTTGCAGAAGGATATGTTGAAAATTCTATAGAAAATAAAAAAAGCGACCGGTTAATACCAATAGCATATCACGGAATATTACTGCAGGTTTAACAAATAAGATTCTCTGGAATAAGTATCACTAACTGTACCAACTGCGTTGTGAATATTTGTAATTAAATAATAATAATTAATTAAGTTTTATTTATAAAATTATTGATTTAAATAATTACTCTATTATTTTTATGTTGTATTTTGTTTATTTCTTTTTTGCATTTAGTCACATAACGCACTTTTCGTAACCAGTTGCATAATGGTTTTGTAACTAGTTACATAAAGTAGAACGTTTAGACACTTGTTTCGATAACAAAAGATGTTACTCTATGACAAAGTATTTTTTACGATATTGACATTTTTCATAACGCATTTATTCCTAATTTTTTTTTGAATAAGTTGTGAGTCACAGTGCACAAAGAAATAGTTGTGTGTCTGAAATAAAAAGTATAATATTTCTCAGATACACAAACATAACTTTAACATTATTCTAATTCCCGTTTGATAGAGGGCTCAGTAAGCCCTAAACGTCACAAAGAAAATCATTTTTCAGTAAAAACATACAAAGCATTATTTTAACATTCTCATTTTATTAATTTCTACAGTATACTTGCTAACATTATAAAAGTAAAATGGCCACTTGGATATTGACGGAAAAGTAGTGTGGCAATATTTAATTAAATTTAATTTGACCTTAATTTTTTTCAGTTCAAATAGATTTTCTTGTTTCTATAAATCTCTTTGTTTAACTAAGCTACTTCCTCAATTCAGCACCGTTGCTAACCTAAAATTCAAATTTGTTGAGTATATTTATTCCACGTAGAGTGCGAGATGGAAAAGGTCTAGTTGGAAAAACATGCAGTGTTTCAATTATTTGTCTTTTCTCCTACTGTTTGTTTGGAGTATTTATCCGTCCTCCACGTAAATAGATAGAGTTGAAAGCCGCCCCGTTCCATCAATATATCATTTGCCTACGAGCGCGAAAACTAAAAATAAAATCGGTTTGTTTTCCCAAGACCAGCAGCGACTTCCATCCCATCAGATACGAAAACATTCCAGAAAGGATTAAAGAGATTACGAGACGTGCCCGTCTCCTAGTATTTGCGCATCAAATGTTTGCGGGGGAAGAAAAATATGGCCGAAGTGAGAGCTATTACCCTGAAATATTCATGTTCGTGTCTGTGCCGAGTATCCGATGGATGTAAAGTGGTTGTTCAGTAAATTCCGTAATGGCGGGTTCGCGCGCGGCAAATTTTATGCACGCCCCTGACGCCGCTCTCGACACTCTCCAAATCCCGCGCGTGTCGCTCCTTGTCATGATTTGCTTTCATCACGCATCCGGCCGCTTGATCTCTTTTGCTACATTGTTTTTTCAACAACTGGCCGGGTTTATTGCGTCATTTTTTCCGGAACGGGTGCGCCGTAACGTACGATGTTTACGAAAAATAGACATTATAAATCAAATTCGTACGCGGGAGATCCAGATCGCCTCCTTAGGTGCCGTCGAATGGCTTCGGCTTGCGCTCAAATGAAATATTCATTTTATTGAGATAACAGCTGCACGGATTCCTCTCCTGACGAAATGGAGAGGAATGTGCTTGCACATTTGGCCCGGATGGGTTTAGGATAAACAATTGGCTTCTGGAATTTGAGGAAACGCTACGAACAGTAGATATCTATGTCTTCAAATACGATACGGTATAGAGATAATATTTCCGGCAATTGAATGCTTCTTACTCTATTGGAAAGACATTTAAGCCAATCAAATCCGCTTTCCTACAGTTTATATTGATGTCATATGTACTTATGTTGTTTGAAACCAAATATGTAGGTACGATTCCTCTCTTGACTAAATGGAAAGAAATGTGAGTCTACATTTCGTCAGGATGGGATTAGAATAAACGATTGGCTTATGCAATTTCAATAAACGCTACGAAGATTATATGTGTTTTCAAATATGATGCAGTGTCTGGAGACAACTTTTCCGATAACTTAATGTAGGTACCTTACTTTATTGTAATAGTGTATAACGTTTTCCGCACAATCGCATTTATCAAATAAAACAATAATAAAAAAAATGATTGCTGAAATGGCGTGTTTTGAATTTATTTTGTTGAAAACCAAAAAAACAATTTAAAGTTTGAACAATTTTGTGTTTTGTTGTCAAAACTGTGCTTATAATGGCTGATAAAAACGATTCAGAGGTAGATTCGGACATTGAAGAATCGTATCAAGTAGGTTGTGGGTCATTAATTCCCACAAAATCAAAGGTGAGGTATGAAATAGTCTATGATGCCTTCAGGAAATGGTTGAATGAGAAGAAAGCGGAGTTATCTGAAGAAACTTTGCTGGCCTATTGTGTTCAGAAAAATTTAAGATTGAAGTATTCGGGAAGCTTATGGGCAGAGTACTCTATGCTTAAAAGTACGATCAACTTAAATAATGGTGTCGATATATCGCAATTTAAGAAGCTAAGTAGTAGCATTTCTAAAGAAGAAAACTATTGGACATCATGTGAAAAAATCAAAGGTATTTACCAGAGAAGAGATGAACAAATTCCTGCTGGAAGCCCCCGATGAAACCTATATTATGATGAAAGCAGTGATGATAATGGGAGTCGCTGGGGCTCTTAGGCGTGATGAACTTATGAAGATGACAGTTGGTGACATTACGGATGATGGTTCAGTTGTCATTGTTAAAGTGCCTGATACCAAAACACATATTAGTCGAATTTTCACAATCACTGACAAGGCCAATGAAAAAGTCCTTTTTTGACGATTTTGCGAAAATATACAGGATTAAGACCTAAGGAGACTAACTCTCGTCGATTTTTCTACTCAGTTCGTCAGGGAATATGTGTAAATCAACTTGTGGGTATAAATACATTGGGCAAACACCACAAAAAATTGCCGAATATTTAAAACTGCAAGATCCAAAATCCTATATTAGACATGCTTTTAGAAGGACGTCGGCGACTTTGTTAGCAAATACTGGATTTGATGTTATGGCACTCAAACGTCATGGGCGCTGGAGGTTTTAGTGATAACATTAATGTATTATTTGACTAACAGAAAATGTAATTTTAGGTCTTCTGGTGACGCTGAAGGATATGTTGCAGAGTCTTTAATAAAGAAAATATAGTTTGCTGATAATATTTTACATACCAACAGCACCAGTGCAATGAATTTGACTCCATTACAGTGTTTGAAGACAGAACTACTGACGTTTATTCTAATCCTAACATATCTAAATCAATAAGTAACACAGAAAATCCAATTACTGTAAAAGCAATAGATAAAAACGAGGGAAAAAACTAACATGTTTAAGAATTGTACAAATTGTACCATTAATTTTTACAACAAATGAGCCCAGCATTTGTTGAGGAAAAGAATTACTCATTTTTACTTACCGCATTAATGCTGTTATGAACTCAAACACTATTATTTTTTTTGATTTCTATGGAAACAAGCCACAGTGTTGTATATTCAACTTACAGAATGTGTCAACAATACCAGTAAGTGCATATTTCAGAACGATTGTACGAAAATGTATTTAATCTAATCAAATCAATTTTCCTACAGATCCTAATGTCATATGTAGGTACTTATGTTGTTTCATACCAAATACTTAGGTATGATGCTCCCTTGACAAAATGGAAAGAAATATACGTCTACATTTGGTCCGGATGGGTTTAGGATAAAAATTGGCTTCTGGAATTTGAAGAAACGCTGCGAACAGTAGATATGCCTTCAAATACGATGCGGTGTCTAGCGGTAAAACATTTTCAATAACATAATGTATCTTACTTTATTGGAAAGGTATTTAAGAAAATCAAATCAGTTTTCCCACAGTTTCCAGTAATCGCATATACATGTACGTTCTTTCATATAAAGATTTAAGTTGATTCCATCCTTGACAAAATGCATTTGGCCCAGATGGGTGTAGGATAAACAATTGACTTCTGGAATTTAAAGAAACGCTACGAACATTACATATGTCTTGAAATATATATACTTCATTCTCGGTAGTTTAAGGTATCTTAATTTATTGGAAAGGTATTTAAACCAATAAAATCAATTTTCATACAGTTCCTATTGATGTTATATATATGACCTTTGCTACAAAATAATTAAATAAGATTCCTCGTCTTTTACTGTATTAGAGAGGTATTTTAACCTAATATAAATCAAATCTCTTACAATTCCTATCAATGAAGTCATATGTATGCTCTCTGATACCAAACATCTAGGTATGCTAATGAACAATACCACAGATAAAGCTCTATTCAATAATTATCTAAAGAAATTAATCTAGCTAAATTGTCATATTTAATTTAAAATTCATAGACAGGTTTCACTTTTGACATTATCGATATTTAATTTCAAATAATTTTAATTTATATAATAATTTTTATAGTTAGATATTTGACTCAACTTAAAGGAGGCCACCTGAAAAAGCAATCCTAAAAATGCAGAAATAGGTCAGATTTCATCTATTGTGGTTGCATTTTTGAGTTCCCACTGTTTCAAAAGTGAACTTAGATATTTATAAGAGTGTTTTCATTAAACCAGGTTAGTAAATTTAGCTAGATTAATTTCTTTAGATAATTATCGAATAGAGCTTTGTCTGTGGAATTGCTCATTAGCATACCTAAATGTTTGGTATCAGATAGCATACATATGACTTCATTGATAGAAATTGTAGGAGATTTGATTTATATTAGCTTAAAACACCTTTCTAATAATAAAGAATATATGGGTAGATATTGTGTGTAATTCAACGCTGGTTGCGGCTTTAGTCCACAGAGTAGTTAGTTTCACGCAATATTATTAATACCTAAAGATCTATAAAAAAGATTCCTCTCTTGACAAAATAAAAAAAAACATTCTTCCACATTTGGTCCGAGTGGGTTTACGATAAACAATTGGCTTCTGGAATTTGAGGAAACGCTACGAACATTAGATATGTTTTCAAATACGATACGGCGTCAAGAGAGTCTTGCACATTTCACCCGAATGAGTTTAGGATAAACAATTGGCTTCCGGAATTTATAGAACTCTACGGACATTAGATATGTTTTAAAATAAGATGTGATGTCTAGAAACAACATTTCCGATAACTTAATGTAAGTACCTTACTTCATTATAAATGTATTTAAGCTAATCAAATCAATTTTACTACAGTTCTTACTAATGCCATATGTATGTATGTTCTCTGATATCAAATATTTAGGTATGATTCCTCTCTTGACAAAATGGAAAGAAATGTGCTTCCACATTTGCTCTGGATGGTATTAGGATAATCGATTGGCTTATGCAATTTGCATAAACGCTACGAAGATTAGATTTGTTTTCAAATACGATGCAGTGTCTAGTGACAACATTTCTGATAACTTAATGTAAATACCTTACTATATTGTAAATGTATTTAAATTAGTCAAATCAATTTTCCTACAGTTCATATTAATGAAATATGTACTTATGTTGTTTGATACCAAATATTTAGGTATGATCCTCTATTGACAAAATGAATGGAAATAAATGTTCTTCCACATTTGGTCTGGATGGGTTTAGGATAAACATTTGGCTTATGCAATTTGAAGAAACGTACCGTTAACATTAGAAGTGTTTTCAAATACGATGCGAAGTCTAGAGATAATATTTCCGATAACTTAATATATCTTACTTCATTGGAGCGAGACTTAAGTTAATCAAATCAATTTTTCCACAGTTCCTATTAATGTCATATACATGTACGTTCTTTGATACAAATATTTCTGACAATTCCTTCCTTGACAAGATGGAAAGACATATCTTGCACATATGGGCACGGATGGTGTTATGAAAAACAATTGGCTTCTGAAATTTGAAGAAGCGCTACGAACAGTATGTAGAGATAACATTTCCCATATCTTAATGTATCTTACTTTATTGAAAAGATATTTAAGCTAACCAGGTCATTTTCTTACAGTTCCTATTAATAAAACCATATGTATGTATCTTCTTTGATACCATATAGATATCTAGGTATGATTCCTTTTAACGATGGAGGCAAATGTGTCTGCATATTTGGCCCGGATATGTTTAGAAGAAACAATTGGCTTCTAGAATTTGAAGAAAGACTAAACAATCATTAAATATGTTTCCAGATACCTATGGTGTCTGGAGATGAAACTGTTGTATGAGCAATAGTTGTTTACTTTTACAAATGTTTGTCTTTTGTGGCAAAATTTAAGTTTCCTTAGATAATGGCCATTCAAAAACATCGAACGAAAAGGAACACATAGCAATGGAAAGTGAAACTGTGAACCTGTATTTTTAAATTTAACTGTGGATGCAAATATTCTTGCAACATAACCTCCATTTGTATACTTTTATTAGATGTGTGGAAATAATAATTGTTGCTAATAATTTAAACACTAACAATGAATGAAATAAAGATTCCAAAAATTTGGAAACTTTTTAGCCAGAAATATATATTCTTTTTCTTTTTAACATTTGCAACAATTTGATGATTAATATCGTTGATAACAATTTTGAACATGGTTGTCAATTAAAATTCAAATATTTGGTGGTTTGAATCCACTATTTTCAACTAATAATAATCAGCAATAATTAATGATGATGGAACTATAATTACTTTCGGCATAATTATTTTCTCTTTCTTTGACAAATATCAAATCTTTGTTGACTACAAGAAATATTATAGTGATCGTTATTTCTATTTTTTAATGATTTCTGATTTGATTGCCATATGAAATTATATAATTCAAAATGCTTCTAACTTTTTAACAAAAACGAATGGGACCTATGTTGATATTAGAAAAAATATTTGAAATTAACCCAGCTATCGGGTCGGTTAGTAGTCACGCGGTTTAAGGCGTCAGTACTTGAATTGAGGTGACTAGATCGCTGTGAGTTTGACCCCCGCAGCCGGTAGACCGTATATAAGCTAATTTTGTGGGGAGATTGGCACCCTCTCTGCGGGTATGGTAGGGTGGAATAATGTTGGCTTGGGTCAATGTGAGAGATTGATACCGGTTGACGTTTGACTACCTCCCTAATTAATGAGGTTTTCCAGGTTTCCCTCATTCCTGCACTAAATGGTGGTTAGGGACTACCAACGTAAGTCGTTCCTGGGCGCAAATGCGGCCTGCTTAATAATAATATGCCGCCCCCTCTCCCGCACAAGTCATCGACTTCTGGGCTAATCCTTGTGATTAGAATGAGGGATAGAGATATTATTATTAATATTATTATTATAATCTGTCAAAGTTTAACATAGAACATGCAGAATACCTTGTATTTACATACTATATCCTTTAGTTTTAAAACATTCTTGGTCAATTTTTGCCATCATAATTTTGCATTTGCTCGATAAAGCTTTTAAATTAGTAACTAGATAATTACCTTGCCATATAAAGTTTCAAAATAGAACCCATCGAATTTAATTTTAATCATGTTACATATTTAAATTTATAAATGAACAGATTGAATCGTTATGTTTTACTGAAACAAAATGTATTTCAAAAACGTATTACCTATATAATTTTATTTCACAGAAATTCTTTGATGCTGTTTTAATGCCAATCTATTTCTGCACCGATTGTTTTCATATAAAATTTTCGTCCATATTTTCGAACATATTTTGTAAGTTTCCATGAACATTGTTCTCTCTTTTACGATTAAATTTAGCTTAAAAATTCAAAAGTTAAACACACATTCCAATCACATACTAATCGATAAAAATGAGTGGAATGCACTTAACTTCAGTGTTTCGAATGTTCAAAATAATTTGAGCTTTCTCTGGAAGTCATAATTTATTCGATTAATTGAAAATGTTCTAAATATATCCTGTCAGGTATGAATAGAACAGAATCGTTTCCGGGTTTGTCAACATCTTTCTTATTAAATAGTATACTGGGAAATGTACATACGTTAACAGTCTACAGGGCATGTAGGAGCCCCAACAACCTGTTAGTAAATAGAATACATTTTTTAGATAATTATTGAATAGAATTTTGTCTGTGGGTGTTCATTAGCATACCTAGATGTTTGGTATCAGAGAGCATGGATATGACTTTATTGATAGGAATTGTAGGAGATTTGATACATATTAGCTTAAAATACCTTTCTTAAACAGTAAAAAAATGTTACAAAAGCTAATAATAAGGAATATATGGGTAGATATTGTGAGTGTAATTCAACGCAGGTTGGGGCTTTTGTCCACTGAGTAGTTAGTTTCACACAATATTGTTAATACCTGAAAATATATGAAAAAACTATACATAAAAGGTACATTTTTTTATTTATTTTAGTAGGTCGTTATGATACTTGACAGTTAATTAGTTTTACGCTGTCGACATTATTTAATTTCATTTTGACATTTAAATTCAAATAATTTTAATTTGTTGGTATAATAGTTTTTATAGTTAGATATTTGACTCAAGTTAAAGAAGGCCACCTGATGAAGCAATCCAAAAAATGCAGAAATAGATCAGATCTCATCTATTGTGGTTGAATTTCGAGTTCCCACTCCATATATACAGTATATCAGGTTAGTAAATAGAATACATTTTTTAGATAATTATTGAATAGAATTTTGTCTGTGGGTGTTCATTAGCATACCTAGATGTTTGGTATCAGAGAGCATGCATATGACTTCATTGATAGGAATTGTAGGAGATTTGATACATATTAGCTTAAAATACCTTTCTTAAACAGTAAAAAAATAATTTTTGATAGTTTGCCGCATCCAAAACAATAATTTTTTAGTTTAAAACCTTCCCAGATTTATGGAAATAGTCTCGTGTATATACGGATTTTAAATAAGGTAACAAGGATAATGTTGACAATTACAGACCAATAGCTATTTTATGCAACTTGTTAACTTATTGTTTAAAATTATTGATCGTAAACACATTTCATTTTAAGTTAAAAGCTTAATTGTTCCTAAGCAGCATGGCTCTATGCCTGGTAGATCTACTGTATCTAATATTGTGTGTTCTACCCAGTTTATTGTTGAGACTCTAGATGCTAGAGGTCAGGTTGATATTATATATACAGACTTCACCAAAGCATTTGATAAATTGGATCATGGCATATTGCTCAACAAGCTTCACAGTTTTGATATCAACAATGCTAGTGTTTAAATCTTATTTATTACATCGCATTCAATTTGTGCAATATTGAGATTACAAATCTGATACTTTTAATCAAACGTCAGGCATGCCTCAATAAGGTTCAGTTTTGCGATCACTGTTTCTTATTATTTTTATAAACGCAAAACTTCAACGTCAACTTACTGTTGAATGCTGATGATTTGAAGACCTGAGCATGTTAAGGATTTAGGGATTATCTTTGATCCGAAATTAACCTTCTCTGCGCATATTGCCCAATCTATCATGGAGGCGTACAAAAGGTTGGGTTTCGGTTTGCGTAACAGTAAAGACTTTATAAGAATGTGTTTTGATCCAAGTTGGAGTACGCCTCTGTAGTTTGGTCTATCACAATTGTTATATTATATCTTTAGAAAAAGTGCAAAGACGGTTTCTTAAATCTTCAAGTTTTTTTCTTCAATGGGGTCTATCTAGTTCAGACATTTTCTCAATGTGTATTGCTAGATAGATTTGATATAAACAGCCTAATTAGGAGACGGATTATGTAGGTACTCAATAGTGTTTCTATATAAATTAGTCAACAACCGATTTGATTGTATTAGACTTACATCGAAAATAAATTACCGGGTTCCTCGACAAAATAGCAGATCAAATAGCTTGTTTAGTCTTCCTCCTGCAAGTACTAATATGCTGCAGTGGTCTCCCATACACTAAACGTTAGTTAATGATAATTTGAAGAATAGTATGGATTTATTCAATACTTCACTTATGGATATTAAAATAGTACTTAGTTGTTAGAAATAGGTTTTCTTTTTAATCTGTTTTCAGTTGTTCGGTTCGATTCTTTGCTACTTTTATAGTTGTAGCTAATCTGTGTTTTGTCACTGTCTGTTATACATATACGTACACTAACTTCTGTTTATTTTACAGATTGACGTTTTGAACCCTTTATAATTATTTTTGTTTTTACTTACTTTAATTTGTATTGTATTCATCAATCATGTAATTGGGTTTTTTCCGTTGGGCGAATTAAAATTAAATAAATAAATAAATACATATGTCTCAATAACAGTACCACTTAAAAATAATTAGAAATTATTATTATCAGTAGAACATCTGCCCAAACAGTAGCAGGAAGAAGATTTTGCTCGAAAACCTACAGAGAAGCAATATAAATCTGGAGAAATTAACTCTAAAAACAATCATACAATCATCAAACATAAGGAACCGGAAAATCACAGGTTACTGATTTTAAATATCAAAAGGGCTAAACGACGTAGCCATCCAATAGAAAAATTATTCATCCATTCTATTTTAAATTTTTTGGTAGGGCTCTATGAAATTGAAGAGCTTATTTGGTGTGAAAATATCTTCCTTTGAAACAGAAATTGGTCAGCTTTACTGAATCCTTTTTGTATCCATTACGTACAAGCTACAGAGATATCCAATTTTCGTTTTAATGTCTGTATTACATATATAAAAGTTAATATGAAGAAAAACTTACCCTATCGAATTTTTGGAGTTGCTATTAAAGTTTTGTTGGTGGTTCCGGATCTGTAAAAGAAAGGAAATAATTAATTTTTAATCTAGGTACTTATTTTCACTTTAATATATTTATTTTCTTATATAATAATTTTAAGGTCGCCGTATTTATCGCCATGATCAAATTTAACATAAATCTCGAAACATAAAACACGTAGAGCAAAACTAATATCAAAAATAAAATTCTTCAAATAAAATAATAACTTTTAGAAAGCGTTTGCAGGACACGCATTATTTTGCTATTCTAACCCCACATTTTAACAATTATTTTCACATACAAATAAAAGTGAACAATTTTATATGCAGAACTATGATGTAAGTTTATATTATAACAATATTTACATCTAGCTACATTTAAATTTAAAAACGTATTTTGAAAGATATCTGTACCTAAAAATTTGTTGGTTAGCACTTTTCAATATTTGCATGTGGCATAAGATAACATTTCGGTTAGTTACTACTATATTATTTAGTTCTTAAATGTATAAATTTATTTGTATTTGTAGAAAACGTTATTTCAAGAATAATGCGCCCTTAAGGATGGTATTCCACAAATTTGATATTGTATGTTTTCTTGTGAAACTATGTATATAATTTTTGTAAGTTAGATTAATCTGCAATCTTATTTCTCTATTAATAGAAATACAGGGTGTCTGTAAAATATGTAGACAATGCTAGACCACAAATTCCTGATCCAAAATTGTGACGATTTAACTAAACTCACCTCACAGCACTTTAACTGTTAAGTTGTTACCAAAAGATTTTTTGAAAGTTTTTTGAGTTTGCATGGTTCGTAAAGAAGATTGACATGCAGGTAGAAAACATTTGTAAGTACGCCACTGAAATTTTTTGCACACTTTTTCGAAGGGACATTTATAATAATAATAATATTTCTACCCCTCATTCTAATCACGAGGATTAGCTCAGAAGTCGATGACTTGTGCGGGTGAGGGGGCGGCATATTATTATTAAGCAGGCTGCATCTGTGCCCAGGAACGATTTATGATGGTAAGCCCCAAACTACCATTCAGTGCAGGAAGGATGGAAACTTGGAAAACCTCATTAATTAGGGGGATAGTCAAATGTCAACCGGTATCAATCTCTCACATTGATCCAAGCCAATATTTTTCCATCCTACCATACCCGCAGAGAGAGTGCCAATCCTCTTCACGAATATAGCTTATATACGGTCTACCGGATGCGGGAGTCGAACTCAAAGCGATCTAGTCACCTCGATTCAAATACTGGCCTAAACTGCTCGGTCACTGACCGATAATTTCAATCAGAAAATATTTTCATACTTATAAATATTCTTTATTTCTCATAGTTTACCAATGAAATGTTTTTGAGAAATTTTATTTTTAATTAGAAGAAAATATTACAATGTTGTCTTAAATTCTTAAGAGCTATATATACTAATAAATATGAAGTGACATTACCTACGTCACTTTATCTATTATAGTGGCAATTTTCCTAAAGTAATACGATTTTGTAGTAATTGTGATATTTATTTTTTGAGAATGCCAAATGAGTATAGTTTTAACTAACAAACCGATATAACTTTAGGATATTGTATGGGAAATTGTTGTGCAAGTGTAAGAGTTTCTAGAGAACAATTTCTAAGTAGCTTGCAGCAAGCCTTTACACCTGTAATACCATTCCCAAAGTTCTGATTTGCAGTTTGTTTTACAGTTGTCAGTACGCAATTGCACTAGAAGTGATACTAACACTTCAATCCGGATGCACACTAAAAACTAAACTGTTTATCCAAATTTGACAAGTAACAATAACAAACAGCATTACATATAAAATAAAGGATTGCAGTTAATATATTTTGCAAGCTCAACAATCAAACAATAATCAAGTAGAGTCGAAAGAAGGCGGTTTGAGTTTGACAGTTCAGCCTAGGAATTTTTGCATGAGGTAGTAACCATACAAGTCATTAAATTATACACTAAAATTGCAGAAAAGCTGCAATAAAAATCAAAGACGATCTATATTTTGAAAGTGCAAGAGTCTCAGATATGACGGCTTTTGCAAAACGCTGTAGTTCCGTGCACATGTATATGTGTCAGAGATGCGCAACTTACATAAAGAAGAAATCATAAAACATTTTCTGCTTGAAAATGGAAGTTCCTTAGTTAATATTATGGACTGCGGAGTCTTAAACATTCTCACATTACTGGTAAAGTAGGAGAGATAGATAATATTTGTAAGTGTGAAAATATCTTCTGATTGAGAAGTAGTTTTGAAAAAGTGTATACAAAATTTTAGTGGCATTTCTATAATTTTTTTCTGGGTAAGAAACTAGCACTCTCATCCAAATAAAACATCCTGTAGTCAACCTTTAGAAATGATGTAGTTGTTAGCATTGGATAATGCAGCACGTGTACCAAATTTGAACTTTACAAAAATTTCACAAAAAACCTTTTAGTAGCAACTTTATTCAAAGGAAAAGATGGATATTTGGATAAAGATCTCTGATCTAGCGTTCATACTTATCAAATATTGTACCACACACAAAAAGGATATTGCAGACTAATAAACTAATGATGACATGATTGTCCGGTATAGGCACCTATTGCAGGTAAAACTAAATGTACATTTAAATAAGTGGAAGACATCTACGATAAATCAACATGTTTTCCTACAGTTAGTTATTTTAGAAATTCTTTAAAAAAAAATTCTTTCGCTCATTACTGGCGATATTTTTTCATAAAATATAGGTATATAGAAAAAAGCTGGAAGAAGATATTTTATATAAAAAGTAGGCGTTAGTAGCTAGTTATATTCCGAAAAGGAAAATTTCATGTAAATATGTCACCGATAATAGTATGTCTCATAAAAAAATACATAAAAAATAAGAAATCAATTTAAAGAAACTTGAAACGGTAAATGTGAAAATGATAAGGTACACTATGAATCTTATTAGAAATGAGTGTGTTGTATACTTTTTTCAATTCAAATTTAATATCCTATAAATTTTCGGAACAAGTACCTTCTTGATTTTTTATCTGTAGGAAGAGTATTTGAAGTGGTAGAAAGCACTTCCAATATTATGTAGCTTTTGTGGACCACAAATTTTAGCTTTAAATAAACAAGCTGAATAAATACTGTGATGAGCATCCAAAAATACCCATGGACTCGAAGAGGACACTCGGCTTACGTAAAATTTAGATAATATTATTTTAATAACGAAGAGTAACGAACATCTGACGACGATAAACAGAATAGCAAGTAATAAGAATTGGATTGTTTCGTCAGTTGTTGATTTTCTTTCATACAGGGTGTATCTAATCTGCCTATTATAATAGCTGATAATTTTGAGAATAAAAAAAACTTATAATAGTAATAATAATACCAATATATTTCTTTATTCTAATAGCGAGAATTAGTCCAGAAATTGGAGACCTCTGCGGGAAAGGGGGCGGCATATTATTATTAAGTAGGCCGCATTTCCATCCAGGAACGATTAATTTCAGTGCAGGATGAAGGAAATTTGGAAAACTTTATTAATTAGGGGGATGGTCAAACGCCGGCCGGTATCAATCTCTCACATTGACCCAAGCCAAAGTTCTTCTACACTTCCATATCTGCACAAAGAGTGCCAATCCTTTACAAGTGTAGCTTTTAAACAAAGATATGGGAATGCTCAATAAATAAGAAATATAGTTTGTATTGCAATAAATTACATTTTTAGGAATATCTCAGAAGAGTTAAATGATACCAACATCAAGTTTTTAATAAATACATTATAATTAAAATAACTTTTCATATCTCGTAATGTATATAGGGCACTTCTAAACAGTGGCGTAGCTAGGCGTGGGCGAAGCGGCCCCTCGCCCATGCCCTCGCACTTAAAGGGGCCTCGCGCGAGGCCTCCTCGAGGGTGATTTAAAACCGAACGCCATGAACTCTAAATAGTACGAATAGCACCCTAAAATACCTTACTAAGAAATAATAAGCTTTACCGAGGCTTTACCACACGTACTATAATTAATTTGCACACCCTGCTGGGTGTGCTCTATTATCGACATATTTTTTAGTACTGAAGAGGTTACAAAAATTAATTTTGAAATTTTCAGATCATCCAGACTTCACTACTTTAACTAGTTTCATCATAAACGAATAAAAAATAATAAATAAAGTTATATACACATTAATGTCCGATCGCCTTTTGTTTTCAAGATACAGCATTTAATATATTTTTTTTAAATTTTTTGTAAAATTATTATTTTTTAATTTCTCCCGATTGTATGAAAATATTTGAACCAAAATTGATGCACACTGTGACCTTGCATGTAGCTATTAGCTATTGTGTCACAATATTCAGTTCATTCAGCATCCAATGGCGGAAGAAAAGGGCCTCGCTGATGCGACTTCGCCCACGTCTAGATTAGTCCACGCTACGCCACTGCTTCTAAAATGTGGCGTAAAAATGAAACAGGATATGAAATACATGAAAGTTACAAGGTGATAAACATGGCTAAACTATTTTTTTAAATTGATATCAAATATACAGGGTGTTTCTTAAGTAGAGGTAAAAGATCCAAGGGCGTATTCTGCGAACAAAAATAAAGGTTTCAAAAATAATTTAAAAAAATCAGTTTTTAATTTGTAAGCCTGAGATAGTTTAACCAAATTCTGTATGCATATTTAGCATGACAGTAGCTATGAACAAAAAATTACCATCTTTAGTAACTTACCAGTAGCAGATGTGGGGGTATCATTGATCATTATTTGTTAAAAAAATATACATTACCCTGTTTAATATTACAAATAAAAGAGGTCATCATTTGCGCCATTGCATTATTTTAACTTTTTGTTACTTTACATTTTTTTGTATGTCAAACCGATTAACAACAAAATTGATTTATTTGATCAAGTGCATTTTTATGGTACTCACTACTCAAAATAATAATAAAATAATTAATGAACAATGGAATTACTTTACTATGATTTATTATAACAAATGCTGAAATTCAAGGAGTGGCTTTTATTACATTACAACCAGAGCTATAATTTGTTGATGTAAGTGCTCCTCAGATTAAACGTCAATCTTTTAAAAAAATATCCACAAACAAAAAAATCAATAGGATTGATATCGGGTTATTCCTGTGGCCAAAGTTGCTCTGGCTTTTGAGTGCCTCGTCCAATTACGATAATTTCGATTCTTTTATTTAAAAAATTACGAGCAGTCAAACTAAAATGTGGGGAACCTCATCGTGCATAAACCGCATTCTTTATCTTAGCGCATAGAGCATCGTCAAATAGTTCAGGTAAAACGTTTTGAAGAAAATGTCGGTTAAAGTTCTTGGTAAAAAGTAAGACCCAAAAAAAAATTTTCTAATAACACCCACCCCATATATTCAAAGGAAACTGATGTTGAAATGGAGATTCCATTATGACATTAGGCATCAGACCAAACGTGTTAATTGTGGAAGTTCATTATTTATTTATTTATTTTTATTTATTTATTTATTTATTTAACAAATACACTACCCTACAGTACACCACCAATTACAGGGTAGGAAAAATACAATTTGGCAAAAACAGAAAACAGAACAAATACAGTACACAAAATACATACATTATCAGATACAGTGAAAAAAGCAGTAAAAATTAAACTAACACTTAAATGTACCAACGTAAATATGTTACAGTAAATTAATAAAACTATCAAAATTTTGAGATTTTATTGAGGCCATAGTACAGTTGAAAATATCGAAGCCACCTTGCAATCTATTATAATTTTCACAAATCCGGTGAATAGGTGAATATTTAGTTGTATTAATTCTCGGCGTTGATGTGTAAAACAACATATTAAGCCTAGAGCCATGTCTCGGTATCCTGAAGTTAATCAAGTTAAGTATATGAGTGCAGTCAACTAAGTTATGCAATAGTTTATACAAAAATATTTGCTGAGCCATTACACGGCGGGCAGCCAGACTACTGATACCAAATCTGTGCCGTAAACTATCGTAAGGATATCCAATAACTAGATAAACCCCATCCTCCTTGACATAAAAACTTCAGGAAGCGTATTTGAATACGTTCTATACGATCTATATGAATGTTATAATAAGGACACCAAATTAAAGAACAGTATTCGAGTTTTGATCTGACAATAGACTGAAATAATAGTTTTTTAACATGAGTGGAAGAAAAATCATTCATATTACGAATTACAAAACCCAACTTTCTAAATCCATCACAAGTGATATTTTGAATATGATGTGTAAAGGATAATTTGGATGCGCAATGGACTTTACGCGTTCCATATCGTACATTTCAGTGGATTGGACGTAACACTATGACGTGACACGTGACACTCGTGACAATTGACAGCCTAATCTGTGTTGACAGCTGAGCTGAGGCTGAGATGGCTGAGATGAGATGAAAAATAAGAACGAATAGAACATGTCAATGTCAATTTGTCAATTGATATCAGTCAAATTAAGTGCCATGTAATAGCTTGCTCGGTTTAATTGCTGCCTATTTATTTAATTTGTAAAAGTTCAGAGTGCATTATATGTGGTTCAAAGTTCATGAACCCAGTAAGACGAGATGCTTTTATTAAATGAATCTTAAATTTGTATCTACAATTCAATATCATTATAAAATGTTTGTGTCTGTCTGCATGTGGTAGACTTAAGTCTTGTTCTCAAGTGCTAAATTCTAAATTTTATCAGGTCCGCGGTAAATTTTGGTTTAAGCTTGCGTAAGCAATGTAAGACTTCGTTTTTAGTGAAGGAATTAATCTGAAATAATTCATTAGTGTCATCCGTTGGGTAAAATATGTCATCAGCCTCAGGTGTCAAATACGAATCTCTAAAATACTCAGCAAATGCAGTTACTATGGGCTGATTTTCTTCACAACTACTATCCTTGTTCGTCATTGAAATAGGTGAAATGCTACTATTCCTTTTATATTTTACAAATTGCCAAAATTTGTTGGGATCAGTTCCTATGACATTTTCAGTATGGATGCAATAATTCTTATAAGCAATGTCAATATTAAGTTTTAAGGCTGATCTTAACAGTTTAAATTCGGCCAACGCTAGGGGATAATTTAAATTCTTATAATCGCGCCATGCTTTGTCCTTCAATTTAATAGTTCTAATTATATTAGTATCAAACCAAGGCGGGTAACGTTTATTCGATCAACTACAGAATACAAGAAGCGATAAAAACAATCAAAAGCAATGTCTATGTCAGAAATTGCAGTAACAGCTGACCAATCAACTAACGCCAAATTTTGATAAAGGTCCAATAAATTAGCCTTACGAAAGTTGTAAAAGCTAAAATTAACAAAATCTTTATTAGAGTTACATCTTTTCGGTACTTCAATTAAAATAAGAAGGGATGGGTGATGACCGTCTTCCTTCATTAGGACGTCCGGGGCTCTATTAACAGTACAATTCAATCTCGTAAGCACCAAATCTAAAACTCTATTATTCTGATTAAGTACGTAATTAAATTGCTGAAGATTTAAAAAATTTGCAAAATTCTCTAATGATTGGACACAGTTACTTAAAACAGATGTCTGCAAACAATGTGAATAGTCTGTGATGTTAAAGTCCCCTAATATTAAACAATTTTTATTATGCGCAAATTCAAAGGTACCAATAATTTCAAATATAAAATGATGCTCATCTAAGGTAGTAGTAGAAGGTATATAAATTAAAATTATATAATAAGAACAAAAACTACTATACTTTACCTGAACCCCCAAAACGTCAATGTTTTCAAGTTTGCTAAACTCCGTACTTGTCTTAAGGCCCAAGTCAATAACACCAAATGAAGAATCAACTGCAAGCATAACCCCTCCACCACGAGTAAGGTTAGAAGTATTATAGTACCGATCACAACGTATGACTGAATATTTGTTGATATCTGCGAGTTCAGAATTATTAATACCCGAGTCCAGCCAACTCTCAGTGATTGCAATTATTGAATAAGTACTAGCACTTAAAACATTGACAAGTGAAGTGGTCTTACTTCTCAGTCCACGCATGTTCTGATAATAAACGGATAATTTACTACCATTACTCAAAGCACCCAAATTATTAGAAGCATTAAGCGTGCTAACGACTGGATGTACCAGTTCAGGTGATTGCTATTTAGACGACCCAAATAAGTCCATTTTTAATTTATCTAATGCTTTTTTGTAAGAGGTACAATGTTGATAATCCCAAGATGCATGATTAATACAGATATCTAATTTTTGTCTATTTTTCAAATTAAAACAATTAATACAACACTTTTGCGAACCCTGAGGACAATCAGTTAAGTTATGTGATTTAGAATAAATGGGACATGTAATATCTTTTTTACAAGATGTTTTAGAGTGAAAATATCCATTAGATTTATAACAACGAGGCACAGAAATGGCATCATATACGGAGCAACCATCCAAACCAACCAATAAATGACCCTGGCTCAATAATCTGTTATAAGTAACTGTGTCAACCTGCAATGTGGCTTGTCTTACATTTTTATTATTCCTAGTAGGCCATAATTTAATCAATGTATGTATGTGTATATTATAGCATAGCATCTCTGAAAACATTATCTTCGTCGATAAACAACGGTAAAGTCAACAGTTTGTTAATTTTTATTTCAAAATCCAGTGGCAAAATTGTAGGCGAGCAGTAAGTCTTGACTCTTTCTATGTGATACGGAACTGTTGATACATTAGAACGGACCAAACTAATTTATTATTCACAAGTCGCGATCTTCCTAGTACTTGTATTTTGGTCTTGTTCAATTTCGTGTAGCATAGCTAAAAACATCTTCCAGGAATTGGATCTTTTCGAAATGAGCCTGACCTCGAAACATGTTGAAAGACATTTCTGAACATTCTTAGACTTGGACTTGGATGATTTGGAAATCTTTCCATATAAATCCTCCTAACTTCAGTACCATTTCCGTCTTCCATGTACACTATGTTGTCATTTCAGACTTTGAATATGCATAAGCCATTATTAAGACCTTTTTAAAAAATAAGCTTAATTTGACAATACACAATATTAAAATAAGATGACGACTTATTATTATTATTGTTTTGAATGGACTAAGATATGCGTAAATGTGTAAAAATGCACTTGATCAAATAAACCAATTTTATTGTTAATCGATTTGAAATACAAAACAAAATTAAAGAAACAAAATGTGAATATGATAAATTGGTGCCTTTGATGACTTATATTATTTGCAATATTATACAGAGATATACAGGGTGTCCAGAAACTCTCTGACAAACGAAGACCGGAGATTCCTCAGATAATTTGAAGACAATTTAACCCAATTCACCTAGTCCGAAAATGCTTCCTAAGGGAACTAGAGCTCTTTGAAGATGGCGCCTTGTAAATTGTTATATTTAAATACCTCCAGAACGCTTCTACTTAGAAAAACAAAAACTGGTACGCTTGTTTAGCCTTCAGAGATGAATCAATTCCATCAATTGCGAATTTCTAGTACCGGTGATAGGCGTCCGTTTTGGGTAGGTCAACGGTTATTTTAACGCATAACTTCTTTGTATTTAACTTTTAAGCATTTGTGACACTAGATTATTAAATATTCAGTTATACTAGTACGAAAATGTACTCTTACTTTAAGTCATTAGGATGCACCGTTTTCTAGAAAAATGGATTTGAAATTTTTTCGTTTTTTCGTCATTAAAGTTCAATTTATATTTTTTGCCCTAGTTGGCTCTGAACTGCCAACAAAAGTAAAACATACGCAATTGATGGAATCGATTCATCTCTGAAGGCTAAACAAGCATACCAGTTTTTGTTTTTCTAAGTAGAAGCGTTCTGGAGGTATTTAAACAAAACTATTTACAAGGCGCCATCTTCAAAGAGCTCTAGTTCCCTTAGGAAGCATTTTTGGACTAGGTGAATTGGGTTAAATTGTCTTAAAATTATCTGAGGAATCTCCGGTCTTCGTTTGTCAGGAGAGTTTCTGGACACCCTGTATATTTTTTTGACAAACAGTGATCAATTATATCCACGCCTCCGCCACTGGTAAGTTTCTAAAACTTGTATTTTTTTATTATGCACACCAAATTTGGCTAAATTATCTCTAGAGGTTTAAAAATGATTATTATTTTTTAAAATTTTTGATAGGCTGTAGCTGGACAATGACTCCTTAAGATCCCACATTTATATAACCAAACACCCTTATTTTTGGCCGTAGGATACACCCCTAGATATTTGACCTCTTCTTAAGAAACGCCCTGCATAAGAACCTGACAATCCTGACATGGTATGTGAGCGACGAAGACCTGTTTGCTGTCATAAATCTATTACTGTTGGTCAGACAAAAAAAAATGAAGAAATATATGCTTTCTTTGGTACAATTTACCATCCAGTAAAATAAAAGCATTCATATTCCGGACACCCTGTATAGGGCATTTAATATTCCGCTTTGAAACGTACAAAACAGCAAAAATAAACACACAAAGTGCAATATGAATCCAGAACGAGTCGGAAATGCGTACGCAAAATTGCAAAATTAAATGCTACCCACTATTTATAAAATATTCACATTCCTAAGAGCGTTTCATTAAAAGCAGCGGTTTCACTCACTATATTTATTTTAGTTTCGAATATAAATAGCGGCCGAAATGTTTACTCGACGGAAAGAGGCGTGCATATCCACGGCGGGCACAGTCCGTTTGTATCGTGTCACCGGCACTAATCCGCTTAGAGGCTGCCACAGTCGACGTGAATCCGCGGAATAAAGACCGAACAAGATTAGCGCAAAACTGAAAATTAACTGACCGAAATAGAGTATCAAAAGTTTTGAGAAGTCTCAAGCCGGCTCACTTCAGGAGCCCGGTTCCACTTAGTTATAAATACTCGGCTTCCGTAGGTGCGAGGGTAAGGTGATGCAGAGATGAGCCGCGAACTAGAACATTGTAAATTCAAGATTCTAAGCGATAATTCAAATATTAAAATTATCGAAGGCTTGTTTCCATTTCTTTTTATATGGTTTTTGTATGAGGTGTTTCTTTAGTAAAGGTCAAAGGGGCGTATTCTGTAACCACAGCGTGTCAAAATAAAAACAGTTTTTAATTTTTAATTTCTAAACCGCTTGAGATAGTTTAACCAAATTTGGTGTACCTATTTAGTATAGCAGTCGGTATGGAACAAAAAAATATCAACTTTAGAAACTTACTAGTAGCGGAAGTGTGGGTATAATCGATCATTATTTGCCTAAGAAAATATACAGGGTGTCCGGAAAAGACGTGTACAACGGAAGACCACAGACTCCTGGGTTCAAATTAAGCCGATTTAGCCCAATTTACTTATTTCCAAAATTGCTTCGTTTAGCCGCTAGAGAGCGCCAAAGTTTGAGAAAAATTTTTGTTTATTCCGAATATCTCGAAAACGACTTGATCGATTTTATTGGGCTACGCAGTTATAAGTCTAACCGACACTTTTTGACGTTATTTAGAATCTTTTGCAGTTATTAGAAATGTAAGAAAAATCATGTATCATGCAAATATAAGCACATATTTTTTTAACCTCCTGTACAATTACTCTCAGTTTTTTTTTGTTAGTAGCTGACTTTATTTAGAAACTTTTTTTATACTCACAGAATTTTGAATAGATGAGTAGTTTAGGCAGAAAAAATATTTTCATATGTCAACAATATCAGCATTCGTTCTGCAACAAATAACGAAAATTCCAAAACTCTCATTTATATTTTATTTAATAAATACAAGATAATAAAATATAACAAAAGAGTTATGATCACTTTACAATAAATGCTCAAAGTGACCACCGTTTTCTCTTATGCAACAAGTAATCCGTTTTACGAAGTTGTAGTGCAGCCTCTCCATGATTCCTGCATTACCTCGTAAAATATTAACTGCGTCTTGGATTCGCCTAAACAATTCCTCTTCATTATTAACTGCAGAGGCATATACTTTAGTTTTACTGCACCCCACAAAAAAATCGCAAGGGGTTAAGTCTGGTGCTCGAGGTGGCCATTTTATAGGAGCATCGTTTCCTCTTCCGATCCACCTGTTAGGATACAGATTATGTAAATATTGACGAACGGGTATTGTAAAATGAGGGGTGCACCGTCGTGCATAAACCACATGTTACGACGAAGTAATAACGGCAAATCGTCCAACAAATTAGGTAATACTTGCTGTAAAAATTTAAATAGTTGACCCCATTCAATCGATGTGGAAGCACAACCGGGCCAATAATAAAGTTGTCGATAATTCCCGCCCACACGTTTACTCTGAATTCATATTGAAAATGTCTTATTTCAGTACAGTGTGGATTTTCATCAGCATAAACGTGTTTGTTGTGGTTATTAATGATGCCTGACCTAGTGAAACATGCTTCATCTGTAAATAAAATGTTTTGCTGAAGTTGATATCATGGGCTCTTTGATCTTGTATAAAATTACAAAATGCTAAACGTTTTCGGGGTCAATGGGTAGCAATTCATGTACCGATTGAATGTGGTACGGATGTAGTAATTGCTCCTTCAAAACATCATGAACTATGGTTTTGGTATCCCTATTTCATGTCCAATGCGTCTTGCACTAATTTTTGGGTTCTCTTCTATCTTATCTAGGATTTGTTCCTCCACCTCTATAGTTTTCGTAGTACGTTGACGCCCTTGAGCCGCATTCATTTGGTGGAAGGAACCAAATTCGCGAAGTCGCCTTTCGATGTTGGCAAAGTTTGATGATTTGGCACTCGTCGATGAGGAATCTGTCCATGTAGACCCTAACACTTTTGCGGCCGTTACCTTGACAAAATCCATAAACCAAAAGCATATCTACTTGTTCGGAATATGTATACGTATCCATGATGAAATAATGAAAAATGAGAAAAATAAACAAACACAACAATAACGACAACAAATAAAGTAAGATCTAAAGTAACTAAGTAATTGAGCAAGAAGAATACACCGAGAGACTAATTTCAGTAGCTGATTAGATTTGACACACAACTGACACTTAAAATAACAGAGCCAACTTCTGGTACTTCATTGTTGCAGAACGAATGCTGATATTGTTGACATACGAAAAATATTTTTTCTGCCTAAACTACTCATCTATTCAAAATTCTGAAAGTATAAAAAAAGTTTCTAAATAAAGTCAGCTACTAACAAAAAAAAACTGAGGGTAATTGTACAGGAGGTTAAAAAATATGTGCTTATATTTGCATGATACATCATTTTTCTTATATTTCTAATGACTGAAAAAGATTCTAAATAAGGTCAATAAGTGTCGGTTAGACTTATAACTGCGTGGCCTAAAAATGGTTAAAATCGATAAAGTCGTTTTCGAGATATTCGGAATAAACAAAAATTTTTCGCAAACTTTGGCGCTCTCTAGCGGCTAAACGAAGCAATTTTGGAAATAAGTAAATTGGGCTAAATCGGCTTATTTTGAACCCAGGAGTCTGTGGTCTTCCGTTGTACACGTCTTTTCCGGACACCCTGTATATCATCCTGTGTAATATTACAAATAAAATAGGTTATCATGTACACCATTGTATTATCTTCACTTTTTGTTTCTCTGCACTTTTTTGTATTGCAAACCGATTAGCGACAAAAATGATTTATTTGATCAAGTGCAGTCAATTTTTACGATACTCATTAACAAAATAATGAATGTTTATATAAGTACACCTTTTTTATCATGTTACTCCATTTAATAGACAGTTCGGTAAATTAAAACTTAATGAAAGGCGCTATGTTTATTTTTGTATTTTTCTTAGTAATATATTGGATAATACAACTCCTGACTGTCTTTACGAAAAGTTGGTTTGGCGGAATTATATACAGGGTATTAAAAAAGAGTGTAAAGTTGGAGTGAGAAACCAGCGGCAAAAAACCAAACGTGCTTGATGATCATTTATTGGGTTTAAGGCCTGTACTCGTTGAACATGGTATGGATAAAGCAGTTGCTCGTGAAGGAATCTCCAAACAAGATAACCACTAATTCCTACCTCGGCTAATATTCTCCGCACACTCGTACCTGGATTCTGCTCTACCAGTGCTAGAATTTCTTCTTCTACTCTAGGAGTGGATACCGACCTTGGTCTTCCGGATAAATGGCACTGTTTGCTCAAGGAACCGGCATCACGCAATCTTTGGTGAATTCTTCCAAACATGCGTTGTGAAGGAATCTGGCGATTTGAATAAGCGTCAACATAAAGACGTCGTGCTTCGGTGGCGTTCCCATTAGCACGACCATACATGAAATGCATGTCTGTTAATTCTGCGTTAGAGTAACCAGCCATAGCGAAAGAAAACTTGTGCACTGAGAACAACTGTCAAATACGTACTGTTTATTTCACTAAACATCAACCAACTATTATAAGAAAATACACAACGTTTTTGCAAAATAAAAAAGGGGCTAAAAACATAAAACATTCCATATCTTCGCAACCGTTACTTTGCGGGCCCATGTTTATTGAGACTTTTCTGCTTATTTTGGTTCATACTATTACATCCTTAAATATTTTACACTCTTTTTTTAACACCCTGTACATCTCCGATACCAAGTTCTATGCCAATCCCTTGACAGACCATAACATCCTTCAGCGTGACCTTATGAACATTTCGAAATGGTGCCAGAACTGGATGATACCTCCGAATGCTGAGAAATGTTTTGTTCTCCGTCTTGGCAGGAATAACCCCTTGCTTCAGTACTCACTATCAAATACACCATTAAAATCCGTTACCTCACAAAACGACCTTGGAGTATTAATTTCGCAGAACTTGTCGTGGTGTGAACACATACAATCCAGGTGCAAAAAGGCAAATTCATTGGTGTACCTTTTGAGGAAGTCGTTTACTGAAGCAAGTCTGAAAACTTTCCTGAGACTCTATACGTATTATGTCAGACCGCTGCTTGAATTCGCTGGTTCAGTGTGGAGTGCTGATCTAGTAAAGGATCAGAAATTATTGGAAGCTGTACAAAGTCTTGATACTCGTTTCGCTTATGAGCGTATTCGACCATCCTATGAGGAGAGAACGTCTTGCCCATCTGTTTTTTGCCGAAAGGAAGCTTTGCTGCGATTTAATATTTACAGTTAAAGCGCTTCATGGTTTATTTAACAATACTTCTGTTGCTTCCACGGAACTCTTCTGAAATGAGCCTGACTCTGAAAAAGTTGAAAAACATTTCAGAACATTCTAGGTGTTAGATAATTTGGAAATCTTTCCATATAAATTCGTTTAGTCTCAGTATCTACCATTTTCATATGCAAGGCCATAAATGTAAACTATATTGGCCATTTCTACATTTGAATAGGCATGCCATTATTAAAACTTAATATTTTTAAAAATAAGTTTAATTTGATAATACACAAAATTAAACGCTGTAGCTGGACAATGGCTGTCCTGAGACCCCACCCAAAAAATCTTATTTTTGGCTACAGAATACCCTCTGGATTTTTGACCTTTACCTAAAAACATCCTGTATAGTACTCGATATTTTTATTTGATACTAGTTTCAAAAACGATGCACCCGATTGTGACGTCACAATACGCAACTCTAGACTTGAAGATATACCGCTAACACCCGACTAAATTAAAAATTTTTAAAATTGCCGAATTCTGAGAATTACACCGGCTACTGTTTCCGGAGAACGTCTACTACGATACTGACTGATGCAAAAGCAAACATCACCACTCTTAAGAAGTATTGTGTATGGAAAACAACAAACGTGGCAGAAAGATAGAGGATTCCGTTAAACAAAAACTATAAGTACCTTCGAATATTAGGTAAAAGAAAGAAATACAAATTCGGCAATTGTAAAAAAGATATAGTTAAAATATATAATAATGATAAGAAATGATTTAAGTTGACAATAAATGAATAGTTAAGTTAGTTCAAACATTATGATGTATTTTTGCCTGCAGAAATTTTTTCCTGTAGTAGTTAGGAAAACTCGAAGTTTTCCTAACTCAAATTATTTACTAAATGTACAATTTTTCAAAATTATTAAAAAGTTATACCTAGTTTTAAAATTGACAGTGATGAGTTTTAGTTACATTGAAAAGTTTAAATTTAAATATAGGGCGGAGACAATATTTATACCTGCTGTACAGAAGCTTTTGTTTTGTGTCTTATAAATCGTTTAACAATTTTGCCACGGCGTAGCCATTCCTTTCAGTTTGATTGATTTACTATTGGAGAAATAGAGATTTTAAAGTCTACAGGTCAATCCCCCGAACTCTGCCATGAAACCTGACGACAATAAAACTGGTTAATGGAGTTGCCAAGACATAAAATCCTAATCCTAATCTATGAATACCGTGAAATATGTTCTCAAGGCTAATGTAACTCATCTACTGGAAGATAAATTAAAAGCGCTGAAATTTTAATTTATAAATATTTTAACCATAATGAAGTTATGTATGTTTTTTGACAGCAAATGTCTAGGTATGCTAAAGAAACAGTTCCATAGGCAAAGTTGGATTTAACAAATAAGAAAAATTAAAAATATTCTAACTAAACCCAAGTAGCATTATAGTAAGGAAAACGGGTACCGCAACTTCAATTAAGTGGCTATTACGTAGTAATCACTAAATCTACCACCTTATAGCAAAAATAACTTCAATTTATGTTTGCAAAGTAGTAAGTACGTAATTCTCACCATTGAAAATCCCTGCGTGGTTTTGTAATTTTTGGTGAGGCAGTTTAGTGTCTGGAACGTCTCCAACAGACCATATCTTATTCGGGCAGCAATTTGTGGCCTCACTGTAATGGGGAAAATGCATGATTTTTCATTCCAAATTCTAAATGCACAAGAAATAATTTATTATTTAATCGAAATGGCGCTTATCCTACGCGATTTTGTGGAAAAATAAGCCTAAAAACGATATCAGTCTCATCACGCCTCCATTAAACGGTCGCCGCCACAGTGTAGACCTGTAATGTCTGACGCCGTTCGCACGTGTATACTAAATGTAGCAGGTGTGCTTCAATTCATGTCTGTATATGATTTCCATGCTTTCTGACAACGCAGTACATCCGATTAAAAGAGTTAATTTGTCATTTATGATATTATTAGGTGTTATTGCGTTAAATAGACGTAATATGCATATCAAAATAAACCCGTAAAATTGGCACAGAAAGTACCTATTACTGAGCAAATGGAAAAAGTACTGCATTATGCCATTACGTACGAATACAGCATACAGGGCCTAATAAAAAATATTTCACAGTTCCAAATTAATTAAAAGCAAAATGCGGTGTAGGGCGATGAAGCGCGACGAAAGAAAGCATTGCAACATCGTTTGTGAAGACGATTTTAATATACCTATAAGTTTAATTGAAATCAATGGTAAAGCAAACTTACACATTTTCTTATTTATTGAATTCAGTGCTTCATTCCATTTCCAAATAACATAACATTTACATGATGTGGAATGTTATGTGAGGCATTAATAAAATTTTGCTACCTGACTTCTCTACATTAAATTACCTGTTTTATTCTAACAACATAATAAACAAAAGTAAAAATAAGTACTTTTTCCACGGTCGGGAGTAGAAATGACATCAAAATTAAAACAGAAGTAGTCGATTATTCCCAAGGGAGTATAATGCTCCCAAGGGAGTTTACATTATGGAGAACGTTTTTCATGCAAAAAAAAGATAACATTGAAATTATTTATTGACATTTAAATTAAATGTTACATTTGTACAATTTTCAAAATTAATATTAGAAGGAATATTACTTTCGCTTACAGTTACAGTTTTTGTGATTGCGCTAGTAGTGGTACCTACTAAAACCTGATTAGCAATTTTGGTCTTATTTTCAATGGAGTTCTCGACATAACCCTCAGCGACTGTCGTTGATTTCCAACCAGCATGATGCTTTATTGTCGTGATATCCACACCAGCATCTGCCAGTAATGTCGCTGAAGATCTTCGTAAGCAGTGACCAGTATAACATACAGCGTCAGGTAATTTTAAGTACGAAGCTACTACTACACTCGGAATTTTTCCCATGGTTTTCTTGCCAACTGGCTGCAAACTACATTTTCCTGCTTTGTAGTACAAAAACAGACGCTTATGCTTGACATGGGGGGTCAGGGACAGGTATTTTCGAAACAATTCAAGAATATTTCCCACATCGGTAACCAGAAAGGTTCGTGGATTCTTTGTCTTAGTTTTTGGAATTTTTACAATCAAGGACGAGCCTACATCCTCAATATCATGTACAGTTAAATTGACTAGTTAATCAGATTGACAAGCTCCGCCAATCCCCAGAACTAATCCAACCTATAAAAAGCAAAATACTTAATAATTGAAATACCTAACAACAAAAGTAATCTTACCTTAATCATTAAGAATTCTTTGTCATCTGCACTTGATAGAAAACGGTCGATTTCACCATTTGTCAATATTTTCGATTTTTTCGCTTGATATCCGTCACCGGTTCTTTTCAAAAATGCGATCAGCTTGGAGAATTTGCTTATATCTATGTTGTCGTAAATTATCAAGCATAACTTAACCATAGAATATTGCGCCCATAATGTGGAAGACTTGTAATTCTTTGCATTTTCACTGAAGTATGCCAACAAAACATTCTCGCTGTATACTTGAACATTTTTCTTGGCGCACCACTTTTTGAACCGATTGTAGGCTATATCGTATAAAGATCTTGACTTCGTAGGCAGCAAATTGCTTATTGCAATATTTGCAGCCTCCACAATCTCTTCCGACTCACAATTATTCATTGTGCACTAAACAAACTTTAAACTAAACCAAACTAGCACCTTAATTTGACAATTCTTTTTGTTTGTTTATTTTGTAGTTATGACAATAACTCAACGACTACTAAATAAATGCTCAAATCCGAATACAATAATTTTGGTGCTACTTACTTCATAATGACAAAATATGTGTTTTTAAGTTAATGAGACCGTGGCAAAAATAGTATATACAATTCGGGAGAGATGCTATTCTGTCCTCGGCTTCAAATTGCACCTCTGCCGATATAACTCATTTCTCTCCCTTATAGTATAATGTACTATTTTAATGTTTAAGGAGAAATAAAATCAGTAGTTTATTTAATTAATATTAAAAATTAATAAAAGATAAATATCATTATTCAATACCTTAATTTTTATTATTTATTATTTATTATTTATTATTTCAAATTAAAGCAAGTAGTTTAATGTGAAATTAGATGGCATAATTTTATAAATATCTCAAATAAAACCACTTATCTGGTACTTGCCCAGCTGCATTGTCGCCGTAATTGTCACTAGCGAATCTATATTGTAAACAAAGAAATAAGTTAGATTTAACAATAGGTACCATAAGTTGACCACATCACCACTAATAATTATTACATTACCTACCTACACAGTATTTATACAATGTTTCTATGACACACTAAGGCCAAACAAATGCAAAAATACAAGAAACAACCGCCTGTTTACATCACCAACACCGTAACCTGGACCTGTATCCACGGAAATAAACCGCGCTGAATGGCATGTAACGCAACACTAATGATATTGCGTTTTCGGACACGTGGTTTAGTTTACATTCTATGGCAATTTATTAATGTTAATATTTTAATTATCATGTGATTATTGTCGCTAGACACATGCTCTGACCTTTCAATATGTTTGAAAGGAAATACCCTGTACTACATTTCAAACCAATATAAAAGCATGCAACTTCTCCATTACATTTCTTCAAATATCTGATTACTCCTACAATAATGCTATTAAATTAATACCAAAACGGCTTGAAAAATAGATTTTAAATGTTTTCCTATATCTTCTATAGATTCCGATATATTAATCAACAATTTAAGACACTCTGTACAACGAAAAAATGAATATAATTCTACATACATCATATATTTATAATGAGTCAGCCTATAAAAAGATTGCTAAAAGTAAACAAAATTGCTCACAGGCAGACGCAGAATCCGACATCGCCATCAACTATCTTTCGACATTAAACATCCCTGTAAGGGAATGATCGAACACGATTAGGGTCGCCGTAAAACACGCCGTATAAACAATAAAGTTGTCCCTGTCACAGCCCCGTTTTATTATTGTTCAATATTGAAATATCATATCAGCGGAATACGAAGAACGGCGCAGCAGAATGTCGAGAGCGTCACACGAGTGTAATAAAAAGTGTCTTTAAACACCACCTGTTGCTCGTAAAACAACCCTTGCGGTAAACCAGCCTGCAAGTTGTTGAACAAGAAAAGATAAAGGCGCCGTTCTGATACTTTTAGATTGCCTTTAATTAGTTTATAAGGGCGTTAGTTGGCCATACATAAATTATATGCTTCCGGATGGATTTCGTAAGTCTTTACAATTTGTTGCATCTTAAAAATAAAGTCAAATTGTGGCATGAACTAACTACGAATATTGCTGCTGCTGATATACGAACGCATTTCCAAAAGGCTATTTGGTTATAAAAAAAATAAATGACGAAATGAAAAATATTGCTTTTGCAATAATAATGATACTCCCTCAAAACAGTTTTTGAACTTTTGAATGTTCTAAGTAGAAATTTTATTAAATGTCTATTGGTGAGTGAAACAACTATGAACTAATGTTAAAAGTTGAAAGTAGATTTCATTACGAATAACGTCAGCAGCTTAAAAGCAATCGCAAAATTAATTTTAAAGTGTGCCCTTATGGTTGCAAATGATTGTACAAAGTTGTTGTTTTCGTATACCGAGTTTTACATAAGTCATGAGGTATAGAGGAGCAGAAACTTAAGACAGCTCTGCAGCGCCCTTATTTAACTGTTTAAAATGCACTAACAAGGTCAATTTCAGTCTTAGTATGCTTAGCAGTTGCTATTACAATTATGTGTTCTTAATAACTCCGAAAATAAACATTTTCATATACAATGTTCAAAGTCCATATCTGAGGTAAGATTGGCATTAGAAACAAATTTTCAATTTCTTCAGTGTCTACCTATCTTATTCTTGACATAATTTTACATTTTATTATGTTTGAAACACTGTATTTCTCAACGCCGTTTTTACAGTTTATATGTAGGGTAGGGTGGAGATGGTTGTCCCACATTTTTCTTCGAGAATTAACAAAAATATTATTTTTCATATTCTGTTGCTAACAACTATTTCAATAGAACCGTTGGACTTTTGACCTCATAATACTGGTTAAAAATTTTGAAATAATATAACGAGAAATGTGAAAATCCGCATCTAATACGTATAGAACAAGTTGCCAAATTTACCCCATTAACGGGGTAAGTTGGACCACTCTCTGTGATATTGGCCACTTAGTTAAAAACTGTCAGAGGAAACTATTTCTTTATTTTAATACCTAAAACTGGCAATAAGCATATTATTTATCCCAGATTATTAGTAATCTTGTTTCTAATAATTTAGCATTCCTTTTTAAGAAATCTAAATTTGAAAATTTCATATCATAATTAACAGCACAGTGTTAGACAAGTACATAGACATTTTTTGTTTAATCCAAAATAATATACGAGTAGATACACCTGTAGGTTTCACCAGATAGGTGAAAAAAATCTTTGAAGATTTTTCTTAATCAGGATCAAAAAGCTTTATTGACGCAACATGTCCTATTGTAGGCTGTTCTTGATTATGCAGTTTCTTTATATACCTTACAAGAGTCATTCTTGGAATTTCAAAATCAATAGATGCTGCTCTTTTTGTTTTACCAGTTTTTAGTATCTACAGGTGTCCTTAGTAGCCCTGGAGTGGCAACGGCCTGATTCGTTTTTTTATAAAAACGCATTTTGAAATGGTATGAATAAATAATATTTTATAACTAGAGAGGGGCTAGTTGAGCAATGTGTCTCAACTAACCCCATGCCCGCAATTTTTCAAATACATATATAATACATATAATTTTTATCCTAAATATAAGCTCAATTTACGAATAAAACCTAGAAAATAGAAGGACTAAACAACTATAAATACTTATATCAATGCAATAGCCGTTGCTGTTTTAGGTCCAGACCAAAAAATAAACAAACTTTTAATTTTCCTTTCATCTATCGAAAATTATTGCAGTCAACCTGAGTTCGCATGGTACGATAAATTCCTACCGGATGGGGTGGAAGAAGAAAGACATAATGTGCGTTCATGTGCACAAGCGTGTTTGATTAGCTATTTTAGTTACCGAGATATTGGCCAACTTACCCCTATCCCTATGCCCCCTCTACCCTGCATTTAAAAACAATCAACATTTTTTTCAAAGAATCAGTGTTTTTGATATCATGTGAAATACAAGTTAATAGGTATAGCTGGGTTCATCACACTAGGACACACTGTATAGTTTTGTAATTCAATTAGGTACGAAGGAAGAATAGTTATTTATATATCTACGGCGTATAGTAGGCGAGGACTATTACACGCTTAGAGTATCTAATGCATTATGACGTACGAGATTTATATAAAACTTATACAGTCGGTATTTAAAACAGTTAATATATTATAGATCATAATTATCTTTTTGCGGAAATAAGTGTCTCTATAACTAAAATCAAGTAACTTTTGTTGGAGCCGAATTGACAGTTGTGACGGATGCCTAGCAATAATATCAACAAACGCGGTTTTCATGTATGCTAATTTTATTTCAAGCAAAATGACAGATTTTTTCATATATAATTAGTAAAATATGGATTTCAATACTGATAGTAGCACAGAAGACATTTCGAGTACGCTTCCTGAAATTTTTAAAGCGGCGAAGGAAGCAAAACGAAGCCTGTTGCTGGGAAAATAAAAACAAACTTTACAATAAATCTTATAATATTTATGTTAAATGGTGTTCCATTAAAAACACGAACCACTGCACTGCAAATGTGCTTCTAATATATTTTTTGGAAAAATGTGAGAACTGTAAGCCGTTTTCTTTGTGGTCGTATTATTCCATGTTAAAGGCAACGGTACTTTTACATTATAACATCGACATCAGCAAAAAATATTCAAGATTAATAATAATAAAAAGAAAAAATGATGATTACAAACCGAAGAAGTCAAGAATATTGACTAGAAGGGAAATTGACACTTTTCTGATGTCCCCGATGAGATATTTTTAATGATCAAGGTAAGTCTATCTTCAAATGTAAAACAAAATATACCTACATAGTGTTTTTAATTAGGTGGCAGTGACATAACAACAGATGACATATCCAAAATATCTGGATATGTACATAAAATATAAGACTCTTCGTCAACCGGATACTGAACATTGACGTTTTTTTTTTAAATTAAAACAATAATAAATGCTCGAAGTGGTAGGGTTAGGTCAGATTCCGTACAAAATAGCAAATCTTAGTTTACCGAACCCAAAGGAAGTTCATCGGCTACTTTATTAGCCGAGGCTGGAGCAGGTATAACTAATATTACGCACCATGGTGGTTGGAATTCCTGAACACAGTACTGAAAATTCAGTGTCCAACAAAGTGGAAATAGCAAAAAAATTATTGGCATTAATATACCTTCAACTAGTAGACGCTCTAAATCTTCCGCAGAATTTTCAGCGTCACTGAAGTTACAAAAAGTAGTCCTACAGAACAAGTCCCGCAAAACAAGTAAACATTTAACAAAAATATAATTCATAATTATATTAGTACTTACCTATAAATTGTAAATTATTGTTTATAACGCTTTAACCTATTGTCATAAAATGTGGTACACAAAATGATATTTTCCTTCAACAAAAATAGAATACACACTATTAGTTAAAGGAAAGTGAATAATTAGTGCGTTACAGTAACTGCAGTAATTATAGCCCGAGGGCGTTAATAAGGCCATTGGGCGTTAAAGTGACACTTATCGCCCCAAAAATTTATTATAAAATGCAATTTAACGCTCGGCCGTGTATAACAGTAATTTAAGTGTCTTCTATTGTGTAATTACAGGTGAATGATATATGTATGTGATATAAGTATAGACCTTTCACGTCAACATTGATATTTAAATGAAACCACTCACACTTCTATATTTTGTACAAAATTTGTTCCATTCCACTTCGGTAATTGAAGGTACAGTAATCACAGACATATTTCGAATCATTTATCCACTACCCGATGTCATTTTGCTTTACTTAAATCGACCTGTAATTCAAATAATGGGAAAATTATTGTTCGCGTAATGTAAAAAATCTAATAATTCATATCCCCCTAACACAATCATATCAGATTTATTAAAAATCGATGTAAATGTCGCATAGAAAAGATCATTTCAGGCCGAATTAGATATGCACGCAAAGTATACACTGGGAATTTTGCCTCTATTACGTTTTTAAAGCAATATTAACAACAAATTACTATTTAATTCTGTGTAGTAGATATCAAATGCATTTCGAGGGAGTTTGAGTTGTAAGTAAATACAGGGTGATTCAGAACTTATCTAAAAAAAATTTGAATGGGACTCTTACAAATACAATATTGTAGAAATAAACTCAAAAGGAGTATAAAGTATAATCGTACGTCCGGACAAAATATTTAAAGAAATTCTCAAGGAAAGAAATAAACATTTTACTACACCTATTTTAATGCAGCAAATTCAACTGCTTTTGCCACTATTGTTATATAAATAGTACGTTGTTCTTCTACGACAGTTGTTCTCAGTGCACAAGTTTTCTTTCGCTATGGCTGGTTACTCTAACGCAGAATTAACAGACATGCATTTCATGTACCTATGGTCGTGCTAATGGGAACGCCACCGAAGCGCGACGTCTTTATGTTGACGCTTATCCAAATCGCCAGATCCCTTCACAATGCATGTGTGGAAGAATTCAACAAAGATTGCGTGATACCGGTTCCTTGAGCAAACAGTGCCTTTTATCCGGAAGACCAAGGTCGGTATCCACTCCTAGAGCAGAAGAAGAAATTCTAGCACTGGTAGAGCAGAATCCAGGTACGAGTGTGCGGAGAATATCAGCCGAGGTAGGAATTAGTGGTCCTTTCTTTTTGGAGAATCCTTTACGAGCAACTGCTTTATCCATACCATGTGCAATAGAGATGAGTCGAATCCGTATGATTCGTTTAAATTATTCGAATCAAGACACTGACTCGTATGATACGAATCCTCTATACTAAAATGATTCGTACCAGTCGTACCACATAACTGCACTTCCGATAGAAAACCGACACCAAATTTTATCTGAACGGAACCGTATCATGTATATGAACCGTACCTACGTGACGCGACTGTTGATTCACATTCACATAACAAATAATTATACAGTTCACAGTTCGGTTCGAAATACGAGCACGGACCGGGCTATTTGTTAGTACTTGCCGTATGACACGGTATAAAATTATATATAAACTTTTGTACAGAATTATATAAGCATTTTTTTATATATTTAGTACTAATAATAATTATTGTTATTATAACCAATAACCAAAAATTAAGCAAACATAGGAAAGATATGGGAAAGATGCACTGGATGTTATATTATTGTTCACATAAAAATGTATTTTGAATTTTATATAAATAGAACATGTTTTAATTTTCAGTTTTATATATATAGAAAACTGTACATTTTGCTTGTATGATACGGGACGAACAACTTTAATTAATTATAATATCAAATAAAAAGCTGAAATATTACACCGTGTCATACGGCCTTTACTTTACATTCAGTTATATTTTATCTAGGATTCAATTTGTGTTATGATGATACGAATCTTTGGTACGAATCTTATGGTACGAATCATTTTGTAAAATTATTCGAACGATACGGATCTTGAAAAAGATTCGAATCGCCCATCTCTAATGTGCAACGAGTACAGGTCTTAAATCCAATAAATGATCATCAAGCACGGTTGGTTTTTTGCCGCTGGTGTCTACGGCATGATGCTGAAAAACCTTGTTTTCTTGCAAACATTCTTTTTACTGATGAGGCCGGGTTTACAAGAAATGAAGTGTTTAATTTTCACAATACGCATATTTGGGCCGACGAAAATCCTCATACTCTAATAGAATCTGGACATCAGGCACATTTTTCATTAAATATTTGGCTGGGTATTGTCGGTGACAGGTTTTTAGGTCCTGATGTTTTACCAAACCGATTAACAGGCGCTGCTTACCTCAACTTTCTGCAGAACACACTGTATGAGTTTTTGGAAGATATTCCTTTGAATCAAAGGCAAAAAATATGGTTCCAGCATGATGGTGTTACAGCTCATTTTTCCATGGTCGTTAGAGAGCATTTAGACCAAAATTTTCCACATAGATGAGTAGGAAGGGCCGGGCGTGTTCTATGGCCTCCAAGATCGCCTGATCTGAACCCTCTAGATTTCTTTGTTTGGGGATATGTTTAAACACCCTGTATGTTACAACACAAATTTGGGCCGGTCGCACCCAGTTCCTAAAAACTAACAGAAATGTTTCTGCTTCTTGCCCGCTTTGAACTTGTAAGTTATTGTAAACTATGATACGTTTGCGTAAATCATCAGTTCTACTTCTGTGTGATATACTTTTTTAATTATCCCCACAAAAATAAGTCCAAATGATTTAAAGTCAGGAGATCGTGGAGGCCATGATACCGGTTCTCCTCGTCCAGTCCCCTAGTATTAATGCTTGGACACGCTGTATATGGTACAGATACAATTGACTCTCGTGTATGATACACACACTGCTGCAATATGTCGTGAACGCCCTGGACCTCCATCTCTTCTACGATTCGATTGCAAATTTCTCGCGTCACTCCTGGGTTTGCACTACACTTACACTTACTGCATACCGTTGTAAAAGTAACTGCATTTGGCACATGTTTGCCAGGAAATCGGTCTGCTAAAGCATTTTCACTTTACCATAAATTGAAACGATACCCATCAACTGCGAGTTGCTATACGTACGCCATTTTTGATATTTGAGAAATTAATGTAAATACTTTCATTAAAAAAAAGTTAATATGATAAGTAATCAGATATTTGAAATCGCCTGGCTAGAGGCTACAGTAGCTCAGCGATGTAAAACCTGAAACTACTAGAACTTATTTTTTTCTCGGAAACTATAAGGATTTTACAGAAATAGTTCTGAATCAGCCTGTATATTATACATTACAGCTGTACAGCATTCACAAGAATTATAAATCTTTCTAATAAAAAAAGTACTTTGAGAATGTCGGTTGAGTAATTATCTGAAAAAATGTTTTTATTACATACATATTTCGTAATATGAAAATTCTTTTCTCTTTATTTAAAACATTTAATTATTCGGTTGTCAAGCTTAGTTTCCTGTGTACATTTAAGCTATAAAGGTTTTATATTTTTTACAGACTCTTCTGTTATTATAATATATTTTTTGTACATTTTGATTTATCCATATTTTAAACGAATTTCAGGTAAAGCTGTATTACGCTAAATTGTAAAAAGAAAGAATGTGTTCTTTTGTTATTATTCTGAAAACACGATTTATTTTTTTGTCAGTCTGTACATTAGCTGGAGTGGGATTACTTTACGAAAGTACGGATAATGGGAATGTAACAAACTAAAAAAACTTTGGTCTGTAATTATTACTATTTTTTTCATAATTAGCTATTATACAGAGTGATTATTAACATAAGCGCATAAATTTAACTGCATTCTCTACATCTCAAAATAAGACGAAAAGTCATGTATTTTAAAACGTTTCAATTTCGACATACGGGGTATGAAAGGTTACTTCTTGATAACGGTTTTTATTTCGTTTAATTATTATTTCCTAAATGCGTAGAGATATATTTATGAAATTTGGCACAATTCTATAACTTCTTATGCTCATTTTGATAATCCAAACAGAAATCAACACAGTTTTTTCAGGGGCCCGTAAAACAGAAGAAAGAAGAAGAAAGAAATTTATTTTATAGCAAGTCAGTATAAATACAATGGGATATCAATGCAAAAAGCGCAAGTTATACGTTAAAAAAAATACATGTAAAGGACTTAAAACAATTTAAAAACAATGATAATTAAGTCAAATAAATAATAATATAATTAAATAATTACATTATTGAAACTAAAACACGACATGATGATTCCATCACACTCATTATATACATGTAAAATACTATACTTTATCCAGGACCATTTATAATGTTTTAGCAAACGGCAAACGGTGTGTCAAACGAAAAAAGTAAGGAGCCTTTTTCTGTTGTAAATTGAACAAGGATTCTAGAAATAATTTTTGTTTCTAACGAAACATTGGCGTACCATTTTTTTAAAAATATGTATCTAGATTACCTATTCAAAGGTTTCAAATTTCATTTAAATATCTAAAGTAGTTTTTAAAATATTCATAAATTTGGAACTTTTGATAAAAATTTTGACGCCCTGTATTTTTGTAACGAAGCAATTTTTGAATATAGTTTATAATACAAACTGATATTATTTTGTGGTTCTCTGCCTGCCTCTAAAATTTTCGCTTTAAAAAGTAGACCACCCTGTATAATTCAAAACTGTCAAAACACCTTGCTTTCAGGTGTGACATTCGTCATTCACTAAATAAATTTGAAAACGCTAATAAAACTTTAATTAGTAAACTGGTACCATCATTTGGAAAAATGTTAATATTGCTGTGACTGGTATAATGGGTACAGTGTTTGACGTTCACACAGGAGACTCAGGTTCAATTGCTAATACCGTAGAATTTTTGTTTTATTAGTCTATTCTCGTTGTTTTCTTAGTCCATTTCCGATACTATCACACTGAAGAATTTAAGTTTGGTGACAGAACTGTGATTAATCATTAATCACAAGTGAATAATGATTAATAATCATTAATGATAATCATATAGTGCAATATATAGTATATAGTTGCGGCAAGAATTCAGACGACTTACGTCATATGAACAAATGAATAATTCATTATATTTTCCTCAAAATATTTAAGAAACTGCAACTGAGAATAATAAAACTATACACTACACTAAATGTTTGCACTATGTATTACACTAAATTACAAAATCGAAATTATGTTGACAATAAAAACATCTGGGTAGGGTCAGCCGTGACGACTGCAAGTCGTCTTATCATTATATTTGAAGAAACAGATGAATAATGTATATATTATATTATAGCTATGGATAAATAGTCATTTATAGCACAAGTGGGATGTATATCCCACAATGCCTATGCATTATTATACATGAATGAGTGTAATTTCACGAATGTAATAAAAAATGCCGTTATCCCACGTGTACTATATAAAATTTTATCTAAAACTGCATACAATTTTATCTACAACTACCTTAAATTGAGAAAAATCCAAAATAAGATCCAGTTGGTAAGTTTTAATTCAAAATCAAGAAGCAAATGCACTGTTATAGTAACGTGTCAAACTTGTTATAAACAAAATTGAGTTTTCGTTTTTACATTTTCTTATGAAAATAGTGGTGTGATTGAACTAAAGAGTGATTCAGAAACAGAAAACTTGCCTCTTGAAATTGAAAAAAGTAAAAGCAAAAGTGAAGCTGCTGCAACTGCACCAGATAAATCGAGTACCAGTACGAACAATTTTATAAACGATTCACTGATTGCTGTGCATTTAAGAATATAAAATATGAAGCAAAAGAAAAGGTATTATTAGCATTTTTTGAAGAATTATCCAAGAAGTACAAATCATCTAGTCTTTGGGCGTTCTATTCTATGCTGCGGCTACAATTATTTGTATGCGGCAAAAATTTGACATCAGTAAATTCAACAATTAATTGCTTTTCTGAAAATGCAACCAGTGGGATACAAACCAAAAAAGTTAAGAATATTAACGAGGATGTTTAAAAATTTTTAAAAGATGCCGATGACACAAAATTCTTGCTGGCAAAGGTAAGAACAAGAAAATGTTTACTATTTGAAATTCATAAATGCATAATTTAAGGTTGCCTTAGTTATTGCATTTGGAGGTGCATGTAGAGTGGGCGAGTTAACTAATTTACTGTCATCCCGATAATGGAAGATTTCTTGTTGGTTACAGATGTGGTAAATGCATGAAACTTCCTGTTGGTATAAATAGTGCTTTTAGTGTAATGCCAAAGAAGATTGTTTAATATACAGGGCATTGTTTTCGACGATCATCTACTTCACTTCTAGCCAACACAGGAGCAGACCTTCTAACTATAAAACGGCATGGTGGTTGGAAGTTCAACACTGTGTGTGAAGGCTGTATTGATACGTATCTTGAAAACAAGAAAAAAATTCCCAATAAAAGTTCTTGGAGAAAAGATTGCCGTCACTGAAACTATTTCAAGTGCTTATAAAGAAAATTTAAGCATTGTTAATACAGATACAGACCAGCTGTATTCATCTGGTATTAATTTTACGAATTGCCAAAGTTGTGTTTTTAATATTTATAACAAGTAATTTAATTTCAGTTAAAATATCAATTAATTGTCAAATTGATAAACCTGTTGGTTCTTAATAGAAATAACCATTAAGCAGTGATATTTTTTTTAATATTGCACTAGTGGAGTTTCTTGTAGTATGTATTTGGTATTTATACAGTAATATATGGCGTGAGCAACATGTAAATTTACCAGAGAATAATAATAAAGTAATATAAAATAATCATATCCTGCAGAAGAAACTGAACAGAACCCATATAAAAAATTGTATGAGGCAAGCAATGCAATCTGTTGCACCTCAAATCTCTAACGATTTACTTTATTGTTGCACGATACCGTCTCTCAGTGTATCCGCATTCCATAAATCGCAGCAGCCACTGCAGAAGGTGCTATAATTATTAGACGCAACATCATCGGCATAATTATAGTTTCGCTCATTGCCCTGATATAATGGCCTTAAACACGTCATCCTAATTCTATATTCATTTCCGCAAGATTTCCCCTTCCTGTGCAGATTTTTCTAGATAGCCATCGGATAATTAGTGCGGTTACTAATGTGTGCCATACACACAAACGTGCTCACGAATAAACTCGGTGATTAATGCTTTCGTTTGTCGGTTGCCGCGGGCTCTGTTGCTTACAAGTGTTTGCTATAAAATTTACGTTTGGCGTTGATTTCAAGATGTATTATACAGAGTGCAGCAGGAAAGCAGCTAATACAATTACTTGCATTTTTCGCAACAACTATAAACTACATTGTCAAAAATGTTGTTGTATACGTGAGATTTTCCAGTGTGTAATACAGTATGCGCAAAATTCCCTTGTTAAGGTTGCCGTATTTTTCGCCGTAAAACGAATAAACTTTGCCTTCATTTGTCGAGTGGCGCGGTCTCTGTTGCTTGCAAGTGTTTGGTATAAAATGTACGTTTGGAGTTGATTTTAAGATGTTATACAGTATACAGGGCAGAAAAGCAGGTAATACCATTACTAGCGTTTTTCACAACTATAAACTACATTGTCAAAAATGTTGTTGGGTATGTGAGATTTTCCAGTGTGTAATTCAGGATGTGCAGATTGAGTCTTATAAGTACGTGCATACAATTTAGAAATGTGACTCTTCACATACGAAAAACAACTCAGTATATACAGCGAGTAGACTGTAACAATTCTCAAATTTACAAATAACTCTCGACTAGAATCCCGTGCAAGTGATTTAGTCATTGTTCGCATAATCTTCTTCTGCAGAATAAATAGTTCGTTCATATGAGAAGAATTACCCCAGCACATCATACAATAATTCAGGCTAGATTGAACGTAACCATAATAATACATTTTTAAGATATCTATACCCACAAATTTGCTAAGACGCCAAAGAATAAAGCAATGTTTTGCGAGGTTATTTAATAAGTCATCCATATGGTATGACCAGGATAGCCTTGAATCCATCTGAACTCCTAAAAATTTAACAACATAGCTTTATTCAAATGTTTTGTTATCAAACTAAACCAAAAGGTTATAATCCAGATCTTTAGTGTTGTAAACCTGATTATATCCGTTTTAGAACTGTTCAAAGCTAAACCACTGCTTCTACAAAAATCTTGCATACTAACCACAACATTCGATACAATGTAGCTGAGCGAAACTCACGACTGCTTTAACTGCCACAGAAGTATCATCGGCGAACAATGTTACACATCACTGCTATGTCATTAATAAAAAAGAAAAATAAAAATGACCCCAGAATACTCCCCTAAAGAACTCCTGTTTGAAGGTGTTGTGGCTGTGAAAAATATTTAGAGCCATTCAAATTTAAGAGGATCTCTTGGGTTATACTTTGTAAGTAGCTATCAAGTCAATTATAAGCTGGACCTCGTATACTGTATCTTTGTAACTTATTCATTAAATGTGTATGATCTACGGTATCAAAAGCTCTAGTCAAATCAAATAATATGCATGCACAACTTTCTCTATTCTCCATCGAACACAAAATAAAGTTATATAGTGACAAAATGGCATCTTGTGTTGTCAAACCTTTACTAAACTGAAACTGATTGCTATTAATTAAATTACTTTTTTCTGCAAAATTTAATATTCTTAAATAAAAAGCTCTTTCAAATATACACAGAAAGAAGTGCTATTTCCCGGTAATTAAATATTAAAGTCTTATCGTTCTTTTTATGGATGGAAATAATCAATGCTTTTTTCAGTAAAGAAGAAAAACATCCTTGACTATTTCATATATTTATCAAACTAGTCAAAAGAGGGGTAATATATGTAATTATCTTGTTAATAATAGCACATGGAATATCATCGAATCCTGCCGAATTTTTTGTTGAAACTTTCAAAACTATATCCTTTAGGTACCTCTAACTCGGTAAAAGGGATCAAAAACATAGTGTTAGGACAAAAAGGGATATTAGAAACTTCATTAGCATGATATAAATTATCATTTAAAAATAATGTCGAATTAATAAAAAACTGTTCCCTTCATCATCGCGATAACTGAATGGTAACTTATGATTTTTATAAGTAAGATTATTTTTAATGATGTTCCAAGCTGTTTTAGAGTTATTAGTAGAATTTAAAAATTCAATTAATGATCTTGAATAATGATTATAACTGTAAATTATGATACTTTAAACACTTCCAAATGTTAAAGGCCCCATTTTAGTTTTGTTCAGTATATTAAATACTTAGAAAATGAAGGTTAGGTATGTTGTGAGATTATTGAAAAGAAGAATCTTGCCAACATAAAAGTATTCGCAAACTTAAAGAATGTTGTAAAATTAATTGCGCAGTTTGTAATTCCATATTTAGCTTAATTTATAGAGGCATGTTTATCGATGTTTTAAGGAGAATTCTTCAGATGTTTAACGAACGTCTGGATAGTTCACGTCAGCTAACTTTATCATAAAAACACATAGGTATTAAGGTTAAGTTATATGATGCTGAGAGCATAAAGTTGTAGTTTGAACAGAGAATTATTAAAAAGTGTCTGAAGCATCTCCCTCCAAAAAGATTTTAATAATGTTTTCGTTACAAGCTCGGAAAGTTAAAACTTTTTAATCTTCCGACTTGCGGATTTTTTATTAGATAAGTTCGTCAAATTTAAAACGCGGCAGTCTATTTTTTAAGACGAATTCCAGCTGTTACATTACTACTGTTTTTATTATTTAACATATTTTATTCGGGAGAAACAATTCTGTTTGCGCTATAAATTATGAGCCGTGCGAGCAAGAGTAGAAATAAAATTCGTAATCCTGTTATTTTACTGGGAGAAGCTTAATAAATTTCACCTTTTTATTATTTTGCCGTGTCGTAGGAGACATGTCGCGTCTGCAAAGCAAATTAATAACTAAATTCTTGGAGTTGTTGTTCAACTACTTGTAGTGCACTGTTTTATTAAACCGCTAACAAAATTTGTATCATAATTAGCTTCTTTTTTATATACAGCATACAATATAACCTCTGGAAATGTAAGAAGGCTGTGTTTTGGTAAGCCGAAATTTTTATACAATTAGTACCCTGAAGGGAGATTGTATTCTACTAACCATTTTATTGATGTGACAAAAGCCTGGCCTACAACAATTTTTTAAAAGGGTCGTTTTTCTAGTAAATTCCACAGTCTTCTCAAATTTCTAGATATGTTAGCTAGAAAAATGGGACACACTGTAGCACGGAGATAAAACAGAACTGGGTATATGGCAGGCAATTCTAACGTCTGGGTTCCGATATCCTATCCTCCGCAATTCCAGAGAATGAAACTGTAGAGAACTTAAAAACTCGATCACCTTCTGTAGACCAGAAGAAATACACAGCTAACGAAAATGGAGCGGAGACACTTCAAAAAAAGACGGATCGGAGTTGTCCAAGGATAGCAGTTTTCAGAGTGACATCAACTTGGCGAGGACGATTACAGAAACGAAAGCGTCCTCGGAATCCAATATCTCCTACAAATTTGTCACCAGGATCCACATCGCTGCCTTGAAAGAAACGCTGCAGTTTATAATTCCTCCAAAATAAAACATACTCTTCTTTCATTAGCCTCAAAATTAAGCAGATTTCGTTAAGAATGTATCCTCTGACGGAGCTTTCCGAAACCATTCACAGAAAATTTCGCTGACAAATCAGGCAGGGACGACATTATCATAGTAGTACAACTAGGGAACCTAGCAATACATTAGCCCAAACGTATTCAATACAACAAGTATCGAAGTACTTCTTTAAATACTTCTAGTTTAAATACTATTCCAGCTAGCTCAGAAAAATCACCAATAGGTGAAGCCAAGAAACGATAGTCTCAAAAAAATTAAAGAACTACTCGACTTCAAGCCAGGGTTCGGAAGTAGAACTAGCAATTCATTTCCCATAGGCAATCATCTGTCTCTAACGGGAAATTAGAAGCAGTAGCCAAGCCCCTACCTAAGCTGCTGAACCTTAAAACTGACGGCAAAGATAGCCACTCTAGCTGTGTATCATTACCAGATTCAGTAGATATTGTTATTAGTGTTAGTAATGAAAGGAAATCACCAACAACTGTAATATTCAAATTTCCTCTAACGAATAGCTAACACGACACTAGATGTATGAGTTTATTAGAAACAGTAGCTGATCTAGCGAATAGTTTAGAATCTTGATGAAGCAGTAGGTAGTAGTTACTAATTATATAGGGGAATTAACAAGCTTTTAATTAAAAATGTCATATTTGACAAATTTATCAAGAATATTGATTGTCAGCTAGTATTCATACTAGAAAGTATTGGAATAGTTTCTATGACATGCGTTTGTATATTTGTCAAGAAGAGTGAAACAATTATTTGTAAAATCGACATAAAAATTCCGTCTGAAATCGAGCAAGAAGGCCAAGAAGCAACATTACGTCTGTTACCAGCGAAAAGCAAAAGAATGTACGAGAAGGAATTCGATAACTGGCGAAGAAAGGGGCATAGGAGACGGAGCAATTAAGAAGTGGTGCTACTATCCTACATTTACAATGTGGAGAAACTGTTTGCTGCATCTTGGTAAAGGATGCGGAGAAAATATTCCATCCTAAAATCAATGTTAAAAGTGCACTAAGGTATTAAATATTTCGAAGTATGGTAAACTCCATATTTGAAAGTAAAATCAAGAAATTACAAACCAAAAAAGTCAAAGTTAAGGTAGGAAGATATTTGATTTTAATATTTCAATTTATACATTAAGTTTTTATTTTAAACTCTTTACAGGTTGGAACGATCATGGGAGTCATAGATGCTTGTCGATGCAACGAATTAACTTTTTGGATATCACCCATGTCCAACACAAAGGCAGTTACCTATGCGTACTCATTCCAGATACGAAAACAAATAGTTCGAGAATATTGGAAGAAGCTTTTTCATTCAATGCTGAAGAAATGTGTTGAAAATACATTGGCTAAAAATGCCGGTAGAAGATTTTTCTTGCGATATGTTGCTGGAAAATGCACTACACAACATGTAGGCATCAACACAAGTTCGAAAACATTTTCAAAAGGGACTTCATTTCTGTCTACTATCAAGCGTCATGGTCGTTGGAAATCAACTACGGTAGCGGAAAATTATATTGAAGATTAACTGTCCAGCAAGATGGCAATTGCTGAAAAAATCCAGGTCATACCTGGCGAAATTGTGGACCCCTTCAGTTCTTCAGAAACTCCTTATCGACTGAATTTAAATAATCTCTGTCAAAACGACAAGATCGTTCCTGAGATAAATGTTAATATTAATAATAATTATAATTCTAAATAAAATGCTATAAAATCGAAGCGTGGTTATTATGAATTCTAATCCTAGTGTGTTAAAAGGCAATTAATCCACGGAAAACAGACATATTATACTTTCTTAATATAGTGGTCGTGGATAAAGTAATTAAAACTAGTACGAGAACGAAGAGACAGCTACAGACTGGAAAAGAAGAAAATTTTAAACATCTAATTTTTTTACATAATCTCCGCTTTTATTAATACATTTTTGCCACCGGATTGGCGTTATTTAATTCTTCCATAATCGAAAATGATCTAGATCTTATCTGTAACCAATTATGCACAAACGTTTCCACACTTTAATGATCATCAAAACGGCATGCTCTCAGTTATTCATTGAGTGTTCCAAATAAGTGTTAGTCACATGGTGACAAATCTGGGATATAAGATAAATGTTATATTGTTTACAAATTGATTTTTTTCAGGTTTCCATTTTTTGCCAAGAATAGTATTGCTTAATCAAGCAGTTGGCAGTAGTACCTACTCAGTGTTTACTGTGCGTTACCTATGAAGAAAATCAATGAGCAGTGCACCTCTTCAATCTCAAAAAAGTAATGACAAAAACATTATCTGCAGTAAGACAGTTAACTTTCTGAGGTGGTGCTTTTGCAGGTTGTCGCCACTGTCTATTCTGAGATGTAAAGATGCACTTGTGTTTCATCGCAGGAGTATCGACATGGAGCCTGAAGCATTTCATCAACTGTAATGCTGATTTGCTTTCTGGTTTTTCGTCAGAAGACCAGGTCCATCTTGCCGAGGCTTTTTGATAACCTCAGTTATTGAAAATGATTGATTGGGCATTTCGGCATAATATTCCGACCTCTGCACACAACTGCGCTCGTTACCGTCAATCGACTACGAGTCGCATGAATGTTTGCCTCATTGATGCTTGTCTGTGGTCAGTGTGTATGATTTTCATTTTCTACTGATTATCAGTTACTTAAAAATTTGGTAAGCTAGTCACATCTTTGAACTTTGTAGACAAATTGATCAGTTAGTCATCGCAAAATTTCAGCAGGTTTTATTTAACTCCACTCGATTGTATACGACGTTTAACTTATCAAACCTTTTAAATATATCATCCTGCAACTTCTCCATATGTTTCTAATTTAAATTTACAACTTGTAAGATGAATTAGTGACTACGATATGAAACATTTTTCTTCTATAAACGGTACGTATCCGTGTACCTACAGCAATGTAGCGAATAGGGTAGGCCATAATTATTAATGACATGACATTAGGACTACAATAATAGACCTCTGCCCCTGGTGGTTAAATAATGAGACAAGATAGGTATTATTGTGGGCGAACAACAATACAACAAAGCAACAACTAACTGCTATTATACATTGCGCAACGTTATTAGTATTATGATAATGCGAATACACGGTGTATCGGTGTTTCGTGGAAGGACTTCATCCCTACTGAAAGGATTATCGTTTAGGCAGGATCCAGTCAAATTAAGTGAAAACAAGGTTGCGTAATGTACTTTCAATGCTTCCGGAATTGGGGACCTACAGGCTTTGTTCTTATGTTACGAGGATACTACCATTATCTTTACAGCTCATATCCATAACAAGGCTATTATGTACATATTCTTAGTAAAGTAAGTTATTTTTCAAATGTTCTGAAATATTGCCAGTGTCGCCAAAATTTAATCAATCAACACTTCTTGGAATAGCAGATATAAGTAATTTTTTCCAAAACAAAGCATTTATTAAAAATCACAAATTTAAGTACATAATTTTTTTGCACTTTTACTGATAATAATAATAATATCTCTATCCCTCATTCTAATCACGAGGATTAGCCCAGAAATCGAAGACTTGTGCGGGAGAAGGGGCGGCATATTATTATTAAGCAGGCCGCATTTATGCCCAGGAACGACTTACGATGGTAGACCCTAACCACCATTCAGTGCAGGAATGAGGGAAACCTGGAAAACCTCATTAATTATGGAGGTAGTCAAATGTCATCCGGTATCAATCTCTCACATTGACCCAAGCCAACATTCTTCCACCCTACCATACCCGCAGAGAGGGTGCCAATATCTCCACGAATATTGATATCATTGATATTATGGTATTTTACTAAATTCAAAATCGTTTATTAAAGTGACACCTTACCACACAGAAATATCACTTTACCGGTATAGTAATGTCACTGTTAATAAAAAACAGTTTGCCAGAAAATTATTTATTTAAATATTGGCAACATTTTTATATAAAATATGATAAAAGTACAATTATTATTCAAATTTGAAAAGTTAACAGCATGAAATTTATTCAATTTTAATTTTTCTTTCTGAAATTATAATTCTCTATCTGCATTCCTGAATGATCTTGCTGGTGAAATATACTTTTTGAAATTTATAACTTATTGACGATGATTTTCTCGATATAACCTTAAACTACATTAGTTGATTGCTATCCTTCACGTCTTTTAACTTTCATATACGTTCCACTGTCAGGAGGAAGGTGGCAGACGTACTCTTCAAGTGTAACTAGATGCATCTGGGAGTTTTAAGATTCTGCAACTCTTTGGGGAATTTTTGTGAAACTCTGGTTGCCTACTTGTTCCAGCATTGCTTGCCGTGACTATAGTAAATGGAAAATCGTTTGTGTTTTATTTGTTTAGGTCTCAATCTACATATTTATGATAAATTTCATATCCGTTGCACTCTGATCCTATGGTACCTACGTTTTATTTTGGTTTTGGTATCATGTAAAATTATAACTAAAATTTTCCCCGTGTTTTCTATATTTTTTCCAATTAAACTGCACAATTTTGCACGCCAACATCCTCCATTTAAACAAATATGAGTATCGTCTGGAGCCTTTTTTAAAAACATAGTAACATTTTCCATAGTCAAAACTTTTCATTTCTTTGCTTCGTATGTGTCATTTTGACGTTTTAAAAAGGTAAGTAGCGTTTTATATTGTGATATATCCATATGTTTGTTTATTTCTGTAGTAGTTTTTAAGATGGCATATGTAGATCCTAAACTGGATGCCAAAAAGTCTAAATTTTGTAAGCCTTTGAAATTATTATTCAGCTAGAAGAAATAGTAAAATTTTTTATTTATAATAAATATTAATCAGCGCCCTGTATAAGAGCAATACTGAGGTAGTTTTGGAATCGATAATGCATTAGTTGATAATAAAGTCGATCCTGAGAAATGACTCCTGGAATGGCTATTAATCCTTCAAATGATTCCATTTACATATTCCTATCCACTCTATTTGCAAATTTCGCTTTGTGTTTCTTGTTATCTCTCCTCTCATATAAACAAATTTGGCGCAGTAGTGCAGTACAGTGTGGTTACGCTTATTTGGTAATGGTAATAGATACAGATAAGTAAATTTTTGTAAGATAAATATGAGAAGGTGCTTCTTAACTTGTGAAATTATACCTAATGACAAATAATGAAAAAAAAATTGGTTAAATGATTTTAGTTTCGGTTTAGTTTACAAAAATGTATTAGGTGATTTTTTTTGTTAATAAAAATAAGAAGTAAACAAGTCAGAGATGATGTATTTGGTATTTGTAGCAGTATTTTGTAATCAGTTGTCATCCTATTTGAGTTTATTTTCATACGCGATTATAAAAGAAAAGCGCATAATTTCTTAAACGAAGAACTTATGGACATGATCTATAAATGATACTGCAGGAAACACCTACTCCGCGGGCTAATGCCCCGACCGGCATTGAATTATACCTGCAGTATCTATGTGAAACAGCCAAGAACACTTGTCGGCCACTCCACCAGACATAGACCGGTTTCGGGCTTGTTAGCCCTCATCAGTATGCCATAGGTGAGATGACCGACAATTGAACTGGCTGTTCCTTCATATGTAGTTTCACATATTAATCGAGTGTTACATCTCACCTGCACTCGATTAATATGTGAAACTACATATGAAGGAACAGCCAGTTCAATTGTCGGTCATCTCACCTATGGCATACTGATGAGGGCTAACAAGCCCGAAACCGGTCTATGTCTGGTGGAGTGGCCGACAAGTGTTCTTAACTGTTTCGCATAGATACTGCAGGTATAATTCAATGCCGGTCGGGGCATTAGCCCGCGGAGTAGTTGTTTCCTGCAGTATCATTTATAGATTTAATGGCGCATCGCCCGGGGCGAGAGGTCTGCGGTTAAGTACCTACGATATTGTAGGTCGCTTTCTGCAAATCGAGCCGCTTAGGCCGAGCAGGAAGTAGCAGACCAGTTACATCTCACCTTATGGACATGATATTGGCATACGGTGTTAATTTCCATGTCCAAAGATTTCCCCAAAGATATCATCCAAGCTGTAAAGTCTCTTTATGTGTGGTTCAGCGGGGTGAAGAAACTGGCAATTTGCGGTCGAAGCCTGGGCAAAATGGAGTAGCCATTAGACCCCTAGGCAAATTGTGAATCGCTTGGAAGAGATTTTAAGTGCTCTTGAGAACAATTGCAGACTATTTGGGATGCTATAATCTACAGTTTTGCGAACGTTAGGGTACTACTTGCTCTACCCATTTCATGTACAGCGGGTACAAGCCTTATAGCTCGTTTAAGAGAGAGAGAGACACGATGCTGAAAATTTTAAGTCAAAACTGAGTCTACCGTAGAGAAAAATGAACAACTTAAGCAAAAGAAATCAGATTTACTAGAAAAACGTATTTCTTAGTAACGATAACTCATGTATCTATATAATCTCTCTTTCTAGTGTCATTCTAAAGACACAACTATATCGTTGATAAATAATTTCATTATTTAATTTAGGCGTCTTTACTATATACTAATCGATTATTATTCTTAGCTTCACCGTTCACAAGAAGGCAATACGCAAAACCATGAACATCTTAGTTACGGATAATGTAATTTCACAAGTAATGGTATTCACAGTTATCACAACACGGAGCATTGGAAATTGGAAAATCTGCATGTCACTCGGCTTTCAACAACGATTTTCGGTAAATGTGTAGCCTGGAATTAGAACGGAGTACTTCTTGGCCCTTTCATTCTGGAAAATCGGTTAGCGGGTGCTCTTTATTTATTTTGCGTAATTATATACCTAACCGGTACTCCCCGAAGAAGTTAATCTAACGATAGACAGCATATGTGGTTTCTTCACGATGATGCTTTACCACATTTCTCGAATGATGGATAGGTCGTGGTGACCCAATTGGGTGGCCCACTCGATCGCCCGACATAAATCCGCTTGACTTTTGTTTTTGGGATCACATAAAAACTATGGTGTATGTTACCGAAATTAACATTGGACAAGAGTTACGACATTACATATATGCTGTCGTTGAGGCAATTCGACTACCTGGTTTGGGCCGTGTCTGTGGGGATTACTATGATAAATTATGCATTTCCAATTTTATAAAATTGACGTTCTTTTATTTTTATTTAAAATAAATTGGTATCTCCGCAACTGAAAAAATTGTTTTCACTATCTACGTCATTATTTGTTCTCATCTACAACTTCTCAAGTTTATGCATATAAGTTAAGAATTACCCTGTATTTAGAGGATGAAATGAATAAGTCAGGTAAATTTTGGCCCAATACAAAACATGATTTATTAAATTTATTGTCGTAATTATAGCCGATGAAACTATTTATCACTTCGCAAAATAAATACTAGTTCTTGTTAATTGCTGACGAGCTATAAATAATAGAAAACCATTTAGTGCAAAGTGTATATTCAAAAGGATCTTCGTCTAAAATCTTTATTAGTTTTCTCGCGCAATAATTACGGATGCAGAGTGAAGAGGAATTTTAAGTGGTGCAGGGAATTAAAAGCAAGTTACTGTGTTTAGATCTAGGTTGAATTCTAGATTTTGTGTACTCATTTAGTAGCCGACATTACTCATGGTGCTCTCTTTCAAAGCTATTTGAAAGATATAGTTAATTAATGTTTAAGCAGTTAACTGCTTTAGTGAAATTCTGTACTGTAACCAGTTTTTTTTTGTGGAAAATTGAATTACAAGGTGTAACAGTGATGACAAAACAAACTTTAAACTGTTAAAACAAAGACGAAAACAAGAGTTGTACCTATATCGATCGGCTTCGTTATTCTTTAAACACACAACGTCTCATTTCAGACTGAGACTGATGTCGAAGTCGACGCTAATTGTTAGCGTTATACATTATTTGCAGGCCATCAAACTTCAAGAACAAATGACGCATTTATAAATATTATTTACTTCATGCAATATTTGTTGCCATATTATAATAGTGTGGTAAAAATCACATATCTGCTTGTCTTGTGCGTCTAATGGTATTGGTTTTAAACTAAATAGCCAGCCAGTCATGATATCTAAACAAAAATTGTCAATTTCGTGTATTAAGGAACTCCAACATACCCAGTACGCGATGTACACAAGCTACATCTAGCGGCCATTCCCTACTCCGTGTCTGACTTAAAAGCCACAGAACACAAAGCGTTCTACATCGCAGTTGTAAACACGGAATTTCAGGAAACAACTACTCTGCAGGTTATGGTTCCTTCTGTTAGCTACGGTTATTCGTCAGATACCTCACTTATGGCATACTGATGAGAGCTAATAAGCTCGAAACTGGTATATGTCTGGAGGGCTGCGACGAGTGACTTTTGCTATTTGATTTAGATTTTGAAGGTGTAATTCCATGCTGGTCAGAGTAGTTGTTTCCTGGAATACCGTGTTTGCATCTCTAAGCAAAGTTAAATTAATTTTTGGTATGAAATTCCTGACAATTTGTTAAGGCATATTAGACTCATTTCAGAAGAAGATGAAAAATAGCCCATTAAAAATTTGAAATACATAAAAGAAAAATACGTAAATACGTAAGTTTTTAGAATTAAACACATGCATGAGTATAAAGCTGTAAAGTCAACATTAGTTTCTAGTGTAGTCAGATAATAATTCCTAATTGAGTAACAAAGACAATAAAAGACAAAAGAAAAGAAATATTCAGTTACGTGATTTTCTCAAGAGACAAAATGAGGAATATGTACCGAAAAAATCACGAGTACTTCTAAAGGAGCAAGTTGATTGCTTTTTGAATAGTGCACCTGATAATTTATATTTGATGATGAAGGTAAACGTTTTGAAAGTAAAAAAACAAAATTTTTAAAATGTTTCTTTATAGGTTATGATGCATTAGTCAATTTCACAATTGACAATGTTGAAGATGTGAAATCCGCCTTAATTATAAAAAATACCCAACACCAAAACCAAGAGACCACGTTCTTTTACTGTTCTAGGATACTATTATTTAAGTTTTTATAGAAAATATGTTGCTACACGTCCAACCGGTTAGTGGAAAGTGTCATCGAATGGTGGCCGGTATTCATAAAGTCAGTGCAGTGGCAAAAATTTTGGAGCTGTAACTGGAAAGAATACAGTGGACATGCATGACGACGAACGTATGCTACTCTCTTAGTTGACGGCGGTAGTGACCTCACTTGTCTTAAAACATACGGAGGATGGAGATCTAGCACTGTGGCGAAAGGCTACATTGAAGAATTACTTTTGAATAAAGAAAATATTGCGAAAATAATACTGAAAATTGATAGTGCTAATGATAAACCAAGCATTGTTGTCATTTCTGATTTCACAACATCTGAAAATAATATAACTATTAATGAAAACAAACGTGTGGGACTGCTTTGAGAATTGCTCCAAGAATGAGGGTAATGGCAGTTTGAGTGGTTCATTTAATTTTAATACTTGTTCAAACTATGTATTTAATATCTTAGGTTCTGTAAGCTGGGTACCAAATTCTGTAGATAAACTATTTTATGTTCCTACTAAAGTAGATGAAAAATCCTGTGATTTGATCGATATATTGTCTTTTAGTGGACTCATGCAGTTCAATTCGTATGCTAATACTAATGACCGAATGTTAGATTTAATTTTATGTAACGACTTTAAGATAACAAATTTAAAAACTAGTAACCTACCTCTTGTTTGTGAAGATGTACATCATCCTGCAATAGAGTTTAGTTTTTCTGTTAAGGATACCAAAAGATTACCTATCAATATTGCTCCTAGCAACTACAATTTCAAAAAAGCTAATTATAATGGCATCCGTAACTACCTGAGCAGTATTGACTGGAATTTGTTATTAAACAGTAAATGCATAGATGATGTCTTATCTTTTTATGAAAGATTGCCGTTCCAATTTATTTTTCGTTAGAAACAAAAAATAAAGTTAAAAATAAAATTAAATACCATAAAAAATGGAAGTTCTATAATAGCGAGTATATTAAATTTAGTATCAGAGTAAGCAGCTGATGCACACTAATTTCAGAAACTGTGTTGCTGGTATAGAAAATGATATTCAATCTTATCCGAAAAATATTTGGAAGTTTGTTTCAAATACTAGAAAAGATTTTGGTATACCTAATTCAGTGCATCATAATGACACATATGCTCATAATGGTCCAGATATTTGTAGCCTTTTCTCATCTTACTTTCAAAGTGTTTATGAGTTATATGTGCAAAACCACTCCAGTTACCTGATTCTACAAATACGATTAGTGGAAATGTCATTTCCTCAGTAGAAATAACAGAGAATGTGGTATTAAATAAATTAAATGCTATTGATCCGAATAAAGGGGCAGGAGTTGATGGCTTACCCGCATTTTTTGTAAAAGAATGCGCTCCAGTTTTATATGTACCTCTATCATTGATATTTAACAAATCTCTTAAAATTGGGTCGTTTCCAATTTTATGGAAACAAGCTTTTTTAATCCCTATATATAAAAATTCAGGAGACAAAACTTCTGTCAATAATTATAGAGGTATTAGCAAGTTATGTATTTTTAGTAAATTATTTGAATCAATCATATACGATTTTCTTTTTGATAACCTTAGAACATCAATTATTATGGAACAACATGGTTTTTTCTCTAAAAGATCTATTGAAACGAATCTGCTTTGTTATAGTGAATACATTCGTAGTGCTATGGACCATCGTATTCAAGTAGATGCATTATATACGGCCTTTAGTAAAGCCTTTGACAAAATTGATCACAATATTTTGATTACCAAATTAGCTGATATCGGTATACATGGTGACCTATTGCGTTGGTTTGCGTCCTACATATATAACAGGTCTCAAATGGTATTTGTCAATGGCTTTAGGTCTAATCCAATAGTTAATACTTCTGGAGTGCCGCAAGGCTCTCATTTGGGTCATTACTGTTTCTTATATATATCAATGATATAGGTAATTTTATTCATCATTGTAAGTTCCTTTTATATGCCGATGATTTAAAATTATTTCGAACAGTCAATTCTTTCCATGATTGTGAATTAATCCAAACTGACTTGAATAGCATTATCTGTTATTGTACTAATAACAAACTGAATTTAAATATAGCCAAGTATCACTGTATTAGTTTTACTAAAAATCATAACGTTTTTGATTTTAACTATTATACAAATAACCAAATGTTACAAAGGGTTACAGTTGTAAAAGATTTAAGAGTGCTCTTTGATGTTAAGATGAATTTTGGCTCTCATGTAGGTCGCATTTACAATAAGTGCAACAAAATGTTAGGTTTTATAATAAGAACATGTAAATTTTTTAAACAGGTGAAATCAATGAAATCTTTGTATTATGCTTATGTTTACAGTAGGCTGAATTTTGCATGCATCATTTGGAATCCTATTTATAATGTATATATAACTAGACTGGAAAGACTGCAAAATAGATTTGCTCGTTATTTGAATTTTAGAATGCATAATATATATAATGTGCCAGACACCGCAGAAACTAAACAAACTTTTCAAATTATTACATTAGAGAACCGAAGATTTCATGCAGATCTTATATTTTTATTCAAATTGTTAAATAACATGATTGATTGCCCAGAACTTTTGTCCTTGCTAAACTTTCACGTTCCGCCTATTAATACTAGAAGTAATTATATGTTTAACATACATTTTTACAGAACCAATTTAGGCATGAACAGTTCTATTTGTCGAATGACTTCGTCCTACAATAATTATATTTCAAATGATGATGGTAGGCCTCATTCAGCCTCCTTATCGTTAAACTCTTTTAAATACTTTGTTAAGCGCATGCAATTATGAGTCAGTTTTTATTTTAAAATGTACCTTTTTTTGTTTTCTTTTTGTTTTTTTTTTAAGGTTTAGTACTGTACTTCTTCCGTTGTTTTACTAGGTTTTAGTTTATCCCTTTTTTATATATATATTTGATAGTTGATGTAATTTTATATACCATGAATTTTCATTTTGTTACTGAATTAGTGGAAACTATTGTGGGTCTTTGACCTGTTGTGTTCCTAAATTATAAATAAATAAATAAATAAATATCAATGTGGATAAACTAAAATTGTAAATATTGTTTAATGAACTTAATATAAATTAAAACTTTAACACTTTTAACGTATGGATTAAAAGTGGATACTTTTGTTTCTAAGATATCATTTTTTTCCTCAGTATGGAAACTGTTAACCTTAGAGACTCCCGACGGTTGGAGAAAAAATATGTAATTGTTTTTAAACAGATTTTTATTTCATTAAAAAAATATTTCGTTAAATTATTCATTTGAATTGACCTCACGTAAATTAGAACATCGACGGGAACTGTCTCTTTATGCAAAGAGGAAAACCTTGTTAATCGATAGTCTTTTAATACGACTGTATTCAATATGAAAATGAGGTTAAATTTGGGAGAGAATCCTTAGGCCTAATGTGTTATTCTGCTTTAAATTAGCGCAATCGGCAGTAATCGGCCCACAATTAGCATTTTGAAACAGTTGATTTCAATGAGTGGCTTTTTCTTTCTAATTAAATGAAAAAAGGTCCAGATTTAAAGGTCGTGGGTATGAAATGAATGCTGTTAGCTTCTTTAACTGCATGACATATTATTTATTTATAATTAATGTAACATTTTATGACATATACGTTGGTTTTTCTTTAGTTTTTTTGGGTTATTGAAAACCCTTCTGAAAAAATAATAGAGATTAATTAAATAAGCCCTTGCGCCAAACGGAACAGTCAAGGGTTATTTTTGAAACTATGTTTGCCTAACCAAAGGGCTTATTTAATTAATCTCTATTATTTTTTCAGAAGTGTGGCAAAAACCCAAAAAAACTAAAGAAAAACTAAAACTATGCCACAAATAAATAGCTTCAGACAATATATACGTTGGTATTTGATGGTTTTTTGACAACTCTTGTTTTATTAAAATTCCTGAAGATGTAGTCATCGTACTACGAAACCGGTAGTCAAAATAAATTAAAGGAGTTTATGAGATTTGGACTTTTGTTTTTTTAGTTCCCCCCATTTGTCTTTAACAGTAATACTTCTTATGAGGTTTGATAATACGTATGTACATCAAATAAATGAATTATATTTGTAGTTAAAAAATGAACTTTATCATCTATGTCAACTTTATAAAAGATTCTATGGAAAGATAAATTTTCAAGATCACGTTGGAATATATCAATATTTATTATGTGCAGAACTCTATAAGTAGTTATGTTCATATAAGAAAAAATGTTTGATATTAATTCAGCTACCATCAGCCAAAGTTCGTCATAGAGCTTGTCAACACCCTGTATATGCACAGAGATTTTGAATTCTCTTGTTATAAATACCTTGTATAAAAATCATTAGAATCTTACGCCCTAAACATGTTTTCAGGACGGTGTCTCAGTTCTTAATAGGTCTCACTGTACATATATTTGAACAAATGGAGGGTATATTTTGTATATTATCGTATATTTCATAACAAATTATGCTACTCTTTTGAATCCATCCGCTTAATCGTAATCCGAACGTCCAACAGCAGCACCGCCGGGCACCTTAAATAATATCGATTGCATATAAATGCGTGCATCTAAGAGGAAACGACGTCCGCTATCAAGACAGAAAGAAAGCAATGAAACAAGTACGGCCGACGGTTGTAGTGGCCCTCAATCCTGCAGAGTAGCAGGAGAACTGCGGTAAACGTGACGCGCTGGACCTGAATTTTAACGACCAGCCCGAGAACTTATGGGAACGGAATCTGTTCCTTGTTTATTTTCAATTTTTGATGATATCTCTGATCTTACCGAGAGTTCCTGGCGAGGTAATGGGATAACGAACGGCGGACGGTTTCGTGCTTTCGGTTTTCACTGGCGCGGAGAAGATTTAGCTGCGTGCTCCTCGGATCAGCCGTATCGCTCGCCGACGAACGTAAGCAAATAATTTTTTTGCGCCGGACCCACGCACTCCATCTAACAATATTTACAGGGATGGTAATTTATTTACGTACGGTTGGGAACTGATAAAAAATTAAAGAGGCACTCTGTTTACGTCTGTAAATATAAAACGGTGTGGAACATGATTGGGTAAACATCATTTTGAAAACAGCATCTTAAAGTCAATATTAAGCATAAGGATTATAGTCACCTTGATGTGATTAACAGGACAACTATAACTTGTAATAGTAGTTATGTGTTACTTGTTATTTATGTTGTTCTGTTACTTGTGCGCGTATAGATCTTGGCTTCACCTCAATCTGCAATATGCACAGGTGTAAGAAAATCTTGCATTTCCACATGTCAGATAATAGCTGTTTTTGATACAAGTTGCGAAATGATGGTGTTTTAGACACGCACGCGGCAAAATAGTTTCGATATAATCTTCGATTGCATTTGCTAATATGATCCCTAGACTATTTTATTTAAACAACACGACGTTTACAAACTATACAAACATTTTTAAAAATTCTGAAATCTGTAAACATTAAACCCTATAATTAAACTCGGTATTAATTCTTTTTAAAACTGCAGTATGTGTGACGCACATTCTAGTGATACTGAAAATTCTGAAATAAAAAATGAGGCGGTGTACATTGATTTCTCAGAAATGAAAGAAATTGTACCAAAAACTTATGCAAAATTTGATATTTGGTGTGCCGAAAAAAAGGTATGTAATATTTTGCAGAAAGTTATTCTAGCGTATTTGTCCCAGTTATATTTAAAATGTGACTTACATTATGGAGTAATTATTCTAACTACAACTTATTTTAATAAACATATGGATATTAGTAAATATACCAATGTTATTGCTTTACTCAAAAGCAAATCAAGTTACTATAGACCCAGAATACTTATTCCAAAAGTTGTTTTAATTGTTGGTATAGTTGAAACCTATAGGAGAGAAGATTAACTTATTTACGTACAGAGAACATTGAAGAAGTCGTTCATCAAAGTAACTATTCCCAATACCAAAGCTAATGTTCCTAGATTATTTACAATACCAGAGGGAGATATAGCAAGGAGTCAATTTTATGGAAATTTTCCGCAAATATGCAAGTCTACGTCCATCCACCCTTGATCATAACCGATATGTTATCACGTACAGGAATTCAAAATGTACTACACAAGCAACGGGTATAAATAATACAGGTTCAACTCTTAAAAGAATTGATTACCCAATGTTATTGAGTATACTGGGCGCTGCTTTAGACGATCTTCTGCAACCTTCCTTGCAGATGCAGGAGCCACCATATTGATGCTCAAGAGACACGGAGATTGGCGTTCACCTTCTATGGCAGAGAGGTGCATAGACAATTGCATACAAAATAAGCAGAAGATAGCAAGGAAAATTCTCGGGGAGAAAGGAAATACCACTTTCATTCCAAAAATTCAGTGCACCAGCAGCACCGGGACGCAGGTGTTATATTCTTCCAATATTGAAGTTAAATATACAAAGTGAAGACAAAAATAAATATATATTCATATGAAAGATTGTGTTATTAATATTTATAATAAATAAACAATTTAAAATTCAGTTATGTTATTTTACTTTTACGCACATGTGCACTTATGCGGATAGTTTTCGGTGACACACACTGAATGTTTTTAACATTAAATTATGTTAACCCGAGACCGAAAATTACTATTTCCTGTACAGCGATGTCCCTAATAGAGTATATCTAAACTAGTTCCAACAACGCTTTCTACGGTCGGGGTTAGAATAGCCAAATGGGAAGGCAGCGAAATCTTGTTAAATATAATATCGAAAAAGTAAAAAGGCGCTCGACGATTGTTGTTTGCTCATTTGCATTATGCATTACGTGCAGCGGCAAACGTTTTCGTAAATTTCAACCTGCACGTTTTCTATTCCATCTGGTCACGGCGGCGTTATCTTTTGCCGGGGAGCTTAATGGATCCTCCTTTCTGGAAAACACAAATTGCACCGGGTACTGTACTTCACTAACCGTATTTTTACGAGTTTCGTTTACAAATATACAGGGTGTAACATTAACGTAACATATTTTGGTTGGTGTCAGTCCAAAGTTATTATTAAGCATATCCAGTATTCAGTGAAAATTGTAGTATAGGAATGATGTGTAACAAAGTGCTTTAGAGTATAAGTCTTTGATAATTAGTGGTCAGTGATGAATACATGTCGTATTGAATTCGTAAGTTATTGGCAGCAGCTATGATACGTTTGCGTAAATCATCAATAGTGTCGAAAAAAGAAATACAAAGGATTTAAATTCAGTAGATCGTGGCGGCCACAGTTTCGGTTCTCCTCGTGAAATCCCTTGGTATTAATGCTTGAACACGCTATACATAATACGGATATAATTGAACCTCGTGTATGATACACCACACTGCTGCAATACGCCGTGGACGACCTAGACCTGCATATCGTCCACGATGCGGTTGCAAATTTCCCGTGTCATATCCGTATTGCACTACACTTGCACTCACTGTACACCGCGGTAAAAGTAGCTGCATGTGGCACATGTTTACCGAGATATGGTTGTGCTAAAGCATTTTCACTTCACTATAAATTAAAATGATATCCATTAACTCCGAATTGCTATACATGTAAGCCATCTTTGACACTTGAAAAACTAATGTAAACAACAACAACAACAAAAATGTTAGTACTATAAGTAATCGGATTTCAATATTCGGGATCGCCTGGCTAGAAACTACAGTAGGCCAGCGATGTAAAAGTTAAAAGAAACTTCAATTACTTTTTTCTCGGAAACTGCACGGATTTTACAAAAAAATGTTTAAGATATTTACTCCATTTTTAATGACGTATATATTCCTATTTTTTTTTAGATGTGTGAAGTAGTGTAAAACGGAATTTCAGGAAAAAACTACTCTGCGTTCTAATGCCCCGACCAACATTGAATTACACCTGAAAAACGTATAGCAAATATTTAAAGTCACTCTTTGGTTATCTTACCTATGGCATATTGATGAGAACTAATAAGCGCGAAACCGGTACGAGGTGGTCTGGTGGGCCTACGTGCAGTGCAACTTCCAGAAAAAATTGCAGACTGTAAAGCGGCTTTAAAGAATGCATATCAGCAACAGCATCAGCAAGAGGATCTTCGGAAAGAGTGTCCCGTATATCGCTCCGGATTTAACAATCCAAGAAATGTAGGAATTTCTGAAAGCTGAACAGTAGGAATCGTAGAAAAACTGAATTTATATTAGCTTAATACCTTTACAATACAGTAAAAAAACTCAAGGATATCAAAGGGTACAAAAACCAAAATACTTTTGTTTGAACAATTTTGTTATAGAGTTTATAATTTAATTCATTAGACATATTTCGCTTCAATTACCGCATGAAAAAATGAATGCTAGAAAACTAGTTCTGTAATAGCAACGTTGCCATATTGTAATGTGTATAATTCCTTAATAATAATTATACTAATATAATAATATCTCTACCCCTCATTCTAATCACAGGGAATAGCCCAGAAGTCGGAGACTTGTGCGGGAGAGGGGGCGGCATATTATTATTAAGCAGGCTGCATTTGCGCCCAGGAACGACTTACTTTGTTAGACCCTAACCACATTCACTGCAGGAATGAGGTAAACCTGGAAAACCTCATTAATTAGGGGGGTAGTCAAATATCAACCGGTATCAATCTCTCACATTGACCCAAGCTAACATTATTCCACCCTACCATACCCGCAGAGAGGGTGCCAATCCTCTTCACGAATATAGCTTATATACGGTCTACCGGCAGCTGGGCGCGAACCAACTCCGATCTAGTCACCTCTATTCAAGTACTGACGCCTTAAACCGCGCGACCACTGACCGACCAAATAATAATGTGTTAATATGTCCTAATGTTTTCGTGTACTTATATATATGTATTCGTATTTTTCCGACTATTTTAGTTATGAATCATTTCATTTATCTGTCAAAAGCTTGAATTATAGTTCGTTATTGACTTTATATAATTTTAATAGTAATAAAATATTTCTACGAGTTATTTTATGTAAGGTAAAGTTTTATATTTAAATGCACAATATTTCCCACGGGTCACAACTCTCTTGGGTACCTCCACTGTAGAAATGCACCGCAATTTGAATTTTTATCGCGTGTTTTCGCTTTTTGTGAAATAATCCCAACAGTATCCATAACTGCTCCCGACTCCTCGGGTATTTCTAATACAAAGCTAATATCGGAGTTTCAGGACTTTCGTATCCTTTCCTTTTCGGTATATCGAACATATTAGGATTGTTTGTTGATTCAAAACGAACTAAATAAAATTTTCTTTTGTATTTATCAATTCCATCCCTTTGTTTGTCAGACACGTTGTTTGTGTATGTAACATTTTTCTAAATCCAAAAAGGATTTTCTGAGCTTTACTGTTCTCGGCTTGTACAAATAAAAACAAGATTCTGCGATAAAGGAATAAAGACAAAGCTGAAATCGCATCTTGGAAAATGTTAAGGTTGCCAGCAACTGAAATTTTTAGTATTCTGTTATGCTGGAAATCGGTAATAATTACCAATTATGAATAAAGCACTGACATTTTTGATATTATCGGTGGTAATCCTTTGTTCATTTAACATCAAAGGCATCCCAAGGAAGCCTCAAACTTTATTGAAAATGTAAATGGGTAGCAAGTGTGGAAAATTTATTGCTTAATAAAAGCAAATAAAGCATTCATTGGCTTACAATTTTATAGTTATTAAATAAGCATAAACAAAATTCCTCTTTTGATTTTGTAGAATCTATAACAACTCAAGCTATACCAGATGAGTATATATTATTATCACTAGATGTACAATCATTATTCACAAATATACCTATTGATTTAATCATTAAATTAATTAAAATAAAATGGAAGTTAATAGAACCACAAATTAACAAAACAGAGTTTTCTAGAATTTTGTATAGTTAGTATTAGTAGTAGTAGTAGTAGTGTTTATTGTTTCACTTATTTTACATTAATAGAGGAATAATATATTGCTATTGCTTGTAAATCACATGTCAAATGCAAAAAAATAAACGGGAAAAATCACAAAGATCGAAATCACGCGTGGTTATACTATTCCTATGTTACAAAGTTATTAATTTACCGGATCAGTACTGCCTACCTAATATGAATGAAAACTTAAATTTACTATTATAGTCTACAACTTAAATGTATTATACTCTAACAAACGAGAAAACGAGATAATGAGAGCAATTATTTTAACTTTAACAATCAATTTTATGCACAAACTTACGGTCTAAGAATGGGAAATTTTCTTTCTCCCATATTTGCAGATATTGTTATGCAAGAGGTACAAAATAAATGTTCAGCAAATAAACTTTACTTCACTGTTTTTCAAAAAATATGTAGATGATATTATTACATGTACACATAAAGACAATGTAAACTTCTTATTGGATACATTCAATTCTTTTCATGGCAGGTTAACTTTCTCAATAGAAATAGAAAAACACAACAAAATATCATTTTTAGATGTATTGCTAATCAAGAATTATAATCCAATTAAAACAAACTGGTACCAAAAATGTACTTACTCCAAGCGACTTCTAAATTATTATTCAGAGCATCCTATATCTATGAAAATCAAAATTATAAACAAGTTGAGACACAGAGCTCTAAGTTTATCTCATGAAGGTTACCATCATCATAATATAAGTTATATTGTATGTTTGAAATAAATATTATTAAAAAATAATTATCCTTAAATAATAAATTTTTAAGAAATGATCTTATAAAAACGGCGAACGATGAGAGTGGAAAGTTTTTAAAAATCTCTTATGTTAGCGGTTTCTCACAGAGGTTAGCAAAAGCTTTAAAAAATTAAAAAATAAAAGTAATATCAAAAAATCAAAATACAGTTAAAAAATATTTGTACAAAAATGTAAAAACAAAAACTTCAATTGAAATGCAGTCAAACGTTATCTATAGAATACCTTGCAAGGAATGTAACAACTGTATATAGGTCAAACCGGGAGATATTTAGGGACTCATGTAAATGAACATAAACGAGTCTGTATAAAATAAATATATTAAATCCATTAAAAAACAAAAAAGGCAATTCAACTACGCTTGCTGAACATTGTTACAATACATTACATAACTTTAAAATTGAATCAACACAAATTATAAGCAAGCAAAATAATCTTAAAAAGTGACTATTAGATGAAATGATATCAATAAGAAAGGGAGAGCATACTGTAAATAAAAGATCAGACATCGAAACACTTAGCAAATCGTATTTTAATTTAATAGGAATAATAAGAAACACAATTGTAATATAGGTAGATCGTAATAAGTTTTATAATTAAATGTTTTAATTAATTTTAAATTTTATCGATTATTAAAAAAATGCTTTTTCTCATAAATATATTTATATTTTGAATTTCAAATATTTTAGATGATAATATCGATTTTCTCCTTTTTTTACTAAATTTTATCAACATCGTAGTATCCTAGTGTCCTGAAGATGTAGCAATAAAAGCGACAAAACGTCGACAATTGAAAAAAATTGTGTTTTCTTTAAATTTTGACCTTATTTCCCACCATTGGCCACCAAAAATTTATATTTAGAAACACTTGATTTTTTCTAACATTATGGCATTAAAAACTCTTTACTTATTCGTTTTAAACTTGAGTGCGGTTCACTGATTTGGTCGCCTGTTTAAAAAAATCGTGTGCATGCTCTAGAAAAAAATCAGCATATATTTGCCAAGTCACTTATATTTGAAGTTGATGGTACTCATCCATTCCAAGGAATTGCACAAAAGTTACTGCTATATAGATTTGATATTCAGTAAGTGGATTTTGGACGGATCGTTAATGGCCTAGTATTTGTTGTTAAAATAGTGTCCAATGACATTGATTCCCCTTCACATAGTTTGTCAAATAGCACCAATGGGTATTATTTGACAAACCATTGTTAACTTGCTTATTAGTATTACATATTTATATATTATTAATTTTACCTACATTAACGATTTCAATGAATATTCCTATGACAATTTTGACATGGAAAAATTCATAACTACAGAGCCCTGAAGAAGGCTTCAATATAAGCCGAAACGTTGGTAGTATGTAGAAATCTAATTTTTCTTTTCTTTACTATTACCAGACCTATCACCAGACGAATTACAAAACTTATTATTATTTAAAAATTATTACAAATGTTCGGTTTTGGCGTAAAACACTCTGTATGGTAAATTACAAAAAATACGTATAGTTTTATCTTTTATCTCGTTTAAACATACGTCCAAAGCAATAGGCGAGGTTGGCTCGAGTTGATAAAAGCAGTACTCCAAGTAAAATATTTAAAAGTCGTAAACGACGACTTACGAAATCACACTGAAAGAGGTTCTCCTAATGTTTTATACCATCTACTTAGAAGATATGCAAATATGGCTCTTGTCATGGTGGAAAGCACAAAGCGACAAACGACATTAAATGGCACTAAGGGATAATACGTTCCGAGATTATCTGAGAATATATAAGGATGGGGCTTTACAAATCATATGAGTACGAATGGAAAATGGAAATGTCCGAGCCTGAATTGAAGTTATAATACAAGTCGAAATAATCTGGGCGAGCAATCGTTAACGTGTCATTTAGAGCCAGAGTCGGATTTAATCACGGCACAAATAGAGAGCCGGTGCATTGAAAGGAGAGATACGTTCGTGGGACAAAGTAGAGGTAGTTATTTACTTTGTAGACGCGAACTTAATTGTGCTAGGATGATTTTGTCCTATAATTACCAGACAGGACATCCACGTAAATTTAAAAAATGATGTTAGTTCAGAAGATTAATTTTTTGTTGATCATCATTTACAACACAGTATAGCCGAAGAGTTGACTGGTAAGTTAAGGGGTTTACTTCACATTTTGAGAACCAGATGTATCACTCAAGCGACGGAAAAAAAGAAGAACCCCTTATTTATGTTCAAGCTTTCGAAGCCTTTATTGCTTCTTTATCAGGAAATTACAATAAAATATTGTCACGGAAGCTCACCTACCTTTTTAGTTTGTTAATTATGTTCCTGTTTGCGATAAAGAATAAATGAAAAGTAGCCAGGATGAAATGAAGACTAACCAATACGAAATGATTAAAGATATAATGGATGATTTAAAAAAGTAAATGACAGTCAAGAGGAAGTGAATAATAGTTTAGAAGTTATGAAAAATAATCATAAAGAGTTAATAAATGAAAACCAGTTTACAAGAAAACAATAAGAAGTTAGAAGAGACAATTAAAGATACATTCAATGAATTTGAGAAAACTGTTGAAGACTAAATCAATCATTGAGAAGTGAGGTACAAAATAAAGTCCAAGTCGTGGAAGAGATTGTTAGTATGTTACATAATTAAATAACCAAAGTCGTAGAAGAAAGCTTAGTAAAATTAGAACATGAGGTTACAAATCTAAAATCCCAGTTGCCCGCGAAGGAGCTCATTAAGACTAAAAGTAATTTTTTTCCATCGTCAAGGGTTAGGCCATCAACATTTGGTGGAAAGGTGTACTTACCTTAAACAATTTCAAGCAGCTGCCTTGGCAAACAACTGGTCAGAATAAGAAAAGGCTACATCACTAATAGGTGCTCTTCAGGTGAAGCTATGGAGATTTTAAGAACACTAGCTGAGAATAAACAAAATACTATCAAACATTGGAGAGTGTCTTTGAAATGAGGTATGGTGAAGCCCATCCACAACACGTTTACCAAGCACAACTGAAAGGTCGAAGACAATGTTTCGAAGCAAATCTGCAGCAATTTAATACAAATATAGCACCTATGGTGAAGCTAGCTAGCCTACTCCACCACACCGACAGAATTGCAAAACTGTCACCAATGAGACAAAAGTTGTATTCGAGTGACGGAAACTACAAAGTAAAGATTTGGCAATTGTAAATTTGTTTGAAGTATATTCGTTGTGTAATCAACTAGTGACAATAAAGTTTTTCTTTCTATGTGACGGAATTCAAGGCTGCGTCAACGTAGAAGTTACAATACATTTGTCGATCAAATTTGCTATATGGGTATTTTGATGGGTGCTGAATAGCCTGGTAATATTATCTTCTTGATAAAAAATGCATAATACCGTTTTCTCGAAAAACGGTACTTTTAAAAAATCGTAGTAGGCCAGGATTTTGCCACGTCAATAAAATGGTTACTCCAATATAACCCTTCAGGGTACTAATTGTAAAAAAGTGACTTGCGGAAATTTCAGAGCCTTCTCACATTCCTAGAAGTGTTAACCTGAAAAACGGGGCACACTGTAGCTAAGTAAGAGGGTTAAATAGTCATATTTTATTGCCAAAACTACGCAGTTAACGGGATGATTTGCTTTTTTGTTACACTTATACCATGGATTTTCATGAAAATACGACGTACCGATTTTCCAAAACACTGCGTTTTAGGTTCGATCTATTATTCTTAATAATTATTTCCGTTAACGGCACAACTTCATTGCAGCGAGTTAGACAATAAGTAGGTACGTATTACGAGTCACACACCCTCCACTCTCCAGTCACACATGACTAACGTCAGGTCGGGGCAACCTACAAAGAGGTTCGCCGGCGAGTTCAAATAATGTCATTGTGAAAAGTTGTAAGTTTAGAGTTGACTCGCGTTGCGGTTAACATGCGCCATTGCATGTGACATTTTATACCTGAGGCCCCATTTCGTTGGATTCGTTTCGTGAAACTTAGTTGACACTACTTTAGAGATTGTATCTCCGAAATGAATAATAGAAAAGTTCCCCGAAGATTTTCCAGATATATCGGACGTATTAGTGACGTACCGACGTTGGCATGACAAAGTGCACGACGAGGTCGTCTGAACTTGATGAGAGATGTCTGCGGCGATGAATTCTGGAGTGTAATTTATATCGGCCGCCGGATCCTCATTTATTTATCTGTCTCGCTGCAGGTGTACTTATTGATAAATTACTGGGTCCTGGTGCCTTGCTTTCTGACAAGTATCGACATTTTTGTGTAAAAAAATCTTCGGTATTACCTATATCAATTCCAAAGAATACTTGATGGCATTTGCTGAAATAAACACGGCGCTTCTGTATATTCAAGCTCATCACTTTACAGTCTTCATTTCAGAAATATTGTCGACGTCGTTTCTTATTTGGACACCTGTTATACAGGGTTTACTACGACCATGACAACAATTTTAACCACATGATCAGGGAAGCCAAAAGTTAAAACATGGAGCAAAACCTTCATTTCCTCCAGAAAATCAGCGCCTACCACAATCATTGTCCGAGATGGCTTAGATATACTAACTACCATGCGATCATTTTTTACAGCATTGTCAAATGTAGAAAAAACGAAAATAACCATTTTTATTAATAATAATATCTAAATACGTGATAAATAACAGTTAATTCGGTTAGCTGCAGTGTTTTGCATTCGTTCTTCGTTCCATCATTGCACACTGCCAAAACTACATTTTGATACATTAATGGTCGGTCAAAATTATCCATTAACAAAATACCCATTTAATCTAAAATAATTTAAATTTAAAGGCAAAGAATACCGACTAATAGAAAACCCGTAATGCACCTGCGGCAGTCTTTAACTATAAAATCTTGTACGATTGCCGTAGCTTCTTTGGGACCTGAACTCTAGAAAACATAAACAGCACATAGTATGGGGTGAACTATGTATAGGGAAATATCTGTACCCGACAAAAGTTCCTTTAATTAATTATTATTAAATCTAAAAGTTAGTGATTTGACTAATAACGTGAAACTGAACCATAACCGAGAATTTTGCATTGCTAGTTGCAGGTTCTCCAAATAACAAACAACGCTGGTCAAAACGTAAAATATTATTGTAGGGGTCAAGGGTCAAGAATTTTTACAGAACACTGTAAACGTATCGGGATGTTATAGGTTAAACTAACACTAATTATGTTATGTAAACATGTCGATTATTGTTAATATTGTTAGTAGTAACATAATTTAATTCCTCAACACACAAAAAATTTAGACAGATGACGACTGTATCAAATTCTATCAAAATTAAAATTTTGCATACGGTGATTAGTTTGAAATATTTTTTCAGTAGATGCCTTCGCAAATTTAATTTTTCGTGTACTTTTTGTATATTTACAAATAACTCGTATGCAATTGACGGATAAGGTTCTGATTTATTGGAAGTGTGACAAGTGCATATTGTCGTATGGTAGTGTTAATACCAAACACCTTTTCCGAGCAGAAAAAATATTCTGAATCCTCTTTGAATCACATTGAACAAGTGCTGTAATGGATTATTAGCGACAAACGCTATAGCTTAACACATGAACATTTGCATCAGTTGCTGGTTATTCAATTCTATTCCATTCCAAGAAGAGAATAGTTATGTGTTTTGTAAACTAATGAAAAAACAAGGACAAAGCCGTTTGAAATTTGGTGATTGCTGAATTGGATTCTCTGGAGGGCTATTTCTGTAAAGACAGTCTAAAATTAAATAAAGAAAAAGTACAAACAATCAACTTTACATACCAAAAAATGAAAATGAGATTATACTTAATAGTGGCAATGATGTCATAAGATCAGCAAATAGTACTTCTTTCTTGGGGATAAAGATTGATTCGCGATTGAACTGGAAAACCCATATAGATCATGTCGACCAAAAGGTCGCTAAATACAGCTATGCTCTTAAAGTGATAGCTCAAAATATTGATATACCCATAGCATTTATGGCATACTGTGCACATGTCTAGTCCCAAATAAAATATAGAATAGTTTTCTGGAGAAACTTCAGTGATGCTGTCAGAGTATTTGTGCTACAAATATAGTAAAATATAGTTATATTCAAAAGAATGTTCTATATTCATTGCTTAGGATTTATAATAAATTACCTACAAGTATTAGAAACGTATCCGATAAAGATATTAAGATTGAATTAAATCAAATTCTCATAAAAAGTTTATTATACGATAGACGGATTTCTGGAAGATAATAATAATATAGTTAATGTATTATACTCGTACTGCGTATGTGTATGTGTGATTTATGTGTAACATGTACTATTTTTCTATTTTTCGCTTATTTGTAGTTAATTAGTATGTATTTTATTCTATTTTAATTCTATTTTTATCCTATAAATTGTTTATTGACGAGTTCTACACCTAAAAGTATATTTATAATTGATACAACGTGAAATAATAAAGATTTTACTTTATATTATTTGTATTATTCTCTTGTTGCCTAGAGCAAATACTTTGTATATTTTGGCACCACTAACCAAACCAAACAAAACAAAATGCTTATAGAACCGATGCTAAACATACAGGAAACATTGTTGCGTAAGAGCACACATAATTCAGTAATCTATGGACAAACAATACGAATTAGGACGTTCCGTAAGAATTCTCAGCTAATGCATGGAACCAATTGGATTCCCAGCAGAACTTAAGCCCGCTTTTGTCGTAATATCTCCAGCGGATTGGCCAACTATGCGGAGGTACTCATACATAAGATGCAAATGAGTAAAGACAATGGCATGCATCGCGTCTGTTTGCCTTTCGTGTGCTTGAAACCAAGTAATCGAATCAGAGAGTTGCCGGAGGAACACGCGCCGAGATCCGGGCTTACGAAAACTTTGGTTCAACGATGGACTCGCGTCAAGAGTGATGTCAGGACGGATGCTGTTTCCCCCAGATATTATCCTTATTCTGGCGTCCGGCAACATACTGGGCTATTTGGCCGTAGATTACCGTGGGATTCCCCCTGGGGTTCACCGGTAAGGGCAGAGGCGGAGAGATAAGTCTCTGAAAATGATATTCAGCTACTTCGTTATTTATTCCAACAGGAATAAATAAAAATGCAATAATGAAAGAAAGAAAATAAAATATAACATCAATCAATAAAATAAATTATAGTTAATAAGTAAAATAACACACATAATCAAGCAAACAAGGTTATCGAAGTGCGTGAATGCGAAATATAACTACAAACAACGATTAAACTATCATTATAGACATGGGCACATACCACAAGAGTTTGAAAATGCAGGGCTTGATATTTTAGCGGTGTCGGAAACAAAGAAAAAGAGTAAAGGGGTAATAGATAGATCATTTGTTGATGTATAATGGAATAGAAAGCAATAAAAGAGCAGCAGCAGGTGTTGGATGTACCATTCATTAAAAATTAGTGCAAAGTGTTAGTAAATGGGAAGCACATACAAAAAGAACTTTAACAGTAGAGATAAAGAAAAATGATGGAAAGCAAATGACGGTGATATGCGTGTATGGACCAGTATGAAGATGAAACAGTGGAAATGAAAGAGACATTTTGGAGAGAGTAAAGGAACATTATATATGGTCGGTCAGTGGTCGCGCGGTTTAAGGCGTTAGTACTTAAATCGAGGTGACTAGACGGAGTTGGTTCGAGCCCAGCTGCCGGTAGACCGTATATAAGCTATATTCGTGGAGAGGATTGGCACCCTCTCTGTGGGTATGGTAGGGTGGAATAATGTTAGCTTGGGTCAATGTGAGAGATTGATGTCGGTTGATATTTGACCACCCCCCTAATTAATGAGGTTTTCCAGGTTTTCCTCATTCCTGCACTGAATAGTGGTTAGGGCCTACCAACGTAAGTCGTTCCTGGGCGCAAATGCGGCCTGCTTAATAATAATATGCCGCCCCCTCTCCCGCACAAGTCTCCGACTTCTGGGCTAATCCCTGTGATTAGAATGAGGGGTAGAGATATTATTATTATTATTATATATTAGGACATTTTAACAGTAGAGTGGCTAAAAGAGATGATAAGTCTAATACAGTAATATGTCAACATGGAGAAAACAAAAGAAATAATAATGGAAGGAGAATGTTGGATTATTGCCAATTAAATAACTTGTTTACAACAAATACTGTCTACGAACACAAAGGATATACATAGATACACACGTGTAGAACCAAACAGAGTAGAAAAATCAATAATTGGTTATGTCCTAACACAGAGAGAAAATAGAAAACAGATTATGGACACGAGAGTTAAAAGAGGATCAGAAGTAAATAGCGACCACTATTTAGTTAGTTTAGTAACTAATATTAAGAATGAAAAAAAAAATCAAAACAGGGAATAAATAAGAAATTATATAATTTGAGACAACACGAAACAATAAAATCATACAAACTAGCAAACCCAAAAGTGAAAGAAAAATATAAAGAGTTGATAAATGTAGATATAGAAAAGATATTAGCAGACAATGAAAATGTTACAGCTAACCAATTATGGAAAAAGTTTAAATAAATAATAATTGAATGTGCCAAGAAAACATGTGGAACAAGTAAAATAATTAACAACAAGAAACAAACAGTGTGGTAGAATGAAGAAATAACATAACAAGTTCAAATTAAAAAGAAAAAATGAAAAGATTACTTAAGAAAAAACAAACAAAGTCATGAAGAATAAAACTCGAATATAAACAACAAAGAAGTATTGTTAAAAATATGGTTTCTGCAGCTAAAGAGAAATCGTGGTCGGAATTTGGAATAAAAATGGAAGAGTATTGCTAGATTAATCAAAAATTGTTTTATAAAGTAATAAAAAATATTAGAAAAGGAAAAACAATTCAAATAAACTCAATAAAGAACGTACATGGACATATTTTGACAGACTAAGTGGATATAATGAAAAGTTGGAAAGAATATTTTAAAGAATTGCTACAAAGAGAAGAGATAAATGAAATACAAGAAATAAACAATAACGACATAAAAGAGAGAGAAAATGAAGCAATAAACATGCAAGAAATGACTCAAGCTTTACGAAAACTAAAGAATGGAAAAGCGCCGGACCTCAGAAATGCTCTTAAAAACATGGGAAGAAATGGGATGAGAATATTAATGGAAATAGTTAATAAAATCTGGAACAAAGAAGGTGTACCAACAGATTGAGAAATAGTACCTACTTATATTCAAAAAAAGATATCAGAAAAACTGCAATAATTATAGAGAAATAATGTTGTTGAGTGCAGGAATGAAATTATATGAGCAAATTCTGAATGAAAACTTTTTATATATTGATTGCAACCTTGTTAATTGCATAGCCGGATTTTTAGTATCAAAAAACGAACATACAGTGCTTTCGAAATGTAACGAATAAATTCATTATTTTTGAAATTGAGAAGTTTTCGGATAAATTCCCTGGCACATTCATTTTGTTTTTAAAAAGGCACTTTTTGACATACCACCTACATTTGTGACGTCATCGTTGTTCGAGATATGACGTCATCGACAATTTTTTTAAATGGCAACCCCCTATTTTGACCATGCCTTTTGAAAGAGCGTGTCATTCTACATACAAACATCATGAAATATTATGGTGTTACATAACAAACATTTCATGAAAATAATGTTTGAAGATTTTAAAATTCAATTTTCACAATACTGAAAATGATTATGTAAAAAATCGACTAAATGTTTAAATTGTGCACCGTTGGCTGCCTGACAGTAGCCAAGACGATTAATAAATTCTTTTTGAACATTATCAATAACTTTAGGAGGTATACCATGTATCTCGTGACGAATTCTTGCTTTTAAATCTTCTAAATTAATCGGTCTACGAGTAGTAACGTATACTTTGCTTTTTAAGTATTCCCACAAGAAATAATTTAGGGGTGTCAAATCAGGCGATCTGGCTGGCCACTCAATCGGCCCCCTTCTAAAAAAATTGTCGATGCCGTCATATCTTGAACAAAGATGACGTCACAAATATGGGTCGTATGTCAAAAAGTGCTTTTTTTAAACACAAAATCGACGTGCCAGGGGATTTTTTCGAAAACTCCTCAATTTAAATGAATGAATGAATGAATGAAATGAATTTATTCGTTACTTTTCGAAAGAACTGTATAACTTCACTTATAAGAACTGTTGGAAAATTGATTATGATTAACTTAAATAGCTTTACAACATAGACAGTAAAAAAAATTCATATATTTTCTATACTGGGCAGTTTTCCATTACTATACGAAACGCTCTTTATCATTTCCTCATTTAACATGCATTCAAGTCTTGAAGTTGAGCGGGATGAAACGCAAAATAAATTAATACAACATGTTGTACAGTAGCCGGATATAATAATACTTTAACATTGTAGTACACTGATCTAACTTAAGTTTGTTAACAAAGTGCCAATCCACTTAGGGGCCTCAACTTCAGGTTTGCTTTGAAGTTGTAACACTATCTACAAGAGAGTTAAACGGATTGTGCGCTAAATATGAACTTCATTAGCTTTTGCCAGGTTGTGAACTATGCCACTGAACCTAAAGTAGGTACGATAATTCCTGTAACATATTCAGTGCCCCTATGAACCAACAAGTGATTAGAAGTCTTATGGTTACAGCCCGGTTATCTTTAATATATACAGGGTGCACATTAAATATGTACAACTGTGAAGCATACTGTAAAAAATATGCATTTTAACATAATAGTTATTTATGACATACCTAAGTACTAAAGGATAAAGTTGCGATAATATTCGGTGTATTTGAAGCCTGTCGTTGCGAAGAACTGTACAACTTGGTTTTCAATAACATCCAAGGTTTGGGAACTTCACTAGTTGTGCATATATTAGACACAAACATTAGTGTGCAACGAACTTTCGATATTACTCGTACATTATATTTGAACTATTATAAAAAGTACATAGCCGTTCGTCCAGCGAATTATTCAAAAATGTTCATAAAATACATCAAGATCAAATGACACGACACCAGTTGGAATCAACACATTTGGTAAGATGCCTGCTAAATTGCTGAATTGAGCAGGCATCTTAAAATAGTGCTTATTTTTTTATTGGTATGACTAATTTTAAACAAAATAGTGTATGAAACTCGTATTCAGCAGCTATTAAGACAGTGGTAATTTTAATACTCATTTATACCAACGTTCATTACACTCATTAAATGCTTATTGAATAATATACTATTTGAGAATAAGTATCTGATAAGAAAAAATACTTGACAACTTTCGAAAAATCCACGGAAGATGCGAAGAACAACCTCTTTTATTTTCAGAATAAGAAATTCTGGAAATACAAATGTTTCTATTCATGCTATGTATATTAATAAAGCCAATACCAGTAACGCAAACGTGCTGTAATTCAAAATTTCCTGGCAATAATATTTTGCTAATGCGGTGCAGGTAACCTGATTAAGTAAATTAAGCAATAATGTCGTACATGACAAACACGAGCTCAACACCGCACAAGTGGTCGGCAAGCCTACGGGCACAAATGAATTCCAGCCCTTTGGAGTTGAATTGGAATTTCCAACAGTCCGGCTAACGCTATAATAAACATGCAAACAACCATATATAGTGGACCAAAAACGTTTACGTTCTGTCCTCAGCGGCTGCGACATGTGCGGTAATAATCGATTAATAATGATAATGAAGTATAAATACTTTGCAATAATTCACATTGTCATAATTTGTGTAAATGATTGATAGTTAAATCATAGCTCCTGTAAATCCGTAAGTAACTTTAATAGATAATAATAATAATATCTCTACCCCTCATTCTAATCACGAGGATTAGCCCAAAAGTCAGGGAGGGTTGTGAGGAAGAGGGGGCGGCATTATTATTATGCAGACCGTATTTGCGCCCAGGAACAATTGACGCTGGTAGGCCCTTAACATGATTTAGTGCATCAGGAATGAGGGAAACCTGGGAACCTCATTAGTTAGGGGGTGATCAAATGTCGATCAACCTCTCACATTCACCCAAACCAACATTTTTGCACCTTACAATACCCACGGAAAGGGTCCCTAGCCTCTCCGCAAATATATCAGGTCTACAGTCTACCTGATGCAGGATTCAAACCTGCCACCAAACGATTATTATTAAATATCGGAGATTATTCAAGAAGTAATGCTCAGTTTTGTGAGTATGGCAGTAACGTCGTATTATTGAAACTAAAGGTTCATACCATGCAGTTTGGACCACAAATCTATTATCTTTTGCCATTAACAGTTAAAGCATTTTCGTAATATACTTTAACAAGTTGTGCACGCTGTGGGGTAGGATCATGAAATCTTTCAGGATCATTTGACATAATTAACAATAAACAAGTGCCAAATATCATACTAATATCACTGTAAATATGGGCACTAGATACAGAAGAAAATAGAACGTTATTCCTTATTAGAAAAATTATTTATACAGAAAAAAATCAGTTTTGAATTAACAATAATATTTATTTGGCGGTATGTTTAAGCACATACAATTTTGAAATAGGTAACTTATTCAGTAAGGTCGAGATTATTTATTTATGCAATGCAATTTTACATAGTTCAAGGTTATAATATACTTGTATGTACGATTGGTTGAAGAAGATTTATTCTACCAGATAAAAGATATGTATTTTTTCTAATGAGATAAATCTAACTCGTGTATAAAATACCACATTTTAAAGAAACCCAACGTTTCTTGCGAAAAGCTCTCCCTTCACATATTTGTTAATTAAATATTTAATTTAATTTAGTATTTTGACACAATGACCAGCAAAATAATTATAATCTCTTCAAAAAGACGGATTTTATGTAACTAGAGAATAATTGTAATGTGTAGAAACATATTATAAACATTTTTTAGGATTTTTTATTACTGTTTACCTTGTCGTAAGTAATGTTTACAAAGTTAGCTACTTTTTTGATTTTTTTGATATACTGATATTGATTATTTCTTAATAATCACAACACACAAGAAAAAATAAAAGTTCTGTGCCCGAGCTCCGACCTATGGTTCCCCATTTATCTTTGGCTCCCAAAACCGATCCCGGGGTCGGTATAGCCCAGACGTTTATTTTTTTTATGTCTTTATTCACTGCGCAATGCTACATGAAGACATTCCTTAGTGTCTTTGGTTAAACAAAAAGAGATGGAGTTGGTCTGGGTTCCGGGTCACAAAAGAAGACGTCATAGTTTTCTCGACAATCCCAATAAATCTAGGAAGGTGTGGCTGCTGAACCTCAAGTGAAGGTCTCTAAATCAAATGGTGGGGGTCCCGATATGCCACTGCAGATTCAGAAGGCATTTAGGCTTGATAGGGATAGAAACGGATCCTTTATGCCTAGAATGCAAATAAGGGACGGACACGCTCATCCACTTTCTATGTCACTGCACGGCTTTTGGGAGACAAAGACACGATTTTTGGCTCCAATGAGCTGCAAAAAGAAGAGGTGAGACTCTATGATGGACTAAGATCCTGGCGTTCATTAGGGCGTCGGGTAGGTTCGAGGAGGGCCAAAGACAGATATTTGAGAGGCGATGGGATGGTGGAGGGCAAAATGGGTCTACCCGTGGTCTAATTACCAGGCTGTTGCTGTACTATTATTTACTACTACTTTTGGATCAGGAGGAATACGGAACTTATTTATATGTATATTCTATATTGGACACAAAGAACTGGACTATTCTTTCAATTTGAGATCTGTTTATGATTGCACTGAAAGTATTATTTCCCTGTACAAAAACAGCTTATAATTAACGTATATACTTAATGTGCAATGAATAAGTCAGTAAAACTGAGCATGTTACATCTTGTAATTTTGCGACATTTAATGGTTGAGACCGTCAATTTTAGAAATTATATTAGATCATAATATGCGTGCTTATTGGGTTAATAGTTATATTATATTAACAAATTATCAGTATTAAATACTAAAAATTGGTTGTGTTAAGATCTGTTTACTATGTTATTTCATCATGAAGTTGCCGTATCTCATTTATTTGCCTATAATATTATCTCTGTATTCCTAACTGGAACAAATAAATCTCTCGATCGGGATATAATGTGGTGTATCGAAATTGATTGCGACAGCCATTATTTGTTTCTACTTTTGCCGTCTTCTAGAAAAAAGGCACGTAGATCATTTGTAACGATTTTCTATAATCCGAAAAATTTGCCGGCACCCTTCACAGATAGCTTCACTAGCTGATTGTAATTACTATAATATATCGTATCTGCCATCTTTTTGCGTTTGCAAACGTATTTATTTTCAGAATGTTCCAGTCCGCTATATATCTGTCTCTCCTTCAGGCTACGTTTTAAACAGAGGGACTGTGGATCCAGGTCGTGGATCTGTCAACGGATTGCCTAGCCTCTGGCTAGAGTTATTTCGTGAAATTCCAGCCGCATGAAAATATTTTCAGGACATTATAACCTACTTTTTATTGATATTTTGTAGAGAACAATATTTGCCCACAACAAAGGATAGGTATAGCAAAGCTTTAATTAACTTATTTTGGTTCAGAAATTGCGAGTAGAGAAATATCTTTGTTAGAAATTGAGGCAATGGAAGGTTTTCATCTGTTTTTTTCTATTGGTTTTAGTTGCTTTACTCATATACAGATTCAGAAATCAGAATGAAATAGGTACAATCTATTGCAATAATAATGATACTACCTAAAACCACTTTTTCTACTGGAAGCTCTAAGCAAAATTTTAACAGATTTTTATTGGCGAGTATCATGACAGGTGACGAAATATGAAATTTTTATGATCTAGAGGTTAGAACTGTGATTATAATAGAGAACCGAAAAAGCTGTTCATTATAAATTTGTCCATAAAGTTAAATAATCAATCGTTCTTATTATCTTGAGGTTTTAAAACGAGAATGTTCAAAGAAAGAAACTTGAACTACAATATTCCCATTCGTTTGGCATTTTTTTGCACACGAAGTGATATGACAGTTCTATCTAAACCCCCACATCTCCGTTTTTTTCACGCTTACAAAGTTTTTTTACTCCTCAAGATTTCCACACACATACAAGAATGTTATTGAAAGATCTGCTTATAATTTAAATATTAAGTTTTTGTTGCGTATTATTTAAGAAAGTTCAAGGCATTTACTTAACATCAAAATTTTTATTGGACGCGCTAGTTAATATACCAGTTTTTTATATATTATAATGACAGATATAAGATATGTCAGTGAAAATACAATCTTCTAGTAATTACCTCTATTTAATACATAAGATGTTTCCATTTCTTTTAGTTCAAATTGTATATGTAAAAAGGTATACCCCTACGATAAGCACAAAATTAATATTTTTTAAATTTTCATTTAACAAACATTTTATAACATATAAGTTAACATATTGCATCATTTTTTTGCCTTGTAATTTTCTTGTACCGTTGAATAAATAATTAATAATAACTGAAGTAATAAAAAAGCATGAATCCATTCTAAAACAAACACTTTCTATAGTTTGCTGTTGTTCTTTTGGAGTACCGTAAAAATATCAAATTTTACAATTAGCCAACCCAAATTTTAATTCATGAAATTTATATAATTATTTTTTAAATTAAAACCTCGGATTTTTAGTATAAAATTTTTCTATAATTTAACTAGACTCAGAAAGAGTAACTAGAGTTAACTAGACTCGAAAGAGTAGAATTCTATTTTGTTATTGTTGCTGTTTTTTTATAGTACCATAAAGATATCTCATTTTATACTTAGCCAATCCCAGTTTTCATCAAAATTAGACAATTATTTTTCTAAGTTCTATTTTTGAACCTGCAGTCTTAGTTCAATTGAGCAATATTTCAGATTTTTAGTTCTAGACTTTAACTAATCTCAGAAACAAATAGAAAGAGTAGAATAGATTTGTTATTCAGATAGTGTTCATGTAAAATTGTAATACGGTGAGTACGAAAGAAGTAAAAGTAAATTAGTATATACTCGCGACAAGAATTCAGACGACTTACGTCATACGAACAAATGAACAATTCATTATATTTTTATCAAAATATTTAAGAAACTGCAACTGATAGCAATAAAACTATATACTACACTAAAAGTTTGCATCATATATTGCACTAAATTGCAATAAAACATTGTTTTTAACGCGACCAAATATCGAAAATTACGTTGACAATAAAAACAAATGTGTAACGTCAGCCATGACGTAAGACGTCTGAATTCTTGATTCGAGTATAGCAACAAGGCAGTATTATGAACATATTCTAGAAGTAAATCAAAGTAGGCGAATATTACACCCATTTTATAAAACTTTTGCACCACTCTAACATGCAAGGCGAAAAATACTAATGCAATGTGTCCATGACTTTATTCCTTTTTTTTTAAAATGTTGTAAACAAATGTTGCTAAGCAACAACACACATTTCCGAGACTTGATTACCGATTACATCGTCAGTTATCAATATGGAATACGCAAATGCAATTTTTTAAAACGGTCATTATTTTATTTTTAAGCATCCAGTCAACTACATATACATTGAACTAAAGTCATATAATTAAAATTATAGAACGAAATATGAAATGATTTTTCGCATTTTGACTGGTAATATGCTATTTTACTAAATTTAAAATCGTTTACTAAAGTGACATTTTACCACATGAAACGCGACTTTACTATATAATGATGTCACTGTTAATCAAAACAGTTTGGCAGAAAATTATGTAAATATTGGAAAAATTGTTAAACAGGGTGTTCCTAAAAGGTCTTTACAACGCTCGACTAGATACAATGCGGCTCAAAATAAGTCGAGTTACCTTAGTTCAAAGTTGCCCCGTTTAGGCGCTATACAACCCTGAAATTGCAATTTCGAAATCGTTTTTTGTTATAAATTTAAAACGCTTTATGCGATTTTGCTAAAATTTGGTAAGTTGACACCGTTCTATAGGACAATAAACCCCATATCAAAATTATGAGTGATATCATTCCATTGGCGTGGAACTTGGGTTGTTTAGTAATTACACCTTCGATAATTCTACGTCAATGGAAGAATTATTTTTCAGTATAAAATTTAGATTAAGTAAATTATTTACTACAAAAAAGGTACTCTCAGATAAGACTCGGTTACTCTAGTGGTTCATTCGAAATTTGTAATTTTAATCATTGGCAGCAAATTTGATTTAAAAATTAAATTAAGAAAAAATTATTCACAATTGTTTCTGATATTCTTGAAATAAAAATTAGACTTTTTAACAAACACGCTTATTCGTTTCCGCGCATTCCATATGGTTATTTTACAAGTTTCCAGGTACTTGCCTTTATGCAAATAATTTTGATTGTAAAAAATAGTATAAACAAATTTCGTAAGAAACACAGTTGTACTAAACTCATATAGCTTTTAAGTTACTGGTTCACTGCGCTTGTTCGTACTCAAACGCAACCTTTAGTAAAACTTTGCTTTTCTAAATTTGTTGTTTAATATACTATTAGTGTTCTAAATCACTTTACTGTTGACTATTGTGTGTTGTGTATATACAAACTATACCTTCTGTTTTCTTGTATTGACTTGCTATAAACCATGTACTTGTGTAAAATAGTCAAATAAACTATCTATCTATCTATCTATCTATTACTTCACTGATCAAAATATAGTGCAGCGTTTATTATGATTTAAGAAAATACGATGAAAATGATGAACTTCTCTAATTCCTATTACTTGACAAAAAAAAATCAACTAGTTCATTATTGCCTAAATCAACTTATTTTTAGGTTATTGTTAAAGTTAGTATTTTACATACAGAGTAGAAAAATGGTTTTTAAAAATACCTATCTATGTACTCGTTTAAAATTTAAACTTTTGGCGAATGCGCCACGGTTAATTTTATATTGAAGTCTTAAAATACAATAAAGAAGTTTATTTTTAATTTAAAGTAATAAAATGCATACATGAATAGACGGTCATGAACGCAACAAAAAACCAACGTATTTTTCGAATCTAATAGAATTTGGCGTTAACGAACAAGTAGGAAATATCGACGGACGTCGGAAAAAGGATTTTGATATATCATCAGCCATTACCGATAAAATCTCACCAGATCAACCTGCTCGCATACGTAAAACCTTTAGTAATGGCCCAACCTATAGCAATAACATTTGTCTTGCACCTGTTAAAGGGTCTTGTCAGGTCACCGCGAAAGTGATAAGGGAATAAGGAGTATACAGAACCACAAAATATTTTATATTTGGAGTAAAGTGATATCAAGTGAAGTAATGCACGAGGACGAGGTGTCAAATAAATAGCATACAAAAATTTGAGATCAAAAGGGGGTGAAACCATAGTCTCGAATTTCCTGAAACAACACATAATTTGTTACATTTGAAATCAGTTATATAAAACCAGTTTTACTTACAGTTTGTTAAATATCAAGAAAGATACTAATTCAAGTATAGACTTAAGTTGTACATAAATTCAAAATTCCAAATCTCTAATAATTTATAGTGCACAAATACGTATACATATATTGGCCAAAAGTGGACCGAAGAAAAATCAAAGTTGAGAGCTAAATAAATCAAGAACTGAAGGGGGTAACGTGAATTAAATTAAAAATAGTGGGGAATTCAGATATGGGTTTTAAGTTGAGGCAATTAACATTACCGTACCTATAATTTCCATATTTTCTAAAATATTTAATCTAATTCCATGTTCGGATTTATATATAGGCCTAATATTGAAATAATGTTTATACAAATTGAAATGTCTACAAAAAACAGATTTTTTTAAATTACCTTTATTTAAATGCTCTGCAATTTGAGTTTTAATTTTCCTTCCACTCTGATCAACATAACAACAATTTTAATAATTACAGCGCAATAAATAAACACCGGAAGAGTCAATATTCAAAAGTAAAAAACATTTGAGGGTTGATTGTGCTATTTTGAGTCACTGCAACGATCTTAAAAAAGTAGTTTGGTCAAGTATCACAGACGGCGCTTATTTTTTTCAAAAACTTTAATTTTAATTTTTTTCTATTATTTTTCCACTGCATTAGAAGGATCATTTGATTCTATACAATAAAGTATTCTTTACTTTTTTTATATTATATTTATGGTTCTGATTACCTTCAGCTGTATCACAATTATCAACAATATTTGATATACTCTCGACAATTCAGACGACTTATATCATGCGAACAAATGAATAATTCATTATATTTTCATCAAAATATTTAAGAAACTGCAAGTGATAGTAATAAAACCATATGCTACACTAAATGTTTGCATTATATATTGCACTAAATTGCAAAAAATTATTGTTTTTAACGCGACCAAATATCGAAAATTACGTTGAAAGTAAAAGCCGTGACGTAAGACGTCTGAATTCTTGACGCGAGCATAGATAAGTACTTATCATTTTCTTTGATCAAACCTCTATTTAAATTTAAATATTCTCCATTTCAGCACCGCAGACGAGAATTAACTAAACAGAATAACGCAACGCGCCGTTGATACTGCACCTGTGCACAACCAATCACGAGTAAGAATACAGAACCCAGAGATGTGTTAAGTTAATATGAAATGGTGTACTTTTAATATATTATTGATAAATGTTACACAAATTGAATATATTTTATTATAATACTAGCAATTTTAACACATTTTATGCAAAACGTATAAGAAAACCAGAGCGTGTAAAGTTATTAAATTATGCATTGGAAAATCTCATTTAAACAGTAACTTTTTTACAGTGTGGCAATATTAAAAAAAAACAATTTAGGAAATATACAGGCAGTTCTGGAAATGCTTAGACACCATGAAATGGTGGGATCCTTATGCAATTTTAAGGATGATATTTCATTCAAATTTGCAAAATACTGGAGCTAACTTAATTAACTGTTACCTATCTATTAGGTATTATTACTATATATTAATTTCTATTAGTTTCTGCATTTAGAAACGCTGCTAAAATACGACCGCATGATAGTTGACATAGCCTAATTTAGGGGAGATCTGTTCCATATATTTTTTTCGATTTGAGCCCTCCCTGCAGAGATATTCGCGTTGGTGGAGTGAACCTATAATTCGGTTTTAATTTTTTTTTTCAAAAACGGCTCAACCTAAAATTTTGAAATTTGGTACTCGTGTTCTACTGATGAAACTACGTTTTAGCAATACATTTTTATTTTCACTCTGCACTTCTAAGTGGTTGAAACAAACAAGCGTTCCTGATGTTTTGGCCAGAACTATTTTTTAGATAGCTATGGATCAAAACAAAATTACGGTTCTATGGATCTACGAATTTAGAAACTTTCCTTGCTCTTTCAATTTTTCCAAGAAAGTAATACTTTCTGAGTAAAACAATTTTTCTTATTAATTACCACCCTTTCAAACTGGAAATCAAAATAAATAAAAACACATAGGAGGCGTGTGCCATTTTAATGTTTAATTGTTGTGGAGTCTTATTGACAGTTCCATAGTTTTCAAATACATATCTGCATATTCCTGATTGCTAAAAACGTTCTGCATTTTGTTAACAACGGTAATAATTATTAGATTAGGCACAATTCATTTAACAACACCGGTGAAGCAGTTGAAAACTATGGAATATTAGGTTCACCCCACTAACGTGAATATCTCTGCAGGGAGGACTCAAATCGAAAAAAAAAAAGAAAATACCTCCCCTAAATTAGACCATAGAATACCCCTCTTCAATATTTACGTGGAATTACGGGACACCCTGTATATGCCACCAATATATAACCAATATTAAAGCCACTATTTGACCAATATTGGGCTATTTCTTTGAGTTACCTGAGGTCAACAAAAAATAAGAGAGAAATTCATCATCAGCATTGCTAATGTGGAGTCCTTTATGACCGAACCTAATTTAATAAATTATGATTTCTTTTCTCAAAAAATGTTTCCCTAGTAAGTTTGGTGACAATTAGTGGTACTCGAGTTATTACGAAAAAACGAAAAAATAATTTCATTTTTAATCACGCATCTATATTCAAATTCTCTTAGATAAGTCCTGAATCACCCTGTATAGCTATATCGTCATATTTTGTCCCAAAGATGTCGCCCCTGCTCCATAGAGCAATAATGGACCATACCATTATTAATCTTCCACCTTTTATAATATAAAATAATAATTTTTGTTAAGTGTTTTTGGGACACTCTATAAAAACGTGTCTTCTTTCTAGTTGCACAGTGCTTTGATACAATTTTGTAGACTAATTTCAGGACACTGTGTATATTTTAGGACTAAAATCGCGTAGTCCTTAATTAGGTGGTTGTAATAAAAGCTCCCCACATCATTCCATCTGTTAACAAACGAATTTGTTTATTACGACCATAACACGACACAGAATTACAAATTCCCCGCCGCAGTGTATTTAATATTACATCTTTCGTTTTCATCGCGTCCAAATTAATTTACATAATTAAGTTATCATTTCGGTAGGGACGTGTAACGATGGAAAGAAGTAGCAAAAACGCCTCTAGTAACGTTTAATAAATTAATGGAGTTTTTTCATCTTAATCGCAACCTGTCAGGCTCTTAATTAATCTAATTCTACCTTTATTTATAGTCCACTTGAACTGGCATTTGTAAACGCTAGACGTTAAGTAGACCTCTTAAGTGTTAAGCAAATAGCTACATTTAACCCCTTCAACATGACAAAACGGACAGTGCCGTCGACGCCTTCGTTTCTGCTGGGCGAAAAATAGTATATTATGATATGCATATAAAAGAATTAATAAAAATGTTAAGAGGCCTTGCCTATCAATATTCCAACACTTTAAACAAATTTTTGATATTGATAATTTAACGACCATGTACTTTGCACTATACTCTATTTTGAAACTAAGATGAGTAGATAATTTTGGCGCTAAATGTAAAAAAAATATAGAGAAAATACACAAAAAGCAATACAATTCGTTGTTGAGTTACGAAAAGAACTATTTCATTTACATTAGGATTAACGAGGAGGGATAATAAACACAAAATAATCAAGTGGCAATGTTAATCTTAGCCAAATGTAACAGAAATTTTTAATGTTAGTAGCTGGCAGTATTGACATTGACAATAAACATGAATTTATGTGAAGCTGTGTAACCTTGGCGACAAATTAACCAATAACAATCTAATGTTTAAGCCCGAGAAATTTAAAATGACTCCTCTTAGTTTAAAAATAAAGTATACAGGGTGATTTTCAATAAAGTAGCAAACATGAGACCACAGTTTCCTTCGGTGAAAATAAATCGATTTAACCTAACACACCTATAACCCAAGACGCATAATAAAAAAGATACTGGGTGTCAAAATTAAAATTTTATATTCGATATTTACTGATAACTTCTTAAAAAATCCAAATATTTACATAAAATTTGTAAATCAGGGGTTTTTGTGTGCTAGAAATTCGAATTTGTTTCTAATTTTGACGTCACTACTAGAGGGTGCCACAAATGGCGGAACTTTTTTGCTGCTTAGTGTGAAAAACGAAACGCACAATATTGCTAGTACTCTTAGGTTTACAGAAGCAGGTGATGGATTACAATGTTGTCGCACGTTACAATTTTTAAGGATTTTCTGAGAAACTTCACTTGTTTATTTCATTAACACTGGTACAAAAAAAAAAAGGAAATTACGTTGCAGTAGTTAACTCTAGTTGAACCTTAGTTTGTAATTACAATTACGTAACACAGTTTTGCATTCTATTGCAGTTGTATTTTAATTTTTTAAAAGTGCAGGATAACTATTTGTTTCAAACATTTTCTTCATAAAAGCTTATTGTTGCTTTTAGTCAAACATACCTTTTAGTATCGTCACTTACATTTTCGACAACTTGTTTGGTAATTACATAACGAAAGTGTTACAGTGATAATTAAATAACCCATTATACTTGTTATTTATTTATTTTTTATTGTATGAATAAATCATAACTAATACCTACAAGAAAACACAATGATTGCGTTTAGAAAGGAACACTATCTCTAAAAATGTAAAAATATAAGGTATACTTTTCGTTATATCAACATGTTTAGTAATACCTAAGCGCTCTCTCTAAAAATGTAAAAATACCTATATGTTTTATTAAAGAAAAATTAAATTTGTAGTTTTAGGAAAAACTAGTAAGATTATTAACATTGCGGATAATGTTATTACCATTAGTTAAAGCATATAACTGGATCAAATGTTACTGGTGCATTCTGTATATCAATTTTTCTGTAACTTTAGCAGCGTGTCAGTTATATACATGTAGATAACTACTTCTTGAAATAATTAATTCCATCACCTGGTTTTAATTATGTTTACCCGGATCATCCTGTATTATCCGACATACTGAGTACCTACACATATGAAGAACTTTAACCATATGAAAGATAATATACAAAAACTTTTGTGGCAAGTTAATATACATTGAAAAACGTCCAATAAATATTTGGAAATATAGAGGCAGACCTTTTAAATTAGCAACCCAACGTAACATAAAAATATTTTTCACGTTCTTCCTTTCTTTCCCTGTAGGGACGCTTATCAATCTTTGACGGGAAACGGCGAGAGAAAAACAAATGCTGGGGTTAATAAATATCGGTCTACAAAACCAACTGTCACGTCGAAAATGTATGGCTTAATAGCTGACGCAATTAAGTAGTTTGCCGTTGCGATGGGCAATTAATTTTAATAATATGTAAAGTGTGCGATAATTGTTCCCCATAAAGTTTATTGAACGGCAACGGAAAAATTCTCTTTATACCGTATTTCAATGTAGTTTAATTTATACCTACAAAGTAGTCGCATTTAACTATACTGGGTGTCTCGTTTCTACTTCAAAAAAGGAAGAGAGTGCTATTGGAAAAATATAGGGAGGGCAGTTCTTTTTCAAACGGTTAACTTTGCGTTATTAACTGTAACACTGTCTAAATTAATGAAAATTAATAAACATCGTAGTCTACTTATTTGGTTTTCGTTTTACTTATCCACTAAGTCAGAAATTGTATGGTTAAATAAGTTCAATTATGTTCCTTAAGTTACTACTTTTGATATGACCCAAGGTTCTCATTTGGAGCCACTACTTTTCATTACCTGTCTTAATAATATACTTATGATTTTGTCATGGTAAGTCTTTGCGCTGATTTCGGAAATAAATAATAATGCTGATTGTTTACTTGTTCAACTTGATCTTAATAGGTTTTTTGAATATTGTAGCATGAACAAGCTGTTTCTTTATATAGATAAATGCTTATTTATCTACACTAGGAACTAGGACCATTAATAAATTCACTTTAACTTTATTTAAAAATTAATTAGAAGCAAGCATTTCCAGCTAAAGATTTAGGTTTGACAGTAAAATATTGTTTAGCACACACATAACTTTATGAAGTTACAAAAGGTAGTAGAATGTTAAGTTTTATTATAAGAAATAGAAGACTTAAACCACTTGAGGCAACATTGCACCTCGCATTTATATTGTTATATGGACATAAAGCTTGAAAATCAAATAGTCAGTGATATTAATATAATTTAATTATAGGAAACACGGAATTCTAAAAAACAACTACTCTGCTGGCTAATGCCCCGACTAGCATTGAATTACATTGAAATCCATAGCAAAATACCAGACGTATATCGGTTTCCAGTTTATTAGCTCTCATCAGTATACCATAGGTGAAGTTTCTGACGAATAACTCTAGCTGTTTAAGTCTGTCTAACACGACAAAAAAATATGAGTATGCAATGTGGACAAACTAAATCTAACAGCCATGTCGGACTGACAAATTACAGATACGAAGCGTTCTACATTGCAGTAGAAGCTATTTAAAGCTGGCGACCTCTATCGCGATTCGGAGATAAAGGTACCTATGTTGCAAACACAAGATAACAGGAAGCAACTACTCTGTGGGTTAATGCTTCGACGAGCATTGAATTACACCTGAAAAATCTATAACAAACAGCTGGTCATCAGACGAGTGACTTTAGTATAGCTTTTAGTTTAATTTAGATACATAAATATTAATTTTTTAACCGTATTATATTAGTGTTATTTGGCAGACCGAGAACTTTTGGAATACGACACAAATGTGTTTATTATTATATTATCTCTATAAAGTTAGATTAAAACCCAATTTTTTTCTTGAAACTCAATTATATTTTAAAAAAACTTTGTTCACTGTATTTATAAAAATTGGACATCAATTAAGCAACTTGTCCGCATCCTTGTTGCCAACATAAGCAAAGCAATTACATTTAATTTGTAACACCCTATAACTATTTAAGATTTTGCACTATACAGTGCTTTTGAAAAGTAACGAATAAATTAATTATTTTTTAAATTGAGAAGTTTTCGAAAAGTTCCCCTGGCACGTTGATTTTGTTTTTAAAAAGGCACTTTTTGACATACGACTCACATTTGTGACGTCATCGTTGTTCGAAATGTGATTTCATCGACAATGTTTTTAAATAGCAACCCCCAATTTTGACCATGCCATTTGAAAGAGCGTGCCATTCTACATACATACATCATGAAAAGTTATGGTGTTACGTAACAAAAATTTCAAGAAAATAATGTTTGAAGATTTTAAAATTTAATATTCACAATACTAAAAATGATAAATGATTATGTAAAAAATCGACCAAATTAAATGTTCAAACTGTGCACCGTTGGCTGCCTGACAGTAGCCAAGACGATTCATAAATTCTCTTTGGACAATATCAATAACTTCAGGAGTTATACGATGTATCTCGTGACCAATTCTTGCTTTTAAATCTTCTAAATTAACAGGTCTAGTAACGTATACTTTGCTTTTTAAGAACAAGAAATAATCTAGGGGTGTCAAATCAGGCGATCTGGTTGGCCACTCAATCGGCCCCCTTCTCCCTATCCAACGATTCGGGAACAGTTCATCTAAATAAGCACGGACAGGTGTTGCATAATGGGGAGGTGCACAGTATTGTGAAAATTAAATTTTAAAATATTCAAACATTATTTTCTCGAAATTTCTGTTAGGTAACACCATAATTTTTCATGATGTATGTATGTAGAATGACACGCTCTTTCAAATGGCATGGTCAAAATTGGGGGTTGCTATTTAAAAAAATTGTCGATGACGTCATATCTCGAACAACGATAACGTCACAAATATGGGTCGTATGTCAAAAGGTGTCTTTTTTAAAAAGAAAATTGACGTGCCGGAAGATTTTTTCGAAAACTTCTCAATTCCAAAAGTAACGAATTTATTCGTTACTTTTCGAAGGCACTGTATAGTACTTATTTATATGAAACAATATTTACAGTTTCGCGTTTACATCACGTGGTTAAACATTCTGACACAATAGTAATGTCCACATGGTAGATTATATGAATCTGTCTCTTGAAAACCTTTTATTATAGTTTCTTACCTTAATTAACATTTGAAAAACTACAAAACGAAGAATAACACAACGGTACGCAAATGTCGCGTTGATAAAGGAAAACCTTACTAACCACTAATTCTCGAGCGCTAGTCGGTTCCGCGTTATAACGTCATAGAGCATTTCGCGTGTTCAGACGAATACTGACACTTTTTTTAATTTTTCCCATACTACTAATTTTTTCATCTTTGCAAAACTTTGCAGATGTGATTATATGCCTATTTTTAATCATTTTATAACGTTAATACAGAATTGAATTATGACCGCCCCTATCACAAACATCCATGGGTAGGACAGAAAAATTCCTGCCCCGTGTTGGATTCGAACCACTTTCCGGCAGCTCGTGCTTGCCCTGGCAGCGACTACTCGTCACCGCCTTGACCGCTCGGCTACCGTCAGCCCGCTACCTGACCTAACGTATAATTAAAAAATAATTATGTTATAGTTCTACAGGATGTTCGGAATATAAGTGCCAATACTGAAAGGACTTTTAAATTTCACCAAAACCAACAGAAAACTCTAATGAAAAAACAGATGTTTAAAATATATAGTTTTTCTATAAATACATTTCAAAATTAAAAATGCAACTATTAAAATGCAGAACTGTGTGACAACATTGCAATCTATTACCCGCAACTGCAAGTGTTAATTTCAAACTGGTTGTACATTGTATATATAAGTTTACTTCTTATTGCAACTAGCGTGTTTCTTTTTTTTGTACCTAGATTTGCTTGACTGGAATAAAAGTGGAACTTTTTAGTTGTCATGAGCTTGACGACATGTTAATTTTTCAGCGAAACTGGACTACACATACAACGAACGTTTGTTGTAAGTAACGGCAATCATTTGGAACACTTCAAAAATTGTTAAGTCAATTATTTGGTACAATTTATCATACAGCGAAATAACCCTGTATAGTACAAATTTCCATTTCAACACATAAAATAAATAATGCGTCATTTGAAAGTCGAAAAATTCAAGCAATATTTCAAATACGAAGTTAATTAGATTTTGTGTTCACAAAAGCTCTACAAATTAATTTTTTTCTAACTTAAACTTGTTTTCGTATGCACTTACAAAGTTGTCAGCAAACAATACCATTCAAATTGAGTTGTTTGCCTGTAACTGCGACACAGGTTGGCGCCGTAGGATCGCTCTTTGACGTTAAACGATTTTGCCAGAGCAAAATTTGCAGGGTTGCTTTAATAGACTATCGAGTTCCCTTTTTGGAACTGCACGCCTGACAGATTTTATAAACTGCATATTTATACTTGAAAAGATGTGGGTTAACTTCATTGATGTCGTAACACGTAATTGAAACTATGAGTGGTATTTTTTACAGGAAATTTAAATTAATAAATATGCCAGTACAATGCCAGTCAAAAATGCAGATACTTTTTACACATGTGTTACATAGTTACAGCAAGAATTCAGACGACTTACGTTACGGCTGACGTTACGCAATTGTTTTTATTGGCGTTAAAAACAATCATGTTTTGCAATTTAGTGCAAATATTTAGTATAGTGTATAGTTTTATGCCTCGCAGTTGCAGTTTCTTAAATATTTTGATGAAAATAAAGGGCGTTTTTTTAGAGGTATAGAACTTTAAAATTAAATAAAACATATCAAAATCATGGTAATGGCCATGGTATTGGCTTTATTGGATAGATAATTTAATGCCATTAGTGCTTAAATATGACTTCGGACATATGGGCGCCGCGGCTTGCTCGAATGAAGCGCAATCTGGAAGTCCAATTCTCGACCACTTTTTCAATCAGCAGGGGCCGTATATCGGTAATAACACGGCGAATGTTGGCTTCCAAATGGCCCAACGTCGCTGGTTTATCAGTGTAGACTAGCGACTTCACATATCCCCACAAAAAATAATCCAGAGGCGTGATATCACACGACCGTGGAGGTCAATTCACAGAATGTTTCCCGCAATAAATTGATGGTGTCGCGCGCAGTGTGGCATGTTGCGCCGTCTTGTTGGAACCAAAGTGTTTCCACATTAATGCCATTCAACTGGGGAACAAAAAGTCCTTAATCATGGATCTATTATAGCGTTCTCCATTCACTGTAACATTCTGGCCGGCATCATCTTTAAAGAAATATGGGCCAATGATTCCACCAGCCCATAAAGCACACCACACAGTGAGTTTTTCTGGATGTAACGACGTCTGAATAAAGTCTTCTGGATGTTCGTCACTGCAAATCCGGCAATTTTGCTTATTTACGTAGCCATTAAGCCAAAAATGAGCCTCATCGGTAAACAAAATTTTTTGAGCGAAATAAGGATCAGAAACAATCTGGTTTTCGGCCCATTCACCGAACGTACGACGCACATGAAGGTCACGCGGCTTCAGTTGTTGCACAAGTAGGATCTTGTAAGCTCGAGACCAAGATATTTTCGCATGATCTTCCATAAGGTGGATGGACACAGCTCCAATTGTTGTGCACGATGGCGAATAGACTTATTGGGATCATCTTGAACACTACGCTCCACAGCAGCAACAACTTCTTCGGTGCGCACTGTACGACGTCTTTGGGGATGCGCACTATCAATTAAGGTAAATGTGGCGCGAAAACGCTCCATGGTTATTCGAATAACTTGCTCAGATGGACGATTATGTCGACCGTAAAATCGACGTAGCGCTCGATAAGTTTCACGAACTGAACCACGGTTTTCAAAATAAATTTGCATAATATGCTAGCGTTGTTCTGGCGTAAGTATATTCATGATGAAATGACAAAACATACTGAACACAAATCAGTTGTCGCCTATCAAATTGACCGCCGGTAGAAGCAGTGTTGCCAAATGAAAAAACAAACCTCTAAAAAAAACACCCTTTATAATGAATTGTTTATTTGTTTGTATGACGTATGCCGTCTGAATTCTTGCAGCAACTTATATTAATATACAGGGTGACTGGGGGAACTCGAAAGGGATATTAAGGGGGCAAAAGTGAACAAACAAGCCTAATAGACATATGGTCGAATATCAACGGTTACTGAGATAGCAATGAAAATATTTTTACCCGAGTTAATTATTGTAATGCATCAGCAGAGATTCTGTAGGTATTATAAATTATAACATTGATTAAAGATCTAATAAACAGAAAATACTGAATTAAATTTTCAAATATACCACCGTCCGCCCTGATGCATGCATCAGCTTGTTTGTGGATTGCACGGATAGCTCGTTAAAGTGCACGGTGATTTTCTGTTATGAGTGTTGCCTGGATAGCGCCTCTATTGTGTTCACTTTGGTTACATATACTAATGATTTAAACCATCCCCAAAGGCAGTAACCAAGGGGATTCAAATCTGGTGAGCTCGTCGGCCAATTTTGGAAATCGCCTAGGCCAATCCAGCTTTGTGAAAAGCGATTGTTAAGATGATTCATCATAACACTACTAAAATGGGCAGGGCCACCAATTTAGTAAAAATAAAGGGCTATAATCTAGTAAGAAATGATAGGGGTTCAAGAGGAGGAGGTGTAAGTATTTATTTAAAAGAAAGTCTGAACTATAAAATTTTAAACATCCCATGACGATTTGGAGCGAGTATGGGTCGAGTTAAAAATTAGTAAAGTAACGTATGCTATAGGATCATTATACAGGCCACTTAAAGGTAAATTTAATATATTTTTTTTACCTTCTGGAATCCTCTATAATGGAACTTAAGGTAATCTAATTATATGAGGAGATATAAATCAATATTTTTTTGAGATGCTTAATCAAAGTGTCTCAAATTATATACATAGCTTGGATGCACTTAATCTTCATCAATCACCTACCCAAGTTACTAAAAATACCAGTGCACTTTTAGATCATATAGTGTTCCCACTTCTGAAAATAATTTTGTCTATGGTACAAAAGATATTGCAAATATTTCAGACCACTACCTGGTGTATTGTAAATTAGATAAAATAATTGACCCTAAACATCATGAGAGTAAGAAACTTTAAAGATATTGATAAAGATTTACTAAAGGAACTTTTAATATTAACACCATTTATTTGAGTCATTAATATTTCTTCCAAACGTTAATGATAAAGTGCAGTATCTGAATGAAGCTTTATTAAACACCTTTGACACTATTGCTTCTGAAAAAATAATTACAATAAATATAAAACATCCAGGGTGGTTAGCTCATACAATAAAGTCTATGACTACTTTAAAAGACAAAGCATTTGCTAGAGCAAAAAGAAATAAAAGTGATAATAATTGAAACTGTTACTTTGTATCCTTTTTGAATAAATCACTAGGTATTTTAAAAATGTTACGAATAAATGTCAAGTACCTGCGTATATATTTTTTTAAATGTGCTAGTACTAGAAGCATCTATATAAAATACATGTTTTACGCACGTCTTAAAACGTAATATCTTCTTCAAGTATCTCTCAGTAAGTATTGGTTGTATACAACTTTTTCGACAATGTTTTTATATCTTTACAATATTCCCTGCCATAAAACACACCCAGTTTCATCCAATTTTATAAAATTTTAAGATTGAGAAATTGGAAAATATTAAATATAACCATAAATATCAAACAATTTTCTTGTATATCTATAATTCATGACACTTTGGAAAATTCATTAGAAGAGTGTCTAGACACTTTTAAACTATAAAATAGACAATTTAAATTATGTATGCTTTCTGATTGCAAATAATATTAAATGAAGTTGAGAGTTCTACGTGTATGCAGTTTTTATCAATTAAATTGTAATACTGTAAAATTAGAAGGAGAACATTAAAAGAAAATTAAAACAGGGATCATGTAGGAGTGGTAATTGTGTTAATTAAATATTTATTTAATTCTAGTTCAACTTTCTGAAAAAAATAAACGGAGCTAGAAAAGCGCACATAGCTTTGAAACATTCTAACAATGCATACAATTATTATTTTTTAATTAACTAAACTGTAAGCAGTATACGAGTAATACTATACTACTATATAGGATGCTTTAGAAAAGGTATTCAAAATTTATCCTGATGGCATCAATGTATATTTTAACTCTACGAGGAACATTAAGTAGTACAAGTCAATTAGGCATTATTGTTTCTAATTTTTACACTAACACTGAAAATTCTCATATTCATTTCACTAACGACTTTGTATGCCTCTGCATTTATTTATTTTGATGAGGTGACAATAATGGTCACACTTTACGGTAAAAGTGTGGCGAAGCATCGTTCTGCTGAAACATCATGTCGTGTTGAACATTTGATGGTACTTCTAGTAAACCAAGTAAATCGGAATTCCAGGAAACAACTACTTTGTGGACTAATGAATTACATCTGATCTAATAGCAAACAGCCAATGTCATTCATCAGCAGCGTGACCAGACATACCAGTATGACATAGGAGAGGCAACCGACGACTAATTGACTGTGAATTAACTTAAATCACACTGCTACATACAGAGAAATGTGTAAAAACATCACAGACAATCCTGTGTTGACCTCGATTAACACAGAATTGTCTTCATTTGTGTTAAAATGAATAATTATCTTGTAACGAGTTTAAATTTGTCTAGAAATCTCATAGGTAAATATTAAACGTAAGATCTGTAACTGTACTTGAGTTCTTAACCTCTAGAGGGAGCAATCATAGTATTAAGAGTCCTTATCCTCTCATTTCTATATACAATGGTTGAACCATGTGTACCGGATAGTGTTCTGTGGCATTCTCAATCTTAAGTTCAATGTTGTTAAGAATCTTATGTTGGTAGCATGCACGATATAGTTATAAAAGTGGCAAGGCGATTAAAAATCACTCTCTTTCATTTTGATATAAAACAATAAGTAAGCACGTAGTAGAACATGCTATAGTTTAATTAATAGTGAAAGTTAATGCAGAGCAGAAAGTCTGGAGTCGTTATAGTTTGTTCAGTAGCAAAATCTTTTGCAATCAGCCTGTGCTAACGCTACGTTTAAAAGCCTTTTGGATAAAAAGGTGAGTTGTCTTTATAGTAAATTTGAAAGCCACGTATATGCCGCTGATTATAGAGTTCAAAACAGGTCCGTGCTGAGCGCAAAAGCGAACACCAGCTCTGCTGGAATCTCGCTAATGTCTTGATGAGACAGAAAAGCCGCCCCAAGATATTTGTGTCTTTTTACCATTAAACAGACACAGTTACAAAGGATGTGAATCAACTCCTCATCTGCATTGTCGCAAAGTCTGCACCTTGCGACATTGCTTAAGCCAATCCTTGTTGGTGCTTGCGTGACAATCCTGATATTGCTTCTGTTAATAATAATGAAGTGTTAGCTCATGGACCCTCTATAAGTAGCCTGGCCTGATGCAAACCGGATCTCATCAACCAATCTTCAATTTATTGATTTTTGATCCAGTTATCAATGGATCTTGCGAGATGGCATTGTGGTAACACCAAAACTGCTTCAGGACCCACAAATTGACTGCTCGAACCTTGTCTGGCCAACATTTCAGAACTCTCATTATCTATCACACCACTGTGACCTGGAATCCAGGTCAGCTTAACACGATTGTCTTTTCTCAAGAGAGAGAAAGAGCTCTGACACATTCCAGGACCATACGAATGAAGGTGAATCGGTGATCCAGGTGGGAAGGTGATCCTGAAGGACAGAAGCGCTGCTAACGCTGCCTGGCTGTCTGTGCATACTTGAATATGCTGATTCGCATATCTCCTCCTGATATTCTCTTGAGCACAGGCAGAAATAGCAAATACTTCAGCCTGAAAGACCGTGGCGTGTTCCTCAAGGAGTGAAATCAATTCACTCTTGGTCGCTCCTGAGCCCTGGTCTATCTTTGAATTTACTCTGGCTCTTTGTTGTATTATATTTCGAGGCACTCTGTGTAGGGCTCTTATAGTTCACCATATTACTTATTGAACGATTAATTGTAACAACTTATTAACGAAATTGAAAATATTATAATATTTAAACTAAAAATAAACTTCCGATAACGCACACGCATCGACTTCTAATTCTAGCCAGCAAGTATCACTGTCATAACAACCTAAACACTGCATCAAATGCCTTTGCAATTTTTGCCAATATCTGAGAAAAACAAATGCTTACTCTTAAATAACACGTAATCTTAGGCGCTTCTACCCTACGTATAAATCATCTAAACAATACCACACATCCAAAAGTGTTAGAGTAATACAACTAAACAAAGAATACGACTGCTATTGACATTTCGACAAACAAAATAAACAAGTATTCGCATCCCTTGGATTCGCCGAGCTGGGCAAAATGTTTGTTTGTGAGTTTATTCCCTGTTTGTATACGATCTTCTGAAGCCTTAATCAGCGACAAAACGTATAATCGTCGTATAAGATTAATGAAGTTAGATTCGAATCAGCACGTAGAGTGAGGGAATAATTGTCAATAACCTGGCGAGGTGTTGTGATATGTAAATGAATAATTTGATTAATGCGATGTTTAATTTATAATATATTACAGTATTGCGTTATGAGCAGGTATAGGTTGCTAATCACTTTTAAAGTTTAGTGTATGAACGACAACTTTAATCAAAGGTTTTAGTTATATACTGTTTTAAAAAACAAGTAGACTAATCATTGGAGCTGAAATTAGAAAGCAAACAGTCTGGATAGTCCAGAAAGTTCTTTAAAAAAATATATTAACGTTGTATAAAAATAAAAATGAGACATTGGAGAACTAAATAATAAATATCACTCACTATGGTCACATGTAATGAGGTGTTTGCATAAAAGAAATATGGATAGTTATGGTGTTTGCTATCGTTCATGAACATTATTTTATGTTGATAACTGATGTGAAACTGTGCGAGTAGTTTTGCTAGTAACTTTTGACATACATTTTTATTAGATGAGTGATTATAGAAATGTTCTTTTTTAAGTAAGTTCTCCTTTGTGCTATGAGATTTTAGCTATACGTTCAATTAATACATGGAACAACTTCCACCACAGTACAAGAACAGGGTGTGGAGTTTTTAATGCAAAATTTGATCCCAGTGAAGAAAAGATATATTCAAACCAATAAAATATAAAAAAAATCCAATTTAGTTATATTTAAAGTTTTCTATACATTTTTTATTCAATTTATAAATATACTCGAATCAAGAATTCAGACGTCTTACGTACGGCTGACGTTACACATTTGTTTTTATTGTCAACGTAATTTTCTATATTTGGTCGCGTTAAAAACACTGATTTCTTGCAATTTAGTACAGTATATAATGCAAACTTTTAGTGTAGTATATAGTTTTATTACTATCAGTTGCAGTTTCTTAAATATTTTGATGAAAATATAAGCAATTGTTCATTTGTTCGTATGACGTAAGTCGTCTGAATTCTTGTCGCGAGTATAGTCACATATCATGCTGTTTACGCCAATATAGTGTGTCATAGCTAAATGCTATTTAATGTACAATAGACATTCGTGATCTTTAAATGCTATTTGACATTATTTTGAACAATAGGCGTTGTGAACTATAATATCTACTCAATTTGTGATCAAAGTTGCTTTTTAATAACCATTCCAATTCTTTTTCATATTCCATTGAGCTTTTTGCTATAGATTCAAAGAAATGTTCAAATTGTCAAGCCAAGTTCTGTGAAACAGGTGTTTTACGTTATTGTATTTATGGATTTGCGTTGTGTGGTGTTTGTTTTGATTTGAGTAATCGATTAACCGCTAAGTACATTTTAACCAGAGCCGTACTAGGATTTATTAGTTTTCCACTACAAAATTGAAGTCCAATTTTCTTGGAAGAACGTGAATATAGGAATCTGTTTTTTTATATTTTTCTGCATTAAATACATCTTGTACATACAAAGACAATAGAGTGACAGCAATTTAATTCGTTTCGTCATTTTTCCACGAATATCAGAATTGACATGTATTATAAACAAATTATATAGAATGAAAACAGTATTCTTTAGCTTTTTAATAATAGATTATATGAACAGAGAGTGTGTCAAAATACATCAAAAGAAAGTTGATAGTTTCTTGAAGTTGACACTTTGAAAAAAAAATAGGTCTTGAATATGTGGCAATGTCGGCGTCGCTCACATACCATGTTAGGATTATTAGACGTTTGTATACCGGGTTAACTATGACGAAGTACCAATATTTTAAAAGGAGATAGAGAAAATTAAGAATTAACGGAATCGCCTTTCTTAAATCTTCCAAACTAATTTATAAAGCGAAAACTTTTTTTTTTTGAAATTATATTAAATTCTTATTTAACGTCACCAATGCGAGACTCAGAGTAGGCAACCAGCAAGCAACGGTCATGCAACGGCCGCTGTCGCTGTCGTATGTCATAATTCAATTCCGGTGTTTACGTTGTAGTTTTGTATTCTTCCTCAGTTATTAGTACTTTATTTTAATTTTAAACGTTTTATAGTTATTAAATGAAGGGATATGTGTCCGGTACAGATATTTTCCCACAATATACTAGACTGCCGCGGGTGAATGAAAAGTTTTCTTTTATCTATTAGTACCTGTACCTTTCGTTCGATTTTCTTATAATAAATTGGCATTTTATCTAACTGTACCTACGGTAAGTGTGTTTTATCGATAATAAGTGGTTGTAATGAGTGAAAATATAGTTTTACCAGTTTGTAACAAAATAGTGAAAAACGATTGCAAAATACTGAGGCTAACTGGATTAACTGCTACTTATCTATCAGGTATTATTATTAATAAGAATGTTAATTTTTGTCGTTTCTGTATTTGGAAACGCTGCAAAAAGACAACGGCATAGTAGTTGACATTGTTGACAGATGTAAGCTTTATTGTATATCATAGTTTAAGGGTTCAAGAAGGTGTACAAGCGCGGGCACAAAAAATATTCATAACTTTGAGCAAAATTAAAAAAAAGATATTTTTTCCAGGTAGGTTACTTAGCAATTGCATTATGCAAATATTGTCGGTCAGATCTTAATCGGCCTTGCAGCTCTCGTTTTGTATTGCAGTCAAGTACTTTTCTCTAAGTGTATGGCGTGATTGGGTTATTTTTTCATTGTTAAATAAATAATAATTTAAAATTAATTTGTTTTTTACATACTTTTTTGCACTTTGCTTTTTGCAGCGAATATTTCAAATCTACAGATATCGGACCAACTCTATCTTGTAGAAAATTTCATAATGAACAAATTTATAAGTATAGATTTTTTCTCTACAATGCATACTTACCGAGTTATATGCTCTTGTTTCCGAAAAAAACCCGCAATTCTCGATTTTTTCCAGTTTTTCATTGTTTATGCAAATCGCACACCTTTTCAAGCTGGCGCACCTCGATATTTTCAATAGGTATACCATTCCCGAGCGATTCCAACAGTTATCTAAGTTACGTCACGTTAGAGCCATATTTGAAAGATTTCGTCGTAATTCTCCTGGCCTATAACACGCAATCGTCTTTTTCTGTGACCTAATAGATTTTGGAAAAGCGAAAATGATACCTGGTTTGACAATATTCCTGTAGGCAAGAATACAACAATTAGTGGATGGACTAATCATCATGACAAGCTATTGGTTTTGATACCAAAAATAAAGAAATTACTAACCATTCCAATAGATCAACTGCAGTGAGCTATTTGGCAAAAAATGGGTTCCTGAGCAGCAATTAATAAAAATTACCGGCCATAACAACTCTAGTTCCATAAAACCATATTTAACTATTGACGAAGATCGCCACGGTGAAATAATCAACAGTATGCGAGGAAATGCATCAGCGGTAGGAACCAACAACACTTACCTAATCAAGCTCCGCTTCTACTTACAATAATTTCACTAATTCTACCTTTAATAATTGTAGTTTTAATACATAAAGTTGGGTATATTTCTTTGATTGATTAAAAATTTAAAAAACATATGTAAAAAATTATCTTACCGAATACACCTCCATCTTTGATAAATACTCAAAATTTTGTCATAGAGAAAAAGAATTATCTCGATATTATCAAGACCCTTGGTGTATAGGTGAAAATGTCGATTTTTGATGACAGTTTCTGAAAAATGTTTAAATCAATGTCACTAGTTTTTAAAAAGTATTATTAAAAATTCAATATAAAACCGGCAGCTTTAACGAAATAGCTTTTTTAATTTTTATATGCCATTACTTGCGGGATCTAATTGAAGGATAAATCTGACACGTAAATAAACATATTAGACATGACGACACTTAGACCCCGGTAATCCCCTTGTTAAAAACGTGCCGTGTAATTTCGGCACGCCAGATAAATTCGCGTCACTTAAAAATGAAACCTGTTTATCGCCTGTGGAGCTGTAAGCACCCACTCTTAACATTTCGCAGAACTGTGGCAGATAAAATCAGAACTCCCCAGAGGGTGCAGCACGGCAGGGCCCGGAGTCATTATATTAAAAGGATGAGCACAATATTAATTTTTTACTTTCCTGCTACGCCATTGAATTTAAACGGCCCGGAAAGTTGTAGTGGTTCACGAAATGCCAGTGACCGGAGGACGGGGCTGTGGGCCATAAGAAAAGTAATATCTGCACTCTGGAATTTTTTACAGGTGGGCCGGAGAAATATGTGGTATTATGGCCCTAAATGTTTATGGGGAGATTAAATGATGCAGAAAAAATAAAGGTGAAATATTCGGCGCTCCTCCTGATATGTTTCTTTAGTTAGTAATTTTTATACAGGGTGGCCTGGTTCTCATGGCATCTAGGAAACTGTAAAATATACAAGATGGGTTAAATTAGAAATAATTAGTAATAAATTATCATAAGTTAATATTGTGCTGTGACGTCAACATTGGCATAGGCAATCTGCCCTATAGGTTAAAACTTACAGACAAATTGACACCAAAGTTGATTTTATTTGAGCGTCCATGTTGTAACAAACACTAGATGTTTTACTTGTTATTTCTAATTGATTACTCATTAAAATTACGTTAATACGGATTAGTTCTTACATTTATGACAAAATATAATTCAAATCACAAAATACGTTCAGTTTTTTGGTTATTTTTTAAGATAGTAATATTGCTAAGAAGCTATAATAAAAATGTATATTTATAAAGCACATTATTTTTATGAGAGTTTAATCATCACATTATACGAAAAAATTTCCTGGGTTCTAAAATTTGTTGAATGGAAACCAAAAGTACAGGCTATATTACATTAAACTCTAAATATCTATAGATACCTATATACTTACTCTTACTCCAATTGCAGCTTTATAGCCTGACTTATAGTCTCCCTTTCTCTTCCTATCCCTGTTCGCTATTAGAACGTATTTAATCAAATATATAATGCTGTCTCCCTCGGGCAGAAGTAATTCATGTTAAGGGTATAATTAGGGTATATTTTGGTAATAGTCTTTTATGTTTTGATATTTTAACATAAAATTGGTCTGTATTTCTTTAAAGTTCATTTGTCTTATAGGAAAAAAATTCTTGCTGACCCATTATTAACTTCCATATTACTTTAGTTTTCTTCCCCACATAAGGAAAAAGACCAACAGGTATAGGTAAACTTTTCCTATACGGAATAGGCTTTGTTGCCAAACTTACCTTAGTCAAAAGTTGATGGTTAAAAAGGTATAGGGTGCCAAAGTTAAAATTTTAATTTCGATATTTGTAAATAACTTTTTAAAAAGTCCAAAGATGTGCATATATTTTGGAGATTGGGGGTTTTGGGGGGCGAGAAATTCAAATTTGCTTCTAATTTTTGTCACTAGTGACATCATGCTTTTTTAAATGATAGAACTTGTTTGCGGCTTAGTGTATCCATCTGGCTATTAAAACAGTCGATTCTCCTACCCTTTTCATTAGAAAAAGGTATATTTTGTTGAAGTCGTTAGGAGTAACCGTTTTTGAAATAATCCTATTTGAAATATTTAGTGCACGGAGTAGAAACTGTTTTGGTTTCAGGTAAAGAGTGTTTTCCGCTGAAAATACAGCAAAATATTTGAAAAAGTTAATCAGAATGGTAAATTATGACGAGGTGCAAAATTACAAGAATATTGGAAAGGTTTAATGTATTGTAAAATATATTTAGGATATTATTTCTTTGACGCCTTAGAATATTATTATGTCATATTTATTTATTTATAAGTACTATTCGAATATTTTAAATAACTAATAATGACTATGTCTACAGAGAGATTCTTTTAGCGTACCTAAATATTTGATATTATCTGTGAATAATTACATTTGGGATATGCATATTTTTATTTGTATATTTGTTAAAACTAAACATTAATTGAAATTTTAAAAAAGTGCCTTAGGAAATTTATTAATCAGATATATTTTAGCTGTTGGCAATTACAGTTCTGAATATCAAATTATGGAATGGTTTAATGACAAATAATTTATCAATTTTATGTAAAGTATATATACCATAAATGTACTATTTTGACTACATAAAACGTATAAAATTTTATAAATCAGTCAAGAAGGGTAATTATGTTTAATAGAAGCATTAAGTTTATTACTCATGTTTACTAATAAATAAAGTAGCCTGGATTTGTATTCATAGTACTTATTAATTTTAGAGATTTTTAATTTAATATTAACCACTGTATGAGTAATGTGCTGCGCTTTTATTAATAGTTAAGTATTGACATTTTTGTGATTTTTTATTGCCTCAAATTGGTGCAACTACCTTCATTCTGATCTGATATAAGTAGAGTTAAGGGCTACGAAAGTTGTAATTATGGGGTAAGTAATCCGATGAAAAAATATAGGGGTTCTATTTAAAAAAATATCCGATGACGTCATCACGTGAAAACAAATGAACGTCGAAAATGCGTTGGTATAGAAAATAGAGTTTTTTAAAATAGCAAAATAGCAGTAGCAGCTTTGGTTATAAGCTATATAAACTCAATAGTAGCAGTTACTACCTACTAATGTTAATATTTTTTAACATTTCAATCGCAAAATGCAAACATTCGTGAAGAAACGAATTTGGTTGACGCCTCTGTGCGAAATTTTTAGTTTCTCCACATGTATATACTGTTGTTGATGCATTGTTAAGAAAATGGTAAAGCACAAGTCACTGACATTTTTTAAAAAATAATAGTTATTAGTGCACCACGCACCAGTCGTTTCAAAAATACAAATTTTAAAAAAATATAAAGTGCTAGCATAGCTAGCAGATAAAATTTTCTATGTAATTTGGAACATAAACTGTCTAGGTTAAAACTTATATTCACAGTTGGTTCCGGAATAACTGTGTTTATGATCGTTATTATATACATAAATATTATCACTACTTAATTCTATAAAATGGCGAAGGAGCAGGTCACATATTAAAATTACTCAGGTACCAGAATATTAAGTAAATTATTACTTTCAAAATAAAACCTGTTAAGAATTGAAACAATAAATGTATGTTTATGTTATCGAAATATACTAGACTTGAATTATTTTAGTCATATAGGTATTTTCAAGAAATGTTTTATCACTGAAAGAGCGATCGCATATAAAATATTCTTCAATTTAATATAGACAAAGTCATACATATCTCCACGTCGATCTGTTTTAGTATCTGACCCAGATTCATAAGACCTTAGCAATGTCATGCAAAAAATGATTTCGCTGCCCTTATTGATGGATGGCATATGCGGGAGTCGGTATACTTTAACTTTATACTTAGTAACATTTGTGTGTTGTGGCCAGTAAATGTAAAGTCAAATGATAGAAATTGAAAAAGTATATAGTCGTATAATATTAGAAACCTATTTAGTACAAATAGTATGAATATAATATATTTAAGCGTAATTTGTGCAATGTACAATTAATCTAAACTAGCAAATAAATGTACACTATATAAAAAAATTATTATACATTTTACGATTAAACAAATAATAATATATCAAATTCAAGACTACGTGGGAATTAGTACGCGGTGTAGAACTAACTATATCTACCGGCCATTCACTACTTCATACCGGACTGAAAATGTCACAGGCATGAAGCGTTCTACATGCAGTAGACACCATTGAAAGCTGTCGACCTTTATCGCGTTCGGCGAGAAACGATATTTTGCAAACACGGAATTGGAAACAACTCGCGTTGTTATGTTCAGTTTGTTCTCGTTTGCTGTATTCAAATAAAGAATATTTAAATTGAGGTTTGACCAAATAAAATGATAATTGTAATAAAGCTGAAACTTATTAAGACTATAACTCTACTAGATATTATATATATACGGCGCATTCTCTGAGGTTCTAGGTGAGGTAACATGTAAAGCCTACACCAAATGTGTAAAAGTTATACTTAACATTTGTTATATTTTAATACAGTGATGACATATTTTACTTCGATACTTCCTCCGTTTTTCCTCCTCTTTTTGGACGATGTTGTTCTTTGCGGGAGCCGAGAACTCAATCACAAACATCGTCCTAAGCTGGTGGTCGAGGAGGACTATATCAGGCTTATTGGCTTGAATTTGCCTGAGGGTGGGGAATGAATAGTTCCAATAAATTCGGCACTTTTCATTCCCCACAACGGATTCTATATCCCAGGGACCATAAGGCAGCACTGGCGTCTCGTCTATCTCATACGAGTGTCGTAAATGATAATACAACACCCGTAAGGCTGAATCGTGTCTTTGGATATACGCTGTGGCCGCATATACCGGACAGGCCGACAGGAGATGCATAAGCGTCTCCGGCGCCTGGCGGCAGGCCCTGCAGCTGGTATCAGGAACCTCGATACCCAAGACACGACTACGATAGACGAGTGTGTTAATTACACCATCTTGGCAAGCCATTATGAATCCCTCGGTCTCAGAGTTCAGCCCCGCTGACCTCAAAAAAGCAAAGGTCAGCCTTTCAGATATTATTATTATTATTATTATTATTATCATTATTATCATTATTATCATTATTATTATTATTATTATTATTATTATTATTATTATTATTATTATTATTATTATTATTATTATTATTATCATTATCATTATCATTATTATTATTATTATATGCAATACTTGTGTGGGGAGCATGTAACTATTATGAAGGTTTTTGCTCACCAAAGAAGAACTGTCAGGATTATGACTGGTTTGGGTTACAGGGATGAATTTATAAAATTGAATATATTAACGGTGCCTTGTATATACATATTTCAGTGCCTTTTGAAATGAAATAGAATTCAAGTGACATGTTGACTGGAAATCAGATACGTTCACATGATAGTAGAACAAAAAATAATTATTATACAAATTTCCATAGGTCATCTAGCACCAGAAATGGTACAAGTTTTATAAGTATAGAGGGCATGTTTTGCCGCTTCGTATAGATCTGAATATTGTACAATTTAAGAAAATAATCAAATTATTTCTATTGAGAAACGCTTTTTATGAGTGATTTCAATTTAACTTAATTATTTATCTGTCGTTTGTCTTAATTTAGGTTTAGTATTGAGTTCTATACTTGAAAGAATATGTATAAAATTCGATATTTTAAATTATTTTAACTTGTATATTTAACTTTTATTATTTTAATTTCAACTAAAGTTTACGTTATTATTGTTTCATTTTAGTTTTCGCTTGTATTTGTAATTCTTATCTAGTGAACTTAGTTCTACTTCCCCCCTCTCCTATTTATTGTGACCTATGTAAACACATTTGTGTATTGACACGAAATTATAAATAAATTAAAATTTTCCCCTACAATGTAGGAACTATGGCGCAGGATTCTTGAAGAAGCAATAAAGTATTCTAAAGTTTAAAATAAATAGAGAATAGTCTATATTGACCGCTATACCAACTAAATCTATATCTGTGAGTATACTAAATGGCTTTTTCTTAAATAATTAGCTCGGCATACTTAAATTTCAGTACATATGGCATCAAATTATATTTACAGAAATAATTTCGAAAAGCTATCTGAAATGGATTGCCAAAACTTTACCTTCTAAATCGGAGGCAAGCGGAATTTTAACAACTCCGAAAATGGTACTTATTGTAACTGTCCAAGATATTATATATGTTCGGCGCAGTTTCTGAGATTCTATTATAAACTATCAGAGAGCATCATGTTCGGTGGGAAGTCAGTGGAGCGTGACATATTCGGAACCGCAAGTGTTAAAGCGAGCGTATCCCGTCTCGGCAGGCTCACAGTAAGCTGGAATGGGGGGTGGCGTTCCCGTAGGATAGCATTTCGGCGCACATCGCCACGCAACTGTCTGAAGAAGTGGCCTGTCCTGAAAGAATCGTTGAATATTACTTTCCATTACGCGAAGGGGACGGAATTTGAGAGGGTGCTTTCGATACGTACTTATTTATAAATCTTCTCAATGACTGTTGCAGGAATCTTCGAGAATTAATTTTCATTAGAGGTTTAATAAAACAGTAACTGCATGAAGAAACATACACGGTAATTTTTAACCAATAAGCATAAACAATTAATGACAAATAGGGAAAAAATAGAGTAAATTATTTTTAACTTCGGAGGTTTGCAAACATTTATCTTGGATTTTTTGTTGTTTATAAAAACTAAGAAGTAAACAAGTCAGGACGATATGTTTGGTAATTGTAGCAGTACTTTATTATCAGTTGCGATTCTATTCGAGCTTAAGCCAGCTTAAGCATCGGGCTATTACTGTTATCTTCAGGCTACGGGTCTTTATAGGAGAATTTTGTAGCAAGTTTATTCCTGATACTTCTGGATAGAACGGAATTTTACTACTACGTGTACTTGGCGCCTATACCTATATGCATTGCAATAATTGTGCCGTTTACATTTGCATAAATATTTGTTTTTTTCCGCGTATTGTACACAGCAAGAAATCGACACCACGCGCTACTATTTTGGAAGTAGTAAAATAATATGGTGTACAATTTGACATGATTTGTTTGTAGAAATGTTGAAGATGTAAAGATATTTACAAGAATATTAAAGAGTAAAATCTAGAATTAATTATTTGGTCAAATGTACACCAACGTAAGTAATATACCAAAAGGTAAAAATTTAAACGAGAGTTACTAAATCTGTTATGATCACGTGACTAATGAACACTGGCTGTAGTTGCTTATTACGCTTCATACAAGAATGAAGTCTAATTCGCCTTCATATTGTTAACGGCTAAAAGTAAATCAAATTGTATAATTTATTGTGTAATAGTGATTAGTTGTGTCTGTGGCAAGGACAAAATAAAATTTTGTAGTATTTTGTTAAATGCAAGAAAACTTATGAGGAATAATTAACATAAACTTTCTTTGTTGTACAACTCAATATGATAGTTATGATACATACGCGGTTTGAAAACGGTGATGGTCCACCTGCCGTTACATGAAAGCGACAAAGTAAAGTATAGAAATCCGTGTGATAGACGAGGATGGCTATAGGAAGACGTTTTATAAATTAGAATAACATCTGAGCAGTCACTCTCCATTTTATTTGTTTTGAATGGAGAAATGAGCGTTGACTATTTAGATTTTAAAACGTCGTCAATATAGTCATCCTTGTCTATCGCACGGATTTCTATACTTTACTTTGTCGCTCTCATGTAACGGCAGATGGACCATCACCGTTTTCCAACCGTGTATACATACATCAATAAAAGAGTGTTTGCAAGTATACGAGTATCCACTTATTTTATTTTTGAACTTATTTCTAAAATTTTCTTGTAACTTATTCTCAATATGAAATTATAATACCTATATTAATCGGTCAGTGGTCGCGCAGTTCAAGACGTCAGTACTTGAATCGAGGTGACTAGATTGCTGTGGGTTTGACCCCCGCAGCCGGTATACTCTCTGCGGATATGGTAGGGTGGAAGAATGCTGGCTTGGGTCAATGTGAGAGATTGATACCGGTTGACATTTGACTACCCTCCTAATTAATGAGGTTTTCCAGGTTTCCCTCATTCCTGCACTGAATGGTGGTAAGGGCCTATCAAGTCGTTCCTGGGCGCAAATGCGGCCTACTTAATAATAATATGCCGCTCCCTCTCCCGCATAAGTCTTCGGCTTCTAGGCTAATCCTCGTGATTAGAATGACGGGTAGATATATTATTATTATTATATATTTTCCATTAACCCCATTTATAATTCTACGCCTTATTATCTCTAAAAGGTAGATGCTAGACACAGGTATATCAACTTTGGAAAAATATTTAAATAAATTTGAACCTATCAAAACAGAGATACATATCAGATTTTTATTTTCAAGTAAATACTTTTTTTCCATATAGTAAAACTGCATATTACATAAGCTGAAAAAACTTTTTAATATCTGGTTATGAATAAAAATAATTAGCTATACATTTGTTCGAAATTTCACCATGAAAGTGTATCCTATAAAAGCCAAATATAGGTCTTACGTTTCAAAGTGTCACTTTAAACAACATAAAATTATAGATACTCTACAGTGTAAAGAGTGTTGATTTATATTTTGACACGGAGGTATAAGGTTTATTATAACAATTAGAAATAAAAAATACAAAACTTATTTCCATACCATATTTTGGATTTATTTAAATAAACAAATAAATAATGTCAAAGGCTATTTGCATTTGTTTATTTTAAGAGAGTTCAAAAGAAGAGTCTTAAAATGTTTGTATCATTATCAAATTTTCCACCTAAATGTCAAAATATAAAATAAAAAACACCCCGTACATTTTCATTAAAGTATACACCAGACGGTGTAGTTTTTTACGCCTGTAGTTTGAAATATTATACCACATGTAGTAACCGATTTACACTATTGCAAATAAAATGCTACCAATTATCTGTTAAAATACACATACTCAAGCTTTTTTGTAAAATTGAACGAATTGCGATGGGGTAAATTTTACCCTTTTTCTGCAAGAATCAAAAATAGTGTAAATTTTGTACAAAATTTTGCTTTTTTTGCTGCGTATTTTGGTTGAAATAGCTGAAACGCTATTTTAACGAAAGTTTTTGATAAAATTTCGAACAGGACAGCGTCACCTCATGTGGAGCCCCACCAAAAAGAACCCGACGCTGCCATTGTCTCTCGTGCGCCCCCTATTCTCGGGGCTCGTCCCGCATTCTCCAAGTTTACAATGTATCAGAAAGTTGGCTAGTTTTATAGCTCCAGAGAATTATCTGACATGTGCGAAATAAACCGTTCGCGGTCGCGCATATATCACAACAAGTCAGAGCATTTAGATTAAGTTTTCCGATTTCGAGGGCGAACCTTTCAAATCAGTTTGATTGATTCCGACCCTGCCACGCGTAATACATGTTTAGTGAATTTTTTACCTTCTAGATGCGATAATCAAATTTTGTAAGTCGGGGTTAGAGTGAATGTCACAGTTTTATTTTTCTTTTCCAGGGAAAAAATTCGATCGGTCGATATTTCAGAGGGTTTTGAAACCGATTGCAGCTGATTGGCCGCATTGAAACCAAAATTATTTGCTTGTTTCTACACTAAAATAAATTCATAGTCGACTATCATAATAATGCTGTCATTATGAACGTCAAAATAATAATAATCTGCCACTATCTAGCACCCGTACTGTAATCTGACAGTAAACAGTAAGTTTTAACCTTTTACATTGAATTACCTGGGTATTGAAATTCGATATTGATTCAATTTTTAGACTCTTTATTTTATACATAAAAAACTAAATATTTATTACATATTTTTATTTACATTTATATGCCACGAAGTCCAGTGTAGAAATTTTTTAAACTTAAAACACGAATTAATACTACAGTTTGAATTTCCAGATATAGAAATTGCTGAACTAGCTTCAATTCCAATTGAGCATGCACTCATAGATGTTGAAATACAAATTTGATTATTCATGTTTTCTATGTGACCTGAAGGTCCCCGCGTCCTGTCAATTTTGTTTTTATTTTCTAGTGAATCTGCTACATATCCTTCGGCAACAGCGCCACTCTTCCAAATCTCATGCCTCTTGAAAGATCTAATATCAGCACCACTATTTGCTAAAATTGAAATGGATATTCGCCGAAATGAATGACCCATATGCTAATCAGCATTAGGAATGTTTAAATACTTTGCAATATTTCGAGAAGTCAGGTCTAATGCCACTAGGGTTACAGGTACATTTACCCACATTGTGAAATAAAAGAACTGAATTTTCACGTATTTCGGTCTTATATTCATATACTTCTTAATAATGTTAATATAATTTACTGCAGTATCGTCAGTATTTAGAATTGTAAATGTTCTGGATTTATGTTTTAGTATACTAGACATAAACCACAAACACAGTGCCTTCCTCCTTAACATCATCAACACATACATTATAGAACTACATACGTCGACAATCACCAAATAAACCAAAAACAGCAAACATCTAAGATTTTAATTTTAACTTCTAATACAAAAAAAGAAATAAAAGTATAAGCAGGTATTTGTCATCTGGAGTATGAAGTTGAAAATCTATTAAAATGCAATAGGAAAATAGATATACTTATTGTTATCACAAACAATACTGAAGATGTTAATGATTATGTAAAAAATCGACTAAATTAAATGTTCAAATTGTGCACCGTTGGCTGTCTGACAGTAGCGAAGATAATTAATAAATTCTTTTTGGACATTATCAATAACGTCAGGAGGTATATGATGTATCTTTTAAATCTTCTAAATTAACCGGTCTAGTAACGTACACTTTGCTTTTTAAGTATCCCCACAAGAAATAATCTAGGGGTGTCAAATCAGGCCATCTGGCTGGTCACTCAATCGGCCCCCTTCTTCCCATCCAACAATTCAGGAGCAGCTCATCTAAATAAGCACGGGCAGGTGTTGCATAATGAGGAAGTGCATAATATTGTGAAAATTAAATTTTAAAACCCTCAAACATTATTTTTCGAAATTTTTGTTATAGAACACCATAATTTTTCAATGATGTATGTATGTAGAATGACACGCTCTTTCAAATGGCATGGTCAAAATTGGAGGTTGCTATTTAAAAAAATTGTCGATGACGTCATATCTCGAACAAAGATGACGTCACAAATTTGTGTCGTATGTCAAAAAGTGCCTTTTTTAAAAACAAAATCGACATGCCAGGGGATTTTTTCGAAAACTTCTCATTTTCAAAAATAATGAATTTATTTGTTACTTTTCGAAAGCACTGTATACCATTGACATCACTCGTGAGATTGTGGGCGGGTGAAGCTAAGGAAATTAGTAATTTGTAGTCAACCTCCTCTGTCTAAAGATCTTGAATCGTACCAATGATTCGCAGATTGAATATATTTTAACTTACATGTTCATATTAATTATTTAATTATATTTTGCTGAGCATTTATTTGTTCTAGTTGTCAATTAAGTTGTTATTTGACAGTATTTACATAAATGTAATAATTTTTTTCGTCAGAAGTTTCTTTGGTTTCAAAATTTCATCCCTAAAGCAGACGATTGATAAGGGAGATAACTAATATCACCTTTTTCTTTTTAAAACCTACATTACGTTTAATTTTATCTTAATGCAGTAATTATCATTCTTGGAAATAAATGAAAGTTTTTCTGAAAACCTGAATTATATCAGACCGAAAAGAATGTATAAGTTCCACAGTAACATAAAAATCTATCTTCATAAAGGGAAATATATAGCCCCTTAACAGATTGTAGGAAACTTCAATCCATTAGCGAAATATCATTTATTAAGTCATCACCAGTCTCCTAATTTCCGATCGAGATTTTATCGCCTTTGGAAACATGAACTTCAAATTTAGTATGACAAATGGTCGGATAATTTGCCATAAAGAAGTATTTAAAGATCGTATTAATGTTAGTTTGATTGATCTCTATTCTAAAAAGGTTTCTCTTTGCCATTTAAAGTCGGCCCGATATGCGCATTTTGATTAATGGTGTTCGCCAAATGTTATTCATCTCCGTTCGTTTGAATTATAATGTTTCAAAATACACCGACCTTACGTATCTAAATGTCAGTTTATATTGCCGGGTATTAAAGGCAACAAAGAATTGCCGGATTTATTACGCATAACTTCACTATACCACATGTAAATATAAACCACTCTAGCAGATCTCTGAACCTGTGCAATGAAGTAGGATGCAGGTCATTTAATTTGTGACTATTTATCAAGAAATGCATGAAATATTATTAATAGTTAACTGATTATTAATTAATTTTTGTATTCAATTATTTTTTTTTGATTTGCATATTTCTTTGTCCTTGCGAATATGCGAAAGACATATACCCGTCACATATACGTTTCCTTTAGCCGTTAGAAGATGTCAACCATACTCCAAATTTGATATGTTTGTGTCTATAAACAAGGTAACTCACAACATATCTAAAAAATTTTGGGAAAAGATGGTACATGAGTAAATATCGTAAAAATTTTTTTGTCAAATTCTTATAGTTTCCAAGACAAAATATTGAAATTGTAGTATCTTCAACCTTTACATTGCTGGGCACCTGTAGTTTGTAGCGTCATCATCGGAATACATTCTATCCGCATTTTTAGTGTTAACGTTTTTTCGAGAGTGTTTACATAAGTTTCAATTGTAAAAAATGATTTACGTGTCTAGCAACTCGGAGTTGATGGATATCGTTTTAATTTATAGTGAAGATAAATTGCTTTAGCAGCTTCTCGATTTTAGAGATTGTTGAAGAGAATCTCCAGATAACTACCAGGTAAATTGCTCAGCAAGTACAAGGAATGTCCCAATCAACAGTGTGGCATATCATACATACTCTATTATATCCGTACCATGTACACCGTGGCTAAGCATTAATCCAAGGGATTATCCCTTACGAATAGGATTTTGTGAATGGTTGCTGCAACAAAATGTTCAAAATTTCAGATTTACAGTTGACGTGTTAGTTACAAATGAAACTATTGTCACGGGTTTCCTGCCACGACTTTTTTCTTTTAATAGAAAAACAAAGAGTTAATTAATCACTTATCTTTATTAACTACACTACTGAATACTAATTACAGCTCAACTAAACATTATTTCACTTTGAAACTCCATGAAATTTCCAATTAAACACTCTTCACTTCAAGACTGACTGACTCGGCCGTTTATTCTTCTTTTATAGACCAAACGAATATTCCAAGTATTTTCTAGCATCTCTAGATCCATTTCTCGAACGACTCTCAAACGCTTCTCGTCGATTCCCAATATTTCCAGTCGCGCCTCGATACACGGCATTATTTTTTTGTTTACCAGAATTGCGTAGGGGCGATCGGGAAATCATTTCCAACAACATTTTTCCTTAAAAGGACGATGGATTGGACGAGGAGGACTGGTACTATGGTCGCTACGATCTTCTTAAATCCTTTGGACTTCTTTTTGTGAGTATATTTAAAACGTGAAGTGTGAGTGTCTATCACTTACGAGTTCACAACGGACTAGAACCAGAAACATTTGTGTTAGTTCCTAGAAACTGGGTAAGACGGCCCCAAATGTGTTTACTCGTCGACGGACAAAATTTTCAACAGTTGTTGTTTATTAATTACAATGAAAATAACGGCAAAAGGTGATATATTTTATTTATTCGTTCCTTGAGAAATTCTTTAACGTTCATTTTTTATTACACTTTGCCACCACGCTGGTAGCCGACTGATTTACAGTGGACCAATTTCCAGTGCCGTGCAGAAATGTGTTTTTAAATCATTTTCGAACTGCCCTTTTTGTTCTTTTTATAAAATTGTATTTGTAAGAGACCCCTGTACTTTCAATATGTCTCTTGAATGCAATTAAATCTTTCCAGCATTAACCGAAATGGCTGCAGAGGATCTACGCAAACAGTGTCCTGTGTATATATGTAAAAATTTTGCGACAATTTGAGTCATTTTACCAAACTAATGTATTCTCATTACTTGCCTGCAACCTTTACCATTTTAATGTTTAAAGCTTTCATAGTAAATCAACTTTATCAATCAAATTTAATTGTTACAGTCCATCACGGCGACACATATCGAAAACATCTGTAGTGTATTAAATATTAGATGTAATGAATATAGAAATTGAGTGTATTTGTGTAGTGAATATTACACCACCAAAATTAGGGCAATCTAAAAAGAAAAACTATTGATTTTTACATTTAACCGTATCTTATTTCTTATTAAGTATATATGTATTTTCAGGTGTTTGAGTAATAAAGATTTCAAGTTTCCCATTTGACAAACTTTTTGACTTCTTTGTTTGGTAGTTGTCACTTTCAGTTTTTGGGAAAATACGTATAATTTCAAATATTTTGATGTATCAATGTCTTCCTTTGTATTAAGAACTGCTTTCAACATGATAATTTAGTCATAACCTAGATAAGTCGGAAAATTGTGCATTCATTTCATTTTGTGTGTGATATCATATTAATTTGGGATCAAGTCTCTTGAAATGTTTGCAAGCGAATTTGTAGGTACATTCCCCTAAATTTATTTGGGAATAATTATAAAGTCACATTTTTTTGCAGCTGCTACTACCTTTGTTGGTGTCTCGGACACCTGAACATTATTATCACTATTGATTTTATATATGTTTTTAATATAATCAACACTTATAGGTATTGAAACGAGTCTGACTTTTATCCCAACAATAAATAAATAGTGTATGTTAAGAAAACAATTTTATAAGCAAATATATTGTAACGAAGAGATGTTATGTATGCATTTTCTCGGACTCGATGTTCAATTTACGTTGTCGTCCATTAATGTATTGCTTTTACTAGATTCGGAATATACTATTTTATTGCACCGATATTAAAATTTTTGTTTATTTTCTCACAAGTGGTATTCTGGGTATAATATGGGGAGCTCTTTTCCTGTTTGGAAACGGCATTAAAACCCATAACCCATAAGAAAAAAATCCAGTGGAGTCAGATCTGGGGCTCTAAGTGGCCATTTTATAAAAGGACTTAACACTAACCACTTTATTCACAGGTTTTGAAAATGAGTATTTAATAATTCCCTTACCCGTGTAGAATTATGCCCAGGGCTACCAAATAGAAATGAAGATTCATGCGGTTCCCACAAGAAACATTACCTAGAACAAAAAATATTAAGGGTAGCCAATTTAGAATTCAAAATACCAAAAAAAGAAAGAATACTTAAGAAAGCCAACAATTTTTATGCATTTCCAATGCATTCTGTGTTTTTTATGAAAATGCATATTCAATAAGTTGAAAGCTGTAAGATTCTAATAAAAAATATTGTTCCATATAAATTGAATAAATTTGGACCACAAGAGTTAAATAATGCTGAAGAACGCTACCTTGTAACATTTTTAATAATAAAAATCCTTAAAGTAACTTTCTAGGAAATGATTTACAATAAAAATCGTTGTAGCCTGAAAATTAGCAATGGGTTCAACAAGTATATCTAGAAGAGCACATCACATTTTTTTTAAGATGTACTGGTTCTTAATATGTCACACTGAATTTATTATTTCTACTTGGTCAATATTAGTCGTAATTCTATTATTTGTATAGTTTAGCTGTATAGTAGCGTCAATTTAATTAAAATAAGTTATAAAATTATTGTCCAAAATTTTAACAGGTTGTTCACGAAAAGATAGTTTTAGAGAAAGGCTGTTATTATTTGTTCATGATCTGTCCTTTACCAAAACTATGGGGAAAAAACAACCACACGCTTTATATAAAATTGAAACATGTGAATTCAATAAAGAACTTTATTTATTTGCAAATCTAATGATATTTACCAGCTGAACAAAGTAATTACTTTATAATACTTAATTTTATTCATGTAATGCTTTTCCCTGTATCATTTTCTCTACGGGGCATCGCTTTTAAATTTTATGTACTTAATGCTTCTCTAAATACTTTTTAACTGTATTTCTTTATTACTGACATTGTAGCGATATGTTTTTGACCAAAATAAATTAGGAGGAAATTGCATTTTACTTTTAAATATGTATATTTTCTTGACGTTTGTGGAAATAAAGCTGACTATATTTAATATCAAAAACTCATACTTATTTCATGTAAATCTCCAAAGGAAATTTCAAATTCCATCACAGCTTAGCAGATATAGTCTTAATATTAAATATAACTACAAAAATATATTAAATATCAGAAAGTGTTACCCTTGATCTTATGATTATTTAATATATATTTTTCATTACAAAATATTAAATTGAAAATAGATGAAGCGCCATGTATACAGGGTGTCTCGCAAAGTATGTTACAAAGTTTAAGTGGTTTAACACAGTACTGTGTTAGACGAAGCTCACGCGGGATTGTGTATATTTTTGCACATTTCTCTATATGTAGCAGTATGTTAAATTTTAACACAATCCACTGTGTTAATATAATAAATGTTATGTGTAACTTTTACCTATTTCAGTGTTATTTGTATAATTAATTATGTAGACTTTACACATTAACATATTAATTTTATTGTATAACAGGTAGTGATATGGAAATTCACCTATTTTTAGTTTGTTAATTACGTTCCTGTTTATTTTTGAATTAATTTTTAATAAATATAATTTTTGTGTAAACTTTATTTTGATGTTTTCTAGAAGCTTTCCCAGTCACCGAGAATGCGTCGAATATAGTCTGGAATGTTTTAAAAAATCTCAAAATAAACGTATTATAAAATTATAATTTTACCGTAGTAATAAAATAAAACATATTTTACTTTTTATGATTGTATTGTATTGTAAAATACATGATTCAGTTAAAATGAACAACAATTAAGTTTTCTAACATAATATGTAACAAAATTAGTAGTATATAGTAGTAGAAATTCTAATAAGGAATAAATTAATAATTTCTAGTAAATCATAAACAACGAAACAATAAACTACATTATAGAAGTTTACGAAAATTAACTGGTAGGGATCTGAACATATCATTTTCTTTCTCTAAAGTTACAAGGAAACTAAGAGTACTCTAAATCGTCATAGTGAACTCCTAACACTGTTAGGACTTATAGTCCCAATTAGGTTTAGCTTTATGACAATTATAAGCAATATTTGTTATAGTTAGGTAAGTACTTACCATTTTTTTTATCAAAATTCATTTTAAATTTAATTGTTCTCAATTTGAATGCAACGAAAGAGAGGTAACTGAACACAACAACGGTACACAATCAACATGGTGTACTGACGTGTGTTGTAACAGCTGATATACTGCAGCTGCGCAGTTGTGCCCAACCAGTCAAGAGTGGGGATATAGAACACAGAGGTGTGTTAAGTTTACACAAAATGGTAGACTTTTAACACATGGTAAATATTACACAAATTCAGTATATCAATATTAGTAATTTTAACACATTTTGTATAAAAAGCCATAGTGTAAAAGTACTAACACGGAAATTTTACACATTCTAAATCTTACTTACACAGCAACTTTGTTTTACCGTGTATGTAAAATGTTAAGTTTCTAAAAAGTTACAAAATGTAGAGGGTCTAGCGCCCTGGTGTTAATTATATTCGGATTTGAAAATAGAGAGACACTAATTTACAGTACTTAGATGAGTAAGGGAGGTGAGGGTTTCAGGGGTCAAGATTCCATGGGCGTACCACTTGAGAAGGATTGAAAGAACACTCAAAGTTTTTAACATACCTTGCCGGATACCCTGTATATTTGACGAGCTCAGTAGTCGCATCTTGTCCCCTTTTGTTGGATTTCGGCATTATACGGATAAATGCAATCGTCAAATATCACAATTAGGGGTTCATTCTTTATCCCCCTTTAAAGCATCGTGCCCTACAGACTTGAGACTTATTCTATTCAGTTCGCTAATCCTGGATTATTCCACATCAAACTGCTCCGTGAAAGCCTAAAGTAAGTTAAATTCGCTCCGCTCTCTGATTTTTTACATTATTTCACACAATATTCTCATTATAATTTTTCTCGTTTAATATATTCTCACGAATTAAATGGGTCGTTTGTTTCTTCAGATATCATACCAAAAAATACCTATTTATATAAATAATAAAGGGTGTCATTAGTCTTATGAATTTTATGTAACTAATTGGCCTAATTCAAAAATATGTATACACTGATAAAAAGAGATACAATAAGTAAATTTACACGTTATTCATACCATGTACCAACAACAACAACAACCACCAAATACATACCGTACTACAAAAAACTTCAGGTAAATGCAGAAGAATTACATCTTTTATACTAAATGACTTAAATTTTATTAAAAATTTTTTACGATGTTGGAATGTTGTAATGTATTTTTTTCGGAGTATTTATTTATTTATTTATTAAACAACAACCCTAACAAGCATTGCTGCCTAATTACAAGAGTTGGGATTACTAACAATAACAACTCAACATAATGGTACATACAATCGTGACAATTCAGAAGAATATAGTAAGTACAATTAACATAATAAAAGTCAGTCAGTTCACACGTTGAAGTAAAGTAATTTAGTTAGCAAGAAAAAAATGCTTAAATATTGTCTTTTTAAACTTATTCGGCAAATAGGAGAAATCCAGATCGAGAAGGTAATAATATTGATTAATCAGTTTGAGCATCTTTAAAAATGGTGAGGTATTTGGCAACAAAGGCAATGAGAAAGCTGTTAGGTACATAACGAGTAAATCTAAGAGGTGAATAGAAGGGCAATAGATACACAAGTTTCTTAGAATCCACAAGATTATTAACTAATTATAACAAAAAAGCATAGCATTTAGGTTCCTCCTATCGTATAGGCTGGGAATCTGAAATGTGCCGTTCTAATGGTTTGATAATCAGGATACTCATTATGCGTACGAAAATAAATGTATCGCAGAAATTTATTCTGTACTTTTTCGACGCCCATAGTATGCGCAATCGCTTGGGAAAACATAAATGACCGACCCATATTCCAGTTTAGGTCTCACTAAACTAAAGTAGTTTTCTTAAGACAACAATATTATCAAAATTCTTACTCTGTCTAATAATAAACCCCAATAATTTAAAAGCTTCAGCGGTAATTCTAATAATATGTGACTTATAATTTAATTTGGAATCGTAACTTTCATTTCATGGTCTCCCCGTTCACAGTGTACTCAAAATTAATAGTATTCACATTTCTCCTCAGGTGCATGACAGAACATTTACTAATATTTAGCATTAAATTATTATTGACCGTCCATGTATACAAATTATCAACATCACTCTGTAATAAATGGCACTCTGACAGATATGGAACTGTCCTACATATCTTTAAGTCATCTGCAAACAGTTGACAATTACAACACAAATAACTAGACAAATCATTAATAAACATGATAAACAATAAAGGTCCCAAATTGGAACCTTGAGGTATACCTGATATCGCTGTAAACTTATCAAACATTTTATTATTATATTTAACAAAACAAAAAAGTGCAGATAGGTAAGACTTAAAAAATATTAGTGCACTGTTAGTAAAACCAAATTGATGTAGCTTACACAATAACACGACGTGATCCATCTTATCAAACGCTTTTTTCAAATCTGTGTATACCACATCCACCTGGAGTCCACTTTGTAAATCTGTATTGACATTAGTATTGAATTACAACATATTTGTATTAATCGATCTGTTGGGAAGAAACCCATGCTGGTTCTCAGTGATATTTAGCTTAACGTGATTAAAAACTCTAGCATGAATAATGTTTTCTGTCTTGTTTTTTTGAATTTACATATTTCCAAAATTCTGAAGGATCAGCTATAACACTATTTTCAGTGCTATTTACATAATACTCGTATTCGTGTCTTATGAGCAGTTTTACGCGACGCCTCACCTGACAGAATTCTTCATTATGTACTTCACTACATTTCTGTAATTTATTAAGTTTATTTTTATATTTAATAAAATCTATGATTTCTCTATTAAAATATACTGGAAAACGGTAAAGCGGGATCTAAACTTAGGAACATTATTATCAATTATAGTATTAAGGATATAATAAAAATTACTTAACGACACATTGACATCTGGTTCATTATATACCGCTCCTCTACTTCATTGTATACATTTTATTTTGTATTTTTTATCAATGTCATGAGCTTGAGGCCCCAAGCCCCTCGTCCCTTAGATGCGCCACTGCTATAGTATACAATGATAAAATGGCACGTCTCATGTATGGTATTTTAAAATGGAGACCTTAAATACTACTAATGACATTGCTATAGCGCTTCTACTTTAGCATTGCTGTCAACAAATGATGTTCATTTGAAAAAGGTAAATATAAATAAAAGTTCGATTAATAGGTAGATATTTTATTTTCAGATTCTCGATCAATAGATATTTATTTACTTATAACTTGTTCCACGGTGTGAGTTGTAAATACGACTATACCGCTCAATACAATACATGTTCCACATAATTGGTTTGTTGTAAACTTCATGTTATGATTTATTAAATTGGATAAGAATAATTATTACTGATCCAGAAAAAAATTGCTAATTCTGCTATTGTGTCAGAGGAAGATTAAGAGAAAAATGTAAGCTAACGCTTCTTACAATCGCTAAACAATAGACGTTTTATGTATTTGTCCACATGCTGCAGAAAGATACAATTATTCTACTAGGAAAATAATTATTTACCTACTTTACCGAAAGTGAGAAAGACAGTACTTTTTTGTTCTATTGATTGACCTATTGAGTGTTGACATTTAGCTAGAAATTGTTAAAATTGAATTCAAACTGCTAAAAATTCGTGTAGATGAAATCCAGTAGACAACCAGACTTAGGGCCAATACCGACACCTGCAATTGAAAATTTAGTACGAACTAAGTCTTGGAAGCTTTATAAACTTGCATCTAATGAGCCAAAGAACAGGCGGCAAGTATGGTAACATATTTTGTTCATAATTGTGTTTAACTATTCTTCAAATGTTCTGTAACTTATCTTACATTATGTGGTGGAGTTTCATTTTGCTTCCATATCAACCTGTCGCCATTATCAAATTTGGAAACAAGATTATTTCTTTTGTTACGCAGGAGATGAAAATAGCGTTGGCCGTTTAAATTTTCCTGCAAAATTTTGGCCCACTATTGGACCCGTATATACTACACCAAGCATACAGATTCCTTGTCTCTTAATTTATTTATATATTTGGTGGTTTCCATATTAAAGTACTCAGTTAGGCGCCAAAAATGGATGTCCTTAATTAAAAGAGACGATTTAACACACTCCATACTAAGAAACCAAAGAGTGTAATAGTCGCTGCTTAACTGGTAAGTAAAATATTTTACTCGTCATTATTTTTGCAGTAATTATGGCCTTTTGAAGAAATTAACTACCTACGAAGTAGATAGATTCTGAATAAGAAACTGCCTGGAGTGTTGAGTAGTATATTCATCATTCAACCTATAGAATAAAATTTGGCTGAAACAGTTTTAAAATAAAGTATTTTTTAAATATTTTATAATTTTAAATCTATCTCTCCTAAACATTATTTCACAATAAACTAAAACACCACGGAAAACGTATTTGACATTATTCTGCCACAGAATAATATGCATTTGTCACACTTTCCATATATCAGCGCCTTATTCGTCATCTCGGCATTTGAATCCAACATGTTTGTCAAACCACAAAAAATACGCGAAAAATTAAATCAAGACGGTGTTATGCGATATTTTATTTTTAACAGAATCTGATATAGTCGCCATCTGCAGGCCACTAGTGCAAGGTGTACTTCACGCCGATAAATTTTTAAACTTCTTTTCTTATTGTGGAATTAAATTCTTAATATTAATAATAGCAACAATATTAACAATAATTGTCGATGTTTCCATAAAATAATTAGTAACATTTTAAACTATAACATCCCGTTATGTTTACATTGTTCTGTAAAAATTCTTCTTTCAACCTTAGATTATAATATTCTACGCTTTGACCAGTGTTCCTTGATGTTTGGCGAGTACACAACTGGCAATACGAAATTCTAGGTTATGGTCAGTTTTAGTGACTAATTTTTAGTTTTAAAAGTTTTGTAGTAATTAAATAAAGGAATTTATGTCAAGTAATGCTACTTCCCTATAACATGGTTTGCCCTATTTATGTGCTGTTTGCTTTTCTAGAGTCGAGGGCAATTCCAACGGAGCTACACCAATCATTCAAGATTTTATAATTAAAGGTGCATTCCAAGTTTTCTATTAGTACGTATTCCTTCCATTAAATTTGATTTTTTTTTTAGATTAAATGGGTATTTTATTTAACTGAATACGAATTGTATAAGCTGTTACTCGATAATTCTGATGGATTTGTAATGGGTGAAAATGTAGTTTTGGCAGTGTGCAACAAAGGAACGATGATCGAATGCAAAATACTGCAGCTAACCGGATTAACTGTTATCTCTCAGGTACTTAGGTATTATTATTAATAAAAATGTTTCGTCGTTTCTACATTTGACAACGTTGTAAAAAGCAACCGTATGGTAGATGACATATCTAAGCTATTTCGCACGATGATTGTCAGGCGACGATTATCAAGGGAAAAAGAGTGATTTGTCTCATTTTTTAAACATCGAGCTAGAATTACAAAATAATTGTTTTATTGTATTTTAGGCCTCCCTAAGCACGTGGTTAAAATTTTTGTACTTAGTCGTAGTTAATCCTTTATATACCTATTATAATATAATGCTGTGTTTTTGTATTAATTGGTTGTTCACTAATACCATAATAGAAAAATGAATAGCTAAATTATAATAATATATTGGATTAAAGTACACAAATTACTAGCCTGTTACATTTCAGTATGCTAAAAGTGTTTGGAAGAAACCGCAAACTTCAAGTAACCATCTCATAGCATGTATTAACGCAAAAATATTTTTAGTAAATTATAGGGTTTAATGACATTCAACAAATAATTAATTTGACATTAATATAATTTCGAGCAGAACTTTTACTTAGTAAGCGGACTACTTTTCTAATACATAATTAATTATATACCTATAAATGCAAAGTTAGGTAGCAGCTCAGCGTAGTTTCAGAGACTCAATTAAGGATCCCTTCTCCGTCAACCTGAAGCTAGAGTAATATTTAAAGTCCCACTGCTCACAGTAATCTTTGAAGTAGAGCCTTCTTATTGCCATCGTGGCGGTAAACTTTCGGTCAATTAAAATGAAAAAGTTTCGGCCAATCCTCATTAAAAGTGATTTTCAATTCACTCTAATGTCTCCGTTTGCTAAGTGGGGATAAAGACTAGTAGAAAATGGCGGCTATACGTATGCAGATGGCCAGAGAGACTTCTTCCCTTTACTGTAAATTACGGACTGTGGCAAAGCCACTAGTTACTGTTACAGTCTGAATGCGCCCTGGAAAATTGTCTTCGGGGTTTCCTTGCAGTTAAGGGGTTTTATTTTATCAGGGCCATTTCGTAGATCTCCACTGCGATGGGGTCAATCCTGTTTAAGTCGCGACATTCACAAAAAATTGTTTTGCATAACATTAATTTAGTATTTTGATGTCGTACAATACGGTGTTTCATTATAAAATCTTACATATTGCAATATAAAGTACTTACAATGATAATATACAAAGATAAATCTATGTAATATATTACTACAATTGTGCATAACAGTACATCACACACTTATAAATTTGCTATACATTATATTATGTATTTGTACAAATAAGTGTCTATATAGCTAAAACCAAGTAATTTTTGGAGCTGACTTGACAGATGCCTAGCAATAATATTAACAAACATGGTCTTGTACGCTATATTTATTAAAAACGAAAAACTTAAGTTGTACAAACATACGATTATCCAAGATATCCAAGAAATATATACATTAGCATAAAAGAATGAAATAAAAAAATCAAACCTATAGCCCCATAAGGAAGCTAGCCTTAAAGTATGGCCCATTCTTTAATAAACATCCTGTATACCTATATAGTCATTTTATATCTAAAATACATATCACTGATGTAAAAATATTTTCAGATTATCGATAGTGAGAGAAATATTAAAATCTGTTTTATATAGTAAAATAACGTCAAATTAATCAGTATTGGATACTGGATGTAGCATATCACTTATCGTTGATCTGCATTATAACGACGTGAAATTTAATGATTTACAATGAGTGCATTTTCATGTAAAACTTATTTTAATTCTCTATAATAAATAATAATCAGCTCTTAAGCAGGGTCAAGTACCTGTATTACGTAAAACTTGCGTGATAAAAGAACTGAACAGATTAAAAAAATAATTTAGACAGTAAAGTTACGGCGCAAATTGATTTAGTTGTAGGCTAAGGTGTAATTTAAATCAATTATTTTGTAAGTACACTTTAAAACAATTTTACCTTAAGATAGACCTTCATTAGGAAATTCTAAGAGGTCAGTTATTAACGCTTATTTCAATTTCAATCTGACACGTTTCGGAGGACCACCGTTGTCTGAGGATATCAGCCATAGTATCAACAATATAAATTGACAGGTTCAAGATTTCTGATAACAGGTATGCCAGAAAACACATAGAACTGTGCTCTAAAGCACCGATTTACTACATAAAGAGTTATACATATCCTTTCCATCTAAATTTTAGAAATTATTACTGTACGAATTTTGATACAGTTTACTGTAGGGTTGCGATATACATCTGGCTTTTGGTATACGCTTTTTACTAGTTTAAATACTGTTTTGCTGCTGGGTTGCAACATACCATGCTTTTTATATATGCTATGTACGAGTTTTGATACTGTCTACTGCAAAGTTGCAATATACATTAGCTTTTGATATATGCTATGTACGAATATTGATACTGTTTTGTTGTAGGGTTGCAATATACCTTGACTTTTGATATATGCTTTATACGAGTCTTGATACTATTTTGCTGCAGGGTTGCAATGTGCCATAGCTTTTGATATATACTATCTACGAGTTCCAATACTGTTGTCGGCTTTTGATATATGCTTGGTACGAGTCTTGATACTGTTTTGCTGTAGGATTGCACTATACTTTGGCATTTGATATATGCTTTGTACGAGTCTTGATACTGTTTTGCTGCAGGGTTGCAATATACTTTGGTTTTTGATATATGCTATGTACGAGCTCTAATACTATTTTACTGCATGTTTGCAATATATATTGGCTTTGCAATACATCATGACTTTTGGCATACGTTTGCTCGGTTACCGAGTATGCATTGTTGCTACACGGTTGCAATACAGCTTGATGCATGGTGCATGCATACCTGCAAAATTGAAAGACACTTTGACTCTGTGGAGTCTTGGTACCGTAATTGTCAAATCGGATCCTTTCATGTTACATAGTCTAATCTCCGTGCAAAATGATTCCGAGAGCAAAATACCTGTCTGGCCGCGTTAGATACCGATCCTGGTCGACAGCTGGACTAAAGAAATCGAGTTACCAGAACCTGTCAGAGGACTTGTCTCGAATGGAGGATTTACTTGTCACAGCATTAATAAAGTTTTTATCTAACAATTTAAATTAAATGACAACTAAATGAAACATATGTACTGAATTTAAGAAACACATTTCAGTTTCAATATTGTGAACAGCATAAAGTCCTTTTACTTCCACATCATAGAAATAGAAGGGGACAAATCGGAAACACCAAATCATAAAGCACCATGAGATGATATAATTAACTAAAAGGAAGTAAAGAAACAGGTGCCGCCGTTTACGGTGCCATCAACCGAAACAGTTGAAAGATAATTGAGTAGGAAGAGGCCAAGTCGTCCGAGGTTTGTTGAGTTAATAAAGTTGGCTATGACTTTAATCGTGTTACCGTTTGTGTGAGACGATCCGTTAGCCTCTTATTTCTCTTTTTATATCTATCAGCTTATAGCTTTCCTATCTTAATAAGTGCTTTTAAGAGATTTGCCCCGGATTATATATGTTATAATACAATTTGACCGTTATAAGCTTTATCCGAAAGGTAATATGTTCCTGGAATGGAGCAACTTAAGAGCGGATACCGCAGAAAACAATTTTCTTCTTGTAGTGAAACGTTCCTTTTAATTGAATATAAATTTTTGTCGTTTCTTTTTTTTCTGTATTTTCAAAACCTAGGCGTAGCTTATACTAAAACTATAATGGCTCATCTCACGTGGAATTAACAACAAAGTTCTCATAAACCTATAGAAATGTGTCTAGATGAGAGTCAAAATTAACTAAATACGATATACAGGGTGACAGAAAGAATGAGTCAACACTAAGATGGAGACACCAAAATATGTTTGAGATTATCATGCCTTCGCTAATTTAAGAAATAAAGAGTGTTCAAGATTTAAATTTTATTCTGAAATTTCTCAATAATTGCACGAATAATAAATTACACGCTCGCAAAATACGCTAATATATTTATCGACATGAAAATATGGCACAAGCCTGATAAGAAATGAAATAACAATACCACTGTCTGAATCACCACAAAATATATTTTTTTAAACTTTTAAATGCAAATAACTCAGAAACCGATAAAGTTAAGCGACTTAAACAAGACTACATTTTTTTTTTATATAGAATTAAACATTCTTTCAGATTTTTAAGAGATAATTTAAACTGCCTACAGAAGGTAACATAATAAGTTTTGCAGATGACACCGCAGTTTTTATCGTAGTGATACCTGGGAAAATTTAAAATTAATGTGTGAAAATGATTTTACAAACATTATAAATTGGTTTAATAGTCGTTTATTAACAATAGATTTTGAAAAAAACTTCTTATATTCCCTTTACTTCCTTATGCTATCAATTTGCCACACTAGAATTGTTTATCTTTTAATTTAGTTGGAGTTATAATAATTAAGATTGATCCTGTGCACAATATTAAATAATTAGGAATATTTATTGATACTCATTTGAGGTGGGATACACAAATCGATTATGTTACTAACAAAGTTAGATCCTTGTTGCACAAATTTAAGTACCTCCTTCGAATATTAACAGTAGATCAGCTAAAATTGTTGTACTACGCGTTGATTGAAACTCATTTAATTTATGGCATAGTTGCTTGGGAAAGTGTAACGGACAATCATTTGCAAAACTTACAAATAATTCAAAAATATGTAATTAAAATAATATTTAGTAAACCACGTACTTACCCTACAAATGAGTTATTCCTTGAGTGCAAACTATTAGATATTCGACAACTATATTGTTATTCTGTTTTAATAATGCAGTATAAACATAAAGAAGAACTCATTCCAGTCGATCATACATATAATACTAGATATAAAGAAGGCATGTATAAAATTATTAAACCCGAAAAAACAAAAATGCAAAGATCTTTTCTATATTTAGGACCTAAAATATCTTACCTACCGAAATAAAAATTATTAACTCATATAGTATGTTTAAATCTAAAATTAAAAATGGATGTATAATACATCAAGATCACAAATACACAATTTGATTGATACCAAATATACTTAATATTTATAGCTAATCTAAACGCAAGTGTTGTATATTTTGTGTATCTGCATACATTTTGTTTACTTACCTCGAAACATAACCAATCTGTTCAACTTTTGTCTTAAAGAATGTAACCACTTATTAGTCATTAGAAACTTTGTTTAGATATATTTAATGTTAGGTTAATTGTGATGTCAATCCACGCTCAAGGTTCGCCTTTTGTGGTATTTCAATTTATTTGCCTGTTTCATATTAGTGTTAATGTATAGATATCATATATAAATGGAATAATTGTAAATAATGTAATTGTCGCAAATAAATTATTATTATTATTATTATTATTATAATTCAACAGATAAAAAAATATGTTTTGATTTACCTAAATAATATGGTAAAGCTAACGCCCTTAACGTTAAAATAAGCTTCAAATTCGCTATTCTCACACCAAAAAACCCAACACTACCAATTTTGAGAAATTTCAGAATAAAATTTAACCCTTGAACACCCTGTATTTCAAACATAATATTTTGGTGTCTAGTATGTCCAGTTTAGTGTTGGTCTATTCTTTCTGACTCACCCTGCATCTCAATTTGAAAAAATAATTGTTGAAAGCCATGTATATAATACTTAATTCTCGCAGATAAAGTGCTTATTTGAACAATAAATGTTTTGATATCTTTAGAAGGAATTTCTTACAGATGAGATCATATTTATTATTTATCTCGTAATCACGTACGTAGGTACATACGTTCCAAAGTCTTCTAAAAGATTATAAATATAGCATATGTGGGCGTTACAGAATGATATTAAGAAAATCTAGGGGCAGGTCCTATGTTTAGAAATAAGAAATAAAGTTTATGTAAACGTGTGGGTCCGAAAATGCCTCGTTTTCACGATACAGGTTGTTTAAAATTTTCTGTATTAAATACTATAGTCTTCATTTCTTGAAAACCGATCGATATATGAGACTTGGTACACAACAGTGTATAGTGAAGAACTACGTTTAAATTAAATTTGTTTTATAATATAGTAGCATCAGTAGCGTTCGTGCCGTTAAATACTCATTTTTAGCAAAAAAATTGTACGTAATTGTAAAGCTAAATTAATTATGTTTAAAAGTGCCTCTTGGAGTTTTTCCTCCTGATCCATCGCTTTCGAAATAAAACTAAAGCTACTATAAAGAAACTAGGCAGTACCAAATTTGAAACGCATATCCTTAATAATTGATCTTGAGATATTGATAAATACACAACAACAAAAATCTTGTATCCACTGTATATAAAATGATTTGGTTAAACCTAGTGGTTTTTCTTAATGTGGTAAAAAAGTACATGTACTCAGGAAATAAAGAAAACAATAAAAAATTGCAGACCCTGAACCTTTACTTTATTACTAATATTTTTACCAATCCTGTCAGTTTGGCTGTGTATTCAGCCAAGTGTTCCTTTGAATTTTTGTACATTATAATGTCAGGACGTGAGATTTCTGCATTTACCCGAGCAAGAATAACTGCTTTCCATGATGCAGGATATTCTAATCATCAGATATCGAACATGTTGGGAATTCCTAGATCATCTGTTGTTCTGTTGTACGAATAGTACACAGATATGAAGAATTTGATACCGTAGAAAACAGACCACGTAGTGGACGTCTTCGAGTATCAAATGAGAGGAAGGATCGGTATTTGGTGCATTATGCCTGAAGACACCACACATCTTCAGCTTCAGATATCAGGGCCTACTTTCAAGATACGTTTCGCCGTGTTATATCGACACCTACTATTCGAAGACGACTCCACAACGCAAATTTACGTGCTAGAAGACCAATACGCGTCCCTACTCTATTTCCAAGGCATCGTGCTGCCCGTCTCCTGTGGGCGCGAGATCATAGGGGTTGGCTTTCACGCCAGCGGCGGTGGGTCTTATTTACAGACGAAACCAGAATTGGGCTGGTTACTGATGACAATCGACAAAGAGTCTGGAGAGAACCAGGTCGTCAACAGCAACTTCATTTTCCCCGTGAAGTTGCTCCGTATGAAGGGGGTATCGTAATGTTTTGGGGTGGAATAATGTTCAGCCGCCGCATCCCATTAATTCGCTTACCACAGAATACGACCAGTCAAATTTACATCGAACAAGTTATTACGCCCATTATCTACCCCCTACGTAATGAATTAGGTGAAAATTTTGTGTTTATGGACGACAACGCTCGACCGCATCGCGCAAGAAGGGTTCAAAAGACTCTGGAAGCAGGACATATCAATAGATTAGATTGGCTAGCCAACTCTACTGACATGAATCCTATTGAAAATGTGTGAGATTTCGTTGCTAGAGCCATTCATAATCATATTCCTTCACCTCAGATTGCAGATGAGTTAGTCGTGGCGACAGAAGAGGAATGGAACAATATTCTGCAAGAGATCGTTTACCGCTTGATTATCTCAATGCACAGACGTGTCAATATGCTATTGGAACGTGGCGGAGGTCATACCAACTATTATTCAAGTAGAGAACTTGCTTTGTTACTTCTTTTTGATTTAATAAATTTAGTCAAACATGTCACACATTTGCTGGTTTTTAATTTTCTAAGTAGGTACTCAGTTTATTGAACATATTCTTTTCACAGTAAAGATTCAGAAAACAATATACTTTTATAAATATATTTCGTTTTTCTGACAAAAAGATCTCTTTAACAAGAATGAAAGGGGAGGGGTCCAAAACTTTTGACGTTGTGTGTAGTTTACGTCTAATAATTGAGGAATTATTGGAAAGTAGCTGTTACAACACCGCTATAACTAAAATTATGTATATAGTTTGATAAAACTGTAACAATATTGGTGGACCAGTTACATGTTTTAAAATTATGCACGCTATGCTAGAATATTGTAATTAAAGTGTAGAGTAAATACAACAAAATAAATATTTAAAGGCAGCATAATCGGAGTTGCAATATATGTGAATAAAGCTATAAATCTGCTGGGATACAGTCCTGTTGGTTTTTATTCATCCCGCAAATATTTTTCCTGCACTGGCTTTAAATTGTAATTGCCCAGAAGGACGTTATAAATAATTAATTTTTACCGGTCGTCATTAAAATTATTCCATTTCTCCTAATTTAAACAATGATGTTGGTTTAACCAATAATAATTTCACACATATTTATTCATTAAATAATGATACTAAACCATTACATGACCGCATGTACCAGCAAATTATTTAAAACCGCACACAAATCGGCTGTCAAGTAAATGTACGAGTATTACAGAAATGTTTATGGCATCAATACATATAAAAAAATAAACAACGTGTGTGTACATTGATTCGTTTGTAGATATTCCTCTCTTTGTATTTTCATTAAATACAGAACGTATTTGCTTTGAAGAATGTTGTTTTCAATATGAATTGTATACTCAAAATGTAGGGCAACAAATAGAAAATATGATTTAGATATTAAGGCAGCCGAAGGAACATATGTTTCTATGAATTTAGATAAATAATGAAATGCGCTAGGATTCGCAATAATTTTAATGGACTCAACGGATTAATGTCCAGACAAGCATTGAATTATTTATTTTTTCTCCAATTGTGACATATTAAAACAACTTTATTAACTCCATAACAACTGCAACAAATAATATTTTATTCATTAGTGAATTATCATTGTTAGAAACAATGTTTCTAACAATTTCATTTTCAGTAGAAGAAACTTGTAACCGATATTTGATTAATTATCTCAAAAATTCCAAATGTCCTTCGCCGAATATTTTTTTTAGAAATTTCAATTTTATTTTAATTGACTGCTTTATACAGCCTTCTGCAACAGAATCAGGGCTCCATCCACCATGTCTTTTTAATACTGACAAATTAGCATCTATTTCAGCAAGTAAAGTTGCTGAAGATCTGCATTTTCAATTCTAAGAAACTCTGCTATATTTTGCGGCATCTTAGAGAATGTATTCAAACCTACAGGCTGTGCATTTTTGATTTGTATAGATTAAAAAGAACCGTCGAAGTGGTACATTTCTTGGATATTTTCAAAATAAGTATTGCATTATATTACTTCCATTGACAACAAAGTAAATATTCTGTTTCATAGTATCAAGAAATGTGATAACCAATACACTTCCTCTGTCTTCATTATCATCGATAGCTACAAGTTCTGAATTTTACAACCTCTAGAAACCTCCATAATTAGGATTACCTTTAGCAATAAATAATTTGTATCAGGAGCTCTTTCTAAGAATTTTTCGAGTCTTCTCTCGTAAACACACATGCTTACCTGCTTGATTTTTTTGCTTATAACCCATTGATTTATGCTTTAAAAAGGCCTTCACCTGAAATCTACAAAAAGTAAAATTACAAAAGTACCGACACCACAAAACTATATTTTTTGTTTTTTTATATACAAGGTATTTCAGAACTTAACTAAACAAATTTTGGCATATATGCGTCGTGAAAATTGGAGTCAATATCGTAAAAAATTGTAAAATCCTTATAGTTTCCGAGAAAAAAATATTTAAGCTCTAGTAATTTCAGCCTTTACATCGCTGGGCTGCTGTAGTCTCTCACAACTGATTTAAAATATCCGTTTACTTACCGTGTTAACGTTTTTGTGGTGCAAGTATTTACATTAGTTTTTCAAATATAAAAATTGGTTTACGTCTATAGCAACTCGCAGTTGATGAATATGGCTTTAATTCATGGTAAAGTGCCAAATGCAGCTACTTTTGATGTGGTGTGCAGTGAGTGCAAATGTAGTGCAACGCGAACGTGACACGGGAAATTTGAAACCGAATTGCGAAGAGATGGAGGTCCAGGGCGTCCAGGACGTATTACAGCAGTGTGACGTGTCATATACGAAGCTCAATTATATCCGTACCATGTAGAGTGTGTCCAAGCATTCATATCAAGAGATTGAATCAGGAGAACCGGTACCATGATATCCCGACTTTAAATAATGTGGACTTTCGTTGTGAGGATATTTAAAAGATGAAGTGTATAACAAACTGCTGCTAATAACTTACGAGTTCAAAACGAACAAAACTCAAAAACATTTGTGTTAGTTTGTAGGAACTGAGTAAGATAGATCCAAAATTTTATTGATTTGATTTTATTAATAATTAAAACCTCAAAACCTCAAATGAATTCTCTTAGTAACAATAGCGACAAAAGATGTATAAAATAGGTGTTATAAAATGATATTTATTTCTTTCCTTGGGAATTTCTTTCAATTTTGGTTTGCGGTCGTCAATTGCATGCTTTGCCTTATCAGGTTTTACAGTGGACCAGTCTTCAGTGCCGTGCATAAGTGTATATTTAAATCATTTTTGAACTACTATTTTTGATTTTTTATTTACAAAATTGTATTTGTAAAAGTCTCCTGTACATTGTAATTTTTTTTGATAAGTTCTGAATCACCCTATATAATCCTCCCCACACAAATTTACAGCATCTGATTAAAGCTTGTCCAAGTGAAACATATTAAGCAACAATTCTCTGATTATTATATTCCTAAGTTGATAGTCACTATATACCTACTAAAGAAATTAAACACATTGTGGGTACATTAACTTGCGTATATAAAATTTAAATAAGCTTTCAAATCTGTTATACTTTCAGTCAGAACGAGAAAGAATAGAGATTAGTTCTTACGATTTCGGTATAGTGAGTTAGGTTTGATCTTTCTTTAATTTAGTTTAGTTTAAATAAGGTGAGACCGAAATTACCACACCGCGTATTCCATCTATGGACGCATCAAAATCCGAGCAGTTGTTTGCTAACCAATCAGCGACACATTAGATTAAAAAACACTGGGCTTGGTCCTTGTAAAGTAAACAAGAACCTGAGCTGGGCTGCTGCGGTACAAAACATCGCAGGAAGAGTTCCCCTTGTTTGCACACGATCCCCACAGCGGTACACTAATAACTTATCAGATCGTTTCGTCGACGTGACGCCCATGTAATCTATCCATTGCAAATATTGTATGTTTTAAACGTGTGTGCCGACGAAATATTAACTTGAGATCTTATTCAGGAAATGGTCTACATCCAGGGAACATTAAGTTAGTTTATATAGGGTTTTTTCAACAGTAGAAAGAGTGAGAGAGGATGCCAGATAGAGAAAAAAACGAGAGAATTGTATTCCTTAAATGCACGTAGATGTTGCTATTTAAAGTGGCATGGATATCTGCATAAGCAGCAGTCAGGATAACTCATATACAAATCCACTAGATGCATCAATGCCCTAGCACAACGACGGAATCGGGTAGGGTAAGATAAAGTATCAGTAGCAGTACTTTGAAATATATAGGTGTCATTCAGTTAAGAGTTAAGAAAGAATTAAATATTTAGCCAGTAATTGATAATTAATAAATTACTTAATTTAGTACCACTAAACATCAAAATAACTCCGAAACGCACAGGAATTTCGAAACAGAAGAAGATACATCGTTTTTGGTAAACAGGATGTAGACAATGAAAATATAGTCATTGGGTTAAAAGTTATATTTAAGAAAGGGGTTGAACAACGAAGCCTTCTACGACATATGTTTATAGGAACTTCTCTTCTTACATGTGTTTTATCTTCTGTTAAAGTTTATCTGCAAATCCTGACTCGCCCTGTATAAGCGACTATTTGCACGCCTTCTATATCTCTTGTTATATACGTCTCTTCGGTCAGTAGTGTCATTGACGTCTAAGTTAAAAAATGCCGGGGAAATTAAAATGTGGCAGAATTTGTCAATGAAAAAACAAGTAAATTAAATTTCGCCAAAATTTTATTATTGACCTTCGCAAGAGTCTCCTTCTAACTCTACACAACGATTCCAACGTTGCTCTCACGATTGGAGGCACCATTGGTAATCCTCCGCAGTTAACCCGTTCAGCACCACGGTTACAGCTTCTGTACGCCGCCATGATTAGTTGTCTTGAGGTGCTACTTCATCTTGGGTAATAAAAAATCGCAGGGGGCAATATCGGAGCTATATGGTGGATGCGGCAACGTTGGAATGCCTTTTTTTCCAAACACTCTTGCACAATGAACGAGGAATGGGTTGGCGCGTTGTCGTGGTGAAGATCCAACGGTTCTCGGCGAGTTCGGGTCGCACACGGAAAACAAGGGCCTGCAGCCATTTCAGAATGCCAACATACAACTGTCCGGTCACTGTCTGGCCGGCAGAAACATATTCACGATGAATGATGCCGTGGATATCGAAAAAACCATCAACATTGTCTTCAGTCGTTGCTTGGACATCCTTGCTTTCGTTGGCCGCTTTTCACATTTTTCCACCAACTGCTGACTTTGTTTACGAGCCTCGGGGGTCATACTCAAATATCCAGGTCCCATCTCCAGTGAATACCCGACTCATCCAGTCTCTAGCGTCGCTCCGAATGCGGGGCAACAAATCCTCGCACATTTTCGCATGTCTGTCTGTTCACGGGTGAGAACTTTTGGCACCATTTTTCCGCGAATCTTTTGCATATTCAAATTTTCGTGTAACATCTTGCAAACGCACGAATGCTTAGGCGCCGGTCAGACGTGATCAGCATTCACGGCAGTACAAGAGGTGACGGGAGCTTCTTCACGTGGATCGTCTTCTACCGATTCACGCCCCTCCTTGACCAGTTTTGCCCATTCAAACACACGTGTTTTCGACATGCGCTCGTCTCCATGCACCACCTGCAATTTTCGAAGGCTTTCCGAGGGTTTTTCGATAAATTTCACTAAAAGTTGAATCACAACACGTTGCTTGTAATTTGAGTCACTCATTTTCACGACGCCACTAAAAAAGTTATTTCCAAAAAATGCACATAAAACACAAACCAAACGTGCTATCGACTTCAACCTTAGACTGAAACAAAAAGAAAAGTCCCCCCTCTAAAGAAAAACGTTGACAAATGATGCAGCGTTGCCAGTTTCCAAGTTATAACTTAATTGCCACACCTTGAACCATATAATAACTTGGACCAAGTAAACTTGTAGAAGTATTGATCCAAGTCTACCGTATCAACCAGTCGTCAATGCAAAACATTGAACTTGTCATCTACACGTAACGTTTTGTTTGGCAAATTTGATATGATCCTGCAAGAATGACGATAAAACACAATTTGTAGTCCAAGTTTTTAATTGAATTTATTATCTTCCTTTTCCAATAGGCTTTAATTTTGAAATTCAGTTTGTATATAATTGATAATTTCAAGAAAGAATAATAGTAATGTAATTAAAACACCACCGAAACGATAATTTTACGGTTAGATAAACGTTGACAGAAACCTTCACGACCCATTCTAAATAAATATGAACTAATTCACAATACAATTCCACCGGAAAGCTTCAAAATTTACGACTAATTTGCGATCAGCCGAAATGTACGGCCAATTTATTATCAATCAACTACTTGTTCATATGTTAATTAACAGTATATTTCCCGGCTGCCGTTGGTATTGTTTCCCATTTGGAACTTGAATTTTAATAAATCTAAGCGTCGCGTAAAGGGGTAAGTAATTAAAGTTGCAGTGCTCTTTTGTGCAGGTATTTCGTTTGTGTTGCATTCACATTTTAACAAAAGTTTCTAATTTATTAAAAATGTATTTTATGGAGAAACGAGGATGTGAATGGGAAGTATATTACCTGCGGATGGATAACTCTCGCACGTTTGTCATATTTAGATGGTTAAAATTTAAAACATAAATAAGAAGGAAATATTTAGTATATTTGTGTCATAAAGTTCTAATTACGCATGATATGTACACCGTAAAAAATATTAAGTAAAATTTAACTCAAAATCAACACAAATGGTTGTCAAAACGAGTTCATACCCGATTGTGTTGAAATAATAACAGAATTAATTGAGTAATATTCACTCAGTTATTATTTACCTAAATAAATCTTTTAAGAGTAAAGCCTTATCCTCATGGAGATGCGAAATTCGCAAAAATTCCCGCAAAATTCACACATATGAGAAAGCGTCAAGTTTCCGCGAATTTTGTAAAACATGAATATTATCGCTAATTTTACAATTTTGTGGGGCAAGTAAGATAGTATGAGTTTCTGTCAATTTACCATGACAGTCAATGACTGTTTTATGATGAAAATGATAGAAAATGTTGCAGTTGGCAAAATTCGATAAGACTTTTTAATGGTGGATTAAATAATTCTCGCAAATTTCGCTTCGATGAGGACAAAGCTTTACATTGAATAATTTTTGAGATAGCTTTCTAAACTATGTGTTATACGAAAGACAAAATTGAATTATCAATCTATTTCGTTATTTTTTCATATGTAAATAAGTAAGTATGTAAAATCTGTATTAGTTCGCCTTGTATCAATTACGAAATACCCTTAGGGTGCAGAACTCGTCTATATAATAAAAAAATCACAACTTGTAAGATAATATGAGTATTTGATTTAATTTAATCTTAATATCTTGGATAAGTTTCTAATACTTATAAACTTATAGGTAATTTATTATCCTAAGAAATGAATATAGAACATTCTTTTGAATATAATTGTATTTTATTTTACAATTTAAATCAGTAATGAGTTACTTTATATAATTTTACTGTTGTAACAAACTCAATATAGTGATGATTTTTCATGATACTGTGTTGGTTGTTACAAAGTATTTTATGAAAATTAGATCTATTGTGTACCTATCAACGTGTTTAAGTTTTTACGGATTGTAAATTATTACTTTATAAATATTTATTATATTATTATTACTATTAATAGCATGGACTGTTACAAATAATTATAATTAAATTAATAATAATAGATAATAATAAAATTATTAACTAATTATATAATAAAAATTACAGTCTATAAAAAGAGAACCTGTTTAGTTGGTACACAATATTTGGTTAATGGAATTGTGTATGCAACTATAATAAAATATAATAATCATTGTTATTATTATATTATAATATTTATTAGTTACTACTACTAACTACACACTATTTAAAACAAAAGTTTGCTATAACATGTTGAATAAGATATATTATTAAACAAAACATTATTTCTAAATTTAATAAAATATGTACTTAGGTGTCACAAAATACCCAGTGGTGTTGTATAACTGATGAAGGTCAAGCAGCTTCTTATTAAATAAACTGTTTAAATAAATAATTTCCAGTTTTGATCTTTTTTCCAAAATTGTATTTTTATATAATATATAGTAGTTGAGGATCAAATTTAATGCTAATTATGTAATTACATACACAAGATAGGTTTTCTGAAATAAGAAGCAAATCAACAATTTTTTTTGCATCGGTTGAATAGGGACATTGTTACTTACCTATTTTTACTACAACTTTGATACAAATTCTTACTTTACAGTTTACACCATACTTTTTTATGCATAAACAGCAGTGAGTTGTATCATACATAGCAAAACTACAACTGCGCATCGGTACCTGCTCTTACCCTTATGTTTGGGGATTAATTGTGAAACAACACTTTGTGCCGCGTCCAACACTTTCTCTAGTAAATGCTCTTCACTTTCCCACTTTCCACGTTCTCGATATGGATATTTTGCCTCGTTAGGCTCGGCAAAATAACACATTCTTGAACGCATAAGTACTATTTCGGGTTCTAGATACAAATATATATGTTTTTTCTATACCATTTTTCACAGCGACTAAATGTCTGTTTGTATTTCTTCCGTGATTTTTCTGGCACCAAATTGGAAACAGCACTGGAAGCTTCATTCTCAATATTCTGATAACAAATCAACGCTTGAACTATTCAGCTCGCTGCTTCAGCTGATGTCTAATGTATAGTTCAATCGATTTCGGAATCGAAGTGGACAATAAAACTTTGATGAGACAAAATGTATACATTTATTTAATTTCAACTTGGACTTGCTTATGACAGGTATAACTGTGTGATAGCTGGCGGGCCAGACAAGTTATGCTAGGGAGGACGTCTTTAGGAATGCATGCGCGGTGAAAATATTAGAGTAGTGCAGGTATGTCTGTACTCAATTATTTTATATCTCTAGATGTAAATTGCCCGGATTGGCTGGGAAATTTTCCCATAATCAATGATAGTAAAAGCTCCAAAATATTTAACACAAGTTTCCTACTTTGCTCGTTCACAACTTCACTATGAGCCATTTTCAAATTTCGTCAAAACTGTATCACAAACATAAATATTTAACATAAGTTTCCTACTTCGCTCGTTCACAACTTCACGATGGACCATTTTCAAATTTTGTCAAAACTGTATCACAAACACACCACAACAGAAGAATCAACACAACCCAATAGAATGATCAACACATTCCAACTATTCCAAGTTCGGTTCTGTTCCATCGTCTGTTTGTAACATCTCATTGGGCATCCTTCTCTAGTGCAGATAATTTCTCCGTAACGTTAGTCGTACCTTATTAAGAGACGTACCTAAGCATGACTTAGGTATATTACAAACAAATAAAAAGGGCTCAGAGGTATGTATATGTGGGGTTTCACTAACGCTTTATTGCATAGAACTTTAAAGCAGGTATATTTTAAATTAGTTTTTAGAACCGAGTGTAGGACATTTTCAGGATCGTACCGTAAACATAAAATTAGCATCGCAAGTCCGTGTATTAATTTAATTAATTAAACTGCTCTATTTCTCGACACGAAAATCAGGCATTTATTCAGTTAACCCGTATCTCCCGCCGGTGATTTGTGACTAAACAATTTGATCATAAATTCATTCGATAACCTCTGGTGGTTTTGTGTGCGGCCTCGATGAAAACTAAGTTGACGCCTTTTCTAATTAGGTGCAATTCAATGCGCAAATTGCCATGTTCATGGAATTGAATCAGGCGGATAATTTATATAATTCCCCTCGTACATCTGCATGAATAAGGCTAGCCGTGTTCTATTTGACTTGCATTTGGAAGAAATTATAATTACCGCGCTTTTATGTGTGCGGCTGTTAAATAAATAATTTACTTCATCCATTAATAAGTGCATTATATTAAAAAACGTTAATTAATGACAACATTGACAAAAAATTTGTATGTAATTTTACATAATTTTACGTTAACAATTTGTGACCAGGGTAAGGTTATGTAAAATTACATAATAATTTTGTAAATGAAATAAGGACGCTGTAATAATACAGAAATAAGTAATTTTTTTAAAAAATACACCTCCTGGGATAATAGGTCAACACAATAAAAAACATGAAAAACAAATTTCCAAAAAATCTGTTTACGTACTTTGCAGGTATATTTTTGTAACACCTATCTTGAGAAACACTTTAAAAAGTTAATAAAAAATGGAAGAAATTTAAAAACAAAACTGAGAAAATGCATACATACCAAATGAATAAAAGTAATTACTTCTCAAAAAGATATTTCCTTCTTCTCTTCTAAAAAACATTCTGAATAAAATTATGATCAAGAACTAATTCTAATTGTTAACGAGAAAACAGATAATTAGTTAGGTATATAGAGTGTATTGACAGATGAAGTTGAGGTTGAATTTTTTAATGTCATGGAAAAAAGTTGCTCGGGTTAAAAGTTCTCCTTGTGTTGAAATGTACACAAAAATACAGATTCAAGTGAGTTAACATATGCATAATACAGACGATTACTAACAAATTATTAGAAATACAGTGGATGTTATTATTAGAATTTAATAATACCCTATGACAGTTACATAAACAGCTAAGTACCTACATTTTTACTTCTAAATAGTTAAGAAGATTTTTCACAGCAGAATAACTTCTGTGCAGGAATTTTTTTAGTGAAATTTATGTCCATCCATTCTTTAAATGTGTATTTCTCAAAAAGTGTATTGTTCGTCCATCATCTAAAAAAATAGTGCAATGAAATGCTTTCCCTGAAAATGACATCATATTCTTGAAACATTAGTACTTATACAAGGTGTCAAAAAAAGAGTGTAAAATATTTAAGGAGGTAATAGTATAAACCAAAATAAGCAGAAAACTCTCAATAAATATGGGTCCGCAAAGTAACAGTTGCGGAGATATGGAATGTTTTATGTTTTTAGCCCCTTTTTTTATTTTGCAAAAACGTTGTGTATTTTCTTATAATAGCTGGTTGATGTTTAGTGAAATAAACAGTACGTGTGTGACAGTTGTTCTCAGTGCACAAGTTTTCTTTCGATATGGCTGGTTACTCTAACGCAAAATTAACAGATATGCATTCCATGTATGGTCGTGTTAATGGGAACGCCACCAAAGCGCGACGTCTTTATGTTGAAGCTTATCCAAATCGCCAGATTCCTTCACAACGCATGTTTGAAAGAATTCACCAAAGATTGCGTGATACCGGTTCCTTGAGCAAACAGTACTATTTATCCGGAAGACCAAGGTCGGTATCCACTCCTAGAGCAGAAGAAGAAATTCTAGCATTGGTAGAGCAGAATCCAGGTACGAGTAGTAGTGTAGTACGAGCAGAATACATTCCTTTGAACCAGAAGCAACAAATGTGGTTCCAGCATGATGGTGCTCCAGCTCATTTTTCCATGCCGTTAGAGAGCATTTACACCAAACTTTTCCACATAGATGGGTAGGAAGGGCCGGACCTGTTTCATGGCCTCCAAGATCGCCTGATCTGAACCCTCTAGATTTCTTTGTTTGGGGATGTTTGAAGACATTAGTATATGGTACTCTTGTAAATAGCCTGTATATTCCTGTACATTTCTTGGCTTTTGCAAAAATATTTGTAGATATACGTATATCTGTGTCAAAATAAATATTTTTAGTTACAGTAAATTTACAATTTATTTAACTACAACTAATCTGTTGTAAACTATTACTATTTTTACTGACAACGATAAATATGTTGGTTGAAATTAATGTTGTATGATTTAGAGGAACAGGCAATGGTGCAGTTTTGATGCAAGCATCTAAAAACAACCAGCGGACCGTTTTAGCTTCTATGTATGTAAATATAATATTTATAAATTATAGATTATTTAAATTGGCATAAACTGTAAGTGCACACGTTAAAAAATATAATTTTATACTTACTATTTCTCTAATATTCCACAAGTCCTTATTAATGAACCATAACATACATGTTTGTATATCACACGTTAACACAACTAAAATGCATTATGTTAGAGGTTAGATTAATGTACGTCTGCGCATCTGTAACAGTTCGAGTATAAAGAACACATGATAAATTCTGTAAAAATTCAAAATAAATTGAGTAAAAATAACTAGTTCCATAGCAGTACATTGTATCCTGAAATTTGCTAATTTTATTACGGAAAGATACATAGGTATTCTTGATAATATATTGTAACCTCTACGTTGACTTAGCCTTGAATTATGTCACGTAGAAAAAACTTTATTGTCACTACTTGATTACACAGCGAATTTACTTCAAACAAATTCGCAACTGTCAAATCTTTAGCGTTTCTGTCACGCGCTGGGCTGCTCAATATAAACTGAACTTGGAATTGAACTATAACAGCGAAACCGATCCGATTATATATGTTTTTAGGATTCTAGAATTTTCCGCGGTCTCGAGAACGTGTATTGAATCAAATTGAATATGGCCTGGAATATTATAGAAAATGTCAAAAAGGTATTACAAAAATGATAAGTTCTAACACAAACAGGAACATAATTAACAAACTAAAAAGATAGCTGAGCCTCCGTAACAATATATTGTAAATTAAAAATTACCAGTAAATATTATGGAAAAATAGAATAACAAAACATGGAAATTTCCACCAATTTTTATCATTAAACGTGCAAACTGAAAATCTTATCAATCGACATACTTTTCCCTACTTTTAAACATAAACAGTCAAAATTTCAGAGCGAAAGTACAATATGCGAGTTTGTTGAGCGTTTTCGAATTTTAAAAATTATATAAAAGGATTTGTGCATTCATTAATAGATACAAATGCTACATGAATTTGCTCTCAAATGAGTTACAAATATGTACATAAAACATGCAGTAAACTGATTGTCAACAAAAAAAAACCGAAAAGGTATTTTTTCATCACACAAAAAATATTCCCCTGCATCAACGTTTTTTATTTTCCATAATTTTTAAATAAAAGTGAATCGATTGATTTAAAATAAACGCAATATACATTAAAAAACGATAAGCCTTTGCCGGCATAACATGGACAAAGCAGAGAAAAATATAATCGGACAGTTCATGCATTCCAAAAAATTTGGATTTGAAATGAGAATCCATTATAAAATCATTCAATGCTTGGATAAATAATAAAGTACAGGTTTACTCAGGTCAAATGGAAAGCGATTTAGGGTTATCAGACATAAATTTGGAGAATATTTTCATAAAATATTAATAAATATAGTAGGCGAATAGTAAAGTATTATAGTAATATGAATAACATTTATAGAATTAGCACTCAGGCAGATACATTGCAGCAGCAGTTAGGTTTCTTTCTTGATGGTTTCAGCTAAGGAAAAATATGGATAACATCATTTATTAGGTATTTGTGCAATTTATTAAACTTTGTTGTTTTTGGAAACGTTTGTGGTGTTTTGAATGTTATGATTACGTTCTGGTTAGAATTGGAAGGCAATGTGTGCGAGCTATCCGAAATGACAGCATAAAATTTATTTGTAGTCCAAATATCAAAATATTTTTGACTTTACGTGATTATTGTTCAATAAATAATGTGTATAACTAAGAACTGAAATGATGTATTGATGGATATACAACGGCTGCCAGATAGATTTGCTATGAGAGGCTATTCATTTGCACGAGTACACGCCCAAGGAGTCATAGATAGAGCAAATCTGATAGACAACTCCTGGGCTCAAACGAACCTATATTAATTTTTTGAGAAAATAATAATGGCGAAAACCGTATCTCTCTATATCTTACCATTTGCGAACTACAGGGCGTTTGCAAAACCAAATGATACCGAAAAACGCTCTGTGTCTCAAAAACAGTAAAAGATAGAAACATACATTTTCGTCATTGTTATTTTATAAAAAAAAGAGTGCAGGATTAATCCATCAGATTTGCTTTATCTATGACAGAACCACCCGTAATCCTCAAAAACATACCAATTTGAACACTGTGAACAGATATTAAAATTTCATTGTTAGAAGGCAAAGAACGAGATATGTAAAAATAGTTATTTATGCAACAAGTACAAAAAGTAAGTGTTTATTGCACGCGACGTGAAATTGTTCAACGAGGCCGTCAGACCGAGTAGGACAACACTTTTTCCACTAAATATAGTTCAATAAAGTTTTGTTTTTTGCATGAACGTAGAAAAATATATTTAAATACAATGAGGAAAAAATTACATAATAATTAAATTGATGTACTTGCCGTTCTATTCGACAAAGCAACATAGAATGCCCTTACTTGAGAATATGAAAAGGTGACAACTCTAGTACTCGCTCTAGTAGTTGCGTGTACTTACATTCTCATTTTTAAAGTTGTAGTTAATTGCAATGGGAAAATATAAAAGAAAGAGTGAAAGGCAACTAAGATTTCAAGAAATCAAGTCATGTTTATTACTGAAAAATTGGGAGCTCCTACTTCAAGTAGATGTATAACTTCCAAAAGAACTAAAAAAATCAAAGAACCACCTCTTTGAATGAATAATAATCTTTCTATTTTACTTTGAATTTTTTTTAGTAGTCAGTAGTTGATTTTTTTGTTTGAGGACGTCTCAAAACATTAGTTTCTATTCTAGCTGGTTGTGATGTGATAAGAGCTATTCCTGGAATATTTGCACGTGTTCCAGCTGCAATTCCATGAAGTCTGATAAATGTATTTTGGCTAAAGGTGGCCATTTACAACATTCCATTGATAATTAATTATTTTATTATTTTAAATAATTTAATGAGTATCGAGTATCGTAAAAATGCGATTGATCAAAGAAATCAATTTTGTTGTTAATCGGTTTGGAATACAAAAAACTGTAAAGAAACAAAAATTTAAGGTAATACAATACAGTGGTGCATATAATGACCTATTTTATTTCTAATATTATGCTTGCTACTATTATGCGTGAATTCGCGATTCGTAATGCGCGATTTGTATGGAATTCGTGCATATTGTGTAGGGTTTTAATGAATGGATTTGTAGCGCTAGTTTTACCGTATTGTTTCGGTAAATCAAAACATATTTTTAAAATCTGTTGAACTATGCTCAAATGAAGTTAAAAATAACAACAGTATCACAATTAATCCTTATTTTGGCAACATAATACGCCCCTGGATCTCTACTTAAGGAACACCCTATATACGTTTCTTAACACATCTGCCAGTTGACATTGGTAAGACTATTGTAAGCAGGTACTCTGCCGGTAGTTGGACCTGACAATATTTACTTTCCCCGAAGTGTGACAGTCCATAACTCATAATAAATCTGCCCATCTTGCCGCGCCTAATATTGTTACACAATTTCACAGAACGTGGCCACTGTACTAATTACGAGAACCAGCCTCCGTGTCTAATTCGTCAATGGAGATATTGCATCTATCTGCCAGCCTATTTACTATCCGAATTGACTTAGATAGAGCGAATTGAGCTTTACATACTCCACATTGTCCCATCAATCATGCCGTGTTTATGTAACAGAATCTGGTTGGACAAAACCCAACCATGTAGTATTAGGTGTAGGATAAAAATACGGTTCTTGTTTAGTTGTCGTGACGATCTTTATTAACTCTTCGATCAAACTATAGGACAATGAGTAAAGATGTTACTTTTGAAAATTCCCACTTATAAGAGCATATTGCTTATTAACTATTTTTACTGTTGACCAATTAAATGTCTGTGTTCTTACAAGAACTACAGGAATTAACCACAAAGACATAATTGTTATTTAGGCAATAAATGGGATATAGACCCCAAAAGAGTGCTTCTCTCGGTATAGACATTATTACTGTAAGCATGTGAAGTAACATAATACAATCATATGAGTGCGGAAATAATGTAGTATTCCATCTATTGCGTACAATGTTTAATCTACAACTGTCGAGGTTAATTAATGATTATACATAACTTATATTCAAGTATAACATAATGTAAAAATAACGTTCAAGTGTAAGTATGAAGAATGAAGCTTCCAATATTATTTCTAATCTCATATCAGAGAGTTCACGGAAAAAGACGAACAAGCATTTGGTCGCTATGAAAAATATAGTGTAGAGAAAAAAATACATTTAACATAACTAATGAGAAAACTATATTTTAATGAATTAAGTTTATAAAGGTAGCTATATAAGAAATATATCTTTTAGTAGAAACAATTTTATAACCAATATTTATTTTAGGTTGTTTTGATTATTGGTTTTTTAGATGCATGCTGGCGTGAAGAACTCAAATGTGCTGGTAGAACATATGAAAGATGATGACTATGCTTCCAAGTCATAGACAAATACAATACCAAAACAAAAGTGTCTACAAATGTTTGTAACATCTGGAAATATTGACGATTTGAATTTAGTAGAACTAGTAAGAAAGTACTAGGATCTATTGCAAGATTTCTTAAACTGCTTAATTCAAATGCGTATTGTGGACAATATTTTCGGGGATGTTCAACCTCCCTATTAACCAATCGTGGGGCAGATCTTTTGAACATGGTGGTTGGAAATGTAATTCTATCGCTGAAAGCATCGAAACTTCTATTGAAAACAAGAAACAAAGGGCTACGATAATTCTAAGAGAAAGCAAGAATATTCCCTTGGAAACCAAAAATATTTCCTCAACAACCAAAGTTATTTCATCAATATCTAAAAATTATATTCATACTCAAAATATTACCACCTATTCAAGCAAATCGTTGGAATGTCAGCATCTGGTATTAACTTATCCAATAGTAAAGATTTTACTGTCAATGTATTTAATAAATGAGTTTTCATATGATCTTTCTTACTTATTTTGTTTATTTAATAAATGTCTAATTTGAGTCTAATTTAATTTACAATGTCATTATCGCACTGAGTGCGTTAATAAATTAAAAAAAAACATATAGGATAATATAAGTCATGATATTTAAAACAGTGTCAAATCCATAGTCATGTGAGTTGTAGATAAAATATTTCGTCATTGATTTCATTTAAAACAATAATTTTGATTCTAGAGTTTTTGTAGTTTCATAAATATTAACAACTATGTAGATGTAAACTACAAGAGAACTGGAATGGGAGAGTAGTTTTTCTCTATGCGTGTTGAACTACTTCATACCCGACAAACGAGGGGAGAAAATTAAAAACATTTTTATTTTTAATTGACTTTAAATGTGCTTTTCACCCACTGGGATATACATATAATAAAAATGAACATTTTTGTAATTCGTAACGGTTAGCATTTGAAATTTTATATGTGTATCCATTGCATACAAGTGTACTGTGTGTATTGCAAGATTTCTTAAACTGCTTAATTCAAATGCGTATTGTGGACAATATTTTCGGGGATGTTCAACCTCCCTATTAACCAATCGTGGGGCAGATCTTTTGAATATACAAAGACATGGTGGTTGGAAATGTAATTCTAACTTCTATTGAAAACAAGAAACAAAGGGCTACGATAATTCTAAGAGAAGCAAGAATATTCCCTTGGAAACCAAAAATATTTCCTCAACAACCAAAGTTATTTCATCAACATCTAAAAATTATATTCATACTCAAAATATTTCCACCTATTCAAGCAAATCATTGGAATGTCAGCATCTGGTATTAACTTATCCAATAGTAAAGATTTTACTGTCAATGTATTTAATAAATGAGTTTTCATATGATCTTACATATTTTGTGTAAATGTCTAATTTGAGTCTCATTTAATTTACAATGTCATTATCGCACTGAGTGCGTTAAAAATTAAAAAACATGTAGGATAATATAAGTCATGATATTTAAAACAGTGTCAAATCCATAGTCATGTGAGTTGTAGATAAAATATTTCGACATTAATTTCATTTAAAACAATAATTTTGATTCTAGAGTTTTTGTAGTTTCATAAATATTAACAACTATGTAGATGTAAACTACAAGAGAACTGGAATGGGAGAGTAGTTTTTCTCTATGCGTGTTGAACTACTTCATACTCGACAAACGAGGGAAAAAAATTAAAAAGATTTTTATTTTTAATTGACTTTAAATGTGCTTTTCACCCACTGGGATATACATATAATAAAAATGAACATTTTTGTAATTCGTAACGGTTAGCATTTGAAATTTTATATGTGTATCCATTGCATACAAGTGTACTGTGTTCTGAATTTTGTTTTTGTGAGACATTAATATAGTAATTTGCAAATTGACCTGATTCAAGATAAAAGTTTACATTTCCTAATGCATTAATGGAAATATTTTGGTAAAAGTTATTAGTACTAACTTGTCAGAATATAAACATAAAATTGGACCAGGTTTAACTATTGACTGACCAATTTTTCTTTCTCTTCTCCTTTATTTATTGAACCTTTCTTTTGAAAAAAATTGTACTAACGAATTGCCTTTTTGAGTCTTTATGTACATAGTGTTTAACCAAATTAGTCTACGTTCAAATTATTATAATAATTTCTGTCCACTTTGTTTATTATGAAGAATTTTTTAAATTACTAAATGTATGCCTTTCAGAGATTTTATATACCAAATGTCAAACAAAATTGGTTCAAATCAATCTTTTTATTTTTTTCTACTATGCAGATGATGATAATGATAAAATTAATAATGATGACGATGATGAATAATGAGGATGATAATATTTTGAGTAAGATTGAATTATAATAGGACAATCTGATTTACAGAAGTCTTAATTTGACACCGATGGAGTTTTTTTTAAGCAATAGGTAAAGTATATAAAAAATTTGTAAAAATTTAATTTGAAGTCAAATTACAGTTAAATCTACGTAAATTCATAAAAGGTTTTGTCAAATACAGCATTGTATAAATGTCCGTCACGATGATCAAACATATGACGGCATGGTTGATAAATTTCAATGTTGGTAACAGATATACGAAGTTGCATCAGTGGAAGTATTGACAGGAATAAAAAGTGGTCAATTTTTAGCAGAACCTTTTCTCAAAGAAATCAAACCCTTAAGTGTAATACGTGTGCAAAAAAATAGTAAATGAAATCGAAAATTATTGTATCATTATTCTATTCATGAAATTGTCTTATTTGTCTTATTCGAGCTCAGATTTTGAGCCTGATATTTTTTTATGTTTATTTTCCCGTACTTACTTTCTTAAGTACAGTAAGAAGAAAAGAAACTTAAAAAATATCAGGCTGAATCTGAGCTCTTATGGTATTACAACTGATAAATTAAAACCCATATGAAAATGTATAATAATAGTGACGTTTTTGTCACTTTGACAGCGATAAAAAGGCACGTAGTTTTCTTTATTAACATCAGAATTCTGCCAATCAGTAATTTTGCTCGAAGAACCGACATTTGACAAAAATTTTTTCTAACGTAAAATTATTTATTGGCAAAATTATTTCGTTACAAAGCAAAGTTTGTCTGATAAAACAAAGCTTTTCTGATATTACTGTTGATAAATATTAAAAGATAACGACACAAATACGTGCATCTAATTTTCTGAATTATATATAGCAAAAATAGCTGCAGGAACAGTTATTTTTAAAGCAATTATCTTGTTCTACAAAATATTTGATACACATAACATGTTCCAGTGGATTTACCTTTGATTTTAAACTAATTGGAAGCCACCATATAGAATAATTAAAAATCGAGCTGTTAATTTACACGGCAAACTTTTAGTATTTGTGAAATTCGATATAATTGGATTTGATTAATTATAAGGTGATAATTTGTCCATAGTTTTTTAAACCTTTACGTAATAGTAAACAACTTTGTTTCGCAGTTGATATTTATTTACTTCTTCGGATCAATCAAACTTAACGTCAATTTAGCCAGCTCCCATGTTGGAGTCCAACGGCCTTAGTCGCTATTGACAATTTGAAACGATAAAAGACAAAGATTCAGAAATATAGATACAAACTTCACGAAGGTCGTTGTTAATGTGACAGGTTGAAATTTTTTTATTTCATATATGTTTGGCATATTCCACGGTCTATTAACAATACAGTCAGGGCTATTGGGGCCAGGTGACGTCACAACGTTTCTGTAAATAAAAACAAGATATAGTCATTCTCGAAAGATGGACAGAGATAGACTGTGTCATACGTCACAAAAGTCCTCAGATTTAATTGGCTACCTGCTGATGATCCCGTGGGCATATTCATGTGAAACTGGTATTGTGCTGGTAATTCAGAGTGAACCTAATAACCGTTTGGAAAGTTTACAGAATAAATTTAGGAGATTTTTATCTTTTAAAACTAATTTTGTCATTTTAAATAGTAATTATAATGATGCTAGAAAACATTTTAATCTTATATCTCTAAAGAAACGTCGAGTTATAAATGACATATTAATTTTACATAAAATATTAAATAATAATATTAATTGCCCTGATCTCTTATTCATAAAAAACTTTAATGTACCTAATCACTTGTTAAGACATCATGCGCTATTTACTTTACCTTCTAGAAAAACTAATTATAAGAGAAATTCACCCATTTGTAGAATGATGCGTTGCGTTCGTCTAATAATTTTTGTTCTGATATGGATTTTTTTATGATTTTAGTTATATCACTAAAATTTAAATTAAAAAAGTTATTTTTAAGGTTATAAAATTGTTTAAATAGACAATTGTCTAATACGTCAATTGTATAATACGATGTTAAGTTATGTTTACCTGTGGATGCTGTTTATGGGTTTGTCCCGTTTATGTCCCTAAATGTTAAATAAATAAATAAATAAATCTTAAACAAGTAATAAGTGGAAGTTATTTTTACAAATTTCAAATAGTTACGGATATATTAATTTCAAAAAATATATAAATCCACATTATGAGGATTGCGGGTCATATAGAGCACTGACGTTCGAGTAAGCTATATGATCTGCTAAAGGCGAGGTTGCCATGTCCTAGTTATAAATTTTCTTGAAGTTTATTTTATATTAAAAGGTAGATTTTAAGACATTAGTGTCACACTGCCAACGCTGTGGAACACATATCCATTCTACAATACCATGACTTAAGGAGTCATCGGTCTTCAACATGTTTTCTATTGAAAAATAACGAGATTTATTTAAAATTTGACTTTGTTACTCTAGATTCTTTCTCTAAAAAAATATTAATTATGTGAACAGTGAATTCTACAGCTGGGTAAAATGTTTGTACTTATTTAAGATTCACCCCGTATAATACACAAATTACTCTGCTACTATAAATGCATATGTCACTAGTATGTTGCTGTAGATATACATATAATAATTAGGACACAAGGTTTTGTTTAGGTATTTAATACTAGAGAAATATGCATAAACATGGTATTAAAAGTTAAAGTATAAAGTAAATCCAGTAGGTATTACTCAGAATTTATGAATGGCTTTATTAGAGATACGGTATTTCCCACTTTAATATGTATAGTATGGTTTTAAAATAAATTTTTGGTATTTATAATAGCCGTGCAAAAAGCAAGTAATTCAATGAAAAGTCAGTAAAGCGAATAAAAATCTGAACTACATATTTGAATTTCTATTTAAGGTAGATATTCTGCTGTATAATCCCTCTCTTTGATAGAATTTGAGAGCATTCAGTCGATATTGCTCATTAAATCGCGGTTCAAGCTGCACAAAGAGCAAAGTAAAAAAGACGACATGTTTTGGAATCACCATCCGCATTTGTTTCGACATAATAAGTTTGAAATAACGCATTAATTACCATTTAGAGAATTGGCACAAAATAGATTTTGCAATGTAGGAATTAATTAAGCATCTATGATACAGGGTGCTCCCGAGGTGATGGACCAAAATTTATGGGTAGATTTTTTTTATACAGTAACCGTATAGAAAATGTCCAACCATAATATAGGTACAAGTAGCTAACAAATAGTAAGCACCTATAATAGTGGTATTCAGTCAATATATCAAAGTAACTAGTATATAAACAAATAGTCTAAGATCCGAACTAAGGTCGTCCTGCACCTATCTGCCTACCGGACCAAAAGTATTTGATGAAATATGTTCATGGCGACCCTTAATTAAAAATACCGTAATTCATTTGTTTTCCAACATCGCGCGCAAACCGAATTGAAAGTACAAAGCATGAGAAACGTGCAAAAGTCAGATTGCCTACTTTTTACTGGTCACTATTACCGGGTTGGCCATTATAAAGAGGTGAGATGATACTAGCAAATTTTACTCATCTGCTTGCTGAATGAAATATATATTAAAATAAAGATAATTTTATTACGAACACGGTGATATAAGATTGAAAAATTTTACATGAATCACGATTGCCAGGCTTTGAAATTCAAAAATTTGAAAATGAGCTTAGTATAGCATGGTCTAGTTGTGTCTCCTCCAAAACCACCGGAGATTTCTAATCATATAATTGAGTGAATTTAATCTTGAAACAACTCAGCCGCAATGTGATTTCCAAGAAACATGTTCGTCTATACGTAAATCCAAGAAATTAATACCACCGTTAGGTAATGACAAAGCATAATTATTTATATGTATATTCAAATTAGAACAACATTTATTGTAAACTATAGAATCTCAATTAAAAAGATTTTTCAACATTAAAAAACAATGAGTTTTGATTAAACCTTCTGAGCACTTCGTTAAGCGTATTTTCGAGTATAGTATGGTGTCCGGTGTTTTGTTAGATACAATTAAATATGTATAACCGGCGTATAACATAAAATAAAAATCGGATGAAATTAGCTCCGTAGCATTTATATAAAGTAAAACAAGTATAGGACCAAGAATATATCCTTGGGATAAACCCATATTTACTTGAACAATAACATAATTTGAAGTAATTTTCTCATTCCCAATAATACTTGAGATCGTTGTAAATACTTTCCGATTTACTAAAAATGAGATTCCAAAGGTAAAGGCAATTTAATTTTTTAATTTACATAAAATAAGAAGAATCGTCGATAAATGCAAATGCACACTTAGAGGCAGACATTTTGAGCAATTATTGTCAAAAAGGCATTTTTTAAATAATGTTTACAATTTTACTTTTCCTTTCTGATTGCCTTTTCTAAATTATTTTAATTACTTCAGCCATCAGCATTGGGAGCTTGAAAGCCAAATATCTCGAAAACGGTGAGAGACAGTGACTTTCATAAACTATATCATTTTTGTGTAAAAAATGTTAGAAAATAAGAATTTCATGCCAAAGATACCTCGTTTAAAAAAATTATGTCGCTTTTAACACGTGCAATCGCAGCTGGCGCCCTCTATGAACTACAACTAAACCGTGAACAGATTTAAATTTCTCGAACGGTTCATTTATCGAGAATAAACAAGAGTACCTTTTTTAGTCTAAGGTTGAAGCTTGTTAAAAATTTAGGCATTAAGTTGTAAAGCTTAGCCCGCTCCTGATAAACTAAAAAAGCTAAATATATTTCAAGGACACTATTCTAAGAGGGCCTTACTAGTGTCACATTAAATTTTTATTAAATTATAATGAGTCCTTCAGGGACACATATCTCCATAGGGAGGGCATGTAGGAACTTGTCATCTTATTTTTTCATGTTCTATCTGCACCCGAGAGATGTCCCACATTTTCCCGGACACCATGTATAGGCTGCATATATTTATCTTTGTGTTAACTGCTTTAAATGGTGAACAATGGTGTTTATAACAAGAATCATTCTCTTTTATTTTGAAACTTGACTATACTTTAATATTTAAATATCCTTTAGATTTTAAAATAGCTTCCCCAGAAAACACATTAAGACATGACGCTTCCAGTTCACACAAACATTGCGAACGTAAGATTCAGCATAAAAAGAATTTCAAAAGCTATATAGGTGTCTTATCTGCTAATGGCTCGTAGAGCCAAACTTGGAGATATAAACCAGAAAATTTGTGAAACAGGCCCATAATCAAATCAGATAATTGCAGTGGATCAGCTCCCAGTTCTTTGTTGTCGATGTTGAAAGGGCCCCGCGATCTCGGAAGGTTACAGCCCGAAGGCAGGTCCACCGCCTTATCTCCACAGCATTGTACATATAAACACATTTCAGAAGTTTGCCGCATATCGCCCGCCATTTTGGGAAAATTCCAGGAGGCGACTCCTCTCCTACTTGATACTTCTGTTTCCTAGTATTGGTCCATTCAATTTTTAATATCGCTTTAGAACTTTCGGAATTACAGACAGAAGTTTGCTAGTTAGTTTTCTAAAGTTTCCCTCTTCACTTCGAGTGTTTGCACGCATCTCTAATACCATTTTTAATCTGGGTCGCCTAGTTTAGACGACTCCGCGATATGAGTAAAATTGTTAGATTCGATATAGTAAGTTACTGCATTACGATTTAGAAATGGCAATTTTAGTTTCATCTACTTCACTCCAAGTAGTTGTAATGCTTGGGTATCTAACAAATATTACTTAAATGCTCATGAGCAGAAAATAGAAGTATCAGGAACTGTTTTACGTAAAAAGTAACTAGGTAATGATAGATAAATGAGTTACAATGGTATGTGGAGTGGCAAGTTGAATTTTCTTCAACATTTTTATCTTTCAACGACCTCGCTATATTGTGTAATATAATATAGATTACAATTATATAATGAAATATATAATATTTAACATAACATTTATCATATTTAATACGACCAACAGGATCAAATTCGGAACATTCGTTTGACTTTCCCAAAATTAGAATATAGTCATGAGTTTGAGTTTCCATAACCATTATCAGTAAGAAGTGCAGTATCTGTTGTGCTGCAAAGGTATAAGCCAGTTCACATCAGTTTTCAAACATTTCTATTAATAAAGCCATATGTATGTTACACGTGATGAAGCGCGTGGCCGCTGGCTACTCCATCCTGGGCCTGGAAATTTCATTAGATCTCTATTGTTGAATGGAACTTATAGTTGAAAGTAGAATCATTATTATAAAACCCACATTAAAAGCTCCTGACCTCTATCAGCGTCGCCGATAACGCTATTGAACGTTTCCAAAATTTGAATATAGTCATAAATGGTTTCCATAACTATTATCATCAAGAATTGCAGTTTTTACTGTATTGTAAAGATACAATGTATATCAATTTTCCTACAATTTCTATTAATTACCTAAGTCATGTGTGTGTTGAACATGATGTAGAACGTAGCTACAACCAGTGACCACTACCTACGTCATGTTGGACCTTAGAGGTACCAACATCAAGCTTTGAACTAATGGACGTTCTGAGTAAAAAATTCATTCGATCTTTATTATTGTTGAATGGAACTACTAAGAACTAAAGATAAAAGTTGAAAGTAGATTTGATAATTAATACGCCAGCAGTTCAAAACAAGTCGCTTGATGTGTCTGCAGCAATATATCGCAATTAAATTGGATGGTGTGGTCAGGTAGATCTCATCTCTACTAACTTCTGCAAAGCATTCGATTGGCTGGAGCATGGTATTCTACTGTCAAAATTATCAGATTAACTAAACCATTTATTAATTTCTTCACCTCTCTCGAAGGATATTGACACTGGAGTATGGTGGTGTCTGATCTATTGAAATGAATGATACCTCTGCTATTATTTATAATATTTATTGTATCTGTCTGTATCGAGATGATTGATGTTCTAAAAATATATTGCCTCTGAACTTATCGAAGTGCAATAAAATGCGTTTCACAAGGAAAGTAAATTCTATTACTTTTTGTTACAAGCTTGACCGTATCCTAATTAAGAAATACAATAGTTTTAAATATAATCTTTATTGGAGAGCTTAGTTTCGTTGAAAACAATAATATACAACGTGAGGCATATATAAATCTCAGCTTTCTTCTAAGAAACTCAAGACAGTTCTCTGAAACTAATACTACTTCCTTGCTGTTCGTTTTGGCAAAACGAATACATTGAATATGGGTTACTACGGTTATTAGAGTCCATGTTAAAAGTAGGGGGACATACAGTGTAAATTTGTTAAGCACCTACGGTTTAAAACTGACAACATTTTTCCACCTCAAGGGGTACCACAAAGCACTTTACTAAGACGATTCCATCTTGATTCCATCTTAACAACCTAAGCACACGACGCATGTATAATTCGTTGGTCAATCTGCATAAAATTGTAACCGGAAAAATCGATTGTCCTGACTGAGTTGCATTATACTATCACATTCCTCTTTCAGCCACCTGTTTTTACGTTTTTATTTTCTCAGCCCTAAAACTAATCTGTTAAAATATTCACCATTGTACGTAATGGTGAAAACCATTAGATGCATTAAACAAAAAGTTACAAATTAACAAATTATGTTATTTATACTTGTTTTGCTATCAGTTTGTTTTTCTCTTTTATTCGGCATCTTAGGTTTATATTTCATCTGCAATTCTTCGGTTGTACCTATACATTTGTATAAGTTTTCTCTATCCATACCTCTGCTAATATTATATAAGTACTAGGTGACCCGGCAAACGTTGTTTTGCCGTATGAATTATTTTTAGTGAAAATTTTGGTAGCCGGCTTCGTTCTCAAGTCTACTCCATGCTGTTTACTGGGTGAGAAGCACAAACCTAGAAAAAATATAGACTGTGCCAGTGCCATATTGCTGGCGACCGCTAATTCATGGCTGCCCTAAAAGGTCCAGAATCATTAAAACTTGTTTTTTATGCCAATTTAAGTTGGTTGTTTTGTAGCATGAAGCTCATTTGTTTACTGTGATTGGTCACATTGTTTAATGACAGTTAAAATGACAGCAAGTTAGTCAATTTCATATTGCAATGCAGCCATCATATTTGCACAACCGCCAACATAAAACAAATAAAAAATCCATTTTCTGGACCGTAAGACCCCAGGAAACGCAGGACATGTCACGTGACCTATATCATGAACCGACGCAGTCTATATTTTTTCTAGGTTTGTGGTGAGAAGTGACACCGGTAGACGCCTGGCGGGAATAACTGATCTAGTGATAATGGATCAGTTATCCACCAGGGTTAAAAATTATTAAGCTATTAAAAAATAGGGGTTGCCATAGAAGTGTGAAAATTAAGGGTTGTATGTATTTTTCAATGCCACATCATAAAAAAATGAAAATAAAAAATTTTGTCCAAAAAATAAAAAAAATGTTTGGGTGGACCACCCTTATCATTTAGGGGTATGAAAAATATATTACGACCGATTCTTAGACCTACTGAATATACATATCTATAAAATTTCATAAAAATCGGTCAAGCCGTTTCCGAGGAGTATGGCGTCTAACACTGTGACACGAGAATTTTATATATACAGATTTAATATTTTTGACTAATCTCATGTGTCATCCCCACCATTAATTGCCTTTTGCTGTTGGGTGGTCTATGCTAAATAAATAAATATGTTGTCTGCAGTTACGTTTACATATTATATGGCTCAAATTCTGTCATCGACGATTCAAATAGACAGCTAAGCAGTTAAGCATCTGCTGAAGCTGACTAATCCTTTTCTGGACCATCTAATCCTGATACCTGATTCGCGGTAATTAATGACATCTTTACTTAGAGTATGGTTCAATTAACTAATCAAACATGTATATGTCATTTAATAGATTGCATTGCCATTCAAAGAGATACCAGGGTAATCCATTTGCGGTGTTCCAACCGATAGTGACCGAGTTGTCGTGATATACTTACTATCTATTGGTGATTTATAGGGATTGCCGCTGTGCTGTACTAGATTGCAATTAATTATATTACATTATCGGAATCGTATTTTACCTGATTAGTGATGATACTTTGGATCGCCTGTCGACTTTTGAATTAGCGGGATTGTGTTTTTATGGGCAATGGGACGATGACAAACATGCAAACCGCGTTGAAGTAAAATTTGAAAATTACCCTTGCTGTCAACAGTACTGAAAGTTTTTAAATATGGAGGTACAGTGGGAACACAAATGTAACCTTAAGAAGATGGAGCTGAATGTTGGAATTTAACGAAACGTATATGTAGTCAAATATATTTGGCACAAATTGATGAATTATAAGTTCGCTTTACAGTGTTTCAGTGGAAAATGTATTATTTTTTCCAGATTTTACATTTGGGTTATCACATTATTTTTTTAAATTGCACCCGCTAATTTTCTTTTAACAGAAATGAATGTGTTACAGTTTAGCGTGTCCAACAGTTTAATGTTTACTGTTTCTAAGATAGAGGGCGTCTTTATAAAAATACAAGTTCCAGCAAAATTAAGATTTTTAAGTACAATGGTATGAGAACACTACTTAATCCAATCTAGAAAAAATTTGTATAAAGTTTTTCACTCTCATTAATATGATTTTTGCCATTTCACTGATAAAAGAATTGCTAGTGGTACATAAAAATACACTTGCCCTAGAAAAAAAAACTTGTATAAAATAGAGACAGATAAATAATTCAATTGTAGCAGCTAAGTTATATGAAAACCTGTCACTAGTCACAAGTGAACAGGTTATCTAAATGTGACTACCAGCAATTAATTTCTTGCTAGAGTATCTAAACTGTGTCGCTATAGTTTCAACTAAATGTATTTTTTTTCTACTCCCTACATGGAAATTACTATTTTACTCGTTACTCGTTTCAGGAAAGAAAGTAGTACTTTCCTCTCTCGGGAGGAAAATACTTTGGCTCCCTGGGAAGGCAACAAATAGAAACTTCAAATAGTTGTAAGAGTAGTGTATAGATTCTTTTATACACAAACTTTCTAAAAATGTATAATAATGCTTTTTTTCCAAACATATTTTTTATTACTTATTTTTATTTATAAAAATTGAAATCAGTTTAAATTGAGGTTTAAATTAACATCAGTAACTAAATATTGTTAAAATTTATAGTACAATTAGTTAAATTTATAATGGAAATTCCCCCTGAAGAAATATTGGTTCTGCTGGTAGAGATAAGTTTCTGTTTGTTATTTTCCAAATTCGTGTCGTTGATGAAGTACTCGTGTTTTAGAAATAAAATTTATTATTCAACAATAATGATCAATCTTACCTTCATATGTAAGTAAGTTTCATATGGAGCTTCTGCAATAAACTTGTCAATATCCTCCCTTGAAAAAGTATTGGCTTTATATCCAGCAGATTTCTTTTTTAGAAAAGCTACTAATTTAGGAAACTTAATGTCGATATAGTTTTTAATTTGGAGTGTAGGTCGCAACATTCTGTAATTTGCTCTATAATGTTGAAGACTTCAAATCAGCGCATTTTTTGGAAATATAAAATAGGACCACTTTTTCACAGATTTTTCTTATTTGTCTAGTCTTCATCCAACATTTAAATAGCTGGTACTCTTTTTCATATTTTACACGAAACTTTAACGGTAATAGATTTAACAAAACCACATTTGCTTCTTTCAGAATATCTTGAGGAACTTCATCTTCACATTTGGAATACATTATTATAAACTTTTGGGAAGTTCGTTTATTTTGTAAACAAGAAGCAACCTTATTCTCAGAAGTGAATTTTAAATTAATTAAAATACTTTACAGACCACAAGTGATGTAATCGCGTATCAGTGGTATACATGTGTAGAAATGTTAATTTACCTACGGTAATATTTAAGACACCTCTATATCAGATAAAAAATATTTGCGGTAATTATTATTTTTTAAGCGACATAGTTTACTGCTAGGGTTTTTCTCAGTGTTTCAACTATTTTTTTATTTTTGGAAAATCTGTGTTGATGAACCTGAACAGACTGAAAACTTGATTGAGAGCATAAAAATAAGAAACATCGAGATCAGAAAAATAATTCCGAATTTTCTTGAGCTTACTAATGTGATATTTGTGATTTAAAATAATTTTTCCACTTTTCAAGCTATCCACCTACATATTCTTTATTATTAGCTTAGCTTAGCTGGTATACAGGATCTTTTTCTTTGATATACAACTATAAATATCAGCATCGGATGTCAAAAAGAATAATTGGATATTTGTTATTTTTGGAAGTGGTACTCCTTATTATTCTTTAATTGATAAAAAACTTTGCATCGAATATATTGTGGTTTGAACAAACACTTGATTACTAATATACATTTTTAGAAGCTATAATTTTAGAGTATTGGTATGTTGGATATCTAATATTCGTTTTCTCAGTACCACTTATTTAACCTCGGTATATCAATAGTTGATATATGTTCTGCTATTACCTATTATGTTTGAAGCAATTTCATATTATTATAGAGCAAACAGTATGGTGTAAAATATGAACACCGAAACGACTTTCAGATGACGTCCTGCGCTATTTTAAATTTCATCTCGTTCCGTATCTGAGTATTCAATTACCGTTAACTTTTAACGAAATTATTATCTCTTCTCCAAGAAAAATGACACAAACCACACCACGGAAAGTTCCAGAAAGTTTCCGCGGACGTGCGCCTTACCACCGCCACGAAATTGCTATTAGAAAATATAATTAATAAAGCTTAACCGTCTGGTCTATGCGTCACGTTTGGTATAATATTTGAGTTTAACTGAGTTGTTGCAGCAAGACGTGAGAATGAGTTTGTCAAATTCCATCTACTTCCAAATTAATTCCCCAAATTATCAATTTTAGCTAATTGCATTGTCGCTTAAATGTTATCTTAGTATCTGGTTTGACTTGGATGGTAAATACTGGTAAATTCGGTTTCAATATGTTGATAGCATTTTTCTTAGGTTTGTATCTTTCCGATTTTTCTCTTCAGGAATACAATCAAATTTACTTAAGTATTTTTTGATGTCGATATTCTTCGTGAGTAAAAATTCTGTTTTTATCATTGAGTAGCACCACCGAACATATGAAGGCTTCTGTGTTTTGCTTAGTTCATTGAAATATACTAACGATCCTTTCTCGTTAGTTATGTTAAATATTTTTTTTATGGCGACTAAATGTTTGTTCATATTTCTTCCGTGATTTCTCTAGCACGAAATTGAAACAACAGTGGAAGATTTATTCTCAATATGTTATGGCAAATCATCGCTTGAACTCATATGTAAATTTTCACAATAATCATGTCTGCTCTTTTCTTTGATATAATGCTTTTAAGTGTACCAAACGACCTAATGGTATACATACTATTTGTATTGGGTCGGTGGCCAATTGGTTTAAGGCGTCAGTACTTGAATCGAAGAGGCCACTCTGCCGGCAGGTTCAAATCCTGCGGCAGGTAGACCGTAGACCAGCTGTATTTGAAGAGAGGATTGACACCCTCCCTGTGGAGTGATAGAATGCAAGAATGTTGGCTTGGACACCGGTTGATATTTGACCACACCTCAAATTATGAGATTTCCCTCATTTCTGCACTGAATGGTAGTCAGGGTCTACCAATGTAGGTCATTCCTGGGTGCAAATGCAGCCTGCATAATAATAATATGCGGCCCCAAATCCCGCCTAGGTCGCCGACTTCTGGGCTAATCCTTGTGATTATAATGAGGGGTAGAGATATTATTACTATATTATTATTATTTATAGGATGTGCATCAGAAATTTTGGTGGATAAAGAATATACAGGGTGACTCAGAATTTATTTAAAAGTATTTGGGAGAAGTAAAGTAGAACAATCCGACGCTTGGACTGATTGGTAAAGTGGAATAATCCGACGCTTCGCATTGACTGGGGTGGTAAAGTGGAACAATTTGATGCTTGGCGATGATGGGGGGTAAAGTAGAACAATCCGATGCTTGGCGTTGATTGGGGGGTAAAGTAGAAGAATCCGTAGCTTGGCGATGATTGGGGGGTAAAGTAGAACAATCCGACACTTGGCGTAGATTGGAGGGGTAAAGTGGAACAATCCGACGCTGGGTGATGATTGGGGGGGGGGTAAAGTAGAACAATCCGACGCTGGGCGATAATTGGGGGGATAAAGTAGAACAATCCGATGCTTGGCGTTGATTGGGGGGTAAAGTGGAAATATTCGACGCTTGGTGAAAGTAAATTTACATGGATAGCGTCATTTCCTCTAAATTTTTGCGTCTATCTTCCCTGATCATGTTCGCTGTTAGCGTTTTCACTAAATATCCCGTTTATGTGACAAGGAAAGTTTAGTTTCGGTTTAGTATCAGAAATATTAAAACGTCTAAATATGAAACCTTTAGATTGTCCTAATTATGCAATTAGTAAGATTCATTGTCAGATGTACACTGTATTGGTAGTGAAGACTGTAAATAAAATTTTGAAAAGGAAAGATAGTAATTTGTAAAATTTCTAGCTAGTTCATGAAATATGAAGTTTGGGTCAGATTGCCCGGACCCGTTTTCAGTGCCTTGCATTAGTGTATTTTAAATCATTTTCAAACTGCCCTTTTTGATTTTTTTTTAATTATTGTATTTGTAAGAGTCCCCTGTATACTCAGATATTTTTTTTATATAAGTTCCGAATCACTTTGTATACCAATAAGACTGTATATTCTAGTCATGTTCTTACTTTGTCGCGAGTCCCTGTAGTTTATCGTAACGGAATAGGATTTATGCAAACGATGTGTCCATCGATGTAAATATGTCCATAGAATTGTCACCGGCTTTCCACGACCCCCGTACCGCAGACGCAAGTTTGGTACGCATTACGAATTCAATAGTGCCTAATAAGATCATCATAGTCGGACTCATCACGTGGGCCTCTAGCAGCTTTGGAGGGACGACACGAGCTGTAACATCCACATCCAGGTGTGCGCTGGTCCCACGGCGGCTTTCATGCATATTCCACAATCTCATTTGACTGCATAATCTGGGTCCACATACACCCTTGTTTACTATGACATGTAACTTATTTGCTCTCGCACAGCTTATGTTTCATCTAGGCAAACACGTGTCATAACGTCACTTTAACCCCCTACTAATGGAATACTAAACAAGATTCCAGGTATCAATTATTTTGTGAGGTGAAGGTGCGATGTACCTATATCGATTATCGGAGCTTATTGTGTTTCATCCCAGAAGGAAACGCCTTCCTGTTGTCAAACAGTTGAAGTCGAACATCAACATTTAGATTATGAGTCAAGTAGATGTAGATATGGATGCAGAATGTTTTGTAATGTTAAGATATTAATAGACTTCTTCTACGTTCATGCAAAAAACAAAATTTATTGAACTATATTTAGTGGAAAAAGTGGTTCTTTATTACACTAGTGCAAAAAATGTTATTGCATTTATCTGCCATTCTACTACGGCGTTTTGTCATCATGACAAATATAAAAGTTCAAATCGACGTCATATTTTTCTACACTTAGTGTCATCTAAATAAAACAATTTGGTTTTTGCATGAATGTAGAAAAAATATTGTATGCAACTCGTACAAAAAATGTTTTACTTTTGTACTTGTTGCATACATAACTATTTTCTACGTTCATACAAAAAACAAAACATTATTGAACTATATTTAGTGAAAAAAGTAGTTCTTTATTGTTCTAGTGCAATAAAATTTTTATCGCATTCATCGGTCATTCTACTACAGCGTTTTGTCATCATAACATGTCTGCTTTGGATGCGAGAGGTCCCGGGTTCAAGTCGCACACAGAGTAAAGTTTTTTTCATTTAAATAACAACGTCACGTGATAGGTCACCAATCAAATCAGTTTTCAAATTTTAGTTCTTAGCAAAAATTGTATGTGTGTGTGACGTCACTATAACGCTACCGCTGCAGATCTTTAGTCTACTGCACATCTTTTTTCTGTAACGTACTGCGCATGTTTTTCTGATAAGTTAGGTCGTTACTGCGCATATTTTTTCTGATAGGTTAGATCGCTAGTGCGCATGATTTTTCTAATACGTTAGGTCGTTACTGCGCATGTTTTTTCTGTTAGGTTAGATCCTTTTTTCTTAATTTGAATTTCCCGTCTAATTTTAAATATCCCGCCAGTTTGAACTTAGGTTAGGTCGCTACTGTCAAATTTCAAATTAGTTTGAATTTCCCGCCATAATGCTGCAATCTGATTGGTCGCGAGGCGGGGCCTAATAGGAAAGTGGAGGGGGGTTGCCAAACCGTACCTATACCTACTATAAATTAATTCTATCAGTAATAATTAATAACAACAGACACAAAAATAATTAAATTTGCTGTATAAAATGGGTGTTATTTAATAAAATATTCTTTCAATTTTCTGTCCGCTCGCTAGTTGCATGCTTTACCTTTGATATATTTTTTTATAAAATTGTATTTGTTAGAGCCCCTGTACATACAAAAATTTTTTTAGATAAGTTCTGAATCATCATACTATAAAAATGAACAACTTCAGATAAATTCAATTTTACGAGGATTTAGAAGTGTTACGTATTTGTCTTATCTTTAGTTTAATTATAAGGTAATTAGTAGGTATTTTGTTGTACTTAGCATTATTATTAGTGTACTTTTCATAATAATCCGCGTCCTGTATTTTCGTTCAAAGTAACTAAAAACTTATCTATTTTTGTTCTTTTTCTTTTATTTGCGCGGATAGATGAAATGGGTTTTTTGCGACCTCCCTCCAAAAATTTCCAGTCAGTTGATTTACCTTTTGAATAATTATAACCGTTTTTGTGAAAACCAGTGTTTTATCCCACCGCTTTACGCATTTTACATATCCTATAAATCCTGTTTTCCTGCTTCGAAGAACGATCAAGACGACGTCAGAGGACCCTCTCCGACGTACCCACGGCAAGATTTCCTGGTAAGTCGCGTTTACTACTCACTCATTCCTATTGAAAAATTGCGAGCAGTCTGCTATTCTCTCGCTGATATTGATATATTTTTTATTTTAACGCAAACATAATAAGAAGTATTTAAGAACCACCAACATTTGTTTTGTAAAATAGAGACACTGATGTACATAAAACTTACAAAAACGATATAAAATCATCCTTGCTACTTCTTGTCGAACTGAAAAGCCACAGACTACTAGTAGTAGATATATAGATAGATAAAAGCTATTAACCTCTATCTTAATTCGGCAAGAACGATATTTTGCAAACACAACTACTCTCAATGCTAGGACCCCGACCAGCTTTGAATTACATATGAAAAACCTTTAACAAACAGTTCAAAATCACCAGACATAAACTGGTTTCGAGCTTATTAGCTCTCATCAGTACGCTACAGGTGAGGTATCTGAAGATTAATCCTAGCGGCTTTAAGTCTAACCCGACGGAAGGGAAGGGAGGGACTCAATGCTAGCTGCATCGCGCAAAGCTCATCGCTTCAGTAATGTTAATATGAACGCATAGCCTCTCTTAATAATTAGCCTAGTGAGTATTGGTTTCTTTGTCTAACTATTTATGTAATGAAATCTAAATGGTTTATTATTTGATCCGTGGGAGTTTTGCAACTTCAATATTAAATATTTTTTAAACTAAAACTTAATATGTTAATTGCATACTTTTAAAAATTAATTTACAACATTAATTACATATTCTAAACATTACCATAAAAACTAAGAAAGTATTTAAATTAGGCAACGTCGCATCAGGCCGACACCGAGTTGAACTGCTGTCAGCGGTCAGTGACTGCCTGAAAATTGGGTTTAAATAATGCTTTTAATTTTTTTCTACAAAGATATGCATTTCATTTTTTTATATTCTCGCATTTATTGTTATTAAATGCCATCAATAGGTTCTTGTATTTGAATTAAAAGATATACTTTTGTTTGATAAAAATATTGATCCTTCAAGATTTATTTATCTATCCTGGTATTACCTTTTACTGTGCCGGTATTTAACAGCTTATTTGATTTATTTCTTTATATTCAGTGTAGTAGAGATACTTTCCATGCCATTATTTTTGCGTAATTTATTTCGTATTTATTCGTTGGAAAAAGTCAATGCATATCACGTTGATAAAATTATTACTTCATTTCGCGCCCCTTCACATGTCACAATGCTCCAAATTTTTAAACCGGCCAGAGTTGAAACAATCCATTACAATTTCATTCAAACACAGTTATCCGTTTACCGTACATGTAAGGGATAATTGCGTTTTTAGAACTTAAATGGCAAGATCCAGTATTTTTCCACGTTATTTACTGGATTGCGTTATTTCCTCCAGCTTCAATTATGAGTGAAACTGCAAATTAAGCTATGAATTTTATAAAGGAGAACAAATAACGAAAATAATAAAATATTTCGCGTGGAGGAGAACCGCTATACAAATTAGAGCCTGAGCCATAAATATTTTCTATCCGTGTGGGTTATTCTGCATTCAATAATGTAATGTATTGTTTTTAAAGCCATTCTATTTTCATAAATAAGAAAAGTGCAACATAAAGAGAATTGAATGGTATAATCGCAAAGCTTTGTAAGAAAAAAAAAACATTAATACAGAGGCGGCTCCTGGAGTTAATAATAGGTGGCGCGGAATAATAAATAATATTTTGACACTGTATACCAGCAAAACTGTTTTATATTTTGTAAGCACGGAATTCCAGGAAACAACTACTCTGCGGGCTAATGCCCGACCAGCATTGAATTATACCTGGAAAACCTATAGCAGCAGCTAAAGTTACTCGTCAGTAGCCCACCAGACATATACCCGTTTCGAACTTTCGATCAGCTCTAATCAGCATGCTATAGGTGATGTATCTGTTGAATAAATCCTAGCTGTTTTAGTTTATCTAACCCGACAGAAGGGGCCATGAATACGCGATGTATATTTATCGGCCATTTGCTTCTCCATGCCGGACAGACTAAAACAGCTAGTATTATTCGTCAGATACCTAACCTATGACATACTGATGAGAACTAATAAGCTCGAAACCGTTATATGTCTGGTAGGCTACTGACGAGTGACATTAGCTCTTTGCTATAGGTTATTGAGGCGTTAGCTGTTGCTATAGATTTTCCAGGTGTAATTCAATGCTGTAGTTGTTTCCTGGAATTGCGTATTTGCAAAATATCGTTTCTCGCCGAACGCAATAAAGGTTGACAGCTTTTAATGGTGTCTACTGCATGTAGAACGCTTCATGTCTGTGACATTTTCAGTCTGGTGTTAGTTTAGTAGTTGCTATATAAACATTCTTACAATTTTTTGTGACATGCTGTTTGATGAGATTGGTTTCGAAAAAAAACAAATTGCTAGTTGCGCATTGTTGTTTTTACGAACATATTTTTAAGATGCATAAGATTTTGTTCATTGTTGTATGAGAAAATTATGTAACGCAATTGTTACCATCACTAGTTTAACAATGTTAAACAGCTTGGCAACCTTACGCTACAACATAACTGTTAACATGCAAGAAACATCTGGCGCAACCAATCGTAATGTGCAGCAATATCAATCAGCCAGCTATATTTTCTCGTCAGTTTTAAGTCTCTCAGCATATTTATCTAGTCCTTATTATTACCCCTACACTAAGTCCAATTTTCAATTTTATGCAATACACTCAATCAGAAAGAACTCATGTGCAGCAACAGAACTCTTAATACAAGTATCAAGATTCTCAATTCCAGCAGTTCTCTCATAGCAGGCTCGCACAACAATGTCCTGAATATAAAGAAAACCATCAATCTTCTAACATGTAGCGGTATTATCTGAATAATTAATAAATACGTATTGACAAATAATAAATATCTCTCTTATTTGCTTAATTTCAAGTATTTCTTGCACAGATTAAAGTAGCACATGTTTTGGGAATTATTTTTCCGGGCGTGTTTATAAGTTCTTCCAGTTGTTAAGGAACCTTAGAGTTACAGCTAATCTCTAATGAGGTAAAATGCAATTTCTCATTACTGTGTTGTACTTTGTAATAAAGTCATAAATCATAGAAAACAATTTTATGTACGTTCCCTCGCCCAGTGTTAGATAGTTTTAGAAATCTTTAAAGATCAAATATCAACTTCTTTAATAAATTGATATGACAGATATGACTGCAACTTTTCGTTTTAATAACCAATCTGTGCATCATTTCTCTGGTTTTCCTTGCACTTTGTAAGTTTATTTACAACCAATATGAGGTCTAGCAGTGCCAAAACGTCGTTGTCTCTCATCATAATATGTCCAAATCTATGGAACGTGAAGTTTTACCAGATGATTGGATCGGTCAGTGGTCGCGCGGTTTAAGGCGTTAGTACTTGAATCGAGGTGACTAGACGGAGTTGGTTCGAGCCCAGCTGCCGGTAGACCGTATATAAGCTATATTCATAGAGAGGATTGGCACCCTCTGTGGGTATGGTAGGATGGAATAATGTTAGCTTGGGTCAATGAGAGAGAGATTGATGCCGGTTGATATTTGACTACCCCTCTAATTAATGAGGTTTTCCAGGTTTCCCTCATGCCTGCACTGAATGGTGGTTAGAGCCTACCAACATAAGTCGTTCCTGGGCGCAAATGCGGCCTGCTTAATAATAATATGCCGCCCCCTCTCCCGCACAAGTATCCAGACTTCTGGGCTAATCCTCGTGATTAGAATGAGGGGTAGAGATATTATTATTATTATTATATTATTGGAAGGTCGTTATTTACAAAAAGGACGATAAACTGTGCAGAAGTTGTTTATTGTTTGTTTTAATTCTTGGCTTCTTTACATTATTATCGCTATTATTTCTTTGATGAACTTTATACCAATAGTTGTATTCATAATCATGTTTTGGTTAAATTTTGTTACTGAATGAAATAACCTTCGGTTTCAACTAGCCACAAATGTAATAATAACATTATTCAGTCTATTATTTATTTCGCCAATGATAAAAAACGTACGATTTAATTAAACAACTTCTCTTTCTAATAATCAGCTGGAAACTGTGACAGTGAATATGCCAGATGTTGCAAAGTTAGTGAACCAGTATATAAAACTTTTGTTTACTCGCTCTATTAGAGGATATTCAATTTAATTTTGGGTTGATTTTGTAGCTATCTGTAACATTTGATACTCAGATTATTTCAAAACGATATTCGTATTACAAAGTGAGAACTATGCTATGAGGACAATTTTTTGCAATTAAGCTGACATGAAAAGTATTACTTACTGTTATTTATTCTATACGATCATACCTGAAACAAAAAATACAGATTTAAGTATACGAAAATTGTTATATTTACAGGATTTAATTTTAAATGCAAAACAGTACAAATTTATTACTTGATCTTTATTATACATAAAACAATTTTTTTTATTAATATTTTTAAAATTTATATTTTGTATTATTATCTATAACATAAAATATAACTGTTATTTTGTTTTACCTGTAATCAGTACAAGTTGCTGATTTTTTGTCATTTTGTAATCCGTTTTTATAAAAAAAAAACAGAACTCAAAATATAAAGAAATTATGTAAAGGTTATATATTTTGGTTCATATACTTTGTATATTTAAATATACAAAGCACATAAAATAGTGAGTATCTGTTGTTAAACAATTCACAAATTTATAGATATAATTAAGCTAGATAAATACCGTTTAACCTAAAATTACAGATATTTTCCTTAGAGAATAAGACAATGGACGCTTTTCGTTTTATGTCTGAAGAGAGACAATCCATTTTGTATTTATGAAATCGAAATAAAAGGCTAGAAGTGCTGTGTCGCATTTGAGTGAGAATATCGGTGTTATATCAGCATCCAGGGACTGCCATTAATATATTTAGAATAATGTGGACATACATGAATTTGATTAATATTGTATAATGAGGTCATACTGATGCAGAAATCATGCAGCAATTCATTTCATTCCTCATCATTTGTAGTAGTCAAATACTAAATTGTTATCCAAAAATTGTTACAGGTTCTTTAACCACTTCCATTTTCTATATATGAGAAAATTGTAAGGCCAATATACATTACATTACACTGTAAAAGGGGGTACCTATTACAGCTCCTGTAAATTAAATATTATAATTACGGCTTGTTTCATTGCAATCTTTAACCATAGTCTGAGATGTTATAGATGATGTAGCTCTGCTATTCTGGCCTAAAAAAGTCGTGCTTAATACATGAAGGTGTTGACGGTATCTTATTTCTATGCTGGATGGTGATCGTGATAACTCACTCTACAACACCTGTAAATACCATGTGTCATCTGATTTTTGTCTTCATAAGGATATCTAAGAACGGAAGGAGTATTTTTTCCAGCTCTACATGGAAGGTGGGCCAAAAATTATATTCATCTATGAAGTCAACATATCTGAACCAACATTTTGAATAAACGCATAACTGCTTCTTCAGTTTGTTCATAGAACTAACACCTAAGTTTTGATCCACACTTTTGCCAAGTCTACTATATTATCATCCTTGCCTACTGCGATAAGTTGTGGATGAAGGTTCTCAAAACCTCTTTGATTTGTTATTTTGTGAACAATGATGTCAGGTAAAACTGCATCGTGAAATCTTTTGGATTAAGTTAGAACTCCTTCATTTTTTCCCATTTGATTTTTAATTTGCTATTGTAAGGCAATAGACTTGGGCTGTTGTTGAATCACTTAAAATTAGATCCCTATGTAACACTTTGGGGATATTAGGAACTCGAATATGCAGAAATCACTTTATTTGCAATTTTCTTTATCAGAGTTTTGTTATCTTAAGCCCTCAGTAAGTTCCTCACTTTGGTAATATATTCTGTTTGATCCAAAGACACTGTTACAATTCCTTTGTTGACAGATATGACGATTTATTCTTCTGAGTTCGTTAATTGCCAAAACTCTATTCTTCGTCAAATTTGGTTTAGCAGTTTTGTCTGTCGGTAATACATGTTGAGCTGCCACATGATATTCTCTCTTAGGATCGTTCTGGGAGCTATTGCAAAATTTTAAATCTTCTGTTATCTGTCTTCACAAGGTAATTTAATATTCAAGTGATGGTAAGTTGTCTGTCTGGTTGATCCTTTGCTCTATTGATGTTCAGGATGTCCATAGAGCTTTATGAAAAGCAAGTGTTCGCAACTGCTGCCATCTTTGCTTTCTGCATAATAATGTTGTATGTATTTTCTAATGATTTCAATTAATTGAGATTTTTTGCTAGTGGTATACCCACTATTATTTTGGAGTTTGCATAGTTCGTACTTTGATAACGTAGAAAATAATCTACTCTGCGGGAGCCGAGAACTCAATCACAAACATCGTCCTAAGCTGATGGTCGAGGAGGACTACATCAGGCTTATTGGCTTGGATTTGCCTGAGGGTGGGGAATGAATAGTTCCAATAAATTCGGCACTTCTCATTCCCACTACGAATTCTATATCCCCGGAGCATAAGGCAGCACTGGCGTCTCGTTTATCTCATACGAGGGTCGTAAATGATAATACAACACCCGTAAGGCTGAATCGTGTCTTTGGATATACGCTGTGTGCATATACCGGACAGGCAGACAGGAGATGCATAAGCGTCTCCGGCGCTTGGCAGCCTGCAGCTGGTATCAGGAACCTCGATACCCAAGACACGACTACGATAGACGAGTGTGTTAATTACACCATCTTGGCAAGCCATTATGAATCCCTCGGTCTCAGAGTTCAGCCCGCTGACCTCAAAAGCAAAGGTCAGCCTTTCAGATAAGCCAAGCCCCTCTAGATGACGGTAGAAGAGACCATGCATTGGCTTATCCTTATATAGCTGCAGAAGATGACGCATTTCTGCAGCTTTAATTAGGCTTTTAACTAAGCAGGATCCGACTCGGTGACAGAGTCTGGATTTTTCCGCTCAGTATCGAACACGAGACCAAGTTCATCGGCTGCTCTTCTCGCTGCCTTATACACAAACGTTCCTATCCCTGCTGCTCCATGGTCTTGGACCATGCAGAGAAGGGGATCCGAGCTCCTGATGACTTTGCAGGCTTCCTCTAAAACCACTCTGTCCTGGAGACACTCCAAACTCAAGAGTCCACGGCCTCCCCGATTTCTTGGGAAGTATAGCCGCGGAACGGACGATCTTGGATGCAAACTCCGGTGGATATGCATCATTTTGCGGGTCCCTACATCGAGTTGCCTCAACTCTTCTTGTGTCCATTTCACTACTCCAGTAGAGAAGGATCGGAATGGCAAGCATATTTGTGGCACTCACCTTGTTCTTATCCGACAGCTCCGAAGACCAGATCTGTCGGAGGCGGTGCCGATACCTGCCGCGGAGAGCATTTTTCACTGTTGCTACCTCATGAGTGCCCCGTTGTGGGACACCCAAATAGGTGTACGACTCTCCGGCATCTAGATAGTGAAAGATGCTTCCGTCTATGAGCTGGGCGTCCTCTCCATATGGACAGCATCGTCCTCTCTTGAGATGAACCAGTGCACATTTGTCCAGCCCGAACTCCATCCCAACCGCCTGCGTGTACTCCTGTACCACTCTGAGGGACTGATTTAAATCCCTCTCTCCGGAGGCGTATAGTTTAAGGTCATCCATATAGAACAAATGGGTGACCTTATGCCTCCGGTCTCCTGGGGTACCGCAGTTGTAACCCCGGGTACGGCGAAGTGCAACGGGTAATGGCAGCAGTGAGATGCAAAACAAGAGGTGACTCCGGGAATCCCCCTGGAACACTCCCCTCCTTAACAAAACCGGCTCTGTCTGGACCCTTGCATTAGCCGATGTTATGGTAAAGCGGGTCCTCCAGAGCGGCATCAGTTGTTCAATACATCTCACTATGGGGTCGGCCACCGCAAGACATTGGAGCAAGTGGACTATTAGCTCATGGGATGTCATATCAAATGCCTTGCGGTAATCTATCCAGGCCATTGAGAGGTTTCGCTTGTACTGCACCGAGTCCTGCGTAATACATCTGTCGATGAGCAGGTTTTCCTTACAGCCAGCTACACCCCTCTTGGACCCTCGCTGCTCGTATATCCGTTGATGAACGGGGTTGACTGCGTGGAGCACACGCGCGTACAAGATGCGAGTAAACACCTTGTAACACGCATTCAGGCAGGTTATTGGACGGTAGTTCTTTGGCTGGGACAAATCTCCGCTCTTAGGGATAAGCACGGTTCTCCCCTCGACAAACCACGCCGGAATTTGCTGCTCTCCATTTAGCCAGGACGTGAATATTCTGGCCAAATGGCGGTGGACACTGGTGAATTTTTTCCACCAGAAGTTGCTGATCCCATCGGGACCAGGAGCAGCAAAGTTCTTCGATCTAATAAATGATCTCCGAACTTCATCCGGGGTTATCGTTATTATTATTATTATTATTATTATTATTATTATTATTATTATTATTATTATTATTATTATTATTATTATTATTATTATTATTATTATTATTATTATTATTATTATTATTATTATTATTATTATTATTATTATTATTATTATTATTATTATTATTATTATTATTATTATTATTATTATTATTATTATTATTATTATTATTATTATTATTATTATTATTATTATTATTATTATTATTATTATTATTATTATTATTATTATTATTATTATTATTATTATTATTATTATTATTATTATTATTATTATTATTATTATTATTATTATTATTATTATTATTATTATTATTATTATTATTATTATTATTATTATTATTATTATTATTATTATTATTATTATTATTATTATTATTATTATTATTATTATTATTATTATTATTATTATTATTATTATTATTATTATTATTATTATTATTATTATTATTATTATTATTATTATTATTATTATTATTATTATTATTATTATTATTATTATTATTATTATTATTATTATTATTATTATTATTATTATTATTATTATTATTATTATTATTATTATTATTATTATTATTATTATTATTATTATTATTATTATTATTATTATTATTATTATTATTATTATTATTATTATTATTATTATTATTATTATTATTATTATTATTATTATTATTATTATTATTATTATTATTATTATTATTATTATTATTATTATTATTATTATTATTATTATTATTATTATTATTATTATTATTATTATTATTATTATTATTATTATTATTATTATTATTATTATTATTATTATTATTATTATTATTATTATTATTATTATTATTATTATTATTATTATTATTATTATTATTATTATTATTATTATTATTATTATTATTATTATTATTATTATTATTATTATTATTATTATTATTATTATTATTATTATTATTATTATTATTATTATTATTATTATTATTATTATTATTATTATTATTATTATTATTATTATTATTATTATTATTATTATTATTATTATTATTATTATTATTATTATTATTATTATTATTATTATTATTATTATTATTATTATTATTATTATTATTATTATTATTATTATTATTATTATTATTATTATTATTATTATTATTATTATTATTATTATTATTATTATTATTATTATTATTGATTATTCTCATTATTATGCGATATTATTATTCCGTGCTCTACATTTGTAAATAATTTTCAAGCGTGGCTGATGCGTGTCAGCATGGGTGACCCTGCACTTCAGTTGACCTGTCACTACGTTTGACACTTTTGACTTTGGCCGAATATACCTAACCTCGCGACTGACAGAAGGCCAGTGATAAAGTTTGGACATTTTTTGATAGATGATTCTGTTAATTATTCTTATTTTTCCCTATCCCCCCTTCAAATATTGTTCTGTCATAGTTAACCCTGTATTATTAAAGTATCATGTTATATCAAATGTAATATAATCTCAAATGTTATAATTGCATTTCCTGTTAAAAAATACATTTCCTCAGTGTTAATTTTATTCATAAGGACAACATTTCACATATTCTCCTTAACTTTTGCCAAGTACATCTTAATTAAAAAAAAAAACGTTGGAGATTAATAATGTTTTATTAAAAATGTAATATAAATTCATAAGAAAACTGACCCCCTCTTAAAGTACACTCTGTACACCGATAACTAATTAACACTTTTCTCGAAATTGCCATAAAGTATTCTCATAGGATTGGACCAGACGCCGTAATAATTCTACGTATTCCTCCTCAAGTTGCCAGCTCCTTAGCAAAGTAAGCTGAGTGTATGAGATTAAAACTTTGCAACAACCTGAACGTAGTTGTAGTAATCACCTCACGTTTTGAATATTACCATATTTACAAGAGATTATTATTACATAAAGCCGTGTTTAGAAATTTGATAACTTGATAAATATTTTACAGGAACTCTTCCGCCTAATCCCCTGTCAGAAGTTAATTAATGTTTGACGTATTGGTAGATGTTTCGCAACACCATTGAAATTATATACCGTATACATAATAAGTTTTGCGACGAAGCGGGGAGATAACTGAATGTCGTAATAGTTTTCGAAAAAGATTCATTACATAAAAGTAAAAGTTTAATACACGAGGGTTGAGGCAGATGTAAGATTTCCAGGACCCTGGCAACAGTGATTGTCCCCTGGGGTCCACTAAGGGTGTAGTTTCCGTTTTATCGCAGCATTTGTCCGAATCGTTTTGAAAATAAAAATTTTAGGCCGAGCTTACATGTTTTCATCTGGTTTATAAAACATTTCAGGCATTACGGCTCCTCTATTAATTTTGTATAGTAGTAAAAGATTGAGTGAAGTTGCATTGAAATAATAATATAATAGCAACTCAAGTCAACGTTTTTCCACCTTTGCTATCCGCAGAGAGGGTGCCCATCTTCTCGGCAAGTATAGCTGATCTACGGTCTAGCGGTCGCGGGATTCGAACCTGGGCGGTTGCCAAACACGATTCAGGTATTAAACTGTACGCAAATGGCATGTAACTATAATTCTTTATCCATACCGGATTGTGTGATGTTTTTATGCTTGCATGCTTGCTTGGACCAAATTGGAGGATTTAACAACCTACCTACATTTTGCATATAATGCAAAAGGCTTAAGCTTAACAAAATGAAAACTGATGAATGAATACATTTTGGATACACATGTTGTTGTTGTTTTCTCGTATTCCGTCATAAAAACTTTTTTAAAACTTTTATTACCTGTTGGGCCAAGTTTTCGAAACTTGCATCATTATTCATTGAACAATCCACATGTTAAGAGAAGATAGAATATTCCAGCACCGATTTTCTATCAAGAGAGAAGAAGAAGTCTAGAAGACATTCCGTTAAATATTAATTAATAACATCTACTACATTACATCTACTTCTAACTTGCCCTGTGTTCCTCATAAGAACCAATATAGAGCAGGTGAATATTCTGCATTGTTAAGCACAGAAGTCGTAACTAACAAAATCTTCATTCTGAGATACTGCCCAGGTTTGGTAATTTGCTGTGCCAAATTTTAAATTTTTAATGAAAATATTAAATTCAGATTTAAATAACATCATAAAAGAAAATAATACAACTTTCAGTTTCAATAGGGCAATATAGGAGGTCCCAAAATATTGTAATTGTACTAAACATACTTATATACAAAATTGCGCATAGGCGGAGTTACAGGCCTTTAAAGTGGGGCCAAATATTTCGAAAAAAATTAATGTCTCTGAATTACTTTAACTTTGGTACATGATTTAGGTTAATTATCTGTCTTCCTTGGCTATAAGTTCAAGTAAATTGAAACACTACAAAGTGTTTATTAAGTGAGTCATCCCTAAAATTATACTAAACTTTTATCCAATGATCGAATTTAAAAAGAATTATGATATTCCGCGCACAATTTAATTTAAACGTTTTTACTTTTATTAAATTTTAAAAAACTTGCATTAATTAAAACAAAACTTCAAGTTTGTTAAAAAAAAACAAAAAATCAGTAGTACGCTTTGTCTTCTGACAGTTATAAAAGTAATAACACTATTTAATTTCTGCTACTGATTGTTATTGAAAATGGCTGGAAAATTTACATTCAGTGAACAAGTTGACATGTTACTTGTGTTAGGTATCTGTGAACGAAACTGTAGAAGAAGTGTTGAAGAATATCGTAGGAGATTTCCAAATCGAGTGATTCCCCATAGAGAAACACTTTCTAATGTTGAAAGACGAGCTCGAGAGACAGTAAAGTATTTCAATAATACGGTTATTAGACGAAATGATATGCATAAAAACAGAAAAACACTCGGTAAATAAAAGATCGGATATTGAAACCCTCAGTAGATCATATTTTAATCTTATAGGGGAGATAAAATGGTTATGTTTGTAAACTTTTTGTATGGTTTTTGTTCACCCTCAGTCTCGTACGACAAGATAACTTTAATTTGATTTATATTTTAATACATGTTGTGGATATATATGTACGTTATTTTCTACTTATATCTATACTGTCCAAGATTGTTATATGACATACTATGTACAACGAGACTCGGAAAACACAGTGAAGCACTTAAATCTGTAATGTGAGTAACATATAAACAATATACGTAGATTTAATTTTTAATATTATTTTTTTTGCATGTTATGCACAGGTTGTTGTTTGTTACATTTTTCGTTCTTTCACCATATTTTTGTTATTTTATTATTCATTATATAAAGACATTTTGTTTATATAATTTTAATACTTTTGCTTTTAAATTTGTGACATTAGTTAGTGTGTGTGTAATTGCGATTTCTTTTTTCATGTTTATATAGATATTGTTGTATTAATTTTATTGTAATGTTTTAAACACACTTTTGTAATAGTTTAATGTTAAGTTTGTTATTTATCAACTGTGATGTAATTTTAAATTTATTAAATTTTATAGTGTCCTGAGGATGTAACGATAAGTGACGAAATGTCGACAATTGAGAAAATTTGGTGTTTTCTTTGAAATTTGGCCTCTAATTTCCCACTATCGACAACAAACTGAACAAAAATAAGGCTGCTAATATCATTAGTTAGATCTTTCAAAAATATCCGATAATATTCTAGTGTAACAAGGGTACAAAATGAAAAAAACATTTTGCAAACAAATGAGAATTAATTGAAAATAAGTACTAAACGTTTATCTCGAGAAACTGGATTATCAAGAACTTTTGTACACCGAATCCTAAACGTTATCTACTACATTCACATCACATTCAAGCCTCAAGATTTGGATTAATAAGTGACCTTTTGTATTAATTTTCGGATAAAAGAGAATTTTAATTAATATTCCGATGTCAACCTCTTAGCAATCACTCCTAGACATTTTCAACGTGAGTTTATGATAAATTTTTGGTAGTATCTTTGGAGAACATTGATGGATTTTGTTTATTCCTCAACACTTGAATTCCGAGAAGATTTGAAGAATCATATTACGAATAAATGTAACGTTAAAGAAACTATCATTCAGAGAAAATAGTGTCCTCTTTGAACAATTTCTTTAGTTTTAATTTAATATGTTTGTTTTATTTTATAGTTTTATTACTACTAACGTTTTGATTTCTTATAATAAACACTATTAAAATCTTGTTTTAAATATTGCATTTTTTTTGAAAACCTTAGTTTTTTTAAATTTAAGAAGACTAAAAAAATATTTTAAATTCGGCGCAGGATATTATCATTCTTCTCAAATTTGTTAAATAGAAAAAAAAGTTTGGTATAATTTTAGGGATGACTCACTCTCAATGAACTCCTTGTAGTATTTTAATTTAGTTGAACCAATAATAAACGTAAATCATGTACCAAATTCGGTTATTTGAAGTTAAAGTAATTCAAAGGTATTATTATTTTTTCCAAATATTTGACCCCCTTTGAAGACCTGTAACTCCGCCTGTGTGCAACTTTGTATCTAGGTATGTTTGGCCAAAGTGCAATATTTTGGGATTCCCTACATGCACATGTTCTGCCTCAGTTCTTATGTGTACACTCTGTACATTTTGCAACTTTACATTCTATAGATATTCCTCATGATTGCGGTTATAAGTAGATATTCTTCATGATTGTGATGATATCTTAAATTTCAGTTAAATAATTTATTTAATAAACTGATTGAAAAACAGGTGTAACTGTAGTAGCAATCAAGATAATTCGTACACTATTTTTACAACTCACTAGAATACAAAAAGTAACCTTATTGGCAGCTATTGTTGTGATTTAACCATTTTCCTTTTATTATGAAATTAAGGACTTGATTATTTTGTCCAGAATAAGAGCCTCTCCTTCTCAACTTCAAAATGCTGGCAGTTGCCAGTGTAACATGCTATCTTATGACGAAACGAGGCGTCATCCTCGCTGTAGAAAGACGTATAAACAGTAGGCAGCACCTGTTGTGATTTAGCTAAACGCGGAAAATTAAACTTCACTTAACTCGAAGTAAGGACGATATAAAGTGCGGTTATCCGGGAGAATCTCAACTTGAGTATTTCACTGTGAGAGCAGCTCTCAAGTTGTTTAGAAGTGCCGTTTTATTAATTTCTCGGGTACGGTTGCTGAAACAGCTCCGTCTTACTTCATCTAATAAGCAAGGCATTTCCTGCAGCGGTCAACATGTGGACCGCACAGTCGCCCGTCCTAGAACAACGCTAATTAAGTTTATATTGAAGGGACTGCTTCCACCGGCGAATCATCATCATTTCGTTAGTCCCGAACAAAGGCGGGATTTAGCACAATGCAAATTTTACGTGTACGGAAGATTTAACTGATGTCTGATGGAAGTGATGAAAAACTGCATCTGTTTTATTATTGGTTGCAGTACTGGACAATGTCTAAGTTGTGACTTATTTAAAACAGCTGGGGGAACTGAAAAGGGATCAATCTTTGAGGAGCAACAAACTGAAATTCACTGAAATTCTGAAATAAGCGCATCTTTTTAGAGGGGTTACAACATTCACTAAACAATTAGTGAATTAAAGTGTCAGATTTTTTACTGTATTGTAATAGTGTATTACATATCGAGCTGGAACGTGGTTTATAGGCTTTCACGGCCGGTTTGATACATAGTGATTTTTCAGGTTGTGTGCCGTGACCTCGGTAACTGATAGCTACCAGAAACAAAGTTAAAATGCACATCCCTAGCATTAGCCAGGATTTTTTTACCTGTCCTGGTCGTTCTCAGTCTAGGCTCTGTGGGGACAGACCCGCTACGTTGTCTCGCGGCGAAACGTCATCACTGAAGATGCCGACAGTGAAGAGCGGCGAAACGTTTGGAAGCACGGGATGCGACCAGTTACAGAGGCGGCTACGGAACGCCTCGGAGGACCACCATCATCCGAGGAACGGTTCCGACCGTAACAGTCGTAATACCAACAATAGGAACCGAAATCAGTATATGGGCGGGTTAATAAAAGAACCGTAATATTGACTAAATGATCAAATGCTTAATTTCTGATAGGTATATAATTTTTCTATAATTGAATATTTCGTGACAGCCTAAAAAGTATATGAGAACAGTCATTTTAAAGACATATAATTTTAAATTTTAATTTATTCGCCAGGTATTTAAACACCTCAATTTTATCCATTAGTAAACGAATAAATTAGATGTGCAAGTATCACATTTGCATATTTTATCAACTAGCTGGATACTGTTAATTAAATTTTCAACAAACGTAATCTGATGAAATTTTCAAATCACAGACCACAAAGCTCTTCAATTAACAATTAAATTGTAATAATACTATTCTAAATTAAATAATGAACAATATTAATGTTGTTAGGAAACCTATTCTTTGTTAATATTTTAATTAGTTATAGCAAACATTTTAAAAATTAATTAGATACAATTCTTGTAAGCATATGTGTTTTCAAATCTTGGTACTTCTACTATCACTCTCTACAATAAACAAAACTATGTCCAGAGTTATCAGTCACTATCAGAGGATGAAAAACGCATTGAGTAGTTATACACTTGTCACAAAAATGCTCTAAAGCCTATATATTGTCTCATTATGCGCACGGCCTTAATAAACTTCCAAAACAATATTTATCCAATCACCAATATAGAATATAGTTATAAAGGTCGTTTGGTGGCCGAAAGTCCAACACACGACAGCTAAACAAAAGCTCAGTCAGGTACAAAGGATTGCCTGCTTGAGTATAATTGGAGCTATGCGAACTACGCTATGTTGACCACCTTTGGATATATATCTAAAGGAAGTAGCTGTGACAACTATGCTTTGTCTGAAGCATATTGGAATTATACCAGGTGTAGAATGTGGAGAGGTTAGAAGTCGCTTGTGGAATGGCGTCGTCAGAAGGATGTTCCTTCTGCAGGCAGACGCTTATAGTATTTCTCTCAAGTTTGCTTTAGAATGAGGAAACCGATGGCGAGTATATAATCAACATCTTCACAGACGGAAAAAAAGAAAGGAAAGTGCAGGATGTGGAATCTACTCCAGATCATTGCCCATACAATATCAGTGGGCAATGGACAGGCATGCTACCGTGGTACAAACAGAACTAGTAGATATAACCATAGCCGTCAAGAAAATTGTCCGTCCAAAACCATCAGAATCTACACAGATAGTAGACAATCACTACTTTTCTTATATAGCAATAAGATAGATCAGCATGGGAGTGCCATCAAGCACTGGTAGTGGCCTCAACCGACAACAGCATATCTGTATGCTTGGTAAAGGGACATGAGCGGTACTATGGCAATAAAACAGCTGATAAGTTGGCCAGGAGTGCGTCGGGTCTCAATATCTTTGGACGTGGCCCCTCCAGTATGCTTCCTCTGTCAGCTTTCGTTGAAATTATCAGAAGACGGTGGAATGAAACAAATAGCTTTCAATTTGCTAAAAAGTTCCTAGAGTACCCCAGCAAGGACACTCCAAAAAATGTGGGCTGTTGGCTAAGGAAGCACCTGCCTTATATGAGGAAGTACACCTCTTTGTAGGGGTTGCGAACAGGAAAACGAGACCATGCTTCAATCTCTCTGAGAGCGCTCAAAAGTCTCATCAACAAGAGAATCCGCATTGGGAGAGCGATGGCTTTCTATGTCCTACATTAGAGGGATCCCGATCCCTCTGAGCAACGTCAACATCTTTTTCTCTTTATTAAGTTAGTTAGCAGTTCAGGTGGATTGATCTCTTAATAGGAGGAACCACAATGGGTCCAATGGGGTCTAAGTGCTGTGGTTTTTTAAGGCAATTCCAGAATCCAAATAGTTATATAGGAGGTGTATCCAATTCAAAACTATATTATTTCATAAAAAAAAATAATTATCATTACAATTAAGGCATCTATCATATTGTTTTACGAAGCGCTGTATACTCTTCTCTTATAATTCTTGTCGTCGATGAAGAATTTTTTTACAGAGTACGTCTGCGTCTGATCTAGAATGATTTTTTAGTTAAAATATTTAGAAATTACAAGGCTATAGAACCCAACTACAGGGTTATATGGTCTAAAATCCACGATTTCCTCTGTTATTTTATTTTACCACATTGACCACATAAGACCAACTATTTTCTGAACCAGAATTACATCCCTGGATGGTTCTGTTTACTAGCTTGGTGAAGTTTGTTCAAAGTTGTACAAGTTTGCATTCATGTTCACATTAGGCTATATAAACTCTATCAGCAAGTGTAAGTAAGCAAATTAAATATTTCCGTTCCTTCTATAAATAGATCAATTGCCATATTCGTTGTACTTTAAGAAGTGTTGCAAAGATTAACCCTTTAGCAAGCATTTGATCGGCGAAACCATTGCTGTAATTCAGTGTGTGCAAAATACTACTGATAGATCCTACATAACAGTGTCGCCAGCATTTAATAAAACTACTTTTATTAAAATTCGACAATTTAGCGTACAAAAATTATATGACTTTAATCTGACCAAATTTGCACAAACTTTGAACAGCAAAATAGATTATTAAAATATATATGATTAAAATCACTATAAAACATAAACGATAAGGACTAATCAGTGCGGCAGTTACTAACAATATTAATAACCTATTTGACTGTCAATTTTGATTGTTAATTTACTGTTTCCACAATCCAATTTACTAATAACAGCATTTAGGGATGTTTCCAGTCACTATGACATCAAGATTATTTAAGATAGACAGCTTTATATTTCAAATAAATTTCAAAATGTCATGTTTAGGCAATGCGAATTTTCAATCTATGAATTCACTAATTAAAGAAAAAAATCCAAAAAATACCACAAACAGTCACAAATACACGTGAGGAATATTTATGGAGTTTTGTTGTGAACGACAATACGAGTTAAATGAGGACAGAAGCACTGGCATTGATACTAAAGATTGAGTGGGTGCTCAATATGCGGAAGAAAGATGAAGCAGATTTCAAAGAAGTAACAGTATAGACAATGTGGAACGTTTTGTGCAAACTTCTACAGGAAAAATACTAAAATGATTATAAGATTATTGACTCGTTTAACAGCATATAGTATTTAAACCTGCTCTAGATACCTGCGATACAACCAGGAAGAAACTGCAAACCGATAGATGTAAACGTAAGACTAATTCAGTTTCGTTAAGTTTATCGGAAGTAAACCGAATAATATTGTTCCAGAATGAAAATACCCTTGAATAGAATCGAATATAATCCGGTTCAAAAAGCTGTACAAATAGTAAATGGTGAATTGCCAAAAGTAAAAGTCAAAGCTGCCCTGTACACCTTTTTCATAAACTCGTATCAAAACAAGGTGAACATTTTACCTCACCACGGCTGCTCTTAAAATTTAATCGACACTGGAAAACGGAAACCGATAATTGATACGGCAAAGTTCCTGTTGGAAAAAAATACTATTAATAAATGGACTAAATCTGTTAAGGCTATTGGCCTGAGTGTAAAGGATAAATCATTCGAACAGATCAACTGCTGTTAGCGAATTAGCAAAAAATGGAATGCAAGAACAACAATTGCTGAAAATTACTAGTCATAACAATCCAAATTCTATAAAACCATACTTAAACACCGACCAAGACCACCACAATAGGATCATAAATACTCTGAATAGTAATAGATCTATAGTAGAACAATATAGCCAATCTTTACCAGCTGTACTATTAAATAAATAGTTGTTCTGTTGTGATGCAACATATTTAATATTTTTGTCAAAAAACTTTGTGACCTCTTACATTGACAAATGCCTCATATAAACTGAGTACAGGTGATATATAAGTGGTCTGCTTACTTCCTGCTCGGCCTAAGCGGCTCGACTTACATAAAGCGACCTACATTGCAGTAGGTACTTAACGCAGACTCATTGCCCTGGGCGACGAGCCATTAAATCTGTAAATGATACTGCCGGAAACAACTACTCCGCGGACTAATGCCCCGACCGGCATTGAATTACTCCTGCAGTATCGGTGTGAACAGCCAATAACTCTCTCTCCTATGGCATACTGATGAGGGCTAACAAGCCCGAAACCGGTCTATGTCTGGTGGTGTGTCCGACAAGGGTTCTTGGCTGTTTCACACAGATACTGCAGGAGTAATTCAATGCCGGTCGGGGAATTAGTCCGCGGAGTAGTTGTTTCCGGCAGTATCATTTACAAATGCCTCATATTTTTTTTCAAATTACTCAAGCCCGTTACTTGCTAACAGTCCGACGTCGAAGGCAAACTTGTTTTCGTACATTATTGTTCTAAGAATATTATAGCTGAAAGTCACATTGGAAGAACCTGAGATATCCTTAACTGATTAAAATAATAGTGGAGTGTCTAGTGACAATGATTATTTTTAAATGAAAAAATGCATCTAAAAAATTCAAATTTTCTAGAAATTACTGGTCAAAAACGTTCCCGCAGCAAAATTTACTTAGAAATTTCAATTTGATTGATAACTAGTTCTGATATCAGAGACTGTCGCTGCAGGAAAAAACCTTATGTCACAAACGTACTGATTCCAAGGCTAAATCTGACTAGAGATGGATTTTATTTGAAGTATAGGAATAGAGTGAGGTGAAGCGTGGCACATTAGGATGCTTAATAAATTTTATTGGAAGGCATCGCTTATTAGAACCTGAATATTCTTTATGGTAATGTGCGGAATTTTACGATGAGAGAAAGACAAGCTATTGCGAAACGGAAATATAATATATGTTATAAGTTATAACAGTGAATTAAATTGTACTTTCTTAGGGCTTTAAAGTTGAAGGCAATTTCCGAGGTGCTAGAAACCAGCAACTTTATGATGTATAAATTATTGGTGATGGCGTTGCAGACCTGCTGAAATAACAATTTCATGCGCCCAGCTCCACGGATCTCTCTATATAAATTCATCGTTTACGCCTTTTAATACATCTGCTAGAATATTTATAATATCCCATCTAGATGAAGGTTACTATCAAATGCCATGTTTTTTTTCATGTATAACTGGTGCAAAATTATGGTTTGTGATAATAATAATAAAATTTACTTTGGAAAGTTTATCGGTACTTTAATTTTTTTCTTCAATTCAAGAAGAAGAATAATTATGATTGCACTAGATAGTTTGTTTCGCCTTTTATTAGTAGCAATGAGCTACGTAATAAATAAAAATTGGTATATGTATATATTACATTCTTATACTGACAAAATTCTAGGAATAACATTTATATATTTTTAGGTATACATAATATTGTGTGAAACTAACTACTCTGTGAACAAAAGCCCCAACCAGCGTTGAATTATACCCACAATATCTACCCATATATACCTTATTATTAGCTTTTGTAACATTTTTTACTGAATTAGAAAGGTATTTTAAGCTAATATAAATCAAATCTCCTACAATTCCTATCAATGAAGTCATATGTATGTTCTCTGATACCAAACATCTAGGTATGCTAATGAACAATTCCACAGACAAAGCTCTATTCAATAATTATCTAAAGAAATTAATCATCTAAATTTACTAACCTGCTTTAATGTAAACACTCTATAAATATCTAATTTCACTTTTGGCAGTGGGAGCACGACAATTCAACCACAATAGATGAGAACTGACCTATTTCTGCATTTTTAGGATTGCTTCTTTAACTAAAATCGTTGAACTATAGTGGCTCTCATTCCAGGCATATGTGAAAGTAATTTTGTTTCGTGTGTCATCTTATTTTCTTGAACAAGAAATATCCAATCAAGCGATCATCGACAATATCTCTCCAAACATTTAAGGAAAAGCGTTGGTGGAAATGATCCTGTTGAATCGCGTACGAATTTTCAAAATCCCAAACATGAGTATTATAAATGACATGCATTCCATTCATCAAAATAGCTTCAAAAATGTTAATGCTTGGACACGCTGTATATGATAGGGGTATAATAATTGATTCTCGTGTATGAAACGCCACACTGATTGGGACATTCGTTGTACTTATTCGAGGATTTTCTTCAACAACCTCGAAAATGTGTTCCTCACCTCCTGCAATACGCCGTGAATGCCCTGGATCTCCATTTTTTCCCAGATTCGTTTGCAAATTTTCTGTATACACTACAACTTCAATAATGTTTTTCTTGGCAACAATAAGGATACATTTTTACGATATTGACTCCATTTTTCATAACCTATCTATTCCTAAATTTTTTAGATAAGTTATTAATCACCCTGTATAATCATCTTAATAGATTATATTTATGTGTAGATAGAAAAACATTGCGTATTTAGAAGAAACAGTTTCGAAGAATATTTAAAATATGAATTTTTCATTACATTACGTAAAAAATTCAAAGCATACTCTTTCACGGGAAATTGTAAAAGCTTAGGCATTACTCCCAACTCTGGATTAACAAAGTTTCCTAACTAACATTTTTTTTTTCTGTAACGGACGTCTTGGTATACCGTACGGAATTGAATTTGAGCGGTTTAATAATGTTAGCGGTCCAAAGAAGTTTCGGATTCGGCTTTGGTATAAATAATTAATGGGTAGGCATTACATTAACGAAGAGGAACTTCCACAATGTAAGTGGAAATAAATTGCAGATATAATTTTATGACGTATCTATTTATTAAGAATAATGATCTTTTAAATAGGTACCGAGTGCAATTATTTTTTTAAGTAACATGTCTGCAAGGTAATAGTTCATTCACGATTGATCATTTTGATTCAATGAAAAGATATGTTTTACATACAAATAATTCTTTAAAATAATTATATTCTTCTACTACCTACATGAAAAAAGTACAGTCTCCTCCCTACTTTTCATCCCTAGGGGGGAAGAATAGTATTACATACCGAAGTGGAAAGTGTTCACCGGCATTTGTATACTATTTTATTTATAATCATACCTTTTAAATGCAAGTGACAGTTTTTATAACAAAATAATTTCGTGAGAAACTAACAAAGTAAGATTAACCAGATTACAGATAAAGAAAACGTCAAAGTTGGCATTTTGACAATGGTTACAATGGTACTAAGAAAGGCAAACATGCAAACATTTGTTGCATTTTTAATAGTCGTGTAAGGTACGATAAAGTTTATTATGTCAAGAGTTAGTGCTCGCAGAAAGGTGTCCAAAAAGTTGTTTCTAAAACTTTTGTGCTGACATATTTTAGTAAAATTGCCAACATCAAAAAGACCTCAACCTTTTGGTCCATTTACTCAATGTTGCGTACTACTGATATGATGATAATGATGATGATGATATGATGATGATGATGATGATGATGATGATATGATGATGATGATATGATCATATACCGACTAATTCCAGGAATAGTAACTATCAAAATGGATTATTTGTTTTTTTTATATATATTTTAGGTATTAATAATATTGTGTGAAACTAACTACTCTCCCCAACCAGCGTTGAATCTGAACCTATGTTTGGTATCAGAGAGCATACATATGACTTCATTGATATAGTCGGTCAGTGGTTGCGTGGTTTAAGGCGTCAGTACTTGCATCGAGGTGACTAGATCGGAGTTGGTTCGCGACCAGCTGCCGGTAGACCGTATATAAGCTATATTTAGCTGAATTTAAAGCTCCTATTAGATTCATTTTATAGCAATTTATACAACTTTTATAAAATTTATTTTGCTAGATGGGCCCTAATTAATGAGGTTTTCCAGGTTTCCCTCATTCCTGCACTGAATAGTGGTTAGGGCCTACCAACGGAAGTCGTCCCTGGGCGCAAATGCGGCCTGCTTAATAATAATATGCCGCCTCCTCTCCCGCACAAGTCTCCGACTTCTGGGCTAATCCCTGTGATTAGAATGAGGGGTAGATATATTATTATTATTATTATTATTATTATTATTATTATTATTATTATTATTATTATTATTATTATTATTATTATTATTATTATTATTATTATTATTATTATTATTATTATTATTATAGTAATTGTGGGAGATTTGATTAATATTAGCTTAAAATGCCATTCTAATACAGTAAAAAAAGGATTATTTGTTCTCGATATCTTTAACATTAAGTTACTAATTTATTACGTCTGCAGGCAACCAAAATTCCAATAATTAGAACTACATATAATAAGATATTTCTATTAAGTTACAGATTTTACAGTTATTCAGTAAATGCAAAATTTACCTTTTTTAATAAATATATATCATCATCGACTTCGCGCATAAATCTACATATTTCTGCCTGCGAAAAAGATTTCTTAAGCTTATATCCAACTCCTTGCTCCTTTAAAAATGCTGTCAACTTTTTTAACTTGCTTAACTCGTTATCATTATAGGTAGATATTGTGGATTTTAACATCGAGCAAATCGACCATAATGATGACGATATTAGTGTCTCGGCTTTCTCACAAAAATGGGCGACGAGTACATGAATATTTATTAATTTCCTTTGACCAACGTTCCTCGGTGCAAATGCGGCCTGCTTAATAATAGAGGGGTAGAGATATTATTATTATATTATTATTTTATAAATCTGCTAATCTAAATGATGTGTCTTACATACTGGAATGTGTAACCATTATTTGTTGTTATCTCCTTGTAATTAAGGGATAAGATCTATTTAGAAGGGAATAAATTAATGGTAGTAAAAATGCATGTTATGTATATAGTAATTAATATTAATTATTTAAAGTTTGAGATCTGTTTATTCTTTGTCTCTGCCCAGGTTTTGACGTGCAAACTAACAGATTGTTCCATTCTAGTCAACGTTTCCTCAGAGTAGAAAAAAAGAAAGCGGCCGAGATACCCCATTTTTCGCAAATGACTGTTGTAGAATTCAATTAGATTGTACCAGTGTCTAAATCGAAATCGAATTTCTTGATAAATTAGAGCGCCCAAATGGAACTAAACGCTGTTTGACGATCCCCTTTAAGCGCTCTTGAATTTTTAAACTTCTCAGATTACTGCGAGCGCGCCGGAAAACCGAGAAGCCTTAATTGAATTAATTCTGTTTCCGGTTATCATTTAGTAATTTGTGTAAAATTTCTTCATTTTTTCGGTTACTTGGACACGAAAATCATATCCAACCTCTAGGAGCTAAACGCAAGTAATACTTCGTTTATTATAGTGTCTTCACATTGGACATTGAACAAACTCTTTTTAAACGTTATTAGAGGTGCTAACTTTGTTAAAATAAGTTTGTCTACAATTTCAATCAATGCAGTATTATTGCGTGATTTTTCCAAATACGTACAGAAGAAAGAATGCATTATTATAATCGAAATGGCATTTGCCCTAGATAATTTCGTGGAAAAATAACCCTAAAACCTTATTTAAAAGTTTAGTATGCCCACGCCCTCAGAGAACGGTGGAACGGTTGTAGACCTGTGACGTCAAACACCGTTTGCATATGTATACCTAAATACAGCAGTGTGCTTTGCTTCATATCTGTATGCGATTGTCATGCTTTCGGACAATGTATTGTATACGTTTAGAAGAATTAATTTGTCATTTGTGATATTATTACGCGTTATTGTGTAAAATAGACATTGGTATTGCAAAATACTTTCGTAATGAGCACAGAAAGTGCATCTCACCAAATAAAAAAATGATTGCGTTATGCCATTATGTACGAATACAGCGCCTAATAATTTATCAAAAATTTAAATGAAAAATGTTGTGCAGGGCGATGAAGCGCAACGAAAGAAAGCATTGGGCGCATTCAGGGAACTTCAGAGCTGCGGCGCTTTGACGCAGCGGTTACTTGAATAAACAAAACGCGACCAGTTCGCCGTAGCGCTGTTTTAAAGCAGTAAAGCGGTTAAAAGTCAAATTTTAAGAAAGGTTGAATTCAGCCAAAAAAATTAATATTGGAGAATAATCTTGTTTGTGTCCGAATTTGTAACGAGGACGTAAATTTGGTACTACATAAGCAACAACATTTAAGTTATTGTTAACTACGTTTAAAACTGTTTCGTCATCTTCGTCGAGGACCTGTCCCATTATATTATTCATGATGGAAATACGTATATGGGTTTAATATTAGGTTCTTTCCAAATAGTAGTAATGCAGTATAATATCCAGTAATCGGACTATTTAGCATGCGCAGTAGCAAAATGTCTTTTCAACATGAAATAATTGCTTGTTTAGAATTACCATATATATATTACTACAACTGGTTGAACGGTTATTATTCGTAATATTTTGATTTTCAAGTGAAATTGGAAAAGCGGACTACTATAATTTATAATTTTGCTACTGCGCATGGCAAATAGATTACTGGAAATTACTGCTATTTGGAAAGAACCTATTAATATCTGAGAAATGAAATAGGAACTATTTTAGATTAGAACACGGTAAAATTAATTATTTTTACACCTTCTGTCCCAAATCATAAATGCAATCTAACAACAGCAACCATTTAAGTCAAATGTCATTCATCACTTACAATTGACATTTGTCAATCAAAGCGGAAGCCATTCAGCGAATTCAAGCTGAAAAGGGCTGCAGCACTGGATCGCTGCAAATTACCTGAATACACCCATTGCAACATTGTTTGTTTATGAAGACCATTTTAATGTAAGTTTAATTGGAAATACAATACAATAGGTTTAAGTTCATCGAAAAACAGAAAATGTGAAGTTTCAAAAAATCAATTAAACTTTTCTATTAAGCTACCAGAATGTATACAGGGTGTTTAGAAAATCAATGGTAAAGCAAACTACATTTTTTCCGATTTATTGTATTCAGCGCTTCATTCCGGTTCCAAATAACATGTTCTGTATTTTCTCCTATCATTGCATGATTTTGCTATCTGGCTTCACTACATTAAATAACTTGCTTTATTCTGAAAACATAGTAAGCAAAAGTAATAAATCAGATTTTTAAAAAAATGTGAAATGAGACATTAAATCAGTAGTAAATAGCAATAAAAATGTATTAAACTGATTTACAAAAATAACAAATGTTAAATATCAATACTCTTACTTATTATATTTCAAATTTAAACAAGTAGTTTAATGAGAAACTAGATGGCATAATTTTATAAATACCTCAATAAAAACCATCTATCTGGTACTTACCCAACAGCATTGTCGCCGTAATTGTCAAGAGCAGATCTATATGGTAAACAAAGAAATAATGTTTAACAATCGCGGAAGTTCACAACATCACTACTAATAATTATGGCATTACCTACACAGTATTTATACTATGTATTTATGACCCACAAACGCCAAACAAATGCGAAAATACAAGGAACAAACGCTTCTTTACATCACCAACACCGTAACCTGCACTTGTATCCACGAAAACAAACGGTGCCGAACGACGTGTACCGTCATACCAATGATATCGCGTTTTCAGCCACGTGGTTGTGTTTACATTCTATGGCAATTTGGTAAAGCTAATATTTTAATTATTATATGATTATTGCTGCCAGACACATGACTGACCTTTCAATATGTTTGAAAGATTACCCTGTAATACATTCCAAACTAATATAAAACTCACGTAACTTCTCCATTGTTTTCAATTAACCCATTTTCGCTGTTAGAGTACTGTTCAATTTTAATAAAGATAACTAGAAAGGCAGGTAAGTCCTGACCTTTCTCTCATGCCTACGGCACTAGAGCATGATATGTAAGAAAAAGTAAATTTTAAAACAACAGTGTGAGCAGTGATAACAGTACTCTTTAAAGAAAGTGCCAGAAATATGTATATGTGTATATTAAAATATACCGTGCGTTCATAAAGTAACGCATAAATTCATTATTAGTTAAATAAATTATATTATAAAAAAATCCTGAAACAGGTCGGTCTTTGATTTTAATTTACAGTTTTCATTTTCAATAAATAATTCAATATACATCCAAGTAATGACGTCATCACCGGTTTCTTTAAATAGAACACCCCTTTTTCCAGATTTCCCCTGCTGAGCTCATTCCAAAAATGTATTAAAATTGCTTCAAATTGATACTACAGAATGGGCAACAACATCAAAATTGCAAGGTATTTACAAAGAATAAATGTACTATTAATTAAATGAATATTATGTAATGTTATCTTAACTACTTTCATAAACAATTAAAAAACACCCGAAACACGTTTATTAGTGATCTTTGCGCGCCCAAACAGACTTACGTCTCATCCATGAATTAACTGAGGACGACGCTGACCGAAAAACTGAATTCTGCGCGTATATGATGCAACAAAATAATAGAAACAACAATTTCATTGCTAACGTTTTATTTTTCGACGAGGCACTGTTTTATTTGAACGGGCTTGTTAATCGGCAAAACACCCTTTATTGGTCTCAGGAAAATCCACATTGGATGTAAGAATATCGTACGCAACGATCACAAATGGTCAATGTATGGATTGGTGTTGTGAGAAATACAATCGTGGGTCCATATTTTTTTGATGAAAATTTGATAGGAACATTGTACTTATCTGAATCTAGTAATGTAAAACTTTCTATAACATTTTTGGTAGTGTTGCCTACCCTGTACCAATTTGAAGCAACTTATAATACATTTTTAGAATCAGTTCAGCAAGGAAATTCGGTAATGGGGTGTTCTATTTAAAAAGAACTGTTGAAGACATCATTACTCGAAGGTAGGCACACCTGTGTATTAAATTATTATTTGGAAAAGTAAATTAAAAATCGAGCTGTTTCTAGATTTTTCAATAATATTGTTTATTTAGCTAATAATAAATTTATGCGCTACTTTATAGACGCGTATGTGGTATAGGTATATGAAAGACCTGTAGTCCAATTTTGTTGTGTATCCACTCCAGTAAGTTGAGATTTGTTCATGAGGGTTCAGAAACATGTTTAAATTTAATTTAAGTACCTACTAAAATAAATAAGTAAATACATTAATTATTTTGAATTAGCTTATTCTGTTTAAAGTCTCAAAGTTAAAACATCTTAAAGCACACTAAAAAATCATCCGCAATCCAAACCATCTATTTCTCAAGCTTCGGGAAAGCCGCATGATCCCAGGGACTTATATTATCACAAAATTAATGTTTCCGGCTGATCGGCCGTAACAGCAAGGCTAATTGGGAGCTAATAAATAAAATTGATCTATTATTTATATAGACGCCGAGTTAGAAAATGAAAGTCAGCCGAAAGTTATTGGAAGGGATAATGTAATGGAGCAGGGCAGTAGTAGAGGTTGCGGCCGATCTAGAAAGCATTAATTCCTGGATTAGCGGTGTACGGTCAGCCGTAAATTCGTCCCATTTGCGGCTCCTGCATACCTGGAATGTATTATCTCTGTGAATAACCCTGTATTAATTAAAAATTAATTTTTAATGTACCACTTTTATCCAGAGGATGCGTGCGTAAAACAAATGATTTTGTTATAAAACGTTAGAGCTTTTTAATTTTTTATGTGCCCAGTCTATAAGCTAAATCTGAAATGTTAAGGATCTGATAAGGATGTTGAGGAAAAAAAATGTAATTCTGTTTAAACGTCATAAAACGGTTCAAAATAACTTTTTAATCACATCATCTACATACGTGAAACGTCCTGTGACGTCACACTGCGGAACAAACTAGCCCGCGAAGATTAGTGGATAGGATAGGTTTTCAAGTAATAATCTGCCAGGCTTTACTGACGCTTACGTACCGTTGTGTTATTTGTTCTTCCTTTTGTAGTTTTTTTTTTAAATTTTAATTAAGGTAAGGAAATATAGTAAAATGGAAGAAGGTTTTCAAATCAGGATGAATCCAGTGGTGTAAAAGCAAAACTATAAGTATTGTTTTATGGGTGTTACAAATTAAATGTAATAGTCGAAAAAAGCATAATCGGTGATGAATTTTTATGAATTTAGTTTTTTTGAAAAACAATTGATTTTCAAGAAGAAACTCGCTTTTCTTCTAGCTTTAAAGACAATAAAATAAAAATAAATTGTTTATATTACACACATTTGTCTTGTATCTAAAAGCAAACAAAATTAATATGGTTATTAATATGGTTGATTTAACTAAAAATTAATGTTTATACCTACATTATACTAGAAAAGTTATAAATTTATTATATTAGTATCTCATTGACTATTTTATTATTATTTTCAACCTTGCACTCTATGTCTATATAACAATATAAACACCATCTACTTACACCTACCTGATGCGTAGTCTACGGATATCACACTTTATAATACACTGCACTATACGAGTACATAAATACTATTCACTATTGCTTGCTAGCACTGTCTTCATTTATGCATGTTTCCTCAGTATAATATATTATTCGATTCAGATTTCAACCTTCTCTATTTGTTCTAAATAGTTTCTTCATCATATTACTATTTCGTCTTTTTCTATCATCATACTCTTTCGATTTCGTTTTATAAAACGGAAATTCATGTCCCACATAATTCGCAAAATCACTCTTCTAGATATTCTAGGCAGAGTTTCATCCTGTGATATAGCAACTTGATTTTTTTATTATTGGAAGCTCATTTTTAAAATAACACCCATATATTTTTCAACGAATCGCATATTTTATGTCGTCATCAACCTCTGTCTTCTTCCTTCCGCGAGTTTTCACTACTTTACGTTTCGTATTTGTATATATTATTAATATAGTTTATTCGCCTATTTTCCTCATTGTGGCGATAGCCGATCATGATAAATATCAAATTATTTTAGTCTACAATACTGCGCCTTAAACGTTAGAAAATGCCATTATATTTGTCTTTGTCTCCACATCATAATTTGAACTTAATATCATTTCATGTAATTATTAAAAATCAGTGTTCTTAAAACAGACGTTTGAGACATCCCAGAAGAAGTCACAGTTCTACTGGTTGTAAAGTGATCTTAATATATGGGGGTGTTCCTTAAACCACTGTATAACCAAAAACTCAAAAGAAGCTGATTTAGGCTCACTCATATTCAAAATCGTGTACAAATTTTTCAGTGAGTAGTTGAGACTATTTGGAAGTGGAGCCACTGACTTCGGCGTTTTGTTTTTCAGGTTTAATTCTGTCAGCTGGTCGGACATTAAGCTCGGAAAGTAGTTATCAATAGCGATATTGTTGTTGCAAGGCAGAACGTTTGATGTTGGGGTCCACCATGGAGTAGCCAGTGGCCACTGCATGTAGTTACATGCTACATCACGCATATTTACTTGTGATTAAAATGCATAGAAAGTTACGCACTGGCGCTATAATATATATTTATATCTATGCAGTTTACTTGTCTGTAGGATCTCATTACAAAAAATATATACAGATTCGGAAATTGCGGATCTTTACAGAGAAAGTAGAAATTGCCGCTTTATCCCAGAGGAGGTACGAAGTATAAGTGGCGCGGCGCCGTGCATTGGTCTAGCATTCCCCACTACTACGGTAATCGGTTCCGTATCGCCAACGCCAATTCGCCATTGCAAATCTAACTGTCCGGTCAACTGATGCCAGTGTTGTCAGGTCTCATGCTTTCGCATGAGATCTCATGCATTCCGAGGAAATCTCATGCTTTTTAATATACACAAAAAGAAATAATAAAATTATTAAAATTACTCTTTGAAATCTACCAATACAAAGACCTAACGAGAAATAAAGACTAAATCGAGGGCAAAATTGAATAGATAGAGGTAGGTATCTACAATATTTGGGTACTTGAAATGTCCTTTATTGTAGACTGCTCTCCTAATAATTAGCAATGCATACATAAACGGGTATGACAGTCGACGGATATACGGTGTGTGTCCTGTATTCACGCTGTATTGCAGTGATTCTTAACTCTATTCCGTAAGGGTACCTACATTTTCTGGAAACAACAGATTTTACGACCCGTGAGTCACCCTGCGTCACGTCAACTGCGCAATAAAATAAATTAGAAAGGTTACGTGGTTAATAACTTTTAAGTAAGTACCTGTAAGTACCTACTTACAATGTAATATTATGATAAAATAGCATAACATAATGCTTTTTAATGAAATAAAAATGGCATTACAAAAGTAATTAAAAATTAAGCTGTGTCAAGAGGTGTTTTTTGATAAATTAAGCCATTTCATGCTTTTTTCTCCAAACCTCATGCTATTTTGAAATTATTCTCATGCACTGAATTTTTCCCACCTGGCAACACTGCCTTATGCGAAGAGTGGGAGCACGCTGTGGTGGAACTATGCGTGTAGCATGACACAAATACACGCAAGCGGCAAAACACAATTCACCATCAAGATCCTCACTTTCCAAATCTGTATATACCTATATTATATTATTGCTCACCGTCCGCAACTAGCTTTATCATTTTAAAAGTATAAATACATGTATACAGTTATATAATAAGTATATATTTTAGAAAACACAAAATATTCCCTGTTTATTCATTTATGATGTCATATCACTCACATATAAATGAGTTCAGTATCCAGTCTCTGCATAAAAGAAGGGAAATGCTATCTATTTATTATTAATTATAAATGTGACACTGAGTTAAGACAACGAATTATTTATTGATGAATTTGTCATAGATAGGTACATTTTTTGTTATATTCACTGTGCAATAATATTGAAATGTATTCTGTATGTTTATGTAGTATAAATAAATTTCTGTTTATTATTTATTATTATTTTTTACCTGTTCCTATAGCTGAACCAAATATAAATTGTCATTCTCGATAAAATGTTATCAAGTTGTACCATAAAACAATTTTTAAAGGATTTCCGCATAATCATACGTTTTATTTATTGCTATTGCTGAAATCAAATAAAAATTGTCAATTTCGACAAAAGTTCATAAAGTACAATTTTTAATGAATTTTTAATTTTACGGACTGATGAGAGTTATTTAATAGATATATTTATTATTTTCCTTGCACATTGCAAATTGAATTAACAATTAAGTACGTCGTAGGAGCTGGAGTAATTTATGATGACCCATTCCTATAGGCATTAATTCCTGGATTATAGAGGGAGGTGGTAAATTGGAACTCAGTTCTGGTACCGCCAAACGCTATAAATCGCAGACCTGCAGCAGGAATGAATTACAAATTTGATAGTTATAATTGTTTGATTATAGCGTACGTACAACATTTTTTGATTTATCGCCGCATATCTGGGATGTATGCATACCAAATTCTCTCGTGTTAGAGGCTATATCCGCGACGCGGCGCTTATTCGTGTCGCCTTTCCTTAATAATAATTGCGCTCTCTTAATTAACATGAATAATTACTGCTAGAACTATTTATATTTTTAAATCTGATATGGTGTGGGCCACGAAAAACTTGTCACCCGCGTTTTCTTTGTTTTCAACTTCTATTTTCAATTGTGTTGTAATATTATACAGGGTGTCCCATATAAAACTTGCCACTTGAATATTTCGTTTAATATGAAGTTTAGAAAAATCGAAAAACACGTCGATTTTTAATTTGAAGGAAAAAACGACTTACATCATTGCAAATTTTGTAGTTACTGCCACCCCTTCGTAGATCAAGGTATCAACTTTGAAATTTCAAATGACACTATAAGGTGTGTGATACATCGGTTGAAAGCTATTTTAATATTGACTCCGAATTCGCAAAAAAAAGTCATTGTTCATTTTCAAGAAAAAAACATTGAAATATAAATTTTTGCATGTGTTAATCACTGAAATGATTTTCACATTAAAATATAATTATTTTTAAACTGCAAAAAAATCAGATGATAAAAACAATAACAAACGAAACGTAAGGCTGAGGTTCTTATCATAATTTATTACGATTTACCTTTTTGTTTGATATCATTTTATCGGAAATGTGTTATTGTTGAAACCATTTTCAGTTGTATCAAATCTCATCTTCGGCTTATATAATCAAAGTGTAACTTTTACATTTATCAATTCTTCATTATGATTTATAAGGTAGCTGAAAAAGTTGAAATAATTTGTATTTATGGAAAACAAAACTAATGTGCTAAAGAAACTGCTCAAATTTTCAGTAAGTTGCATCCTGATTACCAAACAAGTCATACTTACGTGAGCCAGATTGCCAAGAAATTTCGAGAAACTGGGAAGTAGGAATATTGGGTAAACTGACAATGAATCCACACCAATCCGTGCGATCATTAGAGCGTACTACAGAGATCCCTAAATCGAACGTTCATCGGATTTTGCAAAAACATAAATAGCATCCGCACAAAATACATGCTTAAATGCTCTCTAACGGCCATGAAAAAATGAGCTGGAGCACCATCATGCTGGAACCACATTTGCTGCATCTGATTCAAAGGAATGTCTTCCAAAAACTCATACAGTGTGTTCTGCAGAAAGTTGAGGTAAGCATTTTTCCATGGCCGTTTAGAGCATTTACACCAAACTTCTCCACATAGATGAGTAGGAAGAGCTGGACCTGTTTTATGGCCTCCAAGATCGCCTGATCTGAACCCTCTAGATTTCTTTGTTTGGGGATATTTGAAGACATTAGTGTATGGTACTCCTGTAAATAGCCTGGAAGAGCTGCAGCTACGGATTAATTAAAAGTGTCAAGAAATCCAAACCAAAGAGGGTGTTTTCGAAAGAGTTCTAATATCGTTGAGACGAAGATGTCGTACCTGCTTGGAAATGGACGGAGGGCACTTTGAACATCTTCTGTAACTTTGTTTTTTGTTTGTTGAAAGCTTCCTTTGTCGGTTTATTCCTAATAAAATAAAATGTTTGAAAAACGAATAGTACTCTATATCTCCGCAACCGTTACTTTGCGGACCCATGTTTATTTAGACTTTTCTGTTTATTTTGGTTCATACTATTACCTCCTTAAATATTTTACAGTCTTTTTTTAACACCCTGTATACTAGGTATTATTACTAGCCTCATACCAGACATGTACGATGTACGCAGTAAATAGTTGTTCCAGTACAATGGCATGTTTTTGGAATTAGTTGAAGTGAAGGTAGCAAAAACCTGCCCTCGGGAGCAGACCCACTAAATTATTGTCGATGTACCTTCACCTCCAACGTCACCCCTAATAGATGACATTAGAACGCAGCTATCAGGAAGGATACGAACTAAACAGTGGGGTCGCAAAACGCCGTCCTACCCGCTAATACACTCCATCATGACCGGCGCGACAACTGGAACAAATGGAATCCGGGCCGGTAATCTGGTTCGTCTCTCATACGCATATTTGACAAATGAAATATGACAGGTACGGCACGAGACGAATTCACGACATTCCCGATTCGAAGCTTCCCTCGATAAATCGCCTAATATGTCTCGGTACGAGTTTAATTTTAAGAACCGTTGAGTTTGCCAATTGTACGCTGTTTTCCCGGAAATGAGTTCATATTTCTTGAAACGCAAGTATCCGCAATTGTTAGGCCGTTCAATAAACAATTTTTACCACCTTAACTGTCAGTTTTTATACGGATTTTATTCAGATTGCAAGTTTATAATATTACTAATAAACTGCGAAGTAATACAGAGTACAAGCTCTATGACGAGTTTTGGAAGATGGTATCTGGGATAATGTCAAATATGTTTTCACTTATAATTGCACAAGAAGTTTGTATTTTACCGGTTAAATTTCGGTTGTTTAATGAGAGACTGTTGCCTAGTAATTAGACGAGAAAATCAATCAACTATTAAAAATGCGTTCTCGGTTTACAGTTTTTCGAGTTAAACTGGTATACGAAACAGTTTATATAAACATCGACAGAACAATTTAATGAGTAATACAATTGGAAATATATCAATGCAAACTTTATTTATTCAACATGCAATTATTGAAATTCATTCATGAAATACTAATGTCGCCACGGGTGCCACAGCTAATCGTTTTTGTAATAGATGTTGAAGTTTGTTCACTTAAAATAAATATATTTTTATTTGAGTGTACAATTTTTAAATACGCAGTGGCTGAAATTCATACGGGAAATACTGTCACCAAAAAGGATCTTATAGCGATGATTACAGCTGGATATATATTTTAATAAATATTTAAATTAAAAACCTTTTGGCGTACATAAGAATATTAAATTATTTTATTGAACCAAATGTATAAACATATTTACAATCGATTGTGTGTCAATGTTACACAAGTGAAAGTCAAAACAATAAAAAGTGTCCAGTTTCAAAGGTTACTATCAAAGCCAACTATGTCTATCTTTCTTGCTCTCTCTAAGAACCAAGTGATAGACTTGCTGGCTGTTCCCATTGTTTCAATAGGTAGTATAATTCTGATGTACGCATTTTTCAAATGCGTATAAATACTATTGAAACTGGGCTAATGTCAGCCAGTCCATGGCCAAAGGACGGCGGTCAGCCGTTGGCTGGCTCTGATCTCTAGAAGAGATACTCCTCAGCGCAAAGGTCTCCTTATTGTAAGTATGGTTGTTCTTATGAAAAAAAAGGTTGAATTTCTTTATATCTCGCAGGAGCCAAGCGAGTACCCCAAGAATATAATAGATGTATTATTTTTATATGTTTAAAGGTTGGTGGAGGACTTTTCCTGACATTTTGGGGAAACACCAGACCTCCATCATACTATAGGGTCACATTACGTGACAATACTAATGTCGCTACGGATGTCACATCTAATCGTTTCTGTAGTAGATGTTGAAGTTTGTTCTGTTTCCAAATGACTCGATTGACTCTTTGTCAACTTGTAAGTATGGTTTTATTAATGACGAATTGGTGTCCTGTTATTTTTATTAGAGCGTGTTCTTCAATTCCGCTTTTTCTTAATTCGCTAACTGCTGCCGCTCGATTTGAGTGATTTGTAATTTTAACACGTTTAATGCCGCATCCATACTCTCGGCGAGAGCAGGCGAGAGGTCTATAGCAAGCGCGATACTCGACGAGGGCTCCATCAACACTCTCGTGCTCGACCGGCCTCTGACTGTCTCGCCGAGAGTGTGGATGCGGCATAACATCTATAGCAATGCGTTGTGCTGAGCATTTAGTTCATTTGGAAATTTAATTAATTCCAATCGGGTCATTTTTATACCAACATTTAGAATTTTTCTTCTTCCAAGCGGGATTTGGTGCAAGAAATAGTCTGTCCAATGTTATAAAAGTGCCTCGTTTTCCATCAACTTTTTAAATAAGCGTACTGGTCAAATATAGCTTCCTCTAAAATATTAAGCGTAATCCATCTGCTGTCACATAATTTATTGTCACCGCCTTGTCTCGTTTTCGAAAATAGAGGATTATATCCGATACACCCAGATTCTTTTCCATTAGTTTCAATTTCAGATACGAAGTAAGTGGTTTTGCAGTAAGTTGCTTCTCCTCCGCGTCCAGCTAATTCAAACGTCGACATATGATACAATTTCTTTTAAAGTACTTCCGGTTCATTTTTGCCATATAATCTGGTCATTGCAAATAATTCACATTTATTAAGAGCCGATGCACTGCATTTTCTATTTTCGGGTTATGCTTGTAGGGTTTTACGTTTAGCATTACGTGCAGCTCGTGATGAATTAAACTGTACGACGGTGAAAGGGTTAAATACAATATTGAATTTTTTAGAATATTTACTTTGTAGCATATTAGCGGTGGTGTTCCAAAGTGCTTTAACTACCACTTCTTTGTAGCCTTTTCCGTCACATATTCATAAAACCCAATCTTGCAATATTACATTCAATTTCTCAATGGAAGTATCTGGCTCAAATTTATATCCTTTCGCATCGGAAAAAGCAGAAAATTGTCACCAGATTGATGATTGAATTGCAACTGTATTAGCAGGTATACAGGGTGAGTTTACACCAAACTAGAGATACTAGATATCAAAATATTATGTTTGAGCTCATCATGCCTTATACGACTGTCGCTGATTTAAGACATACAAGGTTTAAATGGTTTAAACATTATTCTGAAGTTTCTCAATAGGATTTATCACATGCTTCTATAAAAAATTTCTCAACTTTTGATTTTCTTAAAACACTGGACATCTTGGATCTATGTCCTACAGTTTTACGTTTGAGGAAAGCAATTAATGTTGGAAATTTGTTTCGTCAATATTATTTTTCACTGACAATTTTGTTATCATTCAAGACTCCACAACGTCGAACTGGAGTTTTGTTCAAAATAGGCTGCCTCAGTGACAACAGTTGCTCTCTTTTGATGACTCCAATCTTCAAATAAGCAATACGCTTTTTCATATATTTGCCGTCAATAATGACTAAAATGTAATTTTTTTATGATTTTTTTATATCATCTTCCATATTATCGTTGTAAGCAAAATATTCCAATATTTTTCATAAATCACTGGCACAATAATATTAAAGAAAACCTAATAAACGGAAATAATTTTTTCTTGTAAACGCCAGAAGCAAAGTGAGTTATATATATATACTCAAGTCAAGAATTCAGACGTCTTACACATTTGTTTTTATTGTCAACGTAATTTTCGATATTTGTTCGCGTTAAAAACAACCGTTTTTTGCAATTTAGTGCAATACATAATGCAAACTTTTAGTGTAGTATATAGTTTTAGTACTGTCAGTTGTAGTTTCTTAAATATTTTGATGAAAATATAATGAGTTATTCATTTGTTCCTACGACGTAAGACGTCTGAATTCTTGTCGCGAGTATACATAAGCTATTTTCAAAACACTATTAAAAAAATCATGTGTGCAACAACTTATTACTTATTGCACAAATATCTGTTTTCTTACGTTGTGGGTTGTGGACAACGCACAAAGAGGGATAACGCACTTGCTTGATTTACGTGAAATGACATACTCGTATCTTATACGCTACTTTCCACGCTAGTTATGTAATACACTATAAAGTAGCTTATATTCGCAGCTTGTAGAAATAGTTGCCTTATATCAAATATATTTCATTGTTTCAACAAACTCTCAGTTACACAGGTGTACGCTTTATCAAAAGCTATACACAGATACTTAAAGATTAAAAGGTATTTAAAAATACACGAGGGCATTTCATTTCCTGCAATGTGAACCAATTTCCTAGCCACCAACCACGTTAATTTATGTGCTGAAGGTTGAACAAACCTGCGAAGCTAATAAACCTAATTTTAGCTTTCTGCAAATGTAAAAGTTTTTTAATATTATTATTCTGGGGAGCTTTATAGGACGTTGCGAGGAGCCAAACTGAATTATTCTGTATGTATGCTCCAATTGTAACTTTGCTTTCACGGCGCACTACAAACAGATTGCATTACACCACACGATATATATTTTGTTGAGGGAACGAGGCTAGTGTGTTTCAGGCCGCATTATTGGCGGTAAAGAAACGGTGTTTATCGGTTTTAGAAGTAACGTTAACGGTAGATACAGAAACTTTTAATTAAAAAAATCATGTGTATACCTACCTCTACGTATTTGATATAATGGAGTCAGTTGGTCAAACCTCAAATACACTATTTGATTAATTTTTATGAAGCATTTATGATGATGTATGGTCAACTAAGAAGTAGTAAATACACGAGGTCAAATTGGTTTTGAGATAATTGCATTTTAAATATTTGTAGAGCTGCTAAAAAAATAAAACACTTAAAAACATTTGTTGCTGTATTATTATGGCCTATTATTAATTATTATTATAAACAGTGTTTAAATTACATTTTCTAATAATTTGTATTTTTTAAACAAATACACATTCGTTGTTTTGGTCTTGCCAACTATTTAAGAAAGCTAAGCTGCATTATTCTTTTTGCATTTTTCTTCAATAAGGCACAACACCGCGGATACGCTATAACTATTAGTGTGTACAATGTACATATGCCAAAAACTAAGAATGTGACATATTTGTCAAATTGTAGTTAAATAATTACAACGCCAAAAGCACAAATATGGTACATTCATTGTAGGCAAACAGGCATTGGAGCAAACCAGAAATATCTACTCTTGTAAAATAATCTATTGGGCCTGGCGGGAGTATGGCTTTGTATACACATTCGCACCTCTGTTGGTATTCTTCATGATTAATAATGTAATCTGTGTACACGTTCGTGTTTTTTAAGTAACATTGGAGTGACGATATGTAATGTTGGTATTTCAAACTTATAGTAAGTTTGGAAGGAACATATTTCTTACTTCGACATAAATCCAGATGGAGTGATTACTTTCCACCCAGGCGAATGTTACTTTCAACTCAGATAAATGTCAACATTCATTGCATAACCAAAATGTTTGTCTCAAGAAGTATCTTATTGTCCATTAAAACATTTTCAACAAATTTTATTCACATTAAGTATTACAAATTATTTTACTAAATTAATTGTAAAATTTGATTGGTTATAAGCGGCAACAGAAATAATTAATCCATTCTGAACATCTTGCGAATAAATCGTAACGTTTTTAGTACTGAAGTTTGGCAGTTCGCCAGATATTTTTGTGACAATTTTAACCTGAGAATCTGTAGACTTGTCAACGTATCCTTCCACTAAGGAGGAAGATTTCCATCTCCCTAATCTCTTCAACTGGACAATGTCACTGCCGCTATTTGCTAATAGTGTGGCTGCTATTCTTCGGCAGCAGGATCCCGTGTATGTTTTACAATGCGGAAGCTTTAGAAACACAAGTTTTGAGAAATTGACTTATCGAATTGTGGGAAAATAACTGGTGAGTGATTTTACCGAATCGTAATTCTAAAAAGAAGTTTTCATTTAGAACATCTAAACGAAGTGCAACATATGTTAATTAACGTTACCCATTCTTCATTACTAACCATAAATACTCTGGTATATTTTTAGGCATTAATAATATTGTGTGAAACTAACTACTCTGTGGACAAAAACCCCAACCAGCGTTGAATGACACCCACAATATCTACCCATATATTTCTTATTATTAGCTTTTGTGACATTTTTTGCTGTATTAGAAAGGCATTTTAAGCTAATATAAATCAAATATCCTACAATTCCTATCAATGTAATCATATATATATTCTCTGATACCAAACATCTAGGTATGCTAATGAACAATTCCACAGACAAAGCTCTATTCAATAGTTATCTAAAAAAATTAATCTATCTAAATTTACTAACCTGCTTTAATGAAAACACTCTAACTTCACTTTTGGCAGTGGGAACACGACAATTCATCTATTGTGGTTGAATTGTCGTGTTCGTGTCGTGTATAATAGCTTAAAATGCCTTTCTAATACAGTAAAAAATAAATACTCTTGACTTGTAGGTTTTTGATGTTCGAATTTCGATATGAATTTTATTTTCCACGATATTAACATCAGTCGGCTTCATTTAATAGGTATAGTTTGTCACTTCGACAAGCATCTGATACACTAATTATGAGTGCAACCTTTATAGGTAGCATATTATAAAGTACACCGCAACGTTTCTATGAAAAAAGTGCTTGACTTTTTTTATACATATTCTAGATTTTGTTGTTTCAAAAATGCTTCGAAAATTTGGAGATATCTAGTTTATCTTTAATATTTAAAATACTACGCAACATTGAGTAAATAGACCAAAGGGTAGACGGCATTTTGATTTTGGCAATTTCGCTAAAATATGCCGGCACAATAGTTACAGAAACAACTTTCTGAACACGTTTTTGCGAGCACCAACTCTTAAAAACATTGTAAACTTAATCGTACCTTGCACGACTCTTCTTAGATAACAAATCTTTTTCCAAACTTTCAGCAGCTTCTCTCAGTTGAGAAGGAATACAAATGATTTCATTTGTATAACTCGCATTGTCTTCGAAAACACTTTTTGATGACAATCTATTAAAAATGCAACTAATTTAAGTTTGTATGTTTTACTTTTTTAGTACCATAGTAAACATTGTCAAAATGGCAATGACATTTTTTCTATCTCTAATCTTACTTTGTTCATCTCTCACGTAAATATTTTTGTTACAAAAACCGTCACTTACATTTAAAAGGTATGGTTGTAAATAAAATAGTATACAAACATCGGTGAAAAGTTTCATTCTTGTCTAGAGAAATGGTTCCTTTTCTCTGGAAAAGAATGAAACACTTTCCACTCGGTATGTAATATACGAGTACTATTAATTGTCTATTTCCATGGTTTGAAATAAATTTTAATATTTAGCAGTTGTTCCAACATTGATGGCCGACAAATTATTCTGCATTTACCATCAATGCAATAACTACTCGTATTTTGCAGATTTTTATCGAAAGTCATTGAATAATTTTACCAAGTAATATCTAGGCATGTTATATTTGGGTATATTCTTTAAATCATCGACATAAGTCTGTTATTTGTGGTGTTTATTTTGAACTTGCTAAGTGGATGAATTATTCATTGTGGCTTACAATACAGAAAATACTCCAAAACAAAATTTAAAAAAATACCTGTAATTACTTCGGAGCTTCGACCTACCCAGGTACTAAAACAATAGAATTCCATTTTAGAATCGTAATATTATTCCCCTAATACTTTAAGCTGATGTAAAACTCGCCTCGTAAGTCGGGGCAGATACGGAACTAATTGAATTCTAAGAAAATCATTTGTTATAGATGTTCGGGGAGGCTGATTTTTCCTGCGGTTTTCCGACTTGGAGAATCCCATCACGTCCTATATTATATAGCCTCGCTCCTTTGCAATGCCTTTCATCTTTCCACATTACAACATTACACACGAAACCAATTATGTACACCTTTGTGTATTGGCTTTATTAGCTATTCGTGCCATCGCTCAGACAGTGGTGGAGCAGAATTTGTCGGAATATTACAGACCATTATTCCAATAACTTCATTTCATGCAAGGATAGCTTCGGCGGTTTCTCTGATGTTCTGTCACTTCTTATATTACGGAGTCGGAGGTACGTTTTATATAGGCCATTAGATTGCTTTCTATCGGTCCCAGTGACGGATAGATTCTCCTTGAGGCAGTTGATTAAATACAGTATGCGCCAAAAGTATGGAATAAATTCAATAAAAACGAAACAATTATTTTTTGGGAAAAATCCTCGAACAGGTCGATTTTTAATTTAAAAAATACATATTTTAGCGTAAAATGTGATTTTCAAATGTCATTTGTTTTCTAGTAATGACGTCATCGATTTTTTTTTAGATCGTTTAATTCTCTATCAGACAGTACTAAAATTTTGCCCTATTACATAGGAAAGTTTTCGAGTAAATGACGATTGAATGTTAGAAAACGTAAATTTTATCCATAAAAAAGTAACAATTCTGAGGTATGTAAAATAAAATACAATTGATTAAATTTTATACATAAATTAAATGTTCGAATTGCCATCCGCCAACTTCTTGACAATGCGCAAGTCTGTGAAGAAATTCTTCTTGCACATTATGAATGATTTCTGAGATAACTCTGCGTATTTCGTCCCGAATGCGATTTTGAAGTTCTTCTAAATTACGTGGTTTATTAATGTACACTTTTGACTTCAAGTATCCCCATAAAAAATAGTCAAGAGATGTAAGATCTGACGATCTTGCAGGCCATTCTATCGGTCCGCGTCTGCCGATGCACCTCCCAGGAAAACAGTTGTCCAAAAAATCTCGTACAGTCAGGGTCATTATCGTTAGGAAAAATTACTGCAAGGGCTGGAACAAGGTCATTTTCTAGAAACTCTAAATATCTTTGTTCTGTAAGGGTTTCTTCAAAGAAGAGAGGCCCTACTATTCTGTCGTCAACTATTCCAGCCCACACATTTAATTTCTGAGGGTGTTGGGTATGTGCCTCTGCCATCCAATGAGGATTTTCCCGACTCCAATATCTGCAATTTTGACGGTTTACTGTACCATTCAGACAAAATGTGGCCTCATCTGAAAAAAGTATTTGCCGGTGTAAATTTCTATTTCCTTGACATAAATCCATTAAAATTTCGCAAGAGTTCCTGCATAAGTTGAATTTTGTAGGGATGATATTTTTCCTTCCTCAAGATACGTAGCACTGTGCTCTGACTAGTGTCATTGTTTAATGCAACCAATCGTGAAGAATTATGAGGATTATCCACCATACTTATCAAAATGTTCTGTTTCTGATTTTCATTAATGCTTGGACGTTCAGGTTTTGGAATATTCACAACATTGCCAGTTTATCTAAATTTAGACTCTATCTTACTGACTGTTGATTGGCTGATAGGGCGATCTGGATGTTTTTCATTAAATAAATCGCAAACTTCGTGCTGAGGTCTAGTCATATTCCCGCATCCGATAAGAATTAAAATTTCAATTCTTTGAGTAACAGTTAAATGTGCCATAATACTTTAAATTGAATAATAATTTCTATGTCGCTTACAATACTTATTAGAAAGTCGGTGTGACAATGACACTTTGCAAAGATTTTCACCTACGTGATCCATAATAGAACTATGGAATTCGAAAAACTAAACTTGATAACGTTTTTGCTTTATTTTAATTGATTTACGTTTTCTAACATTCAATCGTCATTTACTCGAAAACTTTCCTATGTAAGAGGGCAAAATTTTAGTACTGTCTGATAGAGAATTAAACGATCTTTCAGAATCAAGGAAAAATATGGTGTTGCCATTTAAAAAAAATCGATGACGTCATTACTCGAAAACAAATGACATTTGAAAATCGCATTTTACGCTAAAATATGTATTTTTTAAATTAAAAATCGACCTGTTCGAGGATTTTTCCCTAAAAATAATTGTTTCGTTTTTATTGAATTTATTCCATACTTTTGGCGCATACTGTATATCTTAGTCCAGTAACCTTGTTGCCTGAAAAGAAGGGACCTTGCGTCAGATCCGGTAGTTCTGATTTTCTGCTGAATTGTTTATGATGTTGGTTCAATGAATAATCTAAGTTTTGGACCTTGAGCGCCAAACGCAACATTGTCAAAAATCCAAAAAACATGAAATATTTCGTTTTTCTTTAGATTTTGGCAAATTTTTTTCGATTATAATTACTCAATACATTTTTAAAGTAGAGTCAATTTGCTACAGTGTGAGTTTAGAATCATCTCTGTAAACCTACTAGTTTCAATCTCGTAAATGTTTAGTAATATTTTGTTTTTTTATATATATATTTTTAGGTATTAATAATATTGTATGATACTAAATACTCTGCGGATATAAGCCCCGACCAACCCACAATATCTACCCATATATTCTTTATTATTAGCTTTTGTAACATTTTTGACTGTATTAAAAAGGTATTTTAAGGCTTCGATAATGTAACACAATAATCAGAGATAGTAATGAGAAATATAAAAAATGTAGGAGCTGATTCATATGCATCTCCCCTCAAACCTTTTCCTTCATATATTGAAATCTAGGAAAGGGATTTCTAAAAAAAATAAGCTTACATGGTCGAAATTTGCACAAAACAATAAAATAAAATATTACTATTATTAATAAATTATTATGACATACATAAATAGTAAAAGATATCGAATAAAACAACGTATACCATTTTTGTAAGAATTTGATAGTGGAATTTAACTTCAAACGCAAAATGACAATCCTAATGCATGTCTAATTCTAATTTAAATAGATCATTACATTATTATTAGATATGTAATACTATGAGTTACTATACTACTATCACAATTTCATGGTTGCTAGGGTAAGGGTTTAGAAATTATTACTAATATTCAAGATATTCAACTTTTTACTTGGACGCCCTGTATATCCGTAAAGAATCTAGATAGGACAAATATATATATTTATGTACTTACACCTTATATACAATGTAAAATGCCAGGATATAGCATGTGCTTTAAATATCGCGAAATTCATTTTGGATTATTTCAAGCTGATTAATATACGTATACATAATATTAATGATTTTAAATTACTGCCAAATAAAATAGTGATGACAATTTAAGTTGTCGAGTTAATTAACAATAGCGATCAATAACGCTGTGACACTTCGTGACTGACTTGTGTTAGAGACCAATGTATATCTTAGTTTGGCCGTGTTCGGTATGTCAAGAACTCCCCTAGGTAGGTAAGTGCATGCATGGCTGCATTGGTAATTACTGTTAGCTGTATCGATTACATCAGGAAACTTCATATAATATGGCTTCGGATTTAGGAATATATTGTAAAAAATGTTATGAGCTGTAATAATAATGATGACAAGTTAGTCATTTGCGCCTGTTGTTACTGGTATGGAAAATAATCTTTGAACACTTAATCGCTTTATATATAAAAGTGAACTTATAGAGTGTAAGTCCACTTCGGTGCGATACACTTCATTTTTTAAATATCCCCTCAAAAATAATTCCAAATGATTTATAGTCAAGAGATCGTGGCGGCCATGGTACCGCTCCTCCTTGTCCAATCCCTTGGTATTAATGCTTAGACACGCTGTACATGGTATGGATATAATTGAGTTTCGTGTATAATACGCCACACTGCTGCAATATGCCATGGACGTCCTGGACTTCCATCTCTTCCGCGATTCGGTTCCAAATTTCCCATGTCACGCATGCATTACACCGCACTTGCACTCACTGTACACCGGGGTAAGAGTAGCTGCATTTTGCACATGTTTACCAGGAAAACGTTCTGCTAAAACATTTTCACATCACCATAAATTAAAACAATATCCATCAACTCCGAGTTACGCTATTTTTGATACTTGAAAAACTAATGTAAATACTCGCATCAGAAAAACGTTAATACTAACTATAAGTATTTGTTGACCTCCCAACGCGTTTATAGACAGCAATGGTAAATGCTGCTGCTATTTTTAAATTATATATCTTAACTAGTACTTATTGGCAATAAAATATTGAAACATGCTCTATTAAAATAAATGAAAAAAAGTGAACCGGGACTATACCTAAAGTGTGTCGTATTACTTCACAACCACCATGTATGAGAGACGTGTGCTTGGAATTTGTCACATATTAACGCAGTTATTATTATTGCTATTTTTCTTATATGTGAGCTCTAGGGAGGAGCTTAATTAAAATCTGAATGAGCTAAAATTTATCTATTGAAACCATCCTGAGTCGGGCAGGTTGGTATAATTTCCATAGAACCCCAACTATATTTAGTGGCTGTGTCGCCCGGCGGCCTTTCACATTACCAAATGATTAAGCAGACACAAAAGGTGAAATCGTACAATTGAGAAACTCCACAATAACAGAGCCATTAATCCTGCCCCGTGAAAAGGAACCACTTATATTTCGAAGTTATTTACAATGCAAATTTCATTTGTAAAATTCTTACTTAATAATGAAGTGATTAATATTTATTACGACATTAATAGGCTATTGTCTTTGCAGAGTCGTATTTGTAATTAACTGGCACGCTGCCGGTGACTCCTATCGGCAGACAAATTCGTCACTATCCAACACCATCTCAGACTCAAAGTGAAGACTCGTTTACACGAGTTTAGTAAATAGACAGTTACTGGAGCAAATCGCTAGGTGAAAAATACAAGCGAGTAACTTTGCTACTGACTGTTCATACGTGTTAGTAAATCAGTTTCGAAGTAAAACAATGGAGTGAATAGAATGTCACTTGGAAATCTACTATAACCATTTCGTCTATAATTTTTAATAACGCCTCCTGCTGTACTTGTCTGTTTCTTAATTTGAGCTATTCATGCTCCACAGGCATTGATGTTCTCTGTACAGTTGTGGTTTCATCCTACTTTAACACTTACTTAAAACTGTATAAATACACAAATGTATTCCGTCGTCTAAAATGAAATAATTTGCTACTAACTGCTCAACTGGAAAACAGAAAAGAGGAAAGCAGACTGGCTTTGACACATTCCATTCAATAATTCCGTGGTGGTGATGAGCTAGTGGTTAAGTAATTGCCGGTTTACACGAGGCTAGTTTTTCAACATAGGAAAGCTAGTGCTAGTAACTATTATGCTAGGAACTCTAGCTCCATGTAACTGGACTAGCTTAGCTTTTAAGTTAGAAAGCTAGTGAAGAAGTGAGTAAGCTCTCATTTAAACCAGGATAGTTTCAATAGGATGGGGTTTCACTAATTATGTTAGTAGCGCCTCCCACCACCAAATTTACTCTCTTGGTTTTGTGTATTGGCTTCGTGTGAACAGTAAAGCTGGGGGCACATTGCTTTGGTGCGACGCCACGCCACGCCACCCGACGTGATGTGACATACATATGTACTCTGTGTGTACACTGTTACCACGCCATGCGATGCGTTACATTTTATCACTGGCACTGGTTAATGCATAATACAAAAAGGCAGTGGTCAAAAATTTGGGTGAATTTCGTTGCCTGCTACCTTTTCGAGCAGTACCGTGCGTACAGTTTGTCACCCAATGCAGAGCTGGAAAGAAATTCATGGAACCAACGAAATGGTGTTGGAAACGCGCTATCAGCAATTGTCAAAGTGTGTACAAGGACAATTGTGGCTATTGTAAGCTTAGACTGAGCTTTTCGGTCCCTTTTACCACTTGCGAAGGTTGAACTTGCAACGTTGATGAATCTATTCACATTGATTTAGAGAATTAAGAAGCAGAAGAAAATGGAGACACTGAGAAAACTGAAGAAAATAGATAAAGTAGATACTGCGAGCCACCAACGCTACATCACCTTGATGAGCACTCCAATTGTAAAAAGCGGAGATTAATTGATAAAGTAGATAGTTCATGTAATATAAATTTGAATAAACATAGATTTAAATATTCCACTTGATTTTGCACAGTTATAAATTAATTATTTAACTATTGTATGACATATCGACTTTATATATTCAAATGGCACAATCATTCCTTATTTTATCGTGTAACAAGTCATTCGTTCAGTCTTGAGACACGAAAAATAAAAATTTCCCCATCTGACATTAACAAAATTTCATCAATTTTTTCTGTCATTTTATGTATTTGACAAGAAATTAAGGTGCACACTGTTACCACGCGACACCACGTTACACCATGCGACAAGATGAAAATCTAACTAGTCGTATTCGCAACACATCGGATGGCGTGGCGTAGTGTAGTGTCACACCATGTATAAAACTAGATAACAATAATACAAGCTAGTAGCTTACAGCTTAAATTCATAGATAATTTGTTTTGCAAATCATTTCTGTACATATATTCAAAATCATCAAACTCATGTAAGCAAATTACAAACATTGATTGATTTTATGTTTACAATGCATCTGCATTCCGCCTATGCTGCAATCCTTATCAATTTAAAAGAAAAAATGAACACAGATGGATTTACCGCATCTTCATTTTCCCTTCATTTTATTCTCTTAGCTCGTCTCGCAAAGAGACTTATTATTTTTAGCTTTCAGTTTCCGTCGAATCCACTCAACGGAAAGCAGCTTTATGTTTTCAGGTCGCTGTTTTCCTAAAAGAAAATTATGTTGTCCCCTTTCGAGCATCTTTTGTTTCTTTAAAATGCAATTATTTTGTTAAGCGCGTTATGTGACATAAGGTGGGCTGCCGGAAAGGACTACGTCTTCTTTGTACCATCACTGACCGTATTTGTTCCCTGCCGTAAATGGATCAGATGTTCTTAATATAATTTGAACCTTTTCCTAACTATTGAACTTTTTCTTTGTGAAATGACGTTTTTGAAATGTACAGAGTGTTATCAAAAGGAGCAGTAAAAATGTTATCGGTTTTGTATAAAAATATCCTTAGGAAAATGTTCACCCCTTTCCATATACAATATCTTAAAGTTTCCATTATGGAAAATCACATCATCTCCTCACATTTTGCTAATGAGGCTTATGGATAAAACTACCAGTTACTTTGATAAAAAGAGTAGTTTTCTCGTTCGTATCATATTAGTAGTCATGGACGTGATTTCTTAGTTAACTAAAAGTTACGAGCTACAAACGCCACATCAATACTGTCACAGAATTTGCCCCACTCACACCCAAGTCGACGACTGTGGTACCGCGAAATGCTAAGAGTGCCCCGATCGCCCCTACGCGATTCTGGTAAACAAAGAAAATGCCGTGTATCGAGGCGGGACTGTAAAAATGAGGAATCGACGAGAAGCGTTTGAGTCGTTTGAGAAAATGAATCTTGAGATACTAGAAAATACCTCGAATATTTGTTAGGTCTATAAAAGAAGAATAAACGGCCGAGTTAATCAGTCTTGTATTACAGTATTGAATTGGAGTGTTTAGAGCGATTTAGATAGCGATTAAAAATAGTATTTAGTTGAGCTGTAATTAGTATTGCAGTAGTGTACAGAGTAGTTAATAAAGATAAGGGATTAATTAACGGATTGTTATTCTGGGTAAAAGAAAAAGACGGGTTAGGAAATCTGTGACAATACGTTGACTAATAATATTGTGACAGCTTCATTTACTCGAATTCTATTGATTATGTTGATTGATTGAACTTGAAGCACAAAACCAAAAGTTGAAACAACAAAACAATGTCGTGCGAGAAAACGTTATTTATAACTAAAGAAACGTTTATTAAACAATATTAAGCTACGTGTAAATAACAGAAGTTAAACGTTAATACATGTTTATGGAAAACACATTATTTATAGTTTTATTAGGGTTTATAAAACCTCCACGGAATCACGTCGGTGGAACGAGGCCATGTAAGTTCCGGTAACGTCACCGGAACGTGGCAAGCACTCATCTCTATTTTCGTCGTAGGCATGTAATGGGAACGTTTCCCACTAGTGGCACAACATTTTAAAACACCTATAATAGTCATAGCTACATTCCAAAAACTAATTATTGTGCTAGTAGGGATATATCTACCTACAATAGAAATACAATATTTTTTTAGCTAATGTTCACTGAAATATTATCGTTTCTTATGTTTGTTTTGACTTCTTGCCGTAGTAATATTTCTTGCAAACCTTTTTTAAATTTTCTTTTTGGAATTCGAGCTGCCAAGTCTTGGTCTTGTCTCATGCGAGACCAAAACAAGATCAAGAGAAAGCAAGACAAGCCGTCAACTAACACTATTCCAGAAGAAAATAAAAGTTACAAATATGTTCTTTCAAACTTCTGTATCTGAAATACTTTGTATAAAAATTCTGTATTTCACTTATTTATTTATACAGGGTGTGAGATATATAATGATTATAAAACAATTCACTTATAAAATGTTATACAGACGATAATAAAAACCCTTATAGGAAACTTCGATAAGCCACGTTTAAAGCTCGTTTATAAAAGATCAAACAGTTGTACAGGGTGTCTCAATTTTGTTGTAATTGGGTATCTTGCAAACTACAAAAGAAACAAGGATGCAGGAGAAATTTAAGATGCTGATCATAACTTTCATAGACCTCTTCGTGTTTAAGATATATGGCGAAATTTTAAAAACTACGTTTAAGGAAGAGAAAATAGTTGAAACATCGGAAATTACTTCTATTGAATCGAACACCTTGTGTATTTTTATGCCATTCAATTGCATTATTTTTTCCCTTCATAATAGTATAGTAGATACTTTATATTTTAGTAATTGTCGAAGAAAAAAATGTTAAATTGATAAAACTGATGTTGCGTGGTGCATAATTACCATGCATTTTTATATAATTATACAAAATTTTAAAGTCTGCCTTGTATTTTAAAAACAAAGCGTTTATGAAGCCTCCTTCTGTATCTTGTACTTTCCGAAATATCCTGCAATTACAACAAAATTGGGACACCCAACAGTCGTTGTTATTTTTTGTTTTTGTATTTCAAACAACATAAGTCCACCAGTGTTTATTATAGTTTTAAAAACATATGCTTAAAACTACGTGATTCTTGGGCTATCACTATAAAATTAAATAATGTTAAACATGGACCCAACGCCATATCTGTTAAAAAGCAATCATTCCAGGATATCCACAACCACGGCAATAGAGTATTTAACGGCAAAATTGATGTTTTCATCCGAAAGGAAACATTCCCGTCATTCCGGTTGCACATTCATACCGAGAAAAGAAATGAGGCGTGAGTAACTCGTTGAAATCTCGGTGCTTGATGCGATGCCTCGTTTACTCCCTTATTCTCTGCTGTTGTTGGGGGAAATTCAGTGTAAGTCGCCCTACTTGGCCGAATTTCCGTACTCTGTTGACTTGGAAACGGTTATTTTGCGACGCTAACCTATAATTTATAAAGCTTATGCATGTGCACCGGGAGCTGATGTCAACACACTTTCCGAAATTTCTGCTACACTTAGATAATAATAATAATAATAATAATAATAAGTTTATTTCTAAGAAAAATCGAAATACAATGAAGACAATACCCACTTATTACTAACAGAAATAAACTAAACAGTGCTCACTAAAGGGTAACCCTGTGAGAAATATCTTAAAATACACAATAAAAAAAAATTAATAAATATATATAATATGGATTACACTTACATCATAAAAGCAATAAAAAAACACACAGCATCGCTAAACGAACACACACACAAACATATACCTATATCAAAAAATATAAAACAATCGGATAAAAGAAATATATATATCTAAAAAATATTGTAAAAATTAAAACACAGTGCAATGGAAACTACAAAAATACAAAAATAGCGCATAACAAATTGTTGACTGATTAACAGAAGATTAAACATCACATATTGTTGGAATATCCAACACATTATTAATATTACTCTTGAGAGATGAAAATATAAATACTATTAGTTTCTTTTAAAAGTGCCACTATATTTCAAGGCCCTTAGCTCATCAGGTACCACTGCATATAATTTTGGACCAAGGTAAGTATAACACTTTTGCCCTGCACATTTATTCCTTTTAGGTGTTATAAACATTTTATTTTTATAGCGCGTCCCGTAAGAATGTTCTCTTGTTTTCAACTGATCCTTTTTCTTATGTTGGAAAATACAAGCAAAATAAAAGAATAATTGCCTTGGATTCATAATAGAGGTTTCAGCAAAGAGATCATCCGATGGGTAAGTAGATTTCAATCGAAACATTATTTTGATAATTCTTTTCTGAGCAACCTCTAAATTATTAAGAACAGTTTTACCAGCGCTTCCCCAAGCTAATATACCATAAATTATATGTGACTGAACCAGCGCAGTGTATATTATATTTAGCATATCAATGTCTAATATATCTCTCAATGTTCTGAATTTGTGAAACAAGGATCTAATTTTTACATACATATTCAACATGTTTATCCCATTTTAGATGACAGTCCAACACGACTCCCAGATACTTAAAGTCCGCCACGGAGTTAATTACAACATTGTCAGAAAGTGTTAAAGACGCAAAGGTAGGAAAGGAACGTATATCAATGTAAGTAGGCAAAAAACATGTTTTCATATAATTAATCGTAAGTAATTTTGAGTTAAACCACTCACATATTAATGACAGGTCCTTTTCAGCGTCTATTTTTAGAGTGTCCCAATTATCACCTTCATAAAAAATACAAGTGTCGTCTGCATAAGCTATAATTTCACCTGAAGTACGAAGCGAGAACAGGTCATTTAGATAAATATTAAACAATATTGGTCCTAAAACAGACCCCTGCGGTATACCGTATGTTATTGGTTTTAGTTCGCTTCGTTGATCATTTATTTTTGCATACTGATGCCGATTTGTTAGATAACTTGCAAACAATTTTAATGCATGGCCTCTCACTCCTATTTGTTCTAGGAATTCAACAACAGACTATGGCTTACTGTATCAAATGCCTTAGACAGATCTATAAAAACACTAAGTGATTTTTTATTATTGTCCATAGCGGAGTATATATTAGAAGTTAAGTGGAGTATAGCATCTTGGGTCGACATTCCGCTTCTAAAACCGTATTGTCGATGAGAGAGTATATTGTGAATGTCAAGGTACGTACACAGCCTTTGCCTTATCAGCTTTTCAAACACCTTCGAAATTGTAGAAACTAGCGATATCGGCCGATAATTATTGACATTTGCTTCATCGCCGGATTTAAAAATGGGAATCACTAATGAAATCTTTAAAATACTGGGGAAATATCCTTCTGCAATACATTTATTAAATAAAAACATTAAAGGATGTTCAATGGATGAAGCTATACATTTCAAGATTTCAGCAGTGACTCCATCTTCTCCAGGGCTTTATTAATTTTAAGTTGTTTTATAATATCTCCAATCTCACCAGTTCCCACCGGTGTAATAAACATAGATTTTATCTGTTTATTGTGAAATGCAGCTAAATTTTTATTTTTATTTTTATTTTATTGGCTAACTTTTCACCTACGGTGGCATAATGGTTATTAAATACTTCAGCCATTAATTTATTATCTTTTATTACCTCCTCATTTTGATTAATAAATTTAATATTTCTTGACAACTTTCTTGATTGCGTTAAATCTTTAACAGTTTGCCAAAGTGCTTTAGTATTATTAGAGTTTTGTTTTATTTTATGCTTGTAGTACTCAGCTTTGGTGGTTTTAATGAGGTTATTTAGATCATTTCTATATTTTATATATTTTTTATTTAAATTTGCATCAAAACGTATTTGCAGCTGATGATACATTTTATCTCTTTCGTTTATTGATTTGATAATGGCGTTTGTTATCCAGCTCTTACGTTTCCTTTCCGTTTTTTTAGGATAATAAGTACATTTTTCAATAGCCTTATTAATTATTGACAAAAGCTTTTTAAACCCAGAGTCAATGTCTTGCATGTGATAAATTTCGTCAATTTCGGAAATAGTCAAGTGCGCAGGAAGTTTTTTAAAATTAATTTTTTTATAATTATTACTAATTGATGTCTTCCTGGCATACTGACTTTTTGGGACTACAATTTGCATGACTATGGTATAGTGATCGGTTAGTTTCGTTTTTATGACAAAAGGCAATACAAGTTCAAGATCATATTTACTTTTAACAAATATGTGATCTAGACAAGATTTAGTATTTCCAGCCACTCTTGTAAAGTCATTTATAACAGAATTAAAGCCATACTCACTTAGTGTATTTAAGTACTCAGTTACATATTCGTCTCCTTCATTTTCGAGTATATTAATATTTATATCACCTACAAGCAAAAAATAATCAGTTTTATCAAATTTATTAACTAGGAAATATCGTTTTAGGTTATCTATAAACTCTTTGGTATCAGTGGATGGCGATCGGTACCCAGCTAGAATATGGAAAATGTTATCTTGCAACCTAACTTTTGCAAGTATTAACTTATTACCGTCACTAAAAATTACAGTTTCATAAGAGTATTCTAGATCTGATTTAAAATATATTACGGTACCATCATTTTGGTTAATCGAACCATAGTTATAGATAATATTATAACCGGGTATATTAAATAAATTTACATCATCAATATGAAATGTTTCTGTCAATACAATGCATTCCATATCGTCCGAAAACTGCTCAAGGTAACAACGAAACTCATTAAGATTTTTATTGATACTTCTGATATTGTTATGCACTATTTTAAAGTTTACGTTATTTTTATTAATTTTAAGCACTTCATTACACTCTGATAAAAAGTCCAAGGTTATAGTTTCAATTTCATTAATTTTAAAATCTCTAATGTATTGGTCCATGTTCTCTATTTAAAATATATATAAAAAAAACAAAACAAAAAACTGACTAAACACTAGCAACAATTTCAGGAAAGAGAATAGTATGTAAATGTAGCTAAAACGTCAAAAATACACATAAAATAATCAAGTAAAATATTATAAAAAATACAAATGTAAAAATCTGAGTCCCAGAACAGAAAATGCTTCAGTTACCTTTTGGCTTATTAGTCTTCTCTATAGTTTTGCTAGAATATTTATCCTGTCTCGTCTGAATTTTCCTCTTTTGGATTTTTATCAACGTCACTTATCTCGTCCACGTCTTCTATGTTCTGTGATTCAGTGTCTATATTTCTTAAATCCACTTTCTCGTTCAACTTCAAATTTATATTACCTTGTTCCTTGATAACCACCTTTTCTGTTTCAATAATTTCTTCTTCAGAGTCTATTAATTGTTTAGCAGTATAGCTGTCGCCGTTTACGTGTAATTTATTTCCCTAATATAAGCGTTGTAGTTCTTAGATCTAGCTTTATTTAAGTGCAATTTTAGTATTTTCAACTCTTCTCGTCCTTCCAGTGTCAAATCCTCAGAAATTGTGATACCTGTATTTTTTAATTTTTTGCAATTTCTAAGAACACTTATCTTTTGTAGATATGAAGTAAATTGAATAATAATTGGTTTATTTTCTGGCGTTTTACCAACAGTGTAGATATTATTTATATCACTAGGATTGAGTGTGATTTCCAGGTAAGTATTTAGTTTGCTAATTGTATAATCAAGTAGACTGCCTTCCTTGTACTGTAACCCAAATATAATTATATTATTTTTCTTTAATGATTTCTCCAAGTTTTTATATTTACTTTCCAGTTCTTTGTATTTTTGTTCCAAAACAGTATATTTTGTCTTTTCTTGATTAATTACTTCTTTAATTTCTTCTATTTCATGATTGATATAGTTTTTTAAATCCTTGGTTTGCTTATCATTTGACTCCTGTATAGACTTTAATATCGATTTCAGTAGATCATCATTGTTTTCAGTCATTTCCAGTTTATTTGGATTACTGGCTTTTCACACGTACTAATTTATTTTATTTATACTTGAAGTTTTTGCCCCGCGCCACTATGTTTTGCTTCACAGACTTTTTAACAGTACTGCTGATATTTGGATTTATGCTCCAGAAATATATATGTATTTTCGGTTATTTATTGTTACTAAATAAATACCTTACCAGGACATTCACTGTAATTATTTTTTCTCAGACTGGCATCCTTCAAACGCTATGGTATTTTATTCAGGTTATGGGGAATTGATAACTCACTTTAACTTAAACTTTTAAAACGAGAGTATTTAGACTCACATTCGCACGTTGTACGCGGTACGATGGTATTATTAGTATTAATAATAATAATGGATCCATTTATTTTTTATTTGTAAAATATACTGTAGTACAGATTTTCACCCAGTTACAAACTATAGCAGCGTATGTAATGTGACAAATACAATGTGAAAAAAACTTCAATAAAACTAGCTATACTGTTTAAAACATAATCTAAGATGTAATCTAAGGCTGCAACTAAAATGTCAATATTATGTCATTACTTATTGCAGATTGTGCACTTAAAATATAACGGATAATTCAGGTTCACTACTTTGAGATAAAATGTTCTAATTTGATAAGAACTTTCCAGTACTATTGGCAGATTTAGTTTAACTAGTATGGATAGATACAGGGTGATGCTTAACCTAATTACATAAACTTGTATACTCGTAATTATAGCTGAAGCCAAATATTGACGAATAGTGAAATAAATGTAGTAAAAGTTTACAAAAATTGTATCAGCTGGAACTAAGAAATAATCAAGTCATATTACGATCTACAATCCAATTGTGTTGTGTAATAATTTATTCGAAGAAGTTAATCTCAATTTTATGCTGTCTAACATTGAGATTAATTGGTTTCTTCACGATGGTGCCCCACCACATTTTGTGTGACTAGTGCGACATCATTTGATGTGTTCCCCGACAATGGATACGCCAAGGTCTAAGGAATAAGCGCACGCTAATCAAGGTGGTGCTTCAAGCGCAGCTAACGTACGGCTCCGCGGCATGGAGCTACGCGGCAAAAAGCCACATAAAAAGACTACAGGAAGTGGAAAACATAGCCTTACGCACAGCCGTCGCTGCGCCTTGGTACTTCAGAAACACAGACATAAAACGAGACCTAGACTACACCGACCTAACACATACCATACACACACACGCACAAAAAACCATTAACAAAGCCACAGACCACGACAACCCCCTGCTTAGGCAAGCCGTCGACTACGCCCCCGCCCCGACAGACAAACACAAACGTCCAAAACAGCAATTCCTTGACCTTCCTTCCTGACAAAACCCCAACCCCCCTCACCCCCGTTAATATTTTCTGTTTCAGGACAAGAAGAAACCAAGACCAAGAAGACCACCAAGAAGAAGACGAAAACATAGACAACCCAAACCCTATCCTTACCTAGCGCTCGCATCTCCCGAACCGTAACAGGCTCGGGAAGAAGAGCATCCTATGGCTACAAGCCACTCACAAAAACCCACTCCCAACAAAGACCACGGCCGGCGAAGAAAAAACCTAGAAGACACGAAGAGCGCCAGAAGAGGCCCCCCTGTCGGCGGGGATCAGCCAGGGCAGGAGGAGGTTCCTCGAGCCGCCAGCATCGGCCGCAACAGCGGTCGAGGCTGACCGGAGAAGGGAACCCACCTCTACGAGGCCGCCCAGGTCTACAGAGATGGTGAAGGATAAAGAGCGATAATACCGCTCGATCCTAATCCATACAAGGCCACCGTTCGCCAATAAAATAACGGCGGATAGGTGACTGAAAAATATATATTTTGTTCACTATTTGTCGTTATTTGTCGTCAGCTATAATTTTCCAAGTTTATGCGTACAGGTTAAAAATCACCGTGTATATATGGATCATGAATATTGTACACAATTTTATAACGACAAATTTTCCAACGTGTAGGTAGTTCTGACTAGATATAGCTAAGTCAACTGAACTGAGGATACTCCACAGGTGGATAAAGATCATGAACTTTGATATTATTGTTAGCCATAGTAGCAGTATTGTGGCTTGTACGTTTAGTTTTTCTGTTCCTAGTGCTTGCTTGATATTTGTGAGGATACATGAACAAAAATGAAACAATTTATGCTAACCATGACCAGCTGCATGACATGTTTTATTTATTTATAGCGGAACTGGTTAAAACTCCCTTGCTAAGAAACGTTTGTATGGTAAACGTTTTTCGCATGCAAAATAATTATTAATACTTAATACGTAATTATTTTAAATGTTATTCTTTCTTGTGAAAAGAGCTCTAAGAAAACTTTTCACGATAGATATGTTTAGATGTATTTGTAATTATTATGTACAAACACCTGCTGCGATATGTGTGGGATGTTGTCACATATTGAAGACCTGTTTGCTGTCATAATTCTGTTATCGTTGGTCTGAAGAAAAAATTATTAAATCAAATATGTTTTGTTGGATACAATTTATCACACAGCAAAGTAGAGGCACTCTTATTACGAACACCCTGTATAACTTAACGTAATTACGTTATGCTAAAATGAATAATATACTACCTATGCATTTCCCTGTTCCACAAACTAATTGTTTAGTTAAATTGTTCATTTTGGGTTTTAGGTCCAATTAAATAAAACTCATTTGTTTTAAATCCGACGTTTCGATATGTTATTGTATCATCTTCAGGGCACTACAAATTAGATACAATTTTTAATTTAACTTAACAGTCAACAATTCTCATACTATTTTATTGACAGCACTATAGAGAAATTGAAATACATAAATTATTACAGAAAGTCTACATTTCTGTAATATTTTTTTTCTCTATTTTTCTATAGTACCTATATTGTCAGTAAAATAGTATGAGAATTGTTGCGTATCTTAAGTAAGAGTTAAGCTACATCTAATTTGTAGTGCCCTGAGGATGGTATAATAAAATACCGACACGACGGCCTTTTTTATATTTTCTTTAAGTGGATCTATAACCCAAAAAGAATAATTTATCTATATTAATAACTGGTCTAAAATAATAATGCAATGTATTGTGTTTCACACACATACTCACTCAAAATGCCAGAAACAGTTGCGACTACGCTAGATAAGAAAGAGTCCGTTTACAATATTATATTCTTGTACAGTAGGTGCTGTAACTTTTCAAGCTACATGCAGCTCAGGAAGGCTAATTGACTTTTGCTACAAACTTTCCACATATTTTCTGTAATTCCCATGGGCCTTGCAGAAATGCAACGACAATTACTTTTCCAGACCAAGATAATTTTAAATTGTATCAAAAACTACCTATATACCAACGACCTACAGTTGTAATGTTGTGGAGTATATGTTCTGTTTTAACTTCAGTCAGCGCCGGTTAAAGGGTAACATTAACTTATATATTTGAAAATTATTAAATTAATGAATTACTTAATTAGTTATTAATTACTAAACCCGCACTTCGATGGCAAATTTTAGATCCGGACTAGGCGATGACCTTTATATTTACATATACTTTATTTATATTACAACAAATATAATCTTATTCATGGCAGATAATCGACAGAAACATTCCATTCATTTACCAGCAGCAGCCCGATTCTCGAATTTAGAGGAAAACATTCCCTCGGAAAATGACTCAAATTCACATGAAAAAATGCAAATCTGTATTCTTGACCATTTTAATTATAGCTATTTCCCATAAAAATTGGGGAATTACCTATTTCACATGGTTTTTGCTAAAGGAGTATATAAAGCTTCAAGAATTGTAAATATACACATAGATAATAATAATAATAGATAATATACTCAGAATTTTTTTAAGTGGAATGCATTCCCACTCGAATTTATTTCCCTGTATTCGGGAATCGAGACCTAGGAGGAGTGTTATTTTTATTTAGACATGTTTAGGTGACAAATAGTTGCAAGGGAACCGTACGTTGAGATACGTAATTAGAAGCAATGTCATATTACTACTTGTATTTTGAGAGCATAAAAGTATTTTGCAGCGACTATATTCAAGTCTTCTATTTTATATGCTCAACAGATATTTAACGATTCTAAAATTCGCGAAGATTTAGCATACATACATTTTGATTATTCACCGATATCTTTAGTTATTCGCTGTCTTGAAACTACTGTACAGCATCAGGATAATAAATAAATAACGCAGTAAATAATGTTTTTTATTTGTGGCAGTTTGTTTCCTAGTTATAAGGATCTATACCTTATTTTTAAACTAAGAGGAGTGATTTAAATTTCTCGCGCTTAAACAGTAGCTTGTCATTGGTTAATTTGTCGCCAAGTTTACACAGCTTCACATAAATTCATGTTTATTGTCAATGTCAATACTGTCAGCTAAAAACATTTAAAGTGTTGATTATTTTGTGTTTATTTTCCGTCCTAGTTAATCCTAAAGCAAATGATATAGTTCTGATCATAACTCAGCAACGGATTGTATTACTTTTTGCCTATTTCCTCTTTTTTTTCAAATTTACCGCCAAAATGATCTAGTCATATTTTGTAGTTACTTTTCCCTGTGTTATATGACTTCATCATTTACTCCTCTTAGTTTAAAAATAGAGTATAGTGATGAATGTGTGAAGAAATAAATTGATACAGTTTTGCAAAACATTCCGGGATTTCTAGATTTTATGCTGTATGGTAGATATTTTTGATGGAAAAAAAGTATATTTTTCTTAACCCACTCTAAATGTGCCATCCATGAAAAATTATATACAGGGTGTACGACATTAATGGGACACAGAACAATAGATTCCTTACATCAAAATAATTCGATTAAGCCACACTTACCTTGGTCCATTTGTGGCTAATAAAAAGTTACAAGGCGTTAAAGTTCAAATTTTGAATTTGAAATTATTAAATTTCTAAGAAAGTTTTCAAAGGATTCCTTTGGAAATTTGGATTAGGGGGTTTTCTGGGACGAGAATCCGTACTTAATTTTGCTGTAGACGCTTGTGGGCGGGTCTTGGTTTATAAAAACTGGTTATAACTTTTTTCATCAGTGTGTGTACGAAAGTTTTAATAGAGAAATATTGTTCTCGTATCTATTTTTCACAAATAAGGTATACTTGGTTTATGTCTATAGATTTAACCGTTTTCGATTTATTTCTTGTTTTTCTATTGGATGCAATAAAATAAAATAAAAGTTTGTAGTTACTAATATTCAATAGTGTTTCTTCATTTCTTAATAACTCCCTAGCATTTAAAATTGCTTGCCACAGCTCATCCCGTATCACTGTCACATTAATAGGGTCACTGTAAACTTTTGATTTCAAAATACCCCACATACTGAAATCCATGGGCTTTAAACCTGGGCTTCGTGCGGGCCATGAAAACGTGCTGCTGCGACCTATCCACCGTTGGGAAAAATGTGCGTTATGTTTCGCAGCTGTACAGGAAAATGAGCTGTGGCACCGTCTTGCATAAAAAACATATTATGTGTCACATTTAATGATAAATGATCAATAAGTTTCTCAAAATCATGTTCTAAGAAATGTAAGTAAATACGGCCATTCAGATTATATGGCAATTCAATAGAGCCCAACACATGATTTCCAACAATATCACACCAAATGTTTATCTTAAATTCATGTTGGAAATGACGTTCTATTAATATGTGCGGGTTTTATTATCCCAAACAAGTTTATTTTTGAAGATGAAAACGCCCAACGTGTAAATGTGGCTTCGTCTGTAAACATCACCTTGCTTAAAAAGTGTGGATGATCATTGTGCCGGTCTAAGAATCGAAGACAAAATTGTTCCCTATCTGGAAAATTCGCAGGTAGTAAATTCTGCACTGGACTAAAGTGATATGGGTACAGGTTTATTTATTATAAAATAATCCATGAATAGATGATTTAGGTACCACTATAGCAGCAGGCATTCGTAGTATACTTGTTTCAGGAGTTTCTGTTACACGAAGCAAAATATCTTCCTCTTGTTCTGAAGTAACAGTTGTTGGACGGCCAGCATCTTAACTTTTAGGACGAAACGATCCAGTATCTCCTAACCGGTCATAAAGATTAAAAACAAATGTGATTTGGTTGTAATCTATTTGGGTAACTTTATAAATACTTGCGACACGCACGACGGCCATTCAAATTTTCTTTTGCATAAGTACATGTCTCGCATTTCTTCTTTAGAAAATTCATTATGGCGAGGCATGTTTCACGCGATATTATTAATTGTAAACAAAAACTTAAAGGAATACACTATCTAACTTAAGTTACTTGTCAATCAGCTAATTGATAAACAAGTTATAACCAGTTTTTATCAAGCAAGAGTATGTTTTCTTTAGTTTTGTTAGGTTTTTGCCACACTTCTGAAAAAATAATAAAGATTAATTAAATACGCCCTTGCGCCAAACGGAACAGTCAAGGATTATTTTCGAAACTAAGTTTGCCTAACCAAAATATCTCACACTGAAAAAAGCAGAAAAACAAATTTTAAACTGTCAAACTTGACATACGTTTAAAAATTTTACTACGATTTTGAGAACGAAAACAGAGAGTTTTTCGAAACGTCAATAACACGGAAGTGCGCGATAGTGATGTGATTTTTGTTAATTTTACTTATCTGCTTTTTTCAGTGTGAGATTTTTTGGTTAGGCAAACTTAGTTTCGAAAATAACCCTTGACTGTTCCGTTTAGCGCAAGGGCTTATTTAATTAATCTTTATTATTTTTTCAGAAGTGTGGCAAAAACCCAACAAAACTAAAGAAAACTAGAATTATGCCACAAATAAATAGCTTCAGACAATAAGCAAGAGTATATTTCGTAGCGCCCTCTAACGTCTACAGCAAAATTAAGTACGGATTTGTTTTTCTCGTCCCAGAAAATCCCCTATTAACGCATTCAGTGCAATAATAACATTGAAATTAGTCTCAAATTAGACGTTTATTAAATAAACACAATATTTAATAATGTTCAATTTTATGTTTATATTCTTATAAATTAGGTACTCGTTATAATTTTTCCCAAAATATTTCAAATGATACATTAGAGAAAGCAAAATTTTATCTTAGACCAGGTCCAGTTGCAAAATATAATAATAATATTTGACAAAAACAAAATTCAGAATACAATACACTCGTACTCAGTGCATACATATTTATAATTCATATAGGTATACAATTTCAAATGCTAACCGTTACGAATTACAAAAATGTTCATTTCTATTATACACAATGTCCCAGTGGGCGAAAAGTTCATTTAAAGTCAGTTAAAAATAAAAATGGTTTTAATTTTCTCCACCCTGCTTGTCGAGTATGAAACAGTTGACCACACAGGGAAAAACTACTATCCAATTTCAGTTCTCTTACAGTTTTCATCTACATACTTGTTAATATTTATGAAACTTATCAACTCTACACAAACTCCACAACTTACATCAAAATTCTTATTTTAAATGAATATAAATATTTTATCTAAAACTATAACAATAACTATGATTTGATACTATTTTGAATGTCATATTGACTTACATTACCTCATGTGTTTTAAATTTATTAACGCATTCAGTGCGATAATGACATTGTAAATTAAATTAGTCTCAAATTAGAGATTTATTAAATAAACAAAATATGTAAAATCATAGAAAAACTCATTTATTAAATACATTGACAGTAAAATCTTTACAATTAGATAAATGAATACTAGATGCTGGTATGTCTAACGATTTATTTGAGCAGGTGGAGATATTTTGAGTGTGAACATAATTTTTAGATGTTGACGAAACAACTTTAGATGTTGAGGGTATATTTTCGGCTTCCAAGGAAATATTGTCGCTTTCGCCTAGAATTATCATAGCCATTCGTTTCTCGTTTCCAGCAGAAGTTTCGATGTAGCCTTCAGCGGCAGAATTAGACAGCCACCACATCTTTTTATATCTACTTAAAAGATCTGCCACACAAATGGCTAAACGAGAGACTGACGATTGCCGAAAACAGTCATTTCTACACAAACTTTTAATTTTAGCCTGGTCTGAGTTTGCAAAGCACTATGTATAATAACGGTATACGGTATATGTGATAAATGTAAAATGTTTAACCTATAGATTCAATAAAATAAATATTAAATAAAAATAAAGAGGTGCAACCAGCAAGAAATTTATTTCTAATAGTAATGATTATCTATTAAAATTGCATTTGCATATTGCATAACAGATGGACGTAGTAATCATGTGGTCGTATCTTGGACTATAACTGTTGATAGTAAAAGTAAATAGAAAAGGACTTGTGTATGCACCATTCCCCAATTCAGAAAAAAGGTATAAAGTCTACTGCTTGATACACAATTTCAAGTACCCTGTTGACGACAGTTGAAGAAACGGTAAAAATATACCTACGTTTAACTTGTGACAATCTAATAATAAATATATTAAGGCTTACGGTGAGCGCTCTATCAAACGATATATAACATCTGTTCCAACAACCGTCGAGAACTGTTCAGTACCGTGAGAAATGTTTGACCAACACCGTTTTACGTCGCATTCGCCGAGAGTACATTAACAACTAAACTGACTGACTAATTCTGGACGGTTCGGAATCGATTCTTGCTGTGTTGGAACAAACCCATAGTTTTCGCTCAGTAACTCCTCAACGAAAAATGATAAAAATATGCGGTTTTTTAATAGACTACAAATACTATTTTACGTCGGCGCTGTGTTTTGAAATTTTGAAAAAGTGTAAAATAAATTTTTTTAAAATGAATTTTGCATATTTTCAAAATTTCAAAACACAACGCCGACGTAAAATAGTATTTGTAGTCTATCGAAAAAACCGCATATTTTTATCAGTTTTCGTTGAGGAGTTACTGAGCGAAAACTATATCCCTTTGGATCGAGCGCTCACCGTAAGCCTTAATGTGTTGACTTAATTATTCCTAACATGAGATCTATATCTAAACATGAAAATTGCAGTCTATTATGAAGAAATTGCAATATATTTTTATAATTTATAATTTAATTCCTATTTTAATTCAAGAATAAGAGGATAAAATAGCTATTTATTTTGTAGCATATGAGATGAAGACATTTAGATATGTACTTATTTTACTTCACAAAAAAAGCATTTGTAAAAGCCTCAACCTGGTACAGGAGTATAGATCAAACGAAAAGCGATATAGAGATGATGCGGAGATTAGGATATCACATCTTGGTAAACAATCTCAGTTAATTAGATAAAAAACATAAAAAATAATGAAGGAGAACATAAGGCATTAGAAAAAAACGGATTATTTAATTTAGTGTCATTGTAATAGTCAAAGCTCTATACCATTCAACACTCAGAAACGATTCCAGATACTGGCAAAAAAAAACAGAATATTCAACAATTTTTTTAAATCCATAATATTTCGTACAATGAGTTGCTGAAAAGCAATAATTTTGCAACGAAACACGTTATTGATGGGAAGGTTTCGGCTGAAGGACATACCATTCTACATTTGCCTCCATACTACTGTGGGTACTGTGTTTTTAATCTCATTGAATTGATATGGAGCCAACTAAAAAGAGGAATTTCTTTCCAAAATTTGACACAACTGTGGCAGACGTTATAAGAAGAGAGGTGGATAAAATTACATCAAGTTGATTGGAAAAATACTATGTCATAAAATTTTAGGAAGACTTTAGGTATACAGCTGCACCAATTGACTTCAGATAAAAGTAGCTTCATCATAACTGTCGATGAAGAATTGGATAAAAGTGAAGTTAATAGTGACTCTGACGAAGGTTAGTGATAGTGTTTTTTTATAACAACGTATAAGCAACTTCTTTGCTATGGTTTTCATGAAGTTGTTGTTACGTATGTAAAATATGAGGGAAAATATATCATTTTTGTTATTTATTTATTATATCTACACAGAATGGTTCAGAACTTATCTAAAAAATTTAGTGTAGAGGGGAATCTTACAAATAAAATTTTGTAAAAAAAAATCAAAAAGACGTAAATGACGTAAAATACACTTCTGCACGGCACTGGAAACTGGTCCACTGTAAATACTGATAAAGCAGTAAAGCATATTACCCGCAACAGGACAAAAAATGGAAAGAGATTCTCAAGAAGGAAATAAATAACATTTTATAACGTTGATTTTATACAGCAAATTCAACTGCTTTTACCGCTATAGTTATTAATTATTAATATATTTAATTTGTGGTTTTAATTAATAAAATAGTTTGACATACTTATCTGATGTTACAATATTTTGGGCCCGTCTTACCTAGTTTCTACAAACTAACATAAATGTTTCTGCTTCTTGTCCGTTTTGAACTCATAAGTTATTGGCAACATCTATGCTACGTTTGAGTAAATCATCAATAGTATGTATCCACTCCGGTGCGATTCATTAAATTTTTAAAATCTCCACAAAAGGAAGTCCAAATGATTTAAAATCAGAAAATCGTGGCAGCCATGGTACCGGTCCTCCTCGTCCAATCCCTGGGTATTAATTCTTGGACACGCTGTACGTGGTGCGGATATAATTGAGCCTCGTGTATGACACGCCACATTGCTGCATACGCCGTGGACGTCCTGAACCTCTTCCATGATTTCAAATTTCCCTCGCATTGCACTATACTTGCAGTTACTGCGCACTGCGGTAAAAGTAGCTGCATTTGGCACATGTTTGTCGGAAAATCGTTCTGCTAAGGCATTTTCACGTCGCCATAAATTAAAACGACATCTATCAACTCCGAGCTATACCTACATGTAAGCCATTTTTGACACTTGAAAAACTAATGTAAAGTATGACAAAAACGTTTAATACATAAAAAACGTAATCGGATTTCAATATTCGGAATCGCCTGGCTAGAGACTACAGTAGCCCAGCGATGTAAAGGTTGAAAATACTACAACTTCAATAATTTTTTACTCGGAAACTATAAGGATTTTACAAAAAAATGTTTTACGATATTGCCTTTATTTTTCAATACTATTCCCAAGTTCTTTGAGATGAGTTCTGAATCATCCTGTATATAGCTAGAATATAAATACATTCAAAAAATATTGTTGTATAATTATTTTCTATTATTATTTTTTAAATACGTTTTCGTACTATATTAGGTATTTTCTTTTGTTTTTTTTGTGTCCCTTATGATTCTTACTCTACCCAATCCTAATCCCACTTTCCTGACAGATAACACTCGTACTTCCTCGTGGTCTTTGCTGGGCAACAATAATTTAAAATCGCATAGCAATCTAACATTCAATCAAAATATGTATTTAGCATTTGTTTTTATTTTTTGAAAAACAATTACATTCACTATTATCTGCTTAATTTTATTTTAAATTGTTATTTGCAAAGTTGAGCGACTACTGGTATCTGACGTAAATACGGTCCTGTCTACGGCTGACAAGTTAGTGGGGTGTTAAAAAAAGAGTGTAAAATATTTAAGGAGGTAATAGTATGAACCAAAATAAGCAGAAAAGTCTCAATAAACATGGGTCCGCAAAGTAACGGTTGCGGATATATGGAATGTTTTATGTTTTTTAGCCCCTTTTTTATTTTGCAAAAACGTTGTGTATTTTCTTATAATAGTTGGTTGATGTTTAGTGAAATAAACAGTACGTATTTGACAGTTGTTCTCAGTGCACAAGTTTTCTTTCGCTATGACTGGTTACTCTAACGCAGAATTAACAGACATGCATTTATGTTGACGCTTATCCAAATCGCCAGATTCCTTCACAACGCATGTTTGGAAGAATTCATCAAAGATTGTGTGATACCGGTTCCTTGAGCAAACAGTGCCATTTATCCAACCAGTACAGGCCTTAAATCCAATAAATGATCGTCAAACACGTTTGGTTTTTTTCCGCTGGTTTCTACGTCATGTTGCTGAAGACCCTCGTTTTCTTACAAACATTCTTTTTACTGATGAGGCCGGGTTCACAAGAAATGGAGTGTTTAATTTTCACTATACGCCTAATTGGGGCCGACGAAAATACTCATGCTCTAATAGAATCTGGAGATCAGGCACGTTCTTCATTAAACATTTGGATGGGTATTGTAGGTGACAGGTTTCTAGGTCCTGTTGTTTTACCAAACCGATTAACAGGCGCTGCTTACCTCAACTTTCTGCAGAACACACTGTATGAGTTTTTGGAAAACATTCCTTTGAATCAGAGGCAACAAATGTGGTTCCAGCATGATGGTGCTCCAGCTCATTTTTCCATGGCCATTAGAGAGCATTTACACCAAACTTTTCCACATAGATGGGTAGGAAGGGCCGGACCTGTTTTATGGCCTCCAAGATCGCCTGCTCTGAACTCTCTAGATTTCTTTGTTTGGGGATATTTGAAGACATTAGTGTATGGTACTCCTGTAAATAGCCTAGAATAGCTACAGCTACGGATTAATAAAAAGTGTCAAGAAATCCAAACCATGGTGTTTTCGAAAGAGTTCGAATATCGTTGAGACGAAGATGTCGCGCCTGCTTAGAAATGGGCGGAGGGCACTTTGAACATCTTCTGTAACTTTGTTTTTTGTTTGTTAGAAGCTTCCTTTGTCGGTTTATTTCTAATAAAATAAAATATTTGAAAAACGAATAGAGGTCCATATCTCCGCAACCGTTACTTTGCGGACCCATGTTTATTAAGACTTTTCTGCTTACTTTGGTTCATACTATTACCCCCTGAAATATTTTACACCATTTTGTTAACACCTTGTATATGGTAACTATCAAAGCATATAAGGCGTGCGGGTGCGGGGTACCAGTACACAAGAAACCTGCTTCTACTCTCTTCCTACTCTCAGAGGGAACACCTGTACTTTACTGTACAAACTGTGTACTGTGGTAATGCACTTTGTGGTTGTTCATAAATGCCACTGAATTGGCAGGTCTAGTTAACTAATCTTTTAAAACTTTTCTGCTACCACTGCGTGTTTATTTGTAACAGAAACCTCTGACTGCTTCTCTACTGTCCATTTATTATCATTTTCGGCACACGTGTTGTAGTCATTAATGAGGATTACTGTATTGGTATTGCCGTTATCTCACTTGTTGATACGTTATGGTAAATCGTGAATAAACGGTAGTGAATAGAATTTATTGACGTTGAGTTATTTCCTCTTTTTTTGTCTAGCACGCAGTGATAAAGGCAATGAATAAATCAGGGCGTGATGGTGTAAATGGTGGCAAAATATTTATGTGTCACCGTCGGTCATTATTTGAAATGAAACATTTTTCATAGCGGCAATTCGATGGTTGCATCGATACATCTAAAATTAACTGTATTCCGTAATTTAGTAAAATTAAGCTCAATAGCTCGGTTTCATTGATTTTAAAATAAAAAAGTATCTATGGAGATTCTCATCTTAGATACAATGATGAACTTGTGGAATGCTTTGCTTCTCCTAAAATAAATCCTGTATGTCAAACGAAACTTCATCACAGTAGGTTTTGATTAAATCTAAACAAACATTTTGTTAAATGTCGCTTAGAATTACAGGTTGTCAATACAGCTAAATCTATGTCATAAGGGAGTATATAAGTTTTGTTGTTTCAAGTAAAAATATGATTCAATGCACTAATGAAGAAAAATATGCCACGTCTGTCATTTTTGGAAAATGCAAATACAACTAATTGTTGAAATTTCATTAAAAAAAATTGATAAATTCTATGAATTTAGTGAATGTTCAGAGATTGGTTTGCGTTTTAAACGCCATGTATTCTTTTTGTTATTAGTATCAACAATTATTTTAGGTCCCTTAATTTCGAGGTTTTTTAAAGGTAAAAAATGTCAACACTCTGTATACGCAAGGGTCTTTCGCACGTTCGATAACATACAAAAATATCCCCGAATTTGTCATTTTTATTTCTTTCATGTCAATTATTACTGTAACATCCGGTTTATCACGCTTTTTTAATGACCCTACAAATTTGAAGCGACACGGCAGTGATTCCGGAAATAGTTGACAATCGCCGTTGAATAGTATATATATGAAGTCCCAAAAAAAAAGAGATATGCTTTGTTACTATAAAATTATGATTCATAAAAGGTCTTCAATAAGAAACAAAAGAAATTAAAGTAAAGTTCAATCATGTACCAATTGTATATGGTATAATTTTGTTAATCACTATGCATTGAGGTATCAAAACAATGGCACATATGTTTATTAAGCAAACCGCACTTATTTTGCATGTTCTATCAGCCCTACAACGTAAAAAATTTTGAGTAAAGTTTCACACACCCGATTGTGTTGACATAATAACACAATTCATTGATTAATGTTCACTCAGTTATTTGTTAGCTATAAACCTTTTAAAGGTGAATAATTTTTGAGTTGGCCTTTCTAAACTATGTGTTATTCCAAACACAAAATTGAGTTATATTATCAATCTATTTCGTTATTTTTTTCACAATATGTATACAATTTAAATCATAAGCGAGTTGCTTTATATAATTTTAGTGTTATAACAAACTCAAAATAGTGATGATTTTTCATATACTATGCTGGTTCTTACACAGTTTTTATTAACATTACAATGTTATTATTATATTATAATATTTAATATTACTACACACTAACAAAAGTTTGCTATAACAAGTTAAATAAGATAAGGGTTGAGATTATATTTGTAGATACTAAAAGAAGACGCAGTATGTCAAAATATTTTATTATACTTATTATTAAACAATACATTATTTCTAAATTTTACAAAATATGTACTTTGGTCTCACAAAATACTCAGAGGTGGTGCATGACAAAGTTCAAATGGCTCTTTATTAAATAAACCGTTTAAATCAAGAATTTCCAGGTTTGATCTATTTTTAAAAATTTTATAGCTGAGGATTCACTGAAATGGTAATCATGGAATGACACATCCAATACAGGTTTTCTGAAATAAGAAGCAAATCAACATTTTTTTGGATCGGATGAAGATGGTCATTGTTACTTACCTAGTTCTACCACATCTTCATGACACAAATTCTCATTTTCCAGTTTGCGCCATACATTTTTTTATGCAAATTGCAATTTGAAAATGTATTTACAATTGTGGTCCATGATCAATGATCCGGTTAGAACAATACACATAGCAAAACTACAACTGCGCTCGTACTCAACCTTGTTTTCCTCCTTCCACTTACTAAACAAAGTGTAATATCTACAACGGTTGGTGTTATTTTTATACAACATGTTCTCAGTCACATATATTTTGATTTCTCTAACCAAATATTGTGTAGATAAGTTCATTTCTTTGTTAAAATATTAAATTTACTCAAAATTCAATACCAAGTTAATTTACTCGCAAATGAGTGAACTTACTCAATGTTATTTTTTACTGTGTAGTAATATTGTTATGTCCTTTTGAAACACCCTGTAGAATCAGATAATCTCTTTTTGTTTCCAAAATACGAGGTTCAGAAATTACACACACCCTGTATGTCCTATCGCTATGAACAATTTCAATAAACGACAGAAATATCTGAGTACCACATTTAAATAATGTTTTACTCTTTTGAAAGTTTTAATTCATTTAAGATTCGCCACTTTTCTAAATTTGACATATTTTCTATTACTGATAGATAAAATATTTTACACACTGTACCTCATAGGCATAGTTGAATATATCTCATTATTTATACCATTTGGTTGCATGATTTTTCAGATATTTAGCTGTTTTATGGAGAATACAAGATTAAAACTGCCCTCTCCTATGTGCTAAATATCCTTCTTCTATAAAGGTCTCAATATATGGGCATAATTGAGTTTAAGTTATGGATTACAGCATTAATAAAGTGTTTATTACCAAAATGCTATTATTACAAAATTTACTTTGTTACAGCAATTATGAGGCTCCCGGCATTATTAGGGTTGACTATGTTCTAATTAGTAAAGTTTTATATTGTTCGCTATGGCGTAAGTACACTAAATGGAATTTAGTTACAATCGATAGGAAACAATAGCCGATGATCCCCTAATTGAATAAAGCCGGTCTTTTTTCCACCCCTTTCATATAAGTTACTTCTGCCTTTCTTTTAATTGTGTAAAATTCCATCGTTAAAAGGACAGTAAATGTGTTTGTCTTTTTTCTGGCTATGAATGTCTAACTGAAGTAATGATTTATCAAATATTTAGCAACTCAAGAACCTAATAACAATTTGATTACCTATTATGTCAAGGGCGGAAATACAATTTAATATATACTTAATGTAAACGATGTAAAAAAAATATTGAACCTTTAATATTATAATAATAATAATATAATAATATCTCTACCCCTCATTCTAATCACAGGGATTAGCCCAGAAGTCGGAGACTTGTGCGGGAGAGGGGGCGGCATATTATTACTAAACAGGCCGCATTTGCGCCCAGGAACGACTTACGTTGGTAGGCCCTAACCACTATTCAGTGCAGGAATGAGGAAAACCTGGAAATTAGGGGGGTAGTCAATTATCAACCAGCATCAATCTCTCACATTGACCCAAGCTAACATTATTCCACCCTACCATATCCGCAGAGAGGGTGCCAATCCTCCCCACGAATATAGCTTATATACGGTCTACCGGCAGCTGGGCTCGAACCAACTCCGTCTAATCACCTCGATTCAAGTACTAACGCCTTAAACCGCGCGACCACTGACCGATCCAAGAATAACATCCCTCTGTATGTATGATAAGTAAAATATTTATGAGCTTCTAGTATAGTTCATAATTTTCACAAAAAAAATCACTCGTCAGCAGAGCTTATTAGCTATTACTAAACCATAGGTGAGGTATCTGGCACATGTCTATATCTAGTCTCAATGTTGAGTAACTATATCTCTTTAAATTCAGGACTAAAAAATGGATATTTGAAATGCCCTGGGAAATCTTGTAGATATAATTTAATAATAGTATCTATATTATTCAACGAGCATATAATGATGGCTGCAATTCAGGAGGGTGAATATTGTAAATCACCCGAGTGAATTACAACTATCGCCTATATGCAAGTAGAATACTACACTATGTCCACGACCATTAGTAATATTTTAATAATCATTTAACTGAAAAAAATGTACCTACAATATTTTGACATTCATAATAAACATGACATTAACTAACATACAATTTAAAACTGTCAAAGCACCTTACTTTCAGGTTTGACATTCGTCGCTCACTTGATAAATCAAATAAAACTTTAGTAAACTTGTACCATAACACTGTGACATTGAAGAATTTAAATTTGTTGACAAAAGTGTAGATAATTATTAATCACAAGCGAATAATGAATATACACTGACATAGTGCATATGTACATCATATAAAGTCGTGGGCTATATTTATTGTTATTTATATTTTTAATACATTTTATATCAACTATGTGATTTTTTTAAATGTATACAAGTTCTCCTATTTATATTCTGTTTAGTTCTACGTGTACAAGATGTGAGATATCAGGGTGTTTGGGGGGAGCCCCCAATATTCAAAAGGGTGTTTATGGGGTGAAAATGACTAAAAAAAACCTAATAAATATATGGTCGAATATCAACGGTTACTGAGATAGCCATAAAAATATTATTATTGCTATTTTATTTTGAGTAGGTCATGCATTCTAAAACAAACTCACATTAGAGATGACTAATTGTCACATTTATTTTGACACACAAAATTTCGTAATTCCGCGTCATCGAGAATATGCTGATATTATTTTTATTTATGGGTATTGCAACGGTAGCGCTAATCGTGTAATTGCTGAATATCGACGTCGCTGAGTGCCATATAGAAATGTATTCCAGGCAGTCTTCAACAATGCATGTGAAACGGGAATGTTTTCCAGTGTGAGAATTACATTGGAGAGATAAGCTGGCCCTGGTCTTGCAGTGGAAGGAGAAATTCTAAATATGGTAGATCGTATATAGATAGGGTGTTAGTACAAGACACATTGCAACCCGTTTCGAAATTAATCAAACTACGACATGAGAAGTCATTCGGAAAATTGGTTTCCATATTCAGCGAGTACAGAATCTTCGGTGATAATGATTTGCGGTAGCATTTTTGGAATTAGATAAACGCAAACCATACACTTTACAAATACATTTTGTTCCCTGATAAGGCTCAATTCACTCGTGATGGAGTAATAACTGTCACAAGGAACATCGCTGGTCAGATGAAAATTCGCACGCTACGGTGGAAAGTAGCATTCAGCATCGGTTCAGCATTAACGTGTGGTGTGGTACGATTAATAACACAGGTCCACAAAAAAAAGTGGTGTGAGCTGAAGGTCCCATTATATTTTTTCCATGTATTTTTTCCCGCTGAACACAAATCTGAAGTCAAAATAGGGGGTTGCAGAGCAAATTTTAGAGAAAACCCATAAAAACAATAAAAATTACACAAAAGTTTACACAGGTCCACAAAAAGAAAGTCTGTGTGCTGAGAGTTAGACTATATTATTCTTTTGCATTTACTATTTTACAGCTGTAAGTATACGAAGGCTATAAAATATATCACATATTTGAAAATTAAATTCATTAATTTTGGTTTATTAGATCTTTAATTAATGTTATAATTTATAATACCTACAGTATAAACACTTTTTTCTACTGATCCATTATAATAATTTACTCGGGTAAAAATATTGTTATTGCTATCTCAGTAACTGTTCATATCGGACCATATGTTAATTAGGCTTTTTTCACTTTTTACTCTAACCCTCATTCTAATCACGAGAATTAGCCCAGAAGTCAAAGACCTGTGCGGGAGAGGGGGCGGCATATTATTATTAAGCAGACCGCATTTGCACCCTGGACGACTTACGTTGGTAGGCACTAACCACCATTCAGTGCAGGAATGAGGGAAACCTGGAAAACCTCATTAATTAGGGGGGTAGTCAAATGTAAACCGGTATCAATCTATCACATTGACCCAAGCCAACATTCTTCCACCCTACCATATCCGTAGAGAGGGTGACAATCTCTCCACGAATATAGCTTATATACGGTCTACCGGCTGCGGAGGTCGAACCCACAGCGATCTAGTCACCTCGATTCAAGTGGTGACGCCTTAAACCGCGCGACCACTGACCGTATTTAGGATTGTTATTCTGGCGTGAAAGTTAGCGTACGTGCACGTTTTTGTTTGTATCTTTTTTGTAATTACTTATTATGGTAGATAAACATTATTATATTATTATAGGAGCTTTTCCTTAATCCTATTTAAGGACTTCAAAATTTATAATTGTCAAAAATACGAAAATATAGAAATTCCTAGGGTTTTAAATATTTTTATTTTTTTCCTTAAATTGTGTCATCATAATATATTCTCAACTTCGATTCATACTTTCTTTAATCCTGCGCTTTTATACGAAAATATAGTGGATTCTGTTTGTAAAGAGCTTTTAATTTTTCTATAAGTGGAAATATCCCCAGTATGACAAATGCATTATTAATCGTAAACACACTATGGATTTAGGAAATACGTATGTCCGGCGCAACAATAATGCTCGGACTTGGGTCCTATCTCAGCTATTTCAGGCCCTTTGACACAATAAACGCTGGTAATCGCTTAATGGTACGCTGAATTACCTATGCAAACAAATTTATATGCAAGATATATTTCATTTTACTTTGATGTAGTTAATGAACATAAAGCGATATTTGTAGGTGCACTCGACGTAGTTGAGGTCTCTCCAGTGCACTACGTCTTGTTCACAAACTAGCTTTGATAATGAATTGCATCGTATGACTGCAATTTGTGCTTTGTTTTTCAGCCACTCAAGTTTTTCTCGATTTGATGCAAACATTAAATAAACGCCCATTTCTAATCCCCTTCGCCTTTAGAATATTAAATGGAAAGTGGTGTTGTGTGATACATCATTTTAAAGGGCAGTCATTATACTGTAACCTCTACTTTCACGTGAAATACTTCATGAAGCAAACCTTTATTGTCACTACTTGATTACTCAACAATTCGCACTTGTCAAATCTTTACTTTGACGTATCTGACATTCGCGTTGACTTCTCAACATAAACTGAAACTGTGGAGGCGAAACTAATCCGCGTTTCCTAGTTTCCTAGGCCGTCGAGAACGCATCTAGAAGCAAATCAAATATAGCCTGGACTGCTGATAACGTCAAAATGAAGGTATTATATTAATTATAAATTCGAAAGCGAACAGGAACATAATTAATAAACTAAAAGATAGGTGAATTTCTGTAACATTGCCCCATTCATAGAGCTGATCGTCCCAAGTTACTCCACTGCATAACCTTCTTTATTTAAAATACACATACTATAGTGTAGAGACCATTCTTCAACATCGGGAAAATACCTATACCACTATGAAGCTTACAGAACATCTGACACTGTTTTTCGGGCTAATACGTAGATCTGGTATTCATTTTTTGATATTAGGTATCTCCAATACTTTTTTCAATATGCTGTCCTGTATTAGTAAAGAATCTCATAGCGTCCAGTAACTTTTCAAAGACGAATATTTGTTAGAAATTTCTGTCCAATAGGTCTACCTATCAAAATTTTTAATCTTCCACGGGAATATAGCACCGAAGTCTGAATCTGTACTCTGTTCTTTAACAAAAATTCTATTATCCCGTTCATTCGGGCTCTACAATTTAGTCCTTTGGCACAAAAACTTGTCTTTTTATCATGCATTTAGTTTAGTTGTTAAAGGTATTATGTTGCTTTGTAATTTTTCTTTCACGGGTTTCCAACTTGCTTTTTCTTGGTATGTAACTTCTGCAGCAATTGATTTTTATGATCCAAGTTTTTCAACAGTTCCTCTTTTTCTTTAATCCACTGAGCTTCTTTTTGTTTTATTTGATACTAAATTCATTTTATTTGGTTGAACAGTTCGGCATTTGTAACTTTACTCTCCAATTGTCAGGCTGTTTGTGATCTTGATTGAATATATTCCTAGGATATTGATTCCTGAGACATCCCTTGGCTCAACATTTTCAACAATAGATGTCTCTTCGGCTTCTTTAGGTGGTAAAATCAGCGTGGTCCGGTCTTTTATAAAAGTTACCCAATAAATCTTGTAGATTCGTCAGATGCCTCACTTATGGCATACTGATGAGAGCTAATAAGCTCGAAACCGGTATAAGTCTGGTGGACTGCTGACGAATGACTTAGTCTATCGCTATATGTAGCTTGTCTATACCGCTTTCTTCTTGTATATTGTTTTTTTCCATTATAAATTAAAAAGTGATGGAACATATTAACAATGTCATATAAATATTTTGAATGCCATTATTAATGAAATGAGAAAGAACCCTGTTTGTAAAAGGAATATTAACACCAGTCAAAAATATTGCGTATACATACAAAATACACGCAGACATTTCGTTTTCTAGTGTGAATGCAGTAAATACCAAAGTTGTCATAGGTTGGATAAACATTGTTTAAAAGAACAATTAGTTTACCTTCATCCCGAAAAATAATTTGGTAACTTTACTCTTTTCTTTGGTCGTTTATACCGTAATTTATTAAATGATAACTGTATATTTTGTTGTCTTATACCTCGTTTGTTCTTTCGTTCTGCGAATAAAAATATGTTTCCCATGAAAGGCATTATTCATGCTGGAACATGACTTGGCCGCATGTTTTTTAGGAGAACCGGGACCGGTGGCGTGCTTGAGACCTTTATTGGTAAGATAATATCTAGAAAGCCGCTACGATAACATGCAATAATATCTTAAAAGCCGCCGTTCAACTAAAAAATAATAAGCTTAACAGCATGTTTGCTATACTCCCTATTTAAGTCTGGAGATAAGGGGAAAAGCATTTTATGACATTTTTTGAGGCACTATATAAGTTCCATTCCGCGTAAACAAAGAATTGTACTTACATTCAGAATACGGACGTGAAAATGGTAATGCAGATCTCAACTCAACAAGTAGTTCTCAATGTGTCTCAGTACATAGAAAATAAAGGAAAGGTGGCAGTAAAAATACTATCATTTTATTTATTGTACCTTTATGTAAGAAAAATGCAAGACAAGTAAGAACAATACAAAATTTTCCTATGCGTGTGCGTATTGCAGATCGTGGTGAAATCCATTTCGAAAAATATACAATGAAGTAATAATTAATAAAAATCAGAATTACAGAAATAAGCTAAATATAAAAAGTAAAATTAATATATAAGGGTAATGGTAATGGTAATCGTAATCGTAATAGTAATAGTAATAGTAATAGTAATAGTAATAGTAATAGTAATAGTAATAGTAATAGTAATAGTAATAGTAATAGTAATAGTAATAGTAATAGTAATAGTAATAGTAATAGTAATAGTAATAGTAATAGTAATAGTAATAGTAATAGTAATAGTAATAGTAATAGTAATAGTAATAGTAATAGTAATAGTAATAGTAATAGTAATGGTAATAGTAATTTATTATTCCAACAGGAAATAAACGAATTACTGGAATAAACTGATACAAAATTTTAAATAATACCTCAGTAAGAAAGAACATTATACATAATACAAAAACAAAAGCAGAAGAAATCCTAGAAGAAACATACAACTTTGAACTAGTTGCTAGGCACATGGCTACAATTTACACTTATATCATTAAGGATATCACAATCCGATGCGAGTCTGTTATAAATACTACACATTAGAAATATCGGAGATTTGGCTAGGACATTGGTTCGAGGTGCACTGCAATAAAACAGTGTCTGATGTCTCAAGTTTCCAGGTGATACCCGAAAGTATATTTGACTTAAAATATCCAAACAGTCAATCCTATGATTCAGGATATTAAAAATATATCGAATCAAGGCAATATTGCGTCGTACTTCAAGAGATTGGATTCCAAAGCGATTTAAGAGATCAGCATGATCCATAAAGTTTGTATATCCTTCAAGTCCCTACAATTACGATAAATAAAACCATAAGTCCGGACAGCACTCGATATTACGTTATTGATATGCGGAACAAAAGTAAGCCTCCTGCCACAGATAATTCCTAAATCTTTCAGTGATTCAACACGGCTAATGATTTACTCATTAATGGAATAATCATAAGTTATAAAATTAGTCGTACGGGAGAAAACATAGCCTTGCATTTAGATGAGTTAAAGGATAGCTGGTTGCGTTTACACCATTTGATATTGACGGAGATTTGATCAATATTAAGTTGAAGCAGGTAACAATCTGACAAAGAATTAATTACTGTATACAGCTTAAAGTCATCAGCAAATACCAATTTTTCACAAGATACCATATCAAGAAGATCGTTAATAAAGAAAAGAAACAGCAGAGATCCCAAATTCGAACCTTGGGGAACCCCTGACAAGGGATAAAATGAACAAGATGTAAAGTTTGAGGATCTGACTTGAAACTGTCTGTTCGTTAGATATGATTCAAAAAGTGTAGTTAATGAATGAGAAAATGCAAAATGATGTAACTTTTCCAGTAATATGTAGTGATTCATTCACCATGCCATAAATGTCAGAATTTGATATTAACACTATAATAGTTTATCTTTTAATATGCAAAGGAACAGACTATAAAAAATAGCCCAGCTGCTGAGATTTAGCCAACGATAATTAAACACTTGACACGCGGTTGCCATGTCGCGCCCTTGCCGCCTTGGTGTCAATAGATCCCTGCCGTGCAGTTGATGCATTGTTACCGCTGTCGTTGACGCTCCGCTACCGCAATCCTTGCCGCGTTGATCTGACGGATCCTTTAGTCAGTTATTTTACATTGTGCCTCAAGAATTTCTCCTCCCTACCAGCAAACAAGAACGACTTATGACGAGTAAATTAAAAATTTAATTTTAACGCATAATTACAACCTTTATATTTATCCTTCCATTAGGCGCTGATACAGCAACATAAAAAGAACTTTTATCACTGAATTACGCGTTATATTCATTAGATTTATCTTCCTGGGATCTCGCTGCGGCATCGTGCGACAAAAACTTGGCAAAAAAGTATCTACACTTACAGGCCAAGATAAAACTCGGGTAATTACGCGACCAATTAGCGTAATTATATAAAATATATCAAAGTCGTTTATCTAGGTATAAATCATGCCAACACCTGGCTTAACGAAATTACAGAGAAACTCAATATCTAATCTGAATAAGTAATTGTAGAGTGTACGGGAAAACGCAAAGGGTCAAGTAATATGAATTATTACTATAATTTCAGAACCAATCGATAATAAAAATGTACATAAACGTGCTTGCTGCGTTACGTAAAAACACTACTCAGCCATTAATTATACGGCGGGATATTTCCTTCCATTTATACACTTTTCCAGAAATTTGCCATTCTTATACTCAAGCCTATACCGCAAAACATTAAAATTGATTAACTTTTCAATACCAAGAACACTTAATTGTAATAGGTAGGTACATTGAAATTAAAACTGATTGAAATTTATTGGGTTGATATGTTCGCTGCATTTTTATTGAATTCAAAATTGATTTATTTTTAATAAACAAAATGCATGAACTAATTAAACAGATGATGCTTAAGGATATATTCGAGACCAACCTGTATGGTACTCATGCGTTTTTTGTTTATATGTTCAAGTGTATCGACAGTAAAAATATAAGACAGGGCAAGTATACGATAGTGTCATCAAAACTAGGGTAACCTAAATATGCAAAGTGCATATTTTGCATATTACGCATGTTCTATGCATTTTTTAAAAAATATTTGCATATATTCTTAAAAAAATAGTATATTTTGCATAAAATACATCGAATTGAATGAATTTAGAATTACGTACATGTTTGGGAGGCATTTTAATTCTCTTAATTTTGAATTAGATCGGTCTACCTAGAATTTTGTTACAGAAGCTCATTTACATGTATTGTTTGTTAATTATGTTCCTGTTTGTTTACCTTTATTTTGACGTTTTCTAGAACATTCCAGGTTATACTCGATTTTGTTCTAGACGCGTTCTCGAGGTCCTAGGAAACTTCAAGACCCGTAAAAACATATACAGAGAGTCCCATAATTATTGCGACAAATTGATAGTGATCGTAGAGGGCATGAAAATAAGTAATTTTATCTTATAAACTCCTGTCCGGAAATATGTCATTTAGCCACTACAGCGCAGGTGCCCTGACTTATTAGCTTGCTGTGTTTACTTTTTTGTTGGCCTAGAGTCGCCACACCGATTCAGTTCAATGGCTGGCTATCGTAACAAAAAAAAAAAAAACAAACAACAAAAACAAAAAATAACACACACACATTTAGTTAGTTTCAGTGACTGCTGTGCAAAACGTAAATAGCATTAATTTGGTGGTAGAATGGAGCATTATTCGTATGCGGAACTTGCTGATATGCATATGATTTACGGAGAAGCTGGTGGTAATGGGAGAAGGGTGGCCCTTCGCCATGCGGACAGTAGAGTTTGAGGAAGAGGTTTTGCACTATGTAGAGGCCAATCCGTCCTCAAGCATTCGTGCCATTGCACATGATATGGGAGCGGCACGAAGTCCCGTTTGGCGGGTTCTCCGAGTTACAAGTCCAAGCCATTTGTCTAGAGGACCATCTGCCGCGTCGCCGTTTTTGTCGTTGGTGGTTGCAGCAGGAGTTGAGACAACCACACTTTGGTCGCTCCGTTTTGTTTACTGACGAGTCCTGTTTTACACGGGATGGTTACTTTAATAGCCTTAATAGTCACATTTGGAATGAAAATAACCTCCATGTCATAGCTCTCCGTAGAGACCATCATCACTATGTAATTAACATCTGGGCCGGCATTGTGGGCGAGCATATGATCGGTTCATATTTGCTCCCACCACATTTGAATGGACACGATTATGCTCAATTCCTGCAGCATATGCTTCCAGAACTATTAGAGAATGTTCCACTGGACTTAAGAGGTAACATGTGGTTCCAACACGATGGCGCCCCAGCCCACTTTGCTTTGCCGCTGCGGCACTATTTGAATGAAATATTTCCTAAAAGGTGGATAGGCCGAGGTGGCCCTGCCGGACCTGTTTTATGGCCTCCAAGATCGCCTGATCTGAACCCTTTAGATTTCATTGTTTGGGGATATTTGAGGACATTAGTGTATGGTATTCGTGCAAATAGCCTGGACGAGCTGCAGCTACGGATTAATCAAAAGTGTCAATAAATCCAAACCAAGGAGGGCGGTTTCGAAAGAGTTCGAATATCGTTGAGACGAAGATGTCGTGCCTGCTTGGAAATGGACGGAGGGCACTTTGAACATCTTCTGTAACTTTGTTTTTTGTTTGTTAAAAGTTTCCTTTGTCGGTTTATTCCTAATAAAATAAAATGTTTGAAAAACGAATAGTGGTCCATATCTCCGCAACCGTTACTTTGCGGACCCATCTTTATTAAGACTTTTCTGCTTAATTTGGTTCATACTATTACCTCCTGTAATATTTTACACTCTTTTTTTAACATATATATATATATATATATATTTACATCTTAAAACATTAAGGCGTCTTACCATTTCGCAACCTTCTGGCATCTCATAGAAGGAAACGTACTAGATCTTGTTTTGCACGTGTATATTCATTGCAATGGAATGCTTATTGCCCTCTAGCGATTAGAAGACCGTAATATGAAAAATTGATATACAGTTTTCTTACCATTTACAAAACATCGAGACCTCCCTAACAAAGTGCTAATTTTATGGCGCCAGTTGTATATATTTTAACCGAAATACAAATATTCCGGACTCAAATATATTAATATACGGTACATTACAACCTCATGCATTGTTGCCAAATGGTGTACATCCATCATTGGTCGCTGGAGGCTGTATACCCCTTCCCGCTTAAAACCTAATATCTAAAATTTAGCTGTTCTGTGCTTCCCGCAGTAATGCAAATAATGTATTATCATCCACTAATAAAAAAAAACTATTAAAACTATTACTTTATTGTGTTAATTATTTTTCATTATATATTTACAAAAAAAACTAAGTTTATAATCAAAACTCAAATTAACATATAACAATTTATTCAAGTAAACACACAAATTAAACATAAATACGCCATATGAGTCTGTTCAATTACAGGTAGGTAGGTACATAGTAAAAACTAAATCAAAAATATTTATACATACAGGGTGAGCCAACGAAAACTTTACACTTCGATTTACGGACCAAAAATGAAAATACGGAAAAATACTCCGGACCCGTCGATTTCTGAATCGAGGGGAACTACTTTGCTTTTTCATCCCTGTAACTTAAACCCCCTACTGGGCGGAAGCATGACCCCCTGATCTTGAATAGGGGTGAGGGGTATTGCTATACCTCATTTTAAAGATCTAATCGAGTACTATCTAACGAAGTAACAACAGCTAAAATGATGAAAGAGGCAATATGGAAAAAAATCTACTTAAAAGCAACAAAAAGACTACTTACTTTTGTGATTAGTTTATTAAATGCTGGAAATAACCACCATTCACTTCCATGCAGTAAAATAAGTTTTGTTGGAAATGTTCCCGTACATGCTTTTGCAATAATAATGACACTCTCTCAAAACTTTGAGCTTCATTAAATCTCTATTGGTGAGTGAAACAACTAAGAACTAATGTTAAAAATTGAAGGTAGATTTAATCACAAATACGTCAGCATTTCAAGAGAAATCGCAAAATTTATTTTAAAAAATGTCATTATTATTGCAAATTATTGTACATTGGCAACATTTAAGGTGGGATTTGACGACATTCATTAATTATCCGATTTAATAAATCATCTAGTGATTCGGACTGGCTAGGATAAATCTTAGATTTAGATGACCCCATAGAAAAAGGGACCACTCAATATGCCCCCTTTTTCCAATCGAGCTTTGAGAAAAAATTTCATCTGAAAATTGTGGCGCATGTTGTACGAAATGGGGTGGGGCGCCATGTTGTTGAAAAATTACCAGACTGGTCTTTTTCATTCTGCAATACTTAAATTAAGGCTGAATAAATAGCAGTATCTAATAATTTCAAATAAATTTTCGTCATTGAGTTTACCAGATATAAAAAAGGGGGACCTGTAGCGTTAAATTTGGCAACCAGTTGCAAAACGTGCAGCTGATACATTTTTTTTTTCAAGATGTCGTTCGTTAAGTAAAGCCGTTGTTACTTGCACACAGTCGTTATTCTTAAAAAATAATTTTATAATTCCCACCCTTTTTTCCCCGGAAAACACCATTTTAATTCTACTAAAATTTAACGTTCTTAAAAATGAACTGAAGTAAATCAAACACATAGTGCGTTTACAAAAAAATAACAGAGAAAGGGCAACGGAAAGGCTGATCTCAAAACTGACAGTCTGATAAGAATAATATCGTCGTTGTAAATTCTACATTGCTTCTTTCACTATTTTTGCTGCCATTTCGTTATCAATTAAAATATTGGCCCAAAATTATGTGGTCATATAGTACTCGATGAAATATTTAAAATTAGGTATCGCAACACCCCGCACCCCTATTGCAAATTAGGGGGTTGTGCTTCCCCCTGGCAGAGGGTTGAAGTTACGGGGATAAAAAAGGCAGACAAGTAGTTCCCTCTCAAATCAGAAATCGATGGGTCTGAGTGTTTTCCCATATTTTAAAGCCCGAAAATAGAGTTGTAAAGTTTTCGTTGGCCCACCTTGTATATTGCTACCAAGCGTGGTAGCAAGTTATGTACCATTATTAATGTCTCACCCTGTACTTATATACATATAGAGTGTATAAACCTAGAGCTAGTTGTACTAAATTGGTTCAATGATCATTAAACTGAACTTTGCTATAGCCTACAAACTACAATTGTTGACACAATCGTACCACTGGATATTAAACGGAGTTCAGCTGAATTTTTGATGAATTCAGCTGGTACAATCGGGCTCTTATAGCCAGTCGTACGAACTAGCTTCATCAACAGTTTAACTGAACTTATATTAAAATCCAAGGTTACGATTGTTACAAAAATTGTAACCTTGGATTATGAGCAGTTTAGTTGAATTTTTGATGAACCACATTCATACTGGCACGTAAGTTACGAATATTAAACTAAGTATAAGCATAACAATTTTTCCGTATACATTATACTATCCAAGCCGACTCAATCAGGAGATATTATACCCAACCTATGTTGACCCTAATTATTATTGCTGTGGTTCACTGAATCGTTACAAGCCTGTCATCTGTCATGATGTCCTATCTAATTCCTAATTTATACCTCAAAAAATCGTTACAGACTTATTGTTATTACCTCTCTAATTTATCTATCAAATTATTAATAATTATATAGTTACATTATTGACTGAGTTTCTAATGATGTTAACTTGGTTGATAGAACGTGCTTTCAAAAGTGTTCATGTTTTAGGATTTTTAGAAGCTAGTTAAATGTTACATACGAACAAAAAACAACCAAACAAACAAAATGTTACAAAATACTACCTCCATTGAAAAAATATAACTTTGCCTCTGAAAAACTTACAGGTAAGTTTTTGGTGTTGTTCAATGGAAAAAATAACTAAAAATAACATAAGGATATATCAAAATTCTACCGATAAGAAGAAACGAACAGCTATGAAAATTCTAGGCTAAAACGAAAATATTTTCTTGGGCGATGAAAATATTCCCATACACAGTTATTTCATCAACATCTAAAAATTATGTTCACACTCAAAATATTCCCTTCTATCCATGCAAAATTGATTGCACGATTTCTGAAACCGCCTAATCCAAATGCGTATACTGAGCGCTGTGTTCGGAGATCTTTAAAGACCCTATTAGCCAATTGTGGGGCATATCTTTTGACTGAGAGGCATGATGGTGGGAAGTCCAATTCTGTCGCTGAAGGCTATATGGAAACATCGACTGAAAAGTTATTTTATCAACATCTAAATATTGTATTCACACTCAAAATATTTCCACCTATTCAAGCAAATCGTTAGACATGTCAGCATCTGGTATTAATTTATCCAATTGTAAAGATTTTACTGTCAAAATAAATGAGTTTTCATAATATAGTCGTACATGATTTGTTTATTTAATAAAAGTCTAATTTGCGTCTAATATAATTTACATTGTCATTATCGCACTGAATGCGTTAATAAATTTTAAAAAGCGCATGGGGAATTATGTAAATTGATAATGACATCCATAATGACATTCTAAACAGTGTCAAATCGTAGTCATTATGTGATGTGATGTGTTGTAGATAAATTTATTTATTGTGTTAATAATAGTGCCAAAATAACTGAGATATTTCAATTAGTAAATACATTTTAGTGGAAACATTCCCTTAGTCTTTAAAAATGTTATTTTCTAACCTAACTTTGTAATACGTTTGCAGGCTTGCAAAAAGTAAATTAATTTCAATCGACGTATTCTGGTCGTAGAAGTTTGCGGTAGAGCAGTGTCCTAACCATTAGAGAAGATGATGTGAAAAGATAGTATAATAATTTTACTCAGCAAAACTACAATGTAAAAATGTAGTTGGATAATATTCCACTTGAATACTAACGCAATATAAACTGTCTTTAGGTTAGTTTCATATCTACTGTTATTGTTATTATAAAAGTTTAATACCCGTTATAAACTCTGCCAAGGATGCTAGATATAATTTAAAAGAAACGTAAAAAGCTCCTTCATAGAGGGCGTTGTTTGCAGTTACTGCCCCACGCCAAGGTAGATTTTTATTAGGTCGGCGTACAATTTATACGCACGCCGGTTTAAATCCCATAAAAAACAAATTACGGGGGCGAATTGCCGTTTATAAATTATTTCCAATGAAGTCGGAGCGGTTAATTTATTATGCAAAATGTTATTGCGAGTTCGTTAAAAAATCAAGCTGGGGAAATGAAGTGGTTACAATGAATGACACGGGCCGACCAAAGATAAAAACGCGCAGCCATACGGTGTTCTTTTGTTTGTTAACATTTGTGTGTTTGCGACATAAATCCAGAGTAAACATGGATGGCTGGCAGCTGTATAGGTAAATATGGCGACCTGAGCTACCGCTAACTTTGGGTGTCCACAATTTGCCTTTTGACGCCTTTAAATTAAATATATTTATTTGAGGTTACGTATAATTTGTGCTGAACCGTAAATGATAATGCGGGATATTGCAAACTTAAAGGGATCCAATTTAGGTCATTTGCTCTTTCTATTGTTTACTAATAGTTTATTGGATGAAGTCAGAACTCATAAACTTGTATATACGGATGATATGAAACTGTTTCAACTATCAACACTGTCAATGATTGTTCATTGTTACAACGAGATTTAGTCGCTATGTCTTTTAACAGAAAAGTTTCACCAATTTATTTTCAATACCAAATAAATGACACTGTCATCAATAGATGCACTGAATTTAGATATTTATTAATACTCTTTGATAACAAGCTGTCCTTTAACCTGCACTTTCAACAAATAATTGCATCTGTAAGTAAAATGTGGCGGAATTGCAGCAACTTTCATAATACAACAACTGTTTTTCAAATTCTTTTTTTTTTTGCTTTAGTCAGATCAAACTTAAAGTACGGGGCTGTTATTTGAACTCAGCTCAGACTCATGCATTCAGTCTTGAGAGCGTTCAAAGAAAATGTTTAAAGTACTTGGCTTTTCGGACTGACGGAGTTTATCCTGAGAGAGGTACGGATCAGCAAGTACTACTTGATCGATTTCGATGTATTTGGTTAGCCGACAGAAGAACAATTTTATCAGTTACCATTTTGTATAAGTTATTGCATAACGGTATTGATTGTGAAACTATATTACAAAGAAAAAACTTTTTGGTTTCAAGACTTCATTCGAGAAGTAAGCCTTCATTTTACTGCGGAAAACCTAGGATGAATACTTATGTTAGATCTCCAGTTCCTTCAATGTGCAGTATTTTTAACTGTATCTCTGATATCTGTGATATTAATAATTATACCTTGAATTATATAATCTCAAAATTATTTGTTGCTACTTAGTCAGTCTATTTTTGTTTTTTTCTTTTTGTTTTTCTCCTTTTTATTTATATATTTATGTATATTTAATATATTTCTTGTAATTGGGTGTTAACCTCTTAGAAATTAATAAATCTATCTATCTAAAGGCAATAAATAAGCAAAATGTGAGCAAACCATTGTGCCATAATCATAATAAATTATTAGTTTCAAATAGTTCACAAAAGTACAAAAAGACTTTTTGTACGAGTTGCATACAATATTTTTTCTATGTTCATGCAAAAACCAAAAAATGATATTCAGGTGACACATTTGAACGTTTATGTTGTCATGATGACAAAACGCTGTAGTAAAATGACAGATGAATGCAATAAACATTTTATTGGACTAGTGCAATAAAGAACCACTTTTTCCACTAAATATAGTCCATAAAGTTTTGTATTTTGCATGAACGTAGGAAAATAGTTATTTATGCAACAAGTACAAAAAGTAAGTGTTTATTGCACGCGACGTGAGTGCAATAAGCACTTTTGTACGAGTTGCATATAATTCTACGTTCATGCAAAAACCATGATATTTAGATGACAATAAGTCTAAGAAAATGTGACGTCGATTTGAACGCTTATGTGTGTCATGATGACAAAACGCTGTAGTAGAATGACAGATGAAAGCAATAAACATTTTATTGCACGAGTGCAATAAAGAACCACTTTTTCCACTAAATATAGTTCATTAAAGTTTTGTTTTTTGCATGAACGTAGAAAAATTATTTTATAGTCGACTATCATAATAATGCTGTCATTATGAACTTCAAAATCATGAATAATCTGCCACCCGTGTTGTGATGTACACTTTATGGCATGATAGCAAATAGTAGATTTTAACCTTATAAATTAAATTACCTGGGTATTGAAATTCGATATTGATATTAAATTATTAGACTCTACTTTGTAAATAAAAAAAATGAAAATTTATTACATATTTTTATTTATATATGTATGCCAAGAACTCCAATGTGGAAGTTATTTAAACTTGAAATTATTTATTTATATTAATAGTAATACTACAGTTTGAATTTCCAGATATAGAAATTCCTGAACTAGTTTCAAGAACACTTGAGCATGCACTCGTAGATGATGAAATACAAATTTGATTATTCACGTTTTCTACGTGACTTGAAGATCCCTGTGTCCTGGCAATTTTGTTTTTATTTTCTAGTGAATCTGCTACAGATCGTTCGGCAACAGCGTCACTCTTCCAATCCCCAATGAATGACCTGATCAGCATTAGGATTGTTTAGATATTGCAATATTTCAATATTAATGGCAATAGGTTTACAGGTACATTTACCCGCATTGTAAAAGAAAAACAACTTAATTTTCACGTGTCTCGGTCTTATATTTATATACTCCTTAATGATGTCAATATCCATTTCCCTAATTTCCATATTACTAACTCCATTGAGAGAGATCTTCTGATTTTTTTTAGAATAAGAATTTTTAGAATTCAGCTTCTTCGGCTTTTGTAAGAATTTCTTCACATGAATACATATTTCCAGAAAAGAATTGCTTTGTGTACACAATCCTATAGCAATCACATGAGAACACTCTACGATTGTCTGTTAAATAGCGTATGAAATTCGTTTATAATGCACGACTATAGTATTCGTGAAATAAATGACCCGTATACTGATCAGCATTAGAAATGTTTACGTACTTTGCAATATTTCGGGGAATCAGGCTAAATGTATAAATGCCAATAGGGTTACAGATACATTGACCCGCATTGTAAAATAAAAAGAACTTCTGAATTTGCACGTGTTTCGGTCTTATATTCATATACTTCTTAATGATGTCAATATAATTCACTACTATCGTCAGTATTTAAAATTGTTGCATTATAAACTAATTTCATAATATACTATTTCGCCGTTGAATTTATTGCAAAATTGATGATGGCAATGACTGCGAATTTTTACAATCTCAAATATCATTAACTGAAGAGTGGTGTGTAACATTTAAACTTAATTTGAACTTATCCAGTTACTTAGTTACTTATTCTAGGAAACACAAACGGCGTAAATCATTAGTAATGTCCACTGCGGTGCAATATACTTAATTTTTTAAATAACCCTACAAAAAGTTGTCCAACTGATTTAAAGACAGAAGATCATGGCGGCCATGGTACCAGTTCTCCTCCTCCAATCTCTTGGTATTAATGTTTGGACACGCTGTACATGGTATGCCTATAATTCAGCCTCGTATATGATATACCATACTGCTGCAATACGCAGTGGACACCCTGGACTTCCATGTCTTCCACAATTCTATTTCAAATTTCCCGTGTGACGCTCGCGTTGCACTCCACTACTTGCACTCACTGCAGGCCGCAATAAAAGTAGCTACATTTGGTACATGCTTACCAGGAAATCGTTTTGCTAAAGCATTTTTATTTCACCACAAATTAAAACGATATTCATCAAGTTGCTATACACGTAAGCCATTGTTGACACTTGAAAAACTAATGTAAACACCCGCATCACAAAAACGTTATTACCTATTCTAATAGGATTTTAATATTCGGAATCGCCTGGCTAGAGATTACAGTAGCACAGCGATGTAAAGGTTGAACATACAACAGGGATTTTTACAAAAAAATTTTTACGATATTGACCATCTTTCATGGCGTATCTATTCCCAATTTTTTTTAGATAAGTTGTAAATTACCCTGTATATCTTTTCGAATGCGTTTTATGAGTTATTTATAGCACAAAATATCAATACTAAATGCATGGATATTGCCTGGATACACTGAATGGGTGGGTAAATCCTAATCTAGCGAGTGAACTATCTAAGTCCCATATTAAAGATAATCAACTACGTGCTGTACGCACCACAGTTGTCGCACGTGCAACAAATATTTACGTTTAAATATATACACGCGTGTTAAAATTGGCATTAAGGGGCTATTAATGGAATACTGCAATAAATATAATTATGTTATATTAATTCAAATTGCAAAATATGTGTCCTAGTGAATGGTAATATGCTCTCCCCTTTTCACACAAGTATTTAACTACTGGGCTAAATCTTGCAATTAGAATTAGGAATATTGTATTATTTACGTAGGCAAATAATTTTATATAGGGTTAACAATGAATGAGTTTAAAAAATTTTTACAACGTGTTCAGGGAGACCTAAAGAAAATACAAAATATATTTAGAAATTCTAGCTCAATGTTTAAAAAATTGAACAAAACCCTCTTTTCCCAAGGCAAATCGGCGCCTATGGCAATCATCTTCCGAGACGGCTTAGAAATGTCAACTATATATCTAAGTGTCGTTTTTTTTTACAGCGTTATCAAATGTAGAAACGACGAAAATAAACATTTCTATTAATAATAGTAAGTACCTGATTGTTAATAGTTAATCCGGTTAGCTGCAATATTTTGCAATCGTTCCTTCGTTGTATTGTTAATGTTGCTGTTATTATTAGTATTAACACAATTTAATTTTCCAGCAACACATGAGGTTTAAAAATGTATCTGTCTGAAGTACATTTTGCACTAGTGGCCTATAGATGGCGACTGCAGACTGCATCAGATCATTGAGTAAAGAATAGTATCTTTACTCAATGGCAAGATTTTGTCAAAAATAAGATATCGCATACGGTACTTAGTCTGAAATAATTTTTTAGTACTTGCTTTCGTAAATATAATTTTTCGCGCATTTTTTATGTAATGTATGGGTGACAAGTGCATATTATCTTCTGGAAGCGTAATACCAAAGACGTTTCCGTGTAGACAAAATATGCAGAATCCTCTTTGAACCACAACGTGATCAACTGCTGCAATGCTTTGGCGGCAAACGTGTGACAGTGTTTTTACTGTTTTTGTGTATTTGTGTACATATGGCCGAGGGATGGAGACAGCCTTAAGAAACGAGAGGTAGCACGTAAAAAAATCTTTGTAACGACAAGTTTTACTGTAAACAAGTAAGAAAACATTATTGAAATCCTGGAAACAAATACCAGTAAGGTAGATAGTTGCTACCTCCCTGTGCCACCATATAGTGTTTTTCATTAAATCGTTAAATAATTATCTACATATACACGTGGCAACGCGGAGCCCTGTCACTACTTTTGACACCTTTGACGGCTAATAATAAGGTTTTAATATACCTAGTTAAGAAAATTTTGTTTAGCTTTATAAATAACTTTGGAAATAATTAAATATATATATATATATATATAGCGTTATTATAACTAAGTCCTAGAACCAATCTATACCATTTTTGAAAAAATTGATAAAACCCTATTCCGTTAATTCATATTTTTCTTTATCCTCTGCAAATATTTGTACTTAGTTATAGTACCTGTATAGTATGAAATAATTATTAAAACATTATCTATTTTTCAGAAATAACAGATTGATATTTAATTTTTAACAAAAAAAAAACTTTTCCCATTTTGCTTTTCTTTTTAATATGCTATCCTAAGATTTAATTTGTTTAATATTTCAAACGGTTTTAAAAAATTTTGATAAAATCTGAAAAATTAAAATGTCAGCACTCTGTATATCGTAAATTAAACTTTTTAGGGCATAAATTGATATGAACTTTTCGACTTATAACGACCTGAGCATCACCCATAACATTAAGTAACACCCTCTATTTAACAAAGTTCAGTCTTTCTTTACTATATTACATAAAATGTATAACTATTTGTTTATAACTAACATATAACTAATGTATTTACTATTATGTATTGCTATTTTTGATTTGATTTAAGTATGATAGTTAAAAAAAACTTTCTGTATATTTCAATATGCCTCATTATTTTGTAAAGCACTAAATGTAGCTATACCTTCCTGATTGCATTGTTTAAGCATACTTTTGAAACTGATTTTGAAATTTAATATCTTAGTAAGGCAAAACATTCTTATATGAATATATATTTTTATTTGGGACATAATGTTTATTTAATGTGTAGTACCTAGTATTCCCAAAAAATAAATAAATGAATTTCTTCTAAATCACAAACTCCCAAATCCGTTTGCAGTAATATATAATTGAAAAAATGTAAATGAGCTGTTTACAAAAGATTTTTTTTCTTGAAACGGCAGTCTTTCTTGTCACCAACACAACGTATTTAAATTCATATTCGTATTATTTCTAGCAAATATTTTCTATAAACCTGTACCAGGAAGAGACGTAGTGGTATACCTATGGTCAATTTAAATGACACTCTTATTGTACAAAAGGAAGCAGATTTATGTTAATCAAGATTCATACAAGATTTTATGTATTTTTTTCATTTCTCTGTATGCAGCAGTGTATTAAAGTCTTAACACGAGCCACATTGCTGATGTGACAAATATTTTGTCTTAACAAATAATAGGAACGTTATCTCATGCCACTTCCGAATATTAAAAGGTACCGAAGTAAAATATATAATATATAACGATAGAAAGCCGTTTAACCTACAAATTTTCAGATACAGAAATCTATCAAAATAGGTATGTATTTTTTTAAATTAAACTATATATGTAACTATTGCTATAACAAAAATTTACATAGTTCTGTATATAAGACACATTTGCACTTTTCTAGTATGTGAAAATAATTCTTAAAATGCGGAGTTAGAATAGCAAAATAATGTGTCTTACGAACGCGTTTTGAGATGAATTTAAATAGTAAAATTTTATTTTTGATACCTATTACTTTTGTACTACGTGTTCTATTTTTCGATATTTCTGTTCCCAAAAACACCATTTTACGGCGAAAAATACGGCGATCTAAATAATTAATTTTTCCCTCAAAGTGAATAAGCTAATAAATAATACTTTTATTAAAACAAGTTTACGTTTACACGTTATATCTAGGCATTAATGAAGCTTATTCTCGGATAGTTGAAACTGTAGATGTATAAAGAACTATGCAATAAAAAATCTTATTTTTCCGACTGTAAATCCTTTAAAACTCAACAAATAATTAGTTTAGAATTAGTTCTGCTCAACAGTTCCGGCGCTGTAAGACTATTTCGACACTTTATGCCTTAGACTATGGCCGCAGGTAAAATACAGCGACTAGAAGAACGGCATAACTTCAGTTTAAGAGCTTTCCTTAAGAGAAAAGAAATATTGTTATGATGATAGGATTATATGTCGCAGCATATTTCACAATGAGCGGGAAATGAAAAGTGTAGGGGCTATAAAAATAAAACGGTATAATTTCTTGGAAAATAAAGACCGGAAGGAATAAAATTTACGGAAATCGGGGATGGGACGGGATTCATTATAACTATTCTAAATCTGAGTCGTTTCAGATTAAGCCAGTTGTAAATCCCCAGGAGTTGTAAAAGAGGACACGCGCAAATTCTGCCTAGTGGGAATATTAAATAACAACACTGATGTTAAATATGTAATATTCTTTAACGATGTCGTGTGATCTAATATTACTAGACAAAAACTGATTTTAAAAGTTTTATTTAAAAATGTCCTGATACATTGTAAATTACTCTAGCAATGGATAAACTTAAACACATAATTCAACCAAAACCTTTGTGCATAATAGACAACGTAAGATACATTCACATATCACAAATGGCAACATCTCGCCCATAATACGATGTAAAAAGATTGTCATCATCTGAAGAAGAGGATTCCATACCTTCTATTCGATGCAGAAAGGCTCAATCGTCACATTCACATGTCACATTCCAATCAAACCACCCTGCGACCAGTGGCTTCAATGGAACATTTATTACATTTTGAAAGTCTGTACTTCCATAAATATTTCTACTGTGAAACTTGTATGGAAATATATTTGCAATGCAACTACAACTAACAGTTACAAATTATATTGAGAGATTTCTTGATTAGCTTGTTTAAAAATTTGCGCAAATTCCATCGATGTTAAAGATATTTAGGCAAAAACAATATTTTCCGAAGACATTAATTAACACTCGTATAGCAAAGTATATTCTTAATTGTTTGTTTTACATAGGGAACAGACTAAGTACTATGTAGTTTAGGACTGGGCAGCTGAAATTAAAACAACTGTGATCGTTTCTTATTATAACGAGCGCATTCGCCAAAACATTGACAAAATTAATTTACATATGTAAAGAATTCATATTAAATAATGCATGTTTACATTTTTTCTTACATTCTGAATCTATTATTAAATTTTCGCCAAGTATAGCTATGCTAAATAAACAGGCTATCTATCAATAAAAATATTTTTAAAACTGATGGAATTAAACTCTAACCAATCCGGTACTTCAGATATAGATAGATACGCATTCTATTCAAAATATAAAACATGTTATCTTTCAATTTAAACAGTAATTCTTGCTTTTACTATTGATCAGAAAGTTTTATAGTATCTACCTACATGTCCTATATTATTTTCAGTTACAATAATATTGCATACATCTCTGTATCGTTCTTTTGCAGTACAAGTAAGTATATGTATTTCAAAATTTATATTTAATAAAAATTATGAAAATTTGTACAATAAAATCAACTAAATCCATTGTCGGAAAAAACTGAAGAAGCATTAAAGTATGCATTAATTTGTTGAACTTTTTGTCTGTAGTTTCACTTATACTTAAACCACAATTTTTTTGTCTGACTGCATATTATTTTCAGTTCCTTTTTTACGCGATGCATGTAGTAATAAATTCCATGGATTTGAAGTAAACAGGCCATTTAGATATTTATTTATACCAAAATAATCAATATTGTCAATTATCGTTCACATAGTAATATTTACACACGCTGAATGAAAAAATTTAGTCACAAGATATCAAGTTAAGAGCAATGAATAAACTTTGGCAACTGAATTTATGATTTTCCGAGACGAAAGAATTCCAACAATGACTTAGAAAGTGTTGCTGATGTGTACAGTTAGGTTAGGTTAGGTTAGATTTGAAGTAAAAAGGCCTTTTATATATTTATTTATACCAAAATAATCGATATTGTCAATTATCGTTCACATAGTAATATTTACATACGCTGAATGAAAAAATTTAGTCACAACATTAAATATCAAGTTAAAAGCAATGAGTAAACTTTGGCAAATGAATTTATGATTTTCCGAGACGAAAGATTTCCAACAATCACTTGGAAAGTATTGCTGATGTGTACAGTTAGGGTGGCTGTAGCGTTTTCGGCAATATTCACATTGATAGATGGAAGAAATATAAATATTGAGAATAAATGCGTCATGTAAAATCATTATAGTTCTGAGAATAAAATATTGAAGTTGTATAATGTTCAACCTTTACACTCGTTTCGACATTGTTCCGACACTATTTACATTAGTATATCAAGTGTCAAAAATGACTTACGTCTATAGCAACTCGAAGTTGATGGATATCGTTTTAATTTAGAGCGAAGACAAAATGCTTTAACAGCTTCTCGTCTATACGCAGAACGATTTACCGGTAGACATGTGTCAAATGCAGCTACTTTTAGAGGTAGTGAAACGCGGACGTAACACGCGGTTTGTAACTGAATCGTGGAAGAGATGGAGGTCCAGAGCATCCACGGCGTATAACAGCTGGCGAACACATTTAAGAGATCGTTGAAGAGAATTTCCAAATAAGTACCAGACAAATCGCTCAACAAGTACAAGTCTCAATCAACCGTGTGTGCATATACGAGGCTTGTCATTATGACAAACATAAACCTTCAAATCGACGTAATATTTTCCTACACTTATCATCTTAATAAAACATTTTTTGGTTTTTGAATGAACGTAAAAAAATGTTATCTTCTTCTTTCCTTTCAATTTTCAACATGCGAGCATAGGTGGAACTTTTTCTCGCAAACGGTTTATTTTATCGACAATAAACAAGAGTACCTTTTTTAGTCTAAGGTTGATGCTACCCAGCATTATTATTTTAAAGTCTTTATCATACAGGGTGTTAAAAATGTAGGCGTTAAGTTGTAAAACTTGGCCCTCTCTTAGTAAACAAAAAAACTAAATATGTTTCAAGGATACTATTTTAAGAACTCCTTATTAGTGTTCATTAAATTTATATTAGAGTTATTCAAGGAAAACCCATTTCCAGCTGCGTCCTTTAGGGACACACACTTCCGTAGGGAGGGCCTGTAGGAACAAATTTTGTAGGAACCGTTCTGTGTTCTTCCATTATCTCAATGTGTCCAAGCCTTTGTAGTTTTCTTGCTTTAACTGCCATTTCTATCGTAGGTTCTTTGTATAGTTCGTATATGTCCCGGTTCGTTCTTCTTTCATATCCATCTTCCGTTTTTTTCCCTCCGACTATTATTCTAATTATTTTCCTTTCCCATCTCATCAACATTTCTTGAGACTTTTTGTTTAGTACCCATGTTTCGCATCCATACAATACCGTTGGCTTCAGAATGGTCTTATAAATTCCCATTTTTGTGTTCCTTGATAATTGTCTAGATCTCAGAAAGTAATTCATTGCTCCCGCCTTACTTATTCTAGCTTCGATATTTTGTTCTTCATTACAACTTGAGATAGGTGCCCCGCCGATACACGAAATGGTCTACTCATTCAAATTCCATTCTTCTATACCGCGTCCGAGTTTCGAGGAACTTGTCATCTTATATTTTCATCTTCTATCTGCACCCGAGAGATTTACCACATTTTCCCGGACACCCTGTATTTAATGATGTTCAGAGCTGAGACGAGAACAAGTCGAATTGACTGCGTCCGTGGGTTGACTCGTCTTCCGTATATCCTTTGCTCAACTATTATTCGTGGTATCGAGCGTCGTCGTCGTCGGCGGCAGCGGTGGCGGCCGGCGGCGGCCTAAGCGCCGAGATTACGCGGTTAAGTCGAGTAAGTAATTTCATTGGACGCCCCGGCGGTTTGTTGGCTAATTATCGGCTCGCCTCAAGCATCTCTCAGCTTTCATTAGGCTAATGGTACGGACTCATTCCGAATGCGCCCTCCGAATGTGCACTTGCATTACCCGCCGCTACATTGTATTTTAACCAGCAACGGCCTTTGTAATCGATATTTATCCCTTAAGACACCGGGGCTAATCAGGTGAAGGCCGAGTAGAGGAAGCAGTTTTTTTACTGCGACAATGTCGGTCAAGAAGGGTATGTTACATAATGTCGTTCTTTGAACCCATTTGATATAATTCAAATCAAATCAAAACCAATAAAAAATCTCTGGCTACTTAGGCCAAACCACCAATGAATACATTTTTAAAACAAGACAGATACTAAATGAGCAATATTAAACAGAATGAATAAGTATAACAAACAACTTCTAATAGGAACAGATTATAACAAGTTTCCAAATATTCCTTAAGTTTATGTTTAAACGAGCAGAGTGCAGAGTGTCTGGAATATGAATGCAGTAATTTTAAGGATTTATATACCTGAATAAAAGCAATAAAAACTATTATGAAAAAACTTTGTTACGAAATTACAAACTAAGGTACAATTGAGGTTAAGTAAATACGCCTGTAACATAATTATTTCGTAATTTGATTTTTGGGCCAGTATTAATTTCCGAGAAACTCGTTAAAACTGTAACGTACTATAACGTTCGACAACGTTGCAGCCTTAGACTGCTGCTGATAACTTGAAAGTAATGTTAGTCATAATGATGCGTACAGCTAGTGCGATTCATTTTTGTCTAGTTTTTCTTTGATGTTTGTGAGTGTACATAAACAAAAATGGAACAATTTATGGTAACCATAACCGGTCACATGGTATGTTAATTTACGGCGAATTTAGGCAAAACTCTGGCTATGAGGCGTTTGTACGGTAAACGCTTCTTGCAAGAAATAGAAGTCATTTTAAACACTGTAACTATTATTCTGTGTTGTGAAAAAAGCTCTAAGAATACCATTTACAGTAAGTACATATGTTTAGGTGTACATATTTGCAATTATTATTTATAAATACATAACAATCCTAGAGACAATATAAGCGACGTTGTCACATATTCAAGACCTGTTTGCTGTCATAATTCTGTTACCCTAGGTCAGAGAAAAAAAGTGTTAGGTTAAATATTTTTTGTTTAGTACAACTTATCATATGGCAAAATTAAGGCACTCATATTCCGGACACCCTGTATAATAAAAATGTGCAGCTAAATAAGGATACGAGGATTTAAAGAAGAGGATTAGTGCAGTGGTATATGTAGCAAAATTTAATTTCTCAGATCTCTATCATGTAGGTACATTATTACCGAATATTAACTGAATTGAGATATAGCGGATTTTTCTTATTTATAATCTTAAGTAGTAAATTATTATGGATCGGTTACTGGTCGCGCGTAAGGCGTCAGTACTTGAATCGAGGAGACAAGAACGCTGTGGGTTAGAACCCCCCAGCCGGTAGACCGTATATAAACTATATTCGTGGAGGGATTGCCACCCTCTCTGCGGGTATGGTAGGGTGGAAGAATGTTGACTTGGATCAATGTGAGAGATTGATGCCGGTTGACATTTGACTACCCCCCTAATTAATGAGGATTTCCAGGTTTCCCTCATTCCTACACTATATGGTGGTTAGACCTACCAAGATTTTTATAAGTACTTTTGAATTCTATAAGAGACCCAGATAAATTTAAATTATTCTCATATCTAATCTTCACACATTGTTGGGGAGTTCCAAATAACATAGCGGTAGTCTTTGTTGGATTTAGTTTTAAAGCATTCTTCTTGGACCAATTGTATAATATTTCTAAATCTAAATTTATCTTATTGAAATAAAAATTCTGTTCGCCTGGTTTAAAGGTACATACATTTGAGCATAGTCCGTGTAGCAATGCATTTTTTATTGAATATGCAAATGAACATCAGCTGTGTGTAATACACATAACGGGACCTAATAATAATAATTAACAGTATTCAGTAAAAAATGGGCCATACTTTAAGGGTAGCTTCCTTGGGGAAAAATAATGATTTTAATCAACTTACCTTATAGTCAAAGTCCAAAATAATATAATGTTATAAAATCGTTCACCATTTACGACAGTCAACACAAAGATAAATACATGCAGCCCATATATTTATCCTATAAAATTTAAGTGCCGCATCATATCCGATTACATGCTCAATACCTATTGGTAGAGACGGATTCAGCTGTTTCATTTTCGCATTACCATGGAAAATTTCGTAATATTTTTGCGCTAATTTAAATGTGAGTGTAGTTAATTTATAAGTGATTTTGTATTGATGCTCTTAAGAATGGATAATTTATGCTCTACAGTGTGTTCCCAAAATGCCTTAATCTGACAAGTGAGAAATATCAGATGATAAAAATTGTATGTAGGAATTAGGTTTCGAGACCAATATATGTGTGTAGGTCATGGTTAGATATGTAGTTTATTAACAAGAGTTTCTGTGAATAGTATATTGTGCAATAAAGAATGGCAAAGAAGAATATACAACTGTGAAACGAAAAATACTTTTATCTCACGGAAGGAAGAAGAGAGAGGATGATGATGCAAAATACGCCAACAATTCATGGATGGTATTTTAAAAATGAGCTTCCAACAAAAAAATTCAGGTTTTTATCTCATAGAATGGAATTTTGCTTAGAATATCTAGAAAGGTGCTTTTGCAAACTATGCGTGACAAAATTTCGAAATATTCTCGTCGATTCTAAATTTTTACAGTTGCGCCTCGATACACGGCCTATTTTGTTTGTTCACCAGCATCGCGTAGGGGCGATCGGGGCAATCTAGCGTTTTGCTATACCACAGTCGTCGAATTGGGTGCGAGTGGGGCAAATTCCGTGACAATAAGAAAGTAATTTCTAAGGCCTATAACTTCTTAATAAAGCAAAATTGTACTAAGGTAAGTTGATCTAAATCACATTATTCATATACAAGGAAACTAGATCTTTGCTGAATACCCAAAAACGCATGGTCAACTATGCACCATGCAACATCAATTTTATTATTAATAGTTTGACAATTTCGAAAATATAAAGTAGGAACTGTATTACTACGTGAGAAAAAAGGTAAACGTTTGGTACACAGGTTCAGGGCCCCTTATTAAATGGTTCCATTTTCAGCAAGATCAGAGAACTTGCTGCAAAAATTGATTCAATAGTGTGTTGAGAACTCAGGATTCCTAATAAACTTATTGACATGCTTGAGCTCGGATCTAATAAGGTTGTTGATAAGATCTTGGGATATCTCATTCTAAGCTATCTGATAAGTGTCTGTCTAGGCTGTTGTAAATGCAGCAGTCTTCAGTAAATTATGTCCCGTACATACTCGATAGATGATAGATCCGGCGATCTTGATGGCCAGAGTAAACGGTTGATCTGATGCTGATACATAAAAGCTATTTTTTGTCTTGCAACATGAGGTTTAACATTGTCTTGCTGCAAAATGGGGTTTTGGATGGTGTGAAGATATAGCATGGCATATGGCTATACCACTTCCTGGATATAGCGTTGTGCTCTCATGTTGCCTGTAATGAAAACTAGAGAAAACTACACCCCATACCTTAACACCTATTGTGTGATGGACATGTCGCTTTCTGTCTAACTGTGGATTGCGTCTTTCACCATGTCTCGTTCTGTATCCACGGCCTTCCTGAGGCCACGCCTGGTAACATTGTACTACCGTACGTAAGGATCTGTTAGTCCTTCAAGAAATTTCTCCCGCCGACAAATCTGCTTCGCGCAATCCATCAATCTGCTCCCCCTCAAAGTCACTAAGTTGGGAACTCTTCCCAAACATACGTACTCTATGCATAATCAGCTGTAAAGAAACGTTGCTTGCAACAAGCTCCACAACACTTGCAACACAAATAAGAGCAGGAATCATTATGAAGTGAAAAAATAATACAATTGCATAGCATAAAAATATACAGGATGTACCATTTAAAAAAATATATGTCTGTTTAAGAGATATCCTACCTGATCACTATTGCAATATCTCAGCTATTTTCTGAGATACAAAGAAACCATAAAAATAATTGTTTTAAATTTCGTCTCATATCTCAAAAATGAAGATGTTTATCATAATTTTGTTTGTTAAGTTTCTCGAAAAAGTAACCCAATGTTGTGAAAACCGCATACGTATATCGCTTGTAGTTTTTGAGATACCTTGCAATTGCAACAAAATTGAAACACCCTGTACATTTCTATATTTACAGTAAAGTATGACGGTATGAGGATTTCATATTTTTTGCGTCTTTTAAAAAATAATAGTTTTTTGGTTATACTTCAATATCCACATGGAATCTGGATCTGAAAAAGGATTTTAATATCAATGCTTAAAAAATACCATACCTCGTTTACGAGAAATGTGAAACTATATTTGCAAATCGTTCAAGAACTTCTTCGTATTTATTTCGAACAGCCCTTCTCAGTAAACTCTTACTACAAAGTGTATGATAAAAGTGATGTACTGGCTGAAATACATATGCCACAAATGACTGTTCAAAGTCAATCGGGTGGGTCTAGATCAGGTTCAAATGAGGTGAAAAGATAAATGGCAGGAGAGGATAGTCAAGTAGATTTTCAATTTTGAGGGAACGTCGAAAATGTGTATTTGCTTCCACTACTACATTTCGAAACACAAAAGAAATATAAAAACGTAAGTATGTAAAATATTATGTGAATTTATCACAGAATGTAACATTTTGAAATTGATTCTTATTAAAGTAAACGGAACTGCCAAGCATGTTTATTCGCTTCTGAGAAATATTTTTAATATGATGTATGTTTATAGCGTTTGGCTTTCAAGAGTGCCTTGGATATAATTATGTCACAGTTGCTTTAGTATAGAGTTATTGGACGTCTCATACAGTTAAGCAGTTTTTAGATTTCCCTTATGTTGACATCTAAGCATGCGTATATGTGCTGTTTCTTTAAAGATGCAGTAATAATTATTTGATAGATCGGGCCGTTCGGCCTTAATCGATCATACCCGTTGCGATATCTTTCTAACCTAAAATAAAATGTGCAGCAACATTCGGATAAGGCATATTTGGCTCAATCGACTTATTTTAGTCACAAGTATCTCCAGCTCCGAGATTTCCCAACTTTTCACAGACACCCTGTATATCAATTTCATCGCATAAAAATAAATCACAAACTGATTATACTGTTATAGGATATCTATATTTTATACTGACGTTCAATGTCTCGTAAATACCTATTAAAATCAAATCGTGATAAATACGAGACTGGAGATGCAACGTAGGAAATTATTTAAATACAGCGCTCATGTACGCCATTAATTAATCTTTGGAATACGTGAATAACGCGGCGAGAGGTGACAGATATGTATATCTACAGCTCCCATAATCAACGTGACATAAATCTGCATATAATCCCATTGCACAAACCGTCTCCGCAAAATGATCTTAATTCTATTCGCTTCATATAATTTATCGATGAACCGCGAGTGAAGGTGATAACCGAAACAATACGCCCTGTGGGGTGCAACATCCTCGGAAAAATGGAGAAGAAGGATAGAAGCGATACAAAATATTGCATGTTAATATACACGGTTACACAGTCGCATGTCACAAACAGTAAACAAAAAATAGGAAAATGTCCTTGAAAGTTTTGCCTTTGCTGATTCAGTTCTATAACCAGCAGTGATGTATTCTCTATGCAAATTTAATGAATCGGTCTATATTTATGCAGTTCAAAAAATTATCCGAGGTAATCGAGATATGGTGTATATAGTGTACATATGGTGTAAAAAAAGAAGTCGGGAAACCATTTCTGTTCCAAATTCTAGTATAACATATTATAAATTACTTGTACTATAACCTCCTGCAAGGAATGCATCGACTTACTAAACACCCTGTGTATACAGGAGGTTAAAAAAAGAGTGGAAAATATTTGAGGAGGTAATAGTATGAACCAAAATAAGCAGAAAAGTGTTAATAAACATGAGTCCGCAAAGTAACGGTTGCGGAGATATGGACCACTTTTCGTTTTTCAAATATTTTATTTTATTTGGAATAAACCGACAAAGGAAGCTTTTAACAAACAAAAAACAAAGGTACAAAAGATGTTCAAAGTGCCGTCTATTTCCAAGCAGGCACGACATCTTCGTCTCAGCGATATTCGAACTCTTTCGAAAACACCCTCCTTGGTTTGGATTTCTTGACACTTTTGATTAATCCGTAGCTGCAGCTCTTCCAGGCTATTATTTATCATGTACCATACACTAATGTCTTCAAACATCCCCAAACAAAGAAATCTAGAGGGTTCGGATCAGGCCGGACCTGTTTTATGACCTCCAAGATCGCCTGATCTGAACCCTCTAGATTTCTTTGTTTGGGGATATTTGAAGACATTAGTGAATGGTACATGATAAATAGCCTGCAAGAGCTGCAGCTATGGATTCATCTAAAGTGTCAAGAAATCCAAACCAAGGAGGGTGTTTTCGAAAGAGTTCGAATATCGTTGAGACGAAGATGTCGTGCCTGCTTGGAAATGGACGGAGGGCACTTTGAACATCTTCTGTAACTTTGTTTTTTGTTTGTTAAAAGCTTCCTTTGTCGGTTTATTCCTAATAAAATAAAATGTTTTAAAAACGAATAGTGGTCCATATCTCCGCAACCGTTACTTTGCGGACCCATGTTTATTAACACTTTTCTGCTTATTTTGGTTCATACCCTGAAATATTTTACATTCTTTTTTTAACACCGTGTATACAGAAGATAGTGTTATATATCTGCAATCGTCTCTGAGCCCTCATATTATTCTTATAACTTTCATTTGTAGATTAAAAATGCAATAGAAACTGAAATAACATAAACTCAGATAAGAATAGCATAAGATAAATTAATAAATGAGGCCATGGTATGCTATAATTAAAGTTGGTAGCGACATTTGATTAGTCAAATTACATTACAAGCCTTGACCAGCGATATTAGTGCCATCTGAAACATGAATAGTTAAGAGTCAACAATAAAACGCGACAAATATTTCACATAAATTAGAAACGGTATAGCTTCAAGCACCCTTGTGGTATTCCTGCACTAAAAGTGAGATAAGAGACCTGTGATTGTTTTAGTTTACATACTGTTGTCCGTTGGTACTTATGATTTTACCAATCAACGCTTTGAGTTATAAAACCATGTTAATGCTATTTATTTGTGTGAATTTATTAAGGCACGATTTTGTATGATCTAAAAATTCTGAACAATTTTTTTTTGCTTGAATCCAGAATTATTAATACTAGTCAATTTCTTTATGGCTAGAGTTGTCATTCTTTAGTTTTGTTGGGTTTTTGCCACACTTCTGAAAATATAATAAAGATTAATTAAATAAGCCCTTGCGCCAAACGGAACAGTCAAGGGTTATTTTCGAAACTAAGTTTGCCTAACCAAAAAATCTCACACTGAAAAAAGCAGATAAGTAAAAATAACAAAAATCACATCACTATCGCGCACTTCCGTGTTATTGACGTTTCGAAAAACTCTCTGTTTTCGTTCTCAAAATCGTAGTAAAATTTGTTTAAACGTATGTCAAGTTTGACAGCTGCTTTTTTCAGTGTGAGATTTTTTGGTTAGGCTCTACCATTGACCTACTAAAAGATTTAAAATTGCAGGTTGTATTGATTTTACTAATTTATTATCCACCAGTGGCTAAAATATATTTTTATACGACTGCCTTGCAAAAGGGGGTTTTGCACACGTAAAACACGCTCTAAAAACAGTATTTTGCACACGCCGTGTGCTAAACATTTTGCACATGGTTATGTCATCTTTGCACACGCGTCTCCAGATTGTGATTTTTGTTTGATGTTGTCAGCCAAATTATGCAATGTTTCAATTTGGCTGAGTTTAAATTAAAATTTGATTTTTGTGGTCTCTGTTTGCAGTCGTATAAAAAGTATTGTAAAAAACTCGTTCGAAAACTCTTTGCACACGAGCGAGACATATTGGTGGACCGAGCCGAAGGCGAGGTCCACAAGTCGAGCGAGTCGTTTTCACACCTTGTTGTTTAATATACTATTCCGTTTGTATGCTGCAACTGATTTCGTTATGTCTTCTATTTTATAGTGTTTTTACTGAATTTTTTTAGTATACTCACTACCGAACTTTTGCGTCAAGTCTCGGGACAATGACAAGATTCAGCATAATTCTAGTCGACGTGAATAAAACACACAACAAACAACCCACCGGAAATTGAAGCGACAATAACACTGCAAATTAACACCCCGCATCCCCGTGACGCTGCTCGGGCCCTCTCGAACGCTTATTACCTTGGCTTAGGGGCAAAAAAATTCCCCGCGCTGCGTCGGCTCCATCATTCAGCCGAAAGTGTAATTTTATGTTAAGCGATCTTGAGGGAAATTATACGCGATTCGCACTTCGGGTTCATACGTTAAGTATAAATAAAATTACAGCGGCGCCGGGCCGTAAATTAGTGCGCCGAAAGTTAATTTGATTATATTGTAATTTGCAGAATGCAATCCGGACCACCCTGCGGCCGGCCGGGCAACCCCTTCCGCCGGTGAGTTAGGATCCCTGGACCGGTGCCCAATTTATGGCCGCGCGGATAAACTTTCTTTGCAAGGAGGTCACCGAAATATGGAAATGATGGGAATGTGTAACAGGGTGATCACTATAGTCGATCCGATTGTACCACAGCATAACGAAACCAGCAAACGGACTCGGGCAAATAGTTTTAGACGCGCAGGATATGGCGCGCAGCTTTCTCAGCATATACACCATATACAATTTATTTATATGATTAAAATTTTCAAATTTCTATTCTAAAATTTTGAGAACGTCATTAACTTCAGGGGCAATTTTGATATGCTTTATAAATGACTGTAAAGCTGACGCACTAACAAAACAAAATAATTTAACAAGTTTTCTTTTATACAATTTGCGACCGAGAATATATAGTGACAAACAAATATTTTTGAAATTTTTGGAATAGCTGCGCCCCTTTGCCTTTCTACTATGTTCAGACATTTGTACATTAATTTTGGATTGTTTGGAAATCTATATATGCCTCATAATAATTTCGTTAAATTCATAACAACCATGGAGATCCTTTTCCAAGGCAATTTTGAAATACTTTCTGCTCAAAACAATGTTGTGAAAACGTTTGTTACATTATTTAATTCTTTACATTTTGTACATCCTTGTAAACATTTTATCTATAAATATATATATCATTTATATGATAGGTTTATATTATACAATAAAATGTGTAAGTAGAAATTTCAAAGTTGTTGATACAACCAGAAAACAATAATTTGGAGACATAACTGAAAATAAAATAATTAATAGTAGGTAACTTGTTTTGTTATTATTATAAATTATTTCTATTTGCATTCTAATTCATTTTATGTAAAGGAACGTAATTAAAATATGTTTAATTAAACCTTTGCAAACAACAAGACTCACGGTCTTGTTTGTATTAATTATTTGTTAAATACGGCCCTGCTAAATGTGAGAGAGATAGGAACCGGCAAGCACCCGTGCCGCTAAACGCGCCTGTCTGAAATAGATCAAAGTACCGTCGAGTCATTTGGCTGGTTTCGTTATGCTGTGATTGTACCATTACTACGTCCATCTATATTTTATAGTATATTGTGTCACAAGGGCAGAAAATGAGCTTTAGCAGCCCGCGGTCCGGGTTCACATCAAACTCCAAGACAAGAGCTGGGAGGAGTACGACAGTGTTTGAGCGAAGCGTCAGGGATTCTTCTAGTTTATAAATTTCAATGTCCTAACAGTTTGGACATAGTTTTCATCTTAATATAAAATAAAATACGAAAAAGAAGTGAACCAATTTCGACATAGGAGGAACCCGCTGTCCTATTTTCCGAGGAGATTGAGCTCGACTTTTATCAAAAATTGAATGGTGAAAACCGGATTCCAATATCTCGTTTTGTTTAAAGAATACAGAGCGTTTCTTATTTTTTTAGAGAAACTAAACTATTAATTAAATTGCAGCGCAAAGTCAGTGGCTAATGAAAATGTCATAATATTACATTTTTTAATATTAAATTGAAGATTCACTGCGCACCATTCACAAACTAGATCTAAATATCTCTGAAGTGCAATGCAATCATTAACATTTACAATCTCCCTATATAACTTTACATCTTCAGGATATAATAATACAGGGTTAACTATGACTTGAGTACAAAAAATTTAACCACGTGCTCAGGGAGGCCTAAAAGACAATAAAAAAATATTCCAGAATTTTAGCTCGATATTTAAAAAATGGGGCAAAACCCTTTTTTCCTACGGAAAGTCGGCGCCTATGATAAGAATCGACTGAGATGGCTTAGATTCATAGATAAAGCTTACATCTGTCAACAATGTCAACTACCATGCGGTCGTCTTTTTGTAGCGTTTCCAAACATAGAAACGACAATATAATTAATTAACATTCTTATTGGTAATAATACCTGATAGATAGGTAGACAACAGTTAATGCAGTTAACTTCACTATTTTGCATTCGTTTTTCATTATTTCGTTAGAAACTGGCAAAACTACAACATTTTCATTCATTATAACCACTCACTACCGATATTACACACTTCCTGTAGGTACAGCACAGCTAGATAAAATATTTATTTATTATAACAAAATCGAACGAAAGGAATAGATTCACCGCGGCAGTCTTGTCTCATAACCTAGAACACCAAACCGGCGAACTATATTGTGGGTAAATATCTGTAACCGACACATAATCCTTTATTTAATAACTATAAAACGTTTAAACTTAAAATAAGGCACTAAAAACTGAAAAAGAAGAAGAAGACCACAAAAATACAACGTAAACACAGGAATTGAATTATGACATGACAGCGATACCGACTGAGTGACTGTTGCATGACTTGCTTCTTGCTTGTTGGTTGCATACTCTGCATTGGCGGCGTTAAGTCATAGTTAACCCTGTATAAGAAATTTGCCGTCAAGTTGACATCCTATATCATTAATAAAATTACTGAATAATAAAGGGCCCAGAACGGATCCTTGAGAAACGCCTGATATAGCAAGAATTTACTTTATAATATGCATGCGCAGGAAATTGAAAGGATTCAGAGACGTTTTATGAAATTAACAGTTTATATAATTAATGGTGTTTATCCATGAAGTGTTTCTCGACTGTGTGAATATCTCCGAGCTGAAAAAGAGAGTGCTGACCTCCGTAATATTTTTATATACGATTGTATGAAATACCTAGAGACGATTTTAGAACTAAGTATCAGTGTCTTTTATTTATCTACATCTGTAACACATATCTTGAGATCTTCTCCATTTTATAATATTCAAATTAGTAGTTCAAATTTAAACCAAATAATAAACCTTGTTATGAGCTTATTGCTGCTGTATTGTGTAAAAAATTATATATGTAGTTACAATTTTTTATAATATTGTTACGTGTAGGTATATATGTTTACATTTTTGTTTTTGTGTCTTTTAAAAAAATATAAGAATAATTTTGTTACCTACTGCTTTATCCCGTAACCGAACATTCGCCTGTGGGATATCGTATCTAATTAAATAAATAAATAACAACACCCTTCCATTATAACTCCAGCCTCCTGCATTTTACAAATCTAACTTCGATTATTTTCTATTACAAACCATATTTTGCAAAAAGAATCTGTTTTTTATTGTGAGTAGATGACCTGGATGTAGAGGTTTATATTCCCTTCTTGATTGTGGTACATTGTATATCCCGAGGAAGGATGTTCTTTAAATGTGTTATATTCCCCAGAGGACCGCATACAACAGAAAGTATATCCTTACATTTGTGACTAAGTTTCCATTCCAGTAACGCAATAAATATTCTTCGCCACGGACATCAAAATATTTTGACATCGACAAAGAACATAAATAATAAAATATCGAAATGCGTGTATAATTTCTCAAAGGACATTCTCCCTGGAGGGGGGGTATTCGAATTCCTTCCCCTCCTTTTTTTAAAAGCATCTGTGTCTCGGAACAAGCGCCCTTGTTCTTTCCAAACTTTCCATATAATTCGAAGCGAAATTTACGCGTGTGCGATTTGTTCATAACTCTCCAGGGTACCGAGTATTTAAATTTACAACATTTTAAGATTTGTATATGTTTTAAGATAAACGGAAACGAAGGGAAACGTTCAAGGATATAAGAATATCCCTTTTCTCTGGAGTCCGTAACTCGTAGAAATGTTTTGTAAGTATTTGAAAATTTAAGGGCGATATATTTTAAAAGTTTCCAACTCGTAAATCATCGTGAGAAGTCAAAAGGTGAGAAGGCAGATTTAATTTTAACTCTATTATGCCACCACAGCGAGGGTTTCGCATGGAACTTTACTTGATTGCACTACAGGTATTTATTAACTGTACGTAATCTAATTTTTACACCTTGACGCTTTAGCACAAAACAATTCAAGTATATCCTCGCTGAACAATGTTCGAAAATCTAAATTCGCATTTTAAATTTACCTCGCCATATACACCTTGCCTCCCACTGTGTTCTTAATGTACAGGGTGGTTCAAATTGGTCGGATTTCAAGGGTAAGTACTACAAATCTGTCATATACGGGGTGTCCGGAATACGAGTACCGTTATTTTAAGGGCCTATATATCTGATTAAAAGCAATAAAAAACTCTTATGAAAAAAAAGTCTAAAACGAATAGTTTGTCTACAAACACATTTCAAAAATAAAAATACAACTCCAATAATAGGCAAAACTATGTTACGGAATTACACACTAAGGTACAAGTAAGGTTAAGCAAAGGCGCCTGTAACGTAATTTGTTCATAATTTGATTTTTGGATCAGTATTGATGTATACAGGGTGAGGCCTAATAAAGGTAGAAAATCGAAAAAAAAATTTTTACTCGACCATAAAAAATAAACAAATCACCCTATAAAAATCGGTAATACGATGCTCCTGATAAGCTACAAACTTTCTGATGACACAGCCAAATGACAATCGAATGTCGAAGGAAACATCGTTGCCACATCATGTTTATAGACATACTGTCGTCTAACACTTCAGCGTCTTATTTAAATTTACCACCATTTAGTCGCACTTTCTGCATTTCTTTCCCCCCAAATTTGGAGATCACACCCCACATTTGGAGGGGGGAATGGAGAGAATACAAACAGTAGTTTGTTTATTTCGGTCTCGTGTAAAAAATTTCGAATATGCGGAAATGGTAGTTTTATACGGAGAATGTTTACGAAATGCGAATGCCGCTGTATCGGAGACGTCGGATCCTGAACAGACAACATTTTCCGAGTGCGCGAACCTTTGTGAAAGTGCTTCAACGCCTTCGCGATACGGGTTCTGTGAAACCGCGTCAGGAACTTGCGGGACATTAACAAAGTGACTTAAATGTGGTAGAGGCTGTTAGTTGTGGAGCAGCCTCAGCCTACTATTTTTCAAGACGATTGGACATATTCCAAAGCAAGGTCTGCAGAATATTACGAGAAAACTCACTGAACCCGTATCATTTTCATAAAGTTCAAGCTTTAGAACCTGCTGATTTTCCCAACCGTCTTGAATTTGCAATTGGCTGATCTTAATTTTATTAATATAGTGCTCTGGATGGATGAGTGCAACTTTACTCGCATTTTAAACAGGTTAGTACCATACTACTTAAAAAACAATAAACTTCTAGGTCAGATGTACGTAACTACAAACTGAATAATTAATTGTACCTACGAGTAATACTAATATATTCTTCTTCAATTAATTTGCCACGTGCTTGTGGGTGGTTAAATAAAACTAAGTGTTTAAGAGCTATCAGTTCTCTCCAACGATAGGGTTGGCCCTAGCTCAGAGGAGACGGGAGTGGGTTGAAGTATTAGATAACTTTTATAACGGAGCCACCCGTTTTACAACCCGTTGGACAAAACACATGCGGGCGGGAGAGAAGCCACTGATGCTAATACCTTACAAGAATATACAACTAAAAAAAAACGGGAAAAAGGTACAAATAAAAGCTCTGATAATCTCTATAGTACTAAGTGGTAACTTTAATAATAGTTTCTCAAGTTGCAGTGCATAGTAACATATCTGATCCAAAACAGTTGTTGGTTAACCAATATGGTTATAAAGCGTATTATTTAGGTTAGGTATACGAGTACTCAGTACATAAACAAATACTCTGTTATATAAATATTTAAATAAAATTTAGGCAAAGGTATATATACCTAAATAGTGTCTAGGCAGGAAATAAATAATAATTATAGAATAACCTTCCCCGATAGCGCTATGGTTCGGTGTACAAGTTTTGTTACAACAAGGAAGTACAAAATATAACAGGTAGTAGACACGTAGGTATATGTTAGCAGTAGGTAATAAATATGTTATATATGATGAATTTATGGTATCGAAGAGTTTGGGTATTTATAACAAAGTAGTGTTTATTCGTTATACTATTAAATAGAGAAGGGTAACTTAGCAAAAACAATTTAAGCATGAATTACTGCAAGCAACGCTAAGTAAACAATAAGTACCATTTATAGTCTTAGCAATAAGCCAAAGGTTTATAAATACTATAGTGAACTAATTTAAACTTAATAAAAAAACAAGAAAACAGCAAAATTTCTAGATAATTTGCACTGTTAATAATTAAGCTAATAAATTATATTAAACAAGCAAAGCAGGAATAAAGCAAGCACTAATATTATGCTCATATGACAAGCATATCAAGGTGAGTAACGTAATTACTAAAGTAGTAAAATTAAATAAGCGAAATAGGCTGAAATAATCACGGCAGCGACACGCTAAACTAGCCAACAAAAATAAGCAATAATAAGATGCAAGCAAGTAAAATCAAGAAATGTCTAAATATGACTAGCGGTATGCAAATCTTAAAATTAGGCTTATCTGATGTATTATGCAGCACAAGCGGCAGGTTCCAGGGATAAGGTAGATAGCTATATATCCATCGTAGACAGAGACCAAAGATACATGCAGGAACCTCTACAGATGGTATCAAACGAGGCAGCAGCAGGAGAGAAATCCTACATACAAGGGCAGGTCTTCGGCAACAAAAAAAAAGAGTGTTCGGTGAGCCAGCGTTAGCTAGGGAGAGTCACCCTGTCTTAACTGGATCTACGTTGGTAGGTGGTGTACGTATAGCTAAGATTGTACATAAAACGATGTGGAGAGTACTGGAGTGACGATAATGATAATATTGATGAGATAATGATGATATGATGATATTGAGCAGATAATGATGAGATAATGAGGCCTAAAAAGATAAATGCATATAAGTAGGTTCCATAATAGAGTACAAATATGGCAAAGAAATATGGAAAATAACTCAAAACCTTACCTAGGTTGTAGGGCGGCCTCGTGGTGAGCTAATAGCTATTTTACGTCAGATTTATGGGCATAAATCCAACCAAGAAGGTCGATACTGGGACTACCAGAATTAACAAACGTACCAAACTAAATTTGCCCACAAAAGCAGCCAGATCCGCAATTAATTTTGCGATAATTTCGTCGTGCCTAGAGCACACGCTGCTAAAAATTAAATCGACGTTTTCTTAGCCTCGCGCTAAGCAGGACAGCCGTGGTAAGCAAAAATTTCAACAAAAAAGGTCGCAAGAAAAGTCTGATTGCCGGTAAAGCGTGTTTAAATACCAGGTGCAATGGAATGAACATATGATAAATTATAATTGAATTTTGTTTGAAAAATAGTACAGGCTGAACCATAATTAACAATCAAATACATAATAACTATTACATTATTATAATAAATTAATTTAGCGGTAACATAAGCAATTTTAAGAGTAATTGTGGTTAGAAGATTTATTAATTTAGTCACGGATTTCTTGATTATTTTTAAAATAATCTATATTAGTATGATATTAAAAATAAGCCCGTAACAACACCCCCCTTTCCTGGAAAAAGTTTACAAAGTAAACTTTTAATGATACACAAAAAAAAATTATTATTCATCATCTGACTGATTATCTGTAACTTCATCAGGTGGATGAGATTTGAGATCTTTCGCATGCCACGTTCCAATACAACGGCCCGTCGAGTCGGTTAGTTCGTATGTCCACGGAGAAAGAACTCGCGTAATGGTGAATGGACCAGAAAACTTTGGCGCAAGTTTTGATGTAAACTTTTTAGTTGCATCGGAGAGCACATAATTACGCTTCCATACCTTTTGAAGTTGAAAACGATCATCACGACGTCGAAAATCGTACACCCTCTTAGAAGTCTTATACGCTTTTGTAAGACGATTCCTAACATCCTGAAATATTTTTGTCAATGCGTCTGATACCGCAAGAGGATTGTCATAAATAGAACTGTCGGAAGGAGTCGTTTAACCTTTGATCGGGTTTGCCCGATAACCGGATTTCACGGCCAAAATTTATAAAGTTCGGGGTTAAATTCGTAACTTCGGAACGAGAAGATCTAATAGCCGAAGCAACCTTGGAAGGTAACGGTCCCAATGGTGGTGTTTGTCTTTAACATAAGCCGCAAGCATCGTTTTTACTACTCGATGAACCCTTTCCACCGGGTTAGCCTGTGGATGATAATTGGGCGTAAAAGAAAGTTTTATCTGATAACTTTCTAGTAAGGATTTGAAAGCATTACTACGAAATTGTGGACCATTATCAGCGATAATAGTTTCAGGAGCACCATAAATCAGAAAGACATGATCCTCAATCGTTCGCGTGATGGCTGAGGTAGTGGAAGAACGTAAAGGGAAAAAGAGTACAAATTTACTGAAACAATCTAGGATAGAAAGAATATACATATATCCTGCACTTGATCTAGGAAGAGGGCCCATCAGGTCAATACTTACTAATTGCCAGGGTCGTTCAGCTGTTGGTTGTGCGCTAAGCATCTGTCCAGCAGGACGTTTCTGTTCAGGCTTTGTTCGAAGGCATGTGACACATTTTCTTATATAATTGGCGACATCAGCTCGAAGTTTGGGCCAATAATATTGTTCCGAAATACGTGAAGCTGTCTTGAAAATACCAAGATGGCCACAGTGAGGTGGGTCATGATGGTCCCGTATAATTTCTTTACGATGCTCTTTTGGTATAACTCTAAGCCATGGAGTGCCAGTGAGTTCAGGATACGGAGGTTTGGACTTTTATACAATTGATTACGCTGGATCATCCAAAGAGGATAACGTTCAGGATGGTTCGTGACCAGATTTAACAAATTTAAATACCATCTGTCGATTGTTGGTTCGGGCATTTTGTCATCGATACTATCTGCGTGATTTACTATACTGTCAACAGCAGGAACAGCGCGAGAAAGTGCATCGGGCACGGTGTGGTCTTTACCGGGGCGATGGACCACATCAAAATCGTATTGCTGTAGGCGTACTGCCCATCGAGCAATTCTACCTACAGGGTCTTTGATCGTGTGCAGCCATTTGAGACTGTAATGGTCTGTGATAACTGTGAATTTAGTACCTTCGATATATGGACGCCATTTCTCTATTGCAAACAGCACCGCAAGGCATTCTTTTTCGGTTGTACTATATTTTCTTTCGCATTTAGTCAAGGATCGACTAGCATAGCAAATAACTTTTTCGCCTTCATCGAAGTGTTGCGAAAGTATGGCCCCTAAACCATAGTCGGATGCGTCGGTTTGTATGGTGAATGGAAGGTCGAAATTTGGACAGGCTAGTACGGGTGATGATACTAAATATTCCTTAATGGTAGCTAAAGCTTGATCACAGTCAGAGTCCCACACAAAAGGTTTATTTTTGCGAGTCAGTGCGGTAAGTGGAGAAACAATGGTGGAGAAATTAGGGACAAATCTCCTATACCATGATGCTAAACCTACAATACGTCTAACTTCAGTAACATTGCGAGGTGTCGGAATTCGCAAAATAGACTCAACCTTGTCGGGGTCGACTAACAAACCGGATGAATTTACGACGTAGCCTAAGTACTTGAGTTCGGACTTACAGAAATTGCATTTTGGCCGATTCACAGTTAAACCCGCTTTAATGATACGTGCGAACACTTCGCGTAAAATTTCAACATGTAATTCGAAAGTCGGGGTACATACAATGACGTCATCTAGGTAAACAAAAACATATTTTTCGAGATCTACACCGATAACACGATCTATCAGTCGTTGCCAAACTGCTGGTGCAGAATGGATACCAAAAGGCATACGCTTAAATTGAAACAATCCTCGATTTGGCACAGTAAATGCTGTAAGTGGTCGTGATTCCTCTGCTACTTTTATTTGCCAGTAAGCAGATTTAATGTCTAGAGTTGTGAGATATCGCGCGTCCCGTAATTTATCTAAAGTGCTACTCACATATGGCAAGGGGTACGCGTCGGGCAGGCTAACTTTATTTAAAGCGCGATAATCGACGCAAAAACGCCAGTGTCCGTCAGGTTTCTTGATCATTACTATAGGCGATGACCACGGACTATTTGATGGTTCGATTATATCATCTCCGATAGCATGGATTCTAATTCGGCATTTACCTCTTTTGAAGGGCTGGGGATAAAGGATAGTACCGTTGCTTAATTGGCGGCGAAGTTGTACGGATGGTTAATTGTACTAAGTCGGTGCAACCGAGTTTATCACCCATTTTTCGAATGCTTCGTCTATAACTTCCGATAAGGTAGACCTCTGTGCGTCCGATAAAGAATCCATGGGATGTATGGCCGAGATATTACAATTAACAAAATTTGACACTGAACGAAACGACCATTCATCGGAAAATAAATCTGGAATGATACCCATCAAGGTCCAAAAGTCTATACCTAATATTAGTTCATGAGGTATCGATGGTACCACGAGAACTTTGATAACCTTAGTACGGCCTTGCAGACAAATAGGAAGGTAAACGTAGCCAATGCTATTACAAGTTTGACCGTTTGCCACACTACACGTTTGTATTTCGGTAGAATTTAAAGAACATAAGCCGCGCAAAATATTCCATCCTGAAGCACCTAATATAGTTGACGTACATCCGCTATCTAGTAGGCCTAAAAATGTTCTGCTAAAAATGGACACATTTAAATAAGGTCTTTTATCACCCTTTGCATGCGCGAATACATAATCCAAAATGACTTTATGTTCAGCCGATTTTGAATCGCTAGAAAGGTCCGGCAGACGGCTTACTGTCGGGCCGCTTGCACGTTTTTTTTGACATTTAGGACATTTACTAACGGTTACGTTATCATGACCACATTTAAAACAGAAAAGGCGGCGAGGCTGACCACACTGTCTAAATCGGTGCCCTGTACCTTTACAGTTCCAACACGACATAGTATTAGGATTTTGACTACTAACGGCGGAAATCTGATCTAAGTTTGAATCGATTGCTTGACTACTACTCGGCATATCGGTGGATACGACTGAAACAGAAGGGAATAAATTTCCGGTTGGTTTTCGGTATGCAAGATCCGGTTCTAATAATTGTCGATAGTTTGTCGGAGGCGGACAAAATTGTCGTACGCGCATTTCTGTTTCTTCAACAGCTCGACATATCCGTATGAGATCGCGGATTGTTTGGACCGAATGCAGAGACAATTGTGTCTGAATATACGGTAGGAGATTTCTTCGTATAAGTTTAATCCGAGACTCTTCAGAAGGTTTTTGCGAAAGCCGATTGAAGAGTTGCTCCATTGATGCAACGAAAACTACAACACGCTCATGCGCCCCTTGGGTACGACGACGTATTTCTTCCCAAACACCGTTGTTGTAATCGTACGGTTGAAAGGCTTCACGAAGTTGATTTGCTAGATCGTCCCCGACGAGAATTGATTGGTTCTATACCACAGAAGTGCGTCACGCGTAAACAATTCAGCTGCTGATCGCAATAGTTGAGGTTTAGAAATGCCCCGTGAAATTCTTAATTCTTCTACCCGCTCTAGAAAGTTGTTGACGCTTGAAATACCGTCAAATTTCAAGTTCCATCTACTAGGATCGGCATATACCGGTCGATAATAAGCTGAAGCAGGAGTAGTAACGTCACTAACCGAAGAAAAATTAATGCCTGCCAATCTATTAGCTAATGGTTCGGAATTTCTGGATAAAGAACTATAAAAATTAGGAGTTTCTTCATAATTTGGAATACGTGACCAATTATCGGACTGTCGTTCTGGGCAATATATATCGTCAACGAAATGTACTCGAGGTGTGGTATTTCGCATTAGTTGATTTTCCGAGCAATTATCCGGAAAACGCGAGAAATTTTGATCTTCAAACGTTTCTCTTTGTGAAGATGAAGACGCTTGAGCATTTACGGATGTATTATAATCGACACGTTGTCGACGTTCACGGTCGGATCTATTAGGCTGCAAATCATATGCCCTACTTGACGATAACTGCGGAGGCGATGCTGTTTCGGGGATATTATCCCTTGATATGGGACGGTCACACCGGTTTTCTACGCTAATCTCAGGAACGATATGTATCAATGGACGAGTAATTTCTGAAACGCGATTTTGTTTATTCTCCGATTCTAAATTTTGAGTACTTCTAACACTGTGAGAATGAATAACTTCAGGAATTAATAAGTTTAGTGAATCTAAAATTGACATTTGTGCTTGACTGTGGCAAACTTCGGAACTAATATTTATTTGTGGAGTATCTAAGTAAGGAACTCCATCGTAAACTAAATTTAAATCACCTATTAATTTACGTCCTATTAAAAGTAAATCATTACGTAATCGGTTTTGATTTTCATTCTCCGGATTTATACGCCCTAACCTAAGCGTAACATGTAAAAGTCTAGTATAGAGCCGTTGAAATTCATTTTTCTTGTTTTCAAAATTAAATGTCTTAATTTCTGATTCCAAACCCGTTAATTTTGAAGAACAGATAGATAATTCATCTCCCGCATCTAAAAGCGTCGTTGCAGGTGCAGATGTCTCTCCTTCGCGTTCTTGGCGCAAGAGACGTCTTAGTACTGCACGTTTCTCATCCACAGTTGCGCTGACTGGATAACCACGTATTAACAACTCGTACGTAAGCTCCGAATCTAATAATCGGTTTACTTCCATGTTGACTTCGAAATATTTAAAGTTAATTTCACAAACCCAACCGAAGCTAGGAAAAAAAGAAACAATAAAGAAAAAACGACCAAACCGTGATATAACAGTTCGATATAATTAAACCCCGTATAAGCGATTATCTAAAAATTAACCTCAATAACACTAGATTACAAAAATATAAATATGGTAAAAGTAATCAATTCACCCTGTATAATTACAATCTTATAGCAGAATTATTAAACCCAAATATGTATATATTTTTATTAGATTTAAGCAACTAAAATCTAAAGGAACTTAATTTATCAACGTATACTTTTGATCCCACCTGTATATAGAATCAAATATTAAATGAGCAATTAAAGAAAATGATTCTATAAATAGAAATTTCTAATACTAAACGATAATCAATAATTTAATTAAAAGTAAATATTCAAATGTTCAATAGAATTGGTTTCCAACCACAACAATTCTTTAAATATATTATGGTTCACCCTGTATGGTTTTATGTAACTAAATAACATAGCCTGAATAAATATAAAAAGACGAAGTACTTAAAAAAAAATTAAAGGCCACTATGCAATAATAATATTTATATCCACTATTTATTGTACACCCTGTATATAAGACATATTCCTCGTATACTTTATACAACTAGCTACTAAATTTATTTTCGTTGTTACCAAATTTTAAGATTAGAAAATAAAATCATTCCCTATTTAAATTTATACGCAGATTTTATGATCACCCTGTGTAATAGTAATTTAAATAATTATACTTTTACAAATTAATGCTTCACTTTTCCAAATATCAATACTGACTGCAATATACGATTCTTAACCGGTGTTGCTTCTTTTGGTTACCCTGTATACCAATTTGGAGAAAGAAACATAATATGGTTAGGTACAACCATTAACTATATATTAACTGTATGTACTTAGGAAAATTCAAAATAAATTTCTGTAACTATAAAGCATAGGTAAACCACTTACTTTTGTTCACCCTGTATAACAATGACAAAAAAATTATAAAACCCTTTTGAGTATCAGTTTTTGTGTCGTATATAAAATTATATAGAAAACTAATTATCAGATATGTTAATTCTGCAATTTGATAATACTTTTACACACCCTGTAAAACAATTGAGAAATTGAAAAATTTTATAAATTCCGCGAGGTGAACAAAATTTAACTTTACCAAGAATAATAATTCTGAAAGTCAAAAAAATACTGAAATATGTCAAATACGTAATATAACATAAAACATACTGTACATCTACTTATTTGGCAGAAATTATTTAAAGGTTGGGCGCCAAATTTGCCACGTGCTTGTGGGTGGTTAAATAAAACTAATTGTTTAAGAGCTATCAGTTCTCTCCAACGATAGGGTTGGCCCTAGCTCAGAGGAGACGGGAGTGGGTTGATGTATTAGATAACTTTTATAAAGGCGCCACCCGTTTTACAACCCGTTGGACAAAACACATGCGGGCTGGAGAGAAGCCACTGATGCTAATACCTTACAAGAATATACAACTAAAAACGGGAAAAAAAAAATAAAAGCTCTGATAATCTCTATAGTACTAAGTGGTAACTTTAATAATAGTTTCTCAAGTTGCAGTGCATAGTAACATATCTGATCCAAAACAGTTGTTGGTTAACCAATATGGTTATAAAGCGTATTATTTAGGTTAGGTATACGAGTACTCAGTACATAAACAAATACTCTGTTATATAAATATTTAAATAAAATTTAGGCAAAGGTATATATACCTAAATAGTGGCAGGAAATAAATAATAATTATAGAATAACCTTCCCCGATAGCGCTATGGTTCGGTGTACAAGTTCTGTTACAACAAGGAAGTACAAAATATAACAGGTAGTAGACACGTAGGTATATGTTAGTAATAGGTAATAAATATATATGTTATATATGATGAATTTATGGTATCGAAGAGTTTGGGTATTTATAACAAAGTAGTGTTTATTCGTTATACTATTAAATAAAGAAGGGTAACTTAGCAAAAACAATTTAAGCATGAATTACTGCAAGCAACGCTAAGTAAACAATAAGTACCATTTATAGTCTTAGCAATAAGCCAAAGGTTTATAAATACTATAGTGAACTAATTTAAACTTAATAAAAAAACAAGAAAACAGCAAAATTTCTAGATAATTTGCACTGTTAATAATTAAGCTAATAAATTATATTAAACAAGCAAAGCAGGAATAAAGCAAGCACTAATATTATGCTCATATGACAAGCATATCAAGGTGAGTAACGTAATTACTAAAGTAGTAAAATTAAATAAGCGAAATAGGCTGAAATAATCACGGCAGCGACACGCTAAACTAGCCAACAAAAATAAGCAATAATAAGATGCAAGCAAGTAAAATCAAGAAATGTCTAAATATGACTAGCGGTATGCAAATCTTAAAATTAGGCTTATCTGATGTATTATGCAGCACAAGCGGCAGGTTCCAGGGATAAGGTAGATAGCTATATATCCATCGTAGACAGAGACCAAAGATACATGCAGGAACCTCTACAGATGGTATCAAACGAGGCAGCAGCAGGAGAGAAATCCTACATACAAGGGCAGGTCTTCGGCAACAAAAAAAAAGAGTGTTCGGCGAGCCAGCGTTAGCTAGGGAGTCACCCTGTCTTAACTGGATCTACGTTGGTAGGTGGTGTACGTATAGCTAAGATTGTACATAAAACGATGTGGAGAGTACTGGAGTGACGATAATGATAATATTGATGAGATAATGATGATATGATGATATTGAGCAGATAATGATGAGATAATGAGGCCTAAAAGATAAATGCATATAAGTAGGTTCCATAATAGAGTACAAATATGGCAAAGAAATATGGAAAATAACTCAAAACCTTACCTAGGTTGTAGGGCGGCCTCGTGGTGAGCTAATAGCTATTTTACGTCAGATTTATGGGCATAAATCCAACCAAGAAGGTCGATACTGGGACTACCAGAATTAACAAACGTACCAAACTAAATTTGCCCACAAAAGCAGCCAGATCCGCAATTAATTTTGCGATAATTTCGTCGTGCCTAGAGCACACGCTGCTAAAAATTAAATCGACGTTTTCTTAGCCTCGCGCTAAGCAGGACAGCCGTGGTAAGCAAAAATTTCAACAAAAAAGGTCGCAAGAAAAGTCTGATTGCCGGTAAAGCGTGTTTAAATACCAGGTGCAATGGAATGAACATATGATAAATTATAATTGAATTTTGTTTGAAAAATAGTACAGGCTGAACCATAATTAACAATCAAATACATAATAACTATTACATTATTATAATAAATTAATTTAGCGGTAACATAAGCAATTTTAAGAGTAATTGTGGTTAGAAGATTTATTAATTTAGTCACGGATTTCTTGATTATTTTAAAATAATCTATATTAGTATGATATTAAAAATAAGCCCGTAACAAATTGTAAACGTGGTGAAAACGTAATATTAAAATTATTAAACTGTAATAACCTAACATTCAAAAACATTTATTAATTATCTACATTTGTTTTTATTAACAAATAAATCAATATTTAAGGAAAATTCATTCATGTATCTAGATTAAAAAAGTTAGTTTTACTCATTGTCGTTAAGTAGTAACAGTACAAAAACTAGGTTACTAGGTTTGACCTAATAATACGGTAGGTCAAGATTCACTTCCGATAACTTTTATGAGCATCAGATCAGAGGCGTGTCGTTTCGGTCTTGGACAGTTTTTTGTCAACAACACGAGGATTTTTTATTACTTACTACTATTTGATTTCATTGGATATTAACATTTTAAATTATTATTGCCAAACGGGGCAAGAGGAAAAAAAGAGATTCTAAAATAGTCAGTTCAACCGTTTATTTATGATGCCTAATACCTATGTAGCTACTTGGAAAATATTTCAATTTCACAACGTCGCATCAGGTCGACATCGAGTTGAACTGTGAGCTGTAAACGACCAAGGCTGGGCAAATAATAATTTGAAAATATTTATTTTCAGTGTAAATATGCATTTTGGATTTTTTTAAATCGCATATTTATGTTATACTCATTATTCCATATCTCCTCTTAAAATTAATGACATTATGACTGACTCACCCTGTATGTATGTAATACAGAACAAAAATGGAACAATTTATAGTAACCATAATATGGCATGTTAATTTACGGCGAACATAAGTCATTTTAAACACATGTAACTATTGTTCTGTGTTGTGAAAAGAGCTCTAAGACCATTCACAGTAAGTACCTATGTTTAGATGTACATATTTGTAATTATTATGTATAAACACACAAAAATCTTAAGATAGGATATGAGCGACGTTGTTGGGTGTAGAGCAAATCTGATAGACAAACCCAGAACACTTTTTTCCAGAAAATAACAATGGTACAAATCTCATATTTGTATCTGTTACCGTTATCGACCTACTAAACCGACTGGTGCCCTTTTCTCGTTTCTCTTTTATGATATCTTAAAACAGTTAATATGCTACAGGTATTTGTTTGAGATACATTCGATGGCATGCAAATAAATGTAATAATATTTTTAGTTTTTGTGATATGACCACAACTTGTGTTTTTGTTATAAGGAACACACTGTATTTTATTTAAAAAACGGAAAAAGGGTTAAAAATGTATTCCAACAAATAACAAGTAAAGTATATTCCTCTTTCCGTTTTTGTATTGGTGGTCCGGGTTATTATGTCAGGACCTAACTGATTGCTGCCAGTAACAAAACTAATGTGTACATCCCTAGTCTTAGCAGGACTCCTTGACCTGCCTTTGTTGTACTCGTGCTAGGATTTATGGGAGCAAACCCGCTATCAATACTTCTACAACCGCTCGCGGTAAAGCTACTGGGAAGTTATCAGTTCAAATTAGCTTAGCAATAGCTTAGCAATATGTTATTATGTTTAATTTCATGCTCTATAAGAAATTCACCTCAAGACTCAGTTATAGTGTTATAAAAATCAAAATGTCGGACAATATCCTGCACCTTAGCTATGCAATTATCAACACAACAATGTCATATGTCTTCAGCTACAATAATGTAATAATTATCTTTGTGTTTTTCATGTTGTCAAAATTGTCAAACCATCGGCAGAAATATATTTATTATGTCTTGTGATAAAACTACTTTAATGTTACCATATATTTTAGATATTATTTTCTTTTGACGATTAGTATTTTATTCCAAATATATAGTTTCTGTGGTATGTACCCATATTTCTATTTCATACAGGTTTACTTCAATAAAATGACAGAGTGATTCTTAACCTAGGTATACTCATAAATTTGGGAAATTATAGCTAAGGACAAATAATGAAGAATAGTGAAAAAAGTGTAGTAAAATATTTTTAGTTTCGAAAGTTTTCATTTTCATACATATAAGTATTGATTTATGTCAGAATTGTAAATCTATTAAAATAAAATATTTATTCACTAACTTGTCGATACTTCCTCTAACGTAATAAAAATACAAACCTATTGACCATTTCTCCAACAGGAAAGTTTTAATCAACATATATATGCTTCTATCATCGTCGACAGAGTACGCTTCAGTTATAATAAGGTATAGCGAGGAGGTATTAAGCTCAATTAGAATTAATACCGGGATAATCCTTTCTAGACTCTGTGTTACTTGATGGGGCACTAGAAATTAATACTTTCAACAGCTATATCCAGTTCAAGCAAGGGGATTCACAAACTTTGTAGACAATTTCAGTGATTAAATATAAAAATATCTCTGTATATAATTTAGTGGTATGAGTTCTAGAGAAAAACATGTGAGTGGTATATGCAATATTGTTAATAATAATAGCTAATAGATATCAGATAGTTTGGACCACTGCAGAATTTTATACTTATTCTGTAAAAATAAACCTATATTTTCTTATTAAAGACCCTTCAAGATCACCCACTAACAACAGAACACCATCGCTTAGTCTCAATTCAAGTGGACAAAAATAGAATAAAACATGCTATTTTTCTCCAACCAAAATCCCCCTGCTAATTATTAATTTATGCTTTGAAATTAATCCAATCAAATTTGGATAACAGTAATAATAGTAATAATAGTAATAATATCTCTACCCCTCATTCTAATCACGAGGATTAGCCCAGAAGTCGAAGACCTGTGCGAGAGGGGGGTGGCATATTATTATTAAGCAGGCCGCATTTGCGCCCAGGAACGACTTACGTTGGTAAGCCCTAACCACCATTCAATGCAGGAATGAGGGAAACCTGGAAAGCTTTATTAATTAGGGGAGAAGTCAAATGGCAACCGGTATCAATCTCTCACACTGACCCAAACCAACATTTTTTCACCCTACCATACCCGCAGAGAGGGTGCCAATCCTCTGCACGAATGTAGCTTATCTACGGTCTACCGGCTGCGGGGGTCGTACCCACAGCGATCTAGTCACCTCGATGCAAGTACTGACGCCTTAAACCGCGCGACCACTGACCGATCCGATAATAAAGCAAAGTAGTTGTCATATTGTTAATTGAATTCATTTGTGGTTGTTTGAGGCTCAATTTGCTGAAAAGCCTGTAAAACTGGAGTCTAATAAAGATTTAGTTGTACCTGAGGAGATACTGGATTGTGCAAATGAGGTTTCTTTAAATCTTCTCCCAAAGAAATCTTGAGAAATTTATGAATGTATCTAGAAACGTTTTATGGATTGGTGCAAAGAATACAACATTAAGTTGTATTCAGAAGATGTACTGACCGTGTATTTCTCAAACTTAGCAAATAAAATTAAGCTGTCAATGCTTTTGTCACAATAATCAATATTGCGGCCAACATTGATTATAAAGAAGAGGATTGATATAAGCAAATATTCAAAGTTACGTGCTTTTCTCAAGAGACAAAGTCATATATGTACCGAAAAAGTCACTAGTATTTACAAAGCAGCTAGTGGATTGGTTTTTGAATAGTGCACTTGTTAATTTATATATTGATGATGAAGGTAAAAATAAAAAAAAACAACATTTTAAAAAACTTCTTATAAGTCGTCCTAATATTGGGGGTTGCAGCGCATGCCGTTCTGATTAATTAGTCAATTTAACAATTGATAATGTGGAAGATGTGAAATCCGCCTTAATTATAAAAATTTCCAATATCGAAACTAAGAGATCACGTTCTTTTATTGTGCTGAGAGACAATTATTTAAGTTTTTATCGAAAATATGTTGCTTTACGTCCACCCGGATTGGTAGAACGGCGATTATTTCTCAAATATGTTAATGGAAAGTGCCATCGAATGGTGGTCGGTATTCATAAAATCAGTGCCGTCTCCCAAGAAATGACAAAATTTAGAAGCTGGACAAGTGCAAAGAGTACAGAGGACACGCATTACGACGAACTTCTGCTACGTTTTTAGTTGACGGCGGTGGTGACCTCACTTGTCTTAAAAGACACAGAGGATGGAGATCGAGCACTGTGGCGGAAGGCTGCATTGAAGACTAACTTTTGAATACTTAAAGAAAATATTGCGAAGAAATATTGAACGTAGATAGTGGTAATGACAGACCAAGCACCGTTATCATTTCTGATGTCACAACATCTGAAAATAATATAACTATTAATGAAAACGTATTGGATTGCTTTGAGAATTGCCCCAAGAACCCTAATAGCACACGACGTCCAGTGGATGTCCATATAATGTCCATTTAACATGTACTATAAATGGACATTCGATGGATGTCCTTTCCGAGACATATTTTAATAGAACATGCATTGTACATCCGATGGATGTCCTTTATGGGACATATCTTGATGGTATTGGATATCCGATGGATGTCCAGTATATTACATGTTCTGTTATAATTTGAATATAATTTGCTGCTAAAATTCGTGCAGCACATGTCTATTGAAAAAAAAATGGGTCCAGAAACCAGATGTAACGCTAACCTCTAAAGTTTAAACCACCTGTTCTGTTCTCTTTGGTGACGCTGAACGTTGATGAGTAAACCCTATAGAACGATAAATTAGGAAACCGAAGCAATATAAATCACATTTTGTATGTAAGTAAATTTGTATTTTCTACTTTTAGTCTATTTATAAGTAATTGAATTATTTGTTCGGGTTCGTTTTTAGATAAAGAAGTTTTCATTTTCACTCTAGTTGTTGACTTTTCTCGACTTTTGCTATTCTAGGTTAAGTTGAGTAATGTAATTATATGGTTTTGTTAAATAATTATATATGGTTTTACTCTTGTTACTTGTACGTGTTATATAGTTGTTTCATTTGTATCTCTTAATTATTTATGTATTTGTTATTTATGTAATAGTTAGAGAAAATAATAAATACATATTATCAAAAAGTATTTATATAATTCTAATGCAGACCTCCATTAAATGTCCAAAACAGGACATCCATAGATAGCACAAATTTGGTACAGAAGCGGACATCTATGGGTCCGAAACTGGTACAGTAGTGGACGTCCTTGGGTTTCACAAAGTTGTGACATTTGTGCATCCATTGGACGACCATCGAACAAAATACGGACGTCCACTGGATGTTCGGACTTCCGCCTTTGGACATCCTTTGGATGTTCATAGGACGTTCTCGTGCTATTAGGAAATGAGGGTAGTGGTATTTTCAGTGGTTTATTAATACTCCTTCAATCAGTCAATGCGAATAAACAAAAAATATTGTAAATATTGTTGAAAATAACCTTTATAAATTAATACTTGATTAACACTTTTGATCTAAGGAAAGTGTCAACTTTAGCTTCTAGGATTTGAAATTACCGTCAAAGCAATATGACAGCTATCATTCAATAATGTTTAAAGTATACTTTGATTAATCGTAAAAGAATAAAATTCATCAGTATTTCCAAAAAACTTAATTGTCGATTTTGTCGCAAACGCAAACTTCTGACTTCAAACAAGAGTATCAAATTTTTAAATTATTTTCATTATTTAAAGGAATACCATCAAACTCTTAATACAATTAAAAACAAAAAAGTTATCAGCATGTCTTCATCTAGCATGTTCTCTTTCTGCCCTTGAGGGTGCTGCAAAATTAGAAATATTTTTCCTGAAACTGCGTCTCTATAAATGTATCAAGTGTTCCAAATTTGAATAAAATCGTTCCAGTATTAAAAAAGTTATAGTCAAAAACAAATTAAAAAAATATCTTTGAGGTTACGTAGCTTCGTCAATATTGACTTTTCGCGAAAATGTTACATGAACTTGACACATTATTTTTACAAGAAGTATCACCCCCTAAATTTTCTGTGCGGAGTTACCGGACACCCTGTATAGAGCATCTGAAACATAATCTGTATACACATTATCAGTTTGGAACAAGACTGTCATAACTCAAAAAATGTAAATTTTCAGGAGAGCTCGGTAAAGTTTTATAAATAATCTTACTCTAAATATTGGAAAATAAATAAATATATAATGTTTGAATCATGTTAATTGTTTGTGTGGATAGTTCTTAGTATTTTTAATAAAAAATTTTGTTTACTTTGTTTTTCGCCCCTTTGTTATTGTTATTTTTGTTAAATAATTCCAAGTTGTGACTCTCTTTCACATATTTTTTACAAGTTTTTCAACATGAGTTTAGGTAATAAAATTAAATACATTTCTAATAAACTAAATTATTTTATTAAAGTAGACTAAAATAATACAATTTTAAAGATTATTATAAAAATATTTATAATACTGCGCAAAATATTACGGTTTATTGTATGTAATGGGAACAAAAAATGTACTTAGCTTATGAGAATGACTGGTCTATTTAAAGATGTGACAGTTTTGCATATAAATACACATAAATAAACTAGTTTCTTATTGATATTATTTCGACTTGTGACACTCTTTTCCAAAATTTGCTCATCTCATCTCATTAAACGTAACAGCACGACTAATTGTGACAGTTTTGTCTAAAGCACAAAACCAATGTTGGAGATGTGACATTTCAACGCAGCGCCATTCGACGGTTATTAAGCAAAGTTCACTTGTAACTCTTTTGCACATAAAAATATGCAATATTTGGAGTTGATACACCACTAAATCTTGAAAAATTAAAATTTTGAGTTAAGACTGTCTTGTTCTAAACTGGCTGACTGATATATTGTCAGCATATTTCTTACTAAAATAAAATACAAAAATATAATTAAAAATCATAGTAAAATATACATATGTTTTGTATGTTGGGTTAAAGGTTCAAAGAAAACTTACATAGACTTTTTAATTACTCTGCCTACTTCTTATTAATAAACATATAATTTAGAAAAAAAAACTATAATCTTGAAATAAAATTGAAATATCAAAACATCTAGCCTATTTTTCAAATATATCTGTTTTTGAATATAAAATTTCCCACGAGTTGGTATTAAAATGAAGCGCTATTGCAATGCAAATAACCTAATTTTATTTATTTCAGCAACAAAAAAGTGAGATTATCAAATAGAAACAGCAGGTACATATTTTATATGTTTAATTATTTAATGTGGCTGTTTTACGATTCGTATATAAACACGTCACACTGTTAACAACAATACATATTAATTAACATGAAAATACCCATGATAAATATGTAAATTAGAACAAAATTGTAACAATTTATAAACACGATATTTATTTGATAAAACAGTCGTAAATCAATTAAGCCACAACACAAAAATGTTTTACAAATAAAACAACACACGAAAATCTGAATTCTGGGTCATTATTTAATTCCAGTTATTAGTTCATGATATTATGATAAATGTAATTATACTTTCAATTAACTTATGCAGGTAATTAAAAATAACATATTTGTATAAGGTGTGCAATATGAGTTTAAATTTTAGTAGCTATTCAACGTTAAATTAATTATAAAAATAACTGTAAAAACAAATTATTAGTAATTAAATATAAAATATTGTTGGAAGAAAATTGCAAATACATAATTTTAAATGTACTTCTGCTTGTTTGATTATTACATGACTGTAATAGATAAAATAGAAATGACCCCAATATGTTGATCATATGTGAAACAGAAGAAGCATTTAGACAATTTTAGAAAATGTATAGAAGATCGTCATATTGAAAACGTTTCTTAGTATTATTCGTTATTCAATTTTTTTACCTGCAAGTACTAACTAAATATTATTACATATAACATTAAATATGCGCTTGTAGATATCTAATAAAACAATGTATAGCTTTTTACAGCAATTTGATAGGGTAGTCAAACTGCGATTGCAAAATGTCAGATTTGACAATACCGTCAAATTGTATACATTTTAAAACTTAATTTTGATATTTAACATCTTGGAAGCCCTGTATATTCGTAAGAGAGCCAGATGGGACAAAAATGTATTTGATGTACCTACTGCTATTATTTTGACAACCCTCCCTCCCCACGTAAATCATATCATTTTGGAGCAATAGTTTCTGGATACGCTATATTGCAGAAAAATATGTTAACAATCAAAATTGCTTAATAAAGGTAACTGCTTTACTTTGTGCTCATATAAAGGGGCAGAAATAAAAATATTAACTAAAGAACTATGCCAATAATTTGATTTTGGACCACACAAATTTTAATTGTTTTATGATATCCAAACAATGTTTTTATATGTTCTAAATACAGGTCTCTGCAAATTCATTTAAACTGTACTGATTGCACGGCATCCTCCATCCACCAATCTTGTAACTAGTTTCGACCAGTCCTAAGCCTGCCCTGGGACGCTGTGACATATAGAATTCCTCAAATCGAAATGTTTCTATGCAGTTGGTATTGAACATATGATTCTATTTTGTGACATATTGAGCATAAGCAAAATATCATATCATTCTATAATTTATTATCATGTTAGCATATTAACTATCCCTTTATCTAGTTAAGGAAGATCGTGTACTGCAAAATATTCTGAAAACATAATAACAAATGATAGATAATTATATTTTGTTTATGCTCATCACGTCATAAAATAGAATTCTCATGTTGAGTACCAAATGTATAGAAACATTTTGATTTGTAGAATTCGTCCCACTGCTGCATAGAGTCTGAAAGAAGCTCATGGCAAGTTTATGAAATAATGTATTTACAAATCCAGATATTCCAAAAACGGATATTTAAAATGACATTTACCAAATATACCTTTATTTTAAAAAATGTCAGATAGTATAAGAATTTCTTATTAAAAATTTAATACACCATGGCACAAAAGAAATGATAAAAAAAAATTACGTAGATATACTGCAGATGGCGCCTTCTATAAATTCTAAGAAATTCTAAATTAGATGCCAAGTATCACGTATTTGCTACAATTAACTAAATTATTGAAGAAAAAGTAAAATAAAATTGTAGTTGCAGCACCCTATATTGCGAAAACTATCATGATTTTTAAACAGGTAAAAAAACTCCAATGAAAGTAATAATTTAAATTGATAGGTTAAGTAAATAAATAAACTACTTCCTTAACCTCAGCGACAAATTCTTTATTTTAACACAATTTAGTGATCCTTGTATAAATCTTAATAACTATGTTATTCCTTTCTTTTTTATACATTTCAGTCACTTATTGGTGATTACCCTTTTTAATCATGTCAAAGAAACCTGTGTATATATCTACGACATATTTTTAACCACTACTATTTACTTATATTGTTGATTATTCAGTCTTCTATAGTTGTTGTAAATGCATTAGTCTGCGGTCAACCATGTTCCATACATGTTCAGTAGGTGACGGATCCGGCGATCTTGGTGGCCAGGGTAAACGGTTGATCTGATGTTGATCCATAAAAACTATTGTTTGTCTAGCAACATAATGTCTAGCATTGTCGTGCTGAAAATAGGGTAGTGGATGGTGTGAACATATGGAATAACATATGACTTCCTGGATGTAGCATTGGGCTGTCATGTTGCCTTTAATAAAAACTAGTGGCGATCTGCTACCATACGCGATAGTACCCCATACCACAACGCCTACTGTGTGATGGACATGACGCTTTTTGTCAAATTGTGGATCGCGTCTTTCACCACGACCATCCTGCATACCCAGGGATTTGTCACTAAAAATTATTTCACTCCAGTCTTGGTCCCACTAAATAGTCTCTCCGTTGTAAACAGTTAGCTCGATGTTGACAGTTGAGAGGCAGCACCCAATGTGGAGGATAAGACAATAGGGCAACACTTCGTATTCGGCGATACGACTGTACGCATAGCTACCATCCCTCCATGTTCTTCAAACCACTGATTTGCAATAGTTCGGCTACTGCTAGATTAGTCTATGAGAGCTAAAAGTCGCAATTAACGATCTTCATGTTCTGTGATTTCTCTACAACGACTGAAGTCTTTCGCTCTGTGTCCAAGGCCTTCTTGTGTCCATGCCTGGTAACTTCGTACTATGGTACGTAAGAATCTGTTAGTTCTTCTAGAAATTTGTCACTGACAAACCTGCTTCGCACAATCCAATAATCCGCTCCCTCTCAATGTCACTAAGCTGGGAAGTTTGATCAAATCTACGTACTCTAGGCATAATCAGCTAAAAATAATGTCGTCTGCAACAAGCTTCAGAACACATTTTTTTAAAACAGATGTTACATTATCAAAGTATGACCTATGCAAACTCCAAAATAACAGATAAACCTGAAAATTTAATAATTCATTTTTTACTTTTACCGAGACAAGTAAACATTATTAAAATAAAATTATACTTAACGGGTGTTTATCTTTTTTAGCACAAATTATATGTTATATCATTAATTTTAACATTATATAAGTCTTTTTGATTTGATTCTGTCTAATTAAATAATAATAAATTCCTCTTTTTTTGACTTTCTTTATTTTAATAATTATTTTTTATTAAATGTTTTATAAGATGGATATGACGTTTTTTAATCTGTCATTATATAAAATTGATAATTCTACTACATTTTTCTGTTATTATAAAAATACTTTCTTTTAATTATTTTCCATTAACTTAAATTGATTTTCTACTCTCTCCACATCGTCTTGCATCAAAATTTTATATCTATTTCAATACAGATACAAATGTGTATCTTGTCATTTTTTTTTATTTCCAGTGTTAAAAATAGGTCACTTCAACATAATCATTGCATAACTATGAAGTTATTAGTAACCAAAATTGTAGCTCAACAGATACATACAGTATAAGATGTAATATGAAATAACAAGATACAACGTGTGTTGTTAGATCTAATAAAATTTAATTATACAAACACAACTAAATGGATCTTGCAAACAGATAGTGCATTGTTCGGGCACATTTAAGGGCTGTTTGAGGGGAAATATAACGTCACTAATTTGCGCCTTCGCAATACATTCGCCACTGGAATCGGGGCTGCTTATTAAGCCAATCCCCAAGAAATCCTTATCTGAATGCGCTTAACTCAACGGCATTTCTATATCAAAATACAACTCACCACTAATTTTGACGTTAACAAACGACGTCATATTCCGATGATTGTTAGTAATGGCTGATTCCTGCCTCTGGTTTCATAACTATGTCTTTGCAAAGATAAGTAAACATGTTAATCATATTAGCTGAAGATAAGTCGGTTAATATTTAGTGCATATTGTCATATTAGTTAAACTTAATTAACTAAATATCTAAAGAGACTAAGAGTGACGAAGTTAAAAAAATCGTCAAAATCAAGTACCTACCTTTAAAGTTGTTTAATGTTTAAGTTGATCAAAATTATAATGCATCTAATTCATGCAAGAATTTCAACAGGATTAATTTATATTTAATGCAAGAAGTTACCTTAGCAAGGGACATAGACAAAGCTTTATTAAATTATTTCTCATTACTATTGTGTAAATATGGATTTCGAGTGATGATTTGCTATCAGATATTGAGAATAAAGCTTCCAGTGTTGTTTCCAATTGCGTACCATAATAATCCCGGAATAGATACGAACAAGCATTTCCTCGCTATAAAAATGGTGTAGAGAAAAATATATTTAACATAACAAACGAGAAAGAATTATTAGTATATTTCAACAAACTAAGTAAATCACAGTAGCCTTCATTTCTTTGATGCTATTACTCAATGATAAGAAATTTCACTGAAGCGATCCTTTATAAAAACGCAGAAATAAGTGAGATCTCAATTATTGTGGTTGAATTTCGAGTTCCCACTCCAGAGGTTAGTAAATATATTAAATTTTTTAGATAATTATTGTATAGAGTTTTGTCTGTGGATGTTCATTAGCATACCTAGATGTTTGGTATCAGAGAACATACATATGACTTCATTGATAGGAATTGTAGGAGATTTGATACATATTAGCTTAAAATACCTTTCTTAAACAGTAAAATGTTACAAAAGCTAATAATAAGGAATATATGGGTAGATATTGTGGGTGTAATTCAACGCAGGTTGGGGCTTTTGTCCACTGAGTAGTTAGTTTCACACAATATTGTTAATACCTGAAAATATATGAAAACTATACATAAAGGTAAAATTTTTATTAATTTTTATTTATTTTAGTAGGTTGTTATGATATTCATTGACAGTTAATCAGTTTGACGTTGTCGATATTTCATTTGACATTCAATTTCAAATAATTTTAATTTATTGATATAATCATTTTTATAGTTAGATATTTGACTAAAGGAGGCCACCTGATGAAGCGATCCTTTATAAAAACGCAGAAATAAGTGAGATCTCAATTATTGTGGTTGAATTTCGAGTTCCCACTCCAGAGGTTAGTAAATATATTAAATTTTTTAGATAATTATTGTATAGAGTTTTGTCTGTGGATGTTCATTAGCATACCTAGATGTTTGGTATCAGAGAACATACATATGACTTCATTGATAGGAATTGTAGGAGATTTGATACATATTAGCTTAAAATACCTTTCTTAAACAGTAAAAAAAAATCGATGTCAAAAAATACTTAAATTTGATTGTACCTATTTCTGAAGCGAAAATCAGAATGGTACCAACTTAAAAGAATCAAAGGTACCTATTAACAAAGAAGGAAGATATCCAAATTTTTAATGAATGCAGACGATGATGAATTTCTGCTCATGAAGCTAACATTGTAGAATATAATTACGAAAGATGAAGGTCTATGCTTCCAAGTCATGATACCCAATACCGAAACAAGAGTGTTCAGAGAGTTATTTTGATAACATCTGGAAATACTGATGGCTTGAACTTAATAGAACTGATAAGAAAATACGTCAAATTAAGAAATGAAAACTGTGATCATGTTCGCAATATACCAAACAAACTGTTGATAAAAATGCTATTGGCAATGTGCCAAAATTGATTGCAAGATTTCTTAAACTGCCTAATCCAAATGCGAATACTAGGCACTGCTTTCGAACAGATTCCTTTTAAATATTCAAAGCATATAACCAATTAATAGGGATTTATACATTTGGGGAAATTTTAAGTTTCTCAAATTGGAGGATGCTCACGAATATACCGGACTTTCTTTCCATAGAACTTCAGTTACACAATTAATAAATTCAGGAGCTCATATCACAACTTTAAAAATGCGTTGTGATCAAAAATCAATTGTTAACAAATAATGTTTCGCAACTTCAAGTAGATCAAGTGGTGGAAGCATTTTTTTACATAATTATACCACTTTAGAGGATTCAGTGGTTCATAACCTATCCACTAGTGAAAATACTTTAACCTGCATAGAAGAAGTAAATAATTTTTCAAAACAAACAGGGCAAGGGATATCTCTTACAGGCTGTTGTAATTTTACTATAAAAGTTTACAACAAATGAAATTACTTTTGGTAAAGAACAAATGTTCATTTTTAGTTTAGCGGCAGTAAAAATGATTCTAATGCGACACTTTATTGTCTGACAGCTGTAACTAAAACTACACCTGTATCGATCGGCGAAATAGCTATGTATGTAACAAGTAAGAAGAGTGTGTTTTAAGCATTCTACGCAATATTACATATAACAATGCGTAGAGTGCTTAAAATACATCGATTTCGCAACGAATTTCATACAAGATTTTTTGTGAAAGCGGAGAATTTGATATTTTTCGCGTCGCATTATATCCTACAAAGTGTTGGACAAAATCGCTAAAAATGTTTGATAATGACTAGTCTTTTGATATTAAAAGAGCTGCTGAAGCTGCGCTATCCACGTCAGTGCTCGAAAAATGTATACGAAAACTTCTACAACAACTTTGAAACCTGGACCAACATGCAAACACGAAATTGCAGGAAACAACTACTTTGCGGGCTAATGCCCCGACCAGCATTGAATTACACCTGACAACCCGTGTCTGTGACATTTCCAGTCCAGCATGGAGCAGCGAATGGCCGATAGATGTAGTTAGTTCTACATCGCGTACTGGACCAACATACTGAGAATTTTACAGAAAAGGTATTATTAGCCTATTTCTTGAAGCTATCCAGTACGTTAAGGCCGCCAACTTTGTAGAGCAAATATTCGATGCTCCGCACCATGATTTATCTGAATAAAAACGTAGATATTAGTAAATATACAAACTTAATTGCATTTTTAAAAATGAAAGTCTTTAGAAATCAGCCAAACAAATCAAAAATATTTACGAAGCTGGAAATAGAACGCTTTCTGAGACAAGCCGAAGATAACAAGATAACAAAACAGATAATTAAACAGAAAAATAAAATGTATAATAAGTATAAAAGAACTAAAAACCTTGATGCTTTTAATAAATATAAGAATTGAGAATTCAAACTAAAAATTGTATTGAGGATGACTATAATATATTTATTCATCTTACTCAAAATAATATTAATAATAATTCGAAACAATTTTGGAAATATATTAATTCTAAGAGAAAAACCACATACATTCCAAACGTTATGTACTTCAATAACCGCTCACTACAATCCAGTCTCGATATATGTAATGCTTTTGCAGATTTTTTTTCTTCAGTTTATACTGTCCCTGATAATAGACCTCGTGCATTTATTAGTAACTATCAAAGCTTAAACACACTGTCTTACATTAATATTAATTCTGACATGGTTTTCAATAAATTAATAAATCTTAAAGGAAGTTTTAATATGGGCCCAGATGGAATTTCACCATACTTTTAAAACTTTGTCCCTAGCTTGGCCATTTCAATACTTTTTCAAATTTCAATTAATACGGGCTATTTTCCAGAAGAATGGAAATCTAGTTATGTATTGCCGTTGTTTAAACCTGGCGATGAATCTGATATTTGTATATATAGGCCAATTTGTTGCATTATTTCAGCGGGAAAAGTATTTGAATCCATAGTGGCTGATTCTCTACGTTTAAATTTTAATGGCTTAATTTCACCCTATCAACATGGTTTTTACCCCGGTCGGAGCACAGAAACTAATTTATTACTTTTTAGTAACTACATTGTTGAAAGTATTGAAGATGGTTACCAAGTTGATGCAATATATACTGATTTTCGTAAAGCGTTCGATCGAGTTAACCATAAATTATTGTTAAGTATATTGGAATCATACGGTTTAGTAGTGAATTTTTTATTATGGATGAAATCTTACTTATTAAATAGAATTCAAACAGTTAATAATAAATAATTTTCTTCACGCGAAATAAAAGTAACTTCTGGTGTTCCTCAAGGTAGTCACCTGGGACCAATTCTGTTTTCTATTTTTATTAATGATCTCTCTTGCAATTTAATATCATGTAGATATCTAATGTTTGCAGATGACTTAAAATTATTTCTATGTGTTAAGGATTCTAAGGATAGTGGTGCAATTCAAAGTGATTTAAATTCATTAGCTAAGTGGTGCAAATCTCATGATATGCAGTTGAACCATAGTAAATGTAAAGTCATTACATTTACCCGTAGGAAAAATATTTGTGTGACTGATTACTTTATTGAAATCATTCAACTAAAAATAATAAAGGAGTGAAAGGTTTGGGTGTAAAATTTGATTGTGAACTTAAATTCACCCTTCACATTGAGGATATTTTGAGCAAATGTTTTAGAATGTGTGGTTGCATTAAGGCAAACTCGAGATTTCACTAATGTTACATCTATTTTTGCTTTATATAATTCTCTAGTGCGTTCAACTTTAGAATATTGTTGTATTGTTTGGAATCCATATTTTGTTAGTTATATAGATCGTTTAGAATGTGTTCAAAAGAAAATATGTAATTTTATACTCTTTAAACTGAATATTAATAAAAATAGTTATGTTTATAATGAAAGGCTGCAACTACTAAGTATTCAATCTCTAAAATATAGAAGACATTGTTCCTATTTAAAATTTGCCCATAAACTCTTTAATAATAAAATAAATTGTAGTGAATTACTTTCATTATTTAATATAAGAGTTCCGAACTATACCACCAGAATAGATGAATTTTTCTATCTACGTCAATCTCGTACTAATATTGGATTAAATTCTCTTATAAATGAAGTTAATAAGGCGGTTAATGTGTTGCCTCGAAATTTTGATATTCTTGAGGCACCGTGGAGTCAACTTACTAAATTTATGAAACAAATAAATTAGTACTTACGTATGTAGAATTTATTTTTAAGTTATTTATACTGATTATAATATTATTTAATTTATTGTAAATGTTGAATTTATTTTAAAACAACTGTTATCTTTTCGATTGTATCATTTGGGTTTAATCCTGTAGATACAAAATAAAATTAAATAAATAAATAAATAAATAAAGAATTCCTAGCCAAAGTTGTTTTAATCGTTGGAGTATTTGGAGCATGTAGGAGAGACAGTATATACCATAATAGATGTCAGTGTTTTATTAGTGTCAAAGTTCCGGACACAAAAACTTATGTTCCAAGAATGTTTACGATTACTGATGGATCAATAGATGGTATCAATTTTGTTTTATATGTTTGGTAAGTACGCAAAAGTTCGTTCACTCAATATAACACATCAGCGATTTTACTTGACATATCGAAGTAATAAATGCTAGATCCTACTAGCTGTAACCACTACAATTGGAGGTATGCCGGAAAGGATAGCGGAATTAATTGGGCTCTCCAACGCCAATGATTACACTGGCCATTGCTTCTGGCGCAGCTCTGCAACAGTGTTGGCAAATTCTAGAGCGGACATAACACTTTTAAAGTGATATGGAAATTGGCGATCAAGTTCAGTTGCTGAGGATTTTATAAAAAAATCCATTGAACAAAAGTTCACGCAGAAGCAGACAGTATATAGTTTTACCACTATCAGTTGCAGCTTCTTAAATATTTTGATGAAAATATAATGAATTATTCATCTGTTCGTAAGTTGTCTGAGTTCTTGTCGCGAGTATAGCAATTTATTCATTCCGACTACTAATACTTGCATTGCTGTTAGAGAAGAGAGGCTGGATGTCTCTACTATTCACTTGAGTTTACATAATTGTACCTTTAAAATTTATAATAAATACATATTTTCATTGTTTTTACTTAATGTTTCATTTTTACCCGCGTCATTTCAAAATTCTAATCTAATATCAAAATTTGTCAACTTCGAAACACTTTCACAAAAAAATTATTTACAGTATCTTACTTATAATTATACTGAGATCGAATAATACCTATCGCTCTTTCCTGCTAACTCATGGTAACAATTAGGTTTAATTTTCAAAATATCTTCTGACAATGGAACTGAAAGTATTTTTATATGTTCGACGGATAAATGCCTAATTGCATAGAAAGACAGACGTCGCCTAACTAACGCGCGTCGCGACGTCGTGTTTAGGGTTAATTTTCGTCGCAGTGTCTCATCGTCGCTAATGCGGAGCCCGGCGACACGCAACCAGTTGAGTATATAATTCGAAAGTGCTGAGCTGGGCTGAGTGCATAAATCAGCTGTCTTCATGTTGTTAATTTCATGTCTCCGCGTGTGAATAAGTTGAGCCGAGTTAAGTGTAATATAGGAACATCAACCTGCCGCCGAGCCGCCGAGTAATTACACTTTACAAGATATTAACGTTATTTCGTAAATGTATTCAGGGGATTCCGACTCGGGCAGGTAAAATATGGAGTAATATAGACGGGGGAGGGGGGAAATCGAGCCTCTCACGTGGAGGCTCACCCCTCGGAGAGAAAAATGGGCCGGTGGTGGTGGAGGACTGTTCTCTTAAGTGGAATTCTACAGGATGTCAAATTTAAATGCGAAAAATGTTATACTGGATCGTTGAAAAGTAACGTTTTGCCCTATAAAATATTTTCGGGGGTAATACCATAAGAGCTCAGATTTATTTACTGTTTTAGAAAAGTATTTTAAGCTAATATATATCAAATCTACAATTCCTATCAATGAAGTCATGTATGTTCTCTGATACCAAACATCTAGGTATGCTAATGAACAATTCCACAGACAAAGCTCTATTCAATAATTATCTAAAGAAATTAGTCTATCTAAATTTACTAACCTGGTTTAATGAAAACACTCTATAGATATATAACTTCTGACAGTGGGAACACGAAAATTCTACCACAATAGATGAGAGGTGACCTATTTCTGCATTTTTAGGATTGCTTCATCAGGTGGCCTCCTTTAAGTTAAGTCAAATATCTAACTATGAAAATTATTATACCAATAAATTAAAATTATTTGAAATTAATTGTCGACAATGTCAAACTGATTACTCTGTCTATGAATTTAAACATCATAATGACCTACTAAAATAAATAACAAAATTTTACCCTTTATGTAATTCAACGCTGGTTGGGGCTTTAGCCCACAGAGTAGTTAGTTTCACACAATATATTGTTAATACCTGAAAATATATAAAAAACTATACATAAACTGCGCGTTCTGCCGCTGCAGCATTACCATCGCAAAAGCCATAAATTGTTAAACAATTTTCATTTCTATACTTAAATTCAATCTTTTACAAAGTATTTTTGCCGCATCAGAAATGATGAAAAATTTTCTAAATGCATATTAATTTGTTCATAAATGTGTATAGACTGGTCAATCAATCAATTCTGTATCCACGATATATGCCAATATTTATATTTATTTATTAAAAGATTGAATTTATACGTTATTTTTGTTAATAATTTGAATATATCTTTTTGTTAGCTATAAGGCTATCAGGACAAAGAAACCCGTATTTAATTCGTTTAACTTAGATGCTATATTAGATTGTTTAATTAAGTGCTATTATCTGATTATGATGGTGAAAACTTTAATAAACAGACAGTTTAGAGAATTACGACTGCAATTTTCACATGAAGAAATGCAAAAGACAAGAAATCTTACAAAATCTGAAAAAGGCAAGACAAGATTGCCGACACTATGCAATATCAAATGTTTTTTATTGATTCGTCCATGTGAAAATTTCACTTTTATTTCTCTATATTCTCTAATAGTGTGTCAATGGGATTCGTATAAGGACATTTCAATAGCCAATCCAATCTTGCCTTGTATTCTATTTCAAGTGTTTCAACCTACAATTGGCTGGTCACATTGTGTAGTATATGATGTACTGGAGGACGGCAGTGACAAGTACAGTTCAAGTACAGTTACAAAAATAACCCCTATGCTGTGACGCACATTGGAGATGGACAGCATTGTGCAATGAAAATAGAAATCGTTGAGCATATATATTGATATGGTGTCAAAATTTAATTGAAATAATTTATGTACAAGAGGTAGATAACTTCTGACGTGACGTTCCAACTGTAAAGCATTCTGTACAAAAGTATCCAATATTTTGGATGAAAAATAAGAAAGTGTCGTATTAACGCAAGAGGGTGTTGGAAACTCTCTGCTCTCCAGAATTATGCAGAATCTCCTAGCCATAAATAGCCAAAGAATAAAAACATGAGTAAAAAATGCGCTTGATGTAGGATGCTAGAGGTAATCCAAGCGACATTAGCACAAGCCGTTCAAAAATCGACGAAGAAAGCCCCCCATTGCAGTTGTTCGACACTAAAAAAGAGAAGAAGAAGAGCCCAGTGGAAAGCAAGGCGTTTTAAATTTGAAAAAGGACCGAATGTTATTCAGATAGTCCATAAGAAAAGATATTGTGCAGTCAACTTATAACGCGTTCGATCATCTATCCTCGTCTTATGCTGTGAATTAGCCAGGGCAGCATATGAAGCGAGAAAAAAATCATATTTTTATGCGTAAAGGTATTTTCCATGAACATTTCCCACAGAGGATCATTGTTAAGTAAGCTGAGTTTAAAAACAAAGATATTCAAAGGTATCAGCAACAGTAGCATCAGAATTCAAAACATTAGTTTAAAGTGAAAGCATAATTTTTTTCCACAAAAAGTGTTATTGCCCATGTGTTTAAAATGTCTATTGGGTCTGTTACGAAAAATAAAACAATCAAAGAAAAATTTATCCGTCAAGGATGCTTGTAAATACCACGTTACTTTCACCTAAATAATTTACTACATTTTATAGTTAAATCTTTCTTCTTTTACAGAGTGTTCTGTAAAACATATTACAAACTGATAGTACATAAAAAATACTAAAAATGAACATAGCTTCTTAAACGCACCGTATTCGAGTTATACCTTAAGATACAACTACAAAATTATTTTTTATGACGTACCTCTCTTTTGGAAAAGAGTAACTTGGTTTTTTAAGGTCTTATAACCAAAAGTTTGTAACATACTTTACGAGACATCCTGTATACTACAACTGAAATCAATTAAAATAGAACTTTAAGTAGTTAATTTTAAAAAAAAAACGTATCAGTAATAAATTTATTTTACGAGAATATTACTGCATTGTGTACTACTTCCGGGTCGATATCGGAGGTGAAGCATTCGGGTCCTGACGGCCGCAGAACAATTTTTCATCAAATTGTTGACTCGTAAATCAGCTTTACTGAAAGAGAGGGTCTAGAAAACCAACCCTGCGGGCATAGTAATCAGTTGGTATTTAACTGCCCTCTAATTAATGAGGCTATTTACTTCCATAAGGCTTAAAAACTCCAATTCGTATAATAATAGTGCTCCATTTCTTATACGTCTGCTACACTTTCAGGTCAATAAGACGTGTTTAATTCTTTTCTCATGTTGTAAGTAGGTATTATTAGTTCTGGTGAAAATTCCAATAATTTCGCTTATCTATTTTACCAAGATGAGTGTGTCCAAATAAATAATTAGTTATACTGCAATTGTAGGTCTGACATATTTATACTTTCTTGTTAGAAAAATATATACAGGGTGTTCCGCATAAGAACCGGCATAGAGAAGGTGCATGTAGTGGTCCCACAATATTGTAATTTGACCAAACGTACCTATACAGATTCGGAAATTGCGGATCTTTACAGAGAAAGTAGAAATTGCCGCTTCATCCCAGGGACGGTACGAACTTTAATTCCCCACTACTACGGTAATCGGTTCCGTATCACCAACGCCAATTCGCCATTGCAAATCTAACTGTCCGGTCAACTGATGCCAGTGTTGTCAGATGTCATGCATTCCGAGGAAATCTCATGCTCACATATTTTGATTACAAAATCTCATGCTTTTTAATAGATACAAAAAGAAATAATAAAATTATTAAAATTACTCTTTGAAATCTACCAAAACAAAGACCTAAAGAAAAATAAAGGAAAACTCGAGGGCAAAATTGAATAGATAGAGGTAGATATCTACAATATTTGGGTACTTGAAATGTCCTTTATTGTAGACTGCTCTCTTAATAATTAGCAATGAATACATAAACGGGTATGACAGTCTACGGATATGCGGTGTGTGTGCTGTATTCACGCTATATTGCAGTGATTCTTAACTCTATTCCGTAAGGGTACCTACATTTTCTGGAAACAACAGATTTTACGACCCGTGAGTCACCCTGCGTCACGTCAACTGCGCCTCAACGTTCGCCCGGCCTAACAATAAAATAAATTAGAAAGGTTACGTGGTTAATAACTTTTAAGTAAGTACATGTAACTACCTACTTACAATGTAATATTATGATAAAAAGTAATTAAAATTTAAGCTGTGTCAAGAGGTGTTTTTTGATAAATTAAGCCATCTCATGCTTTTTTCTCCTAACCTCATGCTTCTTTGAAATTATTCTCATGCACTGAATTTTTCCCACCTGGCAACACTGCTTGATGCCAACACGCTGTGTTCGAAGTATGCGTGTAGCATGACACAAATACACGCAAGCGGCAAAATACAATTCACCATCAAGATCAAACCTGTATGCAATGTTGCACACAGACAAAGTTGCAGGCCTTCAAAGTGGAGCCAAATATATGCAAAAGAATTATTATTTCTGAATTAATGTAAACTGGAATAATCAAATTTTGTACATGATTTAGGTTCATTATTGGTCGTCTGAACTGTGACTTTAAGTAAATTAAGACACTACACGGTGTTCGTTGAGGGTGAGTAACCCCTAATGAAGAAAACTATCCATGGTGTGCCTCAGGGTTCTGTATTGGTACCTCTGCTATTTTTAATTTACATAAACACTTCTTTAGATGGAAATATTAATAGTGTGTTATTTGCTGACGATACTAATATAAGCTATAGAAATAAAGACTTAACTTTGTTAACAGAGAAATTGCCTCAAATTCAGTCAAAAGCAAGTGATTGGTTTATCTCTAGTGACTTAAGTTTGACCAAGTCGAAATCGGCTATGGTTTTTTACCCTACGAAAGGGAGAACATTTAAATGATCCAGATTTTGTTAAATTCTTAGGAGTATACCTGGATTCTAAATTGTTATGGGAACAGCATACCGTTTATATTTGTTCCAAAATATCAAAGCATATATATTTGCTCCGTACTCTCTGATATAAGTATCTAGAAATATACTAACAACTGTATATCATAGTCTCATTCACTCTGTTTTGTCTTATGCAATCCTTGTCCCTCGAGTAGACAAGTGTTTTCACAATAGAGAAAGGCTATAAGGGTGATATCGGGTTTGAACTATAGAGATGACTGCAGAGATCAGTTTATTAAATTGAATATACTCACTTTTCCATGTACTTATATATTCCATTGTCTTGTGTATGTTAGAAACAATATAGTCATTTAACTGTAATCATAACATTCACACTTATAATACCTGTAATAAAAACATCAAAAACTAACAAGAACGCGAAATGGTACAAGTTATTTGGGTTTAAAATTTTTTAATGCTATCCCAGATTATGTAAAAAAAGAATTAAGAATTATTTATTGAGAAATGCGTTTTATGATTTCAATCAGTTTGTGTGTTGTCAATCAAGTGACTTCCACGGTATTTAATTGTTTGTCTTAACTGTTTGTTAGATTGTAATATATTTAATGGTATTTCAGTCTGTAATTATTTTACATTGATTATAACTATCTTTATATAAACTTTTAACTTTCATAAAAATAGGGTACTAAATTATGTTCGTTTCTTTTTTCTTTTTTGACGTGTGTAAACACTCTGGTGTATATTGACAAGAATTGAAATAAATAAATAAATAAATAAAATTATACCAAATCTTCAACAGTAGTACTAAAATTAGGAGGTGCCCCATCATGCATTAACCGAAACTCTAGTCTAAGTTGCAACGGTAAATCTTCGATTAAACGAGGGAGAGTATTATTCAGAAATTCCAATAAAATTTACACTATTTAATCGATTTGACAAAATAACTGGTCCAGTCAAATGACGATCAATAATACCGGCCCAAACATTTATCTTAAACTCGCGTTGAATATGTATAGTTATTGTTGTGAACATTTGTAATTCCACAACCAGTGAAACAAGCCTCATCAGGGAAAAGAATTTCTTGTGAAAATTAATTTCCTGATGCAATATATACACGCATAGGTCACTTGTCAATCCAAATATTGAGGCAATAACTCTTTCACTTTTTGAATGTGATAAGAATGTAGTGAATCACTTTTAAGAATTCGGTGTACAGATGTTCGTGATAATCCAGTTTCTCGAGATAAACGTTTAGTACTTATTTGCAGTTCATTATCAACTGTTTGCAAAATATTTTTTTCATCGTGTACCCTTATTATAATACTAGGACGTTCTCAGATATTATTGAAAAACTTTCCTTTCTATCGAGCCCGTTTTTAACATTAGAAAATGTTTCTCAATGGACTGGATTTGTAAATCTTTTACGGTATTTTTTTTAGTTTCCTTCACAGAAACCTAGCACAAATAACATGTCAACTTGTTCGCTGAATGTAAATTTTACAGCCATTTTCAACAACAAAGAGCAGCAGAAATAAAATAGTTTTATTACTGTCAAAGACAAAGCCTACTACTGACGTTTTGATTTCTTCTAATAAACACTATTAAAGTCTTGTTTATATTAATGCATTTCTTCTTAAAAATTTAAATTTTTTTAAAATTTAACAAAAGTAAAACAGTGTTTAAAATTAAATTCTACGCATGATATTAATTATCATTCCATTTAAATTCGATCAATGGAAAAAAGGTTTGTTATAATGTTAGAGGTGACTCACCTTCAATGGACATCTTGTATTTTAGTTCTAATTATAGGAATTCAGAGATATTTTTTTCAAAATATTTGGCCCCACTTTGAAGGCCTGTAACTTCGTCTGTGTGTAACTTTGTGTATAAGTATGTTTGTGGCTTAAAAAATAAATAGAGCTACTTTAGGAAGAGAGTATGTTCAGTTATTACTGCATTACAGACAACTAACCTTTAATGTATAGTTCACTTGTCTTAAATATATCAGAAATTAATTTAGTTAAAAGTTTTAATAGCTATAGCTAAAATTTTAATTGAATATTAAATAAATAAATATTACACATATTATAAAAACAATTGCTTTGGAAGTCTTTTGTGCCTCGAAACTGAATTTGAAAAGGCGCGAGAAACTGCTATTTGTTATTTGAATAAAGTATTATTTTCATAATTTGTGATTTTTCACTTTCTCCTTTACCATTTCCCACAGAGTCACCCCCATGCATCCCCGGGTATTCTAATGCCAGAATCGAGTTCAGCAGCCCCGAAAATCCCCGAATTACGATTTCCGAGCGATTTTCCGAGTTTCCAGTCGTTCCTATCGTATAATGGTGCAAGTAATGATGCAGTTGGAAAATTCATTTTCCATCCCAGAAGGCATTTTTCAAAAAATGGCTAAACCAGACGATATAGACTTTTTTCCTGGGACCTGCTGTGCTTAATAATTTCCGCTATTTTTCCTTAACTTCCCTGGACTACACAGTTCAGGTACACCAGCAAGAAATTTTAGTCATTGCTGGTAGCCACAGTTAGATGACCTGTTCAATTATGATTAGTGGCATAATCATCAGAAAACTTTCGATTTAGCTGCTACAATTGCATCGTTCATCTGTCCTCCATTTTATACAAGTTATTTTGCTGGGGCAAGTGTATTTTTACCGACCACTAAAGTTATACAAATAAATTAATGGTAGATAATATTAATTTAACCAAGTTTAAATCATTTTGATTATTTATTTTGCATAGTTTATGTTTATGTGAAAAATGTTTAAATATTTGAACTTCAACCTATATTAATATAGTTACGCATGTAATTTTATATATTCAGGATTCATATTGGAAAAACTAATAAATGTTTGAATAAATACCATTTTGAACAATTTTATAATTTAAATGAAATTCTTTAACAAGTAAGCTCCGAGTTTTGATTAGAAATGAATGGTTTTTATTTAAAAATGAGTATGATATTATAATTCGGACAATTGAACGTAAATTTCCACAATCTGTACATTTCACATTTGTGTGACATCGTCACTGTAAAGTCTTAATTTCTATGGATGATTTATATAAATTGAGTGCAGATGAGATGTAAGTGGTCCGCTTACTTCCTGCTTGGCCTAAGCGGCTCAACTTACAGGAAGCGACCTGCATTGCAGCAGATACTTAACGCAGACCTCTCGCCCTGGGCGACGAGCCATTAAATCTGTAAATGATACTGCAGGAAACAACTACAGCAGGGACTAATGCCCCGACCGGCATTGAATTACTCCTGCAGTATATGTGTGAACAGCCAAGAACCCTTGTCGGACACACCACCAGACATAGACCGGTTTTGGGCTTGTTAGCCCTCATCAGTAGGTGAGATGACCGACAATTGAACTGGCTGTTCCTCCATATATATGTTCACACTGCAGGAAACAACTACTCCGCGGTTTCCTGCAGTATCATTTACAGATTTAATGGCTCGCCGTGCAGGGCGAGAGATCTGCGTTAAGTATACTCGCGACAAGAATTGAGACGACTTACTTCATACGAACAAATGAATAAAACAAAATTACGTTGACAATAAAAACAAATGTGAAGTAAGACGTCTGAATTCGTTGACGCGAGTATACCTGCTGCAATTTAGGTCGCTTCCTGTAAGTTGAGCCGTTTAGACCGAGCAGGAAGTAAGCGGACCATTTATATCTCACCTTATCTCACCTATTTGATAAGTGCTGACGAACTAAATTGTTAAAGTGCATCGTCATGCTTAAACCACATCTGATTTTTAATATCTAAAGGCACATTTTCTAACAAACCGTGTAAGCTTTGTTGATGCAAGAATTGCAACTACATTGCACCATTTAATCTGTCTTAAAAAAAGAACTGTCCTATGAGATGATTCCCAATAATCCCCGCCCATATGTTAACCATAAATCTTTGTTGGTGCTTTGTACTATTGCATGGGGATTTTCTTTATGCCATATATGCAAATTATGGCTATTTGTTACTCCGTCTCTGGTAAAGAGGTAAAAAGTGAACAAAACAATACTAGTAAATTTGGATTATGCCTAAATTGTTGCAAAAACCAATTTGCATAATTGACTCTTGCATGATAATCAGAGGGAGATATGACATGTACCTTTTGGATGTGATAAGGATGTAGCAGTTGTTCTTTAATGGTCTCATAAACGACCCACTTTGCCACATGAACTTGGACCGAGAGTTTTTTTACACTATTAGAGGGATTTTCAGCAACATCTAGAATTTTTTCCTCAAACTGAGGCTTTCTTGCTCTTCTTGGAAGCCCTTCATCACCACTATACCGCAAAAACTTTCCTAAAATGGATTAGCAGAGGATTAACTACTTTCAGCATTTACTTTTATTTTACTTGACTGTTTGTCGTAAGCTACGATCAACTCTTTCAAAAGTACTTTGGTGCAGTAAATGTCGATTTGGAAAGGTATCAGAATAAATTCTTCTTGTCTTAACACAATTGCCGAGTGCTTGTCCATAAATTAGATGCATGTCAGCATATTCGCTGTAGGAATAATGCTCCATTATTTAGTCTTGTGTATTCAATCAATCTGACAATTTTGATAAGTGTAGTCAATAACACATTTTTAACGACATAAAAGCGACTGGTGTTTAATTGAAGTACTCTGATTTATTATTAATGTAAAGCATATTTTTTAAAGAGGAATGCCCAAAGTATTGAAAAATTCAGTTTTCACCTTTATAAAATGACACCTGTCAAAATTTTGTCCGAATGAAAGTGGTGGCAAGTCCGGTCCTGACTTCCGTAACAGTGTAAAACATCTAATATAGTAGGTTTTAGGAGCCTTTATGGCATACATAAAATACTAATATTTCATTAAATTATACACCTCGGTCCAAAGGTTAGAGCCAAAAAGGTAAATCACTGGGTACCCCTTAGGGGCTCTGTATCTCCGTTAAGGAGCACTTTAAGAATTTTTTTATGACAAACTAGGGTTATTTTGACCTTCCTTACATACTCTCGAGAATATGTCTTATACTTACCAGGCACCCTGTATATATAAGTTCACTTATAGCGTAGTTACTTAAACAAGACTAGGATATTAAGTACACTCTTGCATTTGCCTGAATTTTATCTCTGAATTGGTCAACAATTTTCATGACCTATTTCATATAGCAAAAGTTTACTCATATTTGTTGGTTTTTTTCTTTATGCGGGGAGAAAAACTAAAGTAATATGGAAGTTAATAATTGGTCGGCAAAATTTTATTCCTACAAGATAATTGAGCCTAAAAGAAATACAGACCAATTTTATGTTAAAATATCAAAATATAAAAAAAAGTATTACCAAAATTACCCTAATTATGCCTTTTATAATAAGTTTGTTCCAAGAGTCAGTTTGAGACTGTTTCAAACTATCACAGATATGCGACCAACTATGTTGCTACTATACTTTCAGCGATATCAAAGCAATATTTGCCTGGTCAAACAATCCCTGACAGTTTGTAACCAATATTTTGCGCTCTAGGAACAAAGCTAATATGACTTACTTGTACCCGAGAGAGACAACATTATCTGTTTGATTCAATACATTCTAATAGAGAACAGGGATAGGACGAGATAGAGGTAGAGGCTCTAGGTCAGGCTACAAAGCTACAAGTAGAGTAGGAGTAGGTAGATACAAATATTTAGATTGTAATGTAAAGTCTGTATATTTAGGTTCCATTCAACAAATTGTACAACTCAGAAAATTTTTTCGAATAATGTGATGACAAAACTTTCATAAAAATAACGCGCCTTATAAATATACATGTTTATTATTGCCTCTTAATAATACTACTATCTTGAAAAATAACCTAGAATAAAAACTGAATGTATTTGATGACGAAATGTGTTTAATAATCTTTTATCATAAATGTATTAACCATTGTTATCTGTATTAACGTAATTTTAATGAGTAATCAATTAGAAATGACAAGCAAAACTATCTAGTGTTTGTTCCAACATGGATGCTCAAATAAAATCAACTTTGACAAAGTTGAAAATAGGATTATATTATAATAAAAATAAGAGCAAATTGAAGGATTTAATAGGGAAAAATAACTAGTTATTACAATTTCGTAATAAATATGTAAATATTTAGCTATTGTAATAATTTAAAAAATCGCTGGATATTGAAGACAGATTTCAAGGCAAAATTAAGTAACCTATAACTTCGTCTTACGCGTTATTAGACTGTTGCCATTTGAAAACACAGAAAAGATTAACAATTTCTAATTTTGACCTATATAAATTAACATATTTTTCATTTTACTTGGAAGTCATTATTATTAGTCTTGCTTAACAAGTTTGTGATTAAAATGTAGGTTTATTTTTCTTGTGTAGTAGTCTATTATGCTTTTTTGTTAGTTGGGTAGTTACTTCGACTTTCATGTATTGCTGTCATAATATTATAGATATATAATATGTTTATGTGTTTTTTATGTATATGTTTTATAGTAGATACTCCCAACTTTTGTTGTACAGTGTACACCTATTTGTAGTAACGTATCAACATAACTCTAGGATCAATACTTTTTCACTTATACTTTAAATTTAGAAGAACATAATTCAGTTTGCTAATAAACTCGGTATAACGGCTCTCCCCAAGCAGATAATGCGGCGCGACTTTTTCTTTCAGCCCTTACTTGTGTACAACGATATTTTATGCGGCATAATTTTCTCGTGACAAGTAATAATATCGCGTGCTTGAAAGTTTGTTAGAGTTCAGAATTCACTGAAGATTTTCAGATTTTCTAATCTAAATAACACTTAGATATATCGCCTTTTCGGTTAAAATTAAATTTAACGTTTTTCTTAGGGACTCCAATTACAACAAATTACCCTTATTTTTCGTTAAGACTGCGACAATGTTTTCAGTCATTCGTATTTAACTTTTTTTAAGATGTACTCCGAAGTGTATGACGTACTGTTACAGTCTGATTCATTATAAAACTTACGGTAGAGCATCGTATACGACTGTAACTTATATTAGGTACTTCGCAAATGTTCTATAATGTTAGAAAATATTTTGCGTAATGTTCCTACTACTGTAGGTTGGGAGTGAATTGATGATCAAAATTTCTCGAGAGCTGGTCATCCAAAATTAAACAACTAGTCGGCATTGAAAGGGTAGTAGAATATCCTTTGAAATGACATAATACCACCTTCCATTTAAGACTGTAGGGATGAAAGTCCCTTCTGTTTATATGGATGTGTAGGGAACGGGTACAAAGTAAGTTCTCTTAAACGTTGGAAGTTCTAAGCGGTTTTTACGTTTCACATTAAAACAAAGACAACCTGAGTGGCAAGTTTTCTCGATGGTTCACACTGTATAATACATTTTATCTACAACTGCCACATAAGATTAGACATTGCTTCAAATGTCATAATGACTTATTTTATCCCACATGTGCTTTTTTATAGTTATGTATGAAACAAGTACAAAAAGCCTGACGGCCTCGTTGGACAATTTCACGTCGCATGCAATAAACACTTTTTGTACGAGTTGCATACAGTATTTATTCTACGTTCATGCAAAATTCAAAAAATGAGATGATTTGAACGTTTATGTTTGTCATAATGACAAAACGCTGTAGTAGAATGATAGATGAATGCAACACACATTTTATTGAACTAGTGCAATTAAGAACCACTTTTTCCACTGAATATAGTTCAATAAAGTTTTGTTTTTTGCATGAACGTTGAAAAAAATTATTAACGCACCGTGTGATTATGATGTAAATTAAATTAGACTTAATTTAGATATTTATTAAATAAAGAAAATATGTAAGATAGATATCAAATCTTTACAGTTAGATAAATACCAGATGCTGACATGCTAATAATTTGCTTGAATAGGTGGAAATATTTTTAGAGTGAACAAAATTTGTAGATGTTGATGAAATAACTTTAGAAGATGAGGAAATATTTTCAGCTTCCAAAAGAATATTCTCCCTTTCGTATAGAATTTACATAGCCATTTGTTTCTAGTTTTCAGTAGAAGTTTCGATGTAGTCTTCAGCGGTAGAATTGGATTTCCAGTCACCATGTCTTTATATACTCAAAATGTCAGCCCCACAACCGACTAAAAGCGAGGTTGAAGATCGTCGAAGACAATGCCTAGTATATGAATTTGGATTAGGCAGTTTAAGAAATTTTGCAATCAATTTTGGCATATTGCCAATCGTATTTATACCAATCGGTTTTTGATACATTTACCAGCTTTATATTGAAGAAAGAAGCGGACATGGTTACAATGTCCATTTCTTTATTTCACGTATCTTCTTATCAGTTCTACTAAATTCAAACCATCGATATTTCCAGATTGGTTGTATTTGTTATATAGCAGCTTCATGAGCAGAAATTCATCATCGTCCGCAATCATTAACAATCTGGATATTTTCTTTTTTGTTATTATCATCGATAAGTACCCTTCGGATTTTCGCTTCGAGAATGCAGTAAAATGTAAGTATTTTTTGATATCGATACCCTTCTTGAGTGAAGTTTCTGTTCTTATCATTGATTAATAACACCAAAGAGATGGAAGCTTCTGTATTTTGCTTAATTTGTTGAAATATACTAATAATCCTTTCTCGTTAGTTATTTTAAATATTTTTTTCTCTCCACCACCATTTTTTATTGCGATCAATGACATGTCGATCTTGATGTTGTTCATTAAATAGCTGAGCTGTTCTATTCACACATTTATTATTCACAAAGTAAAGCGAAATGATTTATATTCTTTCCGCAATGGAATAAACCATAGTGTTTATATGTTTCAAAAACACAATTAAATAAACTACAAACCAACGCTTCCAAATAATACTAGAAAATAAATTTGGAATCCACTAATTTTACATTCGTTGTGTGTGTATAGTATTCATTTATGTTTTTTACAATAGCGTTTTTTTTACGAAATTATTTATAATGTATGAATTAGTTTAGTATACTCAACTTATTATTTATTTAATTGAGAATAAGAGGTACAAGAATGGGAAACTACTCATTCTTATAGCATCATAACAATTTATCATACGAGTGAAAATGTATTATAATGGGAACACGGCAAATAGTATACCGAGCAACCAACAATATTAAAGCAAGGCAATTCGATGGTTTGCGACTCAAAGACACGGGCTACGTTTCTCCTGGGATTCTCTTAGTAAATTTATACGTCAAGAGATGATGGATCTCGGGAAGTTGGCTATTAAATCATGAAGACATGCAACGTTTGTTACTCTCCAAGATAGAAGTCGCCATGTAATATGCAGTGGATTCAATTATATGCCCAAAGCTTTACTTGCTCACTCACGTGCCGTAGAGTCCGAAGGAAGTCTTAATTCAAAGGCACCAGTTGTGGTTATTTGTTTGCTAATTTATGTCGTCGGAGCTGTGAAACTTGTTATTTATTATTTTGTCGTACGAAGCATCACTTATTGGTTTTATTTATTAGATATTTGTGAGTATTATATCAAAAATTTCAATATTCGAATTGATAATACTCTAATCATAATCTAGACGATACCAGATATAGTACTTTTCAGGTTTATATACGGGGTGTCCCAAACAAAGAACATTTATTTCATACTGTTCAATAATGATGCATTTTTTAGGACAAGAAATGGAACTAGGACGATAAAGTAAAAGTTCTAGTACTTTAAAAATTTCCAAGGACATCCACGTTTTTCATGTTATTGAGCATATGTTTTGACATTTTAGAAACGTGACAGGACAGACTGATTGTTTAAATAAAAAGTCATGCTACAAAGGGCTGCAATGCACTGAGGACAAAATAGCATCTCTCCCGAATGGTATATACTATTTTTCCACGGTCTGATTAATTTAAAAACACATATTTTGTCATTATGAAGTTCTAACAATAATAACCATTTAAGTCAAATGTCATTCATCACTTTTACAATTGACATTTGTCAATCAAACCGACAGGTAGGTACCACTACTAGCGCAATCACAAAAACTGTAAATGTAAGCGAAAGTAATATTCCTTCTAATATTAATTTTGAAAATTGTACAAAGGTAACATTTAATTTAAATGCCAATAAACAATTTCAATGTTATCTTTTTTTTCCATGAAAAACGTTCTCTATAATGTAAACTATCTTGGGAGCATTATACTCCCTTGGGAATAATCGACTACTTCTCTTTTAATTTTGATATCATAGAAACAGATTTCTACTCCCGACCGTGGAAAAAAAATACTTTTTTGCTGGCAGGAGCCTCTAAGGTTGACATTTTCCTTACTGAAAAAATAGTATGTTAGCAACAAGCATTCAATTTTAATCTTAGAAGCTAAAATACACACTTTTAAGCCTTAAATTTAAAGTGTTAATCAAGCTTTAATTTATAAAAGTTTATTGAGCAATATTTACAATAATTTTTGTTAATCCACATTGATATTAAATACACAGTTTGAACAAGTATTAAAATTAAATAAACCACTGAAACTGCCACTACCCTCATTCTTGGAGCAATTCTCAAAGCAGTTCAACACATTGGTGCTTGGTTTATCATTACCTCTATCAACTTTCAGTATTCTTTTCGCATAATTTTCTTTATTCAAAACTGAGTCTTCAATGTAGTCTTCCTCAACAGTACTCGATCCCCATCCTCCGCGTCTTTTAAGACAAGTGAGGTCACTACGGCATTCAACTAAAAGCGTAGAAGATGTTTGTCGTAATGCGTCTCCACTGTCTTTTTTTCCAATTGTTCAGAGTCAACAATTGGTCCACTTCTTGAGAGACAGCACTGATTTTATGAATACTGATCACCATTCGATGACACTTTCTACTAACATATTATCTAAGAAATAATCGACGTTCTACTAATCCAGATGGGCGTAAAACAACATATTTTTAAAAAAATAGTAAATAATTGTCTCCCAAAAGAGTAAAAGAACGTGTTATCTTTGTTTAGGTATTGTTAATTTTTATAATTAAGACAGATTTCACATCTTCAACATTATCAATTGTTAAATTGACTAATTCATCACAACGACATGCGCCTGTAACCCCCAATATTAGAACGAACTAAAAAGAAGCTTTTTAAAAAAATTGTTCTTCTATTTTTGAAGGGTACCTTCATGGTCAAATATAAATTAACAGGTAAACTATTCGAAAAGCAATCAACTTGTTCCTTTGTATTCGCGATTTTTCCGGTACATATCCCTCATTTTGTCTCTTGTGAAAAGCACGTAACTTTGAATATTTGCTTATACTCAACCGCAATATTGAATATTGTGGCCAAAGCGTTGACAGCTTCATTTTATTTACTAAGCTTGAGAAATACATCATCAATATATCTTTTGAATACAATTTAATGTTTTTTTCTTTGCGCGAATCCATAATAGGTGTTTGACTTGGCAGTAAAGTAGATTTAATGCCTCGACTGCTAAAATACCAGCCGTGGCATTAAATCTTGTACTTTACTAACTAGTTATACAAATAACTAACGTACCACGGACGAAAGTTAGCTAGTACTCGTAAAAATTTGCTCATAAAGCTTCATACATTTTTTGTATGAAATTAAAATAATCATTCATAAATCTTGTTTTCTTTTATAACATCCACACTTACTAAGTATAAGAAGTAAAACAATACATATCTTTTTCAGAATTTTAGATTTTAGGGATTTATAATCATGAAACGTTCAGACAAGGCTTCAATAATGTAACACAAAGAAAATTGCTAGTTAGAGAAATATGCAAAATGTAGGGTTCATATGTAGGTCCCCTCAAACCTATTCTAGCCAAATTCTTACAGAACCACAAAATATTGATAGAAATCTTCGAGTTTGAAATAATTGAACTTTGAAAAGTGTATTTTAAAAACTATTGTGTTAACAAGTCGGTTCTGGGCTCAAATTGTAGCAAATTTACTTTGAAAATGTATGCATAGTTACAATCGAAAAAAACTAATGCTTCAGGGTTAAAATCACCAAAAACTGAAGAAAAATAGAACATTTCGCGATTTTTTATAAAGTCGGTTCGGTGCTCTGGGTCGAAAACTTGCATTATTCATAAACAACTGACAAAAATCACACAATTACTTTGCTGATTCTACAATCTGCGTCAGCCTATGAGACCTTAGAATAAGTCTCGCCTTCTTTCACACAATTATTTATTTATTTATTTTATTTATTTATTTATTTACTATATATACCCAACAGAATGTACATTTCATTTACAGGGTGGGAAAAACAACATAACAAGAAAAAAACAAAAGTTACATATGACACACATATACAATTAACAAAATTCACAAGGTAACAACAAAAAAAAAACGGAAATAACAACTGGCTAAATCAAAGACTTAATTTGATTAAATTTACAATTTAAAATATCAAGATTATTTTCAATATACTGATAATTACGGGACATAGTATACAATGGTGAGTTGAATAGTTGGTGAGTTGTCCGGGCATATCCGAGATAGAACAATGATGCAGAACGAGTTGATCTGGTTAATAGGTCTTGTTGAAAAAAACCTAATTTACATCTAGTTTGAAGTATATTCTTGTTTATTGACAATTTTCGCTCAACTTTCGGAGTGCACATATTACGTACGTAAGTAGTTATTCAAAATGATCATCAATTAGGAATTTACGAATATTAAACAGAGTGTTGGGCGATATTGTAGGCTTTATCTGACGTAGCAAGAGCGCTAATAAAAAGTTTTTTCCATAAGTATTCCTACGTGTGTAATATGTAGAAGTTCCGGCAACTTTCTGAAATGCGAAATAATATTTTAAGGAATGGGGTTCTGAAAAGTTTTAAGCACGGGGTTATTTGATATGTTTCGCTCACTTTATGCATCTGCTTTTCCATGATATCTTTTAGTCAGCCGTTTGATAAGAACCAAAAGGATACGTGTAGGAAGGCCACAACTTTTTCCGCTGAAAAGTATCATTTATGCCAGTTTTTGCACGAGAGGCATCCAAGTTTTAACAAAATCAGAAGAACACATGGAAAGGAACTTTTTATATAATAAGTAATATTGAATTCACATCCGTCAGCGAAAATAGGAATGGCGCGATGGAGGCTACAACTTGGCGGTTATTCGTTTCATTTCTGTAATTGTACAAAGAGCTCAACACTATTGCAGAGAAAACGCATGGATAATTATATACATATGTGCACAATGAAAAATAATATTTATTTTTTCTATAATTTTCACTATGAGACTCCGTTTTTCTGATACAGGGCGCTCATTTAAAAAAAATGTATATTTTATTTTTTATCGACTAAACAAATAATAGTGTTTTCCTAACAAGTGCGAAAAGTGACATTTACCCACATGCGACTGCTGTTGCAGTTAGGTGCGGAAAAGACACTTTTTGCACGAGTTAGGTGTAAAATAGTTTCTACAAGCTCATGAAAATAAATGGAAAGTTTAATGTTCTTAAATCTGTATTAGTACAAGCGGAAACAAAAGTAACAGAACAACAGTGAATACGAATACATGGGAATAAGAGTAGTATTATCTTCTTACTTATTATTAATGATATTAATTGTAAACCTACAGTTACACGCGTTATAGAAGTTAATTGCGGAAGTTAGCATGTGGGTTGAAGTTAGCTGCTTCCTAGAAGAAGACTGCTCTAATACTAGGAACAAATATTGGGAAGAAGTTTCTTCAGAATCAGGCGTTAAATTGTGGCTGTTAATTACTGATGGTATACCTATCTGGGTAAGTCGGTAATGGCCGTAAATTGCAGTTTGAAGATGATGGAATATTCAAAAGAAGAATATTTTTGAACATTTCTTTTTTCCTATTTGTAGTTTTCTAAGTACCCCTCAGCAATAGAAATTGATATCCACGCTCCTAAACGTTTAGTATTTGTGATAACTTCTCCACAATGGGCAAGAGAAGTGGCTGAGGACCGCCTAAAATTGTGATTCATGTATAGTTCTGCATTTTGGAGATGTAAAGGGGCTGTGACTTCGGAGGATATCTTTCCTATTAAATTGATGCCTACAGGTTAGACAGAACATTTTCTATGCTTGTATTGTAAATATAATGGGATGTGGAGCTTCTTTTGGACGTAAGCTTGTATATTTTCTGTGTACATCAAAAATATATCTATTAATTATTCCTTTCCATATAACGAAGGATCTGGCGGAATGAATTTTGGGGTCCTTGATATTGACCATTATTAGGTCTTCAATATCGATGGTGATATTCGTTATTTCCTTTCGTCTACAGGCACCAATCAATCCAAAAGTTGTTACCAACTTGATCATCAGGTAAGTTTCATCGGGTTTCTCATTCATAATTTATTTACGTCTCCTTGACTAATAATTTTTGTTTCTTTTCGGACGGAATCCAACATTCTGTCCTTTTATAAAAGCGTTATTTTATGAAATTTGCCAATATCCAAATCTTGTTTAACTTTGCAAATACTTTATACTTATTATTAAATATCTGGACCATAACGTGTTTGCTTTCAAGAATTTGGACCTTTCCAAAAAATATGTTAAAAATACTTCCTATTTTGTTGATGATACCTTTTCAGTATTACACCAATCAATAAATGGGGTTATTGCTTCTCATATCTTTCTTTTGACCTCACGGGTAACAAATTCAAACTTACTTCATAAGCTGCTGCTAAAATTTTAAATAAACTTTTAGCTACGTTTTCAGGAAAATTAAACTTCAATTGAAAAAAGTAAAGAGTATTTTTTTGTGTAGAACTGAATTAAAAAAATTGAAACAAAAATTTTCAAAAAAAAAAAAACTGAGTGGTATTACGCATATGCAACGTCTACTGTGGTACATGACAAATCTACTTTCTTAATTATGTTCAGATAGACTATATACAATCCCATATCAAATTAAAATTGGCTTAGGGTTCTGAAGATGTTTGCAAAAACAAATTTTTAGGCCTAATTTTAAGTGGTCTCCAAAAATGAAAAATCTGAAAGCCAAAAAAATAGCTGTCAAATAATTTCTGTAGGTAGATTCTGAACTTACCTAATTTTTTTCTAGTATTTATGAATCGTGCTGTATATTATAATATAGTTGTGGATCTAAGTTATTTATTTTGTTAATGAGCCCACCGACTAATTCTGTTTTTTAGGTTCTAAACAGTATATATATATATATATATGTTCAATAATTGGCTACCTCTGAGGTTTTGCCCAAAAATGTAACAGATTTCCTCCCCATTATCTGACAATTGTAACCACCACTGCTAAAATTTATTCCGCACAACTTGCTCGTCTTGAAGCCATAGAGCAAAATACATCTATAATAATAATAATAATAATAATAATAATAATAATAATAATAATAATAATAATAATAATAATAATAATAATAATAATAATAATAATAATAATAATAATAATAATAATAATAATAATAATAATAATAATAATAATATCTCTACCCCCCATTCTAATCACAGGGATTAGCCCAGAAGTCGGAGACTTGTGCGGGAGAGAGGCGGCATATTATTATTAAGCAGGCCACATATGCGCCCAGGAACGACTTACGTTGGTAGGCCCTAACCACTATTCAGTGCAGGAATGAGGAAAACCTGGAAAACCTCATTAATTAGGGGGGTGGTCAAATATCAACCGGCATCAATCTCTCACATTGACCCAAGCTAACATTATTCCACCCTACCATACCCACAGAGAGGGTGCCAATCATCTCCACGAATATAGCTTATATACGGTCTACCGGCAGCTGGGCTCGAACCAACTCCGTCTAGTCACCTCGATTCAAGTACTAACGCCTTAAACCGCGCGACCACTGACCGATCCAACCTATAGAAATGATAAAATATATAGAACGCCAAAAGAGGTACCGAAAATAGTTATGAGTTGGTTGCATTAACGAGGTAGCTTCTCACTAATGGACTAAACTTTCAAAATACGACAATTTTACTTCCAATTCATAAACATGATTTTTATGGTCCAATTATAAACATTTCGTTTTGGTTTCAATTGTATGCTGTGATTAAAATGCGGTATAACCACCAGCTTACATTAAATTTCCCTAGATGATTGTTTCCTAAGCTGTTCCATAGTCTGACTATTTTCGAGTGCCGAAAGTAAAGGGTTCTGTCGTTCTATATATTTTATGATTTCTATGATTATATCACCTAATGATTTTATAGAATGATAATAGTTGCCCTCATACTGCTAGTACATACCATAAAAGCGGCTATTCTGCGGCAAATAAATTATTAATTCATGAAAATTACCACAAACTTACGAATCAATCCAATAGTCTGTTTATATCGTCGATTTCCAGTTTAGAGTAAAACAATTTTTATAATTCATGGGACACCATCGAAAATTGAAAATCGGGCTGCATTTGTTGATGTACTTATAAGAGATTTAACACTTTTCAGTTCGATAATGTGCTCTGCCGAACATTACATTAAAACTAGTCCATTTAACAAGCGTATCGACATTCTACTCGCTAGATTTTTTCTACTGGGGTAGTTTATATCACCGAATTTGAATGGTGATTTTCAGTTCTATGCACTTATCGGACACAACATGCTTTTTCAATTAAAATTACTGACGCTCAACCACGCTGTAGTTTATTTTAAATTAAAAATTTAAGTATTGACTGCGGAGTTATTTAACTGGTTTACTGAGGTATTGCATTACATTTGCAACATTATTTGGGCGCAGCCGTTGGAATAAATGGACGGACTTGGGAATGGGAATATTAAATTATTGTTTTGAATGGCATTGTGAACGGATGAATCTACGTTATTTTGTTAGGTATAACATAATTAGCTTTAGCCATTAAGTATAAAGCATAATAAAAATTACCTACTGTAGGTAATTTTTCATTTTAATTTTTTTTTCAAGGTGTAATAATTATTTTTATTTAAACAAATTTGTACCCAGCTAGCAAAGTAGTTCTATAAATTTAGAGTAATAGGAGTTTTATATTCTGTTAATATTTTACAGTTGTATTTAGAATACTAAATTGTTGCATTAATGTGGCACATGAGACTATTTTGCCTTCAGAAATTGAATTGTTTTTAAATTTGTTGCAAGAACGTTCTTAGAGCATAATTTATAGAGCACTTATAAGATAACTGTTAATGTAGCTCTATAAGTGTGTACAATAACACAATTTTACAGCAACGGTGCTTATAGAATCAAATTACTGTAAAACCGGTGCAAAATACTGCTTTATAGAATTATACCATCTCCTGTGACACTCTTATAAAATTATTCCGTAATGTCGCTTATAGTTTAATTATAGAACTATTGTATAAGGCGTTGTTAAGTTACAATTCTGCTGCGAAAAACAAATTATAAATATGGAAGCTGCTATCGAACTTAAGAGAAAAAGCTCTTTAAAGCAGTTGTAGAGAATAATAATACAGTTGTTATAAAATCATTATAGAGTAAATAAGTAACAAAAGCCTTTTTGTTCCATAAAGAAACGCTATAGAACTATCATTTTTTATATAATTATGTAGGTTTCCTATAGCCCCATCTGACGAGACCTGCCTGTAATAGTACGAAATATTTTGATCAAAGTATAATGGGGAAATTTGTATAACATAGTCGTGACTTGTAAAAATTATTATCTGCTTGCAGAAAGAAAATTTCATTACGATAGATAAGATTTATTTGATTGCTAAGAGAAATTGATTTTCTTATAGAAATTTAGTAACATATTTAATTTAGACCATTCCAAATCTTAAACATTTTCACTTTTAGATGTTGAAGTTAAAGAATTTTAATAGATTTATTAATATGTGTATGTAGAAATAAGTGAAATTACCACAATAAAATATGACAACACTGTGAATATTAAGTAGTTGCTTACGAAGCATATTTGCTCTATAATCATTGCAATCGACACAAAAATGTCATATTAGTGAGAATCCATTGGAAGTACAAGATGAAGCCTTTCTTTCTGTCGCCATATTGTAAAGAAGGAAAAAAAATCTTAATTAAAAATATGTACAATATAAATAGGTGAAATGATATCAATAATATGGATATACTTACTTTCTGACTATTTTATGTACAGTTGGTTGTTAAATTCATCAATTTAGAAAAAAAAATTGTTATTAAATTTCCAGCATCACAGGAAATATAAGGTTAACTGAGGGCGCGTCAAAAAATTACCATTATGTACCACATATTTCACGATAAAACTTTTTCCGCATTAAAATGTACTGCTCCCTGATGGACAAACAAACTAAGTAATTCGTAATAATGTAAGTAAGTACTCCTATGCAGGCTGATTAGGCCCATCTTATTGGTTCTTATTGGCCCGTCCATATTATTTCTAACATGTGCGATACAGAAACATTTTGTTTTTAAAAGATACAATTAAACGATTTTAAAGTTCTTTAAATCTGACACCATGCAACACAAATATTGTATAGCGAAGTGCTATAGAATTTTTATGAGATTGCTTTGTAACTGTGTTATAAAAATTCTTTAAGACTTCTATAATTACTTCCTGCAAGCTTTACAGAACCGCTTAAAAAACTAAAAGGTTCTATAGAACGGTGCCCATTTTTATGGTATAAGTGTTGTAAGAACGTTTTGAAAGTGTTCTTAGAACAAACATTGCTCTATATAATTTGTTCTGGAAACGTTTTTACAATTTTTACAAAACAAGAAATTGTTAGCTGGGTAGTACACTGATAAAAACGGGTCGAAATTTCCATATTTTGTTGACTTTTTTACATAATATTTGGGTACTGGAAAATTTTAATGTTAAGGTGTAATCAAATGTATATGTTTTTATGTGATAAAATTAGGAAATTTTAGAAGTAGTGTGGTACTACAATGTACTACAATGGTCATTAAAATTATTATACTCCAATCGTAATATTTTAAATATATCACTAAAGAAAACACTCTGTGAATCTTTAGTTTTGTCTCATTTTAACGGTCAAGATTTCATTTATGGACCCTGTCTTACTTCTATTAACAAATATAGAATTCAAAAAGTTCAACATTCATGTTGTCGACTAATTTACAGTTTAAAAAAGTTTGATCATATATCGCATAAAATTAATGAAACTTATTGGTTGACTATGGAAAATCGCAGACTACATAATCTTGGAAAGTTTGTGCTTGGTCTTGTTATAAGTAACAATACTTTCTCTTTACTCAAACTTAAATTCATTACTAGAGGCACTATTCATACGCGCCATTTTGAGACTCCAATATCTCAACAAGAAGGACCCAAATCAAAAAATTTCATATAAAGATCCCCCTCTGAAATGGCTTGTGGAATACACTGGTAAAATATTTGACCATCATTCTGGAACACCCTGTATAATGTAAACTAAAATGTTCCAGTAAATATTATGGAAAAAGAGCAAAACAAATCATGTAAATTTCCATCCATTTATATCAGTGTAATAGAGCGAGATTTTACAAAAATTCTTAAATTTTCCAGAACCTTCTCAGTAAACTATTGCCACCTTGAAATTGTCGATTTTAAAAAAGCGGTATATGTCACTACTTTCCTTGTTGTCGTTATTTCTTATTATGTTTAACAATATAAGAGATATAATAAAAGAAGCATATCAACTATTTTGACATGTTTACCAACAGAGCACCTCAAATATTCCACAAACAGTAAGTATTTATTTGATCTTATATAAATACTTCCCGATTGCTTGGTATGGTATGTTGGTATCAGTGGCGTAGCCAGAAATTTGACATAGGGGGTTCAGTGAACAAAGTATTTCAAACTAGATTTTTTTTAATAAAAAAAATAATATTTAATAAATTGAAACAATAAAAAGTAAATAAAAAAACCATCTCATCATAAACATGTAAATAATAAACAGGTACGAACAATATTTGTTACAAAAATGACAAAAAATAAAATTAGGTTGTAGGTGAATGCTAATGTATAAGGTTGCCGTAGGCGACTTAGTTCACTGCCCGCGTTGCTAAATCTTGGTGAATAGAGTGAGGCATTACCTATATGTAGGGTGACCATAATTTTTGAACAAAAAAAAGTACATCTTGAATATTTAAGGGAAATCACCCCTCATAATTTGAGCGATCTTTTATGTCCAAATATTGCCCGTTTTTAATTAAACAAAATAAAGGTATATATTTTGTTATATGCGGCAACAGTCAACCACTTATTGAAATCAAAAATTTGTCCAGACGAGTAAAATTTAGAATGTATAAAACAATTTTGAGACCGACAGCGCTGTATGGTACTGAAACCTGGGTTCTCAATAAGAAGTCAAGAGAAAACCTTTTAAGGTGGGAAAGGAAGATCTTAAGAAGAATTCTAGGTGGTAAGAGGACAGAGGAAGGCTATGTAAGGAGAAATAATGAGGAAATATATGGAATGTACCAGGCACCAACAATAGACGAATTTGTAAAAGCCAGGAGAGTGCAGTGGCTAGGGCATCTAGAACGTATGGAGGATGAAAGGGCAGTTAAGAAAGTAGAAGGAGTAAACCTAACTACAAGAAAAAAAGAGGTAGACCGAGGAAGCGATGGAGAGAGGCAGTGGTAATAGATCTAAGGGAGAAAAATGTAACGGATTAGAAAAGAAAGGCGAAGGACAGAATGGAGTGGAGGAGAATAACACAGCTCTGGGCCTAAAAGGCCTGTAAACAGCTTTATATATATATGCGGATACAACATCAAAGAAACAACAAGTAATTTTATAAAATATACAGTGTGGTGAATAAATTTAATAAAACGGGACCAAAATACGAAAATCCCTAAAATGTGTCAAATGTTGTCAAATGTTGGTCTAGTTTTATTAAATTTTTATCAGTTAAAGTCACCACTGTATAATTTATGAAAATACTTTTTGTTTCTCAGCTGTTGTATCTGTGTAAAATAAAAAATATACTGTTATTTTTTATACTTGATAATAAACACTAACATGTACAAATTCAAAAGTTACTGGTGGCTACGCCACTGGTTGGTATATGGTATGTTCATGACGCTACGTTTGTTAATTATTTCACTTACTCAATCGAAGTAAATGTGTTACAAAAATAACGAAAACCCGCATCTAAACAAAGTAAGAGAGACCATTATGAATGACTTTCAATTAGCCCGAAATATATGGAAATCTAATTCAGCGACGGTTTTGTTTTGCATATTTTTTGCGGCCAAGAAATATGCGGTATCGGATTGCAGGAGTAAGCAGAACTCGACTCACGTGAAATTCAATAACCGTAGCAAAAGATCCGCCACCGTCAAATTGCAACGCGTCCCGATACAGTCACGTACCGCCAGGACCTCGCGACGACGACTTCAGCTTCGCCATGATTAATGCCGGAGATGTTTCAAAAATAATGTCTCATTAAAGTCTCGCCCCTCGACGGAGCATAGCGATTTATAGCGTAAAACTGAGTTTGCAGGCTGTTCATAAATCACAGCGCGCGCCCTTACCGGGACGTCTCACTTGTCACAACAACTACACGTAAATAATAAGATTTTTAAATTTCCTACCCCATATTTTATTCAGATTGCAGATAATTTATGTATATTTATGTAAACAATTTCATGCTCGACATGAAAATGAATTTAGAAACCAGAAAAATAGACCCCGCCCGGCGAGGTCTTCCTCCGCGTCCCGAAAGATTTGTGTTGCGACGACTTAATGTTTTTTTAATGGATCGCTTTGAATGTAAGGGGTTCGGGTTAAGGGCAAATTGTTACTTTGCACCCTTGCAACGCAGTCGTATAAAAAGGCGAACACAAATATTGGCATAGCTGTATGAAATTAAAAGGGCAATTTCTCGGAAAGGTTTCCATTACTGTCGGGCTGTAACTGTGTTTGTTGATGTGATGTTTTTATAAATACTTTTCGAACAAAAAGCATTAAAATTTTCACGAAAAGATCCAGCAATGTAATCCTCTTTTTGACGAAAAAATCATGTTTAATTTAAACATTAATGTAATGGTTTTACTTTACATCGGATCACTGAAAAGATACTACTGAAATAGTTACCACGAACTTATAGTTTTGTAGAAGAGTAAACTGTAAATACAGGGTGTATGGAAATAATGCGTCAATATTATAACTAGCGATGGGATAACTTCGGGACCAGTTTTATAAAAAGTCACGCACCTCCTACAATAGTTTTAATAAAAGTCTGAACGTGTGTACTAGTATTTATTATAAACAAATGTATCATACGGTATGAACAAAACTATTAAAAATAATATTCTTTAAGAATTTAAACTAAAAATGAAATTTTTGGATGAGATGGACCTTGCCATGGTTAGATGGACCACTGACTTCGGAAGAGATGGGTGAATATGAAATTTGTCTTTAAAGCTAATTCCTTAACATTTTTAATAATAATAACATAATGTAGCCTCTATGTTGGGTTAGCGTAGAAACACGTCACATAGACAAACAAACTTTATTGTCACTCTTGATTACACAAGAAATATACTACAACAAATTCACAACTGTCAGACGTTTTACGTGTCGAGAATTAAATAGAACTAGAGAGGTGACAAGTCGGCTATCGCCGACTTGACCTTGCTTCGGGCTAATCATAACCACCGCTGCGTAGTGCCTTTTACTTAATTTTAATTACTGCGCGCGGCTCTACGCCTTTAAACAATAAAATGTAAACGTGACTTTGGCTGAACTCTATGGTGGGGAAAATCCGGCGCTCTATAATTTAGCAGAGTGGTTGGCATATTTTGGTAATTTTTAGTATTTTCTCGAGTTTAGCTCATTTTTACCTCATTTTTCCTTGTATTTATGCAAAGTTCAATGTAAAAACGACCTCAAACCCCAGCCCTCGGATACGGGAAACTTTCTAGAGACTTGAATTATACAGTTTTTGGTCTTTGCCGGCCTCCAGCAGGCCCATTTTTCCAAATTTCCTACGTTTTATACCGAGATGTCATCGCCGGAGCATACGTTTGACGTTTCGGTGATTTTGGTTGGCGGTGCGCCTCGTAGTTGACTGAAATTGATACCAATTCAGATTTTGGGCTATAAAATCATCACCGAAGGACTCGGATATATATCAGACAACACAATAACAACTTCTCGTAGCTGGAAGGGCCCGAAAATTGTTCCAGAACACATAATCTGTTTTAATTCATTTTGACGTTTCGTTTGACGTTTGTTGAATTTTTACAAAAGAGCCTTAACAACAACAAATTAGTTTGACATTTCTGACGTTTATGCCGTGCAAAACGCATTTCGTCTGCCATTTGTCGAATGCCTAGAAAGGGGCGTTACCTACCCGCTCTATCCTCGTTCCACTCGAAAAAATCGCTATCTTCTATAAAGGGGCGTAACCGACTCAACAATTTTCGTTCCACATACATAAAACCACCGTTTTTGGCCAAGGAGCCTCGGGAAAATTGAAATTTAGCTAGGAAAACGCGAAAAAATCGGCATCAAAATACGCCGTAGGCAATCTAGAAAGACGGCGAAAGGCGTAGCGTTTAGCCGTTTGGCGCTGCACGGCTCGCAAAAAAGCCTTTGTGGCGGTAAAATGGTCAATTTTCGAGTGAAGTGTGCGAGCGAGAGTAACCTACAGCTTTTAATATATAATAATATAATATAGCCTGAACTATTCCAGAAAACGTCAAAATAAAGGCATCGCAAGAATTATAACGTAAACATACATAATTAACAAACTAAAATGTAGGTGAGCTTCCGTAACAATAAATATCGTTAACTGTAATTAAAACAATGAATACAACGAACATTTATTTCTGTCTTGCGGCTACTTTTCCACATTTATTGCATACGTTAGAATAACCAGTACATCCCTTATGCGTCCAACCTTTAAAACAAATTCAGCAAAGCCATTCATCTTTCTTTTGTGTCGTTAAAAACTCTTCGCCACAACCTAAGCCAACTCTGCACTGTTTTCTTCTTTACCGTCACAACTCTCAGGGTCTCAGAATCAGAAGAGGTGGTCTCCTTAATGGCCCTGCGTTCCTGTAGAAGTATTTTTGTTTTTGTTTTTTAATAAATACTGTTGCTTTGGTTATTGGACGTTTCCTATTCTTCAGAGCCTCGATATTTATAGGTGTATTGAGAACTTCAGCAAGCTGTCGCCCACGACTCTTAAACTTTTCTACAAGTGATGAAACAGGAACTGGTGATGTCTCATGTAGTAGTTTACCAGGTGTGACAGTTTTTGTAGACGAAGGCATGAAAATTACTTTGTCAACATGGTGAGAACACCCTGGCTTTGGAAAATCATTTATGAATGACACCTCTTCGTTAACATTGTCCACACTACCTCACAAGGAAGGCTGATTGTTTACTGGATTAGTTCTTATGCTTTTCTCCGTTACAATGAAGGCGTATTCTGGATTTATATGTGGCCAAAATATAACAATATCTGTTGCCCTAAATCGGGATACAGCATTCTAAATGGTGGCGGCTTTGTTCTATAAGCAACTCAACAATTCACCAAACTGAAGCCTACCCAATTTTCAATATTTTAGGACCCCCCACATGCACCTGCTCTGTGTTGGTTCTTATGTGGAACACCCTGCGTAATAAAATCTATTTCTCATTATCTTTTAGTAAGAGACATTTAAACATATATTTTTGTACATTTTAACAAGCAGAATTTCTTAATCGTAGCAAATTTGTTCAATGTAACGCAAGAAATACTAAATTTACACCATTGGCGTACTTAACTCGAATGAGTGACATTTTTACCGTAACTTATTGTTTGTACATAAGTGTCAACTTTATAATCAAAATTCTTATTAAGTATTGGGCGGAATTATAAAATTTAAAGTCTGTTGTAAACAGAATCGTAAGAGCTTTCAGAATAAATATTACCTACTCAACCCTAAATGCCATTTCCATATTTTGGAGAGATGCTTACTCTTTGCTTGGGGGTGAAATGTCGGAGTCAAAAATACCAAACAATGCCCCCCTTTATTCTAAAATCGACGTGTCTGAGCGTTTTTCTACAATTTTGACGCAGTTCCTGAAAATGACTCTGTTTCGTTTTCATTTGCCGCCCTGTATAAATTAATAACAATTATAATGTTGGAAATTTACGATATAATTTAGCGTAGCATAATAGTTGTAAAATCACACAACAGGATATGGAATTTTATCCATGCTTATTTTTGTAATGTTATAGTGTACTTATTTCATTTATAACAAGAAAGCCTATGTATTCCTTATCAAATCATATAAGTATTTAAATAAGTTTTAGTATCATAAGTAAATGAACTTTGACACGATGCGGCATGGGATAATCGAACGCCATGTATGGTTTTAGTAAATATGTTGGCGAGTGAACTAACAATGACATTAAGAAAATTATCTTAACACCTTACTGTTGTAAACTGTAATAGTAACTGCCACATATCTAGCTTTACATTTGGTTACTGTATGTATCACATTTCTAACAATGATTTAGAACAATGTCAGAAGTTTAAGATTTATGAAATTTGTACAGCACATTTTAGAATGATGTAGATATCTGTCGTAGTTTGCTTGCAGAGCTTATTTTAGTTTTGGGTAATGGTATATTTGTTTCGATTTAGTTTCAGAATAGGCAAAGTGTCTTTTTACGTTTTCATTGTTTTACACTTTTTAAGAAAATTGCAGAAACATTGCAGTTTTCACCTAAATTAAGTAACAACTTTAATTGCTATTTAAATTATGAAAAACATCAAATATTTACTATACAGGATGTCCGGAAATGATGAGCAAAACATTCAAAGGATAATTCTAAACCGAAAATAAATGCTAGGTACCTCTTTCTATAACATTTTTTCCAAAACTGATTTTTAAAAGTTAACATTTTATTTTCGATATTTGTAAATAAATTCTTAAGAAATGCAAATATTTACATAAAATTTTGGAGAAAAATGTTATAGAAAGAGGTAGCATTTATTTTTGGTCTAGAATTATCCCCTGAATTTTTTGATGCTTACCGGACACCCTGTATACAAGATGGACCGTAAGTGGTAGGACCCATCAAAATATTACGATTTAAGCCAACTTGCATTAATAAAATATTGATAATAAAAGGGCGTCAAAGTTGAAAGTGTTTTTTTTGTAATAATTACACTGTATCAACTAAAAAATTTGGGAATAGATAATTTTGGATATGATAAATTTGTTATCCATTTGAACGTATTCCCTAGAGGGTACCATATATGTGACGTAAATGTGACCGTAACCAATGTTTTTTCGGGTCGGTCAGTGGTCGCGCGGTTTAAGGCGTTAGTACTTAAATCGAGGTGACTAGATCGGAGTTGGTTCGCGCCCAGCTATCGGTAGACCGTTTATAAGCTATATTCGTGGAGAGGATTGGCACCCTCTCTGAGGGTATGGTAGGGTGGAATAATGTTAGCTTGGGTCAATGCGAGAGATTATTTATATTGAAAAATCTTAAATCTACATTGTTTTTGATTAAAAAGATAGACATAGTTTTAGAAATTGTACAATATTTTAACGTAGTAGGCGCCAGGCACAAGGTAAGTTAAATTTTAACAATTAGACAAAATTTATGTGAAAGTTAATAAGTATTTCTAAATGTAAGGTATTTATCCAGTTTTGGTGAAAATCAATTACTTTACAAAATTTTTTATATTCAGATATGACAGATGTGACTGCCATTAGTTGGCAATTAAATTTCAATGCATGTGCTGGGCAACGAGAATATTTGGGAGGATTTCTAAAATAAATAGATTACAATCTGTTCAGGAATTTAGAGAAAAATTATTAATTTCAGATTGTCCACAAACTTATTCAGGACGACTATCTCGATGTGCAACAATATGACTTCCATATTAAATACGTTGCATGTTGAAAAATACTATCCGTAGCATTTTACATCAGTACAAATTTTATTACCTCTCGATCTACCTTCAACATGTCAAATTTCAGCGCCCCCTACGACAAAATGTACAATAAACTATGCAGCTGATTGTTGAAAAGCTGTTTTCTCGAAAACGGACAATTTCTGAGACTAAATACAAGAATATATATTTTCTCGAAAACAATGGAGGTTTAAGATTTTTAATTTAAAACATGATAATGTTAGGGCTAAAACAGATACGCTCACATTTATGTCACAAATATGATGGATGTGGCGCCTCTAGGCTCTAGGAACACCTACTTCCAAATTTTTAAGTTGATATATTCAGTGTAATTATTAGAAAAATCACTTTTAAATTCCAACTTTGGCACTCTACATCTTTTTTATTGTCGACATTTTATTAAGGTATATTAGATTAAATCGTAATACCTTGAAGTGAAAATCTATTTCTTCTCCATGGCCCATTACTTACGGAGCACCCTGTATTTATATTGTCCAATACTAGGAAAATATTTAAATTTGGCAACATCGTATCAAGCCGATATCGAGTGGATTCGAGAGCAGTGAATTAATCAAGCGGTTAATAACAATCTGAAAAGAGCTTCAAACACCTGCCTAATGATTTGAAAAAACAAAATTAGTGTAAATATGCATTTATATTTTTTCTACGTTCATGCAAAAACAATACTTTATTGAACTATATTTAGTGGAAAAAGTGGTTCTTTATTGCACTCATCTGTCATTCTACTGCAGCGTTTTGTCATCATGACAAACATAAACCTTCAAATCGACGTCACATTTTTCTAGACTTAGTGTCATCTAAATAACATTTTTTGGTTTTTGCATGAACGTAGAAAAAATATTGTATGCAACTCGTACAAAAAGTGCTTATTGCACTCGACGTGTTGTCGACAACTTCACGTCCCGTTCAATAAACGCTTACTTTTTGCACTTGTTGCATAAATAACTATATACTGTTTCCTATAATCTTCTAAAATTTATGACACTGTGACTGAATCACCCTGTATATGTATTTACTACTACTACTATACATATAACCGTTATTCGTAACCTTTTCCAAATATATAGAATAGAATAGAATAGAATAGAATATAAGATTATTTATCCAAAGGTACATAAAGAAAATTTTGTTTCATACGTACATACAGTAGTTGTAACAAATAAATAATAAACTTAAGATAGTTCATATAAGTAACGAATACTGCGCATGAAGAAGATCACAAGTAAAAAAAGATATATACATATACCTATACATAAGGAATGCAAAAACATACTCAGTATAAAACCAACACAAAAAAAATGGCCACATCAAAATAAATTGCAACAAATATTAAAATAGCACATTATAAATATGTTTTGGATTTATAACATCATTTATATTATTTATTGTCTCATCAAGAATGAATTTCTTGAATTTACATTTGAATATATTATTATTTCTTATAAGTTTAAAGTGAAAAAAGTGATAAGTGTATATAACACTATACTTCTGTTAAATGATGTATATTTAAAAGTCATTCGAGTTTCAACCATTTTCAGATGGACCATTGGCAGTTAATTTTGAAAAGCAGCATTGTATCTGTTGCTAAACGAAGCTGTTATATACCTCCATTTATTAACCTAACCTTTAACACAGAATAACCACTCACTTCTCACCCCTCTCCGCAGTTGCTGAAAACCAAAATTTTCGTTCCAACAAAAATGTTTTAATTCGCTTTGACCCCCAGAGGTTCACCTACAGCGCATTCCCGAAAAGCCCACACATAACACATACCTATAAATTAATTAACGTAGGTTCCAGGGAATCTACATATCACAGGAGGAGAGGCGTAGGTATTATTTTTGTAAATCCCATTAATTTTCATTAGCTTGCTGCAAGTGGCTGTACAAGTTTGGCCATAAGTTAGACAGGGCCGGTGCTCAGAAACAGCTTCGACGTAGGAACGATACGTGATTCCCAGACTGGAGAGATGGGGTTGCGGAAACCGTAAATTGCCCTGGTGGTGACATCGGGCGGTCCAAGAACACGGCCAGGTATTGTGGAATGGAACGTTAATAATGTTTTGAAAGTAGTTCAAATAACTATAGTTATATATTTTTCTATTGAAAAATTCGAAAATGTTAATTAAGAATCCTGAGGAAATGTTGATGTAGAAAGGAGTTTGTTTATTAGGTTTTCGTTAATATCGATTTATGAAAAATGTCTTAGTTTTAGTAAGAGTCTTCTGCTTACAACGATAATATGGAAGATGATATAGAAGAATTATCAAAAATCGCGATTTTATTGCCGACAAAGTCCAATAATAAATAGGAAAAAGCATATAGTATATTTTAAACTTGGAGTCATTAAAAGGAAGTAACCGTTATCACTGAGGAAGTCCCAATAGCCTATTTTGAACAAAAATCCAGAGTCAATGATAAGAACAACATTGTCAATGAAAAAGAAATTGATATAAATAAATTTCCAAGTTTAATTACTTTCTTTGAACGTAAAAGGTATAGGAAGTATTTTAAGAAAATTGAGAATTTTTCTGAAAGAAGCAGATGATAAAACCTAATTGATAATGAAGGTAAAAAGTGTAATTTTCACACTTCTCTACAAATATTGAAATTGCTTCTTATTTTAGATAGCACTGATTATTGGTATCAGTGGAGTATGACGTCGTGAAGAACTACCATTTCTTCAGCTTGAACATATAAAAGACATGGGAGAATATATATTGATATGGATTTCCAACACAAAGACGAACGTGAGAAGAGCATTTACTCTATAAATGATATTGCAGGAAACAACTACTCCGCGGGCTAATTTCCCGACCGGCATTTAATTACACCTGCAGTATCTATGTGAACAGTCAATAACCCTTGCCAGCCACTCCACCAGACATAGACCGGTTTCGGGCTTGTTAGCCCTCATCAGTATGCCATAAGCGAGATGACCGATAATTGAACTAGCTATTCCTTCATATGTAGGTTACCATATAAATCGAGTGCAGGTCAGATGTAACTGGTCTAATACTTCCTGCTCGGCCTAAGTGGCTCGATATGCAGGAAGCGACCTACATTGTCGTAGATACTTAACCGCAGACCTCTCGCCCTGGGCGATGCGCTGTTAAATCCATATCATATGTAGGTTACCATATAAATCGAGTGCAGGTCAGATGTAACTGGTCTAATACTTCCTGCTCGGCCTAAGTGGCTCGATATGCAGGAAGCGACCTACATTGTCGTAGATACTTAACCGCAGACCTCTCGCCCTGGGCGATGCGCTGTTAAATCCATAAATGATACTGCAGGAAACAACTACTCTGCGGGCTAATGCCCCGACCGGCATTGAATTACACCTGCAGTATCTGTGTGAACAGCCAATAACCCTACATCTCACGAGAATTCACTATTTCTAATGGAAACATCATTCAGGGACAATCTTGCCGAAATATCTTGAAGATATTCCTCTCTTGTCCGTCACCAATTGAGCATTCAAGATTCTTCTTAAGATATAGAAATCGAAAGTGTCAGAAGGATATATAAAGAATTTAGTACAACAAAAAGTTCAAGTAGCCTCAAAAATTGTTTGCCAAACTAGTTAGGAAAAAATCTAACTTTTTTACCTCAAATTAGTTACTAAATATACAACTTTTGAAAACACTATCAAAAAAGGTTATTACGAGATGGCAAATATTTCATTACTGTCTAGAGATTATATTGCTCAACGAGATGCATAGCGCCGAGGTAAACAATATATCAAAACAATGAAAAGTCTCATTGAGAATAGTATACCATATTATTTTAACCAGTTTGTCTATGATATTATATCATCATAGAGTCGGCAGTGTCATCTGCAGAAACTCATTTGAACAACAATATCCGTGGTGTGTTTTAGTTCGAGTTATGACCTGCACGGTGCGAAATGATATGCAAAGTAAGTTTTCATTCTTAATCTTAATCTATCAGAATCCTAGAACTGAACGTTATTTTGAATTATTTTATTGGTTTGTTCAATTAATACCAATATTGGCTATAACCTAAGCTATAACCTAAGCGTAATGGGACGATTGTAGCAATGCCATAGGGGGACGATTGTAACATGTTATCCTCATATATAATACATATAATTATCTCAAATATGGAATATAGACGAGTCTGGCGTAACAACCGTGCAAAAGCCAGATAGGGATAAGATTCTTCGTTATTACCAAAAATAATTTACTGTTATTTTATATTTTTGTTTCATTATTCTATTCTTTTTTATTATTTTTTTCAAACAAAAAATATATTATATACCTGCACTACGACTTACTTTTATATAGGTATAATCAATAAACAAATACCTTGTAAATACTAACTTTTTATACTTAGTTATTACCTATTATTCATATGTTACAAACGTCCCCATGGTCTGTTACTTTTGACCCATACCATTGGGTAGGTTGTAACGATGTACACTCTCTACTTTTTTATTAATTATTCATCAATATGGGCTTTAATTACTTCAATAATATTTTTCTTCTATATATAAAATACCAAGGAAACGACTTATAGTAAGTAAATTTATATAACTTTGTTAATTTTTTTTTATCCGGCTTTACAAAAATATGTTACTTTCGTACCTGGTCTCCCTATTGCTCAACGAGATGCATAGCGCCGAGGTAAACAATATATCAAAACAATGAAAAGTCTCATTGAGAATAGTATACCATATTATTTTAACCATTAATTTATGAAAAACATTTAAAATGTGCTTTAATTTTACTTATTATTATGAGAAAAAAGAAATGTATTTCGGTTTGGCTAAAATTTTCACTCAGTAACTGTTCAGTGTTAATGTGTGTACATTTCTCAATAAAACACGCTGTATATGAATGACATTATTTTGACTTCCGCTGTATGCCCTATCATTTTTTACTATTCGTGTCTGGAGATTCTGTATAAATTAAACAATGAACTTATCTCACAGTGGTAACAAAGCTGAAATATATGGAGTTATAGTTATATGAATTTAAAATAGGCAGCAATATGAATCAATAGCTGTGCATTGAGTTTGCTAAACAAAGGATAAACTCAATCGTCACAAATGCACATTACTATCATTTCTATAAGTAAACACACATATATGAAACTTGCTGCGGAACTTACAATGCATGAAAATTTCCAGGCATTCAACAACAGTTGTGTTATGCTGTATGTAATAAATCTACGTTGAGTGGATAAATAAAGTTTCCCAGTCTTCTACTCGTACTTGCGTTGTTGTGTTTTAAATTTAATTAAACCGGCATAATATTGTATTTAATATAATCAGCAATGTCTGCAACAGCAGAGGAAACCACTCTCATTGTTCCCCTTCAAGAAAATCGTGCAGTTATCTCTTTTATACTTCTATGCAAATGCCGAGCCGTAACTCCAATAATATATTGTAATATCTGCTAATATTTTGAGTTTAATGGCTGCATTGTGCTTTGTGCACGAATATGAAAGGAATTGCGACTTAATCGCCTCTTCCAAGGATACGCTACACAGGATTAAATAAAAATCGATTCTACACTGTTTTGGATAATGCAATTTTGCTCAAAGCGAAAGAGTAACAGATGTAACGGGAAGGCGGGAAAACAAATATTTTACTATATCAAAACATGTCAGCATACAGATGTATAAAAAAATATACTTTTTCAATAGTGTTTTGCAAAGTTGTACATTTAGTAACTAATTTGAGTTGGGGAATTTTTTCTTACAACTAATTTTCTCGCACGCAGAAAATACATCGTAATTCTTGAGCTAGCTATCGTCAACTTAAATCATTTCTTATCATTATTAAAATTTTAATAGTAGCTTAACCATTGGCTACAGAAAGCCCTGCGCATGTATTTGAAGAAGTGGCCAACTTGTATTTATATTCAATATTTGGAGAGAAGTGTGAAAATTACACTTTACCTTCATTTCCTCAAGTAAGTTTATCATCTGCTTCTTTAAAAAATTTCTCAGCTTCTGATTTTCTTAAAATACTAGACTTCCTGGATCTATGTTCTACCGATGTACGTTTAACGAAATCAATCAAACTCGGAAATTTCTTTACGCCAATATTCTTTTTCACTTACAATGTTGTTCTTAACATTGAGTAAAGACTCCACAGCGTAGAAATCTAGTATACTCTGGATTTTTGTTCAAAATAGGTTAGTAGAACTGGCTCAGTGATAACAGTTACTCCAATCTTCAAATAAGCGATGCGCTTTTCCATATTATCATGGTAAGCAGAAGATTCTGACATTTTCATAACTCACTGACACAATAATATTAAAGGAAACTTGTTTCTAGATCAACATTCCCTCAAGATTCTTGGCATTTTCTAAATTCAAAATTTTCAATAAAGAAACATAATAACTATAGTTATTTGAGCTACTTTCAAAACACTATAAAAACAATATATTTGTAATTAGTACTGGTAATACTTTTCCACATAAGGCGTATTTTAAAAACATACGGCTCACGCAGAAAAAAGTCACTTTTATGTGTTTATCAATATCAATTCCTAGATACCTACTTGATTTCATTTTCAGAATATATAAGGATCTGCTGACCTTGCAGGCTGATATTCAGATTATCAAAGGGAGGCAGACAATTTATGATACTAATTTGTTATTATCTGAAAATCAGATTCAACCTTTTGTTTTAACGATGCTCAATCTGCGTCATAGAAAAGCGCAGTGTCGTTCGCATATGCAGATATAATATTTTTCTTACTTTTTAATGAAAATAAGCCGTTTATATATTATATTATAGAGCATGGGTCTCAAAACAAGACCTTGTGCTACTACTAATTTGCGATCACTATGTTATTACAATCTGATATCAAATAGGTTTTTTGTCATGAATGCTAAAATAATGCATAGTTTTTTCAGTAAAGAGTTTGCTAAAATATTGTTAATAGGCTTAGACAACGTACCTATACCATTCCACTAGCATAAAGTGACTGTAATAAGGTGATTTCCTTCACCCTCGTGAATTACAGCCATCATTATATATTGAACAAAGAAAGATAATAATCAACTCTCAGTACTATCACTATCACCTCTGGAGTTACTAAAATCTACAGCGCCAAATCGTTATTGCTTAGGATTAAATTTATCCAATTTTTAATACGGCACTAATGAAAACTGGGCACAGACATCGGCGCAAGTTATTATTTAAGCAATGTTAATAGAATTAATCTTGAATACGGAATAATTAGCATCTCCCTTTCAGTGGATGTTTTAAATTCCTGGATCCAGGGAAAAAAGCAATCTGTTGAATTCGGTTTGGTTTCGACGTTATGCATATTTATAACTAGGGAATCAATAAGGCTCTGTGGTCTGATGACCTTTTTCCACCACTGTGAAGTAGATATAAAGAAGATATAACTCGGTCTAGTTAATTTTTAATCGATACTAGGTTTAGATTTTGTCCTACATTATTATTAGATAGGTTAAATTGGGTGTTAAAGCCCTGAAAGCTAAATTGCCCTGACAATTTAAAATAATTTTATAATAAATAATCGCAAATGAGATATTTTGGGTTCCTTCATTCATTTGGGTGTTCCTTTTTGGAAGGGAAAGGAAAGGAAAAAAATAAGTTAAGTTTTCGAATATCAATTTTATTCTTTTATATTATTCAAAGAGCTACATGAAAAGATAAATAAATGCTTTATTCAAAGTTGACCCACTCTTCTTCTTCTAAATATGTAGTCAATGTTATATACGTTTCGAGTTTATCCACTCACCTTTTTTAACGCAAACTTCTTAATACGTTTTCTATGTTTTTATAACATATTATATATTATTTGATGACGTTTCAGTTCGAAAGAACCATCATCAGTGTAAAAACTTACACAAATTAGAAAAATAAAAGTCACAGTTTTAAAAAAAAATGTGTCTAGCTCTTTAGATGCATTCATTGGAATTTTTATATTTATTTATTAGGCACATTTTTTATAGTAAGCATAGAAACAAAGGCCTTATAGTTAACAACAAAAAAACTGATGATAAGTTATCATCTATTATCTAACCTGTTGTAATTGGATTCAATATACTTTCATATAAAATTTAACATATATTTTTGTTATTCACCAATTAATAATTTATAATTTTTAATCTACTGTAGTTGAATTGCACACTTTCTTATGATGTAACAATATAAGGTAATGTAGGTGTAACAAATCTCTGAATAAAGCGACTAACCGACTATTATAATTTTGTGCTAAATTGGTTTTTTAATAAACTAGAGAATTTAATTTATTTTCTTGCTAATAATTGTCATTTTTTAAATATTTCAATAATGTCTGCAATAGGACAGTTTTGGTGCAGCAAAATATAATAGTTATTTATGCAACAAGTGCAAAAAGTAAGCGTTTATTGCACGCGACGTGAAGTTGTCCTACGAGGCCGTCAGGCCGAGTAGGACAACACGTCGAGTGCAATAAGCACTTTTTGTACGAGTTGCATACAATATTTTTTCTACGTTCATGCAAAAACCAAAAAATGTTATTTAGATGACACTAAGTCTAGAAAAATGTGACGTAGATTTGAAGGTTTATGTTTGTCATGATGACAAAACGCTGCAGTAGAATGACAGATGAGTGCAATGAATATTTTATTGCACTAGTGCAATAAAGAACCACTTTTTCCACTAAATATAGTTCAATAAAGTATTGTTTTTGCGTGAACGTAGAAAAATATATTTAATATATTATTGGAACACTTAAATAGTGTTTTGTTTTGTGCTACATAGATTAGGGAAAAAATTATACTTTATTTTGTTCTGGCTACCAGGAAAATCAATGAACCGCATTAGTGTGACGTCACAATAGTATGCAACCAGCGTTACTTTATATCATAAGAAATTTAATTTCAATTAAGTGTTATTATAATGACCCTTATGAAACTTGTTTAAGGATTAAATTATCTTAACGAAAATGAGACATTAGAATGTTATTTACCAATTCTATCTGACCAACACAATTCTAAAATAATTTTCTCTTTAACTATTTTAAATAAATGTTTAAGAAGTTTAATTTCATTTGGATTATCTGTCATCCGTTGGAAAACTTCAACTTGCAAATTTGTATATTGAGATATGTTGATTGTGTATGTTTCTTAGTGTTACATCTTGTATAAGTGATCTTATCTGTGCTTTTAAATGCTTTATGGTATTAAATATATGGTTACAAACGTCGTAATTATGTATTTAGTGCAAATAAAGTTAACGGTATATTAACTAACTATTAATGTAACTTAATTTTCTATATACAATATCTGTCAGATGATATTCCGTGGTAAATAAATAAGAAAAGGAAATAAGTGCTATTTTGTTGATTTTATTTTGATTCTTAAGTTATCTTCCCGTAAGGTCGAATTTTCTGGTAAGTTTTTGCGCCAATTTGTTTATAATACTTGTAATGCTGGTTGCCTGATTTGTGACGTCACCACTAATGTAGTCTACTATAGGATGAACAAACTTCTTTATTGGGTTATGTCCAATTTAGGAGCAATTTCGACATTGCACATTGTAATATATAGGTAATGTAGATAATATAGGAAACTACCACCTATACTATATTATGGAATTCTGAAATAAGTAAAATTCTGTAAAGGGCGATAGAAGACATAAAATGAACAGTTGTTATTAAGCAACTTCTGTTTTCAAATTTCGTATTTTAAAAAATACGCTCCACACCATACTTGCTAATTCTTCATTTGAATATGACATTTTTAGTTGACGAGACACTAGCGAACACGGTCAGTTACTGCATTGTAAACAGTTGAATAAAGGCGATACAGAGTCGGTCTAAGGTTTACGTAAAGATGCTAGATTTTTTTCTCAGGTTGCTTAATGAAAATTAATGCATATATTTATAATAGAGTTAGCCATCTTGTCTTGCTTTTTCTTGATCATGTCTTGGTCTCGCAAGATAAGATAAGACAAGACCAAAACAAGACTTGACAGTTCGATCTTCAAGACAAATGTCTTTAGAGTTTAGCAAGAGGGCATTTTGGAAGAAGCTATATTATTACATTGTTGACGCCCAATTATGACTCATTGTGTATATTTATAAAGGAGGGCTTTGAGTTTTACTTCAGTAAATAAAAATTTCATTCATCCGATGCTGAATATCGAACGCTTGTAATTTACAACTGCGGTGCAACGCATCCATATATTTTATTTAGAATACATTCCGTTTATTGCCGTTTTTTATTTATTCAACAACGGAACATTAATAAAAACGAATTGTTGCATTTGAGCTGTGCAACGACGCTCCCTTTCCCTCAAAAACCAATATTTCTTTACGGTGGTGGCGGAAAATTTCCCGATCCAATTGGCGATTACCAACGACCAGGCCCAGGTGTGCAGATTTAGCAATTTTTAAAATCATTTTTGAGTTATGTCCGAGGAGATGTGTATGTGGGGCCGTTATAATTTAGAATGGAGGCTTTATTATTGTTTCTAATAGACCCGATATGGCCGCATAAAGCGTAGTTTGCAGGATGACAATAAAATATTACCACTTTTTACGGTTGGTTGTACAGCTAGCAGAGCTTAAAACAAATTGCGATATTTTAAGTGCAAATACACTGCAAAAAAGAATACCGTAAAATTGCAGCAATTAAAACAGATGGTTCGTTGCTAGAAAAGTTGCAAAGAAGTGTAAATTTATAAGCACATGATGCAACAATAAATAAAACAACTGTTTAAAGGAAAATTGCGAATATAAATTATCTTTAAAGGACTGAATCTGAGAAGATTTAACTACACTGATAAAAATGATTTTAAATTTACACGTTGTTCACATCATACATTAATGGTAAAAAATACCAAATCCATACTGTATTATGAATCTTCTTGTGAATAATGTACATTCACATCTTTCATGTAAAATTACATGATTTTTCTAAAAATATAGAATACCTAAAGTTTGCTATATAGTGATTTTCCAGGTTGTTATGCCGTGACCTCGGTAACTGGTTGCTGCCAGAAACAGAATTAAAATGCACATCCCTAGCATTAACCGGGACTTTTTTACCTACCCTAGTTGTTGTCGGATTAGGCTCTGTGGGGACAGGCTGCTATCGGTATCTTTGAGCCTACCCATATATTCTGTCACCACAGAGCCTAGTCCGAGAACAACTAGGGCATATAAAATAATCCCGCCTAATGCTGGGGATGTGCACTTTATATTTCTTATGTTAAATCAGCTTCATAGTTTGTTCCATCTACATGTTATTCTTTTATTATAACTATTATTTTGTTATACTTAACTCCTTAATCTCCAATCGAAAAGACTTTAATTTCAAAGTGTAAACTATTTTTGTTTAACACTATGAAATGTTGATTCAAATATCTAACCTTTTACTTGAAAATAATTTTTGTTTGCCAATGCAAGCCATTGCCGTAATTTCTACTGCACGTGCTTCGACATGGATTAGCTAATAACTGCTAGATGTAGCTTGTTAGCGATAAAGATAAACCTTTAGCGAGGGGATTTGGCACAACAGTAGACAGGAGGAGGCTCCTAGCTGAGGCCGCTGGCATCAGCCGCAAACGCAGTCGAGGCTGAGCGGAGATAGAGGCCAGGAGGGCCAGCTCTACAAGGCGTCCGATCATACAGTGCTATAAATGTGGGTGAAAAGAGATAATCTCTTTCGGCCCCGCACATCCGACGTCATTGATCCAGCCAAGAATATTGATGCGCACTATAACATTTAAAAACTGTTAAGAGAAATACAAAATTTAATCTTTTCGAACGCTAAATTAACAATATGATGTTTATTTGAAGAATTTTGTAATTGTTGTTTGGAATCTTTATTTCAGTTAATAGAATCAACATAGTGGATTGAATGAATACGTTGTTAGGTTCCTCTAACCAATACTTTCACGTCGAATAAAATAATAATGGAATATTAAATTAACAAACAATACTTGTTGACATTTTTAAACCGTTAAGTGAAGTAGTTTTTCTGTTTGCATATATCCACAGAAAACAGTTAATCTAACGGGTTTTTTTCTGGGTGTATTTAAAACAACTTACTTTGAAGATGATTCAGGGCGTTTCGTGAAGTATGTTACAAACTTGGGGTGGTGATAGTTTTTTATGTACTAGCACCAACAAAAGTTTGTATTATACTTTACACTCTGTATATCAGTGATAAACAAAAACCGTTTGAAAAGAAAATTGCGAATATATTGTCTGAAGCTATTTATTTGGCACAAGTGCTTATTTAATTAATCTTTATTATTTTTCAGAAGTGTGGCAAAAACCCAATAAAACTAAAGAAAAAATTGCGAATATAAATTAAAATATAAGATTGGAATAGAAAATTGTTTCTGAAGTTTTAATTAAAAAACCAAAAAACTGAAAAAGCTTAACGGCTTCAGAGAATTTTTTTACATAAAAAAACTGCCACACGTTTACTGCCAAAACATTATAGCAGTTATTCATTGTTGATGAAAGAGGATTCGACATAATATTTTGTCTACTCGGAAAGCGTCTGTATATCGTGACAGAAACTGATGCAAATTTTCTTCTCTGTGCTGATGCAGTCTGCAGTCTCCATCTGTAGGTCACTAGTGCAAAATGTACTTCAAACCGATAAGTTTTTAAACTTCTTGTGTTCCTGAGAAATTAAATTCGGTTAATACTAATAATAGCAACAATATTAACAATAATCGCCGATACTTGCATAAAATAATTAGTATTTTAAACTATATCATCCTGAGGTGTTTACAGTGTTCTGTAAAAATCCCTTAAAATATTCAGCTATGCTTTGATCAGTGTTTTTTTATTTTTGGAGAATATGCTACTGTAGCACTGCAAAATGTCATAATCGAAGCCTGGTTCAATATTTTTGACTAATTTTTTAGTTTTATACGTTTTATAGTAATTAAATAAAGAAATTTATGTCGGGTACAGATTATTTCCCATAACATAGTATGGTTCACTCTATGATGTGTACTGTTTGTTTTTCTAGAGGCAAGGGCAATCTTAGACAATTTTAGAATTTACACATTTTATAGAATATTTTATTTAGCACGGTCTGTGTGTTATGTTAGTGGATAATTAGGACTTTTAATAATGAAGGAACGAAGAAAGAATGCAAAATACTGCAGCTAACCGGATTAACTGTTATCTATCAGGTACTATTATTAATAAAAATTGCAATTACGTAATTAACATGTTTATTTTCGTCTTTTCTACATTTGACAACGCTGTAAAAAATAACAGGTAGCTGACGTTTCTATATCATCTCGGACGATGAATCTCATTGGCGCCGATTCTCCACGGGATAAGAAGGTTTTGCCCCATTTTTTAACATAGAGCTAGAATTTCGAAATACATTTTTTATTGTTTTTCGGTCTCCCTGAGCACGTGGTTAAAAGTTCTGTACTTAGTTATAGTTAACCCTATATAATAATAATGCTGACAATATATTTATTTCTACGTATTTTTGCAAAATATTTTTGGAAATATTAATACATAGTTAGCAAGCATAATATAAATAAACCTCGCCTGTTTTAGAAAGTGGCGTTTATAAGCGGTGCAAATTTATACTACAAACTGCTGTGGGAAATTAGTAGCACTTAATCGACCCCACGATCTAAGTTCGGCATTTTTGTTCTTTCTCTTCACTATAATTAATGTCAGCTTGTAACTTTGGGACTCTGGGGTGACATAGTAATAATAAAAGCGGCAAATTCTGATCATTATTTACGTGTGGAAATGCGGAAACCTCGAAAATTTACTTGTCGAATGAATGGCCAAACGGCAACTGATGTCAATCTCTCATATTAACGCAGCAGGCATTTCATCGTGCCATATTCATTCTGATATTTAAATATTTCTCTATGTGCACTCGAAACTGACAGAGCTTTCATTTGGAAATTCAGCTGCCACGTCACTTAGACTGAATTGTTTCAGCCAAAGCTGTTAATTGATTAAGTGGAAGCTATTTTGTAAATTACCTTTAATAAGACCCTGACATACAGTGACAGTTATAAAATAAAAATGATAGCTACTTGTAAATAACAGTGACTAATTATCATATATTAAAAGCTGTAGGTTACTCTCGCTCGCACACTTCACTCGAAAATTGACCATTTTACCGCCACAAAGGCTTTTTTGCGAGCCGTGCTAAATGCTACGCCGTTCGCCGTCTCTCTAGATTGCCTACCGTGTATTTTGATGCCATTTTTTCGCATTTTCCTAGCTAAATTTCCATTTACCCGAGGCTCCTCGGCCAAAAACGGTGGATTTTTTGATGTGGAACGAGGATAGTTGAGTCGGTTACACCACTTTATAGAAGATAGCAATTTCTTCGAGTGGAACGGGGATAGAACGAGTAGGTAACGCCCCTTTCTAAACATTCGACAAATGGCAGACAAAATGCGTTTTGCACGGCATAAATGTCAGAAATCTCGAACTAATTTGTTGTTGTTTAGACTCTTTTGTAAAAATTCAACAAACGTTAACCGAAATGTCAAAATGAATTCAAACAGATTATGTGTTCTGGAACAATTTTCGAGCCCTTCCAGCTACGAGAAGTTGTTATTGTGTTGTCTGATATATATCCGAGTCCTTTGGTGATGATTTTATAGCTCAAAATCTGAATTGGTATCTTTAATGTTTCAGTCATCTACGAGACGTACCGCCGACCAAAATCGCCGAAACGTCAAACGTATGCTTCGGCGATGACATCTTGGTATAAAACGTAGGAAATTTTGAAAAATTGGCCAACTGGAGGCCGGCAAAGACCAAAAACTGTAAATTTTAAGTCTCTAGAAAGTTTCCCGTACCCGAGCGCTGGGGTTTGAGGTCGTTTTTACATTGAACTTTGCATAAATACAAAGGTAAAAATGAGCTAGACAATATGGCGGTAGTCATTTCATTGCCGTATCGCTTCAATTTATAGTGTGATTTCGAGGAAATTTTAGGTTTTTTCGCTTCGGAACGGTTGTCGAACGTGCGAGAAACTATTCCATATTATACAAAGGGTTGAAAAAATTGCGCAAAAAAACTCAAAATTAAATTTTTTCTAATGAAACTTCCATCAAGAATTTATTATGACGCTAACTAACGAAACAAATACAGAGTGTTTAAAAATAACGAACCATTCTCTAAAAACCCTTTAAATTCATGGAATTAAAAAAAAACATTTTTTATGAAACTTCTAGCATCACATAAAAACTGTAAAATTTCCTCAAACCATTTTTTTTGCTGTAATAGTACTCTGATGGGAGGTTATATTCTACTAACCATTTTATAGATGTGACAAAAGTCTGGCCTACTACAATTTTTAAAAAATCCTTTTCGAAAGATCAGAACTAAAAATTATAATAAGCAGGTCAAGGATTTCTATGACACTGAAAACAAATACCAATCGGGTAAAACAAACACATAAAAAACAAATTTAGTAGGTTGAATTGCGATTATAGTAAAAAAATAATGTACAGAAAAAAGAATTATGGATAGTAAATTGCTAAACAAAAAATTACAAAACGTTAAATAATTAAGTTTTAGTATTCTCCAATACACCTCCTTCCAGTAGAACACATTTTTCCAATCGTTCTCTTGTTCTCTGTTACTGACAATACCCTAATCGATAATAAAAAACATTCCGAACATTTTGCAACACTTCCAATGATACCTGTCTCATTTCATCTCTAATTCTTTGTTGGGTGGGGGTCTCTGGGTGATGTCGTTAGGTTTAGTAGCACGAACCTTATTTTTTAGATATCCCTATAAGAAAGTGGGGTAAGATCGGGTGATTTTGCTGGCCACTCAATTGGGTCCCTTCTTCCAATTCATAAACACTTCGTAGACATATGTCCGTACATATTGAGCAAAATGTGGTGGTGCCCCATCTTGTTGAAACTATGTCCATTGATCAAATAAATCAAATTCCAAATTATTGGGTAATAAAACCGCTAAAGCAGAAACTAGTTTGTCTTGGAGCATAATTACGTATGTTTCGATTACATTTTCACTGAAAAATACATAATCTACCATTTGATCACCAATAATTCCAGCCCAGACGTTTGTTTTTTAGGGACTTTGAGTATGGCATTCACTCATCCAGTGGGGATTTTTGTCAGTACAATAACGGCAGTTGTGCCGATTGACGTGCTTATGTAATGTGAAAATAGCTTCTTCAGAAAACAGCACCTATTCCAAAGCAATTTGCCCACCATCAATAGAAGCCATAATTCAGATTCATCTTCGTTAAGATCGTGCAGGTTTTGATCTTATATGGGTGGTTTTTGACTTCTTTCAGAATTTTTAAAACGCTTGTGTGACTGACACCCTTAACGCTAGATATTTGCCTAGCTGGACTAACTGGTTTTTCTTCAACTTCGAACCAGGTTTCTTATACAAGGTGTCCGGAAATGATGAGCAAAAAATTCAGAGGATAATTTCTAGACCGAAAATAAACGCTACCTCTTTCTACCTTCTTTTTCCCAAAATTGATTATTAACGGAGTTACAGGGTGTTATTGTTAAAATTTTCGTTTCGATATTTGCAAATAACTTCTTAAAAAATCCAGATATTTACATAAAATTTGTAAATCGGAGGTTTTTGCGGACAAGAAATTCAAATATGTTTCTAGTTTTGACGTCACATCATGTTTCTTTTAAATGACAGAACTATTTTGCTGTTTAGTGTATCCATCTGTCTATTAAAACAATCGATTCTGCTATCTTTTATACCTGTAAAAGGTATACCTTATTGAAGGCGTTAGGAGTAACAGTTTTCGAAATAATCTTATTTGAAATATTCAGTGCACCTATTGACAATTGTTATCGTTTCAGTTAAAGTGCATTTTCTACTGAAAATACAGCAAAATGTTATTTGAAAAAGTTGTTCAGAACTGTAAATTATGGAATGTGCAAAATTTAAAAAAAATTGGCCTGCTTTGATAAAATCTTTGTGCTTTGTTGAAAAATGGTTTCATAAAATCTCGTCGATCTTCTTGAAATTTTGCACGTCTCCATAATTTACGATTCTGAACAACTTTTTCAAGTAACATTATGCTGTATTTTCAGCATAAAATGCCCTTTACCTGATACCAAAACAGTTTTTACTCGGTGCACTGAGCATTTCAAATAGGATTATTTCAAAAATGGTTACGCCTACCGACTTAAGCAAGGTATACCTTTTCAAATAAAACAGGTAGGAGAATCGATTGTTTCGACAGTCAGATAGATCCATTAAGATGCAAAAAAGTTCTGCCATTTAAAAGAAACATGGTATGCCACAAGTGGCGCCCTCTACTAGTGACATGGAAATTAGAAACATCTTTGAATTTGTCGTCTGCAAAAACCCCAATTTACAAATTTTATGTAAATATTTGGATTTCTTAAGAAGTTACAAAAAATATCGATATTTTATTATTTTAACTTTAACACCCTGTAACTCCGTTAATAATCAGTGTTATGTAAAATGTTATAGAAAGAGGTAGCATTTATTTTCGGTCTAGAATTATCCCCTGAATGGTTTGCTCATAATTTCCGGAAACCCTGTATATGTCTTTATTTCCAATTAGAAAAACAAAACAAGATACAATACTTCAAATAATCAAATAAAAAATTAATTTGGAAATCCCAAGGGGAACTTACACTAAGTGTGCTCTACCACTTAACCCTTGTATACATAAATTTACTCATAAGCAAACTGAGAAAATATATAATGCAAAATACTAATAATACAAAACAAAAAATGAGAAAAGAAAGTTTTGAAACTATAACAATATGAAAAAGGACACACAAGGACTCATAGATATTGTAAAAAATTATTTGAAATAGAGAAAAACAAAACAAATTAAATAAAAAAATGGCCACAGGCATTTATTTCATGCTAAGAAAAGCATCACAAAAATTAAACAGTGAGCAGGCGTAGGATAACAAATATTTTATATCAAATTCTGCTCCATAAATAACATGTCTAATAAAACTTTTAAATTTGTTTATGCTAAACGATGTTACTTGAGAAGAAAATCTATTATAAGTTTTATATATGTTCTATTTAAAACCTCTTTCAAATAATGCAGTTTTGTGATAAGGCGGAGAAAGTAATCCTTTAGTTCGAATATTTAGAGTATGCACATCATTTCGAAAGTTAATTTTATTATACAAGTACGGAGGAGTTTTTGTCAACACAACTTTATAATAAAAGCACAATAAATGAAATTGTCTACGATTTGCTATATTTAACCATTGCAAATGTATTAATTTATGAGAAACATGTTCAAACTTTCTTATGCCATACACGAAACGAATACATGAATTTTGAACACGCTGAATACGGCATTTAGAAGTCTGGTCCAAACAAGGTCCGTAGACAGGTGCACAGTAATTAAAGTATCTAACAATACTAGAGTTTTTCAGGGCATTTTCTTTGTACTGTAGTCAATATAACCTTTGTGAAAATACATAAGTCTTAATGCATCAGCATACATATGAGTAAAACGATATTTAATAAATTTAACTGGCTGGAATAAATACTAAATAATACAGGGCCTTAAAGGGAACCATGTGGAACTCCAGAGAAAATTAATTTCGGTTTAGATAATTTGTCCCACAACCTTACAACCTGCATACGATCCTGTAAATATGATTGAGCAGTGAAGTAGCTTCATTTTGAAAACCACATGATTTAAGAATGGACGAAAGTACTTGATAGTTAATAGTATCAAAAGCTTTGCTAAAATCAAATACAGTGCAGTATTATTCCTCTCATCCATTGCTTAAATAATGTTATCAATGATATTAATTAAAGCTGTAGCACAACTGTAACCTGAACGAAATCCTGACTGAACAGATGGAAGAATATAATTAATTTCTAAAAAATTACGAATTTGGTTTTCCATTATTTTTTCAGCGACTTTAGACCAACAAGGTAAAATGCTAATCAGTCTTAAATCCGATAACTGTTTAGGGTCATTAGTTTTAGGTATTGGAATAACAACAGCATTTTTCCATAATTTAGAAAACACGAGAATCCAAAAACATACTATTCACTATGTGTACCAAATACTTTAATATATAGGGACAGCACAGTTTAATTAGATTTATTATTTTAGAACCCTTGTCGGCCACTCCATCAGACATAGACCGGTTTCGGTCGGTCATCTCACCTATGGCATACTGATGAGGGCTAACAAGCCCGAAATCGGTCTATGTCTTGTGGGGTGACCGACAAGGGTTCTTGGCTGTTTACACATATACTGCAGGTGTAATTCAATACGGGTCGGGGCATTAGCCCGCGGAGTAGTCGTTTCCTGCAGTATCATTTATAGATAAGTATTAAAAAATCAATCATATTCAGTTCAAATTGACCAAAACGACTATCGACTAGGTGATCTGGCATGGAATTTTTATTACGGATTATCTAGTACCTAAGAAAAATATGTAGGTACCTACATTAAAGTTTTACTACGCGTTTCCTTATTTTATTTTTTTTCCGATACATTGTTTATAAAAAGTAACAAAAAAGAGGTAATTGTATTTGCAGTTGAAAGAACATAAAAATAAAAAAAATAATCAACCTGCTCTTTCATTTAAAAAAAAAATGGGAGTTGCTTCAATCACCCCAAAAAATTAAAAAAATGAACAAAGTTCTTTGTAGTATGCCCCATTGAAATTGAACTTTCCCCTCTGTATTGCAAAGAAACTGAAATTTACAGCAATCAATGCCTACATGTAAAATAAATTTTATCTTTTGGCAAATAAGATGAGCATCGATATCATCCTAGTGATTTTTTACAGAATAAACTAAGTAATTATCTTATGACCGCCGTCTTTCTTATTTAGAGACTCAATGTATTTATTTCCAAAGTGGAATAAAAATATCTCCTTCAATTATTAATAGAAATTATCATGGTTAACTTGGTAAAATTCTTTGATACAAAACCATTATTGACTTTATGCGAAGTAATTAAAAACAAATCAACTTCTGAGCAATATACCTAATTATTCAGTGTGCGTAAAATTTTTGTGGCAAATGAGTTAGCGCTGGTGTTCGTCACGCAATGGCTAAATTTATTTGATATAATCGTTCTAAATGAAAGAAGTAACGCAATTTTAAATATTTTATTGTGCACAAGAAAAAGGAAAAAGTAGAATATGAGGAACGTTATTGTAGAAATTCTAAACAGTTATAATATTTATTTATTTATTTATTTATTTAATTCTTTTATTTATTTATTTAATATTCACACATATAGAAAACCGAAAAGTAAATATGAAATACTGAATTATCCTACTAGGTTAAGTTACTTTTAAAATCAGTGCAAAGATAGAAACGTAGGAATAATGAATCAGTGGCGGCTCGTGCATAGGTGAAGCGGAAGGATAAAAAATACTTTTCCGTGAATTTGTTCTTGTATTAAAAAAAGTATCTAACAAATACATTTAGTTTATAAGGTATTGTAATAAACAGAAATGGGAAAATATGAGAATAAAAAAAATATATTACCAAAACAGAGAAATAGAATTAAATTAATTTGGCTAAAATAAAACAAATAAATTTAAAATTAAATGTAAGATGGAAGTAAATGAAATTACTTGATATGATTACGTATAAGGACTGTAGATTAGAATGGGTTTTAAAATGTAATAAAAGTAAAATTTAATAATTGAAATTAAGTAAGAGTTAATTGATAATTAGTAAAATTAATATTTTGTTCAGGCCGACAAATTGAACTGTGAATTTAAATTAATAAAAATATAGTAAGTGAAGAACTTGGTTAAGGGAAACAACAAACGTTTAAAAAAGATGGTTACGAAAAAGTTTGCGAAGGAAAAAAATTAATAATTTAGAAAGAACACGTATAATAGGAAAAGCAGTATATAATAAATAAATAATAATTTAAAATTCAATTATTATATTTTACTTTTACGCACATGTGCGTAAAAAAATTGTTTTAAGCACATGTGCCTAAAAGACTTTCACTTCGATACTGAAATGACAATCGAAATATCATTATTATACAACGATTTTAGGAAAAAGTATTTTTATAAATGTTATCATTATGTGTTCCACAGAAAGCTGTTTTACAATCGACATCATTTTCTTACTTATATGACGCACTCAAAATAAATCTGATTTAATGTATCCAAATAGTGGTAACAAAATCTTTTGGTACCTCATCCGTTCCAATATGCATACAGCCTCTTGATTTAGATTTATTCTGCCCCCATCGAAGAAAACAATTTCTGAGCGTATGAAAACTCAGCAATATTTTAATATCGACGAAATAGTTCAGTCTTCATTCCCAATTCATGTATTAAAAGCGCCCCCTAGGAAGATGAATATTTTCATTCCGTCGGCTGACATCTGAAGCGCGTGCTTGGCGGCTCTTTTATATCTGCAGGAAGGCAAAGAAATACGACGAGCATTTTCCACGTCTCGCGCGAGAAAATAAAATTTTTATAATCATAATTCCGATCGGTGGCAACGTCTCTACGCGATTGTAATTGCTCTCGCGGCTCAGGTGTGTGGATTTAGTAATTTTATACATTCCAGCAGACGCCCCAGTGATTTGTTCCTTCGCATTTGATATTTACATTAAGCGCAACCTGCGGCAGATGTGGAGTTGAATAAGTTAGTCAACCGGGTCGGGTCAGACAGCGTTTTGATTTTTATTGTCGTTCGATAACATTATTGGACAACGTAATTTCGGAATAACGGGATTTTCGTATTCAGAACAGCCGGATGATCTGGTTTGCATGTCGGATTTCTTGAAATATTAGAGAGAAACTGATGTTTACGGTCACATTTAGGGTGTATTTTTCTAAATTCATGGAATTGATTATTTCTACAGGGTGATTTTAAATAAAGTATCAAAAATGAGACCACATATTCCTTAGGTGAATATAAACCGATTTAACCTAACATACCTATATCCCAAGTCGCTTAATAAAAAAGATACAGGGTGTCAAAGTTAAAATTTTATTTTCAATATTTGTAAATTACTTCTTAAAAAATTTAAATATTTACTTAAAATTTGTAAACCAGGGGTTTTTGCGGGTGAGAAATTCAAATTTGTTTCTAATTTTGACGTCACTAGTAGGGGGCGCCACCTATGGCACATTATGTTTCTTTTAAATAGCAGAATTTTTTTGCTGCTTAGTGTATCAATCTGACTATCGAAAAAATCGATTCTCCTACCTGTTATATCTGAAAAAGGTATATTGAAGTCGTTAGGAGTAACAGTTTTCGAAATAATCCTATTTGAATTATTCAGTGCACCGATTGAAAACTGTTATCGTTTCAGGTAAATTGACTTTTTTACTGAAAATATAGCAAAATGTTACTTGAAAAAGTTGTTCAGAACGGTAAATTATGGAAATGTGCTTTGATAAAATCTTTGTGCTTTGTTGAAAAATATGTTTTCATCAAACCTCGCCGATCTTGTTGAAATTGTGCACGTCTTCATAATTTACCATTCTGAACAACTTTTTCAAGTAATATTTTGCTGTATCTTCAGCAGAAAAGGCACTTTACCTCAAACCAAAATAGTTTTTACTCGGTGCACTCAGCATTTCAAATAGGATTATTTCAAAAATGGTTACTCCTAACGACTGTATAGGTTCTTTATAGCTAGAGGGTTCAGATCAGGCCGGACCTGTTTTATGGCCTCCAAGATCGCCTGATCTGAACCCTGTAGATTTCTTTGTTTGGGGATATTTGAAGACATTAGTGCATGGTACTCCTGTAAATAGCCTGGAAGAGCTGCAGTTACGGGATAATCAAAAGTGTCAAGAAATCCAAACCAAGGAGGGTGTTTTCGAAAGAGTTGGAATATCGTTGAGACGAAGATGTCGTGCCTGCTTGGAAATGGACGGAGGGCACTTTGAACATCTTCTGTAACTTTGTTTTTTGTTTGTTAAAAGCTTCCTTTGTCGGTTTATTCCTAATAAAATAAAATGTTTGAAAAACGAATAGTGGTCCATATCTCCGCAACCGTTACTTTGCGGACCCATGTTTATTAAGAATTTTCTGCTTATTTTGGTTCATACTATTACCTCCAGAAAACTTTTACAATCTTTTTTAACACCCTGTATATATAGCTGCTAATATTCAGAACGAGTTTAATTAAACTATGCTCCAGAAATGCTTTTTTGTTTGAATTACCATCATTACATAAAATAACCAGCACGTTTATCGAACAAAAGTATGTCATATATACGGTATAAATATAATAAAATCATTTTATTGTAGTGCAATATTATTCGCTGGACACTACTAAAATAAATTGTAATTGGAAAATATTTTGCCCTATAATTTCTGCACAAATTATTGTAAATAATACATTAAAATGTAGAAATTGCCAACTAGATATTATCGAAGTTTAAATGGTATTGGAACATTTTGTGATCCTATTAACCTTGTCACATTCATTCAAATACAGTATTTAAAAGTTTTACAATAATTTGTATAAAATTATAGCAACTATATATATAAATATAAATATCTTGATCGTTGGCGTATTATTTGCGTTAAAAATTGTAATTTCTTATCCAAATCTTTGAAGGTTCCAATTTTTTAAAGAAATATATTTGATTCTAACTAAGGCATATTTGATTCATTAATTGTTTGCTTTTGATAAATAGAAGCTAGGATTAAAATTTTGCGTCGAATAACCTTGCCGTATACACATTAATGATGAAACTTTGAGATTACATCTATGGCTTAGCTAAGTAAAAATTAAATAAAATGTATTTATATACACCTTATTTATGCTTTATACATATCAATCTTCAGTTTCAAGAATACTATTTTACAATTTATATTAAAGATTTACATAACAGTTGGAATAAAATTAAATTTAATTTGAAAGATTTAGTGAACAACTGTTGAAAATTAATTATGAAATAGAATAAATAGGTTGCTGAAATATTATGTACAAAAATAAAGGGTTTAATAATGTACTAAGTTTTATATTTTGTGGTCACGAAGAAGCAATTAACTTGATGTGAAAATGAGAAATAAAGATATGAAAGTAACAATATTAACATTACAAACAGGCTATCATCACTGCATTTTTTCCTATTTTATCAAATGGCACAATTTTCCTATTGCACTTCAAGACATTCTAAAATAGGTTTTAAAATCGACCTCGAATATGACACAAGAATATCTTTTTCAGTCTACACTGAAGCTACCCAGATTTATGATTTGAAAGTCTTTATCATACAGGATGTTAAAAATTTAGGCCTTAAGCTGTACAGCTTAACCCGCCCTGGTAAACTAAAAAAGCTAAATATGTTGCAATGACATTAATTCAAAAGGTCTCTTCTAATCTCCATCACATTACATGTTTATTAAATTATATTAAGTACTTGTATAGTTGCTATATAAACACTCATACAATATTTTGTGACATGCTGCTTTATCATATTTGTTTCGAAAACGTTTTTGTAGCTGTTATAAAATACCAAATTGCTAGTTAGAAAGTCCAATTTTTCAAGAAAATACAATCCGCAGTTTTCGACAGATAAAGACGCAGGGAAAGTCGAGATGGGAGAATAAATTGTAGAATAAATCTAGCGTTTGAGTCGACCGGGGCTAATGAGCCCCACGGCCTGGAAATATATAAAAATTACCTGTGCATTCGTTGCGTTGGAAGAAGACGCCTGGCACCAGCTCTTCCTCTCGTCCGAGTTCAGGGAAGGCGCGGGACTCGTCGGATAAAACAGTACGTGTTTCTCGCCAGTCGAGGGCTGTTGATAAATGCTTTTTGTTCTTCCGGCCCCATTTAGGAATAAATCCTCATCTGCCGCCATATTATATACAACAATTGCCAATTTCGAAGCTTCATATAACCTTGCAGATTTTGCGCCTGTAATATAAATGGGTTCACGTCAGATAAAAGTCAAGTGGTTAAAAATTGCTAAGGGGTTTACAGCACTTTGTATTAGCGCTACAGCTACTTTAACAGCCGCCTCTCAAAGTGAAGTTTATATTAAAGGGTGTATTTTAATGTTGCCTTCTACAGACAGTATGGAAAGTACTATAGGGACGTGAAGGGTCTAATAGTCGTTTTGCTTTAACAAAAAAACATATAAGTTGTTAAGGATGGGACAGGATGATATTATATTTCTTCTGCCATTTTTAGGAGGCATGAAATACCTAACAGAGATATGTTTTACGTATGGGATTGATATACAGTGTTGATTATCGAAACTTGCCGCCCAGATTTTTTTGTTTTGATATGAAAATTAAAAAAATACTCGCACCCGTCAGTTTTTTATTTTGAGGGGACATATTTTATGAATGTAAATACTGATTCTTCAAATTTCTAAGCTATTGAGGAGCGGTATTATGTGATGCATCATTTTAAAGGGCCTTCGGTTATCTTTTCAACACCATCTACTTTTTAGATTTTGAATAATCAGTTCTCGAAAAGTTAAACTTCTATATAGTTATTTATGTATCAAGGGAGTTATGAGGATGTAACAGATTGCAGTTTGCCCGAGATTATTAATATCCAATAACTCACGTGATAGATAAAGATTTTTATTTCATACTAAAGAAATATGAAAACCAAATCATATTGCTTTTTAAAATTAAAAGAACGTTGTTCTAATAATTAAGTAGCCATCATTATTATCATTACTGATATATCAACTGACAAGTTTGTAAATAAAAATTTCTTAAATTTATTAATTTGTGAAAATAAATGAAAACCTGGAGAGAAGTGAGATTTGTTACAAACGGCTGAGTAAGTTCGTGCCGGTACTATACCAACAAAGCCGGAACCAAAATATAAAAAAGAATGTGACAAATTTCTGCAGTGGCTGAAAGTTAACTATATTGAAAACAAAAATATAAGTGAAACTATAATGTTGGCTTACTTTTAAGACATGGTATTTATTTATTCTTCCGCATTCTAGTATAAGTGATTTATTTTTCTTACAGTCTGAATCGTACAGTCCCAATTCCCTGTGGACTAAGTGATGACAATTTATAATAATACAGATGGGAGAAAGCTTCATGACCTGGAAGCGTTTTTCAAACAAAAAAGTAAAGGCTATGAGCCAAAAAAGTGTTTAGTTGGGATGATGTTGATAAATTTTTGAAGGATGCTTCCAATGAAGAACATTTACTACATTAAGATAATGCATTAAACTACAAGAATTACACATTTATTTCTCTATTGTACAGGTGGTGCTGATTATGGGTTATTTCGGGAACTGTAGAGGTCAAGAACGTTTCAATATGAAGATTAATTATATTGAAGACAGGGGTTTGGTTATGGTGGTTGACATTTCGGAAAATGAAACAGATATCGATAAGAATATTGAGGAAGTATATGCCTTTGCATCTGTCGGGTTCAGAAATACTTTTTCTAACGTATCGCAAAAATCGTTGCACACTTCAGCCCGTTGGGAAAAATGCGTTTGGAAAAATGCCAAGCAAAATTGCTAGTTTCTTTAGGTTTGTCATTTCCAAAAGCTTCCACTGGACATTATTGCGGAGGACTCCCGCGACTGCTTGGTCAATGCAGGAGCAAATATGATGATATTGAAGAGACATGGTGGATGGCGAAGTCCAACGGTAGCAGAAGGGTATTTGGCCGACAGCATCGAATTGAAAAATAAAACTGCAAGCATGTTGACTGGTATTCACATGAAAGAAGTGGAATATCAACTTCATGTTTGTTTACAGTCATAGGCAGTGACAACAGTTCAACGCAAAATTCTTGCAATTTGGGAAATAATTTCAGGGGAAAATTGTCAGTTTATTTTTGTAAATACATTAGAGGGAGTTAAGGATTTATAACTACTTAGTAACTCCCAAGGGAGTTATGAACATGTTTGTGGTTACGGCAACTAACTTTTTTTTATTCATAATGGTAGTATGAAAAAAAAATATCCGAGGAATGTCACTTTGGCAAAATTTGTTAGTCAAACATCTAAGTAAAGTTTAACGAATAAATAGTTCAGTGCTGCGTTTACTTCTGCTTCAACAATATAGCTTGTTATATAGTGATGTATACTCGGAAGCATACTATTCAAGAACAAGTTTAAATAATGTCTCTTTTCTTTCGAAATAATGATAGTGTGAGAGCTGCTCAAATTTATTTAATGAACAAATTAGTGAAAAAGTTTCGTAAAACTGGATCTGTGACAAATAAAAAAGAATTGCCAAAAATCTGGTTAGAAATAAAACAGTTGAAGTTATGCTGGTTTGTCCCAAATTGTGACGAAATGTATTCTGAGTACAAAAAATATCAGTTGCTTCAATATAATTGATGAATATTGAAACATCATGAATTGAGTGAACTTACCTATATAAAATTACATCAGTAGTTAACACGAATAAAACCTGCTGCAGTTGTAAACATATTTAATATTAATTTTCATATATGAAAAGTAAATTATTTTTCTACAAATGTAGTAAATGAGTCACGACAAACATTTTTTTAACATAGAATATCAACAATGCCAAATAGGTATGTAATTTTTATTTTCAAACCGTAGTTCTCTAGACAAGTAAATTTACCTAAAAGTAATATTAGACATAGTATTGCGCCTAGTGCGTTTCGTTTTTGTCTAGTGTTTCTTTGATACTTGTGAGTGTACATAAAGAAAAATGGAGCAATATATAGTAATCATGACCAGATGCATGATGTGTAAACTTATCAACAACAAATCTGAGCAAATTCTTTGGCTACGAGACGTTTCTAACATAAGTTATTTTGAACACTTATAACTATTTCACAATTTATTATGCGTTGTGAAAAGAGTTCTAAGAAATTTATTCACAGTAGCTACCTACACCTATGTGTAGGTGTACCTATTCGTAATTATTATGTATAAATACCTGACGTGAGCGACGTTCACATATTCAAGACCTTATGCTGTCATAATTCTGTTACAGTTGGTCAGAGAAAACAAATATTAAGTCAAATATGTTTTGTTTGATACAATTTATCATAAAACAAAATAAAGGCACGCATATTCCGGACACCCTGTATAATTCTCCACCTCTAACGGTCAAGCAGTTCTGGAGCTTTCATAAAAATAAGCACTGATGTGTAAAAGCATAATACGTTGATCATGAATCTTCGACAGAAAATGTGGATTTAGATACTTACCGATGAAACAAAAACCTTTATTTATATTTATCAGAGTTTGAAGTTTTACATCTCTTTAAAAGAGATAAATTTATAGGCGATGCATAGATATATTTATCACTATTATCTGCAACTGTTGTCAATTTTCCCAATTTAGACTTGTTTCCTTACTGTAATAATATATTCACAAGTCTGATGGCACTCAGTTTTACAAGACTCAAAACTTTTGATCTCCTCTCCATAACTAAAACTTGCTTAAATTAGATGTATGCAAATTTACCTGTTTTCTTGTAAATACCAACTCAATTTATTATTTAAATTATGCACGCTCTGCTGGAACTAAATGAATCTGGGCACCGACAAGAATCTACAGAGACAAAAGACTGCACTGAATATGCCATCAGAAAGGTGTATGCAAAAACCAAGTAATCGGAATGTTCTTTATATAACTTGTATCAAATTCAGTTATGTCAGCTCTTAACAGATCAGGAATATGAATTGAGAAATGCTACGATTATATTATGATATGCAATTTACTAAGAAAATTCAAAGTACTACTCTACCATATACAGGGTGTTCGGAATCTGGAGTGTCTTTATGTTGCTGTATGATAAATCACGTCAAACAAAACATGTTTGACTTAGTAATAGTAGTAATATAATCATGACAGCAAACAGGTCTTCAAGGTGACAACGTTGCACGACTACCATATCAGGCGTTTGTACATAATAATCAGAAATATAAGTAGTACACCTAAACATGCTTACTATGAATGATTTTCTTAGAACTCTTTTCACAATAGAATAAAATGTAAAATAGTGATGTGTTCAATATGACTCGTAACCAAAGAGTTTTGCCAAATTCGTTACAAAACAACATATTATGCTCATGCAGCTGGTCGTGATTACTATAAATTGTTAAATTTTTGTTTATGTGTTCTCACAAATATCAATTAAACACTAGGTACCAGAAAACGAAACACACTAGCGATAATACAATGACTACTAATAATGATTTTAGGTTAACAACGGCAGATCATAGATAGCAATGTTATCGCACGTTAAAGTATGTTACAATTTTAAAGACTATTTTGGGAAACTTCTATTCTTTACTTCATTAATATTGATAATGAGCTTGTGCTTAACCTTAGTTTGTAATTTTGTAAGAAAGTTTTTCAATTTATTTCAGTTGTATTTTAATTTTTGAAATGTATTTGTAGAAAAACTATTCGCATTAGACATTTTTTTCATAAGAGTGTTTTGTTACTCTTGGTTAGAATTACAAGCTCATTTAGAAAACACTAATTTATTTTCCAGAATAGTACAAATAAGTAGGTACATTTTTATTGAAGGGTCTATTTAGAAATATAGGAATGTTGCAGAAGACACGACCGATTTTATCATGAAGAAGAGTTTTTTAGTGCTTTACTACTGTTTAATTGAATATTGTTCAAACTTTAATTTTGTGGAGTTAACTATTTATTATCAAACCGATTATTATGCAACATTATCATAGGTTTAAGTTCCACAAGCGTAAACAATAAAGGAGATGTCTTTGATTAGTTTAATCAATTTGTCTATTAAAAATTGTTTTGAATTCAATAATAATGTTGCTAATTCAATCAACCCGTACTGACCAGAGTGTACCTGTAATTGCAAATTTATATCTGAATATTCTCTCAGATCCTTTTAATAATATTCTGTCTTTCTCATAAAATAATTCAAAATATTTTATGATGCATGTATTGTTTATTTAAAATCAGTTTTTTTGTAAGAAACCTTTAACTTTCCAGAGTTTTACTTACGAGTATACTGTTATTAAGAAATTTTAATAACTGATGAAGAAAACATTAGCAAACTGTTTTTATATGAACGCATTTTGAAATTCTTCAGATTAATATCATAATTAAGATTTTTGCAGCTTCATTAATTTACAAGAAAGAGTTTAGCCTTCTCCACCGTTTAGTATGAAAAAAGTTTGAGTTCAAACTTGAAGTATTCTAATTTCTTAACTTCTTTTTAATCTCCAACAGCATGAAATTGCAACGGAAACCTTATAGGTGGAATTTTCCTAACTCTGCAAAACTGCATATCATTGAAAAATACATAAATAAAATTAATCAATAAGTTTAGTATACTAATATAATATTCTGCCATTCCCGTTCAAATAAATTGTGCCTAACCACTATGTTTAAAATGTAGTATAGTATAAGCATGTTTTAATCAAGAATAAGGCAAGTTTAAAAATATGCAAGATGCAGTCAGGATTTATTTTTCTATATGATGTAATTTGGTTTAGTTCAATATTATAATATTCTTCTATATACACAAATAAGTCATTCATTGAAAAATATTATAATTTTGAATAAACTAAGTATATTCAAAATTGGTTAATAAATCATTAGTTCCGGCTCACAAATTTAATTACGACAAATGTTCAGGACAGATTATCCTCATAAAACCAAACAAAGAAAAACAGGAATCATGATTTTTATTTCAAAAATGATTCCTAAAAGCCCTATGAGCATTCAAATTTTGTCGCAAAATATAATGTTTACTAAGTTAATCAAGAGCTATTAAAAACATAGACCTCAAATTTGATACGATCCATTCTCTCATGTATCTTCCTGCACGTAAAAATTTATCGCAATCTTCATCGACATATTCACCATCGGAAAACTCATCTGAAAATATGATCTACACTTTTTACACATTTCAAGATATTATTCAAGTTAATAATATTTCATATAGCAACCTTAGATACTGGGAAATGGTTCCCTAAAATATAATACAAATTTAACTAGAGGTAATGCTAGTCCGCGCTGCAGATAAATTCAGCAATTTTAAAGCCAAGGTATTGACTAAAATCTCTTGGCACTACTTTCTTCATGCCTAATGGATATAACAACATATAAGGATTTCTGTACCACATTAATAGAATATATCCGGACATTATCTTGGCTATGGGCTTGTAAGAAAACAATTCCATTTTGTTTCTAGATATTCTAGTGAAATGAAAAGCAGATGACAGATTAGGTCACAATGTTTATAAAAAGCCTACTGATGATAGGTAGATATAATCGGATAAAAGTCATTCGTGAACCAGAATACTTAGATGAAGAACTGCATCATCTACAGAATCATTGAATAAGTCGTCAAAAGGACTCGTAACATCAACTAAAAGTAGGGACATCTGACAACAATATAACTGCCCACTATCTACTACATAAGGAAGATAGGAACAGCATTTTCCAAGACTAACAATTTATTAAGTAATAACACATTTCGTCTTTTACTAGTGGCCAGAAGTACGGAATAAAATTCATATCTTTCGAATGATATGATCCCATCCCATCCATCCCTGTATTATCCTCAGAACTCGTAAAGGACGGTCGTGGTCTTAGAAAATATCTAGGCTGGGAAAGTAGGATCAGGTTTGGATTCCAGGTGGTGGTACGGCTTTGGAGCGGTATTTTCTTATACTGACGACAACGTCACTATGATGTATTTCTTCCGCCCATTTCACCTACACTACACTGTCATGATTCTACATGGCTAGGTTCTGTCTTGCGAACACCTTGGAGAATGTTTGGAAATATTGAGAAAGATTCTGGCAAACACTTTACAGAGAGTAATTACAGAATAATAATTTCAATCGAGACAAGAACTTGGAACTACTAGACCAGGGGCGGCAACCTTTTTTGGCTGCGGGTTAAAATCAACCACAGTGTGAATATTAAAGGGACGTTTGGGTCAGTGATATTTTCATTTTAGTGAATAATAAGATACATTTTATTAAGAAAAAAAAAATTTAAAGTAGATACTTTGTTTTTGCGCGCACGTCAATCTTGAAATAACCTCTTTTTTGCTTTTTGTTTATTCATGGCAATATTTTTTTTAAATAATAATAATTATTTCACTTAGGTAGTGAGCAGCGACTTACACAGGACACTGTTTTCGACACTCGTCCGCGACTATTCTTGTTGATGCGGATGGTGACACATTAGATTTAAAAAGACAAGGCGGATGGTAGTCATCAGCCGTAGCTGTAGGGTATGTGGATAATTCCCTAAATAATCAAACTAATAATTCGTCTAAAATACCATCTGCAATATCAAGTACTAGTATAATAGTACTAATAGTATTAATGAAAATTTCATTGAGGTGACTGATAACGTAAATCTTACTTATGCTTCAACAAGCAAAATAACCGATATACCTTTTTGTCTTCAGTAATTATTGTTTTGTAACTATAAATAATTATTACAATAAGAATAAATAATATAATATTATTAATTAATTAATTAATATTATATATATCATATTTATGTCGTTAATGTACTACTATAGGATTATTACAATATACAGTGTGGAAGAAAGATGGAATAAATTCATTGTTTCTAAAACTACGAAGTTTCATGAGATTTCCTCGGACAGGTCGATTTTGCTTTTTAAAAATACTCTTTTTTCTATACCAACGCATTTCCGACGTTCATTTGTTTTCGCGTGATGACGTCATCGGATATTTTTTTAAATAGAACCCCTATATTTTTTCATCGGATTCTTGTAGAGCTTAACTTGCTGAATTCAAAAATGTATAATTTCAACAATTTATTCCTTCAACTTTAGCAATAGTGCAGCTATTGAAAACTGTTATCGATTCAGGTAAAGTGCCTTTTCTACTGAAAATACAGCAAAATTTTACTTGAAAAAGTTGTTCAAAACAGTAAATTATGAAGAAGTGCAAAATTTTAAAAAGATCGGCCTGCTTTGATAAAATCTTTGTGCATTGATGAAAAATGGTTTCAAAATCAAACCTCGCCGATCTTCTTAAAATTGCACGTCCTCATAATTTACCGTTCTGAACATTTTGCTGTATTTTCAGTAGAAAAGGCACTTTACCTGAAACGATAACAGTTTTCAATAGCTGCACTATTGCTAAAGTTGAAGGAATAAAGTGTTGAAATTATACATTTTTGAATTCAGCAAGTTGCGCTCTACAAGAATCCGATGAAAAAATATAGGGGTTCTATTTAAAAAATATCCGATGACGTCATCACGCGAAAACAAATGAACGTCGGAAATGCGTTGGTATAGAAAAAAGAGTATTTTTAAAAAGCAAAATCGACCTGTCCGAGGAAATTTCATGAAACTTCGTAGTTTTAGAAATAATGAACTTATTCCATACCTTTCTTCCACACTGTATATATATTCTTGTTGATATTATCAAGTTCTTAAATTATTGATATTGTTAACAGTTTAGATGGAGAACTAAAACTAAATGATTTTGTGTGAATAAGTAGGTCATAAGTAAGGTATATACGTGTTGTAGTGCAATTACGCACTCCGTCCATCCGTAACAATTTTAATTGCAATTTGCAGCTGTTCGAGGGATCTAACAACACCAGTTCCCTGAAACTAAAATAAATTTCTTACATTCCGAGACATTGGCAGCGGGAGTGTTAAATAGCACACCCTGTATACAATTCATTAAAATTATATAATCGCGAGAGTGACATTTTGAGAATAATAGACTAGCACTTGACTTAAACTGATTTTACTCGTATATCAAGTTATTCAGATTAATTTCCCTTCATTGCGATTTAGAGTGTCTCTATTCACATCACAGACGTTTGAAATCATCTCTGTCCACAATAACATTATGTCAATCATCGACATCCCTAATCATTTATTTAAGTCGGTGCGCATAAACAGCTACCTTAACAACCTCTCTGGTTAAATTTTAAATAAATTCTTTTTACACGAGCTATTGCTTGTAACCGTGGTCAGTATTATCTTAATAAATAAACACACCGTGGTTAATTTTTTTTCCTTAATCCACTTAGGTACTTCGTATTATAGATTGCTCTGAAAGCGTACATGAAGAATTCAACGAAATAAATTATGTAAGTAACCCAACGAAAACAAGAAGACTCGAGTGAAAACTAAGACGAATTCTTGAAGCAACGTTCCGCTGTCGAGTGCTGAGTGCAGAATTCATCTGGGATTAAATGATATGGCAGAGAAATAATAATATTTATACTTTTGGAGTAGTTTGGAATTGATTACTTTATATTATTATACAATGTTGCTTGACTTACTTTTGGAGATATTGAAGAATACAGGGTGTCATCTAATGAATGTTACATACTTCAAAAATATAATCTATAGTAGACGGCCGAAAATCTAGAGAGTGACTCGTGTTATAAACCTGCTCACCACCTGAATAAATGACTTGCGGAGTACCTCAAGGTTCGGTACTTGGACCTATTTTTACTCTATATAAACGACATAGTTCAAAATTTTCCAGAAATAAATTTCTTTTTTTACTGTTTAAGAAAGGTATTTTAAGCTAATATATATCAAATCTCCTACAATTCCTATCAATGAAGTCATATGTATGTTCTCTGATACCAAACATCTAGGTATGCTAATGAACAATTCCACAGACAAAGCTCTATTCAATAATTATCTAAATAATTTAATCTATCTAAATTTATTTACTAACCTGGTTTAATCGAAACACTCTATATATATTAACCTCTGGAGTGGGAACTCGAAATTCAACCACAATAGATGAGATCTGACCTATTTCTGCATTTTTAGGATTGCTTTATCAGGTGGCCTTCTTTAACTTGAGTCAAATATCTAACTATAAAAATTATTATACCAATAAATTAAAATTATTTAAAATTAAATGTCGACAATGTCAAACTGACTACCTGTCAATGAATTTAAATATCATAACGACCTACTAAAATAAATAAAGAAAATATTATAGTTTTACGAGGGTAGAAAATTTTTTATTATACCCTGTGTGTACATCACAGCAATATTTTAAATCGCCTTTATTTATAAATGTAGAAACGGCTAAACGAAATATAAAAAGATTAGTAACAGTAAAAATTTGTGTTTCTTTGAAATAAGCCCCACAAGATTGTCTTGGCTTCAGTGAACATAAACACCTTGCTTCCTTTTAGATGATAAATGTACTCTCGACATTTAATATACTATAAAAGTATGCGCAATATACTGACTTGGCTGCCTCAAAACCCAAATCTTTTCTAATTGATAAAATAGCAAATACATAAAACCCTAAGAATTTAGTATGTGTGACAGGAATAATTTTATCGTTGCTTGAAAATATATTTTCAACATTAATCTTTTTATCTGGCTGGAAAATGATACAAGTAGTCTTCTCCAAATTTAAAACTATTCTATTTGCTGCAAACCAATCTAAAATAGTTTCAACAGTAGGTATCTAGTTTTATTAAGTAAGCTTGATTTACCATGATGTTGAAACAGAATACTTGTATCATCAGCAATCATATAAAGAAATTAATTTTTTCATAGGTATATTTTCAGGTTTAACAATATTGTGTGAAACTAACTACTCAGTGGACAAAAGCCCCAACCTGCATTGAATTACACCCACAATATTTATCCATATATTCCTTATTATTAGCTTTTGTAACATTTTTTACTGTTTAACGCAGGTTGGGGCTTTTGTCCACTGAGTAGCTAGTTTCACACAATATTGTTCATACCTGAAAATATATCTATGAAAAAACTATACATAAAAGGTAATTTTTTTTTATTTATTTTAGTAGGTCGTTATGATATTTAAATTCATTGACAGGTAGTCAGTTTGACATTGTCGACATTTAATTTTAAATAAATTAAAATTATTTAAAATTAAATGTCGACAATGTCAAACTGACTACCTGTCAATGAATTTAAATATCATAACGACCTACTAAAATAAATAAAAAAAAATTACCTTTTATGTATAGTTTTTTCATAGATATATTTTCAGGTATGAACAATATTGTGTGAAACTAGCTACTCAGTGGACAAAAGCCCCAACCTGCGTTAAACAGTAAAAAATGTTACAAAAGCTAATAATAAGGAATATATGGATAAATATTGTGGGTGTAATTCAACGCAGGTTGGGGCTTTTGTCCACTCAGTAGTTAGTTTCACACAATATTGTTAAACCTGAAAATATACCTATGAAAAAAATAAATTTCTTTATATGATTGCTGATGATACAAGTATTCTGTTTCAACATCATGGTACATCAAGCTTACTTAATAAAACTAGATACCTACTGTTGAAACTATTTTAGATTGGTTTGCAGCAAATAGAATAGTTTTAAATTTGGAGAAGACTACTTGTATCATTTTCCAGCCAGATAAAAAGATTAATGTTGAAAATATATTTTCAAGCAACGCTAAAATTATTCCTGTCACACATACTAAATTCTTAGGGTTTTATGTATTTGCTATTTTATCAATTAGAAAAGATTTGGGTTTTGAGGCAGTCAAGTCAGTATATTGCGCATACTTTATAGTATATTAAATGTCGAGAGTACATTTATCATCTAAAAGGAAGCAAGGTGTTTATGTTCACTGAAGCCAAGACAATCTTGTGGAGCTTATTTCAAAGAAACGCAAATTTTTACTGTTACTAATCTTTTTATATTTCGTTTAGCCGTTTCTACATTTATAAATAAAGGCGATTTAAAATATTGCTGTGATGTACACACAGGGTATAATAAAATTTTTCTACCCTCGTAAAACTATAATATTTCTAGAAAAGGTACCAGAAAAATTTAATTCAATTCAGTAAATTTGAGTTAAACATTTTTTTGCATTTAAATGTTTTTTATTATATCCATGATTTTTTTCAGCGATCATTTTAACTGATCTGGTTGGTCGAAGTTGTATTTTTCCTTCTCTTTTATGTGTTTGGATTGGTTTCATATTAGTTTATATCCTACAAAAATGTGTAATATTATTATTTTTATTATTTTTGATACCTACTACATATCTCATATTTTAATAATAGCGAAATAATTTTATATATTTTTCCTAGCAAATCGTGTCCGCATGTCTCTTACAGCATACCCGATTACACAGTTTCTGCTGCAGTAATTACGCATGCGCCGCAGCTTCTTATTGGTTGCGACGAATAGATGGATTCACTGTTCTATTTCCAGCGATACCATGTATCGTTCGGGCGGGCAAAATTTTGGGTATATCATTTCGCCAATTTAATTATGAATGTAATTAATTTTATTAGTGATTTTGTGTTCTTATGAATGGAGAATAATTAATTCAAGCTCTCGTCGTCAAGCGTATTCTCAAAATCATCTTAATTTAACAAGTGAGGAATATCGGATGATGACATGTATGAAGAGTTTAGGTCGCGAAGTCAAAATATGACTATACGTGATGTTGAAATATGTATCTCATTAACAAAAATTTACGTGAGTAGCATATATGTATAATGCAATAAAAAAGTGGTAAAGAATACCTACTTCTTTACCAACTGTGAAACGGAAAGTGATGGAAACTTGCGGAAAGAAGATTGTATTTTTAAAATAAGTTTTCCAAAAAAAAAAAATGTATTGCTATATCTTACAAGATGAAACTTAGTCCGTATAAATGAAATCGAAAAGAGTATACTAATAGAAAGGACGAAATAGTGATATGGTGAAGAAACTATTTAAAATAAATCTTAAAAAACAAGAATCTGGATCAAAGAATATATTAAATTTTGACGAAACATGGGCGTATGAAGTGTTATAAGTGTTATAAGTGTTAATGTGTGACCGTTATAGTGACAGTGCTAATAAATAATAGTGAATAGTGTATATGTATTCTAAAGCCTTTTGTCCCTTTGAATGCGGAATTTGCAAATATTTCCATGAATTATTTAATGATGGGAAAATATCTACTTACAACAAATTTTGTCAACTATAACATTTTCTTCCATTTTCATCACAAAACTGCCATGATAGATTGTCAGAAACTTTTACTCTTTCACATAATTAGTCAAAAGTTGAGATTTTCTCGACATAAATAATTAAAACAGAAGTTGCAAAATTCGTGCAAATATCTGTGAATTTCTGATAGTTGCATATAAAAAATTAAACGTACAAAAAAGTTGCAGAACAATATTCACAAAGGGTTGCAGTAAAATCAACGCCCTGTATGATTTAACCTAATACGAACATAATCACTGCATACTTCATAAAGAGAAACTCAGCAATAGCAAATTTTGTTCAAATCGGTTAATTTAGTTCTGAATTAAGGAGAAAAAAAAACATTTTAACACCCTGCAACTTTTTTGCGACATTTTTCTAAAGCATGTTTGGTTACATTTACGTCATTTTGGTTCTAGATTATACCCTTGAAGTAAGTAACATTTGTTAGGTGACACCCTGTACAATTATTTGTTATAATAAAACCATGACGAACCGTAAATTGAATTTGGTAGATGTGGAATGAAAATTGGTCACTGTATTTGCATTTGAACTTCACACATAATAGTTTAATTAAACGTTTAGCAGTACGTCAAGTGCTTGTACTAGAATATTATTTATTCATTACAAACTATATGACAGATAAATTAGTAACACAGAAAGCACTATTTATTTAAGGTATTACAGGGACATACAGTATGCGCCAAAAGTATGGAATAAATTGAATAAAAACGAAACAATTATTTTTTGGGAAAAATCCTCGAACAGGTCGATTTTTAATTTAAAAAATACATGTTTTAGCGTAAAATGCGATTTTCAAATGTCATTTGTTTTCGAGTAATGACGTCATCGATTTTTTTTAATGGCAACACCATATTTTTTTCCTTGATTCTGAAAGACCGTTTAATTCTCTATCAGACAGTACTAAAATTTTGCCCTCTTACATAGGAAAGTTTTCGAGTAAATGACGATTGAATGTTAGAAAACGTAAATTTTATCCATAAAAAAGTAACAATTCTGAGGTATGTAAAATAAAATACAATTGATTAAATTTTATACTTAAATTAAATATTCGAATTGCCATCCACCAACTTCTTGACAATGCGTAAGTTTGTGAAGAAATTCTTCTTGCACATTATGAATGATTTCTGGGCTAAGTCTGCGTATTTCGTCCCGAATGCGATTTTGAAGTTCTTCTAAATTACGTGGTTTATTAATGTACACTTTTGACTTCAAGTATCCCCATAAAAAATAGTCAAGAGGTGTAAGATCTGGCGATCTTGCAAGCCATTATATCGGTCCGCGTCTGCCAATTCACCTCCCAGGAAAACAGTTGTCCAAAAAATCTCGTACAGGGCGCGCATAGCGCGGAGGTGCACTGTCTTGCTGAAACCATATGGTATCGTCAGGAATGTCAGGGTCATTATCGTTAGGAAAAATTACTGCAAGGGCTGGAACAAGGTCATTTTCTAGAAACTCTAAATATCTTTGTCCTGTAGGGGTCCTTCAAAGAAGAAGGGCCCTATTATTCTGTCGTCAACTATTCCAGCCACACATATACTAGACTAAAAGTTTGCATTATATATTGCACTAAACTGCAAAAAATGATTGTTTTTAATGCAACCAAACATCGAAAATTACGTTGACAATAAAAACAAATGTGTAACGTCAGCCGTGACGTAAGACGTCTGAATTCTTGACGCGAGTATACCCACTTTGCTTAAAAATATTGTGGGTGCAATGCTGGTCGGGGTAGGTCCGTAAAGTAGTTAGTTTCACACAATATTGGTAATATCTAATTTGATTGATGAATTGTCACGGATTTCCCAATCCGACTTTTTCTTTTACCAGAAAAACAAACAGTTAATTTTTACTGATATTTATTAACTACTCTGTACACTACTGAATACTAATTGTAACTCAACTAAGCACTATTTCACTTTGAAACTCCAGGTAATTTCCAACTAAACACTCCAATTCGAGACTATAATTCAAGAATGACTGACTCGGCCGTTCTTTTATAGACCAAACGAATATTCCATGTATTTTCTAGCATCTCTAGATCCATTTCTTGAAAGATTCTTGTCGTTTCTTCATATTCCAGTCGCTCCTCAATACACGGCATTATTTTGTTTGTTTACCAGCATCGCATAGGGGCGATCGAATTGAGCGCGAGCGGGGCAAATTCTGGGACAGTATATAAAAAAAACGATAATATAAAGCGTAGATTTTTTAATGAAATAGGTGAATCTCATGTCTTCAATTTATATCATTCTTGTCAGATCAACATCGCTTTGACATTGGTTATATTTAATTTCAAATAATTTCAATTTATATAATAATTTTAATAGTTAGATATTTGACTGAACTTAAAGGAGGCCACCTGAAGAAGCAATCCAAAAAATGCAGAAATATGTCAGATCTCATTTATTGAGATTGATTTTTTGAGTTTCACAGTTTTAAAAGTACCGAATGTTTTCGTTAAACCAGGTATGATTTTTTTTGTAGTAAATTTAGATATTAATTTTTATTTTGGATAATTATTGAGTACAGTTTTGCCTGTGGAATTGTTCATTAGCATACCTAGATATTTGGTATCAGCAGAAAACATACATATGACTTTATTGATATGAATTATAGGAAAATTTATATTAGCTTAAATACCTTTACAATAAAACAATTACAAAAGCTAATAACATATAGGTAGACATTGTGGGTTTATTTCAATGCTGGTCGGAGCTTGTGTAGGAGTAGTTAATTCACACAATATTAATACCTAATAAAAAATAAATATAAACAAATCAGTACAGATATTTTCGACGTGTAAAATAGAATTTAGATTGCTATAGTATTTGTTAAAAATTCAATAAGGTTCAAAACTATAACTACGCTTTTACCGAAACTATAAATTACTTGTTGTAATATTGTATTGATACCTAGTGCTATTAATGAAGTCATATAATGAATATCATTAATAAATTTAACTTATTGTCTATGATTTATATAGTTTGCTCCCAGCTAACAATTTCTTGTTCTGTAAAAATCGTAAAAACGTTTCCAGAGCAAATTTTATAGAGCAATGTTTGTTCTAAGAACATTTTCAAAACGTTCTTACAACACTTATACCATAAAAATGGGCACCGTTCTATAGAACCTTTTAGTTCTTTAAGCGATTCTGTAAAGCTTGCAGGAAATAATTATAGAAGTCTTAAAGAATTTTTATAACACAGTTACAAAGCAATCTCATAAAAATTCTATAGCACTTCGCTATACAATTTTTGTGTTGCATGATGTTATATTTAAAGAACTTTAAAATCGTTTAATTGTATCTTTTAAAAACAAAATGTTTCTGTATCGCACATGTTAGAAATAATATGAACGGGCCAATAAACACCAATAAGATGGGCCTAATCATCCTGCATAGGAGTACTTACTTACATTATTACGAATTGCTTAGTTTGTTTGTCCATCAGGGAGCAGTACATTTTCATGCGGAAAAAGTTTTATCGTGAAATATGTGGTACATAATGATAATTTTTTGACGCGCCCTCAGTTAACCTTATATTTCCTATGATGCTAGAAATTTAATAAATGTTTTTTTCCTAAATTGATGAATTTAACAACCAACTGTACATAAAATAGTCAGAAAGTAAGTATTATCCATATTATTGATATCATTTCACCTATTTATATTGTACATATTTTTAATTAAGATTTTTTTTTCCTTCTTCACAATATGGCGACAGAAAGAAAGGCTTCATCTTGTACTTCCAATGGATTCTCACTAATATGACACTTTTGTGTCGATTGCAATGATTATAGAGCAAATATGCTTCGCAAGCAACTACTTAATATTCACAGTGTTGTCATATTTTATTGTGGTAATTTCACTTATTTCAATCTTATTTAATAAATCTATTAAAATTCTTTAACTTCAACTTCTAGAAGTGCAAATGTTTAAGGTTTGGAATGGTCTAAATTAAATATGTTCAATTTCTCTTAGCAATCAAATAAATCTTATCTATCGTAATGAAATTTTCTTTCTGCAAGCAGATAATAATTTTTACAAGTCACGACTATGTTATACAAATTTCCCCATTATACTTTGATCAAAATATTTCGTACTATTACAGGCAGGTCTCGGCAGATGGGGCTATGGAAAACCTACATATATAAAAAATGATAGTTCTATAGCGTTTCTTTATGGAACAAAAAGGCTTTTGTTACTTATTGACTGTATAATTATTTTATAACAACTGTATTATTATTCTCTACAACTGCTTTAACGAGCTTTTTCTCTTAAGTTCGATAGCAGCTTCCATATTTGTAATTTGTTTTCCGCAGCAGAATTGTAACTTAACAACGCCTTATACAATAGTTCTATAATTAAACTATAAGCGACATTACGGAATAATTTTATAAGAGTGTCACAGGAGATGGTAAGCAGTATTTTGCATCGGTTTTACAGTAATTTGATTCTATAAGCACCATTGCTGTAAAATTGTGTTATTGTACACTACATTAGCAGATATCTTATAAGTGCTCTATATTTTATGGTCTAAGAACGTTCTTGCAACAAATTTAAAAACAATTCAGTTTCTGAAGGCAAAATAGTCTCATGTGCCATATTAATGCAACAATTTAGTATTCTAAATACAACTATAAAATATTAACAGAATATAAAACTCCTATTACTTTAAATTTATAGAACTACTTTGCTAGCTGGGCTTTTAAATAAAGACAATATCAATTTTCAGGCATGGACATAATTTATTAACACCGTAATGTAAAATTTTTATTTTCTTTGTACTTTATAAAAGTAAGTTCCCAACAAACAACTAAAATAACTTTTTAGATATGTAAACTTTGCTGCTTTCGTGTGCATGTAAGATGTCAGAGTTGTGTGTAGTTTCTAATAAAATCTTTTATTTTCTTCATGATGGTGGAACAGTCACCAAGATATTTGAACACGTAATTTTTATAATTGGAGTGCTGGTAAATTTTAACGAAAGCGGAATTCGCTTTCTTGAACTTTAGCAACAATTACAATTTAGTAAGACGAGGTTATCTCAACCATTTTAGCTTTATTGTAGGCTGTAACTAGATCCACACATTCAGCTCAAGTATGTATTCCATTTTAGTCATAAAACATTTACATTATTTCAAGGTTAATTTTATTGTAATAATATATTTCATCACCTTAAATTTTTGCATTATGTATCCCACTGTAACTGTCAAGAAATAACAGCGATATTATTTCTTACATTTTATGTAGAATTTTAACTGAGTTTCTTAAAGACAAGGAATTAGGTATCGCTATAGCTTAACACATTATTATTATATGTTATTTGAATTGTGAAATGGGACGGCTTATTAACTTTAATTACATTGTATTTGTGATTTTATAAATGCATATACTTACCTTCGAGGTGCATTTATAAAACCACGAATTAAATTTAATAAGCAATCGATTTTCACAATTCATATAACATATAATATGTTAAACAGTAACACCTAATTTCTTGTCTCTAAGAAACTTAGTTTAAATTCTACATAACATGTAAGAGATAAAATAGCTGTTATTTCTTAACAGTTACAGGGGGATACAAACTACAAAGATTTAAGGTGACCAAAATGGGATATACAGTATGCGCCAAAAGTATGGAATAAATTCAATAAAAACGAAACAATTATTTTTTGGGAAAAATCCTCGAACAGGTCGATTTTTAATTTAAAAAATACATATTTTAGAGTAAAATGCGATTTTCAAATGTCATTTGTTTTCGAGTAATGACGTCATCGATTTTTTTTTAAATGGCAACACAATAATTTTTTCCTTGATTCTGAAAGATCGTTTAATTCTCTATCAGACAGTACTAAAATGTTGCCCTCTTACATAGGAAAGTTTTCGAGTAAATGACGATTGAATGTTAGAAAACGTAAATTTTATCCATAAAAAGTAACAATTCTGAGGTATGTAAAATAAAATACAATTGATTAAATTTTATACTTAAATTAAATGTTCGAATTGTCAAAAGTGTACATTAATAAACCACGTAATTTAGAAGAACTTCAAAATCGCATTCGGGACGAAATACGCAGAGTTACCCCAGAAATCATTCATAATGTGCAAGAAGAATTTCTTCACAGACTTGCGCATTGTCAAGAAGTTGGTGGATGGCAATTCGAATATTTAATTTAAGTATAAAATTTAATCAATTGTATTTTATTTTACATACCTCAGAATTGTTACTTTTTTATGGATAAAATTTACGTTTTCTAACATTCAATCGTCATTTACTCGAAAACTTTCCTATGTAAGAGGGCAAAATTTTAGTACTGTCTGATAGAGAATTAAACGATCTTTCAGAATCAAGGAAAAAATATGGTGTTGCCATTTAAAAAAAAATTGATGACGCCATTACTCGAAAACAAATGACATTTGATAATCGCATTTTACGCTAAAATATGTATTTTTTAAATTAAAAATCGACCTGTTTGAGGATTTTTCCAAAAAAATAATTGTTTCGTTTTTATTGAATTTATTCCATACTTTTGGCGCATACTGTATACTTGGGCTGATTATCTATTTACAATTATGACTAATACTGACAAAAACTTTAAGACATTTTTCTAGTCTATATCGACGTTACAAGTTTAGTTAAACAGTAGTAAAGTATCTCCCGAATGGCACACATCTGCTAACTGACCATCACTTAGAGCAGCAGCACTACAGTTGAAACTTTAACTAGCTCAATTCACAGAAACTTATTTTGCCGTCATCCCGTTTTACTTTCTTAATGAGGAAGGAGGTAACTGTTCCTAGTTTCCGTTTCCCAAGTTTTAAAATATAATGCTGTTCTTACAAGAAAAATTAAGCGTAATTATTCCTTATTTTCACGCAAAAACTCTGCATCGCGCTGCTTTTTTTGTCACATTTAAATTTTACAGTTTGTAGCATAGCAGCAAACTAATAAATTTGTTGCAATGTACTTAAATTGTTTATGTAATTTGTACGATTTTCAGAAAAACTGATATTTGAATTGAGAAATAATTAATTTCAGTGCATACTTGTATTTTTAGTTCACTTCACTTGTAGCTGTAAAACAGTGGAATCCAATCCATATCCAATTATGACAGATTATACTTTATCCATAACAACTGTAACAAATAATATTTCACTCATTTGTGATTATTTTTTTTTAATCACCATTTTTACACTGCAACTTGGTTAAGAAATTTTAGTTATCAAAATAAACCAACAAAATACATAATCAATCTATATAATTATTAATATTGCAATTCCTTAAACCAGTGAGGATGAGACTGATATCACTACCAACTGGAAAAAATACATGCTCTGAAACAGTAGAAACAATGATTTCATTTTCAGTAGAATAAACTTGTAACTTATCTTCTGATATTTGATTAGTTCTGTTAGCTATTACCACCTCAGAACGCCCGAGTGTATGTGTGTGTATTTGCAGCCCCTTCGTCTAATATATAATTTTTTAAATTTCAATTTTATTTTTAAGTGACTCTATATAACCTTCCACAACAGAATCAGAGTGCCATTCACCTTGCATTTTTAATGCTGACAAATCAGCACCTGCTTCAGTAAGTAAATATTATATATTAATTTATAGGTTAAAATGAATCGTCGTTGTGGTACATTTCTTAGCCTCAGTTCCATTATCTTCGAATTACGTCAATTGCATGGATAACATTACTTCCATTGACAAAAGTGAATATTCTTTGTTTATAAGCCTTAGTATCTGGAATTCTATAACTTCTATAACCTCTAGAGACTTCCATAATGAAGACCTATGTCAATAAATAATTAATATCAATAGTCTAAGAATTTTTCGAGGTCTTCTCTGATAATATATGTGACGTTTTTGGGTTATAACCCATTGATTTATGCTTTAAATAGGCCTTCACCTGGTGAAATCTACTAATAGTAAAACTATATAAGTACCAAAAGCTACGAAAATATATATATATAGATATATTTTTTTAAATAGATAAAATGTGAACCTACTTGATAGTGTCCACATTTTCTTTAACAGACAATATTTTTTTTTAAGCTGTGTTTAAAAAGACTAAAGCATGATAAAGATTTTTTAATTTTGAGATATCCATGATTATTTTGTCATTTACACCCCTTGCTTAGTCTTGTTGCGGCATTCGTAGAAATTAATGTATATACTGTTTCTCATAAAGTAACTTGGACTTCTCCGGAATTACTTTGCCATCTGATAATATTGAATCTTGTTTCATTACTTTCAAATACTTTTAGTTTCAAACAACTCAAGACAAAAGTATTGAATGTTGACATGAATTACACCTGAATTCAACTAATAAACAATTTGTTGTTATAGTGTATCCAAACAACGTCTAATAAAATCTCACATATCACTCAGTTAGCTCATTTGTTCTAAATTAGTTCGTGAGTATGACATTACGTTAAGTATCAATAATACTCGTATATCACAAGACAAATATTAAATATCACTTATTATTAAGATAATAATAATAAATAAATTTACATTGATTATTCCTGGCAATTACTCACATTTGGCAAACAAAGTTAATACTTAGAGAAACAACAAAATAAATTAAACATTAAGCATTCCAAACAGTATTTCATGGTTTTTACTAGTTAAATCCAAATGCATTAATAATTTTCCAAAAAATGCCGTTAGTAGTTTGAACAAAAATTACTGCACTTTTGAATTTTAACGCACTAACACACAAAGAATTTTAAGTTAGATCGTTTAGGAATGGTATTAGTAAGCATTTAACAATTTTTATGAAGTCTATTTAAACGGGTAATTTTTGGTACTTCGAATATTTTTGGAATGTCTTCAATTTAAAAATACTGGATACTTAGAAAAACATGAAAGGTAAAATTCAAAGTTAACAATTCAGATATCGGCACTAATAATTATATTAGGCAATTAGGTACTGCTTACCTTTACCAAAGTTGTTTAAGTGTCACTAAAACTATAAAAACGACAACATAATTGAAATCTCAAGTATCCAATTGCGGTAGTTACTAAATTGTTACTTGTTACGTACAAGTACCTACTATTAATTCTACGAATAAATCATATTGCTCTCTGCTAATTAAAATTACTGTAGTTTCGAATTTTAATAAACTACACTAAAATTGCAGATTTGACTCAATGCAGAACTAGATGTTTTGGATAACACTAAATTTTTATGTCGTGGAATAATACTTTTAAATAAAATTTCAGCAGCATTTAAAAAATAAATCATATTTCTTTATCTGTTAAACATTACTGCAGTTTCGAATTTTAATGTACTACTGTGTACAGAAAATTGAGAAGGAAAATGCGGTAAGAATCATTTCCGTAACAAAAAAACAAAATAGTAAAATAAGTACATTTAACTAAACTAACTAAGCATGAATTAATACAAACTCGAGAATTTTGATGCTATATTGATTCTGACCGATAATTACTTTTTGCAAAGCCATTTAACAATAACAAAAGCTTGAACATTTCAAAAATTATTAAATTTTCAAGTTTGCAGGCACAATACTAACTAAATTTTTACATAGTTATGTACCAGTACTACTAATTTTACAACCACATTTCGTTGTAGAACAAAAATTAACTATAGTCTCGAATTGAAATGCGAACAGCCCAAAATTATAGATATTTTTGTATGGAAATTTTAAGACCACTTGGGACAGGAAAACAGGATAATATCATTTTAGGTTATTACAGCTAAACTCACAAAATGTTCTTGTTTGAACAAATATTTCACCTTACATAAAAGCAAAATATATTCCATCACGTCTAATTTTTCTCACTTCTACCTTTCACTAGACTGACACAGCTAAAGAATAACGAAAAAATCTCAATTTACTGATCGCCAAGTTGTTACTATATAGCTAAGTACAAATACTTCAATTCTAGTAACAAATGGTATGTCTTTATTTGAACAAAATTACCGCAGTTTCGAATTTTAATGCACATCACTATGTGGCACATTTGGCTGAATGGGGAACTTAAGATCAGCTAGGAAGGGGAATAAGCTAAGAATCAGCCATTCAGGTGCTACATCTCAACTCACCCAAGTTTCAAGTGGGGAAAACTTATAACATTTCGACTCGTTACGACACGTGTTTCCCGAGAGAGCGTCCAGGCGCTCTATGTAGGGTCCGCGCAGCAACGACGGACTGAGTCTTTTCTCACGTGTGAAAACGGAGTTTGGGGAACTGTTGACGGTGCGCACAAGCAAGGGCAGCCAGTAGGAGTGTGCGGAGATACATTTTCCGCGAAAAAAGCCCAAAAGGATGAAACTTTTTTTTAGTAATTATTCATTGTTGACTCGTAATTAACCTGATTTATGGCACCGTTATTACTTGAATTTTATTTTAGATTGGCGCCTCCAGTTAATTTAATAATAGGACTGGTACTGTTTATTCTACATGCCTTGTTACTTAGTTGTTTATTCCAATACCAAGGGATTGTTTCTTTACAATTCTGTAGCTAATGAAATCGTCGAGAGATGAAAATTTTGTAAAATCTTTATAGTTTCCGAGAAAAAAATTATTGAAGGTGTAGTTTCCACAATGCGCTGGACTACTTTGGTCTCCGGGTTGTATGCTGTGCGCTCTTTCTCCACTCGTAGCTCCAGGTGATTCCGATTACTGAAATCCGATTTTAGTATTAACGTTTTTGCGATAGTGTTTACATTAGTTTTTTATGTGCCAAAAATAACTTACGCGGGCGTGACACGGGAAATTTGCAATCGAATCGTGGAAGAGACGAAGGTCCAGGACGTCCAGGTCATATTGCAGCAGCTGAGGAACACATTTTAGAGATTGTGGAAGCCAGAAATTCCTGAATAAGTACCAGGCAAATAGCTCAACGAGCACAAGGAATGCCCCAATGAACAGTGTGGTGTATCATACACAAGTAAGCATTAATGTCAAGGGATTATCCCTTACAAATTTTGTGAATGATTGCAGTAGCTTATTTAAAATTTACGAAAACGCCACTGGCTTCAGATTTTATTAGAATCAATTTTTCAGAATATCGAAAAGAAGGCATAACTGCGGATCGTAACCATAAACAGAATGCATAAGGAACGTTTTTTCAGACAAGAAATTTAATAATTTGATTTCGGATTTGGATTCTTGACATAAAAAGGTACCACAGCGACAACCATAGCACAGCATTTAAAATTATGGAAAGATAACGCTAGCTATGAAATAAAATATTAATTTTTGATGACGCAGGTGTTTAGAAATGTTGCAATACCGCATACAGTACGTTTATTAAGCTTTGACTTTCACATATCTTCACTCCTCTCTAATTACATGAGGTATCAAGTTACATTGAAGGTTTAGCTGACCTGGCGATGTTTGTTCACGAGTATATTATAATAGGTATGTTCAGCAGTAGGCAGCAGTTCCAGCACATGCCCATTTTGGTTGTGTCGCGTTGTTGTATTCAGTTTAATTCTCGTTTGCGGAGTTCAAATAGATATAATAAATACTTAAATTGAGGTTTGATCAAATGATAATTGTGATAAATCTAACAAACTATAACTTTTAAAAATATTAGAGCCATTTTAGATTACTATAACTGAACTTTGTATTTCTTGTAACTTTAGAGAAAGATGTTCAGATCACTACTGGTTAATTTTCGTAAACTCCTATTATATAGTATCTAAAATATATTTCTTTAATATTTGTTGTTATGATTTAGTCGAATGTAATTTGTTTTTGAGTTCTTTGCTAAAATACAGGGTGAGTCAGTTATAATGTCATTAATTTTAACCACGTATTCGGGAGGCCCAAAGGCAGAAAATCGAAAAAAAATTATTACTTGACCTTAAATAAAATAAACAAATCACCCTCTAAAAATCAGTTACACGAGGATCCTGGTGCGCTACGAACTTTCTGATGACGCACCCATCGACATCGTTCCCACATCATGTTTACATATCGTCTAACACTTCAGCGTTATTCAAATTTACCCCCATTTAGCACTTTCGGTATTTTATTAGATACGTTGGAGTTTTGTGATTGCAATGTAACTAAGCTAATTTATTTGCAGTCAAAATAGCTACATTTGTTCAGAGGAAAATTCACACGCTCCTTGTCGGTTTAGCTTTTAGAGGCGATTTGTTGTCAACGTATGGGCAGAAGTGTACGGGTATAGTTTGATTGGATCATATTTTCTACCGCAAAACCTGAGTGGACTGCGTTACTTGCAATTTTTAATAGAATTATTTGATTATTATTACCTATTTGATTTCATTGGATACTAACATTTTAAATTATTATTGGCTGAAGTTGAACCGAGCAAGAAAAAATAATATTTTAAAATAATAGTACAACCGTTTATTTGTGATGTTAAAACCTAGGTAGATAGGTGCTAGAAAAATATAACTTCGCAACATTGCATCAGGTCGACATCGAGTTGAACTGTGAGCTGTAAACGACCAAGGCTGTGAGCGGTCAGTGATAGTCTAAAGAGGGGGTTTAAATAATGATTTGAAACATTTTTTTTTCCGCGTAAATATGCATTTAGATTTTTTTTAATCTCGTATTCGCATTATACTCATTATTCCCTATCTCCTTTTAAAATTAATAAAATTATGACTGACTCCTCTATATACCACTACTAATTTTGTTAAAAATAATAGATAACTTGGTAGTTGTTTATTTGAATTGATTTATATATTTCTAATAAAATCATAAAATGTTAATTTTATGAGTACTATAACGCGAAGCGTTCTATATTACCTATGCAATAAAATGAATACCTTTTTTTGTAAAATCTACACCTTCAATGATACAAACAACATCATATCATATTAAAAAAATGGATCGAGTTAAACCTCTTTAACACACAGAAAAATGTATAAAAATATACATAATCTCGTGTGGACCTCGATTAACATGTAATTTTTGTGTGTTAAAATGTGTAATTGTATTTTTGCAGTGTACTATTATATTATACGTAGTAACATTAACACTTCGATATACATACGCTGCAGTTTAAGCCATACAACTAGCACATAAAATATTAAAGAATGACGTTATAAAGCTACAAATAAATGTGTAAAAGTTAGGTACACAATACTTTTCACAATGTGAGTTATGTTAAACCATTAAAACACATCTGCACACAGAAAAATAATGTAAACAATATACACAATGCCGCGTGGACTTCAAATAACACAAGATTATGTAATTTTCTGTTGAAATTAATATTTTTTACAATGTCAAATTAATTTCAATTGAGCTAATTGTGAAGTAATAAGACATGATGAATATATGACTATTTATTTTAATTTTCAATAAATATCATGTAACACACCGCTTTATTTAAAAATGTTCTGTATAACAGAAATGAAATAAATCAAAATTCGAAATTAATTATTTTACGTTTCCAGTGGGCAAGGCATTTAACGTATTGATTATAATAATTCATTAACCACCGAACAAATTAATTTTAATGAAATCCATTGTAAAACGCTGTCGAGCTCAAGAGCGTAACAATGATAAAATCGTAATCATGATCGGTGGTTGTGGTTGTGTGACTAATTTTTATTTAACATATCCGGTCACACTGCGGTCAACCGTTCCAAAACTGAAAATTTTTGTAAAATATTAAATTGTATATTCACTGTCATATAACAATATATTATTTGCTTCAATTTCTTTACATTTCAAATACTCATGTGTTACTATGTCCACTATTATTGTCCTAAGCAGTTGTTAAAATACTAGGTGTCTCGAATGTGCAGAAACCTGTACGTGGTGTTTCTTATGCAAAGGTAACGAAAAAGTTTATATTAACCTCTGGATGAAATGTACCATTTCCTAATAAACTTGAAAACGCTATAATTCTTACACTACACTTACAATGTTAGTAATTTTTTTAATTAATTATGCTGTAAGCCATTTTCTTAAAGCGTACCTTCTACGCGTATAACTTTAAAAAAATATATATTATTTTTATATTGTCGAACATTCTCTGTGGTCTATTAAGGATTAGGACGCCATTTTAAATAATTTTTGGAATGCGATTTTTTTATTACATAGTCTTCTAGATGTACTTGTTGAATATATTACGATAATCCAGCAGCTGATCAATAGGCTGCTATGATATTTTCCCCGGGGCCCCGAATTCATCAATTTGTATCGAAGAATAATTTTTGTATAGAGCCTTAAAAGTTTATTGAATTTGTACTTCCATTAAAAAAATCTAGTAGGCATTGAAGATATCTGAAAATTATAGTTAAACTACAATATTGTTTCTCTATTTTACAAATTAAAATGTTTTTGTAAAAACAATACTATAACAACTAATAAAATTTATTTCAACAAGTTACATCGAAAAAGGTACTTACCTAAATGAAAAGAATATTAATTATGAAATATTTGAAAATAAACAAATAAAAAACACTTAAATATTCGATATTTCCTTCCGCTTATTAATATTGTTGTTAAATTGTTTTTGTTTGTTAATTTTTGAATATTTCAAAATTTCAATTCTTTTCGTTTACTTTATTAAGAGTATACGTACAATATATTATAATAATAATATTTGTTCAAATCAGTTTTTTAACTAAGAACTAATTTTTGAAAGTAGATTTCATTACAAATATATCAGCGATTCGAAATATTCGAATTCGCAAATTCGGTTTAAAAATTGCCATTGTTATTGCAATAAATTATAGGTACGTTATATATGATAAGAGAATGAGATGCTACACCGAAGAAATAAAATATTTGAATAAAGTTAGTACAGGGTGATTCAGATTCAGTAATACAAAAAAATATATTATACGCATTCTGAAAGCTATTTAAAAATATTTAACTGCACGCTGCTGGAGTCTGGTCTACTGTAATGGAATGACAATCCAAACTGGCGATGTCACATATCGCAGGAAAAAAAACCTTTGAAGTTCTCTGATTAAACCGACACTGACGCATAAAAGACTTGCATCGTGTTTAAAATACACTTAAAGATAGATAGATCTGACCAAAGGGACGTATCTTTCAAATGAATAACATTTTGTTACACTAATTTTGAAGAAGAATTGCGGTACTTAATCTCTATTAAAAACATGACATTTAAAAAAAAATTAACACATATCTTATTATAAAAGCTGTTCCACTTGTACACACATTTGGGCACGCCTTATCTAATTTTGCCATACTAGGCGAATGTTCTTGTAAACACAAAATATTCACGGCAACGGTGATACGTTTGCGTAAATCTTCAACGATTTCCACTTCGGTACGGTACATCTAATTTTTTAAATTGTCCCAGAAAAAGATCTACCCCGTCCAATCTACCGTACTCCGATGCACTTGATGGAGATAATCTAGAGCATTTAGTCGAAAGTTAGAAAGTACTTCATCATGTAAAAACCATATTGTTGTCGGACAGCTACGGATACATTTTCAAAAAGAGCGGACAGGTCTTTGCAAAGAAATTTGAGGTATTGTAAACAATGCATATGATTGGGCAATATGAACAGTCCAGTTAGGCGCTCATCAACAATCCCTGCCAAAACATTCAATGAAAAACGGTATTGGAAGTATTCCCGTTCAATTGCGTGCGGATTTTCGAGTTCCCAAACGACTAATATAAATGTTTTGTATTCCATTGCTTCATCTGTAAGGACATCAGCAGTAAATTGGGGATTTTCAGCATTTTGGTACAACAACCACTCTCAAAACCTAACTCATAATTTATGATCTACTGGTAACAGAGCTGGAACATGCTGGATATGATATGGATATAACTGAGATTCGTTGATCGGGATACCCTAGGTCACTTGTCTAGCAACCTGCCTTGTTTTTAATTTAATTTTCACGAATCATATTCAACACTTGTTCTTCAGCTGCTGAAACACCTTGTGATCGCCCTAGGTTACAATCTCGTCTACGATTTGCATGCACGTTGCACCACTGTCGTAAAAGTTTTATGATCGATCGGGAAATCTATCCGCATACAAGCGCGAAGCTGCTAATGCATTTTGTCCAATTTCGCTATAAATAAAAATCATGTTAATTCAGCATTGCTGTGCACATAAACCATTTACAAAATTTTAAAGATTGACACTCTCACGGTAAATAAAACACTACTGATGGCCTCGTTCGTTTACCACCTAGAGAGCATATCCCCACTACAACCCTATTTACCAGACAGCTGTGTTGACAGGCACTCCATACATAAAAACTTGTTTGCTTCGTTTTGTATGACATATGCCGTTGGAGTACAATTGCACAACTACACGTACTCCTTTATAATTTTAGAAATTTAAGCAGTTTTTACGCTTTTTACATAATTTTTTGGTGAAAGTTCTGAATCACCCTGTATAGTCACTGTGTTAAAAAGCACTTATTATAAAAAATATTAACATTCTCCGCATTTATATGTGTTAAAACTAAGTTTTAATTTTTATAAACGATTTTCTTATTGTGAATTCTATTTATGTTCAAAGCCGGAAGCAAAATATTACGAAACTAAAATCTATTTGGTTAAAGTACTTTCCCAGAATCATTTAGGACACTTCTAGCGGAGTTAGTTCAGAATTAATATATTGATGAGCATATTCAATAAGTAAAGCTCTACTTTCCTGCTCATTATTAAATATTCAAAACACTTAAAAGGGTTGATGCTGCAGATCATAGCGGCAGCATGCTGTTAATGTATCTTTAAACATTTTAATTATGCCACAGCAACGAGCTTGATTAATTCATTTAAGGCAGTTTTTTGGCTCGCTTTTCAGACAGAATACAGTAAATTTTCCTGGAATCTGCTGATGTTACTCGAGGATAACAATCGTTAGCATAAAATAATTGATGTATAAAAAAGAATAGGTGTACAATGAATTCTATTTCCTTGGAACTTTTCTATATTTGTTAGTAAATTATTAAAATAAAAACGTAGTTGAGATGTAGATACTGAAAGTAATATTAATATACAGAGTATAGACAACAGCAAGTAAAAAAATAAAAATATTTTTTTTTCAATAAGAATATGGAAATTTAAAAAAATTAAATGTTAACATAAAATTGACACTGGTGTAGAGTTATTATTTAAAAAGTGATTCTTGCCCCATCTGCGCATTTTAATTTGTTCAACATGTTATTATATAATATTAATATATATTTCATAATAGAATTCTATGATAGCTTTTAAAATGAAACAGTGATTTGCAAATGAGAAAATCTAGCATTTTTCCATATAAATTTATTATAGCTTCATTAGAAAGAAACAGGGTACAGGAACCTTAAATATTTAAAAACTAGTGAGTGAAGTAATTTGAAATTGACCACATGGATGTATGTAAACATTTTCCAAAATTAGGTTTTTCCTAAAATTTAGATATTCCAGTGGCAGAGATAAAAGATACTGGTGGCATATTTTTCTAAATAAAATAGTACGCCACTGGTTTATTGTATATATCATAATATTTTTGATACAGTTTGGTACAAACTACGAATCTTTTATGTTTTCCGGGACAAGCCTGGATTTCGAGTAAAACTATCTGAAAAATAGTTTTATTTAAATGACATTATAAACACTTTTATAATCATTCAGTTATTTAATCGAATAAAGACTTCAATAATCATTCAAAATAATGTATTTAAGTAGATGCTCAAAAATATTCTTCCAATCTGAAAGAAAAACGAATTTCTTAAAAAAAATATAAGCTAATAGTTCTTATTTTGAACGAAAGATATGCTTCTTCATATTTGACAGGCATTTGTCACACCCATTATCTTTAATAAGTAAAAGTTTCAAATTTGCGCTTTCGCTGAACTTCGCTTATAGCTGAACATAATAATTATTTAATAGATTAAAATTTAATAACAACAAACTTATTGTTAATGTTGCTTGGCAAACTCTATATTTTGGCGAAGGCGCCAATGTTAATACAGAATCCTACACGACTGTAGTAGACTTTAATAATAAGTAGAAAACAAAGTGATATACAGGCTGTTCAGTAAAGATTGAGCCATATTATTGGGTACGCTCTACGTTGAAGTCGAAAATCAATTAGACATTCGTATTTACCTGACATAAAGAACATTCTTCTAAAATGTAAGTAGGTACAATTACCTGCCTAACAAATAACAAAATTATTGTCAAAAATTAATAAATGAAAAAGGTACTTTCTCAGGCTTACAACTAAAGATAGTGCAGCACGGAGTTGAACAGGACCGTAGTCAGTTTATAAACGTATACATATTTATATGTTCCCGGAAAATATGTCGCAACATAGTACTGTCACCAAATAGTAAGGCTAAGTCGAGGATAAAGTACCTATATAAATTACTTAGGTACCTCACAGACCCTAGTATTGAGACAAGGTTTCCCTGGCATATTGCAAGTGGTTAAAACATATTATTACATGCTTTTCTAAGTTTAATGTAGTGAAGCGGCGACGTTTATCACTTAATATTAACTTGAGTAGGGAAAATGACCGTTTAACGTGCACTTTTGGCGAATAGCATTAACAGGCTTGCTAACGGTAACTGGTAGGTTAATCAGAAATTCGTATGATTGACATACCTGTCAAGTTTATTTTTCCCTGTTACTTAACTTAATAATGATCACGTGGCCCAGTTATGAAACTGCTTGAAATAACCTGCCGTTACATGAACTGGAGCATTTTATGGGTCAGAAATTTTAATTTTATTTCTGGTAATTGGCGTATGACATTTGTCATATTAATATAACGTAAAATTTTATTATTATTTGTCTATAGCACAATATCAATTTATTGCCATATCATAGTTTTACATAATCAATAATATACGGTATTAATAGTTTGACAGTAAATACAACCTAAAAAAAACTAAAGTTTCTAAGTGGGATTACAATATTCTGAGTATGGCAGTGATAGGTACCTAAATAAATATTAAACAAAAAGAAATATATATTATTACCTAATATTATTAATAATTAATTTATGAATAGGAGAAAGGCACAATGACAAAAGTTAGGTACCTAGTCGTAAGAATAAATGAATAATTCGTTATATTTTCATCATATTGTTTAAGACACTGCAACTGATAATAATAAAACTATATACTACACTAAAAGTTTGCATTATATAATGCACTAAATTGCAAAAATTGATTGTTTTTAACGCGACCAAATATAGAAAATTACGTTGACAATAAAAACAAATGTGTAACGTCAGCCTACGTAAGACGTCTGAATTCTTGACGCGAGTATATAAATAAAACATTTTATCTTTTTTAAATATTATTTTTATTAGATAATTATGTATTTTTGACAATAATTTCTAATGGATTACAGTAACATTGATATGCTGCATCCTATACTATTCTCCTATAATTATAATATATTGCAGCATGGACTCCACCAAGGCGTAGTAAATTGTAATTAGCACAGTAGCACAGATCACATGCCTAAAGGTACATTTTTGATTACCCACGTAAACTGTGTATAAATATTGAATATGTGCATCCAGGTTTTACTAGTTTTTGATCCTGATGAAGTTTTCTGCTCTTCCTTTTTACATTCTGCTTCCACTCTGCATGAATCTAAAATAATTTAAATAATTGTATCAATAAGTTAATATGAAATATTTCAGTTGTTGGGGATTTGTTTGCGGTCCATACACTAAAGAATTTATATGTACTTCAAAACTTTGCCAAAATACCTAGTTATATTAACATGCGTTGGGTTTACTTTGCTTCCCAACAATATTTTCTTACATTTAATGAAAATTTGCATTTCTTCATATTGGCGTTGGGTCATGTGCCCTAATTTTCTTGCCACTTCTACCCACTGTTAAGTACCTATGATTTAAATTTTAATTGCGTTAATTGACAATTTTTGACATGTGAGTGATGACAGATGACGTATGTTAAATAACTGCCATGACAGGGTTACCTGGCCATAATAACAGGCACAGATAACAGCTTGTTCGATCATAGCGATCTTTCCATTTCGGTTAAGAGCTCAGTTATCATAACTTAACTGTCATCGGTTACGCTAACCTGAATGTTCAATCATAGGCCTGAATATGAGAAATTGTTGAGACATGAACTATATTATAAAGGACCCCGCAGGGTCCTTATGGACAAAAGACAATTTCGTATTCCTAAGCACACACTAAGCACAGTAAACATTTTTTTTTCAACCACGGATGAACTAAAATTGAAAAAAATTACATGATGACAACCAGAATTAAAAACACTTTCGAATGAGGTGTCACTCGACCTAGAGTGCCATTTAAGATTCTAAAGGTGAATGCGCCCCCGCGAAGGGGGTTGTTCTGGCGAGTCTGTATTTAACGCTAAAATGTGTTTTCAATGGTACACCCTGTATACTATTGTAAGTGTGAAACTAGTAATACTGCAAAATGCACCCAAAGTCGAACTTCAGAGAGCTATATCTCAAAACCATGAGACTTTTGGACTCAGTTTGAACTAACAGAGTCCAGAGTTTCATCAAATTTGACCGAGACCCAATTTCCATAAGGACCCTTGCGGGGTCCTTTACTTGCTGGTAACTCCTGATACGTATCAGCTAAAACTTTACATATGTTTTCCAAAATGGTGTATCCTGGACTTTCATTCAACTCGCTTTGCATTTTTTTCTTCGACCATACTACTGACTGGGCGTATATTTTGCATTATGTTAAAGTGTTCATTTAAGGATAGTCCATGTGACTCCAATTTTCTTATAGCATTAACTAAGAAACCATAGTATCTATTAATATGACACGAATGCCATTGCAAATATTTTCGTTCATAGGTAAGTCCTGCAGTGTATGTACGGCGATGCTGTCATTAGGATTAAATCAACAAATAACATCTTTTATGCCATCCAAACGTTTATCATAATACGCTACGGCTTCTAGCTGAGTGCCCCATCTAGTTATAACTGGTTTGGGAGGCAGAGGTATGCCTGGTGAAGCTTCCCTAAAAACATTCCTTCTTGTAGAAGCCTGAATGAAAACTTTTTTGACAGTTGGTTTAAAAATGCTAGAGAAAGGAAATTTTCCTTTATTTTATCAGCTACCCGATTAAGTGCGTGAGCAGCACATCTGGCATGTATTACTTTTGTATATTTTTGAGATAAAATCTGTCCTCTTTTTATTAACATGTACGCTAAATAATATGTAACTTTATCCAAAGCATCTTGATCGGGCCATATATAATAAAAACAGTCAATATCAAAATTTATAATAGTTTCGTGGTTGTTTTTGCTTGGAAGCCAGTAGGTGGCTATCAATAGCAGTATCACTTTTTAACGCACCATAAAAAAATTGGCTACTGAACGCTCACAATCATCAGTAGCTTCATCTATAGTGAAATAAACGAAATTGTCTGCATTGTCTTGGCGTATTGATGTCAGTACATTGTTGTAAACGCTATCAACATATCTTAGTCTTAACGTACTTTCATAATATATTTTTCTAAAAACGTACGTAACTTACTTGGGGTTCTCTAGTCTGTTTAATGGAATATTCATCAGTGCAGGACTAGGCATGGATTTTAAATGTCTTGTCAGTTTAGTTTTGTCATAGAAATTTATAATGCGTTCCACACACAGTACAGAACAGGTCATTTGCTTTAATAAGTATGTCAAATCACATTTGAAATAATTCTAGTCTATATCTTCTCTCTTTTGGCAGGTTACTTCACTTCTCCCTCAACTAATAGTTGTTAATATAAATTATGTTACTATTCATAAATACTTATTTAAAGACATACGGTGAATACAACTTACAGCAGACGTAAAAAAGAAACGTATCGACGCGACACCGACTATTACGGCGTTCCGTAAATGACTGAAACTAAAAGTGCAGTTCAAAATGTGAGTCAGGAAGGAAACAACCCGCACATTTGACCCCATTATTTACTGATACTACTATGTTTTTATTATTTCTTGAATTTTTACGATATATATTTGTAACTCTTGTTATACATCTATAACCTTAATTAAATACATTAGACCGTGTTATAATGGGACATATGTGTAACAATTCAGAGACAATTAGTTAAGTCGTCATAATTTAAACAAAATACGAATCAGATTGGAAATGATAAGGTAGTGTAAATACGTGTGAATAACTGTTTTGTCTAGGCACATATGTGATACTGATGGTGACTGGAAACCTTTATTTGCGTTGAGTGTAATTAATACTTGTGGATTTTGTGTTTTTACCGCACTCAACTGATTGCACATCTTCTAATTACAACACTTATTATGTAATATACTAAAAGTAAAGCGCTTTTCCCATTATTACAGCTGGTTGTAGACAATTTCTTTGTGTGCACGTCACATTGAACGGCTATTAAAGGACTCGCATTCATTACGTAATTCGCATATTCGAGTGTTAATAATTATCATTAACTAATCGTTGCATAATATGTTACAGTGGTTGAATCGAATTATATTTTACTAAACAGAGAAGTTGTATAAAAAACATTGGGTCGCCGAAGGTGCTAAGATAGCGACATCCTCTCTAAAAGCCGGTAAAATGGTCTGGCGTAATCTTATCCTCCGCGTTGCACTCTTCGCCAAATACAGGATTAGGACACCGAATATCCTACCAACTACTATCGGTTTACAAGAAGAACCCGGTCGGATACTGCGGCGGCTTATGACAACCTCTTTATAGGCGGTATCGGAGGGGCGGATGGTGAAAATGGCTGTTTTTCTGATTTGTTTTCATTGAACGTACAACAGTAAAGGTAAAACTACTCTATGTCCAACAAATTTAAAAAAAAAAAATTAAGATGTGCTGGATTTTAGATCAGTTTTGTGGAATAGAAATAGTTAAGATCGACTCGATTCATTTACGAACTCTTTGTTTTTATTAATGGATACCTATGTAATTAGGCTATTTTTTTAATTATGAAGTTATAATAAAAGAGGAAAGCGTCAAGCAATGTATAACTCTTACATAAAATTAATTAAACTTAAAAATACAGGGTGATTCTTAATCTATACGCATAAACTTGGTAAATTATAGCTGAAGACAAATAATGAATAGCGAAAAAGAAATGTTTTTCAGGTAGGTATAGATAAATTTATATCAAATAAAAACAAAAGAGTTTCATAAAATTAAAAATCCATTTAATTTATCATAGTAACTGTTCGAAGTTACACAGTTGAGCTCGCCGAATCCATGAGTCGTTTTTGTGTCCGTAAATTCCTTTCTCAAGAAATTATGCGCCATATTTTTATAGTCGCAGAGCATTTATTATAATAATAATAATAAAATGATTTATTCATCATTCAAATTTCTATACATATGCATAACTTACAATATATATAAAAACTTATCAGACTAGTCACGGACACTCAAGAGATTTAAAATAATGTACGCATCACAAACAATAATATAAAATAAGTACATATATAGATATACATTTTTGTCCATATAAATTTAGGAATAAATGTACTGTCCTAGATACTCATTAAGAGAATAAAAGGCATTTTCTATTAAATATCGATACAAGTTATTTTTAAAAGTATTAAAATTTTCTACATTACCCGATACATCCACAAATCTGTTGAAACAGATGGCACCTTGATAATTATAGGAGTTCTGGCCTACGGTAAGCCGAGAAAAAGGTTGATGTATATGATTTTTATTACGCGTATTATGATCATGAACCGAAGTGTTTCGAGTTAAGACGTTTTGCTTTTTAACGTGTAGAACCAGACAGTATACATACAGTGATGGTAACGTAAGAATCGACAACTCTATAAAAAATTTTCTACAAGATGTGTGCGGGTGTAGTCCCATCATGCATCTTAGAACTTTTTTTTGCATTATAAATGCTTTATCGACATGAGCTGCATTACCCCAATATATAATACCATAGGATAGAACTGACTGTACCAATCCAAAATATGCCAATTTTAACACCTCCAGAGTAACGGTATTACGTAATTGCCTAATTACAAAACAAACCTTACTTAATTGGCTTGAAATGTTATCAATATGCTGCTCCCATGTCATTTTATGGTCAAATATCACTCCCAAAAATTTTATATAATTTTTATTTATATTATTGTTAATATATACAAAAACAAGTCAACGCTCAGTATCCGGCTGACAAAGAGAAGCATATTTTCTGTACATATCCAATGACTTGTTTCCATTATCATTTATACTAAATATGCGCTGTATTTTAGTCTTGGATTCTTTTATAGTCAGTCACTAGTAAAGTTTGTTGATATTATTGCTAGGGATAATTTCATTATTTAGGGGGGTCAAATGTCAACCGGTATCAATCTCTCACATTGACCCAAGCCAACATTCTTCCACCCTACCATACCCGCAGAGAAGGTGTCAATTCTCTCCACGAGTATAGCTTATATACGGTCTACCGGCTGCGGGGGCCGAACCCACAGCGACTTAGTCACCTCGATTCAAGTACTTAAACCGCGCGACCACAGACCGGTTAATGCATTACTTGCATCATTAGCGGCCTTCAATATCTCTGTCGGAACATGATCGAGAGACTCTACACTCATTTTGGTTAGTTTACGATGAAGGAAATGTAAAATAAATCAAACTCAACCTTCAAACTGAACTGATTGAGAATTTAAAGTTTGTCAAAAAATATTAACAATCAAAACTGCACGTAGTTATGGGAACGAAAGGAATTTTTATCAGTGATTATTTGTGTCCAGCGTCGCAGCAGCTTTACTACTACTTACTGTTAGACGATAAGCTGCATCGGGCGGTACTCATTTGCACCTTGAGAAAAATCTAGGGCAAACTTTTTCGCTTAATTCTGCCTACATCCGCTGAATTACATTAGACACAAGCATATGCAACAATACGATACTGTATAATGAAAAATGTATTTACCGGACTAGTGCATAAAAATGCCACTTTTCCTCATGATCGTAGAAGAACTCATTTACAACAACATTTTTTTTCCAGGATAGTGATGCCACGAAATAAAACCGTTCAACTTATCGGGGAACAATTTAGATAAAATTCATATCTATCACGAATTCACCTTACGACGTAGGGCCGTCCTCGAACTCCAACCTTCCCGAGGTCTTTTGTAGGAGGAATTCCGATAATAAGAGGACAGAGAATGAGCATCTCGAAGCATCAAAGTGCACCATAAGTCGGGGGAGCGGTTAGCGAAATGACAGGCTTATGTTCCACAGTCAAATAAGTCGCGGGCCTCGATGCCGGTAAAATATCGCTGTTAAATTGGCGGAAGAGGAGCCCCTGCCCGGAGGACCGACCTTTTCAATTTTCATAATTTTCCAGTCGGTGAACAGTGCGACCAAGGGAAGCAAATTTATTTTCTGAAAAATAAGCGATTGTTTTATCTCTCGGTAATCAAGGTTTACCGGGATTTATTTGATCTTTTTTTATAATTATGTTCCTTAAAGAACATTACCTATAAAAAATGTTAAATTTAATTATCGAATTTACTGTTGCTTTGTAGAAATTAGAAATTTAAATGTAATTTGTGTTTATTTGCCCATACTATCCAACTTGCCTCAATAAAATATTGATAATGGAAAGTTGGAATTTAAAAAGTGATTTTTGTTTCTAATAACACGGTCTTTGAATTTATGAATTTAAAATTTGGGAATAGATGTTTTTGGTTACGTTAAATCAGATTCTGTTTTTATTTCGACGTATTTCCTAGAGGGCGTCACATTCACCATATTTGTGACGTAAATGTGAGTGTAACTTTTTTAGCCAGGCTGTTATCACGTTTTTTATTAAAAAATCATAAACCTACATTAGTTAATTGTTAGTTTTCGAGAAAATATTTTTTCAACAATCAGCGGCATGGTTCATTGTACAATATTTTAATGTAGTAGGCGCCAAAATTCCCTTGCAAAGGTATTTTCAAGGTAGATCGACAAACAATAAAATTTGCACTGGTGTAAAATGATACGGATAATATTTTTCAACATGCAACGTTTTTAAAATGGAAATCATACTGATACTTGCAGCTCCAGATGGTCGTCCTGAATTAGTTTATGGATAATCCGCAATGTGAACAATTTTTTCGTCATTTTTTCTCTGAATTCCTAAGATTTTTTAAGTTACGGATTATCAGGTTATAATCGAAATCCTCCCAAATATTCTCGTTGCCCAGCACGTCCACTGAATTTGAATTTCCAACAAATTATAACTTACCTCAAAATCTGGGTGCTAACAAAATCATTTTTTGTGCCGATGATACGTCCTTAGCGATCTCAGCACGGTCCCTTGACGAAAACTATATTTCAGTGCTTCATAAATTGGTGTCATGTTAATGACCTTATAGTTAATATTGATAAGACATTGTTTATTTATTTTAACGGTCATAGTAGTTTGAATCCTGATATGCTGGTCTTGTCCTGCCAAAGTCATGTGGTTAAATGCAAAGATTCTGTGAAATTCCTCGGCTTACATTTGGATAGTCATTTAAGGTGGACGAACCATATTGATTTTTTAAGTAAAAAATTAAATGCATCCTATTATGCTATCAATGTGATAAAAAAATCTGTGCCGTTGGACTGTGTGATCAATGTTTATTACAGTATGGTGTTTAGCCATATTAGTTGTAATATTGTATTGTGGGGTGGTGTGGCTTATGCAAATCGTATCTTTGTAGCACAGAAACGTATTATGATTATGATCTTTAATATTAAACCCGATTCATCTTGTAGATCTTTATTTTCAAATTATAAGATACTTACAGTGCCTTGTGTTTACATTTTAAATTGTATTTTATTTGTTAAAAGTAACCTCCATAAATTTAATACATTATCATACCACCATACCTATGGAACGCGTCATGCTGATGCACTTTGTATACCAGTTCATAGAACCGCAAAATATGAATTCTCGCCAGCATACCAGGATATCAAATTATTTAACCATCTTCCAAGAGCCCTTAAAGATTTAAATAACTTAAAATTGTTTAAATCCAAGTTGATATCTTTACTAGGTAAAAAATGTTATTATAGCACTAATGAGTTTATGGAAGATAAGTCACATATTTCATATCTTAATATGAAAAATTATTGTGTCTCAGAATTTTTCGATTTTGTAAAGTAATTGATTTTAACCAAAACTGGATAAATACCTTACATTTGTAAATAACTGATAACTTTATCATACATTTTGTCTAATAATTGTTACAATTTAACTTACTATTAGTGACTGACTACGTTAAAATATTATACAAGCATCTATGCAGCTGAATGTTGAAAAGCTATTATCTCGAAAATGGTCAACTTCGAACACTAATAACAACTATACCTATTTTCCTCAAAAATAATGTAGGTTTACGATTTTTTAATAAAAAATGTAATAACGTTAGGGTAGGATAGTTTGTTAATTATTTTCCTGTTTGGTTTCGAAATTATAATTTTTGTAATAGCTCTATTTTGACGATTTTTACCACAGTTCGGGCTATATTCGATTTGGTTTGATATACATTCTCGACGGCTGACAAAACTTTTGGAAAAAACCGTACAATTAGTACAAAAAGGATTAAAAATTACAAACAAAGATAGCTACGCAAAGACTAAGCACTTTTTATTAATATATATGCCTAATTACAACTTTCATCTGTCTCCTGACTAAATTCCAATATCTTTCTGTATTTTAATTTTATAGCTTAAAACATTAGTAACTTCATTTAAACATTTCATAAATTCACTTTCCTGTATCAAACTGTTGGTGCATTAGAACTTTTTTTATGATATTATATAGTCATGGATACTCATGTAAAAATTATGGTTTGTCAGATGTGATTAAAATTCCGAAACTTTTATTATATCAGAAAAATATTAATGTATATTTTTAAACTTTGATGATATTTTGATTGTCACAATTTGGCCACAGTTTTGCAGTAAAAAACTGGTGGAAATTATTTTTTTGGCTTATATTTTAATATACAAATGAGGTGGCTCGATAACTTTATACGGGGACAAAAAGGAAATTAACATAAGTCAGAAGACGCTGCTTAAGGGAGCATAATGTGATAGTTTTCTAAATATTTCAAAAACCGCCTAAAATAGAACAATAAAATTATATAGTCATGGATACTCATGTAATAATTATTATGGTTTGTTCAAATGTGATTAAAAACATGCCAGCTTAAAAATTCCGAAACTTTTATTATGTCAGAAAACATATTAATGTATATTTTTAAACTTTAATGATAATAATAATATAATAATATCTCTACCCCTCATTCTAATCACGAGGATTAGCCCAGAAGTCGAAGACTTGTGCGGGAGAGGGGGCGGCATATTATTATTAGCAGGCCGCATTTGCGCCCAGGAACAACTTACGTTGGTAGGCTCTAATCACCATTCAGTGTAGGAATGAGGGAAACTTGGAAAACCTCATTAGTTAGGGGGGTAGTCAAATGTCAACCGGTATCAATCTCTCACATTGACCCAAGCCAACATTCTTCCACCCTACCATACCCGCAGAGAGGGTGCCAATCTCTCCACGAATATGGCTTATATACGGTCTACCGGCTGCGGGGGTCGAACCCACAGGGATCCAGTCACCTCGATTCAAGTACTGACGCCTTAAACCGCGCGACCACTGACCGATGATATTTTGATTGTCACAATTTGGTCGCAGTTTTGCAGTAAAAAACTGGTGGAAACTATTTTTTTGGCTTATATTTTAATATACAAATAAGGTGGCGCGATAACTTTATACAGGGACAAAAAAGAAATAAACATAAGTCAGAGAACGCTGCTTAAGGCAGCAGAATGTGATTTTTTCTAAATACTTATATCAAAAACCGCCTAAAATAAAACAAAAAAGTTTTGTATTGAGTATCATCATTAAACAAAAATCTAGTGATCCACTAATAATTTTGCACAAATAGCTATTATTGAAATTTATTAATTTATAAATTTTGTGACATACTGATGAATACTAAAAATAATCAAAATATCCTTAATAGACTATAAGACAATTCTGGCGGCTTATTTGACACATATTAAAGGTGATAATCAAATGTCTGGAAGTATTAAATACTATAAAATGCATATCAGTAATAGCAATGGTAGGTAATTATTAGTAAATTTTAATATAGCCTATTAATATGTCAAATAATCTTAAAAGCATGTAATATAAACTAAAATCCCTTCTCAAAGCCTGCTAGGGACAATTTGACCGCTTGTGTAGGATCTAATATTTTTCTAGTCACAAAATCTTTCGAAACTGATCGTAAGAAACAAGAGTAGGCACCTTTTTTGTAAAATTGTTAAAATAAAGGTATTACATGAAATATAATTTATATTATTATATTATTATTTATTTTTTATATAATATAATTTTTGGAAAGGAAAACAGAAACATAATTAACAAACTAAAAAGGTAGGTGAGCTTTCGTATAAATACTATACAATAAACATGTTAACGTGCAAAGTCTACACCTTTAATGATATAAATAACACTTGTTATATTAACACATTGTGTTAAACCTTTAAAACACTGCTACATACAGAAAAATGTGTACAAATATACACAATCGTGTGTTAACCTCGATTAACACAGGATTGTGTTATTTTGTGTTAACATATATAATTAATTCTGTACGTAAAAATAAACGTGTGAACACAGGATCGTGTTATTTTGTGTTAAAATGTGTAATTAACTCTGTACAGTGCAATATTCCAATATAAAGGTGTTTTTATGCCAAAAATAAGTGATTTTCTAAGGTAGCACAGGCTATTAACCAATGACACGGTTATAATACGTTTAAAATACGTCTATGTAAATATTGAAATAGTTTTATCACCTATCTTTCCAAACTTCGAATTGAACAACGTGTTACCTCACAAATATACACAATCCTGTGTGGACTTCTATTAACACAGAATTGCGTTAAAATGTGTAATTAATTCTGTAAAATGTATTATTACAATATAATATTATTTTTAATACCAACAATAAACGGTTTTTTAAGGTAGCACAGGTTATCAACCAATCAATTTATTTATGTGTTTAAAATACGTTTGTGCATTTGCTGAAATAGTTTTTCGCCTATCTTTCCAAACTTCTAAGTGAACAACGTGTTACCTCCCAGCTAGCGAAGGGGACGAAACCATTGATCACTGATAGAGATTTTGCGAATAAACGGCGAGTATAATTGAGTCTTTTGAAACGGACGCCGATGGCGCCATTCTCTCAAATCTGCCACCGGATCTATGGAGCTCGAAAAGTGCCAATGATGCGGATGAGCTGGCGCCGCTGAATACTTACGCAGATTGAAGATTACCCGATAAAAACCAAATAATCTGATTCGCAGTGGCAAACTGTAAATAATCTCCAATTCCCCGCATTATGAGCGCCCGCCGCTGCCTTTGCCAACGCAAACAAATGCATATTTTCCGAATGTAAATTTGTTTCCCTTCATAGTATTGTTCATCCGGCGGAAAATTATGACAGTAGATCCGGCTAGTGTAATCGAACTACAGTTAAAACAGCTGTAGAATTGCAGTATGGTTATTGCGAATGCAAGCTGTTTAAAAAATATCTTTTTAATAGAAACATTCAAAATTTTTTTATAACAAATGAAGATGATAGATAATTTGTCAAACTGTAAATGCTGATAACAAAGAAAGATAGGTTTTGTTTTGAGAAATTCACAATCATTTAACGATATTTAGTGTTTAAAATCACTTTACTTCTCATCAGTTCATTCCACATTTGAGTATGCTAGCCTCATGTGGTACCTTTACTATCAGAATAACATACACCTCATTGAAAATATTCAACGTCGCTTTCTGAAATTTTTGTCGCTTCGTATTGATAAATTATTATCCGTATAGATGATACGATCATAATATTCTTTTAGAAAGATTTAATGTTCAGTCATTATCTAGTAGAAGAGTTCTTGCAAGTTTAACATTTCTATATAATTTGTTTCATAATAATATTGATTCACCTGCTATTTTAAATTTGTTTAACAATCGCGTACCTAGGCCAGAGTCTCGAGATGACTGTATGATCTATTGTCCTAATGCAAGGATTAATCTATTGGATCTCAAACTTTTGTTGACATTTAGTTTGGTTATTATTATTATTATTATTATTATTATTATTATTATTATTATTATTATTATTATTATTAAATTATCTAAGTCAGAAATCAATTTCAGATTAACATGAAAAACATACACTGTAGACCATATACAACAACATTACAAATACATATTGTTAAATATAAAATTTCGGAACAAATGAACCAAATTCATAGGTTTTTAAACAATTTTTTATTACAAATTTTTAAATTTAGAGTTACCACCACTAGCGCCACCTTTCGCAAAATCATTAATAATTATCAATGGGAAGCCCAAGTAGAAATCTGTAACTAAGGTAAAACTGTTAAATAATGAAAAATATAATTAAATTTTATTTTTTTGTTTTTTAGTTGTATTTTTTAAGGTTACAAAATAAGACAAATTATGAAATAATACTAAGAAAAAATAGCAGAAAAACCTACTAAGTTAGCCATCCCTACTAAAGTATTTATTGTTCCAGCATTGTTATTAAGGACGTATTTGTCACCGAAAAATTATCAAATATGTGGTGTTCTTAGATGCAGAAATCTCGAAAAATTAAACGCGTAGAGCAAAAGTAATATCAAAAATAAAATTACATCCACTAATTTTAAAAATCAATGTTAAGTGGATTTTAAAAAAGCGTTTGATCGGACCGATCATGACATTTTACTATGTAAGTTATGGGTTGACCAAACTAATATTAAAGTTTTTTGTCTTTGTTAATTAATCGGTGTTTTGCAGTTGTATATATGTCGTAGTCATTGGGCGTAATTCGTCATTTCACGGAAAGCCTAGTCATTGGCTGTAATGCCGGCAAAGGCTGTAATGGAATGAATATTCCTTTGATTGACTGAAATTTTATGTCATTTCAGGGATTGCCTGTTTCATTGTCGTCAAACAGAGTAATAGGTTAGTTAGGTTAGGTTAGGTTAGGTTAGGTTAGGTTAGGTTAGGTTAGGTTAGGTTAGGTTAGGTTAGGTTAGGTTAGGTTCAAACGCTGTAACGTGTAATCGTTTAACCTATTACTCTGATTGACGAGAATGAAACAGGCATTCCCTGAAATGACAGCAAAATTCAGTCAATCAAAGCAATATTCGTTTCATTACAGCCTTTGCCGGCAATACAGCCAATGACTAGGCTTTCCGTGAAATGACGAGTTACACCCAATGACTACGACATATACAATTACAATACATTATATAATGGCGCAACTTCTAAAAATCTTTTAGCACAATCTGACGTATCACAAGGCACAAATCTTGGTCCACTCCTTTTTAATATTTATAAATGATTTACCTAACGTACTGGGCTGTTCAGTGTATTCTTGGCAGGTGATATAAAATTCTATAGAACTATATCTAGTGTTAAGGACTGTGAGGATCTCCAAAATAACATTGATAGAGTTTATAAATGGAATGAAGCGAATAATCTAGAATTTAGTAACAATAAGAAGAATTCTATAATGCCTTTTTCTCAAAAGGATAAAATATATATTATATCTATAAAATGCATGATACACTGTTAAAAAAACTTAGACAATGTTAAAGATCTAGGCGTTTATTATGACTCCAAATTAGACTTTGCACATCATCTTTTCAAAATGAGAGGAGAAGCGTTACAAATATTTATCATGAGTCAGTCAACTAAATTGAGTATCATATCGAAATTATTGCCTTTTACCTATGTACGACCCAAACTTGAATTTGCTTCGGTTATCTGACTTCCGTCCACAATGTCTCAGGTCCACAAAGTATTTAATAAATTATATAATGGTAATTGGATTTTATCATTTTTTAACTTAAAAGTATCACCTAGCTTAATGAGACCGAATAGTTTTTTTTTCGAATTCCTTTTATACACTCGCATCGTTGTTCTTCCATTGACTAGCCTGTACAATTCTGATTTGTAACAAGTGCAATAAATTATTATTATTAAATTATTATTATTGTAACTATGATAACTATTATGAATGAGCTCATATTTGCTGATGATTTAGACATTTTTTATACATTTTCTCAGTTCAAAAAATACTTTTAAACTACTTATAACTAATACCATGGCCTTGAATTATTTTCTTCATTATACGCTCCTGCATATTTTTGGTAACTTAAGCATATTGTAACGTCTAAATTGGATTATCGTAGAAACACGTCACGTAGACAAACAACTTTATTGTCACTCTTGATTATACAAGAAATATTCTTTAACAAATTCACAACTGTCAAATGCTTTACTTTGACGTTTCAGTCATTCGCGTTCGACTGCTCAATATAAACTGACTCCAGCGGCGAAAATGATCTGCTTATATAGGTTTTTAGGGTTCTAGAAGTTTTCGGCGGTCTCGAGAATCAAATAGAATGTGGCCGTGAATGTTCCAGAAAACGTCAAAATACACAAAAATTATTGTCACGGATTTCCCAATCTGACTTTTTCTATTGCCAGAAAAACAATCCGTTAATTAATCACTTAGCTTTATTAACTACTCTGTACACTATTGAATACTAATTACAGCTCAACTAAACACTATTTCACTATTAATCGCTATCTAAATCGCTCTAAACACTCCAATTCAAGACTGTAATACAAGACTGACTAACTCGGCCGTTTATTCTTCTTTTATAGACCAAACGAATATTTTCGAACGACTCGAATACGTCTCGTCGATTCCCCATTTTTCCAGTTCCGCCTCGATACACAGCATTTTGTTTGTTTACCAGAATCGCGCAGGGGCGATCGGGGCAATCTTAGCATTTCGCGGTATCACAATCGTCGAATTGGGTGTGAGTGGGGCAAATTCTGTGACATTATACATTCTAACATAATCAGAAACGTAATTTACAAACTAACGAGGTAGGTGAGCTTAAATTATAAATTCTAACGTAAACAGCAACATAATTAACAAAGTTAAAAGGTAGGTGAGCTTCCGTAACAATATTGTATTTTCTTTTATGTTGTGACTTTCATGTATTATTGAATTATTATATTGCTGTAATAGTAATATTTGTTTTGTGTAGTTTAGTTGATACTCTATATTACGCATGTTGTGCAAAAAAAACCTTTTACCTGTTTGAGAGTATAGTAGTAAATAAATAAACAAATAAATAAATATTAACTTGATTATTATCTAATATTGCATGTTGGGTTTGATATTGTGTTCTCTAGAATTCAACGTTGTTGCATGTTTTTTGTACTAAAAACGAAGCGTCAATTTTTTAACACCGCTTTTTAACCAATGATATGTCGATAATACGTACGTAAGTGTATTTGCTAAGATAGTTGCCTCAAAAATATTTTATTCCATTTTCCCAAATGAAGAGTTAAATCATGAATATGCTATCAGATTCAATTTAACAAGAATCCCTGTAAATACCAAGGTTCCGACGCGCATAGAGCGTCGAGGAAAGGTAGAAAATTTGAGGGTGGACAAAAAGAAAAAGGGCGGATGGGTCGCGGGACCGTCGACGCGTTTAGAAGTGTCAGAGTGCTTGTCAAGATAACGTCTGTAAATATCTCAGTAATGTATTCGACCGCTGAATGAGAGCTGCTGTCCAGTTTTCATCGTCCTGGGTATTATCATTCCAACAGCTCCTGAATATTTCAGCGCGTCGGAGATTTTTGTCCGTGATAATACATATTTTATGAGCGTTGCATCTTCATACTTGGCGGTGTGCCGCTTAATACACCGGTAACGATGGCACGGCATAAGGGCCCGACGATTAGTTATCCAACAGCGACCCACTTAAAATGTAAAAAGGTTAATGGTTAACCCTTACAACAACCTCACGTCACTAATTGTCGTGATCGCAAGACAGATTGTTTGGTAAGACTGATTAACTGAAGCAGCTTCCCTTCTAGAAAGTGTCAAATGTATTTCGAATTAGTCAATTTTATTTCAGAAAGAGTAATTTGAGATTCTTGTTACGTATTCGTACCTACACGGAAAGAAAGCTATACTAATATCAAGATTAATACACTGATTCCAATGCTAGCTTTGTTTTACTATTCCTCTACTATAGTAATAATTATTCTTTTATAATATACAGGGTTAACTATGACTAAGTACAGAAATTTTAACAACATGCTCAGGGAGGCCTAAAAGACAAAAAAAAAATTCTAGAATTTCAGTCAGTTATCCTGCGGAAAGTCGGCGCCTATGATAAGCATCGACTTAGATGTCTTACAATGTCAACTACCATGCTGTCGTTTTTTACAGCATTTCTAACTGTAGAAACGACAAAATTTAACATTCTTATTAGTAACAATATCTGATAGATAGGTAACAGCTAAGAAAATCGAATGAAATGAATAGGTACTAATACATAATAAAAAACTTCTAATGCACCCGCGCAATCTTGTCCCATAACCTAGAAAAACAAACCGGCGAACTAATTTTGTGAAAAATGTCTGTACCCGTCACAAATTCCTTTGTTTTATATTCAAAAGGGCACTAAAAACTAAATAAGAACACAAAACTACAACGTAAATACAAATATTAAATTATGACATGACGAATTTTATCGTTGTGTTGCTGGCTGTCTACTCTGATGTGGTAAACGTCAAACGTGCGGCGGACGGGTCGCAAACTCGGCGTTAAATAAAGGTTTAATATAATATCGAGAAAAAATTCTTTTCCATTATAAATAACTTTGAAATTTTTCTGAAGGGTGATTCCTTCAGTTCTTAATTTTCTCTATCCCTCCTAAAATATTTGTACTTAGTTATACTTAACCCTGCATACATTATATACTCTTCATTTAAAAAAAATAACCTGAGATCAAGAAAACTACTATACTTAATATAAGATAGTTATGTTTTTTGAAAGAATTACTTTAAATATTTGAATAATATTAAATAATTTTGAATAAAATAAATAATACTCAAGTACATAATTAATATTTCAGTATTTTTGCTCTATTATATTCTTTTCTAGAGTAGTTAATATTATTTCCACTTTATATAAATAATAAAATACTACTTACCGAGTAGTACTTACACGACAAAAAAAATAATTACAAAGTTTAACGCGAAAAAACCATGTTATGGAAATCGAATTAGCCTCCCCCCCAAAAAAATATTTATAAACAACTCACACACCTTTCAGAACCGAAATTAAAACACACTCCACCCGGGGCTTTAGCCCCCAGATTTCATGACCTAACTTCGCCCATGGAAACAACACAGACGGTATTATGGATTTTTTTTATATTTTCAGGTATTAACAATATTGTGTGAAACTAACTTCTCTGTGGGCTAAAGCCCCAACCAGCGTTGAATTACACCCACAATATCTATCCATATATTCTTTATTATTAACTTTTGTAATATTTTTTAAGGAAGGTATTTTAAGCTAATATATTAAATTAAATAATTTAAATTTATTGGTATAATAATTTTTATAGTTAGATATTTGACTCAACTTAAAGGAGGCCACCTGATGAAGCAATCTTAAAAATGCATAAATAGGTCAGATCTCATCTATTGTGGTTGAATTTCGAGTTCCCACTGTCAGAAGTTAGATATCTATAGAGTGTTTTCATTAAACCAGGTTAGTAAATTTAGATAGATTAATTTCTTTAGATAATTATTGAATAGAGCTTTGTCTGTGGAATTGTTCATTAGCATACCTAGATGTTTGGTATCAGAGAACATACATATGACTGAATTGTAGGAGATTTGATATATACGAGTATTAGCTTAAAATACCTTTCTTAAACAGTAAAAAAAGGTATTATGGATATTATTACACATTTCTGTATTAAGCAGTGTAGTAAAGGTTTAACATAATCAATAATTGTGTTATAATAAATATTATGTGTAACCTTTACATATATCTGTGTTTTTTACACTTTAATATGTTAATTATATTCTATAATATAATAAGGTATAGAATAGGTATAAAATTATAGTGTTACAATAATGGTAATAAAACAACAGACATTTTACTTTTATGATTTTATTAAAAATATATAATTCTGTTCAAATAAATAACCTAGTTTTCTATTGTATTTAGCAAAATTGAAGTAGTAGTAGTACATATTCTAATAAAGAACTTAAAATTAAATAGCATTCTAGTAAATCACAAATAACAATAACAAACATAAAACAAATGTAATTGGGTACTAAATAATAGGAGTTTACGAAAATTAACTAGTAGTGATTCGAATATCTTTCCCATCAACAAAAAATATGGGTGGTATTTTTTGGTCTTAGAGATATGCATTTTTTGCATAATTCTACAGGATTTATTGAAAATCCTTCAAGTTGACTTACCGCAACAACATAATTACGTGGTACCGATCTGTATCACTGTGACAATATTAGGTTCCAATTATGACAATAATTTATGTTTCTGAAATCATTTTTGCCAGCTACAGTTAAATGCAAAGTAATTCCAAGTAAACTAATAACTTACAAGAAGTGAATTTTAAAATTCAATAAAATACTTTACTGACCACAAGTGATGTAATCGCTTCTTAGTGATATGCATATGTAGAAATGTACCTGTGGGTAATATTTAAGACACATAAATTTTGTTAGCAAAATAGTTTACTTGGAGGACTTTCCTCAGTGTATTTTTGCCTACTATACTTCGTAGTCTGATACACTTATTTGTTGTACTAAAATATTATTTAATTTAATACACAATGGGTTCTATTAAAAAGAGACAAAACAGAAAGACTACTGTTAACATAAGCATGAATATTTCCAGCTAAATTTCACATTAATTTTTCACGTTAGTCACAATAATCTATAATTTAGCTACAGACTATTCTGGTCACTACAAAAGCTATCCCTAGTTTGTTTATTCCGGCACTGGTAGTTCAGCTTCGAAGAGCCTCTTCAGAGTAGAGCTCGTTATTATGGAGAGCACAGTTCTGTGGCATTACACCCCATTAAATAGATGTCACAATTCTGATATCAGCGGATTTGTCTAGTAAGAAAGGTGGCAGGAAAACCTATTTCGAATAAATATTTCAACGATCAACTTTAATCCTTTGTAAATATTATTGGCAAGGGGGTATCTAATTTATGGATTTTTAGTATTTGAATTTCAGATTAGATAGAAATATACAGGGTATTCGGAAATCAATAGGTCATAAGGTCATATTGAAGCAACATCAAGTTTTGCCTGAAAGAATTATGTATTTCTTTCTCTTAACCTTTATTCTGAAATATTTAATTATTCTATTTCTTCAGATGAAGGTTTATGTCTTACAACTTATTCCTTGCTATACAATTTCTCTAAGTTGTATAACTGATATTGCTGTTTGACTAATCAGAAAATTTCCATAAACCAGTACCGATTTGGTTTTCCTACGTATTCAATGAAGCTCTTTGAATCGTATGTAATTAACAGACAATTCAGGTGTTTCAATTATTAATACCATCCGCATATTCTTCTCTTGTTTGTGTGTGCCACAAGGCTCTAACCTGGGCGGAGGCCACCTGATGAAGCAATCCTAATAAAATGCAGAAATAAGTGAGATCTCATCTATTGTGGTTGAATTTCGAGTTCCCACTCCAGAGGTTAGTAAATATATTAAATTCTTTAGATAATTATTGAATAGAGTTTTGTCTGTGGATGTTCATTAGCATACCTAGATGTTTGGTATCAGAGAACATACATATGACTTCATTGATAGGAATTGTAGGAGATTTGATACATATTAGCTTAAAATACCTTTCTTAAACAGTAAAAAAATCGATAGGTTCTATTGAGATATACAATGCTCCGTGTTTGTAGTTTGTCAGTCCAGCTAATAAGCTCGAAACAGGTGACTTTATAGGTAGATGTTTGCCACAATTCAACGATTAATGTTGGATTGTGTCCTATTTTATTGAAATCTAGGTATAGTTCTTTTATAGTATGTTAATATTATGTTTTATTTACTTATTTTGTGTTTGGTAATAAATAGATTAATTTAGATTTATATAAATAATTCTTTATAAAAAAGTAGAACGAGGTATCTAGAATATTTTAATAACCCTAGTCTGCTAAATGCATATAGGATCAGGCAATTTTATAACATAGTTGACTTTTTAAACTTGGCAGACGCAGTTTTTGCCCCGCTGGAATTAAATAGTTGAACCAGTGCGAAATATCAATTTAAAGCATCGTAAGCTGATCTGGTTGATACCAGACACCGTCTGTTCAAGCCGTTTCAAGCGAATAATGGAGCTGCTTTTCACCCCAAATTCTTTGTCTTTTTCAAACCTTTTTGTCGTCGGATTTAAACGCTCAATCTAAGTTGGCTGTATAAGTATTCACCGATTTGTGGCGAGATACTTGATAGCCGCCTATTGTTTTTGAGTATTCCGAGGACATTCGTAACCTTCCTCCATTCGATGCCAGTATAAATCGATGTGTAGAAACGCACTGTTTCACCAAACTAGCTATACCACTAGATTATGTTCTATTTAAAAACTATTCGCCTCAGTACGTTTTTGTTATTTATTTATTTATTTTAATAATTTTTTGTTTTGTGATTTTCCAGTGTGTAATTCAGGATGTGTAAAATTTTCGTGTTAATAGTTGAAAAGACTCTGGCATGTTTATACATTTTACGTCAAATATATTTACGGAGATATAATTTTTTTCAAAAATACCCACATTTTGAGGACCGCTGACCAGATAGGCCATTGACAACCTAATAAAATAAACCATATGATTTACTGAAGGCGAGGTTGCCATATCTTCTGTAAGATAAATAATTTTTTAAAGTAAATTCAATTTTTACCATTGTTTCTAGTTTAAAAACACTCGTTTTTAGCAATAAGTAAAGTAAAATTATCATAAACGATTAAAATATGAATTTTCTCAAGTTCGACACTGTCAGTTAAAGAGTTTAAGAAGTTACTTAAATTATTTTAAATATCCATAAACGTGCATACAAGCTCACATACTTACTGAAAAACCAACTATTTAAACAGTTATCCATATTTCAGTTAATTATTTTATAAAGAATAACAAAAAATTATAACTTTCACACAACATCTTAGAGTTAATTTCCATCACATAACCTCAAACAACGTGTCGCTGCTAACCATTTCGTACCTCGTAGTTTCGTAGTCGGTGAAACAGATTTTAAAAATAAACACAAAACATGAAATAACAAAATAACTAGCTTAATGTATGCGTTCAATATCAAGAGAAGGCAATCGCCAATCGCATGCACAACGAAACTGATGTAGGTGCAGACAACAGGTAGGTGTCAAGAGCAGTAGGCGAATTGTCCCGCACAAGCCCCATCCTCTAGGCTCTAGGATTGATAGAGATAGATGTTGATATCGGTGCACTAGTATAGTTCAGAAATTAGGACAAAGGAATAAGCTGTGGTACAGGTAAGTGCAATCAAATCATGTAATATTTGTGGATTTGATAATTTCAATACACATAAATTGAAAGTTAATATGAGATACTTTTGCATCATCTGAAATCGGACTAAGCTAATAGCTTATTCAAGTAATGCACCGCTTGACACATCTGTTTTAAGAGTTGCCGCACTAACGTATAAAACGTATTTAAATCGTCTTATTTTCACGGACAGTGTTTTTTTCTTAAGTGTCTTGTGTATTTAATTAATATTTTTCGTGAAACACAGTGTCATTAAATAAAATGTGGCGCATTATTCAAACAGTGAAACGGTTGAAAAGCATATTTGTTAAGTAAGTAGTGTTCAGTGATAGTGATAAAAATAACGTATTGTGATAAATCAGTCGGAGTGTAGTAAAAATGGATAATGAACAAATTCTGGATAATATGATGGTGAGTAGAGAATCTGGTTTATGTTTTCAATTTATTGGAGAGAAATAGAAATGGCAAAGGGGAGGAGATGGCTATTAATATTTTCATAAATAAAAATGTTTCAATCATTCTTTGACATGCCTAAAAATTCTAGTGTAACACTAGCAACGCTGTGGAATGCACATCCACCATGGCTCCCGAACCAGCGATCCTCAACAAGTTTTCTATTGAAAAATCACAAAATTTGATTTTTCTATTCCTGATTTTTTTTCTAAAAAGACTATTAATTATGTGTTTTATACAGTGAACTGTACTGCTGGTTAAAATATTTGTACTGTATATTTGATATAATAAATATTTACATATTATTGACATCCAAGCATTCTTATACTTTTATTTCTTAAAATTACACCAAATCTAAGATTTTCTTAAAGAATAATGTTTTGTTAAAACATGAATAAAATATTATTAATTATAGAATAGGTCCTTCCTTAAATTATATGTTTATAGATTTACACGAATTAAAATTATTAATATTTTGTAGTAACATGTTATACCGTAAAATATAAAAAGCGGCTATAGTGCAAAATAGTAATATTCATAGATAATATTAATTCAACACATTACCAAAATTATATAGACACAATTGTAGTATTATTTAATAAAAGTCGTATTAAAGTTGTGCTTGCAGGTGGACCGCCAAGTTCAATTAGAGTCTACTCAGGTTCTCTTCTTTCGGATAAGTCGTCGGTTGCCTCCTCCACCTTCTGACTTTGACAGTTTCCTATAAGTCTTTCTTTTCTTGTATAAATAATTAAATATTAGTGAGTAGTATTTAATTATTTATGTAAGGTGTGAGCTGTTAAAAAAATACAAAACATATGTACTAATATGTACAATTCTACTTCCCAGAAATTTATTAATTCATTATTATTTGTATTCTGAGATAGTTTATAAGTTTAGTTTGGATAAACACAAAGTAATAGAAGTATGACATCATGCAATGAATATATAAAAAATACTTTGCTACTTATACCGACGACAATGAGGACAAAGTAAAATAAAAATAATGAGGATTAGTAAGTAGACGTGTTGAACCGGATAAAGCAAGCAATGATGGAAAAAATGTGCGCCTTTTATTACATGTTGTAGCAAGTGTTGATAACAGTTGTGTAAACACGAAAGAAGATTGATATCTTGCTTAATAATGTGGTGGACACGTGATCATAAATACGAGAGAAACAAAGCCCTGCACTGCGAACGTATGTGGATTATCAGATTGTTGGAATTGCTCGGAATTTATTCTCTTTCATACGCTTCGTTCAATTATATGGACAGCTTCGATGCGAATTTTATATGCACAATGATGATGTTTTTTTACGTGTATAAACTAGCAGTTACTAAAGAAATTAAAAAATTCCAATTTTTGTACCACAATAATTACTTAGGTATACCTGTTTTGTACATTTAAAGGCAACGGATATTATACCAGTGTCAGAGGTGTGGGTATCATCGGTCATTATTTGCCAAAAAAAATATATCACCCTGTATAATATTACAAATAAAATAAGTCATCATATGCGCCATCATATTATATTCACTTTTAGTTTCTTTGCACTTTTTTGTATTCCAAACTGATTGACAACAAAATTGATTTATTTGATAGAGTGCATTTATACGATAGTCATTACATTACTTAAAGTAATAACAAAATGATTAATTAACAATGGAATTACTCTACGATGATTTAAATATAATAATAATATCTCTACCCCTCATTCTAGTCGCGAGGATTAGCCCAGAAGTCGAAGTCTCATGCGGGAGAGAGGACGGTATATTATTATTAAATAAGCCGCATTTGCACCCAGGAACATCTAGGGAGATAGTCAAATGTCGATCGGTATCAATCTCTCACATTAACTCAAGCTACCATTCTTCCACCCTAACATACCCGCATAGGAGGTGCCAATCTTATCCATGAATATAACTGATATACGGTTTACCGGCTGCGCTGATCGAACCCACAGCGGTCTAGTCACATCGATTCAAGTACTGACGCTACCACTGACCGAACAAATTATTGTCATTATAACAAGTGTTGGAAATGGCCATCATCAGCCAAAATACATCCTTCAGATCTTCTTGAAATTACAAAAACTCCAGCAGTAGTTCTTATCACATCACAACCAGCTATAATTTGTTGACGTAAGTGCTCATTATGAACCTTGTAAACTAATGCCTCGAGTGTTCTAAAACAAGCTAAAACAATAGGGTTCATATCGGGTGATATGGGTGGCCAAGGTTGACCTGGTTCTTGAATACCTCGTTCAATCACGTTATTACCGAATCTCACATTTAAAAACTCACAAACAGTCAAACTAAAATATAGGAGAGCTCCATCGTGCATAAACCACATTCTTTGCCTTAGCGCATAGGGAACTTCGGCGCGTAGGTCAGGTAAAACGTTTTCAAGAAAATGTTTGTAGGACGCACCGGTTAAAGTTCGTGTTAAAAAATATAACGCAACAAGAACATTTCCAATAATACCCACCCATACATTCAAAGAAAACTGACAAATCGAGATTCCAATATGGCTCTAGGGTTTTCATCAGATTAAACATATTTATTGTGGAAGTTCATTATAGCATCTCTAGAAATATTAGTTTCGTCGGTAAACAATATGCCAGCAGTAAAGTCAAAATGTTGTTCAATTTTTTGCAAAATCCATTGGCAAAATTGTATATAGGCGAGCAGGATATTCTGCCGGCAGTAACGCTTGAACCCTTTGTATGTGATACCGGTATAGCTATTAACGCTTCAGAATGGACCAAACTAATTTATGATTTACATTTAGATTTGCAGCGATCTTCCACCTACTACTACTACTACTAGTAGTATTTTTGACATGCTGTAGCTGGACAATAGCTGTCCTAAGACTCCTCACTTATATTACTAAAAACCATTATTTTTGGCCACAGAATATGCCCCTGGATTTTTGAACTCAACTTAAGAAAAATCATGTATAAAAAAACTATTGAATACCTATAATATCAATTAATTTTATAACAAAAACTGCAAAATAGCGTTGTATGATTAATTTAAAAATAACAAACTTTATTGATCATTTCCCGAGAACTAATTGAAGGAAAATTGAGTTGAATCAGCTTAAATACCTTTAGAATTAAATTTAAAAATAGTACATAATAGTTATTACATATTTCTATACCCACCAAAAAGAATTTTTTTATATATTTACATTTACCACTTAATAGAAGGTATGTTCAGACACATATGGTATTCTGCAAAAATATCACTTAATATCTGCAGAGCATAAAGTAGATTTAGCCCCAAAACCAGCTGAAAAGACGGAAACAGAAACAATTAAGCTTTTGTTCCATGCACGCGTGTGACTTCCAATAAAGTCATTCGGCTCCACACAAAATCCACCGAACGGGGGGGGCTCGTTTACCTGTAGGTAGCAGAGCTTTATGAAAAAACTCTTCCGTTCGTGATTTGATCAGAGACGCGGCGAATTATAAACGAAAACCCTTTTTACCAGCACCCTGCGTGGCGGGAGTGCAGCACTGCGTGGCGTTTTGCAGTTTCTTGGTTAAGAGTCAAAGGGGGCTGCGCCGAGATTGTGATTGCAGTGTACGTGGAGCATTGTAGGCAAAGTGCACACAGTCATCTTCAAACAAAGCGGCTAGCGGGGGCCACTAACGAGCAACACAGGCCAAAAAGCTTATACTTCAAAGACGGTTTTATTAAAAACGTTCACAAAGTAGGAATTTTTCGTTGCGAATAATACGAGAGCATCACCGAGGGAAAACTAAAAAATGATGTCGTGTAATAAAGTTATTAATTTTGATCTGTGGATTGTATCGAACTTGATGATTTTTTTTCCGGCCCTAATAAGCTTTCCCGAACCAGGAACAAAGCTCATTAATTTTTTTTAAGAAAATTTGTCTTCCATTACGCTGTAATTTTTTTATAAAAGAAGTAATAAACTTTTTATGCTTTCAATTTGTCGTTGAAATTTTGAAGGAAGAAGTCCTAAATTATTCAGAAAAATTATTTTATTTTAAAAATTAGATAATCAAATATATTATAGGTAATACAAACTACTTTCCTTTTATAAATTTAGTTAAGTAATTCCATCTGTAGATCCTGTTATATATTTTTATTACTCATTTGTATTTAAAGATCCAGGTAGTGTATCCAGGATATCTATTATTGGCAACGGATAACTCCTTCTTAGTGACATCGTTTAATCGTCTATAATCTACACAAAATCTGATAGAGTCATCCATCTTCTTTACCAAAACAACAGGCGAAGTCCATGGTTCAATGACTTCCTGTTGCTGCATGTCTTTCAGCATCGTCGAAACCTCTTCTTCTTTTGCTAAAGAAATACGTCGAGGAGCTTGTTTAATTGAAGTGGTGTCGCCGGTATTGATTCGGTGTTGCACAAGATTAGTCCTTCCGACATCGCCTCAATAAATCTTCCAACTTTTTTACTTCATCGGATTGCAATGGGGTCTTGAATCGGTTAACAAGGTTCTGAAGAACTTCGGGTAGTTTTCCAAAGTTTCGGGATGCTGTTGATGATTCTATCTTGCTGAACACCAATTCATCTGTTTGACAAACTCCCAAAGGTTCGCCTTTCTTGATCTGTTGTGAGTAGTCCTTCAGATTTAGCATTCTGACCAATACCAAATCGTTTTTCCTTTCTGTTTATGTCTTCCTTCATTTCGTCTTGGCTGTTCTTCATTTCTTCCTTTATATTTTCTTGTCTCTTCTTGATATCTTTCATTATCTCCATTAACTACTTCAATGTTTCCTCCATTTCTGTTCTCTAGATCTCGTTACCAGCATTCACTTGTCTACATCAAATATCACACTTCTGACATCAAAGGTCGCAGTAGCTATCACTGAGCGATTTATTATCATTTTGGTTATGATCAGAAAACCGGCTGAACGCATTTCTATACGTATATGTACATTTTGTGATTGCTTTTTCATAAGCCACTTTCATTTCTGACTCTGACATTTTAAAATGTGAGGCAAATTTCGATCTATACTTTTTTAAACATTAGGATTTAAGTTATGTTGTTTTTTGTTTATGATCATTGATCACTTATCATGTATGAGAAAAATTTTATAATACATAACATGGCCGCTGAGTGCTCCCTTCATATTGCTTCGTTGAGCACACTGTTCAAGTGATCGCTCAAGTGGCAGTGCGATGAACGTGACCAATGTAACCTCTACGTTGACTCACATAGACAAACTTTATTCCCACTGCTGGATTACACTACGAATATACTTCAAACTATCAAATCTTTACTTTGACGTTTATGTCACTCCCATATGACTGGTATTCGGCTGTTCAAAATGAACTGATCTGTGGCCGCAAAATATGAAATTGTTTCGTATCAAACTTATTTATTGCTCCCGTTTACTATAACATATTTTTGTATACTTCTAGCACTATTGCGTGTCATTAGATATATTTATCTACATCAATTTAATCTTTCTTCTATAAAATTTCATATGATTTGGAAACGATTAAAAATAATTTCGAGTCCTGCATTATTAAATATAAAAAGCCGTTTAACAAAATGCAAACAATCAATCAGTTTTGTATTATATACCAATTTTAATAGAAACATTTGTTAAGTAGAGATAATCGTAAAAAAGCATTAAAGAATAAATACTTGTTTATCTATGCCAAGCCAAAAAAAATTCTTTTCGATATTATTTTAAATCCCTATTTAACGCCGCCAATGTTAACTGGCTTGTTGGTTGCATATTCTACAAGCATGCAACAGTCGCTCATCAGTCAGTATGTGGTCAGTATCGGTGTCACGTCATAATTGAATTTCTGTGTTTACGTTGTAATTTTGTGTTCTTCTTCAGTTTTTAGTGCCATATTTTAATTTTTAAACGTTTTATACTTATTAAATAAAGACATTTGTGTTGGGTGCAGATACTTTCCCACAATATAGTTCGCCAGTTTGGTTTTCTAGGTTATGGGACAAGACTGCCGCGTGCCGCGGTTACAGTAAAACGTCTATTTACTCCTTTCGTTCGATTTTGTTATAATAAATGCCTATTTTATCTAATTGTACCTACGGGAAGTATCTTTTATCGGTAGTGAGTGGCTGTAATGAGCGAATATGTAGTTCTACCAGTTTATAACGAAATAATGGAAAACGAATGGAAAATACTGGAGCTAAGTGGATTAACTGTTACCTATATATCAGGTATTATTACTAATAAGAATGTTAATTTTCGTTTCTACATTTAGAAATGCTGCAAAAAAACGACGATGGTATGTAGATATTGTTGACAGATGTAAGTTTTATCTATGGATCTAAGCCATCTCAGTCGGTTCTTATCATAGGCGCCGACTTTCCGTAGGAAAAAGGGGTTTTACCCCATTTTTTAAATATCGAACTAAAATTCTGGAATAATTTTTTTATTGTCTTTTAGGCTTCCCTGAGCACGTGGTTAAATTTTTTGTACTTAGTCATTGTTAACCCTGTATACAAGGTTAAATTTATATTGCTAAACCACAACAATGAAATCAATCAGTTTTGTATTAAAACATTTAATATGTACATGCTTCAACTTCAAGATAGTAGTAGACAAGGGGGTACAGGTTTAAATTGGAAAATATAGCAGATTTTATTAGGATATTATATAATTCTATACTTACCTTCTGTATTCAATATACTCAACTGCTTTGTTATGATTTTAATGATTAACTATTAAACAAATTCCCAAAATAAAACTATAACTCAATCAATATATTTTGGTCTACCATCTCCATATTCAAGGTTTGTTAACCTTTCTAAATGATTTTGTATTTAAAAAATGGTTTTTTTATTAAAATCTGGACTACCCTGTATTAAAGAATAAAAGCTGATGCTGTTTGCAGTGTATCAAGGCATCTAATTCGATTAATTCACGAGTATATTGACATTAGACCCTTACTCTTTCTAGCGAGAGAAAAAATTTGTTCCCTACGATTGCTATTAAGTTAGATATCAATATTCTGGAAACGTGGGAGAGACAGGAACCAAAGGAGTGTGTCGAACAAAGTAATTGACCTGTGAAAGTTACTAGATGATACGTTAATGTCACACGACAAATCTTAAAAGAATGTAACTGGTTTAAAAATTAAAGCGATATGTAAACGGATTTTTAATATACAGAAATGGTCCACTTTCTTTTCACCAAACTTCAGAAACCAATACATCATAAAAAAATAATGTTAGTTTGCTAAATAAAGTATACTCGACAAATATTTACTTTTCGAGATACAGCGTTGGTCACGCAAAAAAAAATTGTTTTTCGAATTTTTCTGAAAGTGATGAAGTTTCACCCGTAAAATTTGTATAAATGATTTGGCACTGTACGTGTGATCTTTAGAGAGTTTTTATTTTTTTTTTACTTTACCAGTGGTGGAGAAAATAAGCGTCCATATTGCTTTACTAAAAAAATATTAGTACGCCATTGGCTTTAAATTTAAAAACACTATGTTTTAGATTCTCCATTTAATTTGGGACAAAAAATTATTCTTTTAAGTTTTTTGTAACTATTACCATTTTCAAGTAAAATTTATTTATACAATACACGTGGACATATGATAATGTTAATTTATTATTTATTATGTTGTTATTTTACTTGCTTAAGGCTAACGGTGATACACGTGATCAAGTTTTGTTAAAACCAGATATATCGCTGCGCAGAGCAAGACTATGTTGAAGTATTGTGACAAAACGCTGAAATATGTGCTGCCTAGAGGCTAATTCATTTGGGATGGAGACAAAACGAAAGATACACTGAAATAAAGGTATCACAACTCTATTAGTGGAGTAAAATCGGTTCTCAATTATGCTGTTTTTTTAAAATAAAGATATAACTAAATTAAACATTTACCATCTTGTAGAAGGACAATTTGGGCATCTGAAATGGACTTCTACAACTTTTTTCAGTAGGGTCTAACTTTATAAAATCAAATTGTCGGTGCGTCGGACGTTATTTGACAATTATGTTTTACGAAACATATATTGCGTTTGTAAATTAACGATTCAAGTATTTTCATAATTTTTCACAACTTATATAAAAACTACAGCGCTTCTAATGGTACACACCAATTTTTGATTACTTAAAGCCTTTTCGAACAAAATTGTTCCAAAGTCGATACCAGCAAATTTGTGCATTAAAAACTTTACTATGCGGAGAGCTACATTAATTATTGAAAATAGAACTATAGTTATATCAAGACAAATGTAGTCGAAAGTATGAAAAGTTTTTAAAAAAGTTTACTTCGCTACGTGTTACGGTTTTCAAGAAATTGAATTTTACATAGCAAGCAAAGTTTATACTTGCGGTGCAGTATATGTTTTCAGAATAAGGCAATGCATTCATTCGGAAAGTCAGAAACATTTATATTTTCCATAATTTTTATGTTGAATAAGATTAAATTTTAGTTTTTTAATACAGAAAACTTATCGTAGGTCATAGAAAATTCATAAAAGATATTAACATGTTCAAAATGTAAAATATAAAGACTATGTATTGAAGAGAAATATGAGAAATTAAAGTGTAAACAGGCTAATTAGATTAGATCAAATATTGAAAACATATACCTTTGTTTTGTTAACATTTGAACTTTCCAAAATACATATGTGGCGTACATTGTTCTTCATTATAAAGATATAACACTGGCTTAAGATTGACGTTTTCTTGAAAGAATATCTTCTAAAGACATATAATTTTAAATATTTAATATCTGGATAATGTAGGTGTTAGCAAAAATAGGAATGACACCTGGGTATTTTCAAAGACACCGAAGTAAAACAGACAAACAGCTGTCTAAGATTTTAGATACATAGATCTACCAAAATACTTGACTTATTTTAAATATATCTGTAGATATAAATATTCTTATAACTAAAATTTACTTGATAATAAAAGTTGTTAAATATTTATAATTAAGTGTATGAAAATAATTGTTAAATGTGGAGTTAGGATAGCTACAAATGCGTGTCTTACAGACGCTTTTCAAAATTCATTTAAAAAAAACAATTTTACACTTTTTCAAAATTTCAAAACACAGCGCCGATGTAAAATAATATTTGTAGTCTATTAAAAAAAACCGCATATTTTTATCTTTATCCCTTGAGGAGTTAGTGAGCGAAGACTTTATATCGTTTTATAGAGCGCTCACCGTAAGCCTTAAACATAATTTGCCTAATTTTAACACAAGTGTCAATAAAAATCTGATAAGTCGAGACAGAAATCAGTTGCAGAGAAGAATAGATGCCTATGATAATCTCAAGCAGAGACATGAAATCATCGCGGGAAAAATTCTTTAATAGGAAGATGTCAAATGTGTATTAATGCAACATGTGGGCATTTTGAGTAACTTCGTTAGATTAATAATATCTATAATAATAATATCTCTATTAAGCAGGCCGCATTTGCGTCCAGGAACGACTTACGTTGATAGGCCCTAACCACCATTCAGTGCAGAAATGAGGGAAACCTGTAAAACCCCATTAATTAAGGGGGTAGTCAAACGTCCACCGGTATCAATCTCTCACATTGAAGCGAACATTCTTCTACCGTACCATATTCGCAGAGGGGGTACCAATCCTGTTCACGAATATAGCTTATATACGGTCTACCAGCTGCGGGGGTTGAACCCACAGCGATCTAGTCACCTCGATTCAAGTACTGACGCCTTAAACCGCGCGACCACTGACCGATACCAATTATTTTCAATTATTTTATTAAATATTAATTAATGAACTGCTAATGTAATTATTTTCCTGGATGATAAATTGTACCAAATAAAACATGTTATTACGAAAGCTCACCTACCTGTTTAGTTTGTTAATTATGTTCCTGTTTGCTTTCAAAGGAGGAGGGTCCCTAAGGCCGGTCTCGGCCCCCACAATTTTTTCTAAAAAAAATTTTTTTTTGTCGACTATTGAGAGATATTGCAGAAAAAAATATTTCCATTCCTCCCTCTTCAATGGGTCCCTGTGCCCTTAGGAAGCATTTCCGGATCCATGTTCATATGAATTTTTTTACTTAGTTTTGATCATACAATCGGCCTGTTCAGGGTTGGCAGCTAATTTTGAGACACCCTGTATATAAATGACGACTTAATTTAGAGATTTAGATAATTCTTCATTCTCTTTGGGCAAGTTTTGTTTTTATAGAGATGATGCGTATAAATTTCATTAACAAATAAGCTAATTTTAAAGGTCATAATCCCTGACGTAAAGCGATTATTAAAATAATTACGGTTCTTTGTGCGATTCCAGTCCAATAATTTATCACTCGTCCCCGTTCCAAACGAAGTTATCTCGTTGCAAATAAGGAAATTACCGCGTATATACGAAATAAATACATCATTTAAGATGGAGAGGGTGTGAAGAGGGAACTCAATGAAGGCAAATCAGAAAATTGACATATAAATACATTAGGAATACTTAACGTAAAATTAGAGGGGCACGATTCGAAGAGGAAATTGTGAAATTTGAATTCAACGTCGGAAAGTGATTTCCGCTTAGTCACGTGACATTACATTTGTGAACCCACACCGATGTTAGTCCAGTAGTTTTGAAATTGGGGTGCAGCTCACGTATTCCCGTTTTTGTATAAATCAGACGTTTCCCCATATATTTACCTATATTTGGAAAGGTATTTTAACATTTCCGAATATTATTGATATTTTCAAACATATACTCCATAATATTTCAATTTTACGTCACATTTACTGATTGTGATCAAATTAAAGTCAGGGAACTCATTTAATATATATTTGTATTATTCTTTCTTATTACATAAATTATATTACAAAAAGAAACACATAAAAACATGTTTGAAATTAATTAGATTTGTAACCTACTAAAATTAAATTAAAATTAAACTTTATAGTAGTGACATTATAGTGGAATATTTTATAATGATGGAAATTTACGGACGGATGTATTTATAGTTGACAGTATTTTGAAAATAAAAGGCGATATATTTTCCTATTATTCCATTAGGTACCATTAATACGGTATAGAAGAAACTAATTTGCTAACTAATGTCTCAACCAGCATTGAATTACACATACAACATTTTTTGTAAAGGTAGTTAAGGGCGCCGTATTCCTGAAATAGTGTTTTTTTATAAATACATATAATTTTGGACATTTACTGAACTGAATATAGAGTTTAACGAATAACAGCATTGTTATCTCATGTCACCTGCGAATATTCAAAAATACCGAAGTAACGCATACATAATGCCTGAAAGCGGTCTAACCAACACACGATTGCCGTATTCTCGACCTAAAATGATCAAATTTGTGATGTCTTTTTTAGGTACAGAAATCTTTCAAAGTACGCATTTTTTTTTTAAATTTAACTGTAGATGTAAATATTCTTATAACATAAACTTACATGGTTCTGCATATAAGATTGCTCACTTTTGTTCATAAATATGTGAAAATAATTGTTAAAATGTGAATTAGATAGAATAGCAAAATAATGTGTGTCATAGAAATACGAGGACCTTACACTAATTCATATCAATTCCTATTAATGAAATCATATACATGTATGTTCCTTGACACCAAATGTATGTATGCTAAAGATATAATTCCATAGACAAGGTCAGTACAATAAATATCCAAAATAAAAACTAATCTATCTAAATTTACTAAGGAAGCCTATGGCATCATTAAGATATTAAATGATTTCATAATTCAAATTCACTGAAGAAATGCAGAAATAGGTTAGACCTCCTAGATATGGCTGATTGCATGATGTATGTGTAAAAGTTAATTTAAATTTTGAAATCACTTAATGATTTCATTATGCCAGGTATATTTTAATAAATTTAGCTAGATTAACTCATATTTTAAATATTCATTGAATTACTCTTATTGCTGTTGATTATATCCAGATAGTGTCTTACTTGAAGTATTTATAAAAATATGCCATCTGATTTCACATTGAACTACTTATTTTAATTTGAAAAATAATAATTAAAAGTAATAAATAATGATATTTAGCATTTATTTTGTTATCAAATAAATAAAATAAAAATAATAATTTAAGTTTGCTATCCTGAAACTTTTACTTGATTCTTCACAATTTTACATTTTAATTTATTCGATAAACTCAAACATACCCACTAATGTATTTCCAATTAAACTTAAACATTAAAATGGTCTTCACAAACAAACAATGCCGTAATGCTGGAGAAATGAACGTTTTCCATTCATTGCGCTTCATTGCACCACTCCAAATTTCTCTTTTCATTTTTTAATACGGTGTAATGCTTTCTATACTCGAACAAAAATTCAGACGACTTACGTCATACGAACAAATGAATAATTCATTATATTCTCATCAAAATATTTAAGAAACTGCAAGTGATGGTAATAAAACTATATACTACACTAAAAGTTTGCATTATATATTGCACTAAATTGCAAAAAATTATTGTTTTTAATGCGACCAAATATCGAAAATTACGTTGACAGTAAAAACAAATGTGTAACGTCAGTCGTGACGTAAGACGTCTGAATTCTTGACGCGAGTTATATTAGGTGCTATATGCTGTATTCGTACTTACATAATGGCAATACTTTTTCCATTTGCCCGGTGAGATGCACTTTCTATATCACAAATGACAAATTAACTCTTCCAAACGTATGTACTGTTGTCCAAAAATGGAAAAAGTATACAGATATAAAGCACAATGCTGTATAACGTGCGAACGTCACAGGTCTTTGCTGTGGCGGCCACCGTTTTCCGGGGGCGTGGCCAGAATAAAATTTTAAATACCGTTTTTAGGCTTATTTTTCCACGAAATTGTCCAAGACAAACGCCATTTCCCTGCAGCCGGTAGACCGTATATAAGCTATATTCGTGGAGAGATTGGCACCCTCTCTGCGGGTATGGTAGGGTGGAAGAATGTTGACTTGGATCAATGTGAGAGATTGATACCGGTTGGCATTTAACTACCCCCCTAATTAATGAGGTTTTCCAGGTTTCCCTCATTCCTGCACTGAATAGTGGTTAGGGCCTACCAACGTAAGTCGTTCCTGGGCGCAAATGCGGCCTGCTTAATAATATGCCGCCCCCTCTCCCGCACAAGTCTTCGACTTCTGGGCTAATCCTCGTGATTAGAATGAGGGGTAGAGATAATATTATTATTATTATATATTGTGCGCACATTGCTCTGACGCTACACCACGCCACGCCATGCGACGCCATCCGACGTGTTGCGAATCCGACTTATTTAGATTTTCATCATGTCGCATGGTGTAACGTGGTGTCGCGTGGTAACAATGTGTATTTCATGTCAATCACATATAATGGTATAAAAAAAATTGATGAGATTTTGTTAATGTTAGATGGAGAAATCTTAATTTTTCGTGACTCGACATTGAACGAATGACTTGTTACACGATAAAATAAGGAATAAATTGTGCAATCTGAATATACGTATAAAGTTGATATGTCATAGAACAGTTAAATAATTAAATTATAACGGTACTAAATCAAGTGGAATATTTAAATCATTGTTTATTCAAATTTATACCATATGAACTCTCTACTATATTCAATTAATCTCCGTTTCTTTACAATTGGAGTGCTCAACAAGGTGATGTGGCGTTGTTGGCTCGCAGTTTCTACTTTATCTATTTTCTTCAGTTTCCTCAATGTATCCAGTTTCTTATGCTTCTTAATTCTCTTCATTCGATAGTTCAACTGTCAGAAAATTCTCTAGATCAATGTCAATGGGTTCATCAACGTTTCAAGTTCGACCTACGCAAAGTGATCGAACAGCTCAGTCCAAGCTTAGGACAGCCTCAATTGTCCTTGCACACACTTGGACAATTGCAAGAGTAATCTAATCTAAATAATGCTGGTGGCACTGCTTCTTTTTCAGTGGTTACTGGCAGTATACCGTTGATAGCGCGTTTGTTTTCAACCCCATTCCGTTGGTTCCATGAATTTCTTTCCAGCTCTGCATTGGGTGATAAACTACCTGCGCATTGTACTGCTCGAATAGGTAGCAGGGAACGAAGGTAACCCAAATTTTTGGCCACTGTCTTTTTGAAACACAGAAATTGTATTATGCATTAACCAGTGCCAGTGATAAAATTTAACGCATGGCGTAGTAACAGTGGACACACGAAGTACATTTATGTCACATCACGTCGGGTGGCGTGGCGTAGCGTGGCATCAGAGCAATGGGCCTCCGGCTTAACAAGTCGGGATTTGCAACACGTCGCATGGAGTCGCGTGGTGTAGCGTCAGTACAATGTGCACACAATATATAAAAATACATAGAAATAGACGGGCTAGATCCTTCTAACGTTGCATCACATGGCGTGGCGTGACGTGGCATCGCAGCAATGTGTCCCCGGCTTTATACTTGCAAATAAACCTAGCAATTACGTAATGAAGTGAAATCATCAACTTATTTATTTAATAATCTGACATTCCACAGTATACTACAGTTTTTTTGATACACTTATTTGAACTGTACTAGTTTTTAACAGAGTAAAAATCTGCTTTGATACGTTGATTGGACATAACTCGATTGGAATAGCCGACCAAAGTTCGTTTATCAACAGTAATTTTGTTGACTTTAAATCCATATTTCAGTATTAGTGAATGAATATGCGATTAAAGTGGAGTTAGTGTTCCAAACTTTGTATTTCCATTTCCTCATGTTTTATTTATCTGTAGTGTGACCGATGTCTCGGTGATTTTAGCAAAGAGCGGATGTGTGTATGTACCTTAGTAAACATATTTGTGGAAAATTTCCTTCATAGGAAAATAATGTTAAAATTATTTATAAGATGCAAAAGGGATAGTTCTAGCTATATAATTGAACTAATTTGAATTAAAATATTCCAGCAACATGATTTATATACTAATATCTCCTTAAGTACATTCATAGTGGTTTGAATGAGAAATTGTATGTAAAATATTGGATTACTCTATTGATATTACTGTTTGTAACAATAATAATAATATGTATGGATTATTTTCAGTATATTGTATAGTGTATTTTACAGTAATAGGAAAAACCCATAATAATACAGATTATCTCAGCAAATAGTTATTTTTGCATCTAGAATGTGAAATGGTACTTTTGCGTTCAAGAATAGAAATTATTTTGCCGAGCTTAGCTTAGCCTGAATGCCAAAGAATGAAAATATGTAAATATCAGAAAAATTCAAAACTAATACCTTATTTGAAAAGCAGGTCAGTTGGATACCGTCTTAAAAGTCCAGAATCCTATCGAAAGAGGAAATTGAGCGATTTTTACAAGAAATACCTGATAATAGATTCCTCCTAGAAAAGGTAATTCAAATTAATATAAATCGATCGATTTTATATATTTGGTCAATTTTCCAGGTCAATTTAATAATTGGGTTTTGTGGAACTTTGATAAGAGATGAGCTACTGAAGATGATATAGAAGACAAAGATTCAATTATTATTATAAAAATTCTCGATTTGTCATTTAAAGTCCAGGCCAAATGAAGATATACCACAAGTACTGGCTTTACGTCCTGAAGTATGTCAGGGAAAAATGTGTTAACTAACTGGTTGGCGTCATTAAAATAAGGGATGTGCTAAAAGAAATAGCAACTTATATCAATTTGCCTCATCCGGAAACTTATACAGGGTACGATCTTGGAAGTTCTTGCGTCACTCTGTCAGCCGATGCATAGGCCGATATTACCACCATTAAACGACATGGGATGTGGCGTTTTAGTACTGAAGCGGATACATATATAGAAAATTCTATACAAAATAAAATTTCAGTGGCAAATAAATTGTTATCATCTTCGCAATTTACCAATAATGCGCAGTAATTACACACCAGCCTCATTGAACACCCAGAACTAAAATCAATAAAATTAACTCACTGCAATATCGGCACCTGCAATTTGCATGTAGTGCAAAATAAATTGTAATTGTTCTGTTTATAATAGTTAGGTACTGTTTTGTATTGAACTGTTACTTAATATGAATATTAATAAAATGATAAATAGGTTTCGAAAAAATCTGAAATTATTTTGACATTTGTTTTATGTAATACAATGAAAAAGACATTGGTGTCGTAGAACATAAAAGTAATTCGCCGCTAGGTTACAAAAAAAATCACTCTGTCAACTGAAAATGTTGCCTTTTGATGATAATTTTCGAAAAAAATTTTATTGGCTAGAGTGCACTGTTTTTCTGTATTCATATTTACAAATATAATATTTTAAATAATATTTCAGTTGTTATGGAAATGCGGCTTATATTATCTTAAAACCTTAGATATAATTCGATTTAACTATATAGTAATAATTAAATAGTAGTAACTTTTAGTGTATTTAAAGAGTTGATCGCTTGTGGTTACTAGTGGCACAAAATTTCCTTTGATACGAACAGAATTAAAAGACCGCACATGAAAGGAAAATAACACAGAGCCCCTAAAAAATACAGAATTTACACGTTACAATCAGGCGAAGCAAAGGTTTTCAATTGAAAATGACACGCTGGCACGTCAGTCGCAGCTTCTAGCCGGCTTTTGTACTTTCGCTAATGAAAAGCTCAGAGAATCAAAACACTCCTGCCGACGATTACTTCTGATAACTCCGAACCGCCAAACCCAACCGAATCCATTCTTAGTTCATCGGGAGTTTTCTAATCTATCCCATGTGACAGCACCAACCTCGTCACGAACGCTAACAATTCATCATCTGTATTTAGGGTCTTTTCTATCTATTCAATAAAATATCTAGTCGATTCCATGCCTCCGATTTCCGATGATCGAATATACGCATATGTTTCATACGGAGCTAGTGACAGGTTCTGTTAAATTAACAGCGAAATGCTGCCGAGTTATTCTTGCCGTCCGTGTAGGTTTATTGTTTTCAATTCTACCTCATTTTAGAATAGAGAATAGTTTAATAATTATACAGGCTGTTTTTAAAATGCTACTCTACATGTAGGCACTGGCGATATCTTCAGTTGCGTTGTTTCAGCTACAATGCATTTTTAACAGGTTTAAAAGCGAGTGAAAAATTAATTAAGCAAACATTAGAAAATTAATGTTTTTTTTGTGTATTGGCAATTATATTCCGAACGTCCTATATAATTGTAGCTATAGCTTCAATAAATTAGCAATAAATTTGAAAACATGTTTTCCAACCGTTACAAAACTCTAAAGTTGACATTTTTCTTACTGAGGAAAAAATTGGTATCTTGGTAGCAAAAAGTATTCACTTTTAATGCTAGGAGTTGTAATCCTTAATGTAAGGATTAAAAAAATCTGTTACTACCTATCTATTTATGTAGGTCTTGCGATACTATACAGTGCTTTCGAAAAGTAACGAATAAATTCATTACTTTTGAAATTGAGAAGTTTTCGAAGAAATCCCCTGGCACGTCGATTTTATTTTTAAAAAAGGCACTTTTTGACATACGATCCACATTTGTGACGCCATCGTTGTTCGAAATATGACGTCATCGACAATTTTTTAAAATAGCAACCCCCAATTTTGACCATGCAATTTGAAAGAGCGTATCATTCTACATACATATGAGTACATCATGAAAATTATGGTGTTACATAACAAAAATTTCAAGAAAATAATGTTTGAAGATTTTAAAATTTAATTTTCAGAGCCCGAGCGCCCCTGGGTAATTCCAATGCCAGAATTGAACTAGGCATCCTCAAAAACCTCCGAGTAATGAGTTTGGAGCGCTTCCCATGGACTATGCAATTTCCCCCCCAGAATAACCCCCCGGATACCCCCACAGAGCTACCCCGTGCATCTCTAAGTAATTATAATGCCAGAATCGAGTTGGGCAGCTCCGAAAACCCCCGAGTAACGATTTCCGAGCGATTTTTCCGTCGTTTCCAGTCGTTCCTATAATGGTCCAAGTAATGATGCAATTGGAAAATGCATTTTCCGACCCAGAAGGCATTTTTCAAAAAATGGCAAAACCAGACAATATAGACTTTTTTCCTGGGATCTTCCTGAGCACAATGCAGAAAATCGCATCTTGATATCTGCTGTGCCTATTCCGCTCGATTTAGATCTAAATGCCCTGGACTATTTAGGTGGTATTTCTTTTCAGACTCTTTAGAACGATATTGCATATAACTTTTAAACGGTAAGTAATACAGAAAAAATTCTCTAATAAAAGTTTATTAGAAAAAGGAGAGCTTTTTAACAGGAAAAAATTTGGGTATGTTTCTGGAAAATATATATTTGATGATGTCATTAGTCGTTTCTGTCAAATCCCAAAGATAATACTTTCGATTGAAAATGGAGTTTACCTCATCCCATTTAACACTGTGTCCCAAATTTTATTTAAATGTTTGTATTCTCACCATAATATCGAGTTTGAGACACCCTGTACAAAATGGTACTACAAATATTACCAAATATAACAGTCGAGTTCTAGGCTGCCCACCCTACCCTCTACTTAAAGTTTTAATAAAGAAGTCCAACAATTGTAGGAAAATGCCATTTCAGTCCCTTTAATAAATCATAAAACAAATACACCTCATTACTAATCTCAAACGATCTCCGTTTGTTACTCTTAACGGCAAAAAGTAAATACCAATGAACTCGAGTCTAAAATAATAATTTCTTGGAAGGTTTCATACGGTGTAAGCATTGAGAATCTGAAATGCCACTAAACTTTATTTAGAATTAATGCGCGAATTACGTGCAAATGCAAATAGCTGTGATATATTTGCGCTAATCGTGTCTAAAACAATATCTACAAAAACATTTGTTGAATGGTGCCGTTTTCCCACAGTATTAGCGAAGTTTAAACTAGTTTATTTGTCTTTGTTTTATCTGAGGTGAATGAATTAGCTCCAGGAACTCTCTAGGACAATTATGGAACGGATATTGGTTTGATTACTCTAATGTTATCAGCGAAAAGCGTACCTAGGTATTTCGTATATTTTTAATATATTAAACTGTATTATTTTAAACTTATAAAAACTTCCTTATTTTGTCAGCTAGCCGATTACGTGAGCGGTCAGCACATGTGAAATGTATCAATTTTATTTTTATATATTTTTGAGGTAAAATCTGTCCTGCTTTTAACATGTACGCAACTGCATCACTTAGTATTACAAAAACTTTAGTTGGAACATCTTGATCAGACCATAATATATAATGAAAACAATCAATAGCAAAATTTATAATTGGTTGTAATAGCAGTGCATTTTTTAACGCATCAATTAAAAAATTGACTACTGAACGCGCACAAGCATCAGTAGCTTCGTCTATAATGATATAAATGAAATCGTCCGCAATGTCTTCGCGTATTGATGTCAGTCAGTACATACTACATTGTTGTAAACCCTATCGACATATCTCAGTCTCAACGTACTTTCATGAAGGATTTTTTGATCAATATATTTTCCTAAATACGTATGTATCTTCTTTAGAGTTCTTTAGTTTGTTTAATAGAATATTGCTTGTAAGAATGGTGTCTGCAAGTTCGTAGAAAAATACAGTCTTAACGCTGGACGAGACATAGCTTTTCAAATGTCTTATCACTGCATACACAGTACAAACAGATCATTTCCTTTAATACGTATGTCCCTATAAACTTTTGGATCACTGTTAAACCACATTTATTGGGAATAGATTTTTTGCACTTGCATCTATATTATTATATACTTAAACAGATACACGTGTACAAATATTCTTTCTTTAACAAACAATATCACCGACATGTTTCCAGTGTCATGATTTAGATGTTGATTAAATTTATATATTTTCCATAGGTAAGTATCTGGACATATCTGCTAGAAGTAATACTAAGATCATTGTCTGTCCTACTGCCCAGATTCAGTGTCTCACTGCATGCGACACATATGACGTAGTTGTCAATTGTTTGTATTAGTAATTTGACTTTTCTTGACAAACGTAAAATATTATTCAATGCTATCAAGGATTTTGATAGTTGTTATCGCATCAAATATCGATACTTGAGCTTGGGTTGGTGATTAACGTTTCTCAACTGATCTTCGACCTGGAATTCGTGCTCAGCAAAACTCTGACTTTTTCCTGAATTTCCAAACATTTCATATATTTTAACAACTGGCATGATAAAAACTGGGGACTCAATCCAAGGGTGCTTCACTGGGTGTACACGATGGTGAACAGGCCGAGACTACAATATGAGTATTATCAAAGATCCAAAGATTGGACTCTGGAGGTCCTACTGAGATTGTCACTCCAATTAACATGGATTGTAAGGGAGTAGAGTAGAGGTCGAGCAAAGGATCATACAGACCTCAGGGCGGATGGGGAAATCTGAAAATATTTTTTGAGACGCGGAGGATAAATTAAGGTTAGAAAGGAAAAATACTACCACCTTTACCTCGAGACATTGGTAGGAGCAGGTAGAGGACATCCTCCCAGGGTATTCTACACAGATGGTTCCCTGATAAGAAGAGTATTCGAGTGTATCTAGAAAATTGGGAATTTTCCGTTAAGCATATTAAGCCACAGTCCTCCAGGCAGAGATATTTGCTATTTGGACAGTAGCACGTAAGGAAAAAGTAAGGAATACTGTGGAAGAGATAATCTTTATCTGTTTTGACCATCATTCTGCCCTGAGAGCTCTTAGCTCTTCAAGTACGAGATCTACCCTCGTCGAGAAGTATGGAGGTGCCTCTCTGGCTTAGTAGAGGGAGGTGGAGTTGGTCTGGGTTCCGGTAACTAAAAGGCAAACCAGCTAGCTCGTCTCGAATTTAAAGCACCTAGACCAGAGACCCGAACCCATTCTTATGTGGTATTAATAGCGCTCTTAATAAATATCCTACCAAATATTAGGATGAAATTGTTGAAGGAATAGATGTAAATATGCCCATGACCAGTAAATGTAGAACAGTGTGAGTGCTGAACCTCGGTCGAAAGTCCCTGAACTAAATGATGGGGTTTCTGATAGGTCACTGCAGAAGCCATCTAAGTCTGATAGAAATAGAGGACAATCCTTTATACATGGAATTTAGAGAAGGGGAGGATACTCCCACCCTTTCTAAGACACTACGTAGCTTTTGGGACACTAAGACATAGAATCTATTGGAGCTGCAAGGAAATGAGATTTCTATCATAAACTAAGATCCTGACCTTCATTAGGGCGTCGAGTAGGTTCAAGGAGCGCTGACGGCAGATAGTGAAGAGGTGATGGGATGGTGAAGCGACAAAAGAGGCCCACTTATGTTATAATAGCCGCCTTACTACTACTAATAGTCAAATTCTGACCACGTCAATATTCAGCGACCTCTGAAATCCCCCACATAGATTCCTCAGTGTTGCAGGTTTGTTTTCAAACATGTTCTCCCCTCCCATACCCTCAGGAGGCGTTAGAGGTAAAGCCATGGAACTAGAACTGAATGTTTTTGTTTTATAGGGTTCCGCGGATCATAATACATGAGACATCATAGTCCAGATTCCCTTATCAATACCTTTACCTTGCACAATATTCCACTCAAAAATGAGTTGCAATAAGCTTTTAAATCCTTAAATATTGAATTTACATTATTTATTATGGATAATGACGGCGAATCTCGGGAATCATGTGACTGCTGAAAGAATCGTCAAAGAAATCGCATTTAGCTTCGGGGCAAAACAACACAAGTAATAACCAAAGATAGGGTCCTCGTGATTGGCGTTTTCATTTGTCCCTGAAAGGAGATCCGGGGGATAACGGCGTTACAAGGGAGTTATAATCTAAATGTCCGCGAGCATATTCACTGTAAATGTAATAAACTCCAGATTATTCGGTAAATGTAAAACCCCGTAATTTATTCATCAGAGTAATTTTATCGGGTTCTCCGTAACGCAATTATTTCGCCTCCGAAAGTTTTACAATGTAGCGGCGCTGGCGCGCAAATCATAAATGAGTTGGAGTTGAGGATTCTCAATATAAACATGGGACACATCCATTGTGATTTACAATCACCGTGAGGCCTCCCATTAATATTTATGGCATGTTGAAAATGCAATGCTACTCGCTTGTTCCGACGGTTGTAATCTGGCCGGAGATCTACGAGGCCGGGAGAACTGATTCATAAAACTAATAATAATAAATAACGTATTTAGTAAGTACCGAACTCGGATAAGGCTGGAGCAGCTGGGTTTAAATCATGCGTTGCACTTTATTTTACCCCTATCGCTGGTAATTATTTCCTTATGAAAATATATGCTTAGTTTCAGTATGAGATTCGACTCATTCTCAGAGGCAAAAAGCACTATTACATATAATGTACATGGTGTCTTAACACAGCTAGCATATCATGTCTTTGGGGCATCCTGTTTTTATCCCTCGTCATCCCATATGCGATTGTTTTGTCAGTAAGTCCTAAATTCCAAGGATTGTAACCATTTGAAATGTCTTTAGGATGTAATAACGTCTTAACCCCCAGCGTATCCAAAAGAAAGATCCTTGAGACGTTTTAGTGGGACATAATAGTTATTTTTCTACAAACATGTTAAAATAGTTATTTATGCAACAAGTGCAAAAAGTAAGTGTTTATTGCACGCGACGTGAAATTGTCCAACGAGGCCGTCCGGGGACGGTATATTATTATGAGAGCAGGCCGCGTTTGAGCTCAAGAACGATTTTGTTGGTAGGCCATAACCACCATTTAGTGCAGGAGTGAGGGAACCCTGTTAACCTTATTAATTATGGAAGTGGTCAAACGTCGACCGGTATCAATCTCTCACATTGAAGCCAATATTCTTCTACCCTACCATACCGGCAGAGAAGGTTTCAATCCTCTCCACGAATACAGCTGATCTACAGTCTACCGGCCGTTGGATTCCATCACACAGCGGACGGGCTACTGACGTCTTAAGCCACTCGACAACTGACCAACTCAATTACATTACATTACTATTTAAAATTAACTGAAATGTATGAATTGTGATGGAGTCTGTATTGATTACATACCATCCACAAGTAGTGGAGCTTATGCTCGTAAGTATATTCAATTAAATTAAACAGTCTATGAGGCATTCCAAGTGGATGACAAAATATGAATTAATATACCGCCAGTGCTTGAAATCGTCCCACACCAGCACTAGCAACGGTACGTCTGTGTGACTTTTAACGGCTGCATAAAAGGTGAATTATCATAGGAGCTCTAGGACCTCCATTATTCCAAGACGAGGAGGGACGTGGAAATGGAAGTTAATAAGCATATGTAAATTGTGTAATAAGTAGGAAATGATTGTAATGGCCGACAAGGGAAAATCTCATTAGAGACAAAACGACGTTCATAAAGCAGCGCCTTCCAGAGCTTCCTTTGACATAATGTCGGAAATCCCCGAATAAATCTGTCTAATCATACGGCATAACGTGCCAACTACGCACTAACATAGCATTACGGGGGACTAACTAAGGCCGGGCACAGTCGACTTTGTAATAAGACAGCAGCAAGATTCACTGCCGAAGTTGTTGGCCTGCAGGGTTCTGATAACGTGACATTTTCTTATATTATACTCAACCACTTCAATCTAGTTATCTGCGAACGATACAAGGTGGAGTCAGTAAGATCGGATCCTCAACGTAATACTGAGGTTGCTGCTACTTACTTTTTTGTTTCCATCACATATATGTAGATTTATAATAAGTATAAAAAAAATTTGGCTTATTATCAGAAAGGAATTAAAAAAAAAATTATTTTTTTTTAAGTAGAACTACACCTGATTAAATTTCCTTCAATTAGTAATGAGTATTATTATTAAAGCCTGCACTTCGTTCGCAGATGACGTCATCAGGAGCACACTTAGGATGCTAAGTTAAAGTTTGTAGAAACCAGGGTGCAAACTCGTACTTACAAAAAGTTAAAGTCAACATCTTACCTTGAACTGGTAATTTATAATATCTAACATTATTCATATTAAGTTTATTAGTTTACAAAACACTACATAACTATTCACTTGTAGCATTGGAATAAAATTAAATAACCAGCAACTGCTCTAAATATTCTGGTGTTATGCTGTGACATTTGTCGCTAATAATCATCCACAGACGTCACTGAGGCATATTTAAAGTATACATAATTTTTCATGGATGGCACATTTAGAATGGCTTCAGAATCTCCTTCTTTTGCCATCAAATGATCTACTATACATAAATATCTACCAAGCTTAAAGTCAAGAAATCCCAGATTGTTCTGCAAAGCGGGATCAATTTTTTTCTTCACACGTTCAGCACTAGATCCTAATAACTGGGAAATAAACTGTCGCAAGTTAAAAACGTTATTTACTGCAAATTATTTATTGAATATCCTGATGCTGTCACAGTTGCTTCACGACGGTGAATAACTGAAGGAATCCGTGAATTGAAATGTGTGTATTCTAAATCTTCACGAATTCTAGGTTAGTTAAATATCCATTGGGCATATAAAATAGAAGTAGCATCACTGTAGAATACTTTCTATGCCGTCAAAATGAACGTAGTGATATGACGTTGCTTCTAACTACGTATGCCAACGTATGGTTCCATTGCAACTGTTATGTTTTGTGAATAGTAACCTGCTGTAGGTCTAAACACGTCTTAATAAAAATAACACATCTGGGTCTTGATTCTAGAATGCAGTGAAATAAATTGAAGTGGGAATTCGTTCCACTTAAAACATTCCTGAGTACAATATTATCTATGCGTATATTTACAGTTATTGAAGTTTATATTTCTTTAGCAAAAACCATGTGAAACAATTCCCCAATTATTTATAAAAAATAACTGCAATGAGAATGGCCAATCTGTCGATTAGCTGGCATGAATAATATTAAACTTGTTTTAATATAAATAAAGTATATTTAAATATTAACGTCGCCAAGTATTTGGCATTTGGCCCAAGCAAGCATTTGAGATCTGCGATCGAAGTGTGTGCACAAGTAAGTTAAATGAGTATTCACGAGAAGAAAGTTTAGGCTAACTTTTTCTAGTGAATAAATTCATGTAACTCACGTGGCGTATCTAACTGTGGCAGATTATTGATATTTAATTCAATTTTATACTCGCTGAGTGATTTGTGAGACTGTATTAGATGTTGGTAATACACTATAACAATTAATTGTTACATTGTAGTGTGTGTGTTATACGGCCCCTGATATCAATTATTTATTGCTAATTATGAGAGTTCCTGGAGGTTGTAGAACTGGGGAACTTGTAGCTATGTCTATTGATGATATTGATATACTAAGACTTATAAACAATTATTCACTATTGTTAATGCAAGCAGTGTTATCCATGCATTCCGAAAATATATGGACCTTAAGCTAAGAAATGTACCACATGCATGATTCATTTTAACCTACAAAAGTGAAAAAAGCACCTGTAGATCTGAATACATTCTCTAAAATGTCACAAGAGATAGCAGAGTTTTATGAAAATGCACATGAATATACTGGGCACAGCTTTCGAAATTCTTCGGCGACTTTACTTGCTAAAACAGGTGCTGATTTTTCAGTATTAAAAAGACATGATGGATGGCGCTCTGATTTTGTTGCGGAAGGCTGTTATATAGAGCAGTCAATAAAAAAAAAGTTAAATAACTAGGTAAACAAATCAAATTCAAATGTTCCCATACAAAATGATCCAGAGAATTCAGGTCAGGTGATTTCGCAAGCCATAGTACTTGTCCATCGACTAATCCATCTACCATTAGATGTTTTGTTTAACCAAGTGATAATATTATTTCCAAGTACGACTTAGAATTCAAATGATTTGGAAGTAGTTGCCTCTTAAACACTACATATCACACATCAATATAGAATCTTTCTTGAAAACTTCTTTTGAAATTGTGGGACCATACGTGTTCATTTAAGCTATTATTTATGCCATCCTAGAAAAAATATCTTCATCTGATCAAAGTGTCTCTCAAATACAAAATTCGTGGGTTAGGTATTATATTCAAATTACATATTTGTGTTTAACAAAATGAATGTAAATTGTGCCTATTTCCTGAATTGTTCAGCAAACTTCTTCAATTTCAACATCATGAGTATGAATTGGACGCCAGCCAGCAAGACGAAAATTATCAATTCTCGCAGCCAAAATAATCTAAAAATATCCTACAAGATGGTTGTCCAATGTATGTGTTGTAGGTATTGATAGGCCACATATCTATACGTACATTTATATATACGTACCAGATGGAAATGACTCTATACATGAACAAATGATGAAACCTTTATAAATAAATACGGTTCGATAGCAAAAAGGTTTGAAGGTCTTGGCGATCATAGCAGGAGACTGTAGAATTCTAGAAGAGTAATTTTCGTTATATGTGACCTTTCATTATCTTGCAGAACCTGCATTTATAGCTTCCTGAGTTAGGATATGACAAGAGCTCAATCAAGCTCAATAAGTATATATCAAAATATAAACTTGTGAGGTGACATACCATATACTATACCATACTAATTAAAATTAGGGGAGAACCTGAAGAATATTTAGGATATGCCTTTCAACAGCAAAGTTAATTTCACCTTCAATCAGCAATCTCGTATGTTTAAACAAACGTGAGTTTTCATACGGTAATGGGTAACCAGTTCAACCAAAACTTACCTTAGGATAATCCAAATACAGCTTTTCTGAAGGTAATAGGTCCTCTCTCGTATGTAACAGGAGGAACACTAAACATCTTACAGAATCATATAACCAATTTCCTGGCAGAATATTTATACTCTCCAACATATACAAAAACAAATATTATTAGTACTCATATCATGACTGAAGGAAAAGGGATAGAGAATATCAGAAATTCTGATAATATTACTTTCATTCATGAGAACTGCTATTTTTTTTTAAATTTGACGTACAAAAATGCCTCAGTTCATGACGGTACATTAATTTTATTTACTTATGTAGTTGTCTATTATGAAAAACAATATAATATCGCATAAAGAAAATACACGTATAAAATAAATCTAATACATGAAAGTAGTGATAGTAAAAAAGTCGTAGTCTTTTGAAATTCAATTCTGTTTGTGAAATAAAAATGTGCCACAGCACAAAATCATAACTTTAACTCCTTAAATTGTATGGTATGATTTCAAGTTCTTAGAAGACTTGAAGTTCAGAACAATAATTTTTACTAGTAAAGTGAATCTTTGTGAGATACAAAATGTTTTCAAGAACAGTTTCTCACAATGCAAAGTTATAACATCCTAGGCCTACTTTTTATATCAAAAGTAGCATAATTTTAGTATTAAATACGACAAAATACTATTGAGGAAAGTTGCTCAGCATGAAAAATTAAATACATGTGTCTTAAATATAAAAAGAATAAAATTTTTTCTAAATTTTCAGAGCTCACTTGAATTAACTAATTTGAAATCGTAGCAGGCTGTTCCATAAACAAACACAACTGAATCATACAAGGTCATATTTCAAAACTAACTATTTAATCTATCGCAAAAGTTGTTTCACGTATCCTGTGACGTCCTGTATCTAGCGACACAAGTCGATATTTCTTCGAAGGAAATGTTTCCCTTGGTATTGGTATATTTATAGCTCTTCTTTAGGTACCTATATTTTTAATCACGTGGCATTCCTGGTGCCAATAAAAATTGTCTTTCAATTCATTCAATTACACTGATTACTTCAGGCATTCATGTCATATTCAGCCGCTAATTGTGAAACAGCGTAATGTGTTCGGTAACTACAAACAAATAAAATAATTTATTTTGCATGACTTAAGTGTACGCTTTCAACTGAATACAGATTATAATCGGTTTCTAAAACATATATACTTGTAATTTCAGAAACTGTAATAATATTTATTATGCAATAATTTTTGTGCGTAAAAAATGTACAATAATATTATTTAATAGAAGTATTCTTAAATATTTATGGTATGTTATGTACTTTTATTGACAATTTACTTTTAATATTGTATACAAATTTGTGCAACTTTAAAAAAAAAACAATATAGTCACATATAATATTTTTATTTATATAATAATAATAATAATAACATCGCCACCCTTCATTCTAATAACGAGGATTAGCCCCAAGTCGGAAACTCGTGTGAGAGAGGGGTCGGCATATTATTACTAAACAGGCCGTATTTGCGTCCAGGAACGACTTACGTTGGTAGGCTCTAACCACTATTCAGTGCAGGAATGAGGGAAACCTGGAAAACCTCATTATTTAGGCGGATAGTCAAACGCCAACGGGTATCAATCTCTCACATTGACTCAAGCTAGTGTACTTCCACCTTACCATACCCGCAGAGAGTGTGCCAATTCTCTCCAGAAATACAGCTGGCCTGCGCTCTACCGACAGCGGGATATGATCCCACAGCGGACTGGCCACATCGAATCAAGTACTGACGCCTTAAACCGCTCTACCACTGACCGATATATGGACAAGTAAATTGATTTAAATGTGCAATTTTCACATCTCACGCATTCGTGTCCTTCTGTCGGTTATGTCACAGGAAAATAACAGTTAACGAGCTCGAAACCGGTATATCTCTGGTAGCAGAGCTGACAACTAACCGTGACTGGGGCCATCATAGTACCCCATAAAATAGTCGGTCGCTTTCTTTTTGTTACCCCGCAAAATGCACAATGATACTGCTCAAAATATGTAATAATTATTTATACAAATTGTAAATTACTGTTACGATTTTAAGACTAATTTGGAGTGCTGTAATGCACAAATGGAGAAAAAATTGCTTATATATCTCTGTGTCATCTTATAAAAAATTTAAGGTCTTAACAAAGAAGGAAATATCCAGATTTTTAATGAATGTGGACTGTAATACATTTCTGCACACGAAGGTAGCTATATTACAAATACGTTCTTTAGTAAAAAAAGTTTTATAATCAATATCATTTATTTAAGGTTATTTTGATTATTGGTTTGGCAGGCGCAAGCTGGCGGGAGGAACTCTGCCTGTAGAACATGTGAAGAATGAAGAACTGTGCTTCTAAGTTATCATACTTGATACCAAAACAAAAGTATCTAGAGAGAATCTGTGGTCATGTTCGCTTCTTTCGATATGAAGCTAGTAAATGCACCAAATAACTTATTGGTATAAATATTATTGGCAATGACAACTCATTGCAAGATTTCTTAAACTGCCTAATCCAAATGCGTATACTGGGCACAGTTTTCGGCGATCTTTGACCTTGCTTTTAGTGGAATATGAAGCAGATCTTTTGAGTAAATAAAGATATGGTGACTGGAAGTCTAATTCTGTCGCTGATGACAGGCGAAACTTCTACTAAAAGCAAGAAATTAATGGCAATGAAAATTCTAGGCGAAGACGAGAATCTTCACATGGAACAACATCCCTCAACATCCAAAGCGCCTCAATATCTAAAAATTATGTTTACACTATTCAAGAAAATCATCAGACATGTCAGCAAAAACAAAAAAATGTTATTTAGATGAAACTAAGTCTAGAAAAATGTGACGTCGATTTGAAGGTTTATGTTTGTCATGATAACAAAACGCTGCAGTAGAATGACAGATGAGTGCAATAAATAACCACTTTTTACACTAAATATAGTTCAATAAAGTATTGTTTTTTTCATGAACGTAGAAAAATGAATTTTGATAATTTCATGTGGGATAATGTAAGTCATTATCACATTCGAAACATTATTAAATCATAGTCATGGTGTGGCAGTTCTAGATAAACATACATATTATGTCAAATATTTTACATCACAAAACGGATAACAACTACTTTGCACCTTATAATTTTTCTTCTGTCCACTCTGTAAGTGACCGTCATCTAGTTATATCTATAATAGAGCGGTCAATTTAAGTTTATGAATATTTAGTTAGGATTTAGGATCTGAACTAGTTTCAGTATCATGTTATTGCAGCCTTTTTACTGGGAATATACGTGTATCATGGAGTTGCAGTTATAAAGGGGATTTTAAAATGGTAGAAAATGCAATCTTCAAAGGCGATTTGTGATATCAAAATGTATGAAGTATAATACGATTCCACCTTTAAAGACTAATACTATTAAATTTTGTTTCAATGTATGTGCAAGTCAGTTGCAGTTGTAGTTGCTTCAATTCTTCCTTTTCAGTGTGAAGTGAAAAATAAATATTAATTCAGTTTTATTTAAATACCCATATGTACATTTTTAAACAACTTAAAAATCTATCTATAGAATACATATTTTAACTTCAATTTTAATCTTATAGTTTGTTAAAATAAAAACTTTTCGTTTACGAAAGTGTTTTAAAAATACGATATAACTTCTTTTAAATAGGTAAATATTCATACTGTCTAAATATTTTTATCCACGACCACTATAATAAGAAGGTTTAATACGTCTGTTTTCCGTGTATTAAAGACATTTTAACACACAAGTAGATTAGAATTCTTTATACCACGCTTCTATTTTATAGCATTTTATTTAGAATTATTATGATTAACATTAACATTTATCTCAAGTATGATCTTCTCATTTTGACCAAAATTATTTAAATTCATTCGATAAGAAGTTTCTGAAAGACTGGAGGGTCCAACCTAGATTTTTCAGCAATTGACATCTTGCTGGATAGTGAATCTTCAATATAACTTTCCGTTACCGTAGTCGATTTCCAACCACCACGACGCTTCACCCCCAGCATTGGACAGTAATGTTGCCGAAGAACACCTCATTCCATGGCCGGTAAAACTTTCTGAATCAGGGAGCCCAAGAAATGCAGCCACTTTTGAAAACGTTTTCGAAATTGTGCCTGGATGTTGTATAGTAAATTTTCTTACCACATACCGCAATCTCCCACCGCCATTTTTAGGTCGCAGATTGATGTATTTTCGACACATTTCTACAGCAACTAACAAGTTTACCATACTGTGAAATATCAATACCTTTTACACTTTCAACATTGATTTTTGCATGAAATATTTTGTCCACATCGAGGAAGCAGCAAACTGTTTCTCCACATTGAAAAAGTAGGATAGTAGCATTTCTTCTGTAATTGCCCCTTCTCCTTTTGCTCCAGTTATCGAATTTCGCCAATTCCTTCTCGTACACACTTTCTTTTCGCTGGTAACAGACCTAATGTTGCTTATTGGGTTTCTTCCTGGATTTCAGCCAGAATGAAGAAATTCTCAGTATTCTCACTCATTTCTTACGTTTTTATACCTTAATTTTTCAGCTGCTCTTACACAAATTTCACTCTTCTAATAGACCAGTTTTGGTCGTGGTCGTGAATAAAACGTTGAATTACATTCGGAAAATTAACTAGCCTTTAACCAGTGGCTAAGAGTATTGTCCACAATTTTATAAATAATAAATCAAAAATATTCACTTAATAAGGAAATAGAAATGAAGTCAAGTAAACTGCTCCATAGGTAAATATCAGTTTCAAATAAATTTCAAAATGTCATTTTTTGGCAATACAAATTTTTATTCTATTGACACGCTAATTAAAGAAAAAAATTACAAAAATACCACAAACAGTCTTATGGAGTTTTGCTGCGAACGAAAATACAAGTTAAATTTAGAAGAACTGGCATTGATACTAAAATCTGGGGCGGTCAATATGAGGAAGAAAGATGGGACAGAATTCAAAGAAGCAATAGGAGAAGGAGAAGTACTATAATTACTATAAGATTATGATTGACCTGTTTAACAGTATAGCATTTAAATCTGCTCGAGATGCTTGCGATGCAACCAGGAAGAAACTGCAAACAGATCCATGTAAACGTAAGACCATTTCAGTTTCGTTAAGTTTGTCAGAAGTAAACCGAATAATATTTGTCTAGGATGAAAATAACTCTGATGTTCTTATGCATAAATCCATATTACTGTTGTAAAATTAGCATGAAGAGGATGCGAAGCAGTCGATAAAAAAAACGATAGCTCTCCAACGAATCTCATAGAATATAATCCGGTGTTCAGTAAAACCAAGGCACTCCAAAAAGCTTTACAAATAGTAATTGGTTGTTTGTAAATACTGAGATTAGCCCTGCACGCCTTCTTCATAAACTGATATCAAAACAAGGCAATGATATTGCCTCACCACGGCTGTTCCTAAAACCTGATCGACACTTGAAAACAGAGACTGATAGTACGACAATGTCCCTGAGGGACAAATATACTATTAATAGATTGACTAAATCATCTGCTGGGGCTATTGGCCTAAATTTTAAGGACAAAAGATAACATTCAAACAGGTCAACTGTTGTTAGCGAATTGCCAAAAACGGCAAGAATAATAATTGCTGAAAATTACTGGTCATAACAAACCAAATTCTATAAAACCATACTTAAACATCGACCAAGAACACCACAATGAGATAATAAATAGTATGCGTGATAATAGATCTTCTATAATAGAAATTATAATAATACTAATAGTTCCATGGTAAGCAACGTGCTTTCGATTGCCATAAAATTATCTCCTAGGTACAATCGCTTGCAATAATAATGGCACTATTTTTAGAATATATTTTGCAATTTCTTTTGACCTACTGACATATTCTTAATGAAATCTACCTTCAACTTTTAACATTAGTTCTTAGTTGTCCTATAGCTTCCCTATAGAAATTTAATGAAATTTCTACTTAGAACTTCCAGAAGTTCAAAAACTGTTTTGAGGGAGTGTCATTATTATTGCAAAAGCATGTACCTACATGATGTCCTGGGAATATTATAGCTGAAAATAAATATTCTCAAATCATTATTTAAACCCCTTTTCAGATTGTTACTAACCGCTCTTAGCCTCGATTCATTCACAACTCTCAAATCTACTTGGTGTTGATCTACTTTAACGGTCGAATGTACCAGGAATGCTATGTTGCGTTGGAGTTATGTGCAGATTTTCTCTTCGATTGAGTAAACATTCTTTTTCGACTTTTTGTTTTTCCTAGACTTTCCGAATACGTAGTTAAAAATAATTATTAAATTTTAATAATAATTTTAATGTCAAGCTGTATATTGAAGATAAGTATCACATAGACAATATACGATGTCTATTTGAGTCCTTCAGGATGCAATATATTTTTTAATGAAACTTGAAATCCATTAAAGAGAGAGATGATTCAATTTTATTATAAGTGTGATGTCTCCAGGGATATTACTGCGTATAGTTATTAAATAAATAAAATTTATCGATAATAACTTAATGTTACATTTAAGTGTTCTATAAAAGGGACTATAAAAGATATTATAGGTTTAGGTTAGTTTTTATTAGAGTTTTAGGATGACGATTACCAAATAATCTCTTCCCCGTTGTGGGAATTACAGCTTTGAGATGCCGTAAAATAAACTCGTACTTACCATTTACAGGGAGGTTAACTGATATGAGTTGGAGACGAGTTAACTTTAAAAAATATTTTGAAATGTCTGGACATTGATGATTGGTTGCAGATTTCCAGGTGTTAATGAGTGTAGAATTCCAAAAAATTGTCCAACTAAGGATTGACATGTCAGACCATATTGTTAGTGACAAAATATGACGATTTAATCGTACTTACCTATATACAGAAATGTCTTCCTTAACAGATACAGGGTGTTAATGTTGAACTTTAATTTTTTGTTTGTTTGTGTTGCACTTAATAACATTTTAAAATTACGAAATAACAATTTGTAATGTTCTAACTTGCTCTAAACTTATATAGAGTGTCTCCGAATATAGGGCTAGCCAGATGTGCAATTTTTACACAAATAACAGTTTTTTATCAATGTAAGTTATTTGTAAGAAACAAGGATTTAAGAAACAGATTAGTTATTAAACACATTTACACTAATTACTGCATATACCCTACACATAGCCTACCAATAAGTTTAGTTGCTGCTACATTCGTAAACTTTCTGCAAAATAATTTTTTCTTTGCTTTGCTCGACAATCTGTCACTTATTCTTTGTTAAAATAATGTAGATGTAATTGGATGGCGCTGCACTTTATCTTGGATTAAATGTTAGGTAATATTTAAGTTTAATTTATCCAAATCGATGAATTGGAAGAAACGCAACTATTCAGTGACCATCACACTTCCCCGATTTTAGTCCATTGGACTTTAATGAAAGGCGTATTACAAATGAGGTTGGAAAAATTAGTCAATAACCACAGATTTTTCAAACTATCAGCTATCCTTTATTGCTCGTTTATACATTTAGGAGGCAAGTGAAGCAATTATTAAAATGATGAATTAGTGAATTAAAATGTTAAAATTACAGTTTTCAATTAAATTTTAGTATAAATCTTCTGTTTATTAACTAATATGTTTCATAAATCCTCTATAAAGTAAGTTAGATCACTTTAGAGCAAGTTAGAACATTGCAAATTGTTTCTTTGAAATTTAGAAACGTTATTATATGCACTTCATTTTGCTGCGATTATCTCTAACGTTGCATGCAAAAGTCGAATTTATCTAGAAAATAAAGTTTCACGAAAAATTATTATGACGTTATGTAAAATCATCCATAGGCGTACGTCAGAAAAAAGTGAGGGAGAGCAAAATGTCAAAGTTATTCATTAGCGGCACACCAGACATTTACCGCCTTTAAGCTTGTTATATCTTTTCAATGCGTCATTGGAGGTGAGGCAACCGACAATTTATGACAGTAGGGAACCTAAGTGGACGTTATGCAACATCTACATATTGTGGCTACATACAGAACCTGGTAGTACACCTGCACACACAACTGTAATACAATTTGTAGTAAATAATACTAAAAAGGTAGAAATTTTACTACTACGTGTCTGGCATCTACAGGGTGTTAAAAAAGAGGATAAAATATTTCAAGAGGTAAGAACCAAAATAAGCAGAAAAGTCTTAATAAACATGGGTCCGCAAAGTAACGGTTGCGGAGATATGGACCACTATTCGTTTTTCAAACATTTTATTTTATTAGGAATAAACTGATAAAGGAAGCTTTTAACAAAAAAACAAGTTACAGAAGATGTTCAAAGTACCCTCCGCCCATTTCCAAGCAGGCACAACATCTTTGTCTCAACGATATTCGAACTCTTTCGAAAACACCCTCCTTGGTTTGGATTCCTTGACACTTTTGATTAATCTGTAGCTGCAGCTCTTCCAGGCTATTTACAGGAGTATCATACACTAATGTCTTCAAATATCCCCAAACAAAGAAATCTAGAGGGTTCAGATCAGGCGATCTTGGAGGCCATAAAACAGGTCCGGCCCTTCCTACCCATCTATGTGGAAAATTTTGGTGTAAATGCTCTCTAACGGCCATGGAAAAATCAGCTGGAGCACCATCATGCTGGAACCACATTTGTTGCCTCTGATTCAAAGGAATGTCTTCCAAAAACTCATACAGCGTGTTCTGCAGAAAGTTGAGGTAAGCAGCGCCTGTTAATCGGTTTGGTAAAACAACAGGACCTAGAAACCTGTCACCTACAATACCCATCCAAATGTTTAATGAAAAACGTGCCTGATGTCCAGATTCTATTAGAGCATGAGGATTTTCGTCGGCCCAAATATGCGTATTGTGAAAATTAAACACTCCATTTCTTGTCAACCCGGCCTCATCAGTAAAAAGAATATTTGGAAGAAAACGAGGGTCTTCAGCATCATGACGTAGAAACCAGCGGCAAAAAACAAACGTGCTTGATGATCATTTATTAGATTTAAGGCCTGTACTCGTTGCACATGGTATGGATAAAGCAGTTGCTCGTGAAGGATTCTCCAAACAAGAGGACCACTAATTCCTACCTCGGCTGATATTTTCCGCACATTTGTACCTGGATTCTACTCTACGAATGCTAGAATTTCTTCTTCTGCTCTAGGAGTGGATACCGATCTTGGTCTTTCGGATAAATGGCACTGTTTGCTCAAGGAACCGGTATCACGCAATCTTTGGTGAATTCTTCCAAACATGCGTTGTGAAGGAATCTGGCGATTTGGATAAGCGTCAACACAAAGACATCACGCTTCGGTGGCGTTCCCATTAGCACAACCATACATAAAATGCATGTCTGTTAATTCTGCGTTGGAGTAACCAGCCATAGCGAAAGAAAACTTGTGCACTGAGAACAACTGTCAAATACGTACTGTTTATTTCACTAAACATCAACCAACTATTATAAGAAAATACACGTTTTTGCAAAATAAAAAAAGGGCTAAAAAACATAAAACATTCCATATCTCCGCAACCGTTACTTTGCGGACCCATGTTTATTGAGACTTTTCTGCTTATTTTGGTTCATACTATTACCTCCTTAAATATTGTACACTCTTTAACACCCTGTATACTGCTACAGATTTGATTTTTGTCGTTTACAGTTGCATGATCATTTGCGACAATTTTTTTTTCACTGTATCATTTGGTTCTCTACATATTCTAAAAGCTCCATGAATAAACGTATAAACAAGTATTTCTGACGCCGTTAAATGTGAATGAATGAATTAATCTATTGGAATTTTATTAAAACAAAAAGATTTCTTCCACATATTTACCACGTTCTAAATAATTGTCACTTTTTCCAAAAAATGATATACACGTTTATGCCTAAAGTTGGCTTCCTTTCTTTCAGAAGTCATTCAATTTAATTTTTACTCTTTATAATTTTTAGATGGGCTGCAGAAAAACCAGTTGTTTAGTTAAGCACTATTCAGTTTTGGTTACAAAATATGGCAGGGTATTCTGATATATATGCAACAGGGTACATTGTAGATGCAAATTCGCGATGAGTAATTAGATAAGCGCAGAAATTGATGTCTATTGTGGCACAGAAAATTATCTGAAGCATCAAAGCTGACTCACACGGAGAATATTGCAAAATTAGGTACAGCTATCGATTCCGGGATACCAGAAACGGCACATAAAGCAGGTATGTGGACGGCAAATACACCTCGGAGCACACTTTAGGTATTTTAATATGATTTCTCCCGGCTGCCTCCGCTGCACATTATTGGGAATCAGAACAGATGCTACACAGTCATCCCATAAGTCTATCTGTTCTTGTCTAGCACCTGGAGGCGGCAGCGATCGGTTCGCTTTCCACCCGACAATGTTATTGGTTACAGATAGGTCCTCTATAACGTCGTGGTTTTTCAGGCGGAGGTATTGACTCTCCTCCACCAAGTATCTTGAAATTGAATCTTTCTTATAAGAAGTTAAATTTTCCTGTACGGGCCCTTGAGGGGCAACATAAACGCGAGTAATAGGATTCGAGACATGCTTGTGCGGATGAGTAAATATTGGTCAGAACTGGCTGAAGTCTCTTCAGACGATAAGGAAAATAGATATTTTATTTAATTTCTAAACTACATAGCGTATCTAAAATTGATGACGGATATATTGGTATCTAAGAAAATGTAAGAAACACCAAAACGGTTAAATGGAGAAAACCATTAGTAACTTTCTTATTTTCACGAAATTTTTAAATCTGTGAGTAGGTACAGGATGTCCCAAAATTCTCTCTGCAGGTATTTTTTTCGAAATATATTTTTAGTACCTAGGCGAAAACAAATGACAATATCTTTTAAGCATAAACCTAAGCTTTGTTTTTGTCTAGTCTATGCGGTTGACAACAGCATTTATATATTTTTTTCTAGAAATATATTTATTTCTGTGGTTCATTGAAAAATACATTACATTCTAATAAAAAAAACTGTTATAAACTGTTCACCTACTTCCACTCGATAGAAGATGTACTAAGAGAAGATATTATATGAAAAATAAATTACGGTGTTAATAATATCTCCACCCCTCATTCTAATTAGGAGACTTTGGCGAGAGAGGGAACGGCATATTATTATTAAACAGGCCACATTTACGCCCAGAAACGGCTTACGTTGGTAGGACCTAACCATGCAGTGCAGGAATGAGGAAAACCTGGAAAACCTCATTAATTATGTGGATGGTCAAACGTCGACCGGTATCAATCTCTCACACTGACCCAAGCCAACATTCGTCCACTCTACCATAACCGCAGAGAGGGTGCCAATCCTCTCCACGAATACAACAACTGATACACGATCTGGACACATCTATTCAAATACTGACGCCTTAAACCACTCGACCACTGACAGATCCACTTATTATTCACTTCGTTTTTTTACATGTAGGCGCGCGTATAACAAACAGTTGTAATTACTCTTAAGAATGTATTTGTTCTTTATATTCTCTCAATATTCAAAGTTATTTTATCAACATCTAAAAACTATGTTCTCACTCAAAATTTCCACCTAGCAAATCGTTAGATATTTCGGCATCAGATAAAGGTAAAGCAATAATTGTCAAGGTTTTACTGCCAATGTATTTAATACATGAGTTTTCATATTATCTTACATTTTGTTTATTTAATAAATCTCTCTTTGCTCGTAATGCATACATAGTTTTATCTACAATCACTCAACAAAATAAAACTTTTCTATTATTATCTTTATTACAACGGGAACATTATTTATAACAAACAGAACAAAGGTATGAAATTAATTTGTTAGGATTCGTAATTTGGATGCTGAAAAAAACAGCCTTTACAATCTTTAATAGTTCCTGATCCAGAAGATATATAAGGGCTATATTCAGATATAATAAAATTTGCTATACTGTCATTGCTACATTCAATTACTTGTACATTATTTGATGGCCTAGTTATAATTTACTTGTTTCAATTTTTTCCTTGATGTTATTATCTATGTGTCCTCCTGCAATTGTAGAACTATTCCATGCTCCGTGTTGTAATACAATTGAGCGACATATCTAGCATCAGTCATAACCACAAATCAAGAACCGTTGAACATTGATTTCTTATGCTTTTTATTTCGTATGAAGTGAAATATAAAACGTTGTATGCACCACGGGAGATACTAGGATGATTATGCACTTAGTCAACTTGCTGTCGCCTAAGGGTATAATCATCCATCTATCTCCCTTGCTACAACTATTGAATATTGAAAATGTATAAGGAATCGGGATAGTGTAGCGCAGAGTAACATAAAGCCACCTTCAGAGAACGACGTAGTGTTGCTCACTTCCACCATGAACCAATAAAGTAGCCCATGTGATGAAAGCAATACCCTTTGTATAAATGACACTCTGGTTGGGTGAATATAATCGGCAATATCGTTTAGTATTTTAGCAATAACATTTATATCTTCCACGTTATTAATAAAACACCAGCACGAATTTTAAGAATATTCGTGCTGGTGTATTTTCATTTCTAGGTCTCAAGACACATATTTTGTTTAGAATGACACTTTGATAAAAATTATCTAGAATCTTACTTGTGACAGTAAAAGTTCCACTTCTTTTCTTTGAATCAGGAATAATAACTATCAAAATAAATTCTTACTCCTCACCATTTTTAACATTCAATTTTACTAATTCGTCACGTCTGCAGGCACCCTATCTGCTTATAAAAAGATATTCCTATTAAGATACATATTTTACAATAATCAATATGTACAGAATTTATCTTTTTTAATATCAGCAAAAATCTGTATTCTATATTTCCGCTAGCGAAAATGTTTGTAATTTCTTAGGCTTATATCCTCCTCCTTACTTCTTTAGAAATTCCGTCAACTTTTTGAACTTGCGTCAATATGGTAGTTAATGTAAATTTTAACAACGAGTAAATCGACCATAATGATGACGATTTCAGTGTCTTTGTTCACGCAAAAAATTGGCGAGGAGTACGTTTTCTGAATATCTCTAAATTTCTTTCGACTTACGCCATGTTACAAATCGGTTATATTGCATCTCGTATAACTTCTTTGATTTCTCTGGCATTAAACCTAAAGTTACAGTTTCTGCAGAATTTCTAATCTCCAGAGGTGTATTCGGGATATCGCTGTTACTGTTTTCAATTTCCATCATTTTTTCAACTAAAATTATCTCAACTAAACAGCGCAAATTTTACCAAATTTGACAATTATTAAATTTACTACTTAAAAAGGATGCTGTTTACTTCGTTGCTTTTGACAACGAGTGTTTGCCACAAACACTATCATTTATTTATGCTGTATCATATTCTGAAGCTATGAACAAAAAATGACTACAATCTGTATACATATTTATATGAATTTCTGTAGATACCCTACATTCCTTACAAACCCTTAAAAGGGCCGTTAGTGATACAAAAGACTTTTAAACAAATAAAAATACTTTCGCCCACACATAATGCACTACACGTGAAGTTGGATGGGATTTCCTGAACACATTTGTAATATGTTTCCCGATGAAGAGGTAATGACGTGAAGAAGTTAAATGTGTTTTCCGAAGAATGGTATCTATTACCCGGGTGTAAGTCGTAAGTTATTTATTTTCTTATATGTAAGTGTCTGGATCTAATGGCGCTAATAAAAATTGCATTAGGGGACACTATGCTTCTACGAATTCATCATCGAGAGGAATGTACTTTAACAACTAGTTTCATTAAGGAAATAAAAGAAACATTTCAATCAATCAAACTAAGCTTTTACAACTTATCGATAAATTTCTTGTGGGAAGGAAGTTATTTTAAATACGCACACTTCTGCGCTTTTGCACCAAACTGTGCTGTTGCGCAAATTTGTTGTGAAATTCTGGCATATTTCCAATGATGTTTAACCATTTTAGATTATGTGTAAAGAATAGTACTTCTACTAATGTAAGATCTGGCATTAGATATATATACCCTCATCTGTTATTTAATGATGACAAAGATTACATGTTAGATAATACCTAGATTAACAAATCGCGAATGGATTTCCTAGCTAAATCGCGCACAGATGGTGTTAAATAATATTAATTATAATTAACTTTCTTTCATCAACTTCCTCCAATTGTTATTCATATAAATTGAGCATTAGATGAGTATCATGGTAGCATGGTATCAAGCATTGTTTGTGTCAATGACGCTAGATATCGTATGTTCCAAAAACATATGCAACGAACAAAAACAAAGAGCAATTATTTATAAAGAAGATTAATGACACTCAAACAGAAAAGTTTACGTACAATATTTGTAAATTCAACTGCAACTGATGCATGCTGCGTCAAACTAATCCTGAAGATTGCGGTTGGTTTTTGGAAGGCTATTTGAAGCCAACGTGGTTCGTAGGGGATCCAACACCCTTATAAGTTGAGGATATACTCAACGAATTCAAACAAAAAGGAAATGTCGAAGAATTAGAATTAGATTTTGATACAGGCACTTCTGACGAGTCAGAATCAGATTAAGTTTCTTATATAAAAAAATTTCAGTAAGATATTTTGCATTAATAAATCAATGTGTAAATAAAGAAAACCTCATTTTGAAACAGAAAAACTTATTATTTTATAATCATGTATTGGCGCTACTACATAAATGTGTGACTGCAAAAAATATCATTGTGCATATTTAACATGACTTGAACTCAGTATTTGACCAATGGTGCGCGACTTGATCGGAAAAATGTTCTTTCAGAAGAACTCTCGGCATCCCTGTCTGTCACATGGAGTGCCGCGCACGACACTTCTCTGTCACTTTCCACACTCGCGTTGAAAACTTCACATCTAATATTGAGGCAACCATAGATGTGACAAGCTTTTGCTGAGGCAACCTAATACCATTTGGTAGGTAATAGGCAACCGATTCGCGATTTATCAGTATAAGTATTATCTAACATATAATTTTTGTTATCATTAAGTAACAGATGAGGGTGGGTAAATTTTTCTAATACCGGATCTCGCACTGTACGTGGTCTTCGACTAAATTTTTTGCTTAAATTTTTACAGTTAACCAGTTTCCAGTGTCATGCAGAAGTGTATTTTTAAATCATTTTTTCTACGTTCATGCAAAAAACAAAACTTTATTGAACTATATTTAGTGGGAAAAGTGGTTCTTTATTGCACTAGTGCAATAAAATGTTTATTGCATCCATCTGTCATTCTACTACAGCGTTTTGTCATCATGACAAACATAAACGTTCAAATCGACGTCATATTTTCCTAGACTTAGTGTCATCTAAATAAAAAATTGTTTGGTTTTTGCATGAACGTAGAAAAAATATTGTATGCAACTCGTACAAAAAGTGCTTATTGCACTCGACGGGTTGTCCTACTCGGCCTGAAGGCCTCGTTGGACAATTTCACGTCGCGTGCAATAAACACTTACTTTTTGTACTTGTTGCATAAATAACTATTAGAACTGCCTATTTTACTTTACATAATTGTATACTCAATTTTTTTTTCGAATAAGTTCTGATTCATTCTGTATAAGTACAGCAGCACCACAACAACCGTAAAAAATTAAATACACTTAAATCTTCACTTACGAAAAAAAATACATAATTTGTAACCATTACTTAAATACCTACATTGACGTTTTAAAATTAAAATTGACAATTTCACATACAGAATTTAGTACAGATTTTTTTTCTTAGCGACATTAATTTTTTATGAGAACCCCATTACGTGAAAGTCTTAGATCTAATGGCTCAGCTCCCTGTGTCAAAGCAGAAAAAGAAAAAAAAGTAGATAGGTACGCAATAATAAATATTTACAAATTTTTTATTCGTTGAATCAGTGTGCACAAAGATGTGAAAAGAGACATTCTGTTTATAAGAACATGTAAGCGTTTCATAAATTTGGATGTTGAGGATATTACAATGGTATAAAAGTGGAGAAAATTAAAAAATTAATGAGCAAAACTTGGTCACTTGTGACTTCGAAGGAATATAAAATATTTGATGCTGGAATGGAGTGAAATTAAGAAAACAAACAATGCCGATATTGAGAAAAATAGTATTTCTACTAGAAAACGGAGCGCCTGACAATTTTTTGTACCAGAGTTAATTAATGTGGTAAAGAGATTGGGCATGTTTTTTACTCTATTCAGTGGCGTACCAAATATTTTTCTCAAAGGGTGTTGTAAACCCCTCATACCTATACTATTGGTTATAATTTGTTTCCGATTATTAGTTAAAAAGATGATCTACTCTAGTAGATGCAAGTAGGTCTCTGATTTTTTACCTTATCTCCATTGGAGAGCCAGATAAAAGGTATGCTGAAGGAATCTATTCTTGAAATTTGACTTTTTAAACTTGATTCACCCTGTATGCAGTGCAGTTCCTAAATATTCGATATTATTGAACGTCAGTCTTTCGCGCCGACAGGCTCCAAATACACCGAAAATTACGGCATGAGATTTGATTCATCCCGTACTTTCGCGAGAAATTTCTCAATTTGTTCCCTAATCAATAGTTTCGACCTTTTTGCTTGATATCCTTCGCCCTTTCAAAATAGTAACCAGTTGCGTAATAAATATTTATTATTTTCGATCGAAGGAATGGCTTTCAGCGTCGTTTCCCAAACTTTCCTTCCCAGACGAAAAAAATACGATGATTTGTTGGAAAAATAGTGTATGATAATAATAATAATAATAATATCTTCGCCGTCATTTACGAAGCTTCCTTTCTCACAGGAAAGAAATATGTTGATTTGTACTATTAGTGGCGTTTGTAGAAAAAATGGTGTATCCTATATGTGTATATATGTGCTAAAAGTGATTTTATTTTGATCGAAAGAATGAGACACTTCATTTTCGGCATCGCTTCCTTAACTTCTTTTCTCACAGAAAAGCAGAAATATGTTGATTAGTAGTACTATTAGTGGCTTTTGTAGAAAAAATGGTGTATCATATATGTGTATATATGTGCTAAAAGTCATTTTATTTTGACCAACAGAATAAGACACTCCATTTTCGGCATCGTTTCCTTAACTTGTCTTCTCACAGAAAAGCAGAAATACGTTGATTTGTACTATTAGTGGTATTTCTAGAAAAAATAGTGTATGATATATGTGTACACAGGGTTAACTATGACTTAGTACAAATATTTTAAGGGGGGATAGGAAAAAATAAGAATTAACGGAATTATCTATCAAAAAACTTCATCAGTTTACGGCGTTTTAAATTATTTACAAAATGTAGATTATTATTTAATGATGTAATGAGAAACACGATATGGTAGCATAGGGAGGCAGCACCTACCTTGCTAACATTTATTTTCGGGATTGATTGAAGAGATTTTAAGAATGTTACTGTTTTTCTTACTTGTTTAAATTAAAACCTGCCATTGAAAAGATTATTGTACTTGCTGGGGACCTCTTCTTCCCTCGACCGTTTCTTTTGCTTAAAGCGAGGTACCTACTTGGTTCGGCAGTTATGACCAGGTCGATTACTTACGTTTGGAAAAAACACAAAGGATAACAAAAAATACACGCAAATGTACACAAATACATAAAAACACTGTTTACCGCCAAGGCATAATAACAGTTGTTCAATGAGGTCCAAAAAGTATTCAGCATAATATTTTGTGTAGTCGGAAAACGTCTTTGGTATTATGCTGCCACACGATAATATGCACTTGTCACACTCCCATAACTCAGCACCTTATCCGTCATCTAGGCCAGGGGTCGGTAACCTTTTTCGGACGGCGGGCCATTTTCAAGATAAATTTTTTTATGTGGGCCGCACATTCAAATGTAACTTAAATAGTCCTTTTATATCATATACGAGTATAAATATTATTAAAAATAATTGGTGCTTTGGCGGGCCGCGCAAAAGTAGCAAAGAGCCGCAGGTTGCCGACCCCTGATCTAGGCATTTGAATACAAGATATTTGTTAATACACAAAAAATACGCGAAAAATTAAATTAGCGAAAATCAAGTACTGAAAAATTATTTCAAACTAATATAAACAGATATATAGATAGATAGATTTAATTTCTAACACCCAATTACTAGAAATACTTAGAGTAAATAATATGCATAAATTCTCATACACACACACTTATAAACATATACATAAAAAGGAGAGAAAACAAAAACTGACTATATAGCAACAAATAGTTTAGAGATTATACAATTTAATGTGTCATGATTAATATCGCAGATATCAGCAATACAGTTAAATATACTGCACAATGAATGAACTGGAGATCTAATAAGAGTATTCGTCCTAGGCCTACCGCAGTAAAATGTAGGCTTGCGTCTCGAATGCAATCTTGGAACTATTCAGAGTATGTAACTATATGTAATATTTTTTGACATCTTCAGGCCACTAATGCAAGGTGCACTTCACGATGATACATTTTTAAACTTGCGTTGTTGGGGAATTAAATTTTGTTTATACTAATAATAGCAACAATGTTAACAGTAATCGATGATGTTTGCATAAAATAATTAGTAATATTTTAAACTATAACATTACAAGATGTTTACAGTGTTCTGTAAAAATGTTTCTTAGACCCTTAGAATATAACTAACTTCGCATGTTCTTTAAGGTTTGGAGAGTGTGCAACTAGTAATGCACTATTCTAGGTTATGTTATTTTAAAACAGTTAAATGGCTAATTTTAAACGTTTTTTAGTAATTAAATAAAGTATTTTATGTTAGTGGATAATTATGATAAATCTGCCAGAAATGCAACGAAGGAACAAAGAACGATTACAAAATACTGCAACTAACCGGATTAACTGTTATCTATCAGGTACTTAGGCATTATTATTAATAAAAATGTCTATTTTCATCGTTTCTACACTTGACAACGCTGCAAAAAACGACCGCACGGTAGTTGACATATATCTCGGACGATGATTGATCATAGGCGCCGACTTTCCGTAGCAAAAGAGAGTTTTGTCCAATTTTTAAACATTCAGCTAGAATTCCGAAATAAATTTTGTAGTCTTCTAGATCTCCCTGAGCACGTGGTTAAAATGTTTGTACTTAGTTAACCCTGTATATGTGCTAAAAGTGATTTTATTTTGATCTCCCAAATAAAATGTCACTTTTAGCAATTATATGACAAATAACTATTTTGATACAGTTTTTACTTCTACAAGCTTCTCTTAATTTACCACAATAAAACGATGGACTTAAATTTGGCACTTCCACTATGAACAAGCACGTGCTGGCGGCGTTCTGCTCAAATAGTGAACAGTTTTCGTATTCTTTCGATAGCGCTTAAACCGCCACATCCTCCCATGCTGGTGTCTCGGTCTCGGCTCTTCCAGCCCCCAACAAAGCCGTAACGGAAACTCCGCTCCCGCCCAGCCCCCCACCGCACTGTATGTGGTATGCCTGAGCTGAGCATAGAACTTGAAATCTATTATGCTGTAATATAATTTATACGAGATGTCATTCTGCGATATTAAGCTCACGAACGTCTCTAAAACTGAGCTTCGGCATTATCGATGTCGTCTATCTTGTGGAACATGGCTAGCAGGCTAGCACATATCTCATAGTCTAATTTCCGGGGGCCGTTGACTAATAACGGGGCCTTTTACATAACTCCGGAATCCGGGCGCTTCCTCTCCAGAATGCTAACTGTGACTTCGAGACGTTGTGTGCCTTCGACAACAAAAAACTCGGTCATTCATTTCCATAATGCGGGTTACGTTTCTAATATATTCGATTGTGGATGATCTAGTGTTGCCCGCATAGCCAGAGACATTAAGGCGTCTGTATTTTATGAGAAATCTACAAGTACTTGTTTGCTACCAGTCTCAGTTTTTTCTACTGAAATTCAAATAATTACATTCTTTAACTAGTTTTAGTTTAGTAAATTATAGTTATTCCTTGGCATATAATCTGCGTGTTGCCGTGCAGGTTTTCCTCTTTTTCTTGAAATAACTTAAAAATTCGTTTGTACCCGTCAACCTTTTTTTCTAGATCTATATGATATCCTCTTTAAAATGTCTATGAGCAAGAGGCGCAGCTAGCTTTCTTGCACGTTACGTGGATGACTCATTCCAGCTCTAGTTTGGCAAAATGGCTGAAAGCGAGGTGCTGCTATGTGACAATTGCCAAAAAGTAAATTCTTATATGGCGAATCCATGTAGGTATACAGCTATGACCTGCACGCTTTTCTAAGGTTCAGTTACGTGAAGAAGTAGTGTTTTTGTATCTTTGTCCTAGATAATGCTACTATTAATGATAGAGTTGATCAAATTGCAATAGGGTCATTGGGTTATGGAAAACCAAATTAATATAGTATGAGAACGTCTGTTCATTTGCTGGGGTTTTACTCTTGTAGACGACTTTGACAGAAAATGATGGAAATGATGCACCCACTAGTATTAACTATATATTCAGGTGATTAAATTGTTCTTATTCAGTAAATGAACAGAGTCATAAAGCGTTCATTGATTGGATAGCTGTTCATTACGAATTGTCTATCCAACAGATGAACACGTTTGGTTGATCAAGTGTGAGAGTGACCATGTTTATTACTTGTATAATTTACTAGAAAGTGGGAGTTTTACTAGAAAAACAGATGAATTAGTCCTACGAAAGGTCCAAATATTTTAGGCAAACCTTAACCAAAGCTTTAAATAAAATCGCAGCTGATGAAATGAGCTTTAATGTATCTAGCAGGACTATTTTAATTCCATAGTCAACAGTCAATATTAAAATACCCATTAAAGTACCTTTAGCGAGACAAATGGGACCTTCTTTCGTTCTATCTTCTGGGGAGAAAAACGGTATCGTGACCTTAATGCAGAACTAGCCTATGTTTATTTTGATCAAAAATCGATTTTCTACTCTAACTAAATGGAATGGAAAAACGATTTTTGATAAAAATGAACATTGGGCATGGGCGTTAAGGTGACGGTACAGAACGTTGAATCTAATGCCAAATTGGGCTTTCTTGTGCACGAAAGCGAGGTACAGAATGCAAAATGAACACTGTTGAATGTGAGAATTCATTTAACGGCGATGGACTAGGGAAAAGTGACTACAACTATTTTTATAAACATCCAGAGATAACAAAAGTAAATTATGAAACAATTTCTGAGGCATCGGAGAGTTTAGAAAATGCTTTTCTAACTTGCAAATTAAAGAAATGTCTAATAATAAAACCGAAATAAAATCCAATTCAAATAAGAAAATTGTAAATTCCCCTAAAATAATCAAAAGTGAAAAGAAAATTGAATTAACTAAAAATAATTATTAGGTAAAGCTAGTAACACCAATCCTATCTGCTACTAACTGACTAGAAGTGGGTGACTATGCAATAGCATGTTATGAAGATATACCCTTCCAGGTGAAATACTAGAAATGAGCTTAGACAAAATAAATATAGAATAAGTGTGATGCATGGTTTGAAAAAAAAAACAGAATAATTGGAAATGTCCTGCTACTCCAGATGAATATTGTAATGAACTGAAAAATATCCATTCGAAAATCAAAACTTCTTTCTTGGAAGAATTAATTCTACAAAATAAATGAATTTTCAAAAGTACTTGTTCCATCACTAGATGAACACTATTCATTCATTAATGAATGGCGTTCGTTTACTAGTGTTCTGAGTTCTTAATAAATGTACATTTTCTTCTCAATAATGGAACTTTATTCAGTAGGGGTAATTTTAAATCAGAAATCATCAGTAATACTTTATTAAAAGATTAACGTATTATTGTATAATTAAATTGTATATTCTTCATTCATCAAGAATATAAATTGCGTGAAATAAAAACAAAATACGATACTTAATACGGGATACAGATATGATATTCTATTAATTTTATTACTATTATTAATAATATTTTATTCATATTTTAAAATAACGTGAATTAAATATAACAATTCTTGGATGTCAAGAATATGTAAATATTTGTATCACATATACTTATGTAAGCTATGCAATGTTTTTATGCAGTTCATCCATTATAGCAGAAAATGGATTCTCGACGATGGTCTCCACCCGTATAACCATACAGTACAGAAACTGTAGTGCATCTGTATCTAAATCTTTAATCTATACTGACTTACCTTTACTCTATAGGTATCGAATAGGTCGATACACGCTATCGATTAAACTCAGTTACCGATATTTAGACGCTAAAGACCCTACACATATTCTATGTTGATGAGGTAAAGTTGCAGTATAGATACAATAAAGACACATTATTGAATAAAAAAAAATAAGAATGTTTCTTTTTATTATTGTGAATATCATTTCCCTTATCGTTTTATTCCATTATCATATTAATTAATGGGATTGGTTTACATTTACTTAGTATAACACTAAATTACATTAATTTAAACACTTACCTTTTGACATCTGGTGGTAGGATTTGAACCGTGAACCTCGAGCGTCGCAGCCGAGTACTCTTCCATTGAGCTATATCTTTACCTAATATAGTTGTTATACAGGGTGCCGAAAATTAGTAGGTCAATCCGTTAACCATAGATAGCTGATATGAAAATAATGGGACTTTCATTATACCACTTTTCATTTAGGAGCCCCATTAATGAAATACAGGGTGTCAAAATGTAAATGTCAAAAAGGAAATTTGTCGATAACTCCGGTAGAATTAGAGATATTTGTTTGAAATTTCGCTAACATTTTTTTCTTGTAGAGACACACTTTCAGTATACTTTTGGTAAAAAAAATCAAAGCACGAGCGGAGGTGAGGGGTTAAAGTGCATTATGACCCCTCAACTTTTTCATACTCACGCCTATGGTAAAAATATATTTTCTTAGATAAAGCGGCTTTTATTCTAACTTTTCTTATTCTTGCAAGATTTTGATTTGGAGCCTGGATTACCAGATATTGTAACTTATTTTAATAAAGTTTAAAATCCGTTTTGTACTATAAATTTTATTTAACATTTAACAACATGAAACAAACTGCGTATATTTTATATTACAAACAGAAATTAAATTCGAAAAATTATATTAAATGTTCAACATGAGAACCACCTTCGCGGACGCACATCCTGCATCTCTTTATATAGGAGAAACGAATATTATGAAAAATATGTGGTTTCACCCTAAATTGCTCGGCTCCTTCTAAAATTCTTAATCTTAAATGTTGTTCATCCACAATTGGAACCAAGTAAACAAAATCTTTCATAAAAAAACAGAAGTCTAAGGGATTAAGGTCTGGGGATCGAGGTGGCCATTTGACTGGCGCAAGATGTCCCCGGCCGATCCAGCGGTTAGGAAAGGTTTGGTTTAAATAGTTCTGAACAATTCGGCCATAATGTGGCGGAGCCCCATCTAGTTGAAACCACATATTTTGCCGAACCGCTAAAGGCAAATCATCAAGTAAGTCTGCAAAAGAGGTTTGCAGAAAATGCAAAAATTCGACGGCATTTAAACGTAAAAAACGGTCCTAAAAGAAAGTTATCAATTATTCCTGCCCATACGTTTACTTTAAAACTTACTTGATGATGTGCCTCTACAATGAATTTCGGATTTTCAGCAGCCCATGTATGAGTATTATGAATATTCGTTACTCCGTTACGAGTAAACGAGGCCTCATCGGAAAATAAAATAAATTTACTAAAATTAATATTATCATTATTTTCTTGGCATATCCAATTACAGAAAGTGACTCTTGCTTCTGAATCTAAAGGTAGAAGTGCCTGCACTTTTTGTACATGATATGGGTACAGTAATTGCTGTTTGAAGACACGTCGCACATCATCTGACTTAATATTATTGTTGCCACCATTATTAATTTGATTAGCTAGTATCCTCGTACTTATACTCGGAGTTTCTTCGACAATTTGCAAGATTTGCTCCTCTTCGTTTGACGTAATTTCAGTTGCCGTCCACATTGGCCCACCCTCCTATGCTTAAAGTTGCCAGATTCTCTCAGACGGTTGACTAAGCTTAAGAAAATCTCCTTTTGGATGGTGCCTGGTTGGAAATTTGTCCGCATAACGCCTAGCAGCTAAACTAGCATTAGAGTTACATTTTTCTAAAAGCAAGAGAAATTAAATTGTTTAGGTTCATTATTAAAATCATATCGGTCATTTCAGAAAATGATAGCAAACCTTCTCTGTTCGCCATTTTTTATTGAACACTTCAATTAAAAAATGTCTAAATAACGTTTTTTCTATTTAACTTATAAATTATTTTGACAACCAAATGTACCTACCTATCTGACTTTATTTTCAAAGCCTACGTAGAACTTATTACTTGAAACACTAGTTACCAAATCCATACTATCCGTCCAAATAAGTTACAATATCTGGTAACCCAGGCTCCAAATCAAAATCTTGCAAGAATAAGAAAAGTTAGAATAAAAGCCGCTTTATCTAAGAAAATATGCTTTTTTACCATAGGCGTGCGTATGAAAAAGTTGAGGGGTCGTAATGCACTTTAACCCCTCACCTCCGCTCGTGCTTTGATTTTTTTTATCAAAAGTATACTGAAAGTGTGTCTCTACAAGAAAAAAATATTAGCGAAATTTCAAACAAATATCTATTTTGACACCCTGTATTTAAAAAATGGGGCTCCTAAATGAAAAGTGGCATAATGAAAGTCCCATTATTTTCATATCAGCTATCTATGGTTAACGGATTGACCTACTAATTTTCGGCACCCTGTATATTATGTATTTCTATGTTAGAAATGCACCTCTAAATAAATATATATACTATATACGATATTACTCAAAATTTTGGTCAACGATGGTCATCACAACGAGCTCCCCACGGATGCGAGAACTCTCTTGTAAACGCCACGAAAAGTGAATGTTGTTTTATAAAAAATAGAGCTTTCATTTAATGTAGATAGTCCTCCTATTAGTACTAGTGGCGATTCTAACTTCTGGCCCATTTTGGGAAGTGTTAGCAATTTTATTGGTAGTCAACTTGAAGTATTTATGGTCGGAATATTTGATGGCCCCAGTAAACCACAATCATATAATAATTATGTAAGATATTTTGTTGACAAAATTAAGGATTTATTGACTAACGGATATCAATGGAAGATTAGGAGCTATGAAATTATTATGAAGACGTTTATCAAGTGTCATGGCGGCTACAATTGTTGCTCAAAGTGTTACATTACAGGGACAATACACTTTACAGGAATTAAAGGTCAAAGCAAAGTTATGTACAGAGATTTGGAAGTACCGTTAAAACTGGTGCCTTATTTAGAACACGAAAAACCTCTAGCGGGATGATATTGTTGGTCACCATATGAACAAAGAACGTTACCAATCGACATGGTCAAAACTTTTCCCATAGACAAACTTAATTTAGTTGAAGTTGCCATTTTAATAACAACTAATACCTTTACGTTTCATTCGGGCAGCGCTTTAAATTTGAAGATTAAGGAAATGGCTTTCGGTGTTTGTCTACTTCTAATTTCTAATAGAGTTATTATAAAAATGCTGTAAAGATATACCCTACCTAAACGATAGAGATGCGGTATAGCATAAATCTAGATGTAACAAATAACCAATAAAGGTAGAATAAAGTGCACACGGTACCGATGTTGTATAGATGCGGTAAAGATTTAATATGTAACTGCGGTACAGATGCGGTATAGTTAGAAAAAAGAATCATCTAAGATGCAATACAGTAAAATATATAAAGTTAACAAGATATATTTGCTATATAGTGGCAATAAAGGTTTTATCGGTAAAGTTTAGACTATAGACACTGTATAGGTGTTGTAAATATGAGACCGGTAACGACAAATATATACAGCATCTTTGTCTATCTTTATCGAACAAAAATGTCTTTATCGAATGGTTATACGGGCACTAAGCTAAACTGAAACTACTGGCAATAATATTGATCATCTCTTTAATCAATAGTAAATATCGGCAGATATAATCAATAGTGACGACTAACAATGTTCATCAATATTTTAGATTCTGTGCAATCTCCTTATATTACCTCATTGAAGATGATGTGAGCATTATCACCATCTAATAATGCAACCTTAGTGACAAGTTAATTTGGTGACGTGATCATTCACCACCTTTAACTTATAGAGAACCGACTATCCAAATTTAAAATATAGATAACAAATTATTGCTATTAGTCTTCCTTGTGCCTTTCCTTATTTTTCACATCTGTTCACAACGATTTCCGCTACAAAATGAAGTATTTTTACGTGTTATTTGTAGATATGATTGTTTATATAAATGAAATTATTTTTTTATTTTTAATACTAACGTTTTACTTATAAAAAAAAAAACAGAAGGACGAAATAAAAAATTTATAATTTTATACGTAATTCTGAAATTCATAGGTATATGAAATTATAGTAACACGTAGTTATAAAATGGAATCATATAAGAAATACGGAAAAGAAGAACAAAATTTGCTGAAATTTTAAATTTATAAATAAGTAGAGATATCCAGAAGTAGCACACATAATTCGAATGTCTTAATGAAACCATGTTCAATTTGTAACATGAGAAACAGGAACTCGAGTTCTTAAATATTTGAGGAAATTCGATCAACGCAAAATCTCTTTGTGTAAAAAGATAATCTTATAAAAATAAGAGGAATTTACTACGAACCCAAGTAGGTATACAAGGGCGAAACGCCATCCGCTTTGATGTTTTTTGATTAAGTTGTTTGCCGGCGTGTAATTGAAACCGAAACTATGGCTGGGTTGGCAAATGCGTAATCTGTATGCAAGATGGGCGTCAGTGCCATCTGAGATACGTACCACGTTTTAGTATCAATGAGTGGGCCTCGCGGCAGCCCACCTTGAATCGCAAATTTCCCGACAAAAACTTGGTTTCGCTTATCTCGAAGGATTCCACTCACAGGTTAACACAGCTCCAGATTATTCATCTTAAAGAAATGATCTAAAAATTATAGCATGTTATTGCTATCATAAAAAAGCGTTTGCAAATATATTTTCATTTAGTAATATGAATTTTACAGTTCTATAAATAGATTCGCAAGGACATTGATTACAGCACTAGTGCTGTAACAGATCCCAGAAACCGTTTAAATTGGCATTTTTCTGTTAAACAAAATCCCGCTTTTTAGGAGAATGATTTATTTGTTATTAAAAAGATATTATAAAGCCTAAGGATTATTATATACATTAATAATACACATTTTACAATTAGAAATTTATATAGCAGAAGTAAATGTAATGGAGCTGTTCGGATTTCCAATCGTTAAACCCATGTTTGACCCCATGATGTTCTTTGCTATATGTTTCATATTCTCCAAAGAATTCTCAACATAACCTACTACCGTAGAAGATTTCTAGCCTCCATGAGGATTTAACGTCTGCATATCTGCCACCATCAACCAGAATGATGACTGATAATCTTCTAAAACAATGTCCAGTGTGTTCTTTGGAATTCTTTAATCCAAGCTTTGTTGTAACCACTTTTGGAATGCTTCCAAAAATATTAAATCCTATAGGCTGGGAAGTACTATCGTTTGCAATATTAATGACACTCACTAAAATGAATTTTGCGATTTCTTTTGAACTTTTGACGTATTCATAGTGAAATCTGCTTTACATTTTTAACATTAGTTATTAGTTGTTTCACTTACCAAGAGAGATTTAATGAAATTTCTATTCAGAACTTCCAGAAGTTCAAAAACTGTTTTAAGAGAGTGTCATTATTATTGCAAACGATTGTACATTAGGACGACCAAGTCCAGCATATTTTCGAAAAATATTTAAACAGTTGATACCACATTTCCTTCTGTTATAACAAATTGTGAGACAAATTTTGTTTTCGTTCACGGATATAGATTATACATTAGCTTAGTTAATTCTTTCTAACGACAGGCCCAAAAAATGCCAATTATCATGAATAAATATATTTCATCATCTACAGTACTTAGAAAATTATATACTTTGTTGTTTGTAAAAATTATGTACTTTTTGACCTTGTAACCCTCTGAACTTCTTTTAAAAAATGCGATTAGTTGAGAAACCTGATTTTTCTTTAAATCATAGTTCTCAATCAACATTTAGTAATGAGTCCATAGTGTGGATGGTTTCTGGGAGCGTTTCTTTCCGGAAAAATAAACAAGAATCTTCAAACTTTTGGTACCTACCCCAACTCCGTGCTTGAGATCGCTCCGTTTGTTGCTGCTTCTATGTCACTGGGCAAACTTCCATCAGAGTCATCAGCTTGAAAAGCGCTTTTTATATTAATGGGTTTATTTGACAATATTTTAAGAATAACCATGCGAAAGGCAACAAAAGAAAACTTGATCCGTAAACTTAAAATTAAATACACTTTTCTGTTCATAAAAGATGCGCCAGCTTCTTCTCGTGTTAGTAAATCAAAGTGGATAAAATTTTGTACAATATTCTTGTTGCAAATTCATATTATTGCACTCGAATTTAACACCTCTTGTAATATGATTTTTTCCAACAATTTAGAATTTGGTTATCGACTAAACAACTTCTTTGGTACAACTGAAGAACATTAGAGATAGATATAAGGACGCCTGATAAAGGTCCCCTTAAAATTACAAATAGAAGCCAAATATGCAAAAAACATAGGCTTTAACCCCAAAGCCTATATTTTCAAAACTGAAATCAAAGTAGACTCTGAAATGTTCTAATGGGCCTTCAGTCAGTCTGTATATTTTCTGATATCCGACCAGAAGATGCGGTAAATTATTCAGCATATACAAAACAAAAGCATATTGAGCATATAGCATATACTATGACTAAGTAGAAATATTGTAAGAGGGGATAGGGAAAAATTTCTTATTTAACGAAATCGTCCATAAAAAAATCTAAACTTATTTATAAAGCAAAAGATTTTTTTTACGCTACAATAAACCCTTATTTTTCGCTGCTACTGGTCGCGAGATTAAGTATAGTCGGTCAAAGTCAAATGTGTCAAAGGTAGAGATAGATCACTGCGTTGACACGTGTTTCGATTTACACCGCTTTGAAAGAAAGAAATTTATTTTCAAAACGTAGATTACCTACCTATTATTTAATGAGAAACACGATATGGTAGGAGAGGCAGAGGAGAGGCAGCACCTACCTTACTGATATTCATTTCCAGGATTGATATTTGGAGAGATTTTAAGAATGTTGAAGCATTCTCAGTTTTCTTGTTTGAATTAAAACTTGTCATTGCAAATATTTTTGTTGCTGCCTGGCTCCTTCCCTTTACCGTTCTTTTTGTTTAAAGCAAGGTACTTACTTGGCCCGTCGATCAGGATCAGGTGGATTACCTCCGCCGGGAAAAACCACAAAGGATAACATAAAATATACGCAATTGTACATAAATACATAAGAACACTGCCACATGTTTACCGTCAAGGCATTACAACAGTTGTTCAATGTGGTTCAAACAGAATTCAATATTTTGTCTACTTGGAAAACCTCTTTGATATTACACTGCCACACGATAATATGCACTTGTCACACTTCCCATAGATCAGCACCTTATCTGTTACCTGTCATCTAGGGATTTGAATGCGACATGTTTGTAAATCCAAAAAAATAAACGAAAAATTAAGTTTGAGAAAAGCTAGTATTAAAAAACCCTTTCAAATTAATCATGCAATACTTTACGACAGAATCTGAGTCTGATGTCGCCATCTGTAGACTACTAGTGTAAGGTGTATTTCACGCCGCTAAATTTTTAAACTTCTTGTGTTGTTGGAGAATAAAATTCTGTTAATCGTCGATGTTTTCATAAAATATAGTAGGTAGTATTTTAAACTGTAACATACATACATACAACAAGATGTTTGCAATGTTCTATAAAAATGTTTCTTGGACTCTTAGAATATTATATTATAGTCTAAGCTTCGACCACGTTCATTGATGTTTGAAGAGTATACAACTAACAACGCAATATTCCAGGTTATTTTAGAACAGGCATTGACTAATTTTTAATTTTAACCGATTAATGTATGTCGGGTATGTTAGTGGAAAATTATGACGGTTTTGCAATAAATAAAAGGGTATTTTTGGCTGTACGCAACGAAGGAACGAAGAACGAATGCAAAATGGGTACTACAACTTACCGAACTGTTATCTATCAGGTAATTCATAAAAAAATAAATTTTCCTTGTTTATACATTTGATAACGACGTAAAAAACGACCGCATGGTGGTTGGTATATCTATCCATCTCGAACGATAATTGATTGTCATAGGCACCGATTTTCCATGGGAAAAGAAGGTTTTGAATTTTTTTTTAATTGTATTTTAGATTTTAGGCTTCCCTCCGCACGTTGTTAAATTTTTTGTACTTAGTCATAGTTAACCCTGTATACAACAAAAGATTTGTACATCATGTATGTTCCAAATTCTTCAGTTAAGAATGACAGATTACAGGAGGGCAATAAAAATTTGACAGACAATTGGTATTACATAATCGAAATACAATTTTAAAGTAGAGGGGTTTGGAGAAATAAAAGCTGTAGGCAGTCGGCCGCGGAATTGCTGATATCGGAGTAATCTCGACATGCTATTATTCTGGCGAGGTAGAAGGGAATATATTGGTTGTATTGCTGATATTACGGCAAATTGGTGGTGTTGTGCGTGGAAAATGATCTTTAAAGGAAATCGCTCTTTAATTTCTTTCCTATGCTGGGTCCAAAATGATATTTTAAGATTTTTTGTCAATATCGAGATCCCCGTTGCTACAAGAAATCCAAACCTATATCAATTTCTGATCTCAAAGTTTAAATTGTGAGAAATTTGTTAAGTTGCCCCAGTTGCTACAAGAAATCCAAACCTACATCAATTTCTGAACTCAAAGTTTAAATTGTGAGAAATTTGTTTATTAATAGAAATGTCATGTGAGCAAATACGAGTAGTTGTGAGGGTCGTCGATTATTCAATCAATTATAATCGATTTGTAAGAATACCACTTTTGTAACATAACTGAAACAACTAATATATAATAATTATGAAAAGCTTCTTTTAGACGATAGACCCTTTATTTATATGCCAGGTTCTTTTTGCTCGATATACTATCTCGAGGGACGATGTCTTGTTTTCTTATGAGATGGCTTAGATCCGTAGACAAAACTTACATCTGTCAACAATATCTACTACCATGCGGTCGTTTTTTTGCAGCAATTCTAAATGCAGAAAAACAAAAAATATCAATAATAATGCCTGATAGATAGGTAGATAACAGTTTATCCAGTTAGCTCCACTATTTTGCATTCGTTTTTCACTATATCGTTAAAAACTGGCAAAACTACAACATTTTCATTCATTATAACCACTCAATACCGATAAAATACACCAAACCGGCGAACTATATTAGGGGAAAGTAGCTGCACCCAACACAAACTTCTATATTTAATAACTATGAAACGTTTAAAAATTAAAAAATGTACTAAAAATGTAAGAGAAACACAAAACTACAACATAAACACATGGTAAATACAGGAATTAATTATGACTTGACTGGAAGTTTTACGGTCGTGTTACTAGTTGCCTACGTTACCTACTCTGTATCTGTAAACGTGTGGCGGACAAGTCGTATAGGCGACGTCAAATAAGGATTTAACGACATGAAAAACGACTTTGGCGTTCTAGAACATAAAATTATTCTGCAGATAGGTGACATTAAAGACTCACTTTATCAACTGAAAATTTAAATAAATAAAATAGCATATTGTTGTTATTATATAGGATTAAAAATGTCACCTTTTTGGCGGATGCAAAATTGCAATGCAAAAAAACGCACTTTTGCTATTTTTTCTCCATCCTCCATTTAAATATTAATTTGTGCTTTGATTATCAACTTTAGTTTCCAGAATTAAAAGTAAATACTTTTGTTGCTAAGTTACCATTTTAAATGCTATAAAAGAATATAATTTTTTCCTCAGTAAGGAAATTGTCAAGCTTAGAGACTCCTGACAGTAAAAAATGTTATAGTTTTGTGAAGGTTGGAGAATAAAATAATCAGAAGTCAAAAACTTTTTGCCATGCAGCCAGTCTACCAATCAACACGATCATATATTACGTTAACACTAGAGACAATTTTTTTATTGCAAGTATTGAAATTTAACTTAAATGCAGATACAGACATATAAGTATTTGTCAAAAAGCTGTCTTATAATTTTTATACAATATTAACGTCACACCGTGAATATGATGATTTTACGTGAACCGCCTTTTATATTTCATATCGCAGAGTGAAATTTAAATTCCGACATCTATAAATTCAATTACCGGGAGTAAGCGATCGTGGGAGACATCTGTTCCACCTGTGATTCCTTCTAATAGAATTCCAATAGCAAAAACTCCTCGCCACCACCCGGTATCGCTAATGCCTCGACGCCGCTGCCCTCTATATGTCACGGGCTGGCGCACCCACGATCGCAACCGGTCAGACACATGATGATGACTACGGCTATTATGTCGAGATGGTGGATTCGATCCTTTTTCGATATTCTTCGACATGCTATTGCCGTTTTCAGGGGCTCTCATAGGCGCGGATATGCACTCTGTGAGATTGCGACGGAGGTGCAGGTGGACCGTTGGAGAGATTGGAGCCATTTAAAATCTAACTGTTCGTTCTAGTTGGGCGGACTGGAGGAACTTTTTGCCAACGGGAAATATAAGTTCTTTATTTCCTTAACAACTGATGTTACGCGAGTTGGAGCTGCAATTCTAGAGTTCGAAATCGACATCCTAATATAAATAAAGAGAGAGACTGGAGGTAATTTAACTAACAAAAATAATATTATAGTCTTACATTAGGAGAATGGATCAAACACAACGTTAACTATGACTAAGTACAAAAATTTTAACCACGTGCTCAGGGAGGCCTAAAAGATAATAAAACAATTATTTCAGTATTCTAGCGCAATGTTGAAATAATGGGTGAGAACCTTCTTTTCCTTCGGAAAATCGGCGCCTATGACAATCAATCATCTTCCGTGATGACTAGATATGTCAACTGCCATGCAGTCATTTTTTACAGGGTTGACAAATATAAAAACAAGGAAAATAAACAAATGTATGAATAATACCTAACTACCTGACAGATAACAGTAATAGTTAATCCAGTTAGTTGTAGTACTTTGCATTCGTTCTACGTTCCTTCGCTGCACAGTGCGAAAAATACATTTACACTCATCGCTGATCCGTCATAATTTTCCACTAACATAAATTCCTATATTGAATTACTATAAAACGGTTACAATTAAAAATTAATCACTAACTGTTCTAAAATAACCTAGAATATTGCGTTGCTAGTTGCATACTCTTCAAACATCAAAGAACAGGGTCAAAGCCTAGAATATTTTTTTTTTTTTTTTTTTTTTTTTTTTTAGAATAGAATAGAATTTATTCAAGTAATAGATATCATAAATAATAATCAATAACATAAATATCCCGCAAAAGGAACAGTTGCTCCTTGTGCGCAGGATTACATGCATATGATGCCAGAATCTAGATACAAAAAAATAAAACAAAAGTCAGTAACAAAAATAGCAAAAAAAAGCCAATAAAGTTAAATAGTACTGAAACGCCATATGGCATTAAGCTGAAGGTAAGTATATTAGAAATTATTATTATGCTCAATTATTTGATAATAACAGATAAATAGTAAAAAGACATATAATTAAATAAAAATGCTATATTATATAAGGATATGCCTTAATAAGGCACAAAAAGCTAAATAGTACTAAAATACGATGTGGTATTAAACTGGAGGTAAGTATAGGTATTACAAATTATATATGTTCCTTTCGCTTATAATTAATATTTTAATCCCTAACTTTGTTTATTTGTTAATAGCAGAATACTTTAATCATATTATGAATAGTAACACGTGGTTGTTCAAGTATCCAATGATTAACTTTTTTTTTGAACTCTTTGAAGTAATTAACGTTTTTGATTTCAGGTGGCAATCTGTTATATATTCTAGGAGAAAGGTAATGAAAACTTCTTTGTCCGATTGATTTGGTAGCAGATGGACATTTCAACGAATTATCTTTAATTCGTGTAGCATAAACATGCTCAATATTAGGGTAGAGAGATCTCATTTTAAATAAGTGCATTAATAGCTTGACAAAATAATTGTCTAGTATCATATAATTTATTTTCTCCAAAAATACTGTCGCTTGGATAATCCCGAGGTTTACTGTATATAATTTTTAAAATCCATTTTTGCAGGACGTCTATGTTTTCATGTAGCAATTAGCTGCACCTCCCCAGGCAATGATTCCGTAAGTAATATGTGACTGCACTAGTGCGAAGTACATAGTCAACAAATATTTAACATCAATAATTTTACTAAAATATTTGAACTTGGAAACAAGGCCTCTTAGCTTTTTTATTAGACTTGTTATATGTTTGTCCCATTTAAGATGGCTATCAATTGTGATTCCTAAATATTTAATTTTATTTGCAGACGAAATTTCCAAGATTCCTCCACTGGATTTATTAATACAAAGTTTATTGAATTCTGGCAAATTATTATTTAAGGAAGTAAAATGAACAAATAAGGTCTTTTTTATTTACGGTAAGTAACTTAAATTCGAAAAATGTGCAATTTGTTTAAAATCTGATTCAGCTTTTGTTTTAAGAGTATTCCAATTTGTTTCTTTGTAAAATACAACCGTATCATCTGCAAAACTAACAATTTCTCCACATATTTCGAGCTTAAAAAGGTCGTTAACATATAAACTAAATAGCAAGGGTCCTAAAACAGTCCCTTGTGGTACTCCATACGTCACAGTTTCTTCCTTACTTAATGTATTGCCGACTTTCACACATTGCTTTCTGCCTTCTAAATAACTTTTATAATATCATATGCCTTATTTCGAAAGCCAACATTTTCAAGTGTATTTAGTAGTTTTTTGTGGCATACTGTATCGAAGGCTTTGGCCAGATCAACAAATATACATAATGCAGGTTCACGTTTATCTACTGCTTGATATATTTTTGTTAAAAGATCTGCAATAGCATCTTGTGTCGATCTGGCCTGCCTAAAGCCATATTGTTTGTCGAAATTAAATTATATTTTTCAACAAAATTCGAAATTCTAATTTTTAACACCTTCTCAAAAATTTTGCTCAAAACTGATAACAGAAATACGGGTCTATAGTTACAAATGTCTAATTTGTCACCAGATTTATGTAATGGTTTTATAACCGCTATTTTAAATGCAGTGGGGAAGAAACCGACTTCTAAACATTTATTTAAAATATATGTAATTGGCTCAGCGATATAATTTATAATTTTTTTCACAACTTCTGCCCTTAAGTTATCAAGGCCAGGAGCCTTACCAGTTTTCAAATCCTTCACTATATTAATTACTTCCTGTATATTTGTGTCTGAAAGAAATATAGAATTAAGCAGCCTTAATTCTGGTACATTTCCTTGTTGTTGGTTTATTCTACTAGCTAAATATTTGCCAACATTTGTAAAATAAGTACAGAAACTGTTAGTGATATCGACTTGATTGGAAATAATTTGCCCATTGCCATTTTTAATAGATTTTATGTCATCATTTTTGCTTTGCAGGGGATTTTGAATGTTCTTAATACATTGCCACATATTTTTTGCAGAATTTTTATTTTTATTAATGATATTTTTATAGTAGTCTTTGTTTGCCTTAGTTATTAGATCATTTAATCGATTTCGATATATTTTGAACTCTCTTAATATCGTCTCATTATGGGGATTTTGTTGAATTTTTATATAACGAATTTTTTTGTTTATGGAATTTATGAGACCATTAGTTATCCACTGGTTTCTTAATTTCTGTCCTCTTAATTTTTTTATTAATAGTACTTGTATCAATATGTTGTTTTAGTTTATTTATAAACAAATCCACACTTTTATCTATATTTTCCGCATTATATATGTCTAACCAGTTTTCGTTTTTAACTTATCATTTAGTTCTTGGTAATTAATATAACTAGTGTATTTGTTTGTTTTAGGTTCTATTAAATGCCCATCTACAAAGTTCTGACTGATAAGGGTAGGATAATGATCGGTCACATTTAGTTCCAAAACAACAGGTACAAAGCAATCTATACTGATATTTTTTGTTTTCACAAATATGTGGTCAACGCATGATTTTGTGTTACCTAGAATTCTTGTGTATGTATTGATGGTTGAAATAAATCCATACTCTGCTAGCAGATTTTGATAATCTTGAGCTGATTCACTATCACTTTTTAAGTTAATATTAATATCTCCTAATAAATACTGTACGTCACTTTTATCTGTGTTCGTTTCTAAGTATTGTCTCAAATGGCTAACAAATTCAAAAGGACATTGTGATGGTGGTCTATATATTGCCAAAATACAAATATTTTTGTTATTAATAAATAGTTTTACCTCAATTGCTTTTATATTTTCAATATTTTTTATAGTATAGTTATATTCTAAATGGGGTTTTAAATAAACTACAACACCATCATTCTTGTTAATTTCTCCCCCACTATACAACAGATTATAGCCTGGCATGTTAAACATATTAATATCATAAATTTTAAAGGTCTCTGTTAGTATAACACAATCAAAAGTAAATTCAAAATCATTCAAGATTACAACAAGTTCATCAATATTTTTTACTTAGACTTCTAATATTATTATGGAATATTTTAAAATTTGTTGTTATATCTTTCAAAATGTCTTTATATTCTGAAATATTGCCAACCACATTTGTTTTTAATGAATCGGCTTTATAATCTCTAATATACTGATCCATATTTAGATGAATGCACATATAACATTTAAATATTAACAGATAAGTATAAACAAAAGAGAGAAATAATCTTAGTAACTACCTACCAATAATAATTATTTAAATTTTATATTAATTTAACATACATATCTACATACTTATTGAATGCATGAATAATTACAAAATATAATACAAAAATTATTTTACTTGTCGTTTCCTGGTGACTCTTTCTTGGTTCTTATTAATGGCTTTATCGGTATTGAACACCACCGTATCCTGTCTTTTTGTTTCTCGCTGCTTTTTTTGGGAGTCTTCTTCGTTATTTTCAATTTCTCTTAGCTGCTCTACAGTATATGTCTCCTCATTCACATACAGCATACCTCTCTTGATATAACACGTATTATTTTTATTTTCCCTTGCCAAATATAGTTTGTTGTCTTTTCTTTGGCTTTCTGTCAAATCGTGACTGATTGAGATGTTCGTACCTTTTAGTTTTTGGCAGTTTTTCAGAATTTCTTTTTTTATTAATTGGGTTGTTAGCTCTAATTTTATTGGACTGCCATCATGATTTCCTAAAGTGTAAATATCATTAACGTCACTGATACTTAATTCGACGCTCAACAAATTTTTTAGTTGTGCTTTTATGAAATCAAACGTAACTTGATTTTTACGATACTGAAGTCCAAATATGACTATATTATTTTTATTATTTATTTTCTTCAAATCCTCAATTTCCGCTTTTAGTAAACTATTTTCCTCTTCCAAGTGATTTATTCTATTTTGTTCCTTCTCAATTTTCAATGACAATCTTTTTTCACAGGCGTCGATGGAATGTTTAATTTCAGTTTTACTTTGTATTATTTCGTCGAGTATGTGCTGGAGATTAATTTCTGGCATATTTTGCACCGTGTAGTGTATGGTCACCTTAAAACAGTCGTTCCCCTTTTTTGATAGAATGAATAGTGTTCTTTTAATCACTTTTTGCTGCTACTATCAGTAGGCTTCAAAATCCTGCTTATATAATACAAGGGTCCAAGAAACATTTTTACACAACACTACAAACATCTTGGGTTCTTGTAATTTACTCTATTTTTAAACTAAGAGGAGTGAGTCAAATTCCTCGCTCTTAAACACTAGCTTCTTAGGCCCGGTTTTTCAATTGATGGTTAACTTGTGGTTAATAGTAAACCGATAGTTACATCGAAAATTCGGTTTTTCAATTATTGGTTACCAAAAATTTAGTAATTAACTTGTGGTTAAGATAACCTGTCCATGAAGTAGGGGTTAACTAAGGATGTGACAATTCAGAAATTTAACCTAAAAATAGTTAAAGACTTTAATTTGTTACTATTTATTATGGAAAACGATATTAATGCATACAGCAGCGACGAAGAAGATATTAGAAGACCTAAAATAATACGAGCTAGACCAAACTACTTCGAAGAATATGATGGCAACGGCTTTTTTAATAGATTTAGATTGTCACCGCGGACAGCTGTTGCAACCTGCAATATTTTAAGAGCACACTTGACAGTTGTCAAAAACAAATTTCAAAAAGTTAGGTTACCAATTTGTGGGTTTTTGTTGTCAACGTAGTGCATTTTACATAACAATCGTAGTAAAATACATAAAATGTCCCAGCAATGTCGCCAACATAAATAAATAAATTGCAAACCTCCAGTTAGTTAACTGAAGTAACAAAAGTAATGAAAAACGCATTTGGGAATTAACCATTAGTCACATGTTACTTAACATACAAGTTAACCTCATATTGAAAAACCGGGCCTTATTGGTTAATTTGTCGCCAAGTTTACATAGCCCCACCTAATTTAGTGTTTATTGTCAATGTCAACACTGTCAACTACACTAACCTTTAACATGCCAATATTAGTCTAACTCTAACGTTGCAGCTTCGTTATTTTGTGTTTATTCTTCTTAATGCAAAAGCTCAGTAACAAACTTTATTGCTGTTTCTGTTTTTTTTTTCAAATTCACCTCCAAAATAATGTAATTAAATTTTCTAGTTACTTTTCCCTGTGCATATATACGCCTTCATCATTTACTCGTCTTAGTTTAAAATAGTACTGATTATTTTATGCAAACATCGTCGATTATTGTTAATATTCTTACAATTATTAGCATTAACAGAATTTAATTCCTCAACAACACAGATTTAAAATTTTTTAGGCATGTAGTACACCTTGCACTAGTGGCCTACAGATGGCGACATCAGATGCCGTCAAAAAATATTGCAGACGATACGGTGTATTTAAATGCCTAGATGACAGATAACAAATAAGGTATTTTTTATGGAAAGTGTGACAAGTGAATATTATCGTATGGCAGCGTAATACCAAAGACCTTTTCCGAGTAGATAAAACATTATTATTGAACCACATTGTTGTAATACCTTGGCGGTAAACGTGTACCAGTATTTCGATGTGTAATATTTCTGTACATTTGCGTGTATGTTTTAGTTATCTTTTATGGTTTTCCCGATGGAGGTAATCCACCTGGTCGTGATCGTCGGGCCAAGTAAGTACCTCACTTTAAACAAGAATAACGGTCGAGGGCAGGACAGGTCCCCAGCAACAAAAATCTGTGCAATGACAAGTTTTAATTTAAACAAGTAAGAAAATAGAAAATTGATAGAACATTCTGATTATCTCTCCAAATATCAATCCTGGAAATAAATATTAGTAAGGTAGGTGTTGCCTCCCTGTGCAACCCTATCGTATTTCTCATGAATAGGTAAGCTACATTTTGTAAATAATTTTTTTTTTCAAAGCGGCGTAAATTGATACATGGGTCAACGCGGTGAACTGTCACTACCTATGACACCTTCGACTTGGCCGAATATACTTAATCTTCCAGCTGACAGAAGGCCAGTGAGGACGGTAAATAAGGGTATAATATAGTTTTGAAAAATAAGTTTGATATTTTTTTGATGGACGATTTAATTAATAATTAATTTTTATTTTCCTTATTCCCTAATATATTTGTATTTATAGTTGACGGCCAAAAATCTAGAGAGTGACTAATCGCAAGCTTGTAGACAAGCGCGATGAGCGAAGTGTGCGAGGAGCAACATTTCATAGGCGTAATAGATTTGAATACGATGAGATATAAAAAATGTACAAAAATGACAAAAGTAATTACATTCCATAAAATCCATAATTATTTTTAGTAGAAACAGTGATATAATAGTTTTTGCCAATTTCGAGGAGTTAGATAATACAAATAAGAAGAATTATTTCAAAATTTAAAGTTTTGATCTTGTATTATCAATTGCCCAAGATCGAAAATAATAGAGAGTGACTAATTCACAACACAGAGATGAGTACGGAAGATACGGGTGGTGTGATTACCTAAGCGTGCCACTTGAGAAGGGTTAAAGCACACAAAACTGTCAAAAATAAATTGACGTCGGCTGACATTAACAATTTACTTGAAATGTGCCACCTGTATCATGCTCTCTACAAATCAGAATGCCGTCCTTTTGGACGACGATTGCTCACCATCTGATGCGCACTCCGCGGATATCACACTTAAGCCTTGTCCTCGTGGAAGCGAAATTGCGAAACTGTCAAACACTACAAATTACCATTAAATAAATCGAGCAAATATTTACGAATTCGGCATTCGAAAGAACAAAAGGCTTTAGAATACATACACACTCTTTACTATTGGTTACCACTTTTCGTATGACCTTCATACGTCCATGTTTCATCAAAATTTAATATATTCTTCGATCTAGATTCTGATTTGTTAATATTTATTTTAAATAGTTTCTTCGCCAGTTTCATCTTGTAAGATATAGCAATAGATTTTTTTGTCGATTTTGTCGTGCGCAGGTTTATAACATGAGTCACATAGCTTTTTGGCCGTCAACTATAGTCATAACCCTGTATAAACCAAAATTTTAAGGGAGACATATTTTTTAAATAATGTTTTCTACATAAATATATAAACAAAATTTAAGACTTTTAAGAATTGAATAATATAGAGCTTAGCAAATAACAGGACAGGAATGCTATCTCATATCACTTGCAAATATTCAAAGATACCGAAGTAAAACAAATATATAACTAAAGAAAGCGGTCTAACCAACAAATTTTTTAGGCACGGAAATCTTTCAAAACATGTTTTTTTTCAATTTTTCAAAAGAAAACCCGATGCCAGAAAAAGTATCAAAGTATCTCTGTAAATCGTGACAACTATTAGGCTGAACTAATGACTCAAGTAATCTAAGTTAGCCTACTTTTCAAATTTGAGCTATATATCTCAACAACTTTGGGAGATACAAGAAAAGAATAGAACAAGTTATTGAAACACCTTGTATCGTAGCAATGAAGTATTTATAGACATATATTTATATGAACTTTTTTTACTTTAAATTATGCCCAGATTCACTCCTCTCTATAAAGAAATACCATTTGAAAACAAACGGTATTTAACTTTAAATTGTAATTTTATAGGATTTTGCTTTTTACGAAACTTCTAAATGATTTTTTCAAACAAAATATGCAAAAGCATTTTTGTATTTTGGTAAAATTTTAGCGGCAGTTGCCTTAAAATGATCTGCAGCCTTAAAAAGAGAATGTTGTTGTCTTATCTATGTATCTCGAGAACCCGAATAGATAAAGACGATCTACAAAAACCATAAAGGTAGTAAGAGAATTGTAAATCTTTTCCCCTTTAACCGTTTTTTATATTTTACAGCTTCTGAGATACAAATACCCATCGTCAATTTTAGACTCCATTGCTTCTACTGAAAAAAAAACCGAATATTTTTGATAACATATGGAAGTTATTTATTCAGTTGTTCTGATCATCAGATACCTTGTAATCTTATTCAGTGATGCAAACAATAAGATCTACTATCCCCGAATCAATCAAGTATGCACCAATTTGCATTAGAACTAAAATCCGTATTGCGGTTCTAGTCCTTTGAAATACAATAACTTATTTATAGGATTTCTAATGTTTATGCATCGCGTTTACTATGCAGCGTGACGCCCCAAAACCGCCCATTAAACGTTTACGGAGAGCACCTCAGGGAGGCAAACCAAACCGTAAGAAGATTACGACCGAAGTGCCCCTCCACCCTCGCTTCGACTCTGTAAATAAGAACTTCAGAAGGTGCCACGCGGCGGGGTTAGACTACATATTGGGAATATCGAACAATCGTACCGATTTCAATTCAGATTATTTCCTCCCCTTCTGAATATTCGTACATTTTCAAGTTCGGATCGGGAGGTGGTAAATTACTCTTGGCCGATAGATCAGGGAGACTCTACCCCAAATGACATTATTTGTAGTGGCATGTCTCATTTCCGGTAATTTAAAATGGTTTTCCTGGCCAACTTTTTAACTCTAAATATACAGAATCCACCACTTAAAACTCACCATGTCATATCTCTCATATTCTTAAAGATACGAGTATCTTTAGCGGCCAATGAATCATTGGGTAAGTTTGTCTATTAATAGTTAGCATTTAACAATAAAAAAATATCTACATTAGATTCTCTGTTTTGTTGTACCTTGAGATAATTTGATACAAAGGCTACGCTACTGTTATGGCTCATTATAAATTAGTGTTGTGAATATAGGTACCTAGTTATTTAAACAGTATTGTTAATAATACATTAGTGTTGTGAGTAGGTACTCAGTGTTATGTGTCTGAGGTGGAGGAATATGTTTATGAATGGCTCTAGCAATGAAATCACATGTTTTCAACAGGATTCATGTCAGGAGAGTTGGCTGGCCAATCTAATCTAATGATATGTCCTGTTTCGAGTGTCTCTTGAACCCTTATTGCGCGATGTGGTCGAGCGTTGTCGTCCATAAACACAACATTTTTACCTAATTCATTACGTAGGGGGTAGACTGGTCATATTCTGAGGTATGCGAATTAATGCGGTGCGGCAGTTTAACATTAATCCACCCCAAAACATTACGGTACTTCTTTCATACGAAGCAACTTCACGGAGAAAATGAGACTCTTTGTCGATTGTCATCAATAACCAGCCCAATTCTGGTTTCGCAAAAGCCAACCCCTATGCTCTTGCGCCCACGGGGACCCGTAATGATCTTCTACCACGTAAATTTGCGTTGTGAGGTCGTTTTCGAATAGTAGGTGTCGATGTAACACGGCTAAACGTACATTGAAAGTGGGCCCTGAGAGCTGAAGCTGAAGATTTGCAGTGGCTAGGGGCATATTGCACCAAATACCAATTCTCCCTTGCATTAGATACTCGAGGACGTTCACTACGTGGTCTGTTTTCCACTGTACCAAATTCTTCATATCTGTGTACTATTCGTAAAACAGATGATCTAGGAATGCCCAACATGTTCGATATTTGATGATTAGAATGTCCATCAAGTAAAACAGTAATTCTTGCTCGGCTAAACGCAGAAATTTCACGTCCTGGCATTATAATGTACAAAAATTCATCCCTAAGTACATGTACTTTTTTACCACATTAAGAAAAACCACTAGGTTTAATCGAATCATATTATATACAGGGGGTCCAAGACTTTTGACATTGTGTGTATATAAAAATATAAAACACAATGAAGGAGCACATATAGCATTAGAAAAAACGGCTTATTTAATAATAGTATTGGACTACGCTCCATATCATTCAAGGCTTTCAGAAAGGATTCCAGATATCGACACAAAAAAAATATTAAAAAATTTGTTAAAATCCATCAAATTGCATACGATGCTAGTTTAAAGAGAGATGAGTTGCTTCATATAGTCATGAGCAATAATTTGGCTACGGCTCAGGGATAGTTCTACGATTGCATCCGTACCACTGTGTTTTTAATCCCATTGAATTAATATGTAGCCAATTAAAAAGATACATTCAATAAAATAATACCTTTCCAAAATTTGACTAAACAGTTATAGATGTTACAAGAAGCGAGGTGAAAAAAATTACATCAGCTAATTAGAAAAAATGCATGAAACATGTTATAAAAGTGAGAGAAACTATATAAAGCTGCTTCAATTGATTGGACTAAATAAAAGTGGTTTCATCATATTTGTTCATGAAAAATTGAATACAAAAGTGACGTTAGTAGTGACTTTGACGAATGTTAGTGCTTGTGTGTGTTTCTTATTGTAATGCAAATTTTCAGCTTCGTTTTCTATGGTATCGTTGTTATGTAGTATATGAAATATATGGGAAATATAATATTTTTGTTATATATTTTATCTATATATTGCTAGGATATAAATACATCCAAAAAATATTTTTGTATAATTGTTTTACATTATGATTTTGTTTTCGTTTTTAAGAGGTATGTTTTTACTTATTTTTTCTCTCTCTATCTCTCTGTTATATACTCTTACCCTACCCAATCCTAATTCCACCCTCCTCCAGAAAACGCTCCTACATTCTCGTGGTCCTTGCTGAAAAATAAAAATTTAAAATTATAATAACATTTAAGTAATCAAAATATGTATTTAGCATTTGTTTTCTTCCGAACAATCACATTTACATTCATTATTATATACTTAATTTTATTTAAATTAAGTATATAATAAATTATTAGTGAAGTGAAATCTGCACCTATTACAATTGGCAATGGTGTTAATTTCGCTTAAAAGTTTGAGGTCATCTGCATACATTAGATAGTCCAACTATAAGTTTCCAAAATTTCCTTTATGAATAATACAAAAAGTAAAGGTCCTAGTATAGAACCTTACGGTACGTCAAATATTTGATAAAACATATAAGACTATACGATATCACTAACTTCACAGAAAACAACACGATACAAATTGATATCTCTTAGTTAAATATTATTGAAAAATGTTCCTGTACTCTACTGTTGCAGTTTATTTTCCTAAATTGTTTTTAACCTGAAACTATTTATCATAAGAAGAAGAAATGTGTAAGGCATCTTGTGAAGTGATAAATTATGTATTAAATTAAACATGAAACCGAGAATGAAACTTTTGGGAAACATAACTTTTTAATACCAATATAATCGCTTATAGGTTCTCAGAAGAAAATTAATAACTCTTCCAGTTCCACAGCCACCGTGATAAAGATAAATTGTAAATTTATTTTATTCATTAGCGTCCAAATTGATGTAGACATAGTCAGAGGCGCGCGTGTAGGACAAAATATAATACAAATTCATTTAATGTATCTAATACTAAAAAAATTGTAATATTGTTTATAATTAACATTAAACACTATTCTACATCAGTATAACGTCTTGAAATAAGGTAAATACCGATAAGGAAGATTTCATTACCCACTCAAAAATATGAGCCTAATTTGGGGTCAGCTAGAAGTTACAAATTAGACCTGAGTGAACTGTGCAAAGCTGATTATTGATGTTTTGGGTAACTTGATTAGAGGTCTGTATAGACAAGTAGTTTGAATCTGGAGTGAAATAAGAGTCCTTTCAAAATTGAATTCGATACATTGTCAACTCAATTATTAAATCGATTAGATGACTTATCTATATTTTGATAAATTCGAATGCATCGAATTGCAAATAAGTGTTTATAGAATAAATAATATCCCTGGGAACGTTAACTTTCAGAAAACTGTGCTAGATATTTAGATCATTATACAAAGATATTAGACACATTTATTGTTAAGTTAAAGATCTTCCTGATATCTGATAATAAAATAAGTATCATATTTATTGCTATGCAAATTACTATAGTTGTTATATCATGATCGCTGTGTACCACAAAATAACTATTACTACTACTAGCCGTACCTAGATACCCTTAATCTGTCCATGTTGTTTTTGGGTTAGGATCTCTGTAAGTAAGCCAACTACACCGCCCATATATTACTTTCCTATTGTTGGTACTAAAGCTACTACAATCGGAACAGTTTCTCAGAGAGCGGTGGACTTCTAAGTCTGTAGTAGTTCCTGTAAATCGTATCCAATTCGGTTAAACTTTTCATCGCTCTTTGTCGTCATCTTAGCGACTCTGTACAAATAACAAAATGAAACTATTTGTAGGCAATTGTAATAATTATAAACAGTCTTTTTATTTATACAAAATGAGATAAATTTTCCATGCTTTTTAAAAATGTTTGCTAGTCTGGAATGACTTCTCGAAGGCATTCGATATATTACGTGATTTTCTGCTGCAGATATTTAAATTTTATTTAAATGGTAAAAAAATTGTCCAATGTTTCTGTGGCACGTCTGGGTCTGTCTCTGTTATATCGGGTGTGCCTCAGGGGTCGATTTTGGGTCCCTTATTATTTATGATTTATGTCAGTGACATAATTCAAGACCTTAACTGTCACTAGCTCATGTATGCAGACGATGTAAAAATATATGGCAAGATTAATGATGATAATTGTATTAGGTTGCAGCATTGTCTAACTTATATTCAGAATTAGTGTACTGCTAATAATTTATCTCTAAATGCTAGCAACTGTAGTGTGATGACATTAATCAGAATCAATCAATCTGCATATAGGAGTTTAGTTTTTTTTAACAAGAATGACCTATGGTCTTTCCTATGTTCAAGCATATATAACACTGTTTAATGGTTTTTTTAGATCAAAACTCGACTATGCCACTGTTGTGTGGAATCCTGGTTATAATATATTTCATTCAAACTTGAGGATGTTCAACAGTGTTTTTTAAAGTTGCTTTTTTTGTGAGAATGGTATTTATCCTCAAATAGACATTCCACACAATATCTTGTAATATCAGTGTAATCATAAGTGAATTTTTATCATAGTGAGAATTTTTATCAATTGTTCATTTTCTGTATTTATATTTTATGTTTTTACGTTGTTTTTATTTCTAATTTGTCTAATATCTTTACTCACCTAGTAAATGTATTTTATATAGGGTGATGTATTAAATAAATAAATAAGTTAATAAATAAATAAACTATACCTAATAAGACTTTCGACATTTTTTGACTTACAAGCACCTTGTATATCTAATAATTAAGTAAGTAAGTAAGTACAAGTTTATTTATCCAACAGATATTATAAATACAAAATATAAGACACATATACCTCATACACATTAACATTATACATATACTAACAAAATATACACAAATAAAACATATACTCATCTACAATTAAAAAAAGACCTAATTAATATAGTCAATAACAAATACAAAAAGAAATGACAATGCAAAATTGAAGCAAATATAAACTATTCATTTATTGTTCAATTATTTTTTAAATAATTACTTAATTTGTATTTAAACTGATTTACAGTTTTACTAGACCTAATTTCGCTATTCAGAAGATTGAACTGTACAACCCCCTTGTGAAACAGACTTTTCATTGTAGAATTTTTTATGGTTTTATCGTTTTTTTAACATGATAACTAAGGGTGTCTTGTATTACATGAGTGAATATTTCTAACATGCATCAGCTGTTGAGAGAGATATAACGGCAACATATTATTAATTATCCTGTATATAAAAATCATTGTATGTAATTTAAAGAAATGTTCCACATTCAACCAATTCAGCGTATCTAACATCAGTTGACTACTGGTAAACCTATTACAATTTAATATAACACGCATAGCTTTATTTTGAAGCACCTGTAATCGACTGAAGTTTGTACAACATACATACAATATGGCATAGCTTTATTTTGAAGCACCTGTAATCGACTGAAGTTTGTACAACATACATACAATATGGAAGAGCAATACATAAAATGGGGTAATATCAAAGTGTTGTAAACAGTTAATTTTGAATATATTCATAAGTGTTGAGAAATTCTACTGAAGAATCCAATTTTTTTCCAATTTTTTTTATATATATACTTTATGTGTCGATTAAATTTCAATTCTCTATCAATTATCAAATCTAAATATTTTATTTTACTGTTATATAAGTACAATTATTGTTACTCATAACGCAGTTACACAGAGTGTACGAAGAGTGCATTTTCCATTTCGTTTTGCTGTCAGAAATGGTGAAAATAGTAAAATACATCATTGCTAAATGTATCTTCATATTGCAAACGGATTTATCGAATGAAATCCGTTGAATGAAATTGCCATTTTTGTTTAAACCCCGACTTTTGTTCGACCTGACATTGAAAGGTGGGTGACAATAAACAGTGATTTATTACCAAATGAATGATAATGCCTTGGAAAACAGATATCACTTTCCCTCATGTTCGTGGCCATATACATCTATTATTAACAAATCTGTTTGGTGCCAATAAACGTGTCGCATATGTTTCACAGAGTATGAATCAATTGAGGAAGATGAATTAAACAGACTTAGAACAATAAAAAAGTAAAATATAAAATCCTCGGTATTCAACTAAGACACGTTATTTTTTAAATTTTTTTAATAAAGATGAATAATATTGTATGAAATTAACTACTCTGCGGACTAATGTTTCTATCAGCTTTGACCACTATACAAGAATGTATAAAAGCATAAACGGCAAATATTTATATAAAGTAGGTGAATGTTTTTAATTTATATTAATCTTGGCAGATTATCGATTATCAACATTATGACATTGTCGTTTTAAAATTTAATTTTTCAATGTGCACAAATAAGAAGTCGATAGCACCAAAAGAATTACAATAAAAGTCTAATAGGCTTTATAAGGGAGTACGTAGCTGGGCAACTGTACTTCAACGACATCTGATATGCAAACGAAATAAGTTTTTTTTTCTATTTCCTACATGGAAAATACTATTTTCCTCCCTCATTTCAAGGAGGAAAGTAGTACTTTTTCTCCCTCGGGAGGAAAATACTTTGGCTTCCTCGGTAGGCAAACATGTAGAAACTTCAAATAGCTGTAAGAGGAATTCTTTTATGGATACACAAACTTCCTAAAAATGTATAATAATACTTTTCTTTCAGACAGATTTTTTATTATTTATTTTTATTTGTAAAAATTGAAAACAGTTTAAATTGAGGTTTAAATTAACATCAATAAGTATCAATAAGTAAATGTAGTTAACATTTATGGTACCTATAATTAGTTAAATTACTAATGGAAATTTCCTCTTAAGAACTATTGCTCTGCTGGTGGATATGAGTTCCTGTTTGTTATTTTCCAAATTCGTGGTCGTTGATGAAGTAGTTGTGGTAGAAACAAAATTTTCAAAAATAATTGATACTTCCTACCGTAATTATTTGGGTGGCTACCTCACATTTTTTATAAATACAGTCATCTAAGTACCCTTCTGCTACCGCGTTTGTTCGCCATCTCCCATGTGTTTTTAGAGAGAGAATATCACTTTCAGCATTGACTAACAACGTAACTAAAGTACGGCTTAAACTGTGTCCAGTATAACCTTTCGAATCATCCAAATTTAAAAATATTGCTATTCTTTATGGAATTTTGGCAATTGTGTTTTTGCCAATTACCTGGTTTATACATTTCTCTTTAGCATAAGTTACAAATAATCTAAAATATGTCTATAGTACATATATTTTCTATACTTATCCAAGACAGATACTCCGCTTACAATCCCATTTGTTGAGATGTAACTGGTCTGCTACTTCCTGCTCGGCCTAAGCGGCTCGACTTGCAGAAAGCCACCTACAATATCGTAGGTACTTAACCGCAGACCTCTCGCCCCGGGCGATGCGCCATTAATTCTATAAATAATACTGCAGGAAACGAGCCGCTTAGGCCGAGCAGGAAGTAGCAGACCAGTTACATCTCACCTGCACTCGGTTTATATGTGAAACTACATATGAAGGAACAGCCAGTTCAATTGTCGGTCATCTCACCTATGGCATACTGATGAGGGCTAACAAGCCCGAAACCGGTCTATGTCTGGTGGAGTGGCCGACAAGGGTTCTTGGCTGTTTCACACAGATAGTGCAGGTATAATTCAATGCCGGTCGGGGTATTAGCCCGCGGAGTAATTGTTTTCTGCATAACCAACATAACCATATGAACTTAACAATGGAAACATAAGTAATAATCTTTATACCTGTCAATCTAAATTATATTGCTCATTATTAAGTTGTCATATTGCAAATTAATGGCTGTTCAATGTTAAATTTAATATCTAGTCTTACTGATTATGCCTGATATAAAATCTGAAAAAGAATTAAATAATCCGTCTGCTTAAAACTATAATTTTTTAAATTTTGTACGCGGACCTAGTTGAAGATTTTCTCTATCTTAACTCTCTTTTATTAACACTTTAATTAGCTTTAATCATTATTATTTAAAATCCTTCTTTTGAATTGTGGCTTTTTCCTTTTCTTTTTAATTAAGTTTAATAAAGTGTCCCAGTTAAGTGATCAAGGCGCCTTGGATTAAACAGCTAAAGATAGGTACGCAAACAATTAGATAATCTGTGTAATATTTCATAGAGATCTCATATTTGCTGAATTTAAATTAAATAATAACCGCTCAAGCACAATAATTTGCAGATATAAATTTTTCAGCTGAATAAAAATAGCAGAATAAATGCACTTGTGACTAAGAACTTAGGTATTTCTTAAACTGTCATGTTAAAAATGTCAAATATGTTCAGATGTTGCGTATTGACACAAAGTAAATGAATGTATGTCTGGAATATCCCCAAATTATTTTGCAAACTTGTAGTCCATTAGAAAGTAGTTTGACCTTGAAGTAAATATAACTTACGGATTGAAGGTATGGCGCCATACTTCACTTGAAAGGCCAGAATCTTGTAAAAGGATTGTTGAAAAACAAGAAACTTTGTAGGAAAATGCTTAACATAGTCCTAACATATCTGTTAATGTTTAACTTGTTTTTCGATAATAAAGTATTAAACATTGAAAAAAAAATAACAATACTCTTTCACTTTATTTCCAGAAAATTTCATTAGTTTCTACATAAGATTTATCTAATATATGAATTATACTTCTAAAAAAAGTTTTAATGTATTCTTTTCTCTGTAAATTTTTCCATTTTGCACATACCACTTTTTGCACATGGTACCCTTCAAATTAAAAAAGTAGGAAACTTCAAACTCCTTTGAAGACCCCCCTCTTGTATCGATCGCCTCGCCCATGGATCAAGAAGCGGGTACGCATTTAGTGCCGCCATAACATTTTATGAATTTAATATTTCATGAAACTTAACTTTACCATTAATGTCTCGGCCACTTTTCTTAAGTTTGGCGTATATAATGTTATATGAAGACTAGCGCAAGAGGAACAATCATCAAATTGTAATCAGAACGGGCAGTAAATCATACCCGCGCGACTGAGAACAGCTGTTGACGAAGGAGAGAGCGTCCAAGACCCTCTTGATATTATCTGCTGCCTACTTTCGACAATGTTTTTATAATGCTCCTTTAGATCGCCTGATTGCATCCCATATAGTTGATTAATTGCCTATTGTTTACTGGGGCAGAGGACGGGGCAAGAGAAGGTGGTGGAGGGATTGAGGTTTTTTTGGAGACCATTCTATTAAACGGTATTCAAGAACGTTGTCGCTGGAGGTAAATCACCTGTTCGACGTCGTAGATTAAATTTATAAGAAGCCATAATTGTGTTGCTAGTGGTCGATGTTTTCAGAAAGATATGTCATTTATTTCTAGACATCCATCAAACCGCAAATGTATCTATCAGTAAAAAGTATAGTATTATTACATATTGAGTTGGAATATACGGGGTTAAGAGATCCTCTTAGTCTATAAATGCACTCCACAATCTTCAAGGTATAAGTAGTGGCCATCGAATACTATATCATGGAATTAAAAAAGGTTTAAGCTGTTGAGATTTACTAATTTGTGTAATTACAATTGTTTCATTTTGTAGTATTTGGAACAAGTTTCTAAACTGGAATACGTACTTTTTTATAAATAAATTTAATGATTATTTAGTGGTGAATGATGAAATGAAAATTACATGAATATAAATAAAATTAATAGATAATTTAATAATAATTAAGACATATTATTAAATAAAAATAATTAATCTATTTTTTATGCTAGTCTTGATTGAACAATTTCAAAGTTGGTTGCCACTCCATTGGTTTAGATTTCTTGATGTTTAAGAACACACATGGCTTTCTTATTTAGAAGATTAAGTCTCTTGCCTCTGTAAAGGCTTGGTCAGAATCTACCAAAGGCCTTTCTATCTTTATTTGCCTATGTTCTCTTGTTGTGAAACTGTTAATTTCTGACTATTGTTATTCTCTAGATGAAACTTGTGTCCCTTCAACCTGTAACTAATGTGTCTCTGTTTTTGCTCAGTGGATATATTGTCACACATACATAGGATGCTGGTCTTAGAAAATGCTGACCCTATCTTAGGTGTTGTAGATGATGGATTTTCTTAAAAGAACAAAGGATAAGATATCTATCATATCTGTATTTCCTTGAATATACGACAACTACTTCTAATTAATTTTTGTAAAATATTCCTATTTTTCCTTCGGCAGCATTGCGCAAGCCAAACGGCAAACCGATAAATTCAATAATCACTGTGCAGTAACTGCAGATGCTTACGTTTTACATGAATAAGCATATGAACTAATATTACATCGTGGGTTATACTGCTGTAATACTTAGTAGTTGTCTTATGCACAGTGTTGATGTGTACTAGTGCGTCTCAGTACAGTGAGCTTAAACAAATATTGAAAAAGTAAGCACTGCATATGTTGCAGTACTCATTAAAACGCTTCATAATATAACGGATACGTTGGAATTGTGCTGTGAAGCACTTCAAATATCAACATCTACTTCGGAACAAAATCTACAAATGCGTATGGTTCTAGTTCTGGCCCCAAGAATGGAATTCATAACTGCGCTGCTGCAAGTAGTGTCTCAATCGATTTATAACTTGTTTTAAATATGATGACCAAACATTCACAGCAAATTCGAAGGTCATAAAGTAGGACTTATATATGAAGAAAGCCTTGGAATATTACGAAGGACTTTAACGATATAAATGTGTTAAGTGTAGCACTTAAAAATTTATGTGCTTCACTTTTTGAACTACCTATCCTGTTAATATGAAAACTCTAAGCTAGTGAATCTGTAAAGAAAACATCAAAATCACTCTGGTTTCGTACTACATTACGATATTTTCAAATATGCTATAATTTGGATGAGAACATTTGATACAATTGAGAAGAATAAGACATTTATTACATATTGATGACATCTGGTTTAGTTTATTCTTCAGTACCATCTATGGGGAGCCTTAGAAGAAATGTAGGTTATCAGTGCAAGTTAGCGCTAAATAACATAATATGAAATTTAACACATTGAATTACTTATGAGAAAATATAAAACTATTATATGCATGCTAATACACAAAAGGCGAGAGAGCAGAAGATAACTAATAAAATTAAATTCACATGAAGTAAATGTTTATATAAATGTCATTTAAATAATATCTAAGATAGTGCATTCACAGTGTTGGTTGTTAGAATTCGATATGTCAAATATTTAGTATTAAAAATCTATTGCCTGACTGAAAGTTTTTCATTTATTTCTTGAAACCATGACTCCTCAAATGCAAGTCAAAGTTTGTGAAGAAAAAGTTGACACAGTTATGAAAATCTACTAGTAGAAACTTACATGTCGAAGTAAGATCTCAATGGACTCCTCTAGAGTGTTTGTGGAAGTGCAATTTCTTTATATTACAGTTTTGAGAAACCCAGTGGAACAACAATCGATCGTAAACAAGTTTAGAATGGATTAAGTTACTTAGTCGATATTTAAATCTGATGCGTACACTGGATGACGTCCCAGTACATGGTTTGAAGTTACTAATCTGATCCTTGATGACATTGTCTCTATGTAAAACCTTACCAGAATCCTGGTTATATTCAGGTCTATTGATGTCACTGACGCTCTATTCCTATGTGTTTAACTTCTTCTGGTTGTTATTCGTTAGGTAGCAATTGTGTTCCATCAACCTACAACAAACGTATCCCTTTGTTTAATGTATATTTTGTTACATATGCATAAGATGGTCTTATAAAAGGCTGCGTCTCTCTTCACTGTGGTGTTATAGCATTTCGTAAACCAAACGGCAAACTGATAAATTCAATAATCACCGTCCAGGCACTGTAAATGCCATTTCACACGAATGTTCATATATGACATCCCGAACTTGAAGCTATGACTTTTAAAACTCAAGTCTAAGTTTATGGTGAAAAAATTGGCACAGTTGGCTTCGAGTGTTTGTAGAAGTGTAGTCATACTATATTTTTAAGAAACGCATTGGAATAACAACCAATCAAAAACAAGCTTAAAATAAGTTATCTATTTTAACAAACCCTTTAAGAGTAAGTTTAATTCTCACATTGATTTTAAATTAAATGTTCTGTATTTCAAAAAACTGATTCAATCTACAAGGCGCGTCGTAACCCAAACTGCTTTTCTATGCATATGTTGTTTCCACTTAAAATAATATATTCACCGTTAAATTAACCTCCTCATGTAATTTCGCATTAAACCACGGTGACTAATTTTTAATGGGATTGTAATATTAATTCGGACAATGACCATAACGCAAACTAGCAATAACAAAGTTAAAACCGCAGCAGAACGACATCATGTTGGCCGTGATGGTCCCTTTGCGCATCGGTCAGGCCATCTAGATGGCCGCGTGGCCAGACTGGACAATATACGGTCGACATTCGGTGCCCGTACTGCATACATCCACTTCAAGTAACCTATTTTATAACCCAACGACATAATTCTGAATGTTACCAGCAGGAATACAATCTGTAATTTCCTGCAGGGGCAGTGGAAAAAATGCAATAAATTATTTTTATGGATTGTATTTTCCGTGGCGAGGACTTCATTTTAGAGCCAGACGGGGCTGACAGTTGTCCGGAGAAAGCGATGCAATTTTTATGGATGGTCTCTCTGAGAACTTCATAAATGGACGTTAAATATTAACGCGTTACTATTTAAAATCGCTATTTTTACACTATCTGGAATACAATTGGTGGCCACTGAAATTTAAAACTAACTAATCTACAGGGTGGTTTACGTAAAACTTTCCGATCCAGGAACAAGACGAGAAATTTTGATTTTGGAAAAGTCAGAGAAAAGGGTCTGGGTGTTTTAGTTTTCATATTTATATTATTTCGAATCATATGTACAGGTCTGAGGTATGTGGCATATTATGGCATACTATGGCGTATATGGAGGTTAAAATAACCCTAGTTTGTCATAAACAATATTAATGTTCTCCTTACCAGCGATCCAAAATCCCCAAGGGGTCCCCAGCGATTTACCTTTTTCGGCTCTAACTTTTTGAACTGACTTGTATAATTTAATGAAAGTTTATGTAGTTCATAAAGGTTCATAAAACCGTACTACAGTAGATATACAATTTTTTTAAATTATGTTCAAGGAAAATTTAGCCCAGGTAATCTTTATATCTCTGGAGATTTTAATATCTCTGAAATTAAGGGCATAAATTCAATTTTAGATTACAGATATCAAAAACAAAATATATTAAATGATTTTTTGTTTAATTCTTTTAAATTATATAATAATATTACAAATATTCAAGGCAGCACTCTTGACCTCGTACTGGGATCGGTAGATAATGTAACTAAGATTTTTTTGAGGATTGTATGCCTATTACTAAAGAAGATAGTTACTATCCAGCTATGAAGTTAAAAATAGACATAAAAGATAACATAAAAAATATTACAATTAATGAAATGAATTATAATTATAACTTTAAAATTACCAATTTTTTATTAGTTTGTCAAAATGTTAGAGACACAAACTGGGACTGGGTGACAACTAGCAAAAATGTGGATTTAGCGTTACGTTTTTATGAAATTGTAAACAAAATTTAGAAAATATCTTATTTGGTTCACTAATGAAATAAAAAATCTGTTGAAGAAAAAAATATTTTTTTTTTCTAATACTTTTATGTAAAAATATAATGAAACAAGATGGAAATTAAAATCTATGATTCGTATAGCTCATAAAAAATTATATATGCAATATGGAAAATAAATTATTTTCTAACTCTAGGTATTTTTGGACATTTGTCAATAATAGGAGAGTTAATAGCAATTGCAATGTTCAATCATGTTAACTTAATAATAAAAATATTGCGGAAAATGAGACACCTGAGGGTTTTGCACGATTTTTTCCTCTATTTATGATACTGATAAATCTTCTTCTGCTACTAATTTTCTCGCAACTATCAAGGCTTATCATAATAACTTTCTAAATTTAAATAAAACTGATTATTCAGATTATAGTTTAGCAATAAAAGAGCTGAAACCAAAAAAAGCAGCTGGTAGTGATGTTATTCCACCCTATATTGTGAAAGGATGTCAGGAATAGTTAAGATTGCTTTTGACTCATATTTTTAATTTAATTATATGTAGAATAAGGAAATTTTCCGGACTTGTGGAAGTTAGCTCCATATACTCCAATTTACAAAAGTGGTGATAAATCGGATATATCAAATTATAGAAGAATGGCAATTTTATGTGCTCCAGCTAAATTATTTGAACACATTATATGTTTTAAACTTTATCAGCATGTGGAAAAATATCTCAGAGCAGCAACATGGATTGGTTGCAAAGAAGTCAATTAATACCAATTTACTTTTATTTACTAATGATATATATAAGACATTTGAGGAAAAACATGAAATTGACGCAATTTATACAGATTTAAAAAAGCGTTGACAATGGTAATCATGATTTACTATTGAAACAGTTGCACAGGCATGGTATTTCTCAAAACACTTTAAATTTGCTTAAAACGTATTTCCAGAACAGATATTTTGTTGTTAAACACAATGGAAATACTTCAGACAAGTATCATTTCAATTCTAGGGTGCCTCAGGGTTCCAACTTGGGACCATTACTATTTGTATTATTTATTAATGACCTTCCTACTGTTTGTGCGCATTCAAAATTTTTACTATATGCTGATGACTTAAAATTTTATAAAAAAAATTAATACAGAGATTGTGTGGCACTACAGAGAGATATAGATATTATTATAGTATTGTTAATTCGAGTGTAAAACTTTTTGTGTATATATTGTACTCGTGCTTGCTTAGGTTGTTATATCTTAATACTAAAACAATAGTACTATGTAATTAGGCGTTCAATAAATAAATATTTCATAATTCAGGAAAATAAGGATCGGAGTTGTTACCACACTCGTTGGCGGAAAATGTTGACAGGTGTCATTTTATAGAGGTGAAAACAAAATTTTTAAATTCTTTCCTCTTTATAAAAAATACTTTACATTTGTTTCGATAAAATCAGCCGTTTTATCATTGACTTTCGAAATTTACTTAATTATCAAGTTTATTAACAAAAGCTATTCAAACTAATATCATAACTAATCGAATAAAACGATAAATAGTATCTAATTCGTAATAAAATAATAAAATTTGTCATTATTATTATTAATGCTGACATGATGGCATCTAGTTCATGGCAAAGCAATCGGCAAGATAAGAAAAATTTATTCTGATACATTTCCAAATCACTTAAAAGCAAATATGTTAAAAATTCTTGTTTACTTGAGCAGATTTTAGAAAATCCCCTGTACCTCTATACATTTCCTTATGTGACGCATATTTTCTCGTAACAAAATTCCAGGATTGTTACCAATTCCGTTGAAATAGTGTGTTATTCTTTCTATTAAGTTTCCCTTTTGCATTTGTTTCACATAAACTTAAAAAATAAATAATTTATAAGATCTCAAAAGAGATAATCAAATAAAAATTGCAATAGAATGTATTTGAATATATTTTTGCAAATAGTAAATGACATTGCAATTATAGTTAACTAAATTGTATGTTGTTTTCATATTTTTTACATGAAAGATAATTCACTGTCAAGTACTAGTAGATGGTGCAGCTTTTACCCCTCTGTATCATAAATTTGAAATGTTTTATTGTAGCAGCAAAAATTACGTAGGGTGGTGTTTTTATGAATTAATTTATCTAGATTTCTATTTAATTTTCTTCTTTCCCCTTTTTAATGAAGAAGAAATCTAATAAACAATATTTAAGGATGTTTTCATTCTCTTTTCGTCGTTTTAAAGTTTATGAAGTAGACCAATATCCATTAAGACAATTATTTTGTGTATCTCCTTTAACCCTTACCAAAAATTCTCTTCGGACTTCTTTTTATGCTTTCCTCTGGTATCACAAAATATGTTTCACAACTTTTCTTAAATATTCACCTACTTAGCCACTTAATTACTGAATTTTTTAAAATATTTTCCTATTCAGTGTCAATATTATATAGTTTTATTTTCGTTACTTTACTGAATTTTAGCACAATTAATAATCAGAAACTATTATGCAGGGTGTAACAGAAAATCACCACCAAATTTGGAGGGCGTATTCTACAACACAAACAAAATAAAAAATGTATATAAACATATGCCCGTAAACGCTTGCATACTGAAATACAGATAAAAAAAGTAACATCATCTATTTATCAAGATACATGAAAATTATCATAAAGTACATCGACATCGCTAAGAGAAACAGATTGGCATCTTACACAACATTCAGCTCTCAGAAATTACACCAATATGCTCTTCGAATGTAAACTCTCTAATTACGACACCAAAACACCACTATTACTTATCTGGCAACTTACTTTCTTTGACAGTAAAACAATATTAAATTACTGACACTGACTTTGTTTTGAATTAATCGCATAAGACAATTTGATAATTTTTAAAATTTCGGTTGTATCTCAATAACCAACCATTTATAAGCAATGTCCATAGAAACTTTTTTCTTGTTCAGTGACGTAAGTGACTGTGAGTATTCTACTCACATTTATCTAACTATAATTATATTTAAAAAAAATTATTTCCGACGGTGTCGTTATGACACATTTAGCATCCCCATTTGGATGCCACTATGGTCTTCATAATAACACTCAGTGCCATTATGAATTCCTAATAAGACGCAAATTTTAAAGTAAAAAGTAAACAAAAGCAAAGTTAGTCTCCACCTTTACTCATTATCATTGACTATAAAAAAAACACTTATTTATTATAAACATAAATTTTATGAATAAACATGAACTTCTGAACAATTTGTTAATTTAATTCCAGCAGATGATAAGTGTGCTGTATTTTTAGAAAGTAAGTTTATTTCCTGAGTACTTGAACTTTTTGAAGGGCCTTTAGTGCCTGAAACGTTACCCAACGTATTAGAGACCACGTTCTTCTTATTTTTTCTTTAAATCTTCTATAGAGCTTTCTGCCACTGTATTAGAATGTCTCCTGAATTTTCAAGCAACGACGCAGATGATCTACGAAAACAATGTCTAATATATTGTTTAGGATTTGGAAAACCCTGTAGAAATGCTATATTATATGGCATTTTCCCAAATCTATTAATGCGAACTGGCTGCTTGTTGGTGTTTAATGTTTCCGTTTGTGAGAAAAAAATCTCATGATATATTTATTTTCGTAAACGGAATAATAACATGAATGAATTGTGCTTTGAACATTTTGTAGGTGCAGCTTTGTTAATTCGGTACGTCTGCAAGCATCTGCAAGCTCCACTATCAATGCAACTTTTATCATAAAATGAATTGTATCGTTAACTTCCAGCAAAAAATGAGTTATGTTTCCTTTCATTCAAATTTTTGACCGAAATCCTTTAAATTTTCCTTTTAGAAACGCAATTAAATAGACGTACTTACTAATGCCCGTATGTTTCTTTATTGATATAATTGAACGTAGCATAAAACCATATACCCTAAGCGATAAAGGCTTGCTATGTTTTGATAGATATTCGAAATATGCAGGAAGAACCTTTCCATTGCTGCTATTCTTCGTTCCTTTCCCTTTACACCAATCTTCAAGTTTTGCATCACTTTGCTCGTACATCTGTCTTGATTTTTCGGAAAGTAGAGAATCTACAACGCTTTGCGCAATGTCTTTGATATTCGAAGGGACACTCTCGGAATCAGAATCACCCATTTTAATATTATTTTTCAGTAAAACTGAACGTATGACACAAAATTGAACGCCAATAATAAAATTGTCCACAAAACATTGTTTTGTGAAGATGTCAAATTTAAAACCATCAATAACTGTGGTTACCATGACATCGACAAATAAGAACACCTAATAATTTTTAATTTCAATTTTTGAAAATGTTTCCGATAGTTTAAGATAAATTGAGTCTGAAAATAAAATCTATTTGGATCATAATAGATTAAATTTTGAATGATACACATGATTTGTTAATGAAACCTGTGTTTCATTATGGTGCTAATATCGAACTAGTATCATTAATATCTATAAAAATGATTTAACTCGTGTTTCTTTTTTAATAAAGTGCGTCATTTTGTCATAAAAACAATATTGATACACTTTACTTAAAAAACACTTAATGACTATAAAAATTCCAAAACTTAACTCGAATATTTTTTAAAACTATTTTATTAAAATCCTGTTATAATTTTCATAACAAATCCACAATTTTGTTAAAGTGAACCGCAAACAAATGAAAGTAGGATTGTAACGAATAATACATCGAGATATATCTGATTGACTGCACGGGCAACTTCGGTCCCTTATTTCCTTGTAATAATGTCCCGGCGAACCGTTTGTATACATTTGTACGCCAATGAAGTCACCCTTGGGTCGGGTACAGCATGACGCAGTTGATATAGTCGTAAAACAAAGGCGACACTGTCAACTTAGACAGGAAGTAACGTCATCTGGACGATTTTCCTTGCAAATGCCCTTCTACTTTAGTGCCGAGAGCAACATAAATTATAGGAATAACTCATATAGCGTTCAACGACTTTCAACTGTTGAACGGAATTTTTAGAAAGTGAGAATTAAGCGATTTATATTTAATGGCTTAATACTTTTTCCAATGTTCCAATAAGAGGGTACAGGGTTAGTAACCGAGGTTTTCAGGCTTATAAATGGACGAGTTAATAAGCAGAAATCATCAAGTAATATATTTTTTGTACAAAGCTTGTAAATGCATTTTACTTATTTGCTTGTTATGATATAGTATCGTCATTTCAGATTTCTGTAGTAATAATATAATTACGTACATGCAAAATCATTGACTCATATTTTTCACATACCACGTAAGTTTATTTTGTTTTATAAATTTGTGAAATTATAGCTGAGGACAAATAATGGTAAATAGTGAAAAAATTGTAGCAAAATATTTTTAGTTTCGGAATTTTACAACTTGGTAACAGTTGGTACCAAGCAACCTGCTTGAGAAATTTGACACAAAATTATGGGACATTTTTCAATGTCAGAGCGATATTTGGTCAAAAAATTTGTTGACAAAAAAAAAATCAAATAAGTCGCAACACAACAAAACAACTATTTATTTATTAAAAGGGCAGCTGGTAAAGGTACAGTTAGTAAAATTTGACGCAACATTAGATTGAGTATTTATGATCTTGTGGTGTTCCTGGTCGATGTTAAGTGTAGTTTTATATAATTTGGATTACTATGACCAGTAATTTTCATCAATGCATACCATTTTTTTGGCAGCTTGCTAGCAGCAGTTAACCTGTTCGAATGGGTTGTTACTTTTTGTTCCTTACATTTAGACCAATAGCCTCAGCCAACAATTTAGTCCATCCATTAATAGTATTTTTTTTCAACATGGACATTGTCGTACCAATTATCGGCTGTACATTAATTTTTTTTTCTGAATTACGCTGTATAATATCTATTAGTTATCTTTTTATAGAAAATTAAATTAAAGTTAAATGTTATAGTTGTTAATCATTCTTTTTTAACGTAAAACCTTTAAATATTTTTAGATTTTTTTTTTTTGTATAAAGACAATTCAACAAATAATTTATTCCATGGAGAAAAGTAATATATATAAAAATATCATTAACTATTGGACAATCATAACGAGAAATAGTTGTTTACGTGCCACTATTTCTGTTATTATTAACTTTGGCAAAGGGAGGATCATTTTCAGGTAAACTGCTCCCTCTCCTTATGTCACTCAGCAGTAAGTACATAGGTACGATCTCGAGGCACGTTGTGTTGAGAATAAGCCAACTATGTTGTACGTCAAACTAACAAAGTTGGATTTAAATGGATATCTAATTACAGCCAACAAACAAAAGAGCATCGGGGAATGTTCAACCGCATTAGTAGTGAGGGAGGACGTGCGAGCGTGGCTAGAAAACAAAAGTAATTAAAGTGTTAGTCTCAAATTCGTATTTTACCTGCTAATTGCCACTGAGAGCCAACAAGAAGCGACATGCGTCTTTTCCAATTCACGTTTGCTATTTCACTTCGTGATTTCGCGATAACGCATTCGCATTCATCCATTAAGTATACGGATTGATTTCTATAAGGATATTTAAATTTTTTGACTAATCAAGAATAAGAGTATTACTTTATTCATTTATTTAAACATTTAAAGACACAAATGGGGTAAACCCATAAACAGTATCTACACATAAAGATAACATAACATTGCATCATACAATTACCTATTGGACAATTTTATAATCTTTTTTTTTTTTTATTTAGATTTTAATGATATAATTGAAATAGTAAATAATCTTTATCTAAAAAAAATTGTGAGTGTACAGGGTACTTAAAAATACAATTTTGTAAAGAAAAAATCAAAAAGGGCAGTTCGAAAATGATTAAAAAATACACTTCTGCACGGCACTGAACACTGGTCCACTGTAAAACCTGATAAGGCGGCAATCTACGACTGGACAAATAATGTAAAGAAATGCTCGAGGAAATAAATAAATAACATTTTATGACGCCGATTTTATACAGCAAATTTAACTGCTTTTGTCGCTATTGTTCAATTACTAATAGATTTAATTTGTAGTTTTTTAATTACTAAAATAGTTTGGCATACCTGATGTTACAACAACATTTTGGGCCCGTCTTACCCAGTTTCTACAAACTAACACAAGTGTTTCTGCTTCTTGTCCGTTTTGAACTCGTAAGTTATTGGCAGCAACTTTGATAGTTTCTGTAACTTTATTTTTTAAATATCACCACAAAAAGAAGTCCAAATGATTTAAAGTCAGGAGATCATGACGGCCATGTTACCGGTCCTCCTCGTCCAATCCGTTGGTGTTAATGCTTGGCTATGCTGTACAGTGTACATGGTACGGATATGATCGTGTATGATACGTCACACTGCTGCAATAGGCCGTGAAAGTCCTGGACCTCCATCTCTTCCATCGCGTTGCACTACACTTGCACCCACTTGCACATTGCGGTAAAAGAAGCTGCATTTGGGGTCGGTCAGTGGTGGCGCGGTTTAAGGCGTCAGTACTTAAATCGAGGTGACTAGATCGGTGTGGGTTCGCGCCTAGGTGCCGCTAGACCGTATGGTATGGTAGGGTGGAAGACTGTTAGCTTGGGTCAATGTGAGAGATTGATACCGGTTGATATTTGACTACCCCCCTAATTAATGAGATTTTCCAGGTTTCCCTCATTCCTGCATTGAATAGTGGTTAGGGCCTACCAACGTAAGTCGTTCCTGGGCGCAAATGCGGCCTGCTTAATAATAATATGCCGCCCCCTTTCCCGCACAAGTATCCGACTTCTGGGCTAATCCCTGTGATTAGAATGAGGGGTAGAGATATTATTATTATTATTATTATTATTATTATTATTATTATTATTATTATTATTATTATTATTATTATTATTATTATTATTATTATTATTATTATTATTATTATTATTATTATTATTATTATTATTATTATTATTATTATTATTATTATTATTATTATTATTATTATTATTATTATTATTATTATTATTATTATTATTATTATTATTATTATTATTATTATTATTATTATTATTATTATTATTATTATTATTATTATTATTATTATTATTATTATTATTATTATTATTATTATTATTATTATTATTATTATTATTATTATTATTATTATTATTATTATTATTATTATTATTATTATTATTATTATTATTATTATTATTATTATTATTATTATTATTTGGCACATGTTTACCGGGAAATCGTTCTGCTAAAGCAATTTAACAGCGTAATAAATTAAAACGATATCGATCAACTCCGAGTTACTACTATACACGTAAGCCATTTTTGACACTTGAAAAACTAATGTAAACACTGCCGTCACAGCGATGTAAAGGTTGAAAATACGACAACTTCAATAATGTTTTACTCGGAAACTATAAGGATTTTATAAAAAATTTGTTTACGATATCGACTCCAATTTTCATAACCCGTCTATTCCTAAATTATTTTAGATAAATTCTTAATCACCCTGTATAGGCTAGTCAATGAATGATTTAAGGAGAAGGCAAATGTGTAACAAATGTATAAATTATATTTTTATTTTATAAAATCTAATAAGGAGAGAACGTAACAAAAAATCTTATCTAAACAAAATTAAATGAGCTTGTTTTTTTTGGGCCGGAAGGGTCCTGTTTCTGGCTGCACCATCAATACCGATCGCAGCACGAATTGCCAATCAGCCTTGTCTTCGTCATCAGTCTCCGCATTAGATGTGGGAATAGGCTTTAAGTCTTTATTATTTAAAATGGAGACGCTGTTTAAACAGTGACCCTGACAGTTTTGGCATAATCAAGAGTAACTCATCACTAATTTTTTGCAGTTGCACCTTCCACTGCTACAATATTTCTTGCATCTACAAAATATGAGGTCCAAAATTTCTTTGAGTTTTGCTTCAATTTTTGTCATAGATATTGCCTTTGCATTCCGAACCTCACAGGTCTCTGGTGGAATGTGCGTAATGTGTGCTCTTTCGGTCCCCTCTCGCTGGATGGAAGTGATGCAATATCTCGTTTTATATACAATACAATAAATCATACCTGAAAATGGTCAGTAACTTATCTTAGCGGGAGCACGGTACCATTTCAGCATGCTTTCTCAACATCAGCATGCGAGGAAGAGTAGTTGTGGAACACTTCAGCTGCTCTTTTTGTCCGGATGTTTTTGGTATTTTTTTACGAAATCAAGTACTCATCTGGAATGTCGCGCTAGTAGAATCCCTTTTGTTACTTTTGGAGTAGAGTAAACGTTGGTTTGCACATTTTCTCTGTCAGGTTTTATGAACAGGATGTTATGGTCAAGTGGCGTGTTTGCTGTAGGCAGCACAGTAAGGTCGAAGTCTTCTCCTTTAACAGCTACATTGGCAGTTTCACTGACGGACTGGTCAATAGCTTACAATTGACACGTCAGTATTATGTGATACTTAATATGCTATGGTGCCGTTTTCCTGGAGTATAGAGTTTAATAGGTTGATCATCTCTGCTCTGGTGGTTGGAGAGAAATAATTCTTGAGACACTGAAATTTTAGTTTCCAGATTGAAATTTATGTCGACACATTTTTTCATCCAAAAGAGCTGCCATATCCATCAAAAGTAGTGGTACATCTTCTACCTTATGTTTATATATGTTAGTTGAGGATCCTCTTTGCAGATAATCTTATGTAAGAGAAAGTATTCAGAACGGCGCAAGCAGTGTCCAGTATACATTACTGGATTTGGCAGCTCTAAAAACTCAGCTATTTTCTGTATGGAATTTTATAAATGATGATTATTGCCACAGATAGAACAGTGCATTTCTTCTGTGCATTTAGTTGATGAAGAATTTGTTATAGGGCACGTTCTGAGGGCGTAGGGCCTCGTATAATCTTCAAGAGGCTGTGTCTAGATTTTTTATTCGTAACACAGAACGATCGGTCTTTCTTGGTTTTGGTGCTGAAAAGAAAAATAAGCTTTACAGATTACCAATGTTGCCAACTTCTAATCTGTGTAATTCATCCGAACGGTTCGCTCCATTATCGCTACAACCTGTAATCCAAATGAGTAATTATACATTTATTTTAGAGGTTATGCTGAGTACCTTGACAACGAGATATTCATCATCTGCAGCGGTTTGTAGAAATTGCATCACATATTAAGTGTTAAAATGTTAGGCTTTTTTTGGTTTGTAACCACCAGTTGGTTATTTTAGGAAAGCTATGAGCTTACTGTATCTGCAAAAAAGTTCAATTTGTTTACTAATATAATATAATTAAATTACACGAAAATCAATGCTAACTATGTGTAAAAGTGTCCCTAATTTAAAATAATAATTTCTAAATTTTATCGTCTTTTATAAAAAATCATGTTATATTAGGTACTCTTTGTTCTTGGCGCCAATTTTTAGATTTATGGTAGGTTAATTCGTACATCTTTGTAGCAATACAAATTCTGTATTCACTCATGTTTCATATATATCTCATTACATCTTTTCAATATTTTATTTTATAAAGAAACAACAATAGTCGCGTCATTTGTAATTATTTGTTTATTTACAACAATAATAGTAACAACTTCTTGAAGGCATATTACTTTGTTGGGGCTTATACCTGACAAATAACTGTAAAACGAATTTTCGTCTTTACATTTATTTACATAAAACACAATTTTTCCAGTATTCTGACGCAGTTAATATCAAAAATTCAAATTAAACAAAACAAGAGTATTCATTAATACAAACGTACTTGTACTTCTTGATTCGTTTAGTGTGAGATGAAGTTGTTTATGCTAGAAGAAAACTGTATATTATCACGAAATGGCAGTATTTTAAGATGTAAGTTTATTTCCAGACCGGAAAATCTACATTCTCCTATAGGCTAGGAAAAATCGTCGTACGCGTCGGAATCCAAGTCCTCTGCATATTAAATTTTATATTACAAACGCTAAGATTTAAACGAATAGTGTGGCAGTAAATTTTAATTTGATAAGGATTGTGCAAGGAGATATAATGGGAGCAGATTGGTCAAAGAGGTAATATTACATTCCCAACGTCAACTATGATTTGTGTCGGGATTTTAATAGAACATTAAGAATGAATGGAGGAGCGGCAGGAGAAGAATTTAGGTTTGAATTTAAGTCGGGTGTTGGTTGAATTAATTTTTAAGTTTACTAGCACCCTTTCTTATTAAAACGCTAGGGCGCTGGTGGTTTTAATTACCCCTTACATGCTTTGCGAAGCATACACTCGAAGGCCTAACTAGTGCGTCTTAGTTAGCTGTTCCTAATTTGAGAATGTAACTCTTAAACTGATATAAATAAGATCATTTTAAATATTCAATTGCATTGTAAAACATCAAGTGAATATTATCCATAATAAATATATACAGGGTGTTGCAAATTATAGGTGAAGCCGAGAATATTCTTTGGACCAAAATAATGGTATTTTTCTTATGCCATTTTTCGTTTAGGAGCTTTACTTTCGAAATAATTTTTATTGATAGCTCAGGTGGTTTTAGAGATATTTGTCTGAAATTTGACACATATTTTTATCTTAAGTCGACTCACTTTTGTGTGTAATTTTGGTTCAAAATGTCAAAACATGAACGGAGAAAATGGGGCGTTGTAGTATCCACGGATCCGCCAAGTTTTTGTAGTATTGAGTACGCCTATGGTTTCAAAATATATTTTTTAAATACGGTGTGTTTTTATTCATTTTTTTTTTACTTTTATAAGATTTTGATTTGAGGCTCGGTTTATGAAATATTTCAACTTTTTTTCTTGTGTAGCACAAAGTAAATATCGCGAAGTCATGGTCAGTTCCATTTTATTCAGTAAATTGAAATAAACAAACGGCACAGCTATCAACATACAATAAAAAAACACACAAAAGTTTACTGCCATCTTGCAATCCATAGGAAATATTTAACATATTAACCGTAATGTGGAGGAGCATCATCAAGTTGAAATCACATATTTTGACAAACGCCAAAGACAAACCATCAAGTCAACGAAAGAGTTTTGTAAAGAAAACAAAAACATTTTTTAATCGGGATTTCTTTTTTATGTTTCTAATACTAGGTAAACAACAGCTTAGGAAACGAATTGTACAAGATGGAGAGCATTTTAGGCTAAAACCACATATTTTCCTGAATATTCATCAATCTTTAACTAAAACAGCCTCAGGTGAAGGTGAAGGTGGTACCCATATTGAACATTTAATTACCGACTACCATATTTTAATAAACAAATGTAAAATTTCATATTTTCCAGTTAAAAATCGAAAATGTCAAAGTAATGGCAAATTTTACCCTTCTCCATCTGAGACCATATGCTCTCACAGTGTTATACACGACTTTTTTTTGTTAACTGTCATGTATTTGTGCCACTTTAAGAACGATTTACAGGGACAAAAATTCAGGAATTATGATGAAGTTGAATGAGTGAACAGTGTAATAATTGAAGACATCGAGACATTTCCAACATATTTGTTTCTCATTTAATAAGAAACAATAAAAACTTAAATGAAGGGGTAAGGAAGAAGTAAGGAATTGTGTGGAGGAGAAAATCTTCATCTGCTCGGACAGCCAGGCTGCACTCAGGGCTCTTAGCTCTCCGGTGACTAGATCTAGTCTTGTCCAGGAGTGTGGAGATGCCCTGGAGTCCCTGGCCAGACAAAGAGAGGTGGAGTTGGTCTGGGTTCCTGGCCATAAGGGAATCCCCGGTAATGAGACGGCTGACTTGCTGGCTCGTCTTGGATCTGGGGCACCGTGCCAGGGACCCGAACCCTTTTTGGGAATTACGCGAGGTAGTATGAATAGTGCCCTTAATAAATGGGCCTATCAAACACTAGGAGGGAATTGGAGTAGACAGGCCCATTACTTCTTCAATGAACCTAATAAATCTAGGACGAAGTGGCTGCTGAGCCTTAGTCGAAGGTCCCTGAACCAAATGGTGGGGGTCCTGACAGGCCACTGCAGACTCAGGAGGCATTTGAATTTGATAGGCATAGAGGATAGTCCCTTATGTCCGGAATGCGGAGAGGGAGAAGAGACCCCTATCCATTTTCTAGGATACTGTGCGGCTCTTGGAAGACTAAGATATATAATCTTTGGCACCGAGGAGCTGCAAAGGGAAGAGATGAGGGGCCTACCATGGACCAGGATCCTGGCGTTCATTAGGACGTCGGGTAGGTTCGAGGAAGGCCGAGGGCGAATAGTGGAGGGGTGATGGGATGCCAGGGTAGGCAAAAAGGGCCCACGTGTGGCCTACTTGCCAGGCTAAGGCCGCCCGCACTTTACTACTAAATGAAGGGGTTATATGTAGGATAAACGTAGTGACAACCCGATTGAAAGTGATGTAAAGGTGGGGGAACCAAGAACTAGATGGAACAAGGAAGTAGAAGATATATCGAGCAGTTAACAATCATAGTTTTATCAAGCTTTTTTCAAGATAAAACCTGTTGAAATCTTGAACGAAATATTTCCTGCTAGTTTGACGGTTTTAAAATTATATTACAGCAATGGAAAAACAGCAAATAAATTGAAAGCGATTACATTTTGCGACAAACTTATCAGAAAACTTCCGAATCCAAATTTTCAAATCAATTCATTAATTTTCTAATCTTTTCTTTCTAATTCAACATTTTAACTTTGATCTCTATGTTTCTCAAACATCAACTTTTGGGCTAAGATAGGTTTGGCTATATCGAGTTTTGTTTTCGTGTCGTCAGATAACTACTCTTGCTATATGATCCATTGATTTAGCTACACTCTGTATAAAAAAATTAAATGTGAAAGATTATATATTGGAAAAAATAAATAGGGAAGGCTATAGAATTCTATTTGACTAAAAGTGATTGTGCAACGTTTTGTTAGTAGCACCTCCGGCTATTTTGTAAGGTTTTGTTCATATAATTCGAATTTAAATCAGGTAGACGGATTGGAAGGGAGCCTGACAACATGAAACTAATAAATGTCTAGCAAGGTACGTAATTTAAGCAGTATTTTCTTTGAAAAGCAAACATTCATTTTCGTGCCATTAGCTGAATCTTAATTAAATATTTTCCACGGCTGATATCTCTAAGTGTCACATAACTATGCAGAAGCATCTTTGCTCTCCCATTCCCGGTTCCAGGGGCCCTTTTAGGGCGTTCCTAACTCACTTACAGCGTCACTACCGTCTGAATGTGGAAATGCTTGGGAAATAAATGAGTAGGGATATTTTTGAGGCGCTGCCAGCAGTTTTGATGAAGTTTTAGCACCTGGGTAGGCGTTAAGTACTTCAAATACACAAAAATAGATAGTATTTAAATAGTGCATTGTTTTTTGTTCAATTTCTGAAATGGCAGATATGTGTCTCAACAAAACAATAATTAACAAAATCATGTTTTTAAAATATTAACTGAGGCTGACATTTTTACTACAGTTTTTGTTTTCAGTGCGCTTTAAAACTATTAGGCTGAGGTTCTGAGGATAATGTATGATCTCAACACTTTCTATTTATCTATATGCGAATTTTATCAAATCAAGACTGAGGAAAGTAGAACATCACAATTAAAGAAGTCAGAATCATTGTCTTTATCGATATTTATGCAAAATGAACTATAACCAAATTAACTTTGTGTGGTTTTTATGTCTCTAAACATATAGTTTGATGTAGTCATTGTTCACATATTTGTGAAGCAAGCGCAGACAAAATTATCACTCATTCAATTTGAATATTGCATTGTGTTAAATTTCCCAACAATTTCAATAATACGGCGTTAACTTGAACTTCTCTCATTGCATATTAGGCATCTTATTATAACTTTTATAAGCATAGCGATTCCAAAACAAAAATACCTTATATTGTAAATGTTATTGGTGTGCTGCTTTAAAAGAAAATAAGGTATAAATCACATTTAGAAATTATGTAATACCTTCACAAAACTTTGAACTATATAAATTCCAATTCTTGTTACTCTCTAATTACATATAACGTATCAAATTTGAGAGGAAATATGGTATTAGGTTACCTATATTCATAAATCTCATTCACTTCTGAAGGATCAACATCATAGTCGACCTTTGACTTTGGCCCTGCTCCAATTTTTTTCCCGCTTGCTCTCACAGTTACATTGCTAAGTTTTTCGTTTCATAACTCGTCTAGGTATCTCATGTTATTTCAGGAGATATATATTCAATATCTAACTGAGGCATAGTTTGGCAATAGTCATTTTTGGAAACTGCAATCGAATTAATAAGTTTTATTGGATTACTGATTATGTCGTTCATGAACTGATCTAAAGTTGGATATATTGTTACATGTTCTTCTTCAGCACACAAAAATACAACTAATTAACTTTTACAGGTTTTACTAATTACCGTATACATTCAAACTACATAAATGCTAGATTCATCCAATCAATCATTATTCAAATCACTGTTGGCATTGTGTCTTGCTTTTTATTGATCTTGCAGCAAGACAAAACAAGACCAAAACTTGCCAGCTCGAATTACAAGGCAAGACAAGATTTTTTCCAAGACAAAATAAGACAGACAAATTTTGTAAGATTTCTTGTGACAGCAAACACACCAACCACACAGTCACAACCAGTATTGAGAACAGTTTTCTATCCAGTTCCAGGGTATAGACCCGATTTACTCCATCTTAAAAGCACGTCGGAGCAAATGTCGAACTTTAGAGATAGAGCAAATCTTGTGGCAATTTGAAATATTTAAATTGTTGTATTATTTTTACGGTAATGCTGGTAAATATTTTTAAATTGCTCGGACAAGAAGCAATAGTCAATAAACTAAAGTTGGTGATTCTCAACTTATGAAAATTAAATTTGAATACTATTAATGAATAACATGTATTTTTTCTTGCTGCTTTATTTTTCCTATCCAACTGTTTGTTAATTTTGTCATTTGTTAGTTTATGTTATTATTATTATTATCAGCATGACTATTTATTACAAATTGAAAAGATATCATGCAATTATAATTATACTAAATAACAAGAATAACGTTTACTCGGAAGAGACTCGAATTCATTATCAGTTAATTTTCTGTGATCTGCTTTATTGACGTGAAAAAAGTTCTCTCTGCGCAAAAAGGGAGACAGTCTGAGAGAGCCTGAACAGAAAATGAATTAATAAAGGTTGAGGCAATTAAGAGCTTATACATAAATATAATAAATACGATAAGAACTGGGAATATAATATCAAAGGCGGTTAAGTTCTCGTGAAATTTTAGGTAGAAGTCCTACTTCGCTGCTATATCAGAATATGCCGTTTTAGTAAGTATCAAACAAGGTTTAAATCTAAGAGTGTATCCGTCTGTGGGACCAGAAATATTTAAAACTTATTAAGTTTCTGTAAATATACTGGTTAAATTAAATTAAACTACACCTTTCGAAGCGATCTATTTAATAATAGTTAATACTATTTAAGAACATGTTATTTATATATTAACAATATTCGCCAACTGAATTTCAATTAATATAATATGATTTTTATTTAATTTGAATTTTATAATGTTATTGTAATTTATCCTAATAATAATTATTAATTCTTCACTGTAATACAATTCCTATTCCTGTTCCTGTTCATGTTCATGTTCATGTTCATGTTCATGTTCATGTTCATGTTCCTGTTCCTGTTCCTGTTCCTGTTGCTGTTACTGTTCCTGTTCCTGTTGCTGTTCCTGTTCCTGTTGCTGTTACTGTTCCTGTTCCTGTTGCTGTTCCTGTTCCTGTTCCTGTTCCTGTTCCTGTTCCTGTTCCTCTTCCTCTTCCTCTTCCTCTTCCTCTTCCTCTTCCGCTTCCTATTCCTATTCCTATTCCTATTCCTATTCCTATTCCTATTCCTATTCCTATTCCTATTCCTATTCCTATTCCTATTCCTATTCCTATTCCTATTCCTATTCCTATTCCTATTCCTATTCCTATTCCTATTCCTATTCCCATTCCCATTCCTATCCCTAGTTATAATGTATTGTGATATATTTGATATGGTCCAATATGTGTATAGGCACTTTGATCAGATCACAGTAATTACATCTTGAGATACCTAATTACTCATGGACAGTGATATGTGTATTAGAAGATATGAGGTTTGTGTTTTAAATAATATAGTTAGTAGCTATAAATAAAATTGTCGTTGTGATTTTAATATTATTAATTTTTGTTATTGTTCTCCACACTTTATGTTAATATATATAACATTTCAATTTGTTAATTCCCATGCTTTACCATATAACATTCCAAGAGTGATCAGAAATATTTTTCAACGTCTTTCGGAGTCAAACTCATTTCAGAAAGGTCCAATTCCTTTGGGTGTTTGAACGGCTGAGTTAGAAGAAGCTATTGTATACGAAATTCAGGAAGACCCAAATATTAGTACTATGAAGATCGTGGCAATTCTTAATGTGAATCATAAATTAGTTTGTTTTGGCAATTAATCATCGATGATAAACAGACCTCCGCCGCTGCTAAATTATAAAGCTGGTAATTTTTTGTTTCATACTTCATATCAATAGTTTTAATAATTACAAGATACATTTTAATAAATAAATAAAAAACCTTTATTCTATTTTTAAATAGTGTATCCCTTATTGTTAGAGATGAACACAACAAACCCTATATGAGTATGTTCGGCAGGAAATGTTTCGAGATCCAGATACATAAAAATATACACTTTATTCTATTTAAATTAACATCCGCGGCCATTTGGTATAGACTTAATTTGTTTTCTATTATCAATTTCGACAACTTCATAAAAAATCGTGTAAATATTTCGCATTTTTTTATCTCTAAAAACAAAAAAGTTAACACTTGAAAGTTAACACCCCGTATCAATTCTGAAACCAATTGAGAAGTTTTCGAGTGTTCTAAAACCCTTCATATCACTGAAGTTTGACGTCCCCCGGCACTCTCCACAAAAATTCTCGCATTTCATCAGCCCGGACGCCAGAAAGTCAGAAGAGGTCGGCAGCAGCTATGTGTCGCGTCGGGGTGAAAATACAGGTGTTCATATTCCTCCCTCAGCGGTTGCAATACCTGAGACTAGCTAGGAGGAGCGTTTGTACGGTTAATGGCACACTTAAGGACATATTAACAATTACACTATGTTTGTTCGAGCTGGAGAATTTTCATTAGGAAAATTTATGAGCGAGGAATGAGAAGCCTGAGTCGGGTCCATTTTTACAGACACGTTCAAAATTTCGTCGGTCCTTTATTACATTTAGAAAATCAGCGTCATAAATGAGAAAAATTATAAGTATTTAGTTAAATTGCGTAAATTTATTATTAATAAAGGTTCCGAGTATGTTTTAAGGCTGCCGTTTTTATATTTTATACGGAATTTTTAAGGGATCCATAGCTATTTTTAGAGGCAGCCTAAAAAAATCTATGTAAGTTCGAGAAAATATTTCTTCACTGTGCAAATTATGCAAGTTATCTAGGAGGTAACAGCTTGGAGGCTGAAGTCATTTAGAATCAGAAATAACAGCATAAGGTTATGTTTCATAATGTTACTTGAATTAATTTTGTTTTCTGCAACAATGCATTTAAGCATACAACAACTACATACTACATTTGCAATACATAATGACACGTTTCATAATACACCTTTTCACAAAATCTTTACCAACAAATTTTAGCGACTTAAAGTTTTAGCCACAAACCTAGAAAAAATATAGACTGCGCCGTTCCGTTATATAGGTCACGTGACAGTTCCCGCGTTTCCTAGGGTCTTACGGGCCAGAAAATGGATATTTTATTTGCTTTATCTTGCAGTTCTGCAAATATGATAGCTGCATTGCAATATGAAATTAACTAACTTGCTGTCATTAAAGAATGTGACCAATCACAGTAAACAAATGAGCTTCACGTTACAATACAACCAACTTAAATTGGCATAAAAACCAATTTTTAGTGATTCTGTACCTTTTAGGGTAGGAATGAATTAGCGGTCGCCGGCAATATGACACTGGCACAGTCTATATTTTTTCTAGGTTTGTGGTTTTAGGTAAAAGTTAATGCGTTTTTTAATGACTACTCTTTCAGTTTTCAGTAGGTATAGCTGTCTTTTTTTAAATGGTGCCCCACGTTGGGCGCCATATGAAAAAATATGGCGCCAACCGTGGGGCCTTATAACGTTTTGTCCGGTGAGTTATAAAAATGATTCTTACCGAACTGCTTGAAGGGAGATTATGGGTGAGAGTTAATCTGTTCAGTCTTTTTTGTTATTATCAGTGAAGTGCAGTCCATTTTGGACGCCAACCTACTAAAATAATGAAACCATGGTTCCTTTCATCAGTATGACCTGTAGGTAAGGGCTACAGAGAATAAAAGCACAATAAAAATGTCACAGTTTATTAATCTCACCACTCTGTGAATGATGGCTGATAGTGGACAAATAGATGTGCTGAAACTAGTTTGAAGACGCTCAGAGTATTTCCAGTGGTTCTTGAACTTGCCACACTACTTAGTCCTACGTTTGATTGAAATTCCACACTTAGATGATGTTGAAATTTACGATATAGAATTAATTAAATGTTTGTTTATAACATATAAACTTTGATTTATTTATTTATTTATTTAGCTAGACTTCGTCATGAGATAAACGATATAACATCCAATCTTTTTGCTGGCTGTTTCCGTTAGATTGTATTCTTATGTTTAAATATTAATAAAGTCGATTTATTATTATTATTATTATTATTATTATTATTATTATTATTATTATTATTATTATTATTATTATTATTACTTAAAATTTTCAATAAAGAAATTTTGAATAAGGAAAACTCTTGCAAAGAAGAAAAAACTGAAATGTTCAAACTTTGAATTTATGAATTTATTCCGGAATGCGTACCGAATTTGGTTAAATTATCTCAAGCGATTTAGAAATTAAAAACTGTTTTTTTTTTAATTTTTGACACCCTATAGCTGGACAATAACTGTTCTAGTCACCACATTTATATAACAAACAACATATATTTTTCGCAAAATAGGTACGCTCCTTGAGTTTTGACATCTAACTAAAAAACACCATGTATATACAGTCGATGATTTTATAGTGTGAAATTTTAAAATACTTTTCAGTTAAGTTAAATTTCAAGCACAACACAATTTCTTGACAATGTGTGACACAAACTGAAAATGACTGATTTTGTAATTAATAGATACTATGGGAAAAGATCTAAAGCTGACCAAAATTAATTTCAACTATTAACAAAATATATAACCCGAGTGCAACATGTACCTGGCCGTCGATATTCAAATATACAAAGATTGATTATCGTGAACACATTGCAGGTACCATATTACTCCATTAGATAATAAATCTAACTTAATTTGCATTATTTTTTAAATGGTTGCAAACAGAATACCGCTACATGAATGGTTAATTATCTAAATTAGATGCATTGCAATGAAATATCCAAATTGCATTGATGTATAGTAAAACATACAACGAGGAAACATATTCGTCATTTAGAAATAATTTCATTTTGTCTCTATGAATGTAATTCAATGCGAAAATTATATGACATCGCTTTAGAAAACATGCTGCAAGTAAATATAATTAGTAATTAGCATAAAATGCAACTAATAGTAGATAATAACACTAACCTTAAAAACTTCAGTATTGTGTCTATTTTTATAATAAATGAAAACATTTAAAAAGTGTCTGGTCATGCTAATAGTTTCTATTTATAAATTTCTAGTAGGTATATCAACAGCATTTTATTTTCAAAACGATAGTAAAAAAGGCCTTGCAGATGAAAATGCAAATATAAATTTAACTGCGTCTTCTGGACCCTGAAATAAGATGTAAAGTCTATACCGGGTGATTCTAAACTTATCAAAAAAATTGTTTAATGTACAGGAGATTCTTTCAAATACAATTTTGTAGAAAAAATTGAAAAGTGCAGTTCAAAAATGATTTAAAAATACACTTCTACACGGCACTGCAAACTGGTCCACTGTAAAATCTGACCTAACGCGAAACAAATCATACAGTCGTCGATAGGTACCCAGCAAATTGTAATCAAAAATGACAAACAATTTAAAGAAGCACCATCGTGCAAGAACCACATTTGGAGTCGGACAGATAAGCGCACATCTTCCAGAAGCCCAGGCATTTCGAAAGAACTCGAAATACTGAACTGATACTATTTCTACCATCTACTCGATTTGGTAATATGAATGATCCGATTAAGCTATCACCGGCGATCTCTATCCAAATATTTAAGGAAAAGCGTTGTTGAAAATGACCTCGTTGAATCGTGTGCAGATTTTTCCAAACATGAGAAGGTATTATGTAAAAATAGCTTCATCTGTAACTAACACGTCAGTTGTAAATCTGGAATATTTAGCATTTTGTTGCTTTGCAGCGACCATTCACAAAATTTAATTCCTAACATACTGCTGATTGGGATATACCTTGTACTTGTTGAGCAAATTGCCTGGTATTTATTCGGGGGTTCTCTTAAACAATCTCTAAAATGTCTTTCTCAGCTGCTGCAATACATAGTGGACGTCCTGGGCCTCCGTCTTTTCCACGATTGGATACTACCGCGGTAAAAGTAGTTACAGTAGTTACGTTTGCCAAATTTTGGCAATCGTAAAATCGTTCTGCGTATAAACAAGAAACTGCTGAAGCATTTTGTCATACTTTACCATAAGTTAAAACGATATATCCGAGTTGTTATACACATAAGCCATTTTTGACACATGAAAAATAATGTAAACACTATCGCAAAAACGTTAATACTGTAATAAGATTTCAGTATTCGGAATCTCCTGCATTCCGATAACGTTAGAGATTACAGTAACCAAGCGATGTAAAGGTTGAGATATAATTGGTGTGCTACTTTCATTAAATCTGTAAATGATACTACAGGAAACAACTACTCCGCGGGCTAATGCCCAAACCGGCATTGAATTACACCTAAAGTATCTGTGTGAACAGCTAAGAACCCTTGTCGGCCACTTCACCATACATCTCACCTGCACTCGATTTATATGTGAACCTACATATGAAGGAACAGCCAGTTCAATTGTCGGTCATCTCACCTATGACATACTGATGAGGGCTAACAAGCCCGAAACCGGTCAATGTCTGGTGAAGTGGCCGACAAGAGTTCTTGGTCGTTCAAATAGATACTGCAGTATAATTCAATGTCGGTCGGGGCATTAGCCCTCGAAGTAGTTGTTTCCTGCAGTATCATTTGTAGATGTAAAGGTTAAAAATACTACAACTTCAATATTTTTTATCTAAAACTATAAGGATTTTGCAAACATTTTTTTTACGATATTGACTCCAGTTTTCATGACGCATCTATTCCCAAATTTTGTTGGATAAGTTGTGAATCGCTCTGTATAAATAAACGCATAGAGATAAATTAATGACATTTGGCACAATCCCATAAATTTATGCTCTCTATGGAAATCTAAAAAGAAAGGAAACAGTTTGTCCAAGGACGGGTAAAAAAGAAGGGATGTTGCTTCAAAAATACCCAAACTTTTTCTGTACATTTTTTGATAATTTCATAACAAAACTGAAAACTTTATTTTAACATACCTTTAATTTTTACACAAAAAGTTGTGAACTGTCATCAAGAACTAACCTTTCACACCCTGTATGTCAAAAACAAAGCGTTTTACATGTATATATACACTTTTCGTCATATTTTGGGGTCTAGAAAACACAGTTAAATTTATTGCAATACTTTTAGAATCACCATGTATATATCTTTAAAGATTTAAAATAAAAGGAGCACAATGTTTCAGTTACTTATGTCGATATCGTTAAATTATTTCAAAACATTGTTGAATTTTCCATTCAAGGCGGAATAAGACCGAAATAAAATTAAATTCTTAATGTAAACAACTTCTGCCTCAAACCAGTGTCTGTCGTCCTTTCGCAAATTTAAAGCAACAATTTAGAAAAAGGATTTAGGAAAAACTTACAATAAAATAAAAATAAAAAGCGAATGTATGAAATTTTAAATAACATTAGGTGTAACATTTTTTGTCAGTTCTAACAACACTTTTAAATTTTGTTATTTTTTGTCAAGTCACCCAACCATTTAAACGTTTAACTGATAACAGCATTCAGGGATATATTCAATCACTGTGACGTCAAGATTGCTTAAGTTTGATTTAATATTTCAAATAAATTTCAAAATGTCAGGTTTCACGCGCTAATTAAAGAAGAAATTCCAAAAAATACCACAAACAGTCACAAATACACGTGCAAACTTTTACAGGAGAAATACTGCAATGACTATAAGATTATGATTGACCCATTTAACAGCATAGTATACTCGCGATGCAAACAGGAAGAAACTGTAAACAGATTCATATAAACGTAAGACCAGTTCAGTTTCGTTGTTGTTAGAAATAAACCGAATAATACTGTTTTGAGATGAAAATATCCCTGAAGGTCTTATGTGTAAATTATATCATGTTACTGCTGTAAAATTAGCGTGGAGAGAAGCCGAGGCAGTTGACTGTTTCTTGTTTTTTTTTCAAATCGAGAAATATAACGATGGCACCCATACAAATCGCATTGAATATAAACTGGTGTTTAGTAAAACTTACTAAGGCGGTTCAAAAAGATGTACAAATAGTAAATAGTTGATTGCCAAGAGTGCAAGTCAAAGCTGCCCTGTACGCCTTTTTCATAAACTGATATCAAAATGAGACGAACATATTACTCTACCACGACTGTTCTTAAAACCTAATAGACATTGGAAAAAGGAAATTAGTACGACAATGACCCTTTTGGAAAAAATACTATTAATGGATGGACTAAATCGTCTGCTGATGCTATTGGGCAAAATGTAAAGGGCAAAAGGATAACAAACCATTAGGACAGGTCAACTGCTGTTAGCGAATTGACAAAAGATGATGTGCAAGAACAACAACTGCTTAAAATTACTGATCATAACGATCCAAATTCTTTAAAACTATACTTAAACATCGACCACCACAATAAGAATACCATAATAAGATCAAAAAGCGTGCGTGGTAATAGATTTTCTATAATTCGGCAAATTTTAATCAAATATCTTGGCTACAAACTACATCCAATATTTATTTTTTTAAATGTTCCTACACGCCTTGAAAGTCAAAAATTACACCCAAAATTATCTAACACGCTTTGTATCTAAAAAATGAGTGACCTTATAACATACGTTTATTAAGTAAACCCCACTTATTTTTCAGCCCTAGTGATATTGCCATATATTTTTTAAACACCCTGTCATAAAGAAACATTTTTTTCAGTTCGTAAAGACCAAGACGTTCTGATAGACGTTTAGATTTGTCTGTTTTTTATTCATTCATTCTGACTATTTGATCAGGCGAGAATCATATTTAATGTCACTTTTAAAAAAATTGTATTTTTCTTCTAATCTAAATGTAAATTGATAGTCAATTAATTAAAGCAAATAATCAAGAGTAGAAATTTATCATCCAGTAATATCTCTGAGTCCGTTACAAAGCAATATTTGTCCATTTATTGCAATTGCAAAAAGGAATAGCATGATTGAGAGGTATGTTTTTCTTTTGTGTGCCTTTCAAATCATTTATTAGTTTCCCCTTCGGCAAGAAATTTCCTTCTACACCGGCTCTCATTCAATGCCATATTTATTTTTTATTTTATTTAGCGCAGCCACATAAGAAATTAAAAGCTGAAGCCGGCGCTTCAATGCCGGTATCTCCCTCAACACTCGCCTCTCTAAAAAGCCAACAAAAATATACCTTCCTGCGCGGCACATGTGATATAAGAAGGATTTAAGCCCATGATATACGGGACGTGAAAATGGCTGTTAATTTTTGTTATCGCCGAGGCTAATACTGGTGGAACGCGCTCAGCGTTTGCTGCCTCAACTTTTACATTATAATGATGTTATTACAAAATGAAATTCCATGTAAAATAAAATTTGTTTCCGAGACATTCTAATATATATGACATATTATGGCACTTTACTTTTTCAAAGGAGCAATAATTTATCTGGCTCGGCTTTTATTCCTTTCATTTTCCTCTTGATATTATGACGCCATATTATATATTTTCTTGATGGAATCCTGGCAATAATATCAACTCGTAAAGGATGTGTGCTTGCCACGACGAGAGAAGTAGCATCCTGTGATTCTCTCGAAACCATTGCGTTTCCACATTTCCCCAAAAATTGTCAATCTCTGATAATGTGGCGTTACCTATTAAATACCTCCGCAATTAGCTTAAAGTATCTTTCTAATACAGTAAAAAGTGTTACAAAAGCTAATAATAAAGAATATATGGGTAGATATTGTGGGTGTAATTCGACGCTGGTCGGGGCTTTAGTCCGCAGAGTAGTTAGTTTCACACAATATTGTTAATACCTAAAAATAATAATAATATAATAAGTTTATTTACAACAATAACATAATATAGATAAAAACATGTTCTACTAATAAAACAGTACAAATATGTTACAAAGAACAGCAATCGAACAAGTAAATAAACTAGTGAATCACTGAAGCGGTTACAAATACCGCTTGTGTGTGATTAATAATAAGAATTAACCTTATTATTACCTACTATAATCATAAAATAATATATGAACACTTGTAGACATGAACACATAATAACATTTATTATCAAAATACATAAACTACACATAATACATTTACTCACAAGTACAACAAAATACACAAATATGTAAATATAATTTCTTGTAAACAAAGTAAAGGAGAACAAAAGCTAAACTTCATTTCTGTGGCTGACTATATTGTGAAAAGTACCTCGACCCAATTCCTGAATCCAAAGCTTTACTCTACACGTTTATGGTTTTTAGAGAATTTGGCAACATATTATATAATCTGGAAGCAAGATAATTAAAATTTCGTTGTCCTACTGTTTTGACTGACCTCGGATTCATCTAATTGTCCCTGTTTCTCGTACTACATGTGATTTATTGTATTTGGTATTAAATACTTTTTTTGGTAGGTTTTTAGCAAAATATTCAAACATAATAATTGCCTGACATCCATTAAATCGCTTTCTGTGAACAATTGATCGCTAGGGCAAGTGATATTTTTTTGTACATAAGGTTAATAATCCATTTTTGAATTATGTTTAAATTTTGCAGGTGATTATCAGATACACCACCCCATCCAATAATACCGTAATTCAACTGGGATTGTACTAATGAATAGTAAAGCATTTTTAGGTGGTGTATATCCAAAAAATCTCGTAAGTATTTAAATCGTGGCAGTAATCCTCTAATTTTTTGACAACATTTGCAGTTTGTAGGTTCCACCTTGCATGTCTATCTATAACTATACCAAGATATTTTATTGAATCTTCTTCAGGTACTTCTGTATTGTCGTCAGTAATTAGTGGACCCAGACTAGGCAGACCTGACGCATAGGATGTAAATGGAAGATATTTTGTTTCTCTACATTTAAGGTAAGTTTATTTTGCTGAAACCATATTGCTATATTTTTAAAATCTGTTTCTGCTTTTACTTTCAGGTCCGACCAAGACTTTGACTCGTACCACACTGCAGTGTCATCAACAAAACTCAAAATAGAACCAGTTGTGTTAATGGTAAGTAGATCATTTATGTATATTGTGAACAAAAGTGGTCCCAGTACCGTCCCCTGTGGAACTCCCACCCGGATCACTCATTACACCGTCAATACTTGTTTGTTGTTTACGATTACTTAAATAGCTCTTTAATAAATGATACACTTTCCCTCTAAGTCCATAACACATTAATTTTTCCAAAAGTATTTTATGGCTAACTGTGTCAAAAGCTTTCGAGAGATCAACAAAGATGCACAATTGCATTTTTTCTTATCAAGAGCACTATAAATAATATGATGTTAATTTATATATGGCATCCTCCGTTGATCTCCCTTCTCTGAAAAAAATACTGCTGATCTGAGATTAATTTATATTTTTCCATAAATTTTACTATTCTTTTTTTATTATTTTTTCTATAATTTTAGCTATATTAGATATTAAAGAAACAGGTCTATAATTAATAAATTCTGTTTTATCTCCACTCTTAAATAAAGGTTTAATTATCCCAATTTTCAATATATCTGGAACCTCAAAACAATTATTTATTATAAACGTTAACGGAACAACTTCATCAGATATTTCTTTTAATGTTTCTGCACGAATACCATCATGACCCGGAGATTTTTTCAATTTTAATTGTTTGATTATTAATTTCATTCTTCGCAATTTGTATGATATAAATACATGGTATTTTACAGCATATTATTTATCCCTTGAGTATTATTAATTTCTCTGATTTTTTTCGCATAATTTTCCCCCAATTTACTATAATATGAGTTAAAAAAATTTGACATCTCGTATTTGTCTGTTAATATGTCATTGTTAATTTTTATTTTACTTATTTTTGTTTCAGATTTAGACTTACTGTATATTTTGTTAATGGTTTCACAACGATTTAGAAGAACTCCTAGAATTTGTATTTTATAATAATTTCTTTTTGCTTTTATTATCAATGTATTTAGTGTTAATTTTTGTATGTTTTATATTGAATCTCGAGGTTTTTGTCCTTTTGATTTATTTGGTGTTGTTTGTATAATTAATTTTTCACATTTATAGATCGTACAAGGGCAGGTGTAATCAAGGTTTACGCAATACTTGCGTACCAGGAATTTTAATTACTTTATTTTATTAATATAATATTTGAGAGTGTTAATAAATGTTTCAGTAATAATATTTATATTATTTTCATTATAAAGTCTTTCCAATTTTTCATTCCTCAGTTCCGATTTCAAGTTTTGATAATTAATATATTTTTATAATGAGTATTATCTGGTCTTGGTTTACTTCAACCGATTGAAGTAGCTATAGGTAAATGATCAGTTATGTCGTAGTTAAATACATATGATTTGATATCTTCATTATTTACTGAAACGGTTTTAATAAAGAAATGGTCTAAACAAGTTTTACTCTGAGGGCGAGTGTACCTATTGATGAAAGATACATATCCAAAGGACTTCATTATATTCTTGTATTCTTCAGCAACTATACTATAATTGAGAATATCTATAGATATTTATATCACCAGTAATAATATGTATATCAAATATTGTAGTTTTATTGAGATAATTCATTAAGTGCAAGTTAAAGTCGTGTGCAGAAAAACTTGGAGATCTATAAATTGCAGTCACTTTTGCGACTTTTCTACCTAAAAATGTATAAAAAATAATTACATCAAGGGTACAATATTTTATTATTTAAGTAGGTGGTTGGCACGTTTAATTTAAAATTCATTGATAGGTTAGAGTCACTGTTGACATTGTCGACATTTAATTTCAAATAATTTTGACTTATTGGTATAATAATTTTTATAGTTAAATATTTGACTCAACTTAAAGGAGGCCACCTGAAGAAGCAATCCTAAAAACGCAGAAATAGATCAAATCTCATGTATTGTGGTTGAATTTTTGAGTTCCCACAGTTTCAAAAGAGAACTTAGATATTTATAGAGTGTTTTCATTAAAACAGGTTAGTAAATTTAATTAATTATTTTTTTTTAGATAATAATTATTGAAAGAACTTTGTCTCTGAAATTGTTCATTAGCATACCTAGATGTTTGGTATCAGAGAACATACATATGACTTCATTGATAGGAATTGTAGGAGATTTTTAAATCATATACGGGTCATTTGGTTGTATTTAATCAGTATGTCATAAGTGAGACGACATACAAATAATCTAGAGATTTTATTTCATATTATAGTAGGAATGCTTGTTTTATCAAGACACATCTTTTCATACAGTTAATTTCCTTCTGTAGGCATGTCTTCCCAGCTTTAGGTGTTAAAATTTTAGTTAACATCCTGTACAAGCAGCCACAAGTCATGACATAAATATTCAGGAACAGAATCTCTAAGTACCGCCTGTAGAGGAATGCAAATGTAATTGAAACTTTAGTGTTTTTTACACCTAACAAGGGTTGATGTGCCTATTACTAAGAGGTGGTTCGGGGCAAGAGAAAACGTTGATTTCGCGTGAGAAGTCGTGAGCGGAATATAATATGTGCATTTACTGACAGAGTGCAGGGTAGCACTCTCATACCGAGTATTACGACCGCCCTTTACGGCTGTTTGCCTACTTACGTCCTTTTGCACAGTTTTCGCTGCTTGTTTATTTAATATCAGAGATTTTTCATACGAGAGAGGTTTCGGATAAAGCGGAACGGAGGGATGTTTTTCACTGAAGTTGTTAAACTATCTCTCTTAAAAACAGTTTGTTATAGTATATACAGTATGCTTATGGAATAATTTCAGAACTTAACATTATGAAAGTTGTAAATAGTAATTTATTTATTTGGTAAGTACATAACAGGTAAACAACCCAAATACTACAGTACAAAAAAGTTAAAAAAATAATTAAAAAATAAAATTTAAGATTTACATACACAAAAGTCATATGCAATTACAGTTAAACAAATTGGTTAACAACACAAAAAAAAAGAGAAAAAAAAACAGGAAGAAAAATATTGAAAATACAAAATACAAACTAACAACAAGAAATAAGTACACATTTAGACAATTTTTATATATTTTTTTTGTTACTAAATAAACGAACCACGTTTCAATTTATTTTTGAAAGATGCAAAAAATTTCATCATTGTATTCCTTTAAATGTTTGCTTAATCTAGATATTTTACTAAACTGACCATAATTCGGATCGGTCGGAGATTCGGAGATAATTCAACTTGTTCGTTAAAAGCTTCCTTTGTCAGTTTATTCCTAATAAAATAAAATGTTTGAAAAACGAATAGTGGTCCATATCTCCGCAACCGTTACTTTGCGGACCCATGTTTATTAAGACTTTTCTGCTTATTTTGGTTCATACTATTACCTCCTGAAATATTTTACACTCTTTTTTTAACACCCTGTATAAAGCTATTTATTCGCATCTTTCTGTTTCTCGCCTATCTTTTCCAGTCCGTTACATTTTTCTCTGTTAGATGTATTGCAACTGTCGCTTCATCGGTCCTTCTTTCTTCTTATAGTTAGGTTTACTCTTTACTATTATTTTCACTATTCTTCCATCTCCCATTCGTTTTAGATGCCCTAACCACTGCATTCTTTTGGATACCACAACTTTATCTATTTTTGGTGCTTGATACATCCCATATATTTTTTCTCTTTTTCTTCTTACATAGCCATCCTCAGCCTCCACTTTTTTTTCTTAAGATCTTCCCTTCCTTCCTCTGCAGGTTTTCTGTTGACTTCTAATTGAAGGTCCAGATTTAGCTGCCATATAGCGTCGTCCGCCTTAAGATGTTTTGTACATTTCAAATCTTGTCATCTAGGACAAATACCTTTTCGATTAAAATAATATATTCTTTCGTCTGTACGCATTTAGAAAACTCATACAATTTCCATATTCCAAATTATATCTGTCAAATATTTAGCTGAATTAATTCACGTGAGTCTGTCTGAAACATCAAGAATGTAATTTTTCGGTATAAAATTTCATTGTTTTATTTTCATACCTTGCTGAGTCGGAGACGGAAATTCATTCGCCAAGTTAAATTCACTGGACATTAATAAGTATTTCGGAATGTCGCGTCTCGGAGAAAATAAGAGCTAAAGTTTTGTCATAAATTCTTACAGATTTGGAATATAAAATGACTGCTCGTAATAATTCCTTATCACAGGCAAGCAGGGATAAACAGGGACCTTTAATCATCATTATGTTTTTTACTTTTACCCATATTTGTAGAGAAGTTGGCTAATAAATAATTATGAATTAAAACTCTAATATATCCCGAAACTTTTTCGGCGTGCTTTTTAATAATGGAAGATAAATGAACTTTTTCTCGTATAAAGCACGGAATTCTTAAATTTTGCCCTTATTATGTTTCTCGATGCGGAGTGGCCACTAAATCAATTTAATTGAAACATATAGTAATAGATACTTATTAGCACGGTGAATTTGTGTAAACAAAAAATACATAGTTCATCAATTTTTTATATTTCTTGAAATTTGCCACATTGTAATAAAGGTGAATGTAGTAAAGCACAAATTCTAAAATTGTCAAGCAATGTATCTAGAGGTGAAAAACAGAAAGCAGTCGTCTGTTTCCTTATTTCAAATAGAACACTCATTATTACGTATATAGCATTTTTGAAAAGACCATGAATTTTTGAGCAGAAAACACATAGCCTACCGTATTACCTAAACCCAACTGTTTAGGAGTTATTTGACACAAAAAATGCGACAGTTGACAAGATTTTAAAGAATCTCTACTTTCTTCATATTACATTCGATATTTTCAGCATCGATGGTGAATATTCTGAACATCGATATTAACATCACTAGTTTTGCCTCTACATTTTTGTACTTAGTCATAGCAATTTCGAGAAACAACTACTCTAAGAGCTAATGCCCCCACTAGCAGTGAATTTAATATAATAATAATAAAAATATCTCTACCCCTCATTCTAATCACGAGGATTAGCCCAGAAGTCGAAGACTTGTGCGGGAGAGGGGGCGGCATATTATTATTAAGCAGGCCGCATTTGCGCCCAGGAACGACTTATGTTGGTAGGCCCTAACCACCATTCAGTGCAGGAATGAGGAAAACCTGGAAAACCTCATTAATTAGGGGGGTAGTCAAATGTCAACCGGTATCAATCTCTCACATTGACCCAAGCCAACATTCTTCCTCCACCAATATAGCTTATATACAGTCTACCGGCTGCGGGGGTCGGACCCACAGCGATCCAGTCACCTCGATTCAAGTACTGACGCCTTAGGGCTCCCACACAAAACTGCGATGCGATGCGATGCGATGCGATGCCGCATCACAGGAACTTGCGATGCGAATTTCTGCGATACGATTTTGTGCGGCAAACCGTTCGCAAATCTACATCATATTCCGTCATTCTATAAACAAAGAAGGCGCAGGCGCCGCGCGTCTTTCTCTAAAGCTGTCTCAGAGCGGACTAAAAGTCTTTTAAAAGGGGCGTCACCAAGTACGACGTAATATCGCAGGAATGCGCGATGCGAATGAGATCGGACGTTCATGCGGTGCATTCGTGCGAGTTCGCAGATATTTGCGATGAGATGCGAGTTCGCAGTTTTGTGTGGGAGCCCTTAAACCGCGCGACCACTGACTGATCCAATTATTTTACACTCGAAAAATCTATAATAAGTAGCCAGATCCAGGGTCCAAGTGGTACCAGACATATACTCAGATCAGCTTTTAGTCGTTACTGCGACGACAAACATGACTGCTTGAATCTATATCTAACTATTAGAAGCATAGAAGGATTGTAAGACATGGGTATGGAAGATGTAAGTGTCTCCCTCTAGTAATCATTAGTTTATATTTTATCTATTTGGATGTATATTATCATTAACAAAGGTTATAAAATTACCGTAATTTTCTAGTGTTTATTCCAACCTATTATACGTAAGTTTTGAACTATAAAAAAACTTGAATGATAAGAACAGAAATTTCGCTCAAGAAGAATATCGATATCGAAAAATACTTAAATTTGATTGCATTCCTGAAGCGAAAATCAGAAGGGTACAAATCTAACAAATCTAAGGTAGGTATTAACAAAGGAGAAAATATCAAGAATGTCTGATCATACAAATATGTTTTTTAGTGATTTTATAATATAAACGTTATTTCATTACGACGAGATGAACTTACAAATCTGCTTGTAGAGCAAAATGTAGAGAACTACGCTTCCAAGACATGATACCCAATACCAAAACAAAAGTGTTTAGAGAGTTATATAATTTAAATTGGCTTAAATTTACTAGATCTATTAAGATAATACATCAAATTAAAGAATGAACACTATAATCATGCTCGCCTCTCTCTTCTATATGAAACTGGTAAATGTACCAAACAAGTAAAGATTTTTTTTACTGTCAATGTATTTAATGAATAAGATTTCATATACTCTTATATCTTGTTTGAGTCTATCTTAATAGTTAATAAATTTTATTTGCGCCTGTAGAATAAATGCCATCCCAATGATTTTAAGTGGAATAAGAACTTCATTACCACACTCAGTGGGATAACAACTGTTGAAGTTTTTAGACAATTTAGGATCAAAACCTTTATTAAATTTTATTACGAACTATCTACATATCTACTGCAAACATTAAAAATAACAGGACAATTCGTTCGAAGATTTATTGATTCCTAAATTCCTAATGTTTTTACTAGTTGAAACATCTATCTGCATATTTTTACTCTCAGAATGTTTGTAGCTATTTATTTTTTATTTTTAATCGACGTTTCAATATATCCTTTAGCCACAGTGTTACTTTTACAACCCTCATGTCTCTTGACTGTTAAAAGGTCCGTTTCTGAATTTGCAAGCATGAATTCAATGATCTTCGAAATCAGTGTACAGTGGAATATTTTACATTTGGTAGTTTTAAAAAAGATGCATGGTGCCAATTGTGTTAATACCCACTGGCTGTTTTATACATTTGTCATTCTTATATCCAAAAAAGAACCTTCCATGACTCCAACTTGAAGGACGCAATGCTATGTATTTATTTTCGAATTTCTTCTGCTCAATTGATTCCTTCAATGTATCCAGTAGTTACAACAAATTCACGCAAAATCCTGGTCTTTGTATTGGGTATTATGATGCAGAAAATATTTCCTTCGTTTTCACGTCTTTTACCTGCATACAAGTGAGTTTCCTCGTTCCTACATACATTTCCAAGTTCCATAATGAGCACAACCTTAAAATTTATCTCTCTGTATATTAATCTAAACCTCGTTAGTTAAAATATTTGATTGTTTCGGTTAATATACTTCAGATTTTCTCTTCAGAAATGCCACAAGCTGATGAATATATTGTGATAAAACAGAAATTACATAAGAATTAAATACTATGAAATTCATTTTAAGCAAAAAAAATAGAGAATTATTATTGAGATGTTAATATTATTGATGTAAAATATAGATAAATTATTATTATTAAAATTATCTTAAATAAACATATCGAAAGAAGCCAATTATTATATTAAAATAACAAAATTTTACAAATTTTATCAAATTCAATTTAAAATTGTATCTATCAAATCTGGACATGACGATACAAAAACATACAGTACACAAAGAAAATGAATTCAAAACCCAGACATTGACATATAAAAAGAAAGCTTAAAGAACAAAGATTTAGCATATATGCATATCGCAAGACGAAACCAACAGTCTAATAAAGTATAAGTCAAATAAAATGAAAATTCCAATTTTGAACATAATGACAATTAGAAATGTCAAATGTAAAGATGGCTATTCAATAAAATTTCAACATCTCTGACAGGACTCTAAAAAAATGTAGTTGTAAAATATAGTTATAAGAATACAAAAGACAATTAGTGTCGTGAATAGTGCTTCGACAAGAATAATAAAAAGTGAAAATGTGTATTGACCCTAAGAAAAACTAATAATAATCTAGAAGGTAAAATTACCTAGAAACAATAATTTCTTGATTAGTTACGCAGAGACTGTGAAAACGAGAAGATGTACTAAGTTTGGGCTTAGAATAAATTTGGTTTTTAAATAGAAAAAAAGCAATTAAACAGTATATCTTTATACTCACCAATGTATCACAGTTCTAAAAAAAAAGTAACTCAAATTTACCATCCACAAGTATAAAATTAAAGAAGTTTGGTGGAAACCATCTCCATAGCTAGAGCTGGAGCTGCAAAAGGTTCTACATACAAGTCTCCTATAGAAGATAACCTCAAACAATATATCAAGAATATCACCAGGTAGAAATTAATCTTTGAAACATCATATCCAGTCCAGGTCATCAACGGCATCCTGGGAATTCTACGGCTTCCAGAGAGAGGAAATCAACTTTTAGGGATCACTACTACAGCCAGTCTACAGAAGAGTAAGACAAAAAAAAATTTCATGTGCATATAAAAAATTTAGCTAAAATTTATGCATCATAACTGATATTCAATTTATCTGACGATAAAAATAAAATATAGTATATAAAGACTTACCTCTATAAAATCTAAACAATATTGAAAGTTTAAATTTTATGAAATTTTGATTATTAAATGTTCACCAAACAATACGTAAATCAAAGGCAGCCATTTTCTTTAAAACTAAATAAATAGTAACTAGGCAATTATCACAACATATTTGTATATTTCTGGTTGCATAAATTAAAAAAATAGTTTTACCAAAATTTTAAAAATTAGATGAAATATACAGGTATGTTACTGAGGAAAGAGGGAAAACATAGCCAGGGTATAGTAAAGTACAGTTAAAAAAAATTATTAGCAAAATAAAATCATAAATTAAATTTTTTAAAACAAAACTTATATTTATTCACTTATACACTTAACATATAACATATAACATAAATACAATCTACACTAATAAAAAAATTTAAATAAAATAAAACAAAATAAAATAAATCATTGGCGCCCAATAAAAAAATTTATATACAAAAATCACACATTCTCAAATCACAATAATATTTACTGAAGTCCACGTTTTTATTCATAGATATAGTTGCTCGTATCACCGAATAATACGCCCAAAGACTTGAAGGCTGATAGAGTTTGGACAAATCCTCGAAATAAACTAACAGTACCTTTCCATTCGCCTGGTTCTTAATTCTTTCCCATCACACCATTCGCATAAACGTGCATAGGCTTGTTTTTACTTAATTCTTGACTTTTCTGGTAAAAGTGACACAACTGCATTTGTCGTAGCTTCCTCGACGTCTGATGAAAGAGTTTCGGACTCACTCATTATGATAAAACAAGGAAAATTGATAAATTCGCAAAATTGTTGACTTACAAATTTTCTCGTTTGATGTCGGAAACCGTGCTCTTTCGATTGTTATAAAAAATATCTATTTATATGTTATTTTCGCTTTTAGCAGTCGTATGTAAGTTATTATAGCATTTGAAACATGGTCAAATCATAGTTAATATGTTGAGGATAAAAAATTAAAACAGTTTCTGTTGATATGAGGTTACAGAAGAAAACAAGTTATTTTCTTATGCATCTGAATTATTCCTTAATCATAAATCATATAAGTATCTATAAATCACCTTGTCATAATTAGATAGGGTTTATATCCTTTGCAATATGTCCTTTGTGTATATACTTGCAATATTTTTGTTCTATCTTTTGTACCTTTTTTTATACAAATAACAAAAAATGTTTGTTCTTACTAAATGATATAACGTACATATAATATGTATAGATTTGGAAAGTTCCCTCTACAAACAACTGATTATTTGTACAAAGTACACCTACGCTGCGCTGCTACTGCTAACGATAATGCTGATCGAAATCTGAAATATAATAAAGCCTGGAAACCTCTTAGTTGGCCTGTGACATAAAATACATAAACGGAACTCTGTTATTTTTCCCATTACATTATTACCTTTTGAATAATGAGTCAGGCATATCTATTTTAGGCAACCAAGCTGACATAAAAAGCCCTGTTTGTTTCATTTACAGTCTTTTTTGTCATAAAACTCATCGCAAATGACCTAAGGGAAATAAAACGTTCTGAAAAAGAAATCAGTCTGCTAATGAGTGTAAGCTTTTATCTGAATTCACGTCTGAAACGTACGTGAATTGAGGTAAAAGCGAAATCCACCAGAAATAGGCGCTTTCCAGAAAGAAAAAAATTGATAAACATAATTAGGTCTTAATACTGTATTGTTTATTAGCTCGATAATTTGCGTAACCGCATAAAAATGGTTCCAAACTTTTAATTATTATTATAGGTACTTGCTCAACAAGGCAACAAATAAAAAAATATATACATTGTTTCTATGCTATCAAAAACAAATTTTGAATGTGCAGGGGACTCTTACAAATACAATTTTGTAACAAAAAATTGAATAGAGCAGTTCGAAAATGATTTAAAAATACATTTCTGCACGGCACTAGAAACTGGTTCACTTTGTGCAAGGCCAAGTATCCATAAAAATGAACGGATAAAAAATTCAGAGAATAAAATTGTATACCAGCAAATTCAACTGCTATTGCTGCTATTGTTATCTAATTAATAAAACATTTTGATATACCTGACGCTACAACAACTCGTATAAACTGATTCTTATCCGTTTTGAACTCGTATGTTACTGGCAGAAGCTATGATACCTTCGTAAATCATCACTAGTGTTCACCTCGGTGTGATACACTTCAATATCTCCACCAAAAGAAGTCTAAAGAATTTAATTCAGGAGACGGTAGCGGTCATGGTACCAGTCTTCCTCGTCCAATCCATCGTACCCCTTGAACTTCATTAAGGTACTCCCGAACATTTTGTCGAAAATGAGGAAGAGCAGCATCATGCAGGAACCACATTCGGAGTCGGACAATTAAGGGCACATCTTCCAGAAGTCCAGACAGGTCATTTCAAAGCACTAATATTCGATTTGGTAATATCAATGGTCTAATCAAACGATCATCGACAATCCCTGCCTAAACATTTAAAGAAAAACGATGTTGTTAATGATCCCGTTGAATCGCGTTGAAACATGAGCATTATGAATCTCATTCCGTGTAAAAATTGCTTCATCTGCATCTAACTCATGATCTGTAAATCTGTGATTTTGATTCTGTTGCAGCAACCATTCACAAAATCTAATTCGTAAGGGATAATCCCTTGGTCTTAAAGCTTGAACACGATATACATGGTACGGATAAAATTGAGCCTCGTATATAATAGACCACATTGTTGATTCGGGCATTTCTTGTACTTGTTGAGCGATTTGCCTAATACTTATTCGGGGATTCTCTCAACAATGTCTAAAATATGTTCCTCAGCTGCTGCAATACGCCGTGGACGCTCTGGACCTTCATCTATTACACGATTCGGTAAGACTACAGTAGCCCAGCGATGTAAAGGTAAAAAATACTACAACTTCAATCATTTTAATGACGATCTATTCCCAAATTTTTTGGATAAGTTGTGAATATGTTAAATTTCTTTTGTAAATTCTTACTTTATTTACCAAAAATTTAGTTATGCAACCTACAAAATATTTTATGCCAACAGAAGCTAGAACATCTGACAATTCCAAAAAAGGCAAAAAACATTGATTGCCATTTAAAGCACTAAAGTTTCGTATTTCTGTCTTGACACTTGATTACGAAATAAATATTCAAGAACACAGAAATGTGACATACTTGTTGCTTAGTAACTTTTGTTCGGTACATTTTAATAAATAATATTAATATGGCTATGACATATTGCGTTACCTTCTTCTCACTCTGTATGTATGTATACAAAGCAAGTATCGCCATGCTCGAAGATATAAGTAAAATCCAATCGCATATGCAACGCTGTCTATAAAAGGTATTAGATTATTCCGTCGTAGTCGTATTTTTTATCATCATAAGCCGTACTTTGTCTTCTTCAAATTGAAATTGCGTTCTAAGAGACGCCGAGAGAGAACCAAGAGCAATAACGTACCTGAGCCGCTTTACCCTGTCAATTCTCGTAGCGAAAAGATTTCAAAATCGCTTCGCTTACGTATCATATCAGGTTTATTTAAAAGTTGTAATAGTTATTTACAACATATGTGTTTCATATTACAACACAAGAGGTTAAAGTGTAGTAATATGCATAACAACAAGAATATTGTACAAAATTTTATCTATTTTCATTTAACAACACGAAAAATATTTGGCACAAAGTGTCAAATGACGCTACAAGAAGCGTGTATATTTTCTATGAACAGAAAAAGGTACCTGCTATTAAGTTTATGGATCAAGTTTTATTATGTTACCTTTCGCATGATTACTGCTAAAACTTTGTCAAACAAATCCATAAATATAAAAAGCGCTTTTAGTAACGAGTGATTCTGATGGAAGTTTACGTTCTGATATACAGGGTGTCCCGAAATTAATATGACACAGAGCAAGAGTAGATTCCTCACATCAAAATAATGCGATTAAGCCAAATTTATCTTGGTCAATTTGTGGCTAATAAAAAAGTTGGATTAGGGGGTTTTCTGAAACAAGAAAATCGAATCCGTACTTAATTTTTCTGTAGACGTTAGAGGGCGCTACGAAACGTACTCTAGGTTGATAAAAAATGGTTATAACTTTTTTATCAGTGTGTATACGATAGTTTTAATAGAAAAATATTGTTCTCCTATCTATTTTCCACAAATAAAGTATATTTGTTTTATGTCGATAAATGTAACCTTTCAGGTTTATTTCTTGTTTTTCTATTGGATGCAATAACATAAAATAAAATAAAGATTTGTAGTTACTTACGTAAAAAACTAAAGATTATGTTTAATAATGATTGAATTACATTCAGGTGGCTACATTAAATACTCCCACCGTTTATATTAATACACAATCTTATTCGTTTGATAAATGATTGTCTAATATTAAATAGTTATTCTTCATTCCTTAATAAATTTCTTGCATTTAAAATTTCATGCCACAGCTCATCTCGTGTATTAATAGGGTCACTGTAAAATTTTGATTTCAAAATACCCCAAATACTGAAATCCATGGGGTTTAAATCTGGACCTCATGCGGGCCATGAAAACGTGCTGCCGCGACCTATCCACCCTTGGGGAAATTGGACGTGTTTCGCACCTGTACAGAAAAATGGGCAGGCATAAAAAATATATTGTTCCTCACATTTATTGGTATCAATAAGTTCCTCAAAATCATGTTCTAAGAAATGTAAGGAAGAACGGCCATGCAGATCATATGGCAATTCAACAGGGCCCAACACATGATTTCCAACAATACCACACCAAATGTTTATCTTAAATTCATGTTGGAAATGACGTTATCTTAATGCACGTGGGTTTTTTTATCTCAAACATGTTTATTTCTGAAGTTGAAAACTCCCCGACGAGTAAACGTGGCTTCGTCTGCAAACAGCACCTTGCTTAAAAAGTATGGATCATAATAATTGTGCCGGTCTAAGAATCGAAGATAAAATTGTTCCCTATCTGGAAAATCTGCAGGTGTAAATTCTACACTGGGCTAAAGTGATACGGGTACAGTTTTTCATTATGAAATAATCTATGAATAGATGATTTAGGTACCACTACAGCCGCAGACAGTAGTCGTAAACTTATTTCAGGATTTTCTGTTACACCAAGCAAAATATCCTTTTCTTGTTCTGAAGTAACAGTTGTTGGACGGCCAGAATCTCGTCTTTTAGGACAAAACAATCCAGTATCTCCTAACCGGTCATAAAGATTTTTAAATAATTTGTGATTTGGTTGTAATCTATTTGGGTAACTTTCTAAATACCTGCGACACGCACGACGCCCATTAATTTTTTTTTGCATAAATACATACCATATCTCGCATTTCTTCATTAGAAAATAAATTATGGCAAGTCATATTTTACGCGATATTATTAACTGTAAACAAAAACTGAAAGTAATACACTGTTTAACATAAGTTACTTGTCAATTATCTAATTGTCAATAGTACAATTTGTTTTCAAATAAGCAAAGCTTACTATGACAGTTTTACGTATGTAACTACAAACTTTTATTTTATTTTATTATATTGCAACCAATAGAAAACCAAGAAATAAATCGAAAACGGTTAAATTAATCGACATAACACAAGTATACCTTATTTGTGAGAAATAGATAGGAGAACAATATTTTTCTCTTAAAACTTTCGTACACACACTGATAAAGCGTCTACAGCAAAATTAAGTACGGATTCGGTTTTCTCGTCTCAGAAAACCCCCTAATCCAAATATTGAAAATAATCCTTTGAAAACTTTCTAAAAATTTTAAGAGTTTCGAATTCAAAATTTGAACTTTAACGCTCTGCAATTTTTTATATTAGCCACAAATGGACCAAGGTAAGTTTGGCTTAATCGCATTATTTTGATGTAAGGAATCTACTCTTGCTCTGTGTCCCATTAATTTCGGGACACCCTGTAGAAGCAGAGGCAAACAGATCTCAAGTCTTGTTTCGACAAAATCCAAGGCGCGGTACAAATTGAAGTATTAAAAGTTTGAAGATTAGTGCAAAGCTAACAAGGTAAACAAGGTAAAGAAAATGTCTGAGACAATCCTTTTGGCTTATGTTTCTGAAAAGCAACGCTCCCAGAAACCTTCTACGCTATGGACTCACTACTCAATGTTGAAAAATATTAATTCAGTTAAGAAACATAAAGATGTAAACAGATTTTCTAATCAGATTTTTGAAAAGAAGTTCAAAGGGCTACAAGGCCAAAATGTCCAGAATTTTAGAAAGGAAGAAGTAGTGCATATGAAAAACCATATTTACTCATGAAGTATGATAATCCGCAATTTTTGGGGCATATCGTTGCTAAGAATTAACTAAGCTACAATATAATGTATAAGCAAAATGTACCTCTGGATTGAAGAATCCAGAAGAATACACTGGACACTGTTTTAGAAGATCTTCAGCCACCGTTCTGGTTGCTGGCGGTACAGATATGCAGATGTTAAAGCGTCATGGGGGCTGAAAATTGAGTCAAACACGGATTTATTGATTAAATCTACTTCTGGTATATATATTTCTAATTGTAAAACGCGTATTAATAATGTTTATAATAAACCTTATGTTTTATAATATTTTTCTGAATAATAAATAAATCTTTCTTTAAAAAAGCGGGTTTTAAGAAAATTAAATTTAATTCTTCTGAATAATTTCATTAGAATACCTAAACTCTAAACTGGGATCAAAGTTATAATCCTGTGCGTGTACATATTAAGCACTATATTCAACTATACAATGTAGTTGTGTCCGGAATGCCTTTCTTTTGCTATATGATAAATTGTAGCACACAAAACATATTTTACTTAACGAGGTTTTATTGTCAAAATAGGGACAGCAATGTTAAATAAACCGTCATTATATTTTGATTATTTGCGATAACTATAATGTTAGATTATTATTTCATCAATGGTTAATACAGCTATATTATCTGTTTGAAACAAGTATAATATGTTCTATTGTTTCTAGCAATATAAGAACTCCCTTTATACTGCTTTAAGTATTATCTAACTTTAACCGTCTGCACTGTATCTACAACTGAATGTATTTTGTTATCACGAAAATAGTCGTAGAGTTTACTGTTCCAAACAATCTGATATAGATGGGTTTATAATACTCGTATAATACAATAGAATTTAGAATAAGTTGTCATTCAGTTATAATACAATTTTCATCGTAGATCAATCTTAATAATTACATTAGATTTTAGGTTTGTTCTTGTAGCACTTGGAAAATTCAAATTAACTGGTAACTCGTTCTCAACTTAACTGGTGGAATATTTCTGACAGTTTCAAACCGTTTCCAACTGCTGCAGTAACAAACCTCAAACCTAATGTAATTATTAAGACTGATCTATGGTGAAAATTGTATTACAACTGAGTGACAAACAGTTACATAAAAGTAGCTACTTTATAGTTAATATTAATTGACCGTTTTTGTCAAACGAAACCAATATTTCTTGTTGCCTGGACGAAGTAGTGATTATCCAATAGCTCTCCCGAAAGTCAAATAGTGAAATTGTGTAAATTCTTAATGGACGTCCGTAATTACTTTTATTATTTTTCTTTTGTTTAAACTCTGTTCAAGGCTCGCCTTACATTAGCGAGCAAATAATGGAATTGAGTTTTATTCCCTAGGCCATAAGAAACAGAAAACAGGACAAAAAAATTGTCCCCAAAGCCGCGATATAATTAAAGACGTATAGGCAGGATACATTGTTTTAAAAGTATTCAACATAATTGTAGAAATTGTAAAGTTCTAAACAGTCTGAGATAGCAATGAAAATATTTTCACTCGAGTTAATTATTGTAATGCATCAGTATATTATGTAGAGAAGTATTTATTCTGTAGGTATTATAAATTATAACATTGATTAAAGATCTAATAAACCGAAAGTATTAAATTAAATTTCCAAATACACCACCGCCCTCCTCGATGCATGCATCAGCTCGTTTGTGGATTGCACAGATAGCTCGATACAGTGCACGGTGATTTTCTGTTATGAGTGCTGCACAATTGAAAATCCGATCCAATAGCGCCTCTCTTGTGTTCACTTTTGTTGAATATATTAGTGATTTAAACCATCCCTAAAGACAGTAATCAAGGGAACTCAAATCTGGTGACTTTGGTGGCCAGTTTTGGAATCCACCTCGGCCAATCCCGCGTTGTGGAAAGCGATTGTTAAGATGATTGATCATAACACGACTAAAATAGGCAGGGGCACCATTATGCTGAAAGTACATGTTTTGCCAAACACCCAATGAAACATCGTCCAGTAGATCTGTCAAATTATTTTCCAAAAATTCTACAAATCTAGCTCCAGTAAGACGACCATCTAGCACAGCTGGCCAAGTAATTGATTATTAATCATACCACACCTCACGTCAATGCTGAATCGTTACTTTCCGCCGTGGCGTGCGGAAATTCATCTGACCAACGATGTTCATTGTGACACTTATTTACTCCATCACGAGTAAATTGAGTCTCATCAGTGAACAAAATGTATTTGTAAAGTGTATCGTTTGCCTTTATCCAATTGCAAAAATGCAGCCGCAAATCATTGTAACTGTCCTGAAGAATCTGAACGCGCTGAATATGGAATATTAATAATATGAATAAGGTTTTACACCATTTTTGTGAATGACTTTCCATGCCGTACTGATTAATTTGGAGACGGGTTGCAATGCGCCTTGTACTTACACCCGAGCTACGTTCTACCATATTAAATTTTTTTTCTTCCATTGCTAGACCAGGACCGGCTTGCCTCACAGATGTAATTCTCACACTGGGAAACATTATAGTTTCACGTGCATTGTTGAAAACTGTCTGGAATACATTTCTATCTGGCACTCTTCTGTTCGGGAAGCGACGTCGATATTTAGCAACTGCACGATTAGCGCTACGGCTCATGGATCTCAGGGACGGACTAGACCCAAAAGTTAATAATTCAGAATATTCAAAGAAATGACAATTAAGATCTCCAAATACTAGAAATAAATTTCTTTAAGACTTTTGTGCAGGGTATTCAGGCCTATATATTTCTATCATCCAATTTGACCGAAATTCGAATTATATTTGTGCGAGAAGCTTTATTTTGTAAGCTGTCCAAATTAAGCATTTATCTAGTTCTCTATCGTTTTAGATTAAATGATGTAGCTTGTATGATTAAAGTCATGTGATTTATTTAACAAAATCAGTTGCAATAAATTAAGTGGTGGAGACTGATGCAAGAATAAAACATTCTCATTTGACAGATGACATTTAGAATGTATAACTAAAACGTCAATTTTAAAAATGTAGCAACTTGATTTAATTCAAACGATTGAACAAAATTTATACACTCAAGGGTAGTAGCGAATTAAGATCTAAATTGCTTCTTGAGTTGAAGGAAGGGAACTGACTTTAAACGAAAAAACAACAAACTATCATATGAAATCACTTTATGTTACTAAATTTAGTTTAATTAGACCGAAGCATTTAGTTAGTATAGCTGTTTATCTACTTTCATTCAGTTGTATGAATTTTACGGTTCTGTAAATAGTTTCGTATGATCATCTATCGCAGCATTAGTCTGTAATAGATGCACTAGTGCTGTAAGTGCATCTATTTTTACCATTTTTATTAAAGTCTTTCTGTTAAATAAGCCATAGCCTTCTGCTGTAGAAGAGGATTTCCAGCCTCCATTACGCTTTTACATCTGCATATCTGAAAAACTTTTTGGGTACATGTTACAAACAACATGTTTTTGTTAAAATTTCGAAAATATACATTTAAGCCTGTTATCCAAACTTGATTTGAATAATTTCAAAGCACAAATTAATAATTAAACTGGGGATTTTGCTTGAAGAAAAAATAACTTGTTCTTATCGGATTAAAAGTGTCTTTTTGTCTCGAAAATTTTCTTCTGCTCGGCTGCACTACGCTTCGCCTCGTAAATAAAAAATTTGTTTGACACAAAAGTCACAGTTTTAATCCTAATATACAATATACACAAATAAGTCTGTAAAATAGCTATCTTTGGAAGCGTATTTATTAGATTCCTATATTCCTGACGAACTACAAACGTCAAAAGGACAATATCAGCACGAATTCTCCTATTCTATATTTCACGATGTAAATGTAAAGATGATGAGAAGTACTGCGCATTCCGATACGCTTAGATATATTCCAGAGGCACCTGCTGAACCTAAAAAGTATTATTATTGATAAAACTGCGGTTTCCGTTTCTAAGGACTGCGACTGCTACAATCAGCAGAAGCGTCACTATTCGAACTTTAAACTATCAGTTGTATGACATACTTCAAAACACTGAAAAAATTAACAAATGGAGACCGACTCCCTTAGCAAAACTAACTTGGGTAAAGTTAGATGCAACAGAAAAGTTGGGCGAACTAAGTACGAACAACATGGGGCTGAGATTCAGAACTGGTGGAACCAATTGTTTGAGACTCTCGAAGACGATGCTGCAATTGTGAGTCTATATTATTATAAACTATTTATATAAATTTACTATGACTTCTATTAAATTTTGTAAATTAATAAGCGTCACTTTATTGACCAACAGTAGTGGAAAAAATATCGAAAAGCTTATTTCTTTACACAATGAAAAATAAAATTTAGAAGTTATTTAAAGCAAAGTTTACTAAATAAATATAAGTTATACCACTCTCTGTCGGCACTTTGATGTTTTGAGATCAAAGCCGTACCGTCGCACGTAAATACTGTCGCAAAAAATGGCCAAGTACGAGGGACTTAAAAAGTAGTTTCTCTCCAATTGGGAAATATTTATATACGAGGGATATTCCAAAAGTGTGATTATTGTATAAATAAAATATTTGTAATGTAATAAATATAAATATTATAAAACGATTATAGGTAAATGTATAAAGTTTTGTTAGTTAATCTTGGAAGTCGTATATATTCACTTGTAAATTTTAAAATAAAATATATACGTACTTTACTATATAAAAATTAATGTAGCCATGAGGAAAATTTGCAATGAAATGTTTCTTAAAGTATTAAAAAAAACAATATACATTATTTTAAAACTAAAATAGGAAATAATATAATCCATATTGTTTACAAGTTACAAATGCTGCAGTATAGGTTTTTACTTGCTGTTTTAATGCAGCTTTTCTTGGACTTGGACAAGAAAATGTGTGACGTTTGGCAGTATTGATCTGAAGCATATCAAAAATGCATTATATTATTGTTTTGTAATTTAATAAACTATATATTATTTTCAGTAAAAAAATTACTTAAATGAAAACCCAATGTATAAGTATGTCCAGGGCATTTTTTAATACTTAATATTATTTTAGTGATTTGGGTATTTCTATAACCTATATTAATTAATGTGAGACAAATTATTTTAATTTATTTAAAGTTGTTACTGTATATACCATTTTTATTATATACTGTTTGTGCACAGGTATCACTTACATTCGGTGTATCAGTTTGAACTTCAGCATGTTGAAATTTTGGCGCCAAAATAGTTTTGGTGTTATCAGAAACTGCTATCAACGATTTTGTTTTAGAACTTACCGTTGCATTCTTATACCTCTCATTTCAACACTTACAAGTTGGTATTTGTATTAAAATAGTCCATCATCGATATTAAATCTATCATCGGTAGATTAGAACAATATGCTTTTAAGTGAGCGTTTAACTCCAATTTGACTTCTTTGATTTCGAGAACTGCGCGATCAGATCGACTTCAAATTTTCTGAATTGATCATGCATACATCATATAAATGCTTCATAAAAATTAGGAAAATTGTGCAATTTGGCGTTTGGCCAAATGACCCTATTATTGACATCACGTAATAATTGATACCACCCAAAATTCCTATGAATAGTCAATTGACTCATGTCGTAATTTACGTGTTAAGTTGGAGACCTTTATGTTACCGCCACTGTACATATTACAAGAAGATTTCTTCCTTAATAAAACCAGTATTAAGGGTGTTTCCACCACTGGTGACATAATAAGCATAATATTTCCTAGATCTTCATTTTTGTCTAGATTGCAAATTTAGCTCCACTATCTTTATATACATATTAGAAGATACATAATCAATATATATTTTTCATATTTCAAATTAATTAATTCAATTTCTGAAAATAAAAAAAATCTCAAAATTCGTAACCTCTTTTTCAAAATATTTTATATTTCTGAAAGCAGCAAATGAAAATATATTTCAGTTTACTATTTAGCACCTATTTGGTATATGTTTAATTATCAATATTTAGACAAAGGTATATTTAGCTTAATCTATATACAGGGTGTTCTGAAAGTTCGTCAGGAAACTCTGTGAGGTGATTCTACGGATTAAAATAATAGCAGTATGTAATGAACATATTTTTCGAATTATCAATTGTTTGCAAATTACAGCTTGTCAAAGTTCAATTTTTTTATTTTTGTTTTTAAATAACTTATTGAATTCAAGTTCGATTACTTTCTCATTAGGCACACCCACTAAGTAGATCAAGCTCTACTGGACCATTCAAAGAAAAGTTTGATTATGCGCCGCTAGAGGGCACTTTAATACCAAAATTACTAATGACATTTATTTGAAGTATGGCAACTTGATTAATTTCAGAAAGAATTATCAAAAATTTGATGCTTAATAAAATTTTAATAGCGATTTCCTGCTAAACGATTACATTTATCGGCTTGAATAAAGAGTACATATTTTTTTCTGATATTGCTTCTCTTTTCAATAATGATTAAGTTTCTGTGATGTCTACCAAGAAAAGAGTTAGGACTAACTCTGAGTTTTAGGTAAAGTGCCCTCTAGCGACGCATAATAAAATTATTCTTTGACTGGTCCAATTGACCTTGATATACTTAGTGGGTGTGAGAGAATAATCGAACTTGAATTAAATAAGTTATTTAAAAAGAAAAATAAGAAAAATTTAACTTGGGCAAGCTGTAACTTTCAAACAATTGACAATTTGAAAAAAATTTACATCACATACTGCTATTATTTTAATTCGTAGAATCACCTTCCGGAATTTCCTGACGGAGTTTGAGAACACCCTGTATTTTGATCCGTAGTATCTCTTGTGATGGGATTTTTCAATCATTCAAGAGCACCCTACACGAAAAAGGAAATAAATAAATAAATAAATAAATAAATAAAAACAGTCAAAATATTTCAGAAACCAGATAAGAGTGTGCCGCTTCTCCGAGAAGTCTTCCCACAGAGATTCCTTCAGAAAATTTTATCAATACTCAGTGTGCAAGAGACAAAATTTAAAATTGATTTGCCGCCACCAACAGCAACCGACACTCAAAAGGAGAAGAGGAAGAAAAAATTTGTTAGTGATTCCAGTTTGAACCTTGATTCAGGAAAATCTATTATAGATCCACGTGAAAAGAAATTAATTGCGAAGGATGTAGAATCCAAGTCCTCCACCAACATTCAACAGAAATTGTAAGTATAAATGTAGAGCAGACAGCAGTGGTTGATTCTATTAAATACTTTCCCTGTTCTTCTTTAAGAATTTCAGCCAAATAGACTTCCTAGTAACATTTCTCTCAAATTGTATGAATTAAATTTTGTAATGTTGGAAATGGATTTGCTCAAATTATTATTTTGTCTATTAGTTTTAGTGGAGAAATGGAGCTGTTGCAGGAAAATCCTTATACGAATTTCTTCAAGCGTCGGCCTGACCGAGCTGCTATCTGGAGAGAACTTCCTCCTCTAAGTCTCGAAGAGATGAATTTGAGTCAGAAAGCAGACGCAATAGCCAAAGCTGTAAGCATTTTTTATTACGATATGTTTTTCCCACAACCCCTTAAAAAATAACGCACAGCAGCACCTTATAATCGGACTTTTATCAACACATATGTATCGTCTAAAGTGTTTTATCAAACTACGTTCTCGCGTTTAAACATTTTTGCGTGAATAAAATGCTACTCAAAACACAATAAATAACTATTGCTATTACGCACAGGCGTTAGGAGAATAAAGCACAGCTGTCACTGTTACATCTTTATTGTATAATACCATACATTTAATAACGACTTTTTAAATAGCTTATTACGCTAATTTCAACTTTATAATTAAAAAGCAATAGTATCAATACTAATATCATAAAATCTGGTGGAATATACAGACACAACGTGCAACCCATCGAAAGTTACGATATGCCGAAATAGGGTGTGGCACACAAATGCAGAGCCATATGGCAAATTACTCTTGAATGGCTGCCGCTTGTACATTATTTTGATTATAAAGACATTTGTCATGTCAAAGATACATAATATATAATAATTTAGTATTGATTATTTGATTTGGAGGCAATACAAGTGAATAAATGGCAATATAAAATGGATATGGATTGCAGTAGTGACAATTCAGATTGTACTCTGCCTTTAGTAATTCAATCAGCTAAAAAATTATCACTAGAATTGTTACACGAGAAATCCCGTGCAAGATACAAAGCATTTTACAACAATTTTATAAAATGGAGAGCGGACAAGAAGATCTTTTTTCATTATCTGAAAATGTTTTAAATTAAACCAAACAACTTGTGGGCCTAATATTCTATGTTACGAAGTACTCTTACCATTTACCATGACGTCGATATAACCAAATATTTTAAATTGAAAGTACTGCTGAAACCCAAACCTGATGACTACATACTAAAAAAGTAACCTCCGAGCAAGTTAACAAATTTCTTCGGAAATCTCCTAACAGTCAGTATTTGTTTACTAAAGTGTCTTTAATTGTTGGTTTTTCGGAAGCTTGTTACTTAACTTAAAGTATAAAATATAGAAACTCTAGGATCGGCAACTATTATTAAAATACCGGATCCTAAAACAAACAACCAAGAACATTCACGCTAACGAGCAAATTCTACGAAATTTTTAAGAAATATGCTAATCGTAGACCAACTGATATAGAAGAATCTTATTTTTTCTTAAACTATCAGAAAGGAAAATGTACCAAGCAACCCGTGGGTGACAACAAATTTTGGAATATACCAAAAATAATGGCCAGTTATTTAAATTTACGAGATCCTGAATTATTTATGGGCCATTGCTTTGGCATATCATCAGCTACAATTGTTGTGAATGCTGATGATAACATAACGATACTTCAGTGATATGGAGGATGAAAATCGACCGCTGTGGCAAAAACCTACATCGACGAATCTATAACAAATAATATAGAAATTTCAAACAAAATCCTGAATACAATAATTGCATCATGAACTTCCGACACATCAAAAACAGAACCTTGTATTCCAAGTGAAAGAGAAACCGTATAGGTGGTTCTAGAACAATAGTTATCCCACATTTTACACACATACATTGCATAAAATAAAATATTTAGGCATATTTTCCTTACGTTGTGGGTTGTAAGGAAAATATTGTTCACGTTGCTTGTGAAAAATGTTATACACTACTTTCTATAAGCTTGTTATATAATATAGTATTACTGTTGAGATTGCTATTACAGATTTGTAAAATCAGGTATTTTTCAATAATTCCTGTTTGAGTGTAAATAACAATCACTAAATATTTTTGCAGATTGCCACGAACTTTGTAGAGTGGATAAAAACTTTAGGTGGTGATGAGGAAACTTCCATAAACGTTCAAAGTGTGATGGAGATGTTTGAAATCGCTTCCCAGAATAATTCAACTAGGACATTAAGGGTAGATATGAAAGAAATGCCGTCGGTTCCTCCAAAAGTAGCTGAATACATGCGAGTGCCACAGGTAATATTTCAGATTGTTGTATTATTCTATAAACTATACATCTTACCATTTGTATTTGGGTTTTATAATACTGAATTTATTACTAAAAACCTAACATTTTACTGAAAAATCAAGTCATTAGTTACTGACTTTCATGCAGATTGACCAACTTAAATATACTTTTTGTCCAACTGTCAAAGAAAAAAACAAAATAAATTGCTATAGATACGCAAAATTAGCCATTTTTTAACGGTGATGAACAAAAAAAGCACGCTATCGTGAAAAAATAGAAACAAAAACACGCAATCGTGAAAAATATTAGTTCTTGTGAAAATATAAAAAAACTTATGCGACAGAGTTTTTGCTGCTTTTAGGTTTATTTCGCAAAGTATTCAAAACGTCATGGACATTAAATTAAGAACTAAGCTTTGTGTCCGCGAAGTATTTATGTAGAATATTTGTGTCTTGTTTGGCTAAGTATTACGTTATTAAGAATTTTGTTTATTGTCAAGAACAACTAGATTTATTTATATAAATTACTGTATATTTTAATTTTATGGGTTATTCTACAAATAAAATATTATTGTTATATATTGACGTATTCTTCATTCCACATCTGTTTCTGTTGAGATCCAATATAGCGATCATAAGGAAAAAAACAATTGAATGTTACATAACCAAAACTTAAGATAAGGAAGAAAATTAATGAACCAATATTAATACGGTATGGAACTTAATTTCAATATAGCGGCTTGGAATGAATCTATTACACCTTGTGTCAGTTGCTTAAAAATAAATAATATCTAAGTAGGAAAATCTTTGACAATAGACATTTCTAAATATTAGATTTTTTATTGATTTTACTGCATTATACAGGGTTGACTATGACTAAGTACAAAAAAGTTAACCACGTGCTCAGGGAGGCCTAGAACACAATAAAAAAATGATTTCAGAATGTTAGCTCGATATTTAAAAAATGGGTCAAAACCCTTTTTCCTACGGAAAATCGGCGCCTATGATAAGAATCGACTGAGATGGCTTAGACCCATAGATAAAACTTACAGCAGTCAACAATATCTACTACCATCGTGGTTTTTGCAGCATTTCTAAATGTAGAAACGAAAATTAACATTCTTAATAGTAATAATACATGATAGATAGGTAACAGTTAATTCACACTTAGCTCCAGTATTTTGCATTCGTTTTCCATTATTTCGTTATAAACTGGTAGAACTACATATTCGCTCATTACATCCACTCACTACCGATAAAAGACACTTCCCGTAGGTACAATTAGATAGATTTGATTCCTATTTATTATAACAAAATCGAACGAAAGGAATAATAATAGACGTTTTAATGTAACCGCGGGAGTCTTGTCCCATAACCTAGAAAACCAAACCGGCGAAATTATCTGCACCCAACACAAATATCTTTATTTAATAACTATAAAACGTTTAAAAATTAAAATAAGGCACTAAAAACTGCAGAAAAACACAAAATTACAACGTAAACACAGGAATTCAATTATGACATGACAGTGACACTGACTAATGAGCGACTGTTGCATGCTTGTAGAGGTATGCAATCAACAAGCGGCGTTAAAAAAGGATTGAAAATATCGAAAAAAAATTTTTTTGGCTTTATAAATAAGTTTGGAATTTTTTTGAAGGGTGATTCCGTTAATTCTTATTTTTCCCTATCCCCTCTTAAAATATTTGTACTAAGTCATAGTTAACCCTGTATAACTTTTACATTCAATTAGGTACATGATAAATATTATTCACTTTTTGAATACACGGTTTATTACGTCTATTTTCCGTGGATTAAAGGCCTTTTAACACACTAATGAATTTGAATTCATAATACCACGCTTCGATTTTATAGCATTTTATTTAGAATTATTATTATTAACATTAACATTTATTTCAATAACGATTTTGTCATTTTGACCGGGATTATTTGAATTCACTTGAGGGAGTCTCTGAAGGACTGGAAGGGCCCACAGCCTCGCCAGGTAGGAACTTGTTTTTTTCAGCAATTGTCATCTTGCTGAACAGTAAATATTTAATTCGATTTTCAACCACCATGATGCTTCACAGTGATAATATCACCCCAGCATTGGCCAGTAATGATGCCGAAGAACGCCTCATTCCATGACCAGTAAAACTTCCTGGATCAGGGACTCCAAGAAATGCAGCAACTTTGAAAAACGTTTTGCGAAATTGTGTTGCTGCCTACATGTTGCGTAGTACATTTTCCAGCCACATATCACAAGAAAAATTTCCAACTGGCATTATTAAGTCTCAGGTTGATGTATTTTCGTCACATTTCTACAGCGTTGACTGAAAAATCTTCTTCCATGATCGTGAAACTTCCTCAAATATTTGTTTTTGTCCGGAATGAGTACGTATAGTTAACTGCTGCTGATATTCAAAAAGGTTAATTCATTGCATCGACAAGCACCTGCGACATTCATTATCGTTGCGACCTGTAAAGAGTTCAAAATAAAACGCTCAATGTATACTTAAATTGATTTATTAAAATCATGTCTTTTCTACCTTAACGTGTAAATATTCCTCATTCCGGAGCTTTTTTCAAAAATTCGATTTGGTTTCTGTCCAGTATCTTTGCCTTCTTTCGTTTATAATATCTTGATTCTCCTTTAAAATATGAAGTTTACCATACTTCGGAATGAAGAAATTAGTGTTATGCGATTACTATAATTTCTGTGTGTCAGTTATGTTCCTTGAATGTTTGACGTTATTACATGGATATTCACTCGTTATCGTTATTGTACTTATATTCCAGATTTGTATGTCGTGTTGAGTGTTTAGTTAATTGTCCAGAGAAGAAAAATTTAAAATGTATAAAACAATTTTGAGACCGACAACGCTGTATGGCAGTGAAACTTGAATCCTCAATAAGAAGTCGAGAAAATCTATTAAGGTGGGAAAGGAAGATTTTAAGAAGAATTTTAGGGGGATAGAAGAGGGAGGAAGGCTATGTAAAGAGAAATAATTAGGAAATATATGCAATGTACCAGGCACTAACAATAGACGAAGTTGTAAAAGCCAGAAGAGGGCAGTGGGTAGGGCATCTAGAACGAATGGAAGATGAAAGAACAGTTAAAAAAATTATAGGGAGTAAACCAAACTACAAGAAAAAAAGAGGGAGACCGAGGAAGCGATGGAGAGAGGCAGTGGCAATAGATTTAAGTGAGAAAAATGTAATGTATTGGAAAAGAAAGGCGAAGAACATAATAGAGTGAAGGAGGATAACGCAGCTCTGGCGTAAAAAGCCTGTAAACAGCTTTATATATGGGAGACCAAGTTAGACGTGTAATAGCTTAATTGAGAACATTCTAAAGAAGAATTAAAACATAAAAGGAGGCAAACGATTTAACTCAAAATAGGAAAGAGACTGCTTTCATACATGGAAGAAACCGCTTCATACATACAGAGTAACGGGGGTTTTTGATTATGTTACCGATATATATATATATTGTAAACCTCAAAATAAATTGTTTTAATTTCATTTCGTACTTTTCTGAAAAAAATAATTAGTAAAAATATAAAAATTACACAGGGCTTAAATTTTATAATCTGCGAAGAAAATAAGGTAAACGTATACATCTTGACATAAGGCAAAAGTACCACAAAATATAAAATACAACTACGCTACTAGTCACAGTATACTAAACTGTGCTACTAGTCGACCTACTTTCCATGTTTTCGCAATTTTTTAAATATATTTATAAAATCCATACCGGTTTTATAATCAAATTCAAATTATATCTGCTAGAAACTTAAATTAAGAAAAATGTGACCAAAACCTCAATTTACATGAAACTGCAATGGATTACAACAGTTAATTAAGAATTAATGGAAAAGTATTAAAACTACGAAACAACTTTGTTTATGCTTACGCCATATTACTAATTTTTCTAGAGTGGTGGTATTTGAAAATTGCCAGACGTATTTCATTCATAAATTGTTTAAGATTCCGTACTGATTGATTAGTATACTGTGCTCCTAATTGACCGGTTTTTACCGTGCTCGTAAATAAAATGTTGAATTACAATCGGAAAGTTTACCAGCCTTTAATCCTCTCGAAAAAATATAACTCTCGGCTGCGCCTCGAGTGCCTATTTTTTTCGTGGATTAAAGGCTTGTTAGTTTCCTTATATAATTAATAACTATTATTGCCAGTTATGTAAAATTAACCTATTTTATCCTCATAAACAGATGTTTATGTTAGTATTTTTAGGGTTAATTTCAATTACAGTCACTATTGAAATTTTATAAATGTAATAAATGTACTATAGAGAAATATGAAGAAAGATGTTTTCTTTCCATTGTATTTATATATTTGTCTTGATTATTACAAAAAGCAATAGCTTAAAATCTATTCTCCTTCGTTTTGGTAACATTTAAAATCCGTTCTGCTTATTTTTGATCATATGTTCCTTGTCCCTTGTATCCACCTACGTATCCCGTATTGTCATGTAAGTCTTCCCTACCTCCAGCTCCTTTACCCTTTCCACTTTCGTCGAATCTTTCTTTGTGAGAGCCCGTATATTTAGAGGTATCAGTTAACCTGTCAACGGCCCCCGTTTTGACAGCTTGCGTCGCTTTGGTTGTACCTGGAGCACCGCAGGTCTCCAGTTTCTCTTTGATCTGTTCCGAAGGTATCTTCTTTTGGCTAGCAAGATCGTCTATAAACTTCACAAAGTCTGCATAATGTATGGTTTTGGACTTGAACTTGTTGAAGCATATAGCCGTATCGGTGGTTGTCAGGTGCTTGTCAATGGCCCCTGCCTGCTTCATCCATTTGTCGATTTGAGACAGTGTTATGGTCTTTCCATCTGCTTTAGTGTCGCCGAATTTGGCGAAATTTATGAACTGTTGGTCTAAAGGTATGTTACCGGTCGCCATATAGAAGGAGAATGTAGATTTTTTACGCAAATTTTTGACAGTGACTATCCTCAAAACTTGAGTGATGTGGTATTGTGATCTAAGGTAGGTAATAATCAAGTGTAATAGACTCCGGCTCAGTTGTGACAGTATGTGGTTATACCTCCTAATTTCTTAAGCAGCAATTTTGAGTCACGTTATGCTTCAATTACTTATGAGTACTATCGTAAGTTCCTTTACCCTTGTAACCAGTTACATATCCGGTATCTTCAGCAAGATATTCTCTACCTTCTATACCTCTACCCCTACCCTCTTCATCGAACCGTTCTCTGTGGGAACCCGTATATAGGGTAGGATCAGTTAATCGAATTACAGATCTACTCTTCTCGGGTTGTGTTACTTTATTCATAGCCGGAGTACCACACTTTTGTAGTTTATCTTTGATCTGAGCTGCTGGTATTTCTTTTTGTTTAGCCAAGTCCTCTATAAATTTCACGAAATTTTCATAAGTCATAACTTTAGATGTGAGTTTGTTAAATGTTATAGCAGTATCAGTGGTCGTCAAAGTTTTGGTGAAAACTTCTGCTTGTTTAAACCACTTATCGACTAAGGATAATGTTATTGTACTACCGTCTGCTTTGGTGTCGCCAAATTTAGCGAAATTTTCGAATTGCTGCTTTAGGGATGGATAACAAGAGGCCATAAAGATAGTTTTCTACTGTGGATTTTGACAATGGATGTTGACTTATACTTTGTGATTTTGGAAATGCCTAAAATTATCAGATATCTTGATCAAGTTAATTTTTTCCAAAACTGCCGTTAAACCACAAACCTAGAAAAAATATAGACTGCGTCGGTTCATGATATAGGTCATGTGACAGGTGCCGCGTTTTCTAGGGACCTTAGTTCCAGAAAATGGATATTTTATTTGCATTATGTTGGCGGTTGTGCAAACATGATGTCTGCCTTGCAATCTGAAATTAACTAACTTGCTGTCATTTTAAATGTCAGTAAAGAATGTGACATGAAAAATGAGCTTCACGCTACAATACAACCAACGTAAATTGGCATAAAAACCAAGTTATAGCGATTATGGACCTTTTAGGGCAGCCATCAATTAGCGGTCGCCGGCAATATAACACTGGCACAGTCTATATTTTTTCTAGGTTTGTACGTTAAACGGTTGACTTTTTTCTTCAAGGGTATAGTAATCGTATACATAGACTATATAAGGCAAATAAATACTTGCAGTAGAAGAGGTCAAATGTTTTACTATAATAGTACAAATTATTTTCATTATTTTACTAGGAAAAAATGTAAATATCCATGGTAACGAATATTAAAATCATGTGGGTTTAAGAGTTTCCCACAAAGTATAAACTTTGTGAAGTTTCCTTAAACTGACACTGATAAATTTGACATCTGCTCTTAGTTGTCAGATAAAGATAAAAATGAGTTAAGGTGCCCGTATCTCTCGCCGTAAAATTATCAAATTTGTGGTGTTTTTTAGGTACTGAAAAAAATAAAACTCGTAGAGCAAAAGTAATATCAAAAATAGAATTATTGATGTTTTGTTTATCCACTTTTACTATTTAAACTTTCCTCAAATAATGTAATAACTTTTAAAATGCATTTATATGACACACATAATTTCGCTATTCTAATCCATATTTCCTCCCATATTTTAACAATTATTTTCACATACTTATAAACAAAAGTGAACAATCTTATATGCAGAACTATGTAAGTTTATGTTATAACAATGTTTACATCTATAGTTGAATTTAAAAATACGTATTTTGAAAGATTTCAGTACCTAAAAATTCATTGGATAGATCGCTTTCTGATGTTAAATATTGATTTTACTTCGGTACCTTTGAATATTTGCAGGTGGCATGAAATAACATCCTTGTTATTTGCTAAACTCTATATTATTCAGTTCTTAAATGTCTAAAATTATTTATATTTGTAGAAAAAACTTTTTCAGGAATACGGCGCCCTTAAGAAATTCAGTGCACTCCAGTGCATCAGTTACGAGAAAGAGCAAATTCTGGCAATGGTAATTCCAGAAAAGTCGAGAACAGTTTATGAAAATGCGTACTATACAATTGAGAATTGAGCGAAAGAAAATAATACTGTTTGCTCCGAATATGTGATGATAACATATTTTCCATTTTTTTCACAAAAAACAAGTGTTCATCATTATGGGGGCAATATTATACGGTAAAATCTAAATTAAATGTGGAACACAATGCAAAGATCGATAATTATTCTAAATTAATTGCATATTTGAGGCCACAAGGCGATAGCTATAAGCCGAAAAAGGCACAAGTTTTCTCTAAAGAACAATTTGACAAATTTGTTGTAAGTCACCTGGTGATAAATATTTAGCGACTAAGATCTATATATCTACGCTTAAAAATATGTATTAGACCAGTTATTTTTATAAAATGTATGTACAATATTTTTTAGGTCGTACTAATATTTGGAATCACGGGGGCATGTAGATGCGATGAACTGGTTCGATTAAAATTAAAAAATTAAAATAGTTCCCTTTTTCTACATGCCCCATATATTAAAACAATCTGAAAGAATATAAATACTTTGTCAGCAAATCTATAAAAATACATCTGGTGAAACTTGTAAGAATTTCTCAATTTCTGCTTTTGTTAACCTTTTGACTTTTGTGGACGATACCCTAATCATTTACTTTTCACATATTAACTTGGAATATATCCCTATATATGTATATTTTGTTTGGCGTTTAAAATTCTTTTCAATATTGAATATATGGACCATAACGTAGTCAGCTGCACTTTCCTAATGGTATATTCAAAATATCACACATTTTTTAATTTCTTCATACCATTCCATAAAATCTTTGTAAGCATATTTATATTGCCTAATCGATGCATGTCTGGGTCGTAAGTTTTAATAGAATTATAGATGACATACATATCATAGATATTTATACACCAAATAAGTTAAATGAATCTATTTATTTACTAGAAGAAAAGTGAATAGTGAATAAATATTTATTCTCACTTGGCGACCTTGGCGTATAAATATCTATAATCCAATTGTGGCAGATTATTGATATTTAACGTAATTTAATACATGGTGCATCCTATAGGTTTTAATACATTTACTAAGATTACAGATATATAGCTATATTTATCTATGCTAAGAAGCCGCAATTGCAGAGTTTCTTAAAATTGAAAATGTGCATGTATATACTGGGCACAGGTGCTGATTTCACAGTTTTAGACATGGTGGAAAAGCAGTCAACTAAAAATTGTAATTTAAAAATAAAATATTAGGGAAAGGGGCTGCATTTGATACATTTGGGCGTCCTAAGGTACTAATAGCTAACAGAATTAATCAAATATCAGAAGATAAGTTACAAGATTCTTCTACTGAAAATAAAATCGTTAGAAAGTATCCCTTCCAGTCGGTAGTGATATCAGTCTCAACTTTACGGCTTAAAGAATTGCCATATTAATTATTAAAATTAATTATATATTTTGTTGGTGTATTTTGATAGTAAAAATTCCCTAACCAAATTGAACTGATGTAAAAATAGTAGTGATTTAAAAAAAAATTCACAAGTGTAAATATGTTGTATATGTCAATATTTTTTCTTCATATTTTTAGTAACAGTATAGTTTATTGTTCCCGAAAAAATGTTATTTGTCACTTTTACAAAATTCTTTTGAATTCTTCAATTTCTCGAATTTTGTAGCTGTTTTTTATTCTGATATTGCCATTTTTCTTATCAGCAAGGAACATCCGATGAACTGTACAATGATAGCGATATAATAGAGACAATTTTTGTATAAATAATCAAATCATCAGTAAAATACTTTAAAATGCCTTATTTTTTAAAACTGAACCTTAAATGAGAAATTCTCGAAACAGTTTAGAGGCGGCACACTTTACTCAATGGCCGTACCAACATAAGCGATTCTAGAATCCTATTTCCTAAGTGATATTAGTTTAAACAGTAATTTAAACCCAGCTTCTCTTAAAATGCAAGCAATTCAACTAATATGAATGTAACAAACCTCCCAAATTATTTATTTAACTATATAAGTAATACTGATATTTAGGTAATGGAATATTATAAATTGGATGTTAAAAAATCAATATCAAAAACAATGCAGCTTTCATCACCTGCCTTAGTAGAGAACGATAGTCAGACTCGACGAGTTAACACAAAAGCGGGCAGATGGCGCAACAGTTCATATTCTGCCAACTTATATTAGAAATATTGAGTATTCTAATAACATACTATTACTATTACCAATACCAATACCACTACCATTACCATTACCATTACTGTCACTATTACTATTACTGTTACTGTTACTATTTTCTCCCTTCAAAAAATCAAGGTCACGCATTTTTCTGGCAATTCAGATTTTTTTTTCAAATAAAATCGATTTATACAAAACTGCAGACTTTTACATGAAGTTGGAATCATAATTTAACCACCGCATTAGGAAAATAAATTTTAAATTTGGTAATTATGATTGGGAATTCGGACAGTGGGACTGGGACATGCCAGTTGCCATATCATAGCTATCCTTATAAAATTAAATCACCGGTTTTGATAAAAAATTTGCTCATGTTGTAACATTTAAAGTAAATAAGAAAAGGCAGTGCCCTCTTATCCTCCTCCATGATGGGCGCCCTTGTGCATATGAGATTACATTACATATTTCAAAACGTACAGAATAAACTATCATAATAAAAAATTATTTGCAACCGATGCTCCAGGAAGTACTGTGTTGTACAAATAGCGTCGTTTAGAATTTTTTTTACTGCATTTTCTGAATGAGTTTGTAATTTTAGTGCAATCTGAAATAAAAATTAAAATTATCTGATACCTTTAAAATAATATGAAAACATGGACTCGCGTAAACCGCTGTGTGACGTCACTGCCTCCTACAGCGTTCCGAGTTGTTCTCGTTAACGTTTACTTGCTTTCAGATTCTTGTGGTTTAGATTTCAGATTTTCAGTACAATAATAAAATGCCCAGATAAATTATTTATTAGTTTATCCCGGAATTTGTGTTGTACTTATAACAAAATCAGTTTAATAACACACAGCACCAAAAAAAGAAGTCTGTCCGATAGGCTGGGCTCGCTGTTCAAAATCATTCCAAGGTCAAAGTGAATGATAGATATGCAAGTGGATGAGACTGTCGTACGTTTATGAATTTGAGGTTGCTGGATCTGAATCCGGGATTAATTTAACCCCATCAGGTTAGTTTCAAGATCTTAAATAGAATAATTTTGAGGACATTTCATATTTTCATGTACAATTTTAAATATATTTAAAGTGGACGGGTACCAAGAAGCTGTAGGAGGCACTGACGTCACGCCTAAATCCGAGAGGACTTTTCAATTCGACCTCGTATATTTCGAAAACTACTTACCGAATCTTCTTCATCATAAATGCTTCATAAATAGAGTAATGTGAATATTATATTTCAGATGTCCAAACCAGAGATGCTACATCGCGAAATAAATAGGGATAAATTAGCTACCAAAACAAAACGTCGAATTGTGGCTTTTGGTAGGAGGTTGCCAAGTGATATGCAAGTTAGACCCCTGGACGGGAAACAGTACCGCAAATGGCAACGATGTGATAGAGTACCTGAGAAAATAGCAACAATGGCAGCAGTTTGGCAAGGAATAACACATTTGAGGTATTCGTAGGGATAATTTAAAAGATGTAATCAATTCTCAATCTTAAGGTTATGGTATATAGGGTGATTCAGAACTGATCTAAAAAAAATTTTTGAATGTACAGGGAACTCTTACAAAAACAATTTTATAAAAATAAAACCGAAAAGAGCAGTTCAAAAATGATTTAAAAGTACACTTCTGCACGGCACTGGAATCTGGTCTACTGTAAAACCTGATAAGGCGTATATTTGCGACCGGACGAAAATGAAAGGAATTCCCAAGGAAAGAAATAAATTACATTTTACAACACCTATTTTTATATATTTTTAGGTATTAATAATATTGTGTGAAACTAACTACTCTGTAGGACTAAAGCCCCAGCCAGCATTGAATTACGCCCACAATATCTACCCATATATTCTTTATTATTAGTTTTTGTAAAATTTTTTTACTGTATTAGAAAGGTATTTTAAGCTAATATAAATCAAATCTTCTACAATTCCTATCAATGAAGTCATATGTATGCTCTCTGATACCAAACATCTAGGTATGCTAATGAACAATTCCACAGACAAAGCTCTATTCAATAATTATCTAAAGAAATTAATCTAGCTAAATTTACTAACCTGGTTTAATGAACACTATAAATATCTGACTTCACCTTTGAGACAGTGGGAAGTCGAAAATTCAACCACAATAGATGAGATCTGACCTATTTCTGTATTTTTAGGATTGCTTCTTCAGGTGGCCTCCTTAAAAAAAAACTATTTTTATACAGAAAATTCAACTGTTTTTGCCGCTATTTTTATTAATTATTAACAGAATTAATGTATGGTTTTAATTAGTCAAATAGTTCGACATACGATATTACAGCAAAATGTTGTGCCCGTCTTACCCAGTTTCTACAAACTAACATATATGTTTCTGGTTTTTCTTTGTTTTGAACTTGCAAGTTATTGGCAGCAATGATGTATTAGCGTAAATCATCAATAGTGTCCACTTCGGTGCTATATACTTTATTTTTTAAATATCTACACAAAAATAAGTCCAAATGATTTAAAGTCAGGAGATCGTGGAGGCCATGGTTTTGGTCATCCTCGTCCAATCCCTTTAATACTTACACACATTGTCCATGGAACCGATATCATTAAGTCTCGTGTATGATACTGCTGACGCTGCTGCAATAGGCCGTAGACGCCCTGAACCTCCATCTCTTCCACGATTCGGTTGCAAATTTCCCATATCATGACAGCGTTTGCACTACACTTGCAGTGCACTCACTGGAGACCGTTGTAAAAGTAGCTGCATTTGGCACATGTTTACCGGTAAATCGTTCTGCTAAAGCATTTTCACTTCACCATAAATTAAAACGATATCCGTCAACGGCGAGAGTTGCTATACACGTAAGCCATTTTTGATATTTGAAAAACTAATGTAAATACTTGCATCACAAAAAAGTTAATACGATAAGTAATCGGATATTTGAAGTCACCTGGCTAGAGACTACAGTAGCCCAGCGATGTAAAGGCTGAAACTACTGGAACTTCAGTAATTTTTTTCTCGGGAACTATAAGAATTTTACAATTTTTTTAAAGATGTTCACGCCATTCTTCCTAACGCATCTATTCCGAATTTTCTTTTATATAAGTTCTGAATCACCCTGTATACATACCATACCGTAATAGCGTTACATTGTTTACAAGATGCAAAGTACCTAATTGTCTTTTCTACATTTAAATATTCCTCGAACAAAACGTAACAAAGAAAATGAAACTGAATAAGATATTAAATCTAAAAACCCAGACCATTGCATTACTACATAAAGCCTTGTCCTCATGGACGCGAAATTCGCAAAAATTCAAGAGAATTTCATAGATTTTGATTTAAATTATTGTGAGGTGAAAAAGTGTAAATTTTTCGCGAGTTTGGTAAAACAGGAATATTATCGCTATTTTTATTCTTATGTGGAATTAGTAAGTTTAACTTGACAATCTACCATGGTAGTTAATGGCTCGTCCCGCCATTAAATAATTTGCGCGAATCTTCGTGAATTTCACGTCCATAAGCACAAGGCCCAACTCTTCTATTATTATCTTTTTAGATCCACAAAAGCCTTCTGCGAATTTATATTTACTGAAAAAACTGAAATAAAACCTCCAAAGTATTTAGTGGATACAGGAATGATGGATCCAAAAGCGTTCGCCGTGAGAAGTGATAAACGGGCAAGCCACGAGGATTCCTTTGGAGAAATCTCGCAATTAGCTACAGTGTTCAATGACTTGTGATTGTTTCGTGCAAAGCTAAATAAAACCCAATTATACATAATGTTTGTTACTATTAATTACACAGCACGCAAAAACGTGGTGACACACAACTTTCGTGAATATTCCGATGTAAACCCCTATTCAATATCTTCTAGACATTTTTAAAACAAGAAGACCAATAATAAACCTAAATCATGTACCAAATTTGACTAATCCAGGTTAAAGTAATTCAGAGATATTATTTGTTTTATAAATATTTGGCTCCACTTTGAAGGCCTGTAACTCCGCCTGTGCGCAACTTTGTATATAGATAGGTTAAATTGCAATATTTTGAGACCCCTGCATGCACCTGATCTATGTCGGTGCTTTATGTAGAACATCCTGCACATCTTATTTAAATTTAAAATGCCTAACCCTTTGTTGTCTTGTTCTCAAATCCACTTCTTCCTCCTCTAATTCCTTCCTGAGCAAAAGTAACAAAAAACTCTTACGAAAAAAATGTCCAAAATGAATAGTATTTCTTCAAATACATAAAACAATTGCAATAAAATGTAAAATTAAAAACTAAGGTTAAGTAAAATCTTCTGTAACGTAATTTGCTTATTATATTAGCATTAATGAAGTAAACATTAGAAGTTTCCAGACAATTCTTAAAACTGTAACTTACGACAACACTGGAATCCATCAGCTGCTGCTGTTAACATAAAAGTATTATTAGTCATAGTAGTATTGTGTTTTTTGCGTTTGCTTTTTCTGTATATACTTACTTAGTATTTGTGAGTGTACATAAATAAATATGGAATTAATTATAGTAGTAGTAGTAGTATGGCGAATCAGGGCAAAACTCTATGGCTATGAGCCGTTTGAACGATAAACGCTTTTTGCAAGCAACATAAGTCAGTTTGAACACTTGTAACTATTCTACATTTTATTCTGTGTTCTGAAAAGTTCCAAGAGAACAATTTGCAGTAAGTATGTTTAAGTGTATTTATAAATATTATGTACGAACACACTGACATGATATGTGTTGAAATGTGTTAACGATTTGTAACACAATATTATTACAACAAAAATGGTTATTATTAGTGAGCAGCTCAAATTGGACAAAGATGTAAGTTTTATAAATTTGTTTTGTAGTTTCCTTCTTTTTTTGTACCAGTTAGTTTTTTAGTATGCTCATGAAGAAGAAAAAATATTTTTTCGAAACGTAAGCATGAGATTCAACAGTTGTTGTCTTTTTATTCGGACCTATAAACCCACCAGAAGAACCAACTTTAATAAATTTTATGGAAGGTCACTATCCCTACACTCAAGCTACCTATAATATTAGAAATATATGTTTTAACTATAACTAAAAATATGTATGATCGCTCATTATCAAAAGTTACCAAATTACGAATTTAAAATGGCGTTTATATCTCAATATTTATGTTTCCATTTACACATCTTGGAATTTTCATATCCTGCGTCACCACTTTCCAATCATTCTGTACATATCTTTGTACGGTTTAGTCAAACGCATTAGAATGTACATAATCCAGAGGCGATAAGGATGAAAGATAGTTCTGGATATCCCTACAGATACAGATTATGTTATTAAATGGATTGGTGACAGATGTAGAAATCAGATTGCATTTTTATTCATAGGAAAAAATATTTCACCGTTACGAAATAGACCAGTGCCTAACTATTTAACTTTCTTATAATTTTAAAAGCTTAATAAATTAGTCATGTCAATGCGACAACCAATAAAAAAATTGTGGCATACCTAAGTCCCTATATTTATTGTCTTAAGATATTAAATATCTTATCAAAACATTATTATAAGCTAATCTCCGATATATCCCGTTACAATAATTACATTTTTATTGCACATTAATTATTGTTGATAACTTAAAATAGGTAGTCCGTTTTGTAGCACCCTCTGTAAATGTCGTTCGTGCTGAAAATATAATCTGATTTTGGGATTTCCTTTGATAAGGTAAAATACCTATGTTGAAGATGAAGCCTGAAGAAGAAAAAGTCGAGGACGTTGACAGTAACGAAAACGTACTGAAAGACAGGGGATCTGTATCCAGCGTCAATTCAGTTATAAAAAACCAAGAACTGGAAAAAAATAATGAATTGGGGGAGAACAAGGAGTCTACGACGAAAATTAATGGGGAGCAATACCAATATTTCCTACCTAAGGTACGTATAGCATGATTATATTTAGAGTTAAGTATTTATCATGTTGTTTTTAATTCGCAATATTTTTTGTCTGTTAATTTAAAATATATTGCTTTTTGCCGTAATTCAGAAAATATTTAGGGATGACAATACGATTTATTTTTATACATGTATCGGGTGTCTCAAAATTAGCCTGCCAAACATCAACAACAAAATCTATGTTCAAAACTAGGATGCAAAGTTTTTATAAACATGAATCGTAAAATTTCCCCTAACCGAATTATGATCATGGTTGGAGGATTTTTTTCAAATATCTCTGAAGATATAGTATAAAAATATTTGATAAAGTTTGGAAGTATGTATCACTATCACATTATGCATCTGACAGTATTGGAAGGCCTTCAAAATTTCAGTCAGATATGTACTACATACAAGGGGTAGGGGAATTTTTAAATTTGATATTTTAAAAATTCAGAATTTTCTATATGGAGAAACTACTTTATAATAAACACCAGAAAACTTTTTCAAAGCGCCAGTATTCCAAAGAAAGAATTGAAAATAACACAATATGGAAAATACTTTGTAAAGTAGTAAAATCGCTACACACACAAATTTTATCAAATTATTGTATTTGATAAAAAAAAATATTTGAAAATACTCTTTTTAGGGGTTTTCTTTTAAGAGGTCATAACTCCCTTAGGAGAAATTTTACGATCCATGATTATTAAAACTATTCTTCCCATTTTTGATCGTAGATTCTACTGTAAACGTTTGGTAGGTTAATTTTTGGACACCCTTTATATTAAATCATTTATAAATCAAGAAAATTTTGACTTAATATGAATGATTGCTCAATTACTAAATGTTATCAACTCTTATACTTATGATGTCATTAACATGATAAAATTACCGCCATATTTTTATCAGTGACATCGATATTTATAATTTTGAAATTTTGAATATATTAAGATAAAAACAACGTCTAGAGGCGCTATTGACATCTGTAAATCTACGGCTTTGTAAACTAAGGAATTGGCATGGAAATAAATTAATTCAACAGAAATTACAAAATACAATATGCAGTGGTATATTTAGAATGCCCTTTTGAATTTTTTTGGGGAGGCAAATACCGCCCTTGTTCAGTGTCACAACTAAAAAAAAATGTGGCAACTAAGCCTAACTAACAAAATTTCGACAATTTTGTTATTCCTCAGGAGGGAAATTGCCCCCTTTGTCCCCCTAAATACGCCACCGATAATATGTAAGTTAATTCAATGGCTAAGCTTGTCTAAGTTGTTTTTGCAGCATTTGATCAAATAAATTATCTTCTAAAATATTCAGTACAAAACAACAAACTAAATGACAAACACGTCAATAATAAACCAAATGTGTTAATAGGTTTAAATACAGGGTGTTCCGAATTGCAAGGACCAAACTATAACATATGACACAATTTTTTGAAATAAGAAAACAAGTGTATGTAAATATGATTGAGACATGCTTAGTTTCCGAGATAAAAATAAATATTATGTTAATTAATGACCTAAATAATCGTAAAGACAAAAATTTGGCTATTTTCTCTTCTTCAAAAATCGATTTTGTGACAAATAACAAATTGTTACTTAACACATTTATCCACTTGCCCTAAATATTTTTCAATATTTTTGAAACACCTGAAGTTAAACAAACGAATCTGAACTGATATTAAAAAAAAATGAACAATAAACTAACAATTCTAGCAGATTGTGTTAAAATAAGAATTTGAAGTTCTGAAAATAATATATAGCAAATTTATTAATCGTAAGTATCAAAAAACCTAGAATTTAATAATAGACTACTTGAGTACTTGAAAGTGCGGAATTTGACACATACACACTTGATAATTAAGTATTATTACAGGGATCTCCTTGTTGACTGTACCACATTTTTTTATTTTAAAAACCTCAACTTAAAAAGTTTAGAAGATAAAATATCAGCGGAAATGTAAGCAACTCGCGCCCTCTACGTTATACAAAAATACTAATAACACCAGCGTATTCGGCACCATCAGAAGCGTACCTATGTCAAATTTTAATTAAATCTGTTGGTCTTAAAAAAAATTACATTTAAAATTTGATTTTCTAATATTATCTTACACTAGATATAGGACATATCTAAAAAAAACCGAACCCTACTTATTTTTCTATCAGCCCTAGCAATATTGTCTTGTCTGTACACCCTGTATGTAGTAATATTTTATCCCTTACTTCACCCTTAAATGTTTAAACAAAAAATTAAATATTTTTCTTGCATATTTTTGTTGTCTGTTTAAAATGTACAAATAAATTCAACATTGATAGCAAGCAATTACAAGTTCAGATATCTCTCATTTGTTGTATTGTATGTAATTATATACCTACCATAGATACATATTTTGTAAATTCCATATTAAAATAGTCCTTAGTTATTAGTTGAAAATCCTTAAGTCGTAAGTCTAAAATGGCAACTACTTTTATGTGCCTTATTTCTTAGAGAAATATTTCGAATGAAAAGCGACAAAACTTCCATTATAATTATAACTTTCTATCTAGCAAATTTGCTGAGAAAATACAAGTAAATATATTCTCTTTAAAGCAAAAAGTAAATAATAAGTATTGCTTAGTTAGATGGCATCACCAGTTTTTCTAACTTGTTTGTTAAACTTGTGGCATATTTTTTGGACACTGTCTATCTTACTGTTACTTCCATCTTTATATATTAGAAAAGACAAAAGAACGCTCTAGAGAAAATATGTAAACAAAAATCACTATGCTCATTGGACCTAAATTTATTTAGTTTCAGGAGCATTTGTACATGTACTACTCAAAAATCATTATTAAGTATAATCTGGTGCAGTGTTTAATTTATTAATATTAATTAAAACCATTACATAAGTAATTAACATTTGTTCCTGATATTTTGAACTTTTTCAAAATCTTTTGTTTATTCATTAATCAGATACACTAAACCTTCAAGAAATGGCCTTATTAAAATCCAATATTACTCTCGTATTAGAAAATAATTTATATACTCACAATGGTACAACAGTTATAATGTATCAATTTTCTCTCCCTATTTATAATGTAATAATGTGGAATGAAATATTTTTTAATATAATGCTCACTCACGTGTGAATCACTCGTGAAAATATGGGTCATTCATGAGTGCTCGAATAGTGCAGAAACGGTAAATGTCTATCCTAGTATTAATAAAAATATATACATCAAGAAGTAACAACAATAATAAAAAGTAAGTTGTAGTATTTACTATATTTATTATATTCTTTCCTACTAATCATGCCTTAAATATAGGGCTTATATAATAATTTAAAAAAATGAAATTGTGGATATAATTTTTTAAAAGACCAAGAGGTTTGATTGACATTTGACACAGGTACGTTTTTGCTAGTGTCAAACACGCTAGAGTTATTTTTATACAAAACAGAGGGCTCTAGTTATTAGTATTTCCGCTCACATTTTATTCTTAACATTTTTCAAGTTTAGTTTTTTCCATTCTAAGCCTTGTTTTATTATCTAAAATTTTATTTTACACAAAAAAAAATAAGTTAAAAAAGCACCGTTTTCGAGTAGTATGCAAAAAACTGTGGTAGAGTCAAGAAATTTCTGTAATAGCCCTTATTTATCAAGTTTTTATTGTAAAACCCCTAATTCTTCCATTCATATGTCATATTTTGTATAGGGGAAACTCCAGTATGTTGTTTATTCTCTAGTTTAAATTTGTTTTTTTAGAGAATATTGCCAATTTTATTCTGTTCTGTGTTTGACGCACTACTACATAATACTAATAGAAACAGCAGATGTTGACTTTTGGGGGAATGTTTTAAGAGTGCTGTAGCGTAGCTGTTCCAAAAAATTCCTTGAGAGGCAGCTGCCAAATAGAAAAACATTTTTTGTTGTACAAACGCATTGTTGGCGAACAGGTGATGTTATTAAACCTAAACAAAATAATTCCGGTGTATCTAGATCAGCTAGAATTAATAAAAAAGATCAAGATTTTAGATTTGGGCTCCAAAGATCCAACCATTCGCGTACGGATAAGTACGACATCTAGCCTGTAGAGAATATCAATAGAACAATAATTGCTTCTATACCATTACATAAAATTATAAAAATTTTAGGGAGCATCTAACTGCAGTGCCACTCTTAAAACATTCTCTCAAAAGTCAACATCTGCACATGTGCACTGCTGGTATAAGTTTCCATTATTATTATGTAGCAGCGCCTAACAAACATGGCAGAACCGAATTAAATTTTAACTTAAAATATTCACAAAGAACAAATTACTAATCAAATTAGAAAATAAACAATTTACCGTAATTTAGGTTATACACATATGTAAGTATCTACATTTAACCTAACATACCTATATCCCAAGTCGCTTAATAAAAAAGATACACGGTGTCAAAGTTAAAATTTTACTTTCGATATTTGTAGATAACTTCTTAAAAAATCCAAATATTTACTTAAAATTTGTTTTATTTGGTTTATCTGAAAAAGGTATACCTTAGGAGTAACCATTTTTGAAACAGGTAGGAGAATCGATTGTTTCGATAGTCAGATGGATACACTAAGCAGCAAAAAAGTTCTGCTATTTAAACGAAACATGATGTGCCATAGGTGGCGCCCTCTACTAGTGACGTCAAAATTAGAAACAAATTTGAATTCCTCAACCGCAAAAGCCCCTGGTTTACAAATTTTAAGTAAATATTTGAATTTTTTAAGAAGTAATTTATATTGAAAATAAAATGTTAACTTTGACACCCTGTATATTTTTTATTAAGCGACTTGGGATATAGGTATGTTAGGTTAAAACGGTTTATTTTTACCTAAAGAATATGTGGTCTCAAATATAATATTACGATAGAATGGGAAAACCCAAACATAAAAAAAATTAGAGAATACAATTTCAGCAAAAATGCTAGCAATTAGCTCCCTCTACTTTATACAAAAAAAAAAAACAAAACTAATAACACCAGTGTGTTCGGTACCGCCAAAAACGTAACTGTATTAAAATTTAATCAAATATGTTGTTCCTTAAAAAAAATTACATCCAAAATTTGATTTTGTGGCTCTAGACATAGGTTTATTAAACAAATCTCACTTATTTTTCAAGGCTCTTTCAGCCCTAGTGATATTGCCATGTTTTTTAAACGCTATATAATTTTTTCGGAGAAATATTGAAAACATTATGTAATAAATATAATGCCATGTATCTTCAAAACAACACACAGTTTAATTCATACCCCCTAAATGTATGTAAATTATTCTGGAATTACCTATACACTACACTGTAGATGTAATAGCTATTTTTATATATTTGAACTTTGACGTAGAGAAATGTAACTCACTTGAAATTCTCACGATTATTCAACGTGTTCGACATTCGAATTGATGCCTTCTTACTAATAAGAGTTAATCCACGTAATACGTATAAAATTACAATTACAATAAAATTAATATTTCTCAATGAATCAAATTGTAGATACTGTATATATCGATCACTAATTAGGATCATTGTAATCAACAATAATGACAAGTTATCATACTCATTTAATGTTGGTGGACCCCTCCCTGTCATCATAAAATTTTTAGAATTGTTTTACGTAATTATTTTTGGATATTGTACAGTATCATTTCGCATCACTAATCCTAAAGTGTAAACGATAAACAGCATGCCTCTGCACTTTTAAGTTCCAGTCTAAATAGTTTCGATTTGAAAACAATTAAAAGTTAATCATGATAACAGACTGTTTATACGAATATTTTAAAATATGGTTACTTACATATTTATCAACTGTCACTGCGCAATCAATCATATATAAACTTTTAATTAATATCTTTAAGAAATAAAACTATTACATTTTACTTTTATCTAGTAGGAAAATAATCTAGTTGGTCGTTTTAGTTAATATTTTTGAATGTGTTCCGAATTCCAGTCACAAATATCGTAAATATTTCATATATTATCTAATTTATAACGTACGTCAACACGGTAAAAAATATATTGTCCCTGAAATAACTACACATTTATTTCAAGTAAATCATATACTTATAATATATCATATATAAAATTATTCAACATGAATAATATTTAAACTATAAATTGCATCATAAAGATATTGCCAAGTTATGAAGAAAATGTATTGGACCAAAAAAGTGAAGGGTTATAATACTTATTATTGTTATTACGTAAATATTTATATTATATTTTTTATAGTTCCATAAAATCATTAAGTCTATTACATTTAATCCATACCTACTTATATTTGTTTGGCATCTACTTAACTAAGTTGATTTTAAGCATCAATTCTATAAATCCAATAAATTAATAATTATATAAAATGCATTATCGATAAAAATCTATTAAAAGATGTTCGCAAAAAGTGTTCACCAAGTAAATAAATAGAATTATTTATTTGGTGAACTTTTACGAGGTGTTAATATGAAAATTATAAAAAATATTAAAAACCCAGAGCACGAAAAAATGTTCATATGACCATTGGTTTGAAATCGTTTAGTTTCTGAAAGATCAGGTGTAAAATTGTATTTGCTTTTGTTTGTATTTTCTATACGGACTGATCAAATTAACTGCATTTGGTATTACATGTTAAGGGCGCTGTATTCTTGAAATAGTGTTTTTTACAAATACAAATAGTTTTAAACATTTAATAAGTGAATAATCTAGGGCTTGGCAAATAACAGGAATGTTATCTGATGCCATCTGCGCATATTCAAAGATACCGAAGTAAAACGAATGAATAACGAAAAAAATGGATCTAACCAACAAATGTTTAGATACAGAAATCTTTGAAAATAAGATTTTTTTAAAGTTAACTGCATATTTAAATATTGTTATAACATAAACTTACTACATATAAGACTTATATTTAAAAACATGTGAACATAATTGTTAAAACCTGAGGTAGAATAGCAACATAATCTGTGCCTTACAAACATTTTTTAAATTTAAATATTTAAATAAGAACAATAAAGACAACATTAAGAATTATAATTTTGATATAACTTTTGCTATACGTGTTTAATTTTTCGATATTTCTGTAGCTAAAAACACCAGAAATTTGATCATTTTACAACGAGAAATACGGCGACCTTAAGTATGCACTATAATTCAGCTGCAGTGATTGAAGGGTATCTCCATATTTTTTAACATTATTGTGACGTCACTGATTAGTAACATTTTTTGGAAAAGTAGGGTACATTAGATATAAAAATTTAAGAAAAATGTATACAAATGAAATTGAGTGGTTTAACATTTTTACTAAGAATGCATTATATTATTATATAGATAAGGTATTATTGTGAAATAAGGGAATATTTGTATTGAACTGTTAAATCCCTGGATTATCGCAATCAATGCGTCAGTGACACTATCGAACATCTTTGAGATTGTTGCAAATAAATACCTATTGGAAGAAAGACTACAAAATTAATGAAATTTTGCAAATATTTTACGTGACAAAGAAAAATAAACACCCATTAAATATAATTTTATATTGATAATTTTTTGCATGTTTGCTTCACTCGGTGACAGTAAATATTGTTAAAATTTTCTATTATGTTTTTGTGGCGTTTGCATAGATCGTACTTTGATAATGTAGCGTTCTGTTTTTAAAAAATCTGCTTACATTTGTAAGTGTTTACGGTTTATCATGTCCAGATTGTAGATTTAGGGAGATTTCTCAGCTTAGTGACTTAGAGATGAGGTAAATTGTTGGAGTGCGCGAAGCAGGTTTGTCGATGAGAGAAATTTCTAGAAGAGCCAACAGACTTACTTACAATAGTACGGTGTTATCAGGCGTCAACACAGGAAGGTCGTAGACCAACCACAGTGCGTGAAGAAGATATGTACATATAGCTCTATCTCCAGCAATCGACGATCATTTTGCGTCTAATGAAATCTAATGGTGATCTGCTACCATAAGGCTTAAGCCCGCATTTTATTGAGGCTGGTCCAGCCAGGCTGGTCCTGGTCTACTGGTGACTGAGATTGTACAGCGACGTAGATACTCACGTGGTATAAAAGCAGAAATCTAATTGGTCTATATAGGATCCCGCATAGCTGGCCCCGCTTGAAAATGTAAATTATTACAAACATGGCTTGTGCCGCCTAAGCTCGAAAGCAAGCTCATCGTGTACCAGCCTGTGTAAGTGTATGACCATTTGCGATACTATATTTCAAATTTGGCTGGACCAGCCTCAGTGAAATGCGGCCTTTACTGTTTGATGGTCAGCTCGATGCTGATGAGTGAGAGACAGCACTCAATGTAACCAATGACAGCTGGAGAAGGGAAGGTTGTTTTTTTTTAATGGCAACCACCTTTTTTATTGCATCGTACGCTTAGATCTTTTTGATTAATTTCATGTGCAACATATTAGGGGTTGGTGGGAAAAAATCTAAAAAAACTTAAATTCAGAATTACTCCCTTTCTACGAGACAACTGAATCTAGTAGTTACTGGTACCCCTTTCCATTAACGCAAAGAAGTGCGTGCATGCAGCCAATTTGTAAAAAACTATTTGACCCACCAATTTTGACATCGTTGGATTGGTAGAGAGGAATTTAAGGGACTTGTAAAGTTTCCTGATTTAACCTCAATTGACTTCTTCTTATGGGGATACTTGAAAAGCAAGGTATATCGTGGCAGACCAGACAAAACTGAAGACCTGAAGCAACGCGTTCAAGGCAAGTATCATCTGAAACAATCAGTAATGTTCAGAGATAATTTGTCGACAGGCTGGACCATTGTCAAGCTGCAGAAGGTTATTAGCAGTTTGAACCTTCGATTCATTAAAATCAAATGAAAAGAGCTATTGATCGTGTTCAGACGCTTAGACTCAGCTATTCCGTTGACAAAGAGAATTTGGAGTTTACAGTTTTTCTCCAAATTTTCCCTACCAACCTTCAATATGTTACACACCAAATTAATCAGAAAGGTATAAGCTTTCATATGGTGCAATAAAATAGGTGGCTGCCGGTTAAAAAAACAACCTTATACTCTTCCCGCCGCCACTGGTTACATTTATTAATGCATGCTGCATAGCAAATTAATCAGAAGGTTCTAAGGTTTCATGCGATGCAATAAAAAGAGGTGGTTGCCATTTATGAACCTTATCTATTTCCTGCCGCTTCTGGTTACATTTTTGAAATTGAACTCCGCCAAAGTTCATGTTTCAAAAGAAAACAAAGTTACCTAACCGATTTGAGCTTCAAAACTGTTTTAAAAAATATATTTTTGTACTAGAAATATAATATTTTTATGTGTACTGTTTATCTGGTAATATCCCTTAAAAGCTAATAGGCATACTCATTTATCCAATGGGATTAACCATTTATATAGAAACTAAATTAGTTAGTAAAAATAAGGCAGCAATTTAAAATATTACCGTGCAAATAAAATAAGCTTTTATATTTTTGTTGATTTGTTCTATACATTTATTAACTGTTTCATTACAATAATATAGGTGCAATATAATCATAATAGTTAATACATTAATTCATATTTATATTACGCTTAAAATATTTACCTACAAAATTAAAACGTACATACCTATTTAAGATATGCGGTTGACAAAAAAAAACAATAATTATTTGTTTATAGTTCATGTAATATGTTAGTTGGAAACCTATAAATTTTTGTTTATTTCCAAACTAATTTCTATTCTTATGATAGCCAGTTCGATTTATTTTTGCTTGCGATATTTCTCTATATCGTTTCAAAAAAGAAGAAACAATTTTTAATAATTATTGTATTAATTAAATATGTTCAGGGATACTGATAATTTACATTGGACATACTATAACTAGGCAGTAAAGTACAAGATTAAATGCCGCAATGACGAGGCGCAGCCGTGCCTATTAAAGCAGCCAAGGCATTAAACCTAACTTATTATTACCAGAAAAATCGAAGAGGATATAACTAAACCAAAATTACACAAAAAATGTATCCACTTAAGATAAAAACATGTGTATCTTCCAAACAAATATCTACAAAATCACCGGAGCTATCAATAAAAATCGTTTTAAAAATTTTAATTCTGACACTCTGTATTTTGAAAATAAAGCGGCAAAATGAAAAGTGGCATAAGAAAACCCTCATTATTTTAGTTCAAGTAATAATATGTGGAACGGCTTGACCTACTATTTTATAACACCCTGTATTCAATTGCCCGATTTGTTTCTATTTGTTTTGTAATTTCTATTAATTTTTTTTATTTTTTATCTAAATTGTGTTGAATTACCTAAACAGTAAAATAAAAGCATTTTTGTAATATTTAATTATTAAAGTGGAAGATGGGGAAAGAAGTTCTATTAGAATGCGAATGTCCAAGCCACCCGTGAGGTACTGCTCTTTGACACACACTTTTTTAGTGGATGTACGCAGAAGCTCTACTATCCCATCTAAACAAAAATTGTATTCTTTTGCATATAATACATACACTATACAGCAGTTAACAAATCAACTAACAAAAACCTCAATAATAAATAAATAAAAATAAATACATAATTCTTTTTACGTGACTAGAGTTCCCTTCTAGGGCGTTTAAAATGTTTAATGCAAGATTCTTATATTCTGAATTTGTTCAAAACTCCCATAATCTCTTAAATGTTGAACAAATTTTACAAACGTGTTCTTATACGGTACGTGTCGATCGGTATAATTCATCTTATTACAGACGTCATCTTCTTTTGATAAAAAGGAACCTTTAACCATAGTTTAGCTTTTTCGAATACATGTTTATTTTCATAATATCATACACACTTTATAACTAAAACACAACTGTATAAGTTTTTCTTTAGTTTTATTGGGTTTTTGCCACACTTCTGAAAAAATAAAGATTAATTAAATAAGCCCTTGCGTCAAATGAATCAGTCAAGGGTTATTTTTAAAACAAAGTTTGCCAAACCAAGAAATCTCTCACTGAAAAAAGCAGATAAGTAAAAAAATAACAAAAATCACATCACTATCGCGCACTTCCGTATTATTGACGTTTCAAACATCAATGACTTATCTGCTTTTTTCACTGTGAGATTTTTTGGTTAGGCAAACTTAGTTTCAAAAATAACCCTTGACTGATCCGTTTGGCGAAAGGGCTTATTTAATTAATGTTTATTTTTTCAGAAGTGTGGCAAAAACCCAATAAAACTAAAGAAAAACTAAAATTATGACACAAATAAATAGCTTCAGACAATATCACAACTGTATAAGGTTATTATGCATTTACGCAGAATAACACTTTTCACAAAATACCACTTTAAATTATTACGAATTTAAACCTGGCAAAATACAACACTGCACTAAACAAATTCTAATTCGATTTCAGCAAAAATTCACGCAAAAAACTGGTGTACCCTATTAAAACGTCCTCCTCCTTAAGAGTTAAAAAGGAAACTAATTCCAAATCAAAATCAAAATGAAGCTGTGACATATTAGGCTTACTGGTCACTTGTTATTTTGCAATTTTGCCGCTTTGGTACTGTCCGTTGACGCTTATCATTCTAGCAGGTGCGTGTTAAGAGTGCCATAGACGCAACACATTTACGTATGGGAACATTTCATGTTATTATTTTAAATTTTAAATTTGATAAAATCTTTGTGTTTCAAACCTCGCCGGCATGTCTCCATAATTTACGATTCTGAACAACTTTTTCAAGTAATATTTTGCTGTATTTTTAGCAGAAAAGGCACTTTACCTGAAACCAAAACAGTTTTTACTCGATACACTGAACATTTTAAATAGTATTATTTCAAAAATGGTTACGTCTACCGACTTCAGCAAGGTATACCTTTTCCAAATAAAACAGGTAGAGAATCTATTGTTTCGATAGTCTGATGAATAGATGAAGATGTAAAAAAGTTCTTTCATTTAAAAAAACATGGTGTGCCACAAGTGGCGCCATCTACTAGTGACGTGAAAATTAGAAATATATTTGAATTTCTCGTCCGCAAAAACCCCCGATCTACAAATTTTATGTAAATATTTGGATTCCTTAAGAAATTATTTACAAATATCGAAAATAAAATTTTAACTTTAACACCCTGTATCCATCGTCCATCCTTGCCTTGCTTAATGTATTGCATGCAGTATTTATGCTTCATTTTATAGGGTCAATGTCAGGGTTATTTAAAGGACATTAAATACTTTTTTTTAAACTGTGATTTTAAAACATATTTTAAAGTTATAAGATTAATAATTTACTCATTTTTATTACAAAAATTATGTTAAAACATTTAGCTTTGCTGACAATAATTAGTAGGTAACGTATGAAAATCTACTTGCCAATGTTATTATTTAATAGTAATAATAAATCAATACATCGGTCGAAAATTTTTAATTTTTACGCATTTTTACAGTACCTACATTTTTATAACACTCGCAATTGTTTTTACGATTTATCCTTCTTCAGGACTGACATAACAGAAAAACGTAAGAGTTGCAATGTCATAAAAAGCAGTGTATTTAAAAGATTATTCATTGCTGCTTTTTCCTTTTTGTATGTTACCGTTACTTACATACGTGGTCACAACTGGCAACACTGTAAACAATGTCCTGCAGCGAAACTCGGACGCTGTTCAGGGGCGGCGTGGATAGCAATTTGGGTGCCGTTTAAATAAATGAATTATAACTTGGGTATTTATTTGATTAAAAAAAATAATTTCAGATTAGCTATCTAGAGAACACGGACTACTACTCCTCCACTTAAAGTTACCCCCTGTATGTATTTAATTTAAAGTCATTATTTTTGTCTTTTCTTTTTCAGAATGATAGTCCAATTTCGAGGTCTCCATCAGTGGGCGATAATCGATCTGACACCAACACGGAAGTTCTCTTGAGGCCGAAGAGTGCGGTTGTGTCAGCAATGGTTACACCAAATAGAAATCTACTGGGACCGAAAAAATCAAACTCGACCGCAGATTTGCAAAAATTCGGTCAATTGCGGAAACCTCCAACTGGCAAAGTAAGTAAATTATAACAAAAAACTGACATTCTAGTCTCGAACTTTTATCCTAAAATAAAACTATTTGTTCTTTAAAAATTGGTAAAATAAAGACTCTGTTATCGGTATACCATTTATTTTACTTATAACAGTTTTGAATATCATATTCATTGCTCGAAATCAAGAGTGCTATTATATTTATTCTTTATGTTAAACGTAGTGAGCTAATGTAAACCATTTCAAAAAAAAATACTAAAATTCTTTTGAGATGAATCATACTGTGCGGAGAATAAGACTTAACAATTTTACAAAAAATATTAAAACAAGATTTATAATTAAAATATGGTAAATATTTCGATGATAAAATACGATAACTTTGGAAATTTCAGAAGTCTATCAAATATAATTTTAATTAATAATACTACGACTATTAGCACCAATGCTAAAAGTAAATCAGTTTTACCACCAGTGCCCTAAAGTAGCATTTTAGACACTGACAGCATGCGTTGCAAATTATACTTTTTACTGTCGTTTGTAGAAAAAAAAATTTTTTTTTTCATCTTAATTGTAGTTTGCAATTTCGTGACATAATTTTGCATTTTATAGTAGTTATATTATTATTTTTGAACTGCATTTGTAGAAAAACTATTCGTTTTTTACATTTTTTCATTACTTTTTTTGTTGCTTCTGGATAGATATAGAAACCCTTTGAATATTGGCACTGGTATTCCGAACACCTTGTATATTACAGTTAAACAAAGACATTTCTAGCTAAAACAGTTCACACTCTGTGCACTATGAGTCACTAAAAACAAATATTTTATAACAAAATAAAATCGTAATGCATCTTATATATAAAGCTGTTTACAGGCCTTTTAGGCCCAGAGCTGTGTTACTCTCCTCCATTCCATTCTGTCCTTCGCCTTTATTTTCCAATCCGTTACATTTTTCTCCCTTAGATCTATTGCCACTGCCTCTCTCCATCGCTTCCTCGGTCTACCTCTTTTTTTCTTGTAGTTAGGTTTACTCCCTACAATTTTTTTAAATGCCCCTTCATCTTCCATACGTCATCTTCCTAGATGCCCTAGCCACTGCACTCTTCTGGCTTTTACAAATTCGTCTATTGTTGGTGCCTGGTACATTGCATATACTTCCTCATTATTTCTCCTTACGTAACCTTCCTCCGTCTTCTTACCCCCTAGAATTCTCCTTAAGATCTTCTTTTCCCACCTTAAAAGGTTTTCTATTGACTTCTTATTGAGAACCCAGGTTTCACTACCATACAGTGCTGTCGGTCTCAAAATTGTTTTATACATTCTAAATTTTACTCCTCTGGACAAATTTTTTGATTTCAATAAGTGGTTGACTGCTGCCGAACTTCTGTTTGCTTTTATTATTCTCCTATTTATTTCTTGTTCCTCATCACAGTTAGCTGTTATTCGCACCCCCAAATACACATATTCTTGAACTTCCTCAAACTCCATCTGTCCATGCTCTGTTCTCAATTTAAAATTGATATCCTTTTTTTGTTCTATTCTCAAAAGCTTACTTTTCTCTTGATTTATCTGCAATCCCACTTTACGTGCTTCCTCCACAAGTTTTCTCGTTACTTCTTCTAATTCCCTACTATCTCTAGCAATAATAGCCACGTCATCCGCATAACTTACAATTTGTGTCCTTCTTCATTCAACTGACTATCTCTTATGACCTTTTCTAGTACTAAATTAAAAAGAAGCGTTGAGAGTGGGTCTACTTGTCTCAGTCCTGTATCAATAGTAAAGCCTTCCGAACATTTATGTTTTATTCATACTTTGGATTTAGTATTTTCTAAGGTCAATGCATCTTATTCCTTTGAAAAATAGACACAATATCTATCGTGGTAAATTTGTGAACAAGCGACAAACACAACATAATATTTACGAAACAATATCTGCTTCTAGCATTTTTCGCAGCTTCTGTTTTGCAATTTATGATATCACAGACGTGAGTGAATATAAATATCAGTTAAATAAAATGTAATAAATTTACTGAAATTAAATTTATGATATTATTGGCAGTTTTCCGAGGTACGTGCCAAACAGTAATAAATCTATAAACATTCATTTTTATATGAACAATAAAATTTCTATTGTTCTTGAAATAGACGACATATAAATAAAATATTTTGCTAATTATCGCTGCAGGCCTGTGTCAATTTGTACAACAAAATTACCAATTGCTAATTTATATTTTAGATTAATATTATTAACTGTGGGATTATAGACATATGACACGTAAAATATTCAATGGTTACTACGTAATGATGTTTATGTTGATAATTTCAAATTAATCCACAGTTGATCCTTCTCAAGAGATATATTGATAGAAAATTATAAAATTATATTTCATATACTTTAAAGGGATTAATAGGTGTAACATCTGGGAAATATATTGCCTTTCTAAAAATAGTTTGCAACGTAAAATTCATTCTTTCAGCATAATAAAATATTGTACAGGGTGTCCCTGGGAGTTAGGGGGCGCCAAAGTTTTTGAAACAATTTCAATAATCGGTTATAACACGGAAATACGTTAGATGAAATTAAGCTTGGTATATGAAAATTTATTGGTAAAGAATTTTTTATGCAATTAATGTTAATTACCGACTTGCATAAACGCGAATTATCTGATTGTCTCAATTTTATTTTTGGTAAAACTTAACACTTTTATAAGTAAAGTATGTCTCTTCCAAAATTTGATAACTTGTATCCTTTAATCACAAAAAAATATTATCCTGCATATGGGCTACTTAACTTAACATTTATTGTATAATCAGACGCATCATCATGATCATCATGCATGAACCTATATTCCCTTCTTATAACTAGAGGTATATTTTCTAGTTCAGTGGAAATACGCTGTAGTAATAGTGTATGTATTTCCTTGGCCACCCAGAACTGCTGACTTCCAAATTTTTTGTTTGTTTCTAGCTAAAACCCTTAATTATAGATACCAAAGTATATATATTCAATGCTAAAATACAAAACTGTATTGATCTTTAGAAGGTAAATATTAATTAATATTTTTCTACAAATTTAAAAACGTATCAGTATTTTTTATAAAATATTTTCGCTCATACCATAAATTTGGATAATGATAGTTGCTTACGGTTTGTGTCACTTTCGAAACAATTTTACGAGTAAAATAAAAAATATAGTCTTCCGTTTAACTATTCATAGAAGAACTGAAAGTGCATTGCTTAGGTAAGTTTTTAATAATATCTGAATAAACTTACACACAAAGGTTTAAATAAAATCCACGTTTAAATTTGACTATTCGCTTTTACAAAGTAGAAAAACCATGTTTATGAAGTTTTATGTAAGTAACGAAGCCACTTTGGATTTTAGTGCTTAAATAATTTAAATAATCCATTCATTCCTATTTAAAAATGTATAGAAATATTTGTTATAAAACCATTTGTTTTTCTTCTACACTTCAATAATTCTAGAAAGGCACGGTTAAATTAAAAAATATAAAAAAATAATTATCACAAATATTATAACACTTGGTATGCTTGTTTCAATGGCCTCAAAATCAAGTATTCTATTACCTAAAACTATTGTCACGATTTGCAAGACACTCTATACATATATATATATAATGGTTGTAAAATTTCTCCGGTTCCTTTCATGATGAATCTGCATGGTCCTCAAAAGGACCATTTGTTTGACAACGTTTCGGTAAAATCTCATTTACCATCTTCAGGTCTTCTTACTTCTGCTTCGCGTTACTACGTTCGGCTTACTGGAAGATGTTTGTCCACTTGGTGAGTTATATACTGTGCTTCCGTTCCGGTGTGTGGTTTTCGCATGGCTGCGCGTCACGGGTCTTGCGTTTAACGGTGCTGTGGGTTCTTGTGTTCTGCTTGGCCTACTCTCAGCGTTACGTATCACTGGTTTATTGATCTTCTTGTTTTTCAGGATAGGTTTCAAGCTGTTGGTAATCTTTGGGTATCGTCACGTGTATTAAGATTTTGAGGATGTTTTTCAATTTCGATGGCTTCTCTAATTATTCTTTTTCCCTTATGCTCCATTCTTGCTAGTACCTTGGTATTATCGAAATCAATCTGGTGGCCGGTTTCTTTTACATGTTGAGCTAATGACGAGGTTTTTCATTTTTCTGGACAGCATTCCGATGTTCTTCTTTCCGGGTTTGAATTCTTCTGTTAGTTTGTCCAATGTACGTCTTCTCACAATCTCCGCAAGGAACTTCATATACCCCTTGGTCTTCTAGAGGAATGTTTGTTTTGGCTGATGGTAGCATATTGCCAATCTTCCTGTCCGTGTTGAAGATGGTTTCTATTTTATGTTTCTTTAAAACCCTGCTTATTTTGTCGGTAGTTCCCTTGACATATGGCAGGAGAGCTTTGGCTATTGGTTTATCTTCTTCCTTCTGTTCTTTGTTTCGCCTAGGTCTTAAAGCCCTCTTGATGTTGTTATCAGAGAAACCATTTTGCTGTAAGGCTAATTTAACGTTTTTAATTTCCTCTTCTTTGTGGTCGTCGTCAGAGAGTCGTTCTGACCTTGTCATTAGTGTTTTGATCACTGATTGTAGCTGCGATGGGTGGTGATGAGATTCTGCATGTAGATATCTGTTCGTGTGTGTTGGTTTCCGATATACCGTATAGCCTAGACCTCGATCTTGTTTTTTCTTTATACACACATCGAGGAAAGGTAGCTGTTGGTCCTTTTCCAGTTCCATGGTGAACTTGATTTTTGGATGTCTGTTGTTCAGATGAATTAAGAATTCCTGTAATTTCTCCTCGCCATGTGTCCATATGACAAAGGTGTCATCGACATATCTCAGCCACATAGATGGTTTATATTCTGCTGCTTCTATTGCTTGTTCTTCTAATTCCTCCATGAATAGGTTGGCTATTACTGGTGACAAAGGCGATCCCATGGGTGCTCCTTCAATTTGCCTATACTTTTGGTTTTTGTAGACAAAGTAAGTGTTCTTTAGGCAATGTTTCGTCAATTCCATTAGATCCTCTCTTACATGGTATTTCCTCTGGATCATGTCGAGTGCTTGTTCCACTGGAATGTTTGTAAATAAGGACACTACATCAAAACTTACTAGCAGATGTTCTGGATCCACTTTTACGTTTCTAATACGCTCGATGAAGTGGCTCGCGTTCTTGACGTAAGATTTCGCTTCTTCGGCATATGGTTGTAACTGTTTAGCCAGGAATCTTGCTAGATGTTGTAATGGAGATCCAATGGAACTCACGATGGGTCTCAAAGGCACTCCTTCTTTGTGGATTTTAGGTAATCCATAGAGTTTTGGGCACCTCGATGATTTCTCTCTTGGGATAAGTTGCAGTTGTTGCTCTTGTCTGATGTTCGACGCTTTAATTTTAGCTTTTGTGGTCTTCTCAAGGTATGTAGTAGGGTCTGTGGAGATAGGTTCGTATGCTGGGTCGGTAAGTAAAGCCATGATCTTCGGAAACCAACACACACGAACAGATATCTACATGCAGAATCTCATCACCACCCATCGCAGCTACAATCAGTGATCAAAACACTAATGACAAGGTCAGAACGACTCTCTGACGACGACCACAAAGAAGAGGAAATTAAAAACGTTAATTCAGCCTCTGGTAACAACATCAAGAGGGCTTTAAGACCTAGGCGAAACAAAGAACAGAAAGAAGAAAATAAACCAATAGCCAAAGCTCTCCTGCCATATGTCAAGGGAACTACCGACAAAATAAGCAGGGTTTTAAAGAAACATAAAATAGAAACCATCTTCAACACGGACAGGAAGATTGGCAATATGCTACCATCAGCCAAAACAAACATTCCTCTAGAAGACCAAGGGGTATATGAAGTTCCTTGCGGAGATTGTGAGAAGACGTACATTGGACAAACTAACAGAAGAATTCAAACCCGGAAAGAAGAACATCGGAATGCTGTCCAGAAAAATGAAAAAACTTCGTCATTAGCTCAACATGTAAAAGAAACCGGCCACCAGATTGATTTCGATAATACCAAGGTACTAGCAAGAATGGAGCATAAGGGAAAAGAATAATTAGAGAAGCCATCGAAATTGAAAAACATCCTCAAAATCTTAATACACGTGACGATACCCAAAGATTACCAACAGCTTGAAACCTATCCTGAAAAACAAGAAGATCAATAAACCAGTGATACGTAACGCTGAGAGTAGGCCAAGCAGAACACAAGAACCCACAGCACCGTTAAACGCAAGACCCGTGACGCGCAGCCATGCGAAGAAAACCACACACCGGAACGGAAGCACAGTATATAACTCACCAAGTGGACAAACATCTTCCAGTAAGCCGAACGTAGTAACGCGAAGCAGAAGTAAGAAGACCTGAAGATGGTAAATGAGATTTTACCGAAACGTTGTCAAACAAATGGTCCTTTTGAGGACCATGCAGATTCATCATGGAAAGGAACCGGAGAAATTTTACAACCACATATAACACCCGCGGAAGCCTACGAACTAACATATATATATATATATATATAATGTAAACATTTTATTGTAGTATATAGTTTTTTTATTCTCAGTTGCAGTTTCTTAAATATTTTGATGAAAATATAGTGAATTATTCATTTATTCGTAAGTCGTCTGAATTCTTGCCGTGACTATATTAGAATTTCGCATAACAATGAAAAACAAAGCAATCGTAGACGTTGATTTCGATTAAAGTATGTAGTAAATAATTAGTTTTTCTACGTGTCTACGAGGAGAAATCCACAAAATTGGCTCTTTTACCTTTTAACAAGCCCATCGCTTTGTTTAGTTAGACCGTACGCAGTCAAATAACGTGATTTCTGCCGTGGTTCTCCTGCGTTGAGGAAACACAAGGAGGCTTGAAAGGTACGGGGGATAAATCGTAGGGATTCCGAGGGTTTTGGACGTTAAGTGGCCCAGTGAAAAGTGACTGATTGGGAGTAGAGTTCAATAAAGGGATATTCGTTGCTGGAGAGCGAGCGGGATGAAAACCGTTCGTGTTTGATCAGGTTTAGAATATTATTTGTATAGGCATGTTTTGTAGTTCCACCGGAGGGCATGTGTCAGTTTAGCTGAAAATATTTTTGTTGGGTTGGTGTTTGGATTCTAACTAATCTTTCCATTTTAACGTATATGCGCATGAATAATAATAATATCAACTTTATAGACTATTTAACAGGCAAATTTAGAAATCAGTAATAAGAGTAAAAATATCAATCAATAAATAGAGTGTTTTTTTTATATATTTTTAGTTACTAACAATATTGTGTGCAAAAAACTACTTCGCGGACTAAAGTCCTGACCAGCGTTGAATTACACCCACAATATCTACAGATATAAAATGAAATCCTCGAGTGAGACAGATGGCATTCCGAAAAAACAAAAATCTAGAAGGTTCAGATCAGGCCGGACCTGTTTTATGGCCTCCAAGATCGCCTGATCTGAACCCTCTAGATTTCTTTGTTTGGGGATATTTGAAGACATTAGTGTATGGTACTCCTGTAGGTAAATAGCCTGGAAGAGCTGCAGCTACGGATTAATCAAAAGTGTCAAGAAATCCAAACCAAGGAGGGTGTTTCCGAAAGAGTTCGAATATCGTTGAGACGAAGATGTCGTGCCTGTTTGGAAATGGACGGAGGGCACTTTGAACATCTTCTGTAACTTTGTTTTTTGTTTGTTAAAAGCTTCCTCTGTCGGTTTATTCCTAATTAAAATGTTTGAAAAACGAATAGTGGTCCATGTCTCCGCAACCGTTACTTTGCGGACCCATGTTTATTAAGACTTTTCTGCTTATTTTGGTTCATACTATTACCTCCTGAAATATTTTACACTCTTTTTTAACACCCTGTATTATACAGCAGTCAACATGGTTTTAGATCACATTTTTCAACAAATACACACTGGATTAGTTCTTTCTTAGCGGACACGGAAATAAATGTAAAAATTGGTAACAGCATATCTCACTCTTCTAGGACTCCATTGGGGGTTCCTCGTAGGAGTGTTTTATCTCATCTACTATTTATATTATTTATCAATGATTTAGAGCAACATATAACTGTCAAAGATACCAGCTTAATTCTGTACGCAGATAACAGTACAATATGTATTAGCTTCAAACGAAAGTAAACGCCACATTTCAACAGTTTTATACGTGGTGTTTTAAACATAAACTTATTATTAATCCAACAAAGACTCATTATATTACCTTTTTTAAAAGACAAATATGCTCTAATATAGTAGTTTTATTAAGCAACACGATCATTGAGAAAGCACAACACATAAAGTTTTCAGGACTTTTCATTGATGAGCAACTTACTTGGTCGGTTCATATTGGTCATCTCGTAAAGCAATTAAATACTGCCTATTACGCAATCAAAAATCTGAGAAATATAATGGATAAAAATCAAAAGCGTGTATTTTGCATTAGCATACACACATTTAAAATATTTAATAATTTACTGGGGGACTAGTTCTGAATTTCATAGAATTTTTATTTGTAAAAAGAACATTGTTAATGCTAATCATATGTCTCAATCTTTTACAATCTTGTCGGCCATCATTTATACAAAATACAGGGTAGTCACGCAAAAATTGTCTTCATTTTTATTCAGGTTACTCTACTAATACGTCCCCAAAGAAGTAGGTCTACTTACCATTTACTCTGTGTAACTAAAGTTATCTACTACTAGCAACATAAAACTACAGTTACAACTAATATAAATATCTGAAATATCTTAATATAAACCAAATGTCAGTTTAAATTAATAACATTACCTGGCCACAACTGAATTTATTTTCTAGGGCTCGAAATTAAACGTGGAGACAAACTTAGTTATCGGAGATTGCGTCAACTGTACATATTTTGTGAGCTGAATAACGAATGAATTGTATTGGTTTATATTTTTCTTGTGTTGGCTAAGGAACTGAAACGTTGTGTTCTAAATTTTCAGTAAAAAAAGTTAGTTTTGATCTTCGATGAATCTAGATGCACATTCACATTAAAAAATGTAATGGAATGTGTATAGGTGAAAAATCTAATTAGCTTATTGCATGTTGCTAATTTAAGCAAAATAATAAATTATTTATGCAATCTACTTCATGTAATACTAATTTCTTATTTTTACTTGTAGAACAAAAATGAAAATATGGTCCTACAACTAGTCTTACCATCTCCTAACCGAAACAGCAATAATGAGAACAACTACATAACAGCTAGATCTATGGACGACATATTGGGTATGTATCTAATAGGTTTATTGCAGTTTCCTATAACTCCTAGTTGTATATTGTTCAAATGTCATTAAATACCGTTTGACATTCAGTAAATTTTCATACATTTACTAAGTATTTGATCTACTATGGTTTTCTGGGTTTTTATGCTGTGACCTAGGTAAATGGTCATTGTCAGTAACAGAATTAGTGCACATTCTTAATCTTACTGTTCCTCAAATAACGGTCGTACTCCAAGATGCCCCCTAATAGCCTCTGTAACTGCTTGCATTCCTCGTTTCCATGTTTTTAACAGTTTGATCATATGTTTCGTGTGAATGTAACAGAGTTAAATAATTTTATACTCTATATAGTTAAAAGCTAAACTCCAGACACCATAGGAAAATAACTTAGATAACAATCTTTGATCATTGATGCAATCGAATTTTTACTTAGGTAGTAGAAACAACACCAGCTTCAACACCAAGTTCTCTATATTTTTCTGATAAATGTGTTGATGCTCTTTGATAAGGCTGAAACCAGTTTATGTATCCCTTTGTCGTAGATCCCACCCATAGCTTGAAACCATAACGGATAGGTTTCCCCTTAATGAATTGTTTGGCTCCCAAAATAAGGCACCATGGATTCGTCAACTCTGTGTAATTCTGTAACTGGTCCTAGTTTTATAAAATTAGCATTTAATAATTTGAAAAGTGGACGTAACTTAGTAAAGTTGTCGTGACTATCAAGAATATTATGATAAAATGCAAGTTACTCATCACTCATATCTGTGTACATCCTTTGCTTTCTCCCAGTACATTTTTCTTCTCGAGTGAGGCACATAACCTGAGTAAATTAGAATACCAATAAAACGTATTATTTCCTGAGATGTTACCGGTTTTTTGAATTTATTCTTTTGTTGGGCGTATCTATTTGTTTCATTGGGCTATTAAGGGAATAATATGGTCATCAAAATATTTGAAAAAAAAAGTTCAGCTGGAGATTCGTCGTCTTTTTATGTAGTCCATAGTTCGTCTTCTTTTGCAAAGTCCACGAATACCCAGTTAAAACTTGCATCAGGTGCAATCACTTTTGCAATGCCTTTTCATTAGTTGGCCTAAGACCGCTAACGGAACATTGTAAGTAAGTAAGTCACTAAGTAATTTTATTGGTGCTAAATACAATTACAAATTGTTTGCACAAGTCATGAAATCTTTATAAAAAAATAGCACATAATAACATTTAGACAAACTAACATACAAAAAATAACATTAGACACCACATGTAAGAAGCGTCATTTAATAAAATAGTTAATAATTCACACAATTACATTTATATAGGGACTTCGCTCTCGATTAAAATATATCTTAAATTCATTTTGGTTATAAAACTCTTGTTCCAATAAAAACCGCTTTACAACACTTTTAAATACATTATCAGCTAAATTACGAATATTCACAGGCAACGCATTAAAATATTTGAATACTAAATTGTTGCTGTTCTTAATTTTACCAATCGATGATAGCTTTGTCTTATATTATTTTTGAACTGAGTGTTGTGGGTCATGAATGTCATTGTGTAGCACTTTCCTCTTACAGTTTTTCTTTGCGAATAAAAGACACTGCAAAATATGTATACAAGGGAAAGTTGAAAATATTTAACTTGTGAACAAATGCCAACAGTCATCCCTATAGTCAATGTTACCAACTATTCTAACTGCTCTTCTCTGTAGTCTAAATATTCGCTCGCGTTCTGAACAATAATTACTCCACACAATGTTAGCATAATTGAGTATAGATCCCACAAGTGAGTGATATGCGATGCGGAGTACACTTACAGGAACTGTATTCTGTAAACATTTAAGTGCAAAAACCTGTATCTGCGTGATGGTTCCAAGGAAGATGAGGGTCCAATTCAACTCTTAAATACTTTATCTTCAATGGATTCCTGTGATGATCTATACCTTTAAGTGAGAATAACATTTTCGCAGTTTTAGTTTGATTTAAAGAAAGATGATTACAAGAAAACCAATCAGCTGCAGATTAACACCTGCTACAGAGATTGTTGTATCATTCGCAAATAGTATACACTCACAGTCGGTTAGAGACATATAGGCAACAAAGTCATTGATGAATATAATAAAAAATAGCGGCCTCAAGGTAGAACCTTGAGGTACTATCGTTTGCAATAATAATGACACTCACTAAAATGAATTTAGCGTTTTCTTTTGAACTTCTGACGTATTCATATTGAAATCTACATTAAATTTTTAACATTAGTTATTAGTTGTTTCACTCACGAAGAGATATTAAATGAAATTTCTATTTAGAACTTCAAAAGCTTTAGAAGTTCAAAATCTATTTTAAGAGAGTGTCATTATTATTGCAAACGATAGTACGCCTACATCTATTAATTCTGATATAGACGTATCTCCATCAATGTCTACAATGTGCCTTCTATTAGACAAATATGAGTTAACTAATTGTAAAGCACAGTGATCAAATTTGTACTTAGATAATTTTTCATTAAGCAGATCATGATTGACACAGTCGAAGGCTTTTCTAAGATCTAAGAAAATAGATTGCGAATATAAACCCGTCCTCAAAGCATGACGCTGTGTAATTAATAAAATCATCTATAACTGATGTTGTACTTAACCCTTTGCGAAAACCAAATTGTATACTCGATAGCAGATTATTGGATTAAAAAAATGCAATATCTGACTAGCCATTGCTTTTTCTACTATCTTGGCAATCACAGGTACAAGTGAGATTGGCCTATAATTTTCAACAGAATATCTATCTCTTCTTGTCTTTGTCTTCTTCATCAAAATCACCAACAGTACCGGTTCCGCCATTCTCTTGACCTTATTTATTTGGCCTAGTGTAAAAATGATGATGGCCAATTATTTGGATTTTAATGTCTTCTGAACAAGAATCCTCGACATTGTCGTTTCCATTATTTGGGGGCAAAACAGTGATGACGGTGTTGTCCGGAATATGTTCTTCTTCGAACATATCCAAAGCTTCTTGAACCGTAAAACCCTTAAAAAATGCTACTTTAACCTGACACCATATTTGTTCTACATGTAGGATGCCTAAACTCGACCCTAATAAAGTCACATGCGTTATAAGACTAACTAAATTCACTTATAAATTATGAACACTTTACTGAGAGAGTGCAAGTAAACATGTGACTTTAATAACATAACCTCGAAACCTCACTTAAAAGTCACGTGACATCAATAAATTAGAGAGCCTATAGTAGAACGTTAGGGATATCTGGGTTTTAATAAAAAGGTCATTAAACAATGACTACAGGCTCTCCATAAGAAACTCCATCCACAGTCAGCTCGATACTGTGTTGAATTTTTATTACACAATTCGGAAAAAACCATCCAAGCAGCCCGTGACAGATTTTCCGCAGATATTATTTTATTTTGATAGTAAGCTTTTTTAGTTTGCTGAACTCCGTGTTGATGTCTTTCATTGCTTTATACGTAGGGATTAATTCAGGAAAAATTTTCCGTAGGTCAATGACGTTTCTCAACCATTAATGTTATTTATTTAAGATCATGGTCACTTGAAGGAAAGGAACGTCCGACCGCATAGCGTCAACAGCCAGCAGGACTTCTACCTGTCCCCACACAATGGCGCCTACCTAAATCGGGCCTACTCCGCGTGCGACCTGAGAGAATACGGGCATCCCGGGGAGTCCCCGGGAGCGTATTCCATATCGGCGACTCCTACTTCTTTCAACGAGAACGAGAAGCCCACTCCGCCCGAGGAGAAAAGAAAGGCCTTTGCGTAAGTATAATATATTGTCCTTGTTTTAATAAAGGAAAATATGTACCTAATTAGATTTATGCTTTATCAAGAAATAAAAAAAAATAAATTTGTTGGGGGTTATATCGGATATTCTGTATATATAATTCTGTTCCTACGTAGATAATTCAGAAAGAACTGTCAACGACAGAGCGGAAATGTTGAACAAAAGAAATTTGCTATTAAGAGTGGTTTAACACAAGAAAAAATTGTAATACTCGTAACAACCGGAGATAGTAGACATAAAAATATGTCTTTTCAGCCAAACTTGCCTAAGTAATATGTTACTATTTAAAGAATTACAGGGTGTTGAAAATTAAAATAAATTTTCGAAAAATGATGAACTTTTAAACAGTTAAAGATATCGAGTTCAAAATTGGTATAATTAGATTTTTGGGAGCGAGAAATACGAATTAGGTATTAGACAACACCTATTTCGCAACAAGTATCGAGATCGAGATTTTTCATAAAATCGTCAAATAATTATATTTAAAATAGTTCCGACATAATCTTCGATTGTATTTGCTAATATGATCGCTAGACTATTTAACTTAAACAACCTTAATTAAGTTGTCTATAAGGTTGTTGCTATGGAGCAATTGCTATAGCAACTACGATGTTAAGAAACTTTACAAATATTTTTTAAAAAATCTGAAATCTGTGAATGTGAATCTGTAAACATTAAACCCCAATTATTAAACTCTGTATTAGTTCTTCATAAAACTTCAGTATGTGTGAGATTCTAGTGATACTGAAAATTCTGAGTTAGAAAAATGAAGCGAAAGTTGCCTTATGTATATTGATTCCTCAGAAATCGAAGAAATTGTAAAACCTTATGAAAAATTTAATATTTGGCGTGCCGAAAAAAGTATGTAATATTTTAGAGAAAATTATTTTGGCGTACTTTGTCGCAGTTATCTTTAAAATGTGCTTCTACATTATGGAGTAATTATTCCATGCTGCGAACTACAATTTATTTGAATAAAAATATGGATATTAGTAAATATACCAATGTTATTGCTTTCTTCAAAAAGGAAATCAAGTGGTTATAGACTCCAAGGAACAGGTTGAAAGATTTATCAAAGAGGCAGATAATAAAAAGTATATTTGGAGCCTGTAGGAGAGAAGAATGAACTTATTTACGTACAGAGAACATTGAAGATGCTAAGCCATTCATTAAAGTGACTATTTTTAATTTCAAAACTAATGTTCCTAGATTATTTACAATACCAGAGGGAAATATGGAAGGAGTCAATTTTTTAGAAATTTTCCTCAAATATTACTTCTATGTCCATCCACCATTGATCACAACCAATTTTTTATTAGAGGAATTTAAAATGTACTACACGAACCGTATAAATAATATAGGTTGAATTTCTAAAAAGATTGCCCAATTTCTTGGATTATCCAATGTTACTGAATACTGCTTTAGACAATAACATTCTGCAACCTTTCTTGCACATGCGGGAGCCAACATTCGATACTCAAGAGACATAGAGGAAGGCGGTCGATTTCTGTGGTAGAGGGTTGCATAGAAAATTTCATACAAAATAAGCAAGCGATAGCAAGGAAAGTTCTCGGGGAAAAAGAAAATGCCATTTTCATTCCAAAAACTCAGTGCACCAGCAGCATCCGGATTCAGGTGTTATCTTCTTCCAATATTGAAGTTATACGATGTCAAGAAAGAAATATATGTTCACCCAATGCCCAATTATTCAATTTGAAATGTGCTATTAACATTTATAATAAATAAATATTCAGCGGACCTTTCTATTGGTACTTGTCTGCCACCACCTCTTAGGAATTATTGTCCAGGGCGCGTCATGCTCATGAAACCATATGATATTATCTTGATAGTCAGGATCGCTGTTTGTTCAAGCACTAGAACAAATTAATTTTACAAATACTTAACATATTTTTCTCCTGTGAGTGTCCCTTGAATGAAGCAAGACTATACTATTTTCTTATCTACTACTTCAGTCAACACATTTCATTTCTGCGAGTATTGAAAATGTGCTTAATCCATCCAATGGGGATGTTTTTGATTCACTGTGCCATTGAGACCAGACATGGCCCAACAATGTCGTCAGTCGAGATCGTCTTCATTCAGTTTTTGCACAAATAGGCTCAATAAAATTTAACTTTAAAAATAATTGTATATGCTGGATATCATTTAAAAAAATGCAATATTTATTTTTTCAGCTTATGTTCCTTAAATTTTACTCCTTCTTATATTTGCAAGACTTATTGCCTTAGCAATATTTGATGTATTATCTCACAAGACTTACTCCATTTCTATATCAACGAAAACTGTACGTTTCTTATAATGGTTTCAAGTCGAACACCTTTATTGCGACATCAAGAGTGCATCAAGGCTCCAATTTGGGTCCACTCCTTTCTATCTCGTTTGTAAATGATTTATTCCTAGCTTTCAAATCAGATCATCTGCAAGACCTTGTAAATTACGTTTATACTTGTACTGATAATTATTTACCTATTAATACATATAAGTAGATGCAAAACATGAACGTATACTCTCAAAAATCATCCAGTAATATTTAATTATAGGTATATTACCTTAAATATATTAGTCCAATGTTTGACAGCAGATTATGTTTTTCTATTTATATTAATTCAAATATTAAATCTATAAGACATACACAATCCTGCACTGAAGTAAGTGCATTGAAATGTCTATATTATTCACTGGTGCTATCAAAACGGGAACTTCAACCTCATTTGGCACCCCTGCTATCAAATCTACAGTGACCATTTGGAAATAATACAGCGACGCTTTCTCAAACTTCTTTTTTTTCGCATCGACAATTTTTATCTTGACAGGGGATATGAGCACCAATTACTATTACAGATTTAGAAGATTTAATATGCAGTCATTGTATAGTAGAAGTTTAGCTTTTTGATTTAAGCTATTTTATGACATGGGTGATTCTCAGGCTTTACTCAATTTATTCAATATACGTGTTTCAGGACCTGACTATTGAGAGAATTCACTGTTATATTTATTTAATGGCTAATAATGATAACCAAACAGCAGATCAGTGTGATATTTCATTATAATATTAATGATTTGTTAAGGATTATTAAGGTTTATTATTTAGACTTCTCTTTGAATCTTGCATTGATTGCCAACATTACCACTGACTTCTCAACTGAAATAAGTCGATCTTTATTTAAACAGAGGCTAGAGGTATATCTCTCTAGAAGAAAATCGCCGATTTCCGAGTTTTTTAAAAAGAAAATTATCTTTCATATATCTTATTGTTTCTGAGATTCTAATAGTAACCCTTGAATTTGAGACTCTCTATACTACGAACTACAAGACAAAAATTTAAAATATTTTGCATTGTGCAGCTCCGATTAGCTCTCCGTAATGGAGTAATTTTTTGACAAAATTTAATAATCGCCATGTAGTCAGCGTACGCCAGCACAAAAGGAGATCGATTAGGGGATTAGAGCAAAACGGACGCGACAAAATAATAGCTATGTATTACCGTAATTGCCCCTCACCGAGGAAATGGTAATTGCATTTACAATTATACATTGTCACAGCCACTACTCCTCCGGAATACGAAATAATAGTCGAATTATTTAACGTGTCCTGGTCCAAACGAGGGATTCTCGCTGGGATTTCGGGTAATTCGTAAGAACCACATCAGATTTAAAAGTTAATCTAAATTAATAATTAATTCTTATTGTGCATGTAGCCGCGTTTGTTAAGAAAATTAAATTAGTGTTTCGTTGACTCCTTTATAAACAAAGGATTAAAGTGTCCTAATTAGCAATGATTTAATGCTTTAGTTTAAGAATGCTTTCTGATTTTAATCATGAGAAACTGTTTCAAATAAAATTTGTAATGTAGAGTTACTATCATAATATTACAATGATTCTTTAGATGCAAATCAACGATTCTTGTTTGCACAAAGACATTTTACTATCTACAATATGACTCATCCACGCAACATTTTAATTAGAATAGAATTTAGAAGCGCTGCTTCCAGGCTACCTAGATTGCAATTTCCAAACTTTCACCGAATAAGCCGTTAACTTAATATTTTAAATGGAATCATTTTTTATGCACTTTTGGATCCACGGTTTTATTTTGGTAGGGTTTTCATGGTCATCTTCAAATTCAGTAAATAAGTTTAGATCACCTACATATAACAAGTAATGCACCCATTTAATCACAGGCATACACAAAAAAAGTTCTGTGCCCGAGCTCCGATCTTTGGTTCCTCATGTATTTTTGGCTCCTGAAACCGATCCCGGGGTCGGTATAGCCCAGACGTTCCGTATTTGCCCACTACGGTCAAAAAAACGACCAAATTTGGCCATTCTCTGGGAATAAGCGCAAAGCATTATCTCCGTGCCATTGAAGGTCCAAACATGAATAAGTTGTTGGACAGGACCTCGCACATCCCAGTTGTCACTTGAGGGCCACGAATTGGCAGAGAATTGGTCCTACAAAATTTCAAAGTGTCAGCAAAAATCATAATATGATTTAACCGTATTCAGTATCGAATTGATTTAAGAGGATTGTCTTCATGTAGCATTGCATAGTGAATAAAGGTCGGCAAAATGGCTCCAACATATAACAAATCCTCATTATAGAAGCCTAACACTCCAATATGACAGCCAAAATCGAAAAAACACGATTCAGGAGAAGAATGTTGCAGTTCCATAAAAATTTGTGAACAGGTCACAATTACTTTCCTTTGGCGTGACCCAGAGCTATCGACGTTGACGTAGGAAGTATTGCAGCTCCTTTCTTTCTTTATCCATTATTTTTTTCTTTCTTTATTTTTCTTATTTTTTATTTTTAAAATTGTATTTTATTTTGTTTTTCATTTTTCTTTAATTTTTTACATGTTTTTATATTTTTTTCAATATTTTTTATTTTTGGGGGGTGGGAGCATATCCTATTTCAAATTTCAGCAGTGATCCGCCATCATAGGTTCATATTATCTCCCTTAACAGCTGCGCTCCATTTCTTTGATATATGATTTTACCGTATCCAGGATTAAATTGATATTTTTTTGGCCGTAGCGGGCAAATACGGAACGTCTGGGCTATACCGACCCCGGGATCGGTTTCGGGAGCCAAAAATACATGGGGAGCCAAGAGTCGGAGCTCGGGCACAGAACTTTTTTTTGTGTGTGCCTGTGAAACAATTATTTATTATTTCTTAATTATTACGTCATTAATGAAGCTTTCCAGCTACGAATTGACATTTGCAGACAAGATATTAAAGAGATTAGTTTTGGAATGCAACTAATAAAATTCCTAAGTTATCTAAAAATGCTTAAAATGAACCCTAATTACATATAGGGTGCTCACAATTTAATGTCAGCTGTCGCTAAATTCAAATATGTAAACCTTTTCTTTTCAAATGCAACACCTTATATATTTTGGCGATATTGAATTATCAGTTTTTGTCATTTTACAAAATGGTTGTTGTTGTCTCGACTTAAATTTAAAGTAAGAGGTACAAAATAATAAAGAATCTTCAGTAATTAAAAAACTAGATGAGATAGAAACCAGGAACTTTATTACTGATCAAAATTTTTAAAATTAACAATTTTTAAAGTAGATGATCTAAATTATAATTATAATTTTTCTGGACATAGGGAAGTTTGATAAATGTCCAACTAAAACAAACAGTGTATTTCAAAAAAGCAGTAAAGATCTATAGTTTCATTTAAAATAATAAAGTTGAGTTAAAGTTGCTTCCGATATAACTCAAATCATATAAAATATTCTAATAAAAAACTTGTCTAATCTAAGTGGCCAAATTTTCAGGAAGCAACGTGTTGAATGATCCTGTATATATTAAAAACTACATTAGAATTTTATTAATAAAATAATTGAGAATTTTATTTTAATATTCGTGGACAAAATATAGTATTCTACCTGCATATAATGGCTGGAATTAACTCAGGTGGATTACAGCCATGATTATATGCTAGTTGAGTAATATACTATTAAATTACATTTTCCTAATAATATATCCACTGAAATATTTTATGAGATTAGAAAAATTATTTGTCAATTGAGTTTACTTAGTATAAACCTTTTATCTGTATTTATTCATTTTCAGAGGATTGCTAACAATCGTTCTGAGTGTATTCTATGCCTTATTCAATGTAACCTTAGGATTGGCGGTGTACGTAAGCGATATTGTAGAAGGAACTGAACACTTAGCTGAGGTAAGTCTATTTTGTTTATTTATCAAAATATCTTCTAATCCCACTCACCTCAATTAATTAAACAACACTTGACAATGTCTATTTTCCAATATTTTAATTTTAATAACAATAGTTGTGAATGTTTAGTTTTGCAATATTTTTTTTTCTATTCTATTTATTCCAGATATTTAGCTTGATATTAGTAAGTGTCGCCTTCCTGTACGTATTATATTTGACTATTGACATCCACCTACATATGAGGAAGAAAAGACAATATGAAAAATTGTTGGAGAAAAACATGGCGGACGCCATTGAGATGAAGGAAACAGCTGAAGGGCATTTTCAGTTCAACATAGCGCTGCCCGAAGTGGTAACACTAAAGCGTCCTCTAGAACATTACTACTGCTTCAGAAAGGACCGTCATTCCGCAAACTTCTATCTGAAAGTTGGAGCTGCAGGTATGAAACTTTTTACAGTATTTTATATTATTAGCAAAGTAAAGGTGAGTTCCGATGAGCCAGTTTTTAATGAATCATTAAAACTGAACGTGAAAACACTATTTTAAGATGGGTTCTGACTGATAATGAACCTGAAGACACGCTTTCAGTAAAAATGATAATTAAATTCGCGCTCCACATAAAATGAAAGCTAAGCCCATTTTTTGCTCATTTTGGTGGATTATCTTTAAGGAATAAATACAAACTGAAGTGTGAGAACTACATATTTGTAAGCAGTTTCCCCGTTTTGGAATTGGAAGTATTAATTGCGTATAAAGCGTGGGTCAAAATAGTTTTTCGATGGCGTGATGAAGAAAGCGATACATTTTTTGAACAGCTACAGAAAATAGGAGTGCCTCAAGAACACTGGTAGTTCACTGACAGTAATGATCTGGGTCCTGATATATTTAACAAAATATGAAACGTGTTACTGAGTCAGTTGAAATGAATCATAGAAACTGACAAGTTAGAACTCGCCTTTAATCTGAGTAATATAAATAATAATGTTCTCATGTTCAGTACGTATCCAGTTTCAAATAATTCATTAAAACTTAATGATCGTCAAAACTCGACTCTGATCTGCTTTTACAGTCGATGGGAGAATATGTCACTCACTTGAGTCAGTAAAAATGGTTACTTTGCAGAAAATGCATATAGTATTTGTTACTCGTTCGTAAACCATATTTAAACAAAAATTATTGATTCTTGTATCTCTCTCAATACCAACCAGCACACTGATGTTTCTAAGAAAATTATTGAGTATCTATGGATCTCTAAGAACGATGCTGGAGGAGTTTCCTTGACAATAAAACATGCAGACTGTTGGAAGATCAGCATGACTGCTGAGAGTTATGTAAAAAAAAATCAGAAAAGTGTTTCCTGCAGCTCCATAAACGTTAACGCTTTATAATTAGAGATGATCTTTTAAATTGGTTATCTTATAGACAAATTTCAGTGAACCAGAATCCATCTCAATTCCTTGATGTTTTCAATAGTCTGTTCTAGATCCTTTACTTTATATCATCTTTACGGCTGATCTGTCTTATCACTTTAACGTTGGTCATGCATTCTTTGCAGATGATTCCAAAGTGTTCTCAAATCCTTTGAAAAATCTATTACTTCAACAGGATTCCAATTGCCCCCACAATATCGATGGTGTTCCAGTACTAGTAGTAGATCTGCAAAACGATCTTACAGTCATAATCACTAATAATTTAAGCTGGTTCAAGCGAGTTAATAATGTTGTTAAAAAAGCTAACTCAACCTGCTACGATTAAAAAACCCCTTGAGTCACCTTCGGTAGAGGTCTTCAATCGAATATACAAAACATTATCAACATTGAAACTGGAAGATAATGCAAGAATTTGGTCCCCCCCATCTTATCCGTGCTTCTTCTTGAATCGATTCAAGAAAATGTACCAAATGGGTACCCCGACTAACATATAGATCTTTAAATCAGGGAAGAATTCGAGATCTTATTCTTAGTTACTGCATTCTCTATGATACATTTTCCAGTGACTTGCCTTGTGTATTTTCATTGAATGGTAAATGGCATCGAGGTCACTCCTTTAAATGAAGAAGATAACATTTTAGAATCACAATACTGCAGAATTTTCTATCAAATCGAATTTTCTACCTGTTTTAACCATCTACCTCCGTTGCTGCTGCATCATCCATTAATTGGTTATGACTGCCACCCTGATAGCTTGAGAGCGTGAGTTTGTTTATTATTCAGGGTGAGAATATGAAATGTTTCGATTTCTCTTTTATTATTTAACTTGCAAGTGCATTTTTAACCCTTTTGCTGCAGGTTTTAATTATTTATTTGCATTTTCTGTTCATACATATAATTTTATTTGCCTTTTGTGTTTTCAAATTAGTAATTAAGCTATTTATGTATATTAATTAAAATCACACATAATCGACTTTGTCATTTTATTGTTTGTTAATAATAATTATAACTTCGGTGTGTCCTACCTGTATATCTAATGTAAAGGTAAACCAGAATCATATTTTGTCCCCAATTATGACACCCCCTCAATGATATACACAATGTATATCTTTACATCAACTCAACCCTTTAAAATGGATTTTAGATTGGAAACCTTGTGGCGAATATACCATGTGGGAAGAAAATAGAACCCTTGTTTCAACTCCATAGTGTGTAATGTGGTCTTGAGATCATGTAGATGTCTGTCAAAGCTGATGACAAAGATGAAACCATTTGGTGTACATCCAAACGGACAACGTGGCAAACAGCCTGTAAATTATTGACTTAGAAACATTTTACAATCAATAATAATAAATAATAATAATAATAATATCTCTACCCCTCATCCTAATCACGAGGATTAACCCAGAAGTCGAATACTTGTGCGGGAGAGGGGGCGGCATATTATTATTAAGCAGGCCGCATTTGCGCCCAGGAACGACTTACGTTGGTAGGCCCTAACCACCATTCAGTGCAGGAATGAGGGAAACCTGGAAAATCTCATTAATTAGGGGGTAGTCAAATGTCATCCGGTATTAATCTCTCACATTGACCCAAGCCAACATTCTTCCACCCTACCGTACCCGCAGAAAGGGTGCCAATCACTCCACGAATATAGCTTATATACGGTCTACCGGCTGCGGGGGTCGAACCCACAGCGATCCGGTCACCTCGATTCAAGTACTGACCGATCAGTGAGTCTACAATAACTTGTAAAAGCGACAGTTAGTGTTTCTGTTTAGTCATGTTAATATAGGTTTATGAATGAGTAACAAATAAAAATTAAATATTTCCATAAAAATACAAAAGTTGAGTTCTGGCTTCGGTATTTCCATATCGTCATTTGTTTCAGGTTTCTGTTTTGGCCACTTGATTCACAGTGGGTTAGTTATAGGCTATCAAGTAGTCTTTTTAGCAAACAACGAAGCAGCCTTTTATGAATGTGCCTCCATTGCCACCCTTGTGCTTGATATTTTATATCCTATATATTCTTTCCTGCTGCTGTTTTTCATATTCAAATATTCAAATGTGAGTAACGTATTTTTTCCTTTAATTGGTTTTCCGATTTCCACTCTCTATATACATACTTCAAATAATAGGAGTCTTAGAATGGTGTAATATTGGGTCTGTTCCAACCGTCATTGAGAACTGGTTCAGAACTGTTAGAAATGACCAGCTCCGTCTTATCTCGTATTTGCTGCAAATACATTAACAACTGAACTGACTGAATAGTTCTGGATTGTTCGGGATCGATTCTTGTTGTGGTGGAACAAACCTAATGATTACAATATGTAACCTTAAATGAAAATTGTGGTGTCATGTGTCGTATAATGTATCCAGTATTTTTTTAAACTAGGCACCTGTTTTCGGAACATGTAGAAATAGTTGAAAGTCACATCTAAGAAAACATGTCCGCGACCTGTCCTAAATATGTGTTCTAAATACAGCACAACCATTGTTTCTTGTATTAAAATCACAAAACGTAAATACGTTGCAAAATCCTTTATAAATTGTATTACTTTATTCCTTCCTACAAAGCTCGCTGGTGCATTTAACATAACTTATTTTACTAGAAAGGGAAATGTTTTATAGAATTCAAAAGAGAACAGCTTTTTTCATCCACAATATAAAGGGTGTTTTTTTTAGAGGTATAGAACTTTAAAATTAAATAAAACATATCAAAATCATGGTAATGGCCATGGTATTGGCTTTATTGGATAGATAATTTAATGCCATTAGTGCTTAAATATGACTTCGGGCATATGGGCGCCGAGGCTGGCTCGAATGAAGCCGAATCTGGAAATCCAATTGTCGACCACTTTTTCAATCAGCAAGGGCCGTATATCGGTAATAACGCGGCGAATGTTAGCTTCCAAATGATCCAACGTCGCTGGTTTATCAGTGTAGACTAGCGACTTCACATATCCCCACAAAAAATAATCCAGAGGCGTGATATCACAGGACCGTGGAGGCCAATTCACAGGTCCATTACGCGAAATTATGCGGTCATCGAATGTTTCCCGCAATAAATTGATGGTGTCGCGCGCAGTGTGACATGTTGCGCCGTCTTGTTGGAACCAAAAAGTTTCCACATTAATGCCATTCAACTGGGGAACAAAAAAATCTCTAATCATGGATCTATAGCGTTCTCAATGGAGAACGTAACATTCTGGCCTGCATCATCTTTGAAGAAATATGGGCCAATGATTCCACCAGTCCATAAAGCACACCACACAGTGAGTTTTTCTGGATGTAACGGCGTCTGAATAAAGTCTTCTGGATGTTTGTCACTCCAAATCCGGCAATTTTGCTTATTTACGCAGCCATTAAGCCAAGATCTTCCATAAGGTGGATGGACACAGCTCCAATTGTTGTGCACGATAGCGAATAGACTCATTAAGATCGTCTTGAACACTTCGCCCACAGCAGCAACAACTTCTTCGGTGCGCACTGTACGACGTCTTTGGGTATGCGCATTATCAATTAAGGTAAATGTGGTGCGAAAACGCTCCATGGTTATTCGAATAACTTGCTCAGATGGACGATTATGTCGACCGTAAAATCGACGTAGCGCTCGATAAGTTTCGCGAACTGAACCACGATTTTCAAAATAAATTTGCACAATTTGCAAGCGTTGTTCTGGCGTAAGTCTATTCATGATGAAATGGCAAAACATACTGAACACAAATCAGCCGTCGCCTGTCAAACTGACAGCCGGTAGAAGCAGTGTTGCCAAATGGAAAAACAAACCTCTTAAAAAAACACCCTTTACTTATATATGAAAATATTGAGACATAAATGAAAAATATTTGAAGAAAAAAGTTGGAGAAAGAGACACTTAACGTTCCCTTATTATAAAGTTAGAAAAATTTATTTAAAAATCAGATATTCATTTTTTGGAAAATCGTTCGGACTTGTCTATTTTTATTTTTATTTGCATATTTCTTAAACGAGTTTTTATGTATACAGAGTGGAGCACAAAAAACTATATCATAGTCAACTTTTTTAAATGGGAACCCCCACATTTTTATTCAATTTGCTATGAAATTTTAAGTATTTGTTATGTAACATAACCTATACATATCTAACCATTTTCGAAAAAATAGCGTCTGAAAATTGACATCCACATTTCGACAATCGCCGTCTCATTTTGTTCGGCAAGTTCGAGATTTGCTTAAATATATAAGAAGAGCAAGAATATATAAGGTATAGTTGCAGCAAGAATTCAGACACTTATGTCATAAGAACAAATGAGAAATTCATTACATTGTCATCAAAATATTTAAGAAACTACAATTGAGAATAATAAAACTATATACTACTAACACTAAATGTTTACACTATATATTACACTAAATTACAAGAAATGATTGTTTGTAATGCAACAAACTACCGAAAATTGTATTGACAGAAAAACAATTGAGTAACATCAGCCGTGACATAAGTCGCCTGAATTCTTGCCGCAACTATACTTTATAATATCAAAAGTAACAGATATTTGCCTGGGTTGTGATGTCTGGTACAACTTGTATATAGTTTAGATAGGTACTTTAGGGGCTATGAATTGACCAAACTCAAGATACCGCAATATGATAATTACGCGGGACTATATTATGCCATTTGGCCAGTTTCAAAAAGTATGCCTTCATATTATAGCGAATGCGTTTCTAAAATATGTCTTGCTAAACTTTAATAAATAATGCTATTTTTAAGAAAATCAGAATTACTTGAAAGAAGGCACTGTGAATTAGAATCACCAAAAAGTCAATGATGGGATAAATTTATCACTGAAATTTAACAACCGGTCTTCCTCCTTATTGTTTTCTTTTGTATTAACAAAATGATGATAATTATAATTTTAGAATATTTTCTTCAAAATATCTCTCACAAAAACAATTTAATCTGAAATCTGAAGAAGTATTCAATAGAATACCATAATGAGATTTTCAATGTTAGAAAGTTTAAGAGGCCTATTTTTAATAATAAGAAAATATTAAGAAAAAAGTACTTCTATATTTTGTTTCTGTAGGTTATCATCAATAAAAATATAGTATTAGCCCGTTTTGGCATGATGCACTGTCTCTCTTCAAGCGTTTGTTTCTGGATCTGGACAATTTTTAGAGAAACATTGGAAGCATTAGCGCACTCTGGCTATGGAAATGAAAATGACACTACTACTACTGCCCCAGATACAGCATACAGCCGTACGGAACTTCCCTATGCTATACCTTTCACATCACATATTCAAAGAGGTAAATATATTAAACTGAAAAACCAATATATCGTTTTATATGTTTAATAATAGTGGTGGAATACAAATGCTGATGTGTTTTAGATGTCAGTGTTTTGGCGGAACATGTGGATATTTCTGGAAGACGGTTTACTGCAGTATGTGAACAGGATGACAAAAGTTTGACTACTATTTACAGGGATTATTCACCATATTTATACCCCTTCAGTGTTGAATACAGTATTCTAGTGGGTAAGATATATTTTAAATTTGATTTTCTAGTGTTATCTGGTATTAGGTTTTGCACTTCTTGTCTAATAACTTGACAATGACTAATGACAACTCAACAGCAATACCTTGGTCGAGTCAAATTAATTTAAAATGTCAGGTTTGATTTATACTTAGGTTCTGAAATTTTCTTACCGAATACCACACGAGAGTAAATTATTCCTGGAAATTTTTTAATCACTTGTGATATTATAAATGATATTTTTTTACTGTATATAACAATCAAATTTCTGTTATTCAGGACATGTGACAACATCTATCCATTCATGAACAGATTACAAAGCACATGCTTTCAGTAATCTTAATGGCAAAATTATCTCAGTATTATCAAGGCTCTTGGTGCATTATAAGGTGATAACTCCGCACATGCAGATAATTTGATATTTTTATGCTTTTATTTGTATTTTTAAACATTTTGAAAAGTGGGCAGGCAATCTGTTACTAAGGCATTATTTATGCATTGTTTAATGTCAAGGTTCTGTCAAGTTCAAACGTCGCGCGTCGCCGTATTACTTACACAATTTTGCGAAAAAATCCTCAAAAAATTTTTTGTACGTATTATTATTTTCAGAAACTCTGAACCAACCAAATATGCTTGAGTCTAAAATTTACATGACACAATTAAGTACCTACTTACATAATTATTGCACATTACAATTTTTTAATAAATACCGGTACATATAACTTACTTCATACTTCATAGAAAAATGTTTGATGTTTCATTTAAAAAATGTTTGCTTCAAATTCTAATTTTTTCATAGCATTGAGCAGGAGTAATATTTGCTTATCTGCGACTTCCAGTAAATCCTGATTGATTTTTCCAAACCTGGCATCTGCAGAGACGATTTTTGCTTAATATGTAAACTAACCGAGCATGTCAAATTTCCCGTAAAAAATTCAAGAACACGTAAATATGCGTAAAGAAGGAAAAATACAATTATTTTTTATTTTAAACAAAATATTTATAAAACCAAAGTTTAAACCAAGAGTAAATCTTTAATTTCGTAAACTTTAATGAAACAAATTATTTATAATTTAAAATAACGCCCAAAAATAATCTTTCAAATCAAAATTCTAATTTTTATTGGCGTGCCGTGTAAAATTTTATATGATTTATCTTTTGGACAATGAAAAAGAAAAAACGACGTCATGAGAGACAATTATTCATAGTACAATATATCACGGGCATTTTTAGAAGTAAAATAAAAGAAACACTAACAGATCGCACACAACACGTTACAGTTCTAGCGTCGGCCACCGAGACGGGTGAGGAGAACGGAGTTGGTAGGGTGGGGCGTGTTCGAGAGTGATACAACTTAGATATTTATTCTGTAAGCTTTGATGTAAGTGTATACGCTGCAATAAATGAAATACCCTCTCATTTTGTCTGCCTCCCAATGTAACGGCAACAAACAACAATATTTTAACACGGCGGAAAGTTTCCACCAAACGAGTTGTGTAAACGTCCTGATCGCCCATCTATCTGATAGTCGAACACGAGTAAGGGTCTCGAATACACGGTAATCTAATTTCAGTTGGTATATTGTACCTTGTATGGCAGAACATTGGAGCATGCAAGGAAGAGGAGGACGAGGACGACCACACAAGGCAGTGCAAGACCCCCTCCGGAAACAAAGATAACACGGAAAGCAACGTCGCCGTACATGTTGATTGTCATGCGTCCAACAAGGGCCTGTTCGGAGGATTCATCATTTTGGTGCTCACCGTTGTCAGCATCATATTGTTCTTTATTGCTATCTACACCGACGACGGGTGAGTATATCTGTTTCCTCCTAAATGACATCCCACCTGTTTTGGAACGAATCGTTTATTTAATTAATTTGTGTCTCTAGCTGTAGAGATATACAGGGTGTCCTTAAAAGGTTGCGACAGCGTTTCGCCACATAAATTACAGCTGAAAATAAGTCGATTTAACTACTTGCCCCAGTCCAAACGTTGATAATCACGGAGCAAAGGTTAAAAAATAAATCGCGCTTTCTTTAATAACTGTCGACTGTTTCACGTTAATTTCACGAAGTTTTGTACCCGGGGGTTTCTTGAGATGGCAAATTCAATTTTATTGTCCATTTTGGCGTACCTTCTAGAGGGCGCCACCGGCGACGATTTCGAACCCTTTAAACCGATACAACTTTTTTGTTCCACCCCGTATGTTATTTTGGACTAGAAAAATCTCTTTCACTGTCTTTTTTAGTTAAGAAAGGTATATCTTATTGAACAAACAAAATTCAAAATTATTCATTGATCCAAGGGTAAGTCCTCAAGCAACACTGATAATTTTTCTTGGAGAAAGGGCAAATAGCTGTGTAATTAAATTATTTGGTAGAAAAAACAGGACCTATTAGATTTGATCCTATTATACCGGCCCGAACATTTATTCTAATTTTATGTTAAAAGTGTCTTGGTCTTATAGCGGGTGGATTTTCTTCAGCGTAGATCTGTTCCTTATGGAAGTTAGTTATGCCTCTTCTTGTTGTCATTATAAACATTAATTTTAACTTTTTACAATTGGTTATGGAAAGCCTTACTTATGTATTTGACGAAGTAGAGACCTAGTTTGTATTTATATTCATCTCTCTTTGGCCCAATATTTTAAAGGCTACTTGTTGAACAGAATCCTTTATATGTCCTTCTGTCACGTTCGTTACTTTCCATCCACCATGCCGTTTAAGAGTGGTGATGACTGCTCCTGCATCAGCCAGTATCATAGCAGACGTTCTCCGGAAACAGTGGTCTGAAACCAATAATCAACACTATCTACAATAATAAATAATATCAATGTTAGGAGAGAGGTGAGAAAATTACGCTTTACCTCCATCGAGTAAGGTTTATCATCTGTTTCTTTCAAAAATTTCTCAACTTCTGATATTCTTAAAGCACTAGACTTTCTGGATCTATGTTCTACCGATTTTCGTTTAAGAAATGCAATTAAACTTGAAAATTTCTTTATGTCAATATACTACTATGAACAAATAGCATATGTCCTCTATTTGCTTTATCTAGCAGTTCCCAAGTTACATATTTTCATTGTTGCCAACATCGGTCAAACCACAGTAAATGGCAAGTTTATAATGCGTTGAATGTACACAAGTATAATGAAAATTTTATATATAATAATATTTATTTTACTATTTGTAAATAGTTGTCTTTTAATTAATTTTGATGTTTCTTAAATATACTCTTAACTAATAATTATGTTTATATTGTTGCAGGAGAAATGGAGAGATCGGACTTACTTTGAACATAGTAACTTCTCTGATTATCCTTTCCGTTATGACCTTAGCCTGTTTCTTCGCTTACAACCAGATAATGAAACTTGACATAAATTCAGCACACCACAACTTACTGGACGATATTTTGTTGTTCATATGCATTCCGGCCTACTTTTTGAATGGGATTTTCAGCATCATACCTGCCATTATTTTTGCTAACGTTATTGGCTCCATCAACATATGCTTAGAGGTAACCCGTTTGCACAATTTTAGTGGTATTTGCCGTAATACAGGGTGTTCTACAAACTCTATGACAAACTTCGGTATGAATATAGGACCTTTATAGAATACATATTTTTTATAACAACCATCATTTTTATTATTCAGACTACTTTAATTGAAAACAGAAATCATGTTTTTTAAAATGCTTGTAAGTTCTAAACAAAAACGAAATCGAAAAAATGTTTGACATTGTCTCAGCTACCATCTGTCAACATTTGTCATAGAAAACTCGTAGAAGAACCTATATGTCATATCTTTTAATATACAAGGTGATTCTAAAAGTAGTACCATAAATTTAAATGCGTTTTCTAGACCCTAAAATAAGACGAAAATATGTATTCTAAAAAGCTTTGTTTTTAACATACAGGGTGTGAAAGATTAGTTCTTTAGCAAAAATGAAAACTAAAAATGTTTGCATAAGAAAGTACTCCTGTTGAAATTCGATGTCGGCAACAGGTCGAGAAAAATGGGTTTTAATATCTGAGCGCATACTAAATTCAATAAAACATCTGAGACTTGAAACATAGTTTTCTTTAAAAAAAAAGAAGAAATTTTGGCGATTGTTACTTAATAATATATATTTTAGTAGAAAAAGGTTTATTAAAGAGGTATCTACAACAGACTGTTGAAATAAAAAGAATAATTTGTTTGGAGATATTACAATAATATTTTTTGTTAAGCAATTATAATATTCTGGCTGTGCTCTCTGACCTATAGCATCTAACACACATAATTTTATTAGTTTTTGTAGTTTTACTTTATTTTAAAGGTTTAATAGTTATTTATGATGCTAGTGTTAAAAGTGCATTTTTAAGGCACGCATGTAAAAGTTTTCAATTTACATCAGTGCCTTAAAAACACTTGTGACACAAATATCATGCAATATTTTTTCTACAAACAGCATTAAAAAGAATTAATCCTGGTAAAAATAAGTTAAGTTTTAAATAGCATCGTAGGCACTATATCAAATTTTCGAAGTGGGTACTTGCCAATGATATATAAACCATTGTTGTATTTATCATTTACGAAAGGTTTGAAAGCTTTGGATTTGTCACTTTTAAACGTTGTGTTTTTTGCCCTTAAAAAGTGTAATTCTATGTTACGAGTAAATAGCGACGTAGATATCAGCAAGTATTTTAAGCTCATTGCGTTTCTAAAGAGTCAAGAATAAGGTTATCAACTCAAAAATCAAAGATATTGACCAGAGACCAAATTGAACAGTTTTTGAAGTACGCACCGGATAACGAGTATCTTGTGATATTCAATATTGGTTAAGATATCAGATACCAAAACCAAGGTTCCACGAAATTTCACTATCGTTGAAGAATTTTATTTGGATTTTTACCGGAGATACATGGCTCTTCGTCCAGCAAATGTGGGACATCGGAGGCTTTTCCTAAAGTATGTGAAAGGCAAGTGTACGAAAAACCCTGTGGGAATAAATACGTTTGGAAAATTTCCTGCTGCTATTGCTAAATTTCTGCAACTTCCAAATTCTAACCTCTATACTGGACATTGTTTTCGGCGTTCGTCGGCAAGCTTACTAGCGGATAGTGGAGCAAATTTAACGACAATTAGCGGCATGAGGGATGGAAATCTTCAACAGTCGCTGAGGAATACATCGAAGATTCGTTGGAAAGTAAAAATTCGATTGCCGGAAAACTGCTTTCAGTGCCACCAATATCAGCGGATTCTGCTTAAACGTCAACTAGGAATGCGGTCGTTTAAGTTGATAGTGGTAGCATTGTGGAAGGATTTAATTTCTCAAATTGTGTGAACTGTAATATAAGTATTCATGTTAATAAGGAAAATACAAATTAAATGTATTGGAAATTTACTGTCACAATTTGACATTTACTTTAAGGCGCTAGTGCTTTAAAGTGATTATTTTAAGACACAAGGGAGTGTCAAAAATTGCATTTTTAACATGTTTGTAGAAAAAAGTATTTCTTACAGTTCATATCACATTGAAGTCATGTAGGTACCTACGTTCTTTGATAAAGTAAGTCAAGAATAAGGTTTAAATTATTGTATTTTCTAAACTTTGTGAGTTATCCTTCAAATAAAACAGTAGTGATATAATATTATAATTTTATTCTGTATGTTACTATCAAGACCCAATATGGCACCCATAAGAAAAAAAAAACCAATTGAATGTTGCATAACCGAAATTTTCGTAGAAATTTCCCTTTGACGAAAATCGATTTCTTGTATATCCTTTTGAACTAAATTTCAGCTCTTTGTGTTGAGAAATAATAACGGCATTTCCTAAATTCTTCATTTTCATTTAATATTTTACTGTTTCCGAGATGGCAATGGTAAGCCACGAAAAACGAACCACCCTGTATAAGGCAATTTCGATACACACTATGAATCACTATCATTTCCCTAATTTGTGTGGGTACCTTCAACTAATTGTCGGAATATGCACTAAATACATTATCATTTTTAAGGTTTTCCAAGTTTTGCTGCAGACATGCTTCATACTTGATGGTTTGCGACGTTCAAGCAACACCAAAGAGCTCAGGAAGAAAAAGCCGGGTCGAGAAATGGTCACATTTTTAGTTATAAGCAATGTAGCACTTTGGATTATGCAGACGTTCGAGGTGAAGAGTCACGGAATGCAAGACAACCGATACGAGTTCTATGGGAAAGAATTGTGGACTATCCTCGGTCATATGTGCTTGCCACTAATGATGTTCTATAGATTCCACGCATCAGTTTGCATCGGAGACATTTGGAAGTATTCTTACGAACCATCCGGACACTAATTGACCTTATTTTCTGAGTATATATGCGAAGTTAGGTTATCAAATTTGTAGGGGCTTATACCCAGCGTAAACTGTGAAACTGTTTTTAATTCCGGTATTGAAATATGTATCTTATAAAGTTCTTTAATCTTTTTTGGGAGGGGTGGACTTAGCCACAACCAACTTCGCCCATATATATGTCAGTATGTTCATAGTTATTGTTTATTTATTAATTATGTTGTGAGTATTGCTATATTGTGCACCTAGTCTTTCTGTTTGTCGATTATGTAAATCTCTCCTTCGATCTGTTAGCTATAAAAACATTGACTACACAGTTAACATAAATATAATAAGTAATGTTCCTTTGTATTTCCATTTTTCTTTAGAATTAGGCAAATGTGTAAGCAAACTGGGTAATGTCTGATTTTTTGTGTATTATACAGCTGTATATAATAGTAGTTTTAGTTAGGAAAACGAAATAAAATCATTTCTATTTTAATGTTTCTGTATTCCCTATTATTGTTTTTAAAAACTTTAAGAAATTTTGCGCATTTTCAAATCTATCCTAATTATTTAAATAATGGCGCTTTGAATCATATAGGGTTATCCAATAAGGGTGTCCTGTTTTTTTCCGCAACTGGTTTCTATAGTTGCAGCGATGTTAATAAGGATATTTGGTGTTTTTCTTTTGCTGCGTAATTAATTGCATCAAATAAAACATAATTGTTTATAGTATTATAAAGATAATTAAGTTAATGTAAATCAATTTTCCTACAATTCCTATCAATGAAGTTATAATAGTCATACTTATGGTCTCTGACACCAAATATGCTAATGAACAATTCCATAAACAAAACCGTTTCAATAATTATCTAAAATAAAAATTAATTTAGCTAAATTTACTACAATAAAGTAATACCTGGTTTAATGAAAACATTATATAACATTCAATACTTATGTTCACTTTTGAAACTATGGGAACTTGAAAATTCAATCAGAATAGATGAGATCTGACCTATTTCCATAGAAATCATAAAATATATAGAACTCCAAAAGAGGTATCGAAAATAATCAAGCTACAGAGAAAACACAAGTGTGGTAATATTACAGGAACTTAGCTTTTATAGGTTGGTTGCACTAGCTTCACACTAATGGGCGGGAATTTCAAAATATGAAAATTTTACTTCCATTTCATCGAAACATGGTCCATTTACAAACATTTCGATTTGGTTTCAATTGTACGCTGAGATTAAAATGGGGTATTACCAACAGCGTACATTAAGTTTTGCCTAACTGATTGTTTTGTAAGATCCTCCATAGTCTGAATATTTTTAAGTGCCTAATGTAAAGGCTTTTGGCTTTCTATACATTTTATAATTTCTATCCCTATTTCTGCATTTCTAGGAAATCTTCTTCAGGTGGCCTCCTTTAAGTTGTCAATAGCAATAATCATCATTAATCACAGTAAATAATGATTAATCACTTCCATATATACATTTACACCCTTCTGTTTTATGTCAGTTGATCAAAAATCAATTCCTAAGAACTGAAAGAGCATTGTTTAGGTAAGATTTAATCTGAATAAACCTACACAAAGGTTTAAATAAATTCCATGTTTAAATTTTACTCTTCGCTTTTACAAAGTAGAAAAACCATTTTTATGAAGTTCAACGTAAGTAAGGAAGCCACTTTGAATTTTATTGGTTAAATAATAAAATAATCCATAAAAACGATAAAAATCACATCTAAAGTTTACACAGGTCCACTTACTTATACGTATAATCTTAGATTTATTCAAAATATATAACAAAACCAGTATGAAATTAAGCTATATAAAAAATTGGTTTTGATATAAGCTTGCAAAATTTCAAACGTCTAAGACGTCATATCGAGGCATTGATCGATACAGCTTACAGATATTTGATTCAAATTGCTGAAAACTTAATTTCATGTAACGGTAAGAAGTTTTGCTCTTACATAGGGAATTAAAGAGGTAGTAATCGATTGTGAATAGTTTTAGTTAACATTTTGAAAGCGTTATTCTTAAAAGAGACAAGGTCTTTAACCAAAGTATCACCAATATTATATCTTGTTTAAATACAAATTATCTATCCCAAAATGAAATAACACTGTCAATGGAACAAATAAAAAACAGATCATCTTGTGGTCGTCGTTAAATCGTTAAATCCGTGTTTGGTCCCATGATCTTCTTTGCTATCTATTTCTTATTCTCTAAACATTTCTCAACATAGCCTCTGTTGTAGAAGATTTCCTGCCAACATGACACTTTAATATCTGTACCGCCATGAACCAAAATATGCGCTTGGGACCTTCCAAAATAATGTCCAAGGGATTCTTTAATCCAAGCTTTATTATTATTTTTAGAATGCTTCCAAAAGTATTAGCTCCGACAGACTGGGAGGTACATTTTCCTTATCTGTAGAATAAATAAAATCGCCTGTGAGCTGCATTAGGAGGATAAAGGACAGCATACTTTCGAAAAATATTTGTTAAACAGTTGATACCTGCTACATTCATTTTTGTCAGATAATTTCTGTTTTTGGCCATGAATTCACAAATTTTATATAGTCATTGTACTGGACATAAGGAAATAGAACAACAACTTTCGTTTATAAAAATCAAATTATAGCCTCTTTTTTAAAACAACAACACAAATGGAGAAATCTAATTTGTCATTAATCCAATGTGTAGAATTAGAAAAAAATGCTGTGGGAGAAAATTTTTCAAAAATGTGACAAACAAATGGTTTAGTTTAATTTTGCCAAGTAACTAATATTTTATTAGGTGAATTTACCGAATTCACTGATTTGGATCATGCAAAGGATATTACATAATTGTACTTACCTACATACCTATTAGGAATTTGAAATGAATTTTTTTATAGTTTCGTTTTCGAACTTAAAGGAGGCCACCTGAAGAAGCAATTCTAAAAATGCAGAAATAGGTCAGATCTCATCTATTGTGGTTGAATTGTCGTGTTCCCACTGCCAAAAAGCGAAGTTAGATATTTATAGTGTTTTATTAAAGCAGGTTAGTAAATTTATATAGATTAATTTCTTTAGATAATTATTGAATAGAGCTTTGTCTGTGGAATTGTTCATTAGCATACCTAGATGTTTGGTATCAGAGAACATACATATGACTTCATGGATAGGAATTGTAGGAGATTTGATTTATATTATATTAAAATACCTTTCTAATATAGAAACAAATATGTGTACATATTTTAAATATTTTCGCTTGCATATTTGGTTATCGCTAATTATTACATATTATTCGACTACATTTCAAAGGAAATGCATAGCTCACAAGTTAATGTTTGTTGTTATTCTTCCCCTTCTACATAATAAAACTCCCGTTTTTTAACTGATTGATGGATCATAATTCGCCACATGAATGGAATAACTACTTGTTAACCTGACAGTCAATCAGTATTCACACAGCGAGTGTAGTTACGCAAAGCATGTGGCTGCTTCTCATTGCATTCGTGTTGTTACTGCTCCTATACCTAATTTTTACCAGATATAAATACTGGGAAAGCAGAGCAGTACCTGGGCCCAAGCCGCTGCCCCTTGTTGGAAATATAGGTGCTGGCATCATAGGGAGGAAACATGTGTCTGAAATATATGCAGATATTTATCAGTAAGTAACTGTTGAATCGAACATATCAAACTGCATAATAAAATTATACGCATATGTTAATTGCGGTTCCCACTATTGGTACTACGGTAATGCGGTAGAAACTGCTTCTCAGATAACGGTGGTTAAAGTAACCTTTGCAACTGGTTGCGTCTAGTGCTTCCAGTACTTACCTAGACCACTTGAGAACCACAGTAGATTAGTAGTCCAGGCGTTAGAGATTCTGTTAATTGTGAAATTCCTACAGAAGGTTTTTTCTTCTATCGTTTTTTTTTCATGCTTAAGAAAAAAATTAAAAATGTGCACCAAAATTCAATGTGTAACATATTGTTACTACGGAGAAGGACGTTTTAACGTTTTTCGCAAATATATCAGTTTTCGAAAAAAATATAGAATACAAAAATGTTCTTCACTAAATTCTGCATAAAAAATGTCAATACAGTTTTTTAATTGCGGCAATAGTTTCCAAGGTATAATAAAGGGAAAAAATTTTTGAGTGTACAGGGGACTCTTACAAATACAATTTTGTAAAGAAAAAATCAAAAAGGGCAGTTCGAAAATGATTTAAAAATACACTTCTGCACCGCACTGGAAATTGGTCTACTGTAAAACCTGATAAGACGGCAATCTGCAACTGGATCAAAAATGGAAAGAAATGCTCATGGAAACAAATAAATAACATTTTATAACGTCGATTTTATACAGAAAATTTAACTGTTTTTCCGCTATTGTTATTAATTATTAATAGATTTAATACCTGATGTTACAACAACATTTTGGGTCCGTCTTACTCAGTTTCTACAAACTAACACAAATGTTTCTGCTGTATATCATCAATAGTATGTATTCACTTCGGTGCGTTACATTTAATTTTTTATATATCTCCACAAAAAGAAGTCAAAATGATTTGAAGTCAGTAGATCGTAGCGACCATGGTACCGGTTCTCCTCATCCAACCCCTTGGTATTAATGCTTGATGAACACGCTGTACATGGTACGGATGTAATTGAGCCTCGTGTATGATACGCCACATTGCTGCAATACACCGTGAAATTCCTGGACCTCCATTTCTTCCACGATTCGGTTTCAAATTTCCCTCGCGTTGCACTACACTTGCACTCACTGCACACCGCGGTAAAAGTAGCTGAATTTGGCACATGTTTACCGGGAAATCGTTCTGCTAAAGCATTAAAACGATATCTATCAACTCCGAGTTGCTACTATAATACACATAAGCCATTTTTGACACAAAAACTTTAGTGCCTGCAAAAAGTAATCAGATTTCAATTTTTAGAATCGCCTGTCTAAAAACTACAAGTAGCCCAGCTATATTTTTTTACGATATTGATTCTATTCCTCATGACGCATCTATTCCCAAATTCTTTTAGAAAATTTGTGAATCAATCAATCGTGGTGATGGTGAACGAGTGTGCCCGATGCTCCATCAATATGTAGAAATAATCACCGGGTAATGTTTATTGTGAAAAAAAAATATATAAAGATGAAGAAGTCTTATCAACACCGAATGAATAACTTCTTATTTCTATGAAAGTAGTAGAGATATCATAGAATAAATTATGAAAAGAAATTATACCTGAACGAAATCAAGTGGAATATTTAAATGGTTGTTTATTCAAATTTGTATTAAACAAACTGTTTTATTTATTCAATTACTCTTCATTCCTTTTGCGTTTGAGATGCTCATCAAGGTAAAGTGGCGTTAGCAGGTCACAGTCTCTACTTTCTCTATTGTCTCCAGTTTCCTCAGTCTCCAGTTGCTTCTGCCTCTTTATTTTCCTTATATGATCCGTTCAATTGTTAGGAAGTTTTCTAAATCAATATCAATGTGTTCATCGACGTATCAAGTTTAACTTTCGCAAGTGGTACAAATTATTGAACAGCTCAGCCCAAGTCTACGACAGCCGCAATTGCTCTTGCACCCATTTTGACAATTACAGGAAATTATGTTTGGTAATGCTGCTTCTTTTTCAGAGGTCAGTCACTGGTTTTTCCAACCCCATTCCGTTGGTTCCAAATGAATGTCTTTCCAGCTTTGTATTTGGTGAGAACGAAGGTTACACAAATTTTTGACGACTTGACAAGTGACTGCTCTAAAAAAACTTTTTCATGCAGAATTTATTTAGACTTTTATTGGATTCTATATTTCTTTTCCTAAAATTAATATTTTCGGAGATATTTGAGAAACACGCAAAAACTTACCTCTTGATGATTTCATAAAACAATACAAATTTTGGTACCAATTTTCAATTTTGATCACAACAAATGATAAAAGAGAATAAAAAACTTCAGTAGCAATAATTCTCTTATGCCTGTATAAACAATACAGGCCTCAAAATCTTAACGTAATAATTATAGAATGTGCATGCCTGATGCAATGTTATGAACTGTTTTAGCAAATACGAAGATTGTCCATTTGTAGGAGTTTACAGAATGGGACAACCATGCCTCCTAATAAGGGACCCTGACATAATAAAGAACGTCTTGATTAAAGACATCAATTATTTCATGGAAAATGATATTTTCGTAGATAAAGAGAACGACCCGTTAATAAGCCGAAATACTTTTGTATTGAACGGGGAGGAATGGAAGAGAGCCAGGCAATTCATGACACCAAATTTTGCAAGTGGAAAAGTAAGTATGAAAAGCCATAAAATCATCTAAACTAAGAGAAATATAGAGTTTACCGAAAACTGGAAGCTTGACATTTCTTATTTTGCCACAATTTTTCACTAAATACAGTTTAATAAATTTGGTGTAAGTACAGGATGTCTAAAAAAGGGTAACGAAAAATATGACTGAAAATTTAAAGCATGCAGTTCAAATAATGGGCGAGAATTTCAAAATAAGAAAATTTTATGTCCAATTTGTAGAAACATATGATTTCTATGGTTTCAATTGTATGCTAGGATTAAAATACAGTATAACCAACAGCTTACATTAAGTTTTCCTTAGATGGCTGCTTTCTAAGCTCCTCCATAGTCTGACATTTCTGGTTAAGGCTTCACTGATTTGTGTTGAACAGTTTTGGAAGTAGATATTTGGAAAAAACTTCACTCAGGAGCTCTCACTTTAAGGGAGCTGCAGCTCGTTATGAAACGTTTCACAGCTACAGTTATTGCCAACTTTTTTCTTATTTTTAGTCATAAAATGCGATGATAAATCATTGGAGGCTAATTTTGGAAGACCTTGTATATCACCTTGTAATGTATTTTTGTATTCAGAATTGCGAGCTACTTTTTTGACTTAAGATAAATAGATAATCGTTTAAATTTCAGATAAAAACTGTATTTCCTGTGGCAGAAAGTGTAAGTAAAAATCTCGTCAAATATTTAGAAGAGCAAGGCGATCTTGCTGTTGATGCTAAAGATGCGTTTACAAAATATAACTGCGACGTGATTGCCGTTTTCGGATTTGGAATAGAAGGGAACAGCTTTACTGATCCAAATGCAGAATTTATAAATTTAGCCCGAAAATTTATCAGCCCAGGTACCTCTCTACAAGGACTCAAGGTGACTTTGGCGCTTTTCATGCCAAAGCTTATAAAAATGAAGTAAGTTGATACAAAATAATATTTAATTAGAAATTAAAAATGGCAATTTATATCCTTAAGAAAAAAAGAATTCATATGCGCTGCACAAATAAACCGTTTTATTTACAACCATATATGTAATGTTGATATACAAGGTGTCCGGAAATTATGCGTCAGGAGTTCAGGAGGTGATTCCTCATAAAAAATTAGGGTCACAAAGTCCTATAACAATTTTTCGAAAACTCAATATTAACGGAGATACAGGGTGTTAAAGTTAAAATTTTATTTTTGATATTTGTAAATAACGTTTTAAGAAATCCAAATATTTACATAAAATTTGTAAATCGGGGTTTTTTTCGGACGAGAAATTCAAATATGTTTCTAAATTTGACGTCACTAGTAAAGGGCGCCACTTGTGGCACATCATGTTTAAAATTACAGAACTTTTTTGCATCTTAATGTATCCATCTGACTATCGAAACAATTGATTCCCCTACCTGTTTTATTTGAAAAAAATATACCTTGCTGAAGTCGGTAGGCGTAACTATTTTTGAAATAATCCTATTTGAAATGCTCAGTGCACCGAGTAAAAACTGTTTTGGTTTCAGGTAAAGTGCCTTTTCTGTTGAAAATACAGCAAAATGTTACTTAAAAAAGTTGTTCAGAATCGTAAATTATGGAGATGTGCAATTTCAAGAAGATCGGCGAGGTTTGATGAAACCATTTTTCAACAAAGCACAAAGATTTTATCAAAGCAGGCCGATTTTTTAAAAACTTTGCACATCTCCATAATAAGTTCTGCCGTTCTGAACAACTTTTTCAAGTAACATTTTGCTGTATTTTCAGTAGAAAAGGCACTTTAACTGAAACGAAAACAGTTCTTACTCGGTGCACTGAATATTTCAAATAAGATTATTTCGAAAACTGTTACTTCTAACGACTTCAATAAAGTATACCTTTTTCAGATATAACAGGTAGAAGAATTGATTGTTTCAATAGTCCGATGGATACACTAAGCAGCAAAAAAGTTCTGTCATTTGAAAGAAACATGATGTAACATAAGTGGCGCTCTCTACTAGTGACGTCAAAATTAGAAACATATTTGAATTTCTCGTCCGCAAAAACCCCCGTTTTACAAATTTTACATAAATATTTGGATTTCTTAAGAAGTTATATACAAATACCGAAAATAAAATTTTAACTTTAACACCCTGGTATCTCCGTTAATATTGAGTTTTCTAAAAATTGTTATAGGACTTTGTAACCCTAATACCTCTTGAAGTATTGACGCATAATTTCCGGACACCCTGTATACATACTTCTGACTTTGACATATATCCAGATGGAAAATGACATTTATCAAGGCAGAAAACATCAACATTCATTGAATAACCAAAATATTTGTTTCAAAAAATATCTTATTGTACATTAAAACATTCGCAACAAATTTTATTCACATCAAGTGATACAAGTTGTTTAATTAAATCAATTGTAACATTCGATTGGTTATAAGCGGCAACATAAATTGTTAATTCATGCTGAACATCCTGCGTAGAAATGGTAACGTTTTTAGTACTGGATTTTGGCATTTCGCCAGATATTTTTCTGGCAATTTTAACCTGAGAATCTGTATCCTTCTGCTAGTGTGGAAAATTTGCATCCCCCTAATCTCTTCAACTAGAGAATGCCGCCACCGCAATTTACCAATAGTGTAACTACCGTTCTTTAGAAACAGTGCCCCGTATATGTTTCACAATGCTGAAGCTTTAGAAGCACTGCAATTTTTTGGGAAGTTGACTTATCGAATTGTGGCCAAATGGCTGGCAAGTAATTTTACCGTATCTTAATTCGAAAAAGAAGTTTTAATTTAGAATGTCTAAATCAAGTGCAACATATGTTTTAATTAACGTTACGTATTCTTCATTACTCACTATAAATACTCTTGACTGGTAGGTTTTTGATGTTGGAATATCAATGTGAACCTTATTTTCCACGATATTAATATCAGTCAATTTCATTTTATACAGTTCACAACTTCGACATGCACCTGATACACCAATTAATTATGAGTGCAACCTTTATAGGTAGCATATCATCAGGTGCATTCTCCTAGATTTTGTTGTTTCAAAAATGCCAATAACTTCGAAAATTTGGAGATATCCACTTTATCTTTAATATTTAAAGTAGTACGCAACATTGAGTAAATGGACCAAAGGGTTGACGGCTTTTTAATTTTGGCAATTCATTATATTCTCATCAAAATATTTAAGAAACTGCAACTGAAAGTAATAAAACTATATACTACACTAAAAGTTTGCATTATATATTGCACTAAATTGCAAAAACTGATTGTTTTTAACGCGACCAAATATCGAAAATTACGTTGACAATAAAAACAATTGTGTAACGTCAGCCGTGACGTAAGACGCCTGAATTCTTGACTCGAGTATACCAGGACAATAGTTTCAGAAATAGCTTTTTAAACATCTTTTGAAAATATCGAACTTTATCGTATCTTGCACGACTTTTAGGTAACAAATATTTTTCTCAAACTTTCAACGGCTTCTCTCAGTTGAAATAATTTCTTTGTAATCGCTCATTGTCTTCAAAAGCACTTTTTTGATGACAATCTATCAAAAATGCAACTAATTTAAGTTTGTATGTTTGACTTTTTTAGTACTATAGTAACCATTCTCAAAATGCATCTCATTTTGTTAATTTCTCACGTAATTATTTTTGTCGTCACTTGCATTTAAAAGGTATGGTTGTAAATAAAATAGTAAAGAAAGCTCTGTGAAAAGTTTAATTCTTGCTTCGAGAAATGGTTTATCTCGACAAGAACGAAACTCTTTACACCTCTGTATGTAATGTACTATTATTTTGCCACACTGATTCACTTTAAAATGTCTATAGCTACAATTCTGATTGTGGGTGTAACCTAACTAGTATATTTAATCTTTACTGGCGCATCTGTTCAAGTATACACATATATACGTATACATATTATTACTTAATAGGTCTATAATATAATAGGAGAGTATCATCGTGATATGCTGTTTTAATGTATCCTTAATAGGACGTCAAGTATATGAATGAAGATCTATATGTTATTTCTCTTGTTGCAGAATGTTGCCAAAAAGTTTTGAGGAAGGAATCATTGCGTTAACAAACGCCACTCTTAAATACAGAAAAGAACATGGCATAAGAAGAAATGATTTCCTTGATGCTATATCACAGACGCCTTGTATTACACCTATTGAAATAGCAGCACATATGGCTAATCTTATATTAGACGGATTCGAGTCTACTTCAACGGTAAATATAGTATACGTCATATGTACAGGGTGATTATGCGAATATGTCAGATGTGATTTTGCTACCTTAGGAGACATAGGAAAATTGAAACGTGTATATCTTCACTACACAATAATCTTTGACATGTTTATATCAATGCAATCAGGAAAAATGGTGAATTAAAAAATGTAATAATATACAGATGTTTCGTAAGAAAAAATAAAGTAAATATCAATATATCTGTAGCACGATGATCGATGGTTTTTGATAAAAACATTGAAATATTTGTGAAAAATTAACAAAGGAGTGCCCTTTTTAGTTTTCCGACATCTTGATCATGTAGCACCATCAATTCAACTAATAACTAAAATTATAAAATAATTATTATGTACACAGAATGTACATTAATATGAATTTATTCAGGCAGACTCTACACTGCATAATTATTATACACATATTTTTAGGCTATGTATTTTTAGGTTATGACCTTTGTACTGTATGAACTTATTGTAAATCCAGAATGCCAAATGAAGTTACGAAAGGAAGTTAATAGTGTTTTAACAAAATACAACGAACAATTTTCATATGAAGCGATGCAGGATATGGTATATCTTGACGCATGTGTAAATGGTAAGTTTAGTAGATTTAGAGTAAAAGTCAGTTAACATATTTGAAAGGTCGACACATCTACAGTGCCTTCATAAAGATTAAAAGCCATGTGATCAGGGTCGAGATTCTCAAATCAATCGCAGAGCAATTCACATGCGAATATCATTTTCCTCACTACGGCAATTGAGAGAGACAAGAAATGTATTTCGATACGAGTTGTTCTTCGAGAATCACAATCCTGGTCACGTGGCTGGTAATTATTTATGAATGCACTATATAACAATCTCTTAAATGTATAGAAAACAAAATAAGTATTCTTTTAGTTACAAAATGATAAGAGATTATAACAAATTTGCCTTGAACACTTTTTATTTGTAACATCTTGCCTCAGTAATTAAACTTATTCATTTATATACATATACAGGGTCCCCATGCTTTTCACTTATAACTTAAACAGAGCATGCAAAAACGGTAGAGGTGTTTATATATTATTTCACTTAAATTAAAACTCCATAATTACGGAACTATCCTAATCTAAATAAAAACGTTTTAATACAAATGAAAACAATATGCTTGCTTATGTAATTCCATAAGATAGCAAATGTTGGGAAGCCACAACATCTGGAAAAGAAGGGCTAACTTTAAAAAAAGTAATGTTTTCCAATAATTTATTTCTCCACATTAAAAACCATTGAACCTTAGAAATGTTAATAATTGTGCCACTGTATTTGGCTGAAAATCAATTTTATATCTGTAATTATTATTGCTGTATATTAGCTATTACAAGAAATATTTATTTGTTTAAGAAGTAGTAGCAAATTTATGAAAACGTAACGTTTTAGAGAAAATTGTTAATGGAGAACCTCAATTATTTTGTCGCCCTCTATTCTTTACCAAAGTTATGAACAAAAAATGAGACATCCTATTTGTAGTATAGACAATATGAAAAATATTGGTTTTAAATTAAAGAATACCGTCAAATTAAATTGCTTTTTGCTTTTCTTGGTTGATAGAGAACTAAATTTGGGAATAGCATATGAATTTTCAGCTTCAGTCGAAAGTTGTCTCGTTGGAAAATTATAAAATCGGACGGTTTCTTTATCTTTCTCTAAAATTTTCCCTACCAACCCCCAACATATTGCACACCAAATTAATCAGAAAGCGCTTTCATGCGTTGCAATAAAAAATATGATTACCATTAAAGAAACTTTATCCTCCTTTCGCCGCCACTGGTTAAATTGAGAATTGAATTTCAACAAAGTTCATGCCCCAAAAAAAACAAAATATATCTGCCAGTGCGACTTTTTTTAAATTGTCAAGTTGCAAAATGCGCATGAATTTTAAAAAGCACTGAGCATGGGCAAGGACATATGCAAATGATTCAAGTTAGGTTGGGAATACAATTTTTTATTTACGTTCAATAAAGTGAAAAATTCAGAAGGAATTTTACTTATAGTAATTAAAATACAATATTTAACATAACATTGAGGTTGATATCATTATTAATAAATTGACAAGAATGGCCCTAAGAAAGATTCGTGGGGAACACCTAACCACTTTAGCGGACTTGAATCCACGGTATTGAACTTATAATACTACTATTATGTTTCTTATTTCTTCAATATTTATCTGGAAAGTTACTTTTTATTAGATGCACTCACTAACTAAATTATTCATTACAGAGACTTTGAGATTACATCCTCCACTGGGCCAATTGAATAAAGTATGCACTGACCAATACACGATGACATCTGCAGGCAACGATTTCAGAAATATTAGTGTCACACTGGATAAACAAACATCGATATTAATTTCTCTCCTCGGCTTACATAGAGATGCCAAGTATTTCCCATCGCCCAACAAGTTTATTCCGGAGAGATTCTTAGACAAAACTGAAGCTAACAAGAATGTGTACATGCCTTTTGGAAGCGGCCCCAGAATGTGCCTAGGTGTGTATAATAATTCTACAGCTGTTGTTTGAAGTCGAAAAAACCATTTGCGAGAAAATCATCATTTAATTGTTTTGGACATTCTGGTGAACCTGATTTCTTTTACGATAAAAGCCATTGAAATGATACATAGTATTGCTTTGACGGTAATTCCCAACCTTATGCTTCGTTCATACAAGGTATGAACAGCAGAAACGTAATTTTTATGAGAAAATAGGCATTTAACTAAATTATTTTAAACTTGGTAGACAATTTATGAACTCGCCGTGGTTGTATTGACCCTAGCAGAAATATCAATACTAATACCATAAAATCCGAACAAATACGAGGTATGACATGTCGAAAACACGCGTGTTTGAATGGGCAAAACGGTTTAAGGAGGGGCGTGAATTGGTAGAAGACGATCCACGTGAAGGAGCTCCCGTCACCTCTCGTACTGACGCGAATGTTGACCGTTTGCGTGCATTGATCACGTCTGACCGGCGCCTAAGCATGCGTGTGTTGTCCGACAAGTTAAACGTCAACAAAGAAACCATTCGCAACATGTTGCACGAAAATTTGAATATGCAAAAGATTTGCGCAAAGATGGCCAAAAGTTCTCACCCGTGAACAGAAAGATATGCGAAAATCGATCTGCGAGGATTTGTTGTCCCACATTCGGAGCAACGGTAGGGACTGAATGAGTCGAGTAGTCACTGAAGATGAGGCCGGGATATTAGAGTTTAACCCCGAGACCCGTAAACAAAGTCAGCAGAGGGTGGAAAAGGGTGGACAGCGGCCAACAAATGCGAGGATGTCCAAGTCACGACTGAAGGCAATGTTGATCGTTTTCTCAATATCCACGGCATCATTCATCGTGAAAATGTTTCTGCCGGCCAGACAGTGACTGGACAGTTCTATGTTGGCGTCCTGGAACGGCTGCGGGCCCGCGTTTTCTGTGTGCGACCCCGAACTCGCCGAAAACGGCTGGATCTTGCACCACGACAACGCGCCAGCCCATTTCTCGTTCATTGTACAAGAGTTTTGGAAAAAAAGGCATTCCAACATTGACGCACCCAGCCTATAGCCCCTATATTGCCCCCTGCGTTTTTTTATTCCCCAAGATGAAGTCGCACCTCAAGGGAACCCATCATGGCGGCGTACAGAAGGTCAAAGAAGCTATAACCGTGGTACTGAACGGGTTAACTGCGGAGGATGACCAAGGGTTCTTCCAATCGTGGGAGCAACGTTGGAATCGTTGTGTAGAGTTAGAGGGAGGCTATTGTGAAGGTCGATAATCAAATTTTGGCGAAATTTAATTTGCTTGTTTTTTCATTGATAAATTCCCGGAACTTAATTGCCACACCTCGTTTATGGGGCCAACGTACGACGCATCAAAATAGGCGAAATAGGCTATGCCACTTAAATACAGATACATCCGGCAAAATTTTCGCGAATGGCTGCCGCATTCGGGCTGATTGAATTTAAATATTGTAAATGCATGTCACAGCAACATAATATTTAATAACAGTGGAACAATATTCAAAAATAAAATAACTATTTCAGGTAGTCGATTTGGATTGATGATGGTAAAAGTTGGAATAGCACAGACAATAAGAAATTTCGATATAGTCCTGAATGAAAAAACAATACAGCCTCTAAAATATGACCCATTATACTTCACATTATATCCAAAAGGAGGTGTTTGGTTTAACTGCAAGAAACTTATTCTGTCAGAATAATCCAGTTGGTAGAAGGGTTTGTCAAGGAGACTTCAATTCAATTTCCAATAAATATTACATAAATTCATGTACTAACTACTAAATAGTTACTGTTATATTTAAATTTTATTGCTGCTTTGTTGTTATTTTATTTTACTTTTTATGTTTGTTCATTATTTTTTGTTTTGAAATAAGTACTACGTCTATTTGTAAAGATACTAATTGTATGTGTCTGACTTATTATTATTGTACCTCCATGTATAAACCGTAACTAAATAAATTCAAACATCTATCCGAGTCACCTTACACTCAAATATGCCTCATATTTTAATCACCAAATACAATATTTTGAAATTGACATAGATAATGATTTGGTAACATTTAATCACTATCCAAAATTCACATTGCAACAAATATTGCGTGCAAGATATTCCATCAAAACGTGGATATGATTTGTGCTTATTCTCTTACCAATATTATACCAAATTTTTCCAAAATGTAAATACCGGACCCCAAGCCTTTGCTCTTTATTACAAATATCAGTGTTAGCATCATCGGAAGAAAAAATATGTTGGAAGTTTATGCAGATATTTATCTGAGTAAAGAAATGTATGTAAAATTTAAAACTGATGTTATTCACTGATTACTGACATACAAAGTGTACAGAATATTAGTGATGATACTACAGAGGCTATCTGACCAAAAGTAATAAAAGAAGAGACGAAAAAATGACTAAAACGATTAGTATTCCTACAAATATATTTCAAAAATGCTGGTGTAATAAAATACAAAACTGTGTTACGAAATTACAAACTAAGTTCAAGTAAAAGCTCCTGTAACGTTATTTGTTTGTGATTTGTTTTCTTTTATCAGCACTGATGAAGTAAACAGTAGAAGTTTAATTATTTTTTTTTTTCAGTCACACCTTCCGAAGCTCCTACACTTTCGGAGATGTTCTGAAGAGAGGGAAACAATGACCATTCTCCACTCCGTGGAGTTAGTAATCATTGAGCCCGTAAATCGTGTGTTCTGAGTAGACGTAGCGAACCAAGGACGATTGCCTTCTGCATTCTGCCGGCTGAGATCTCTGCCGAATTTGGGCAAGCCGGTATGATCTTTAATTCAGAAAGCAGCGTATGTCTCATTCCACCCAGAACGCCTAATTAGCACCACAACCTTAACAGAGTGGTCTGGATACAGCCTGCGGAGCTCGGAGAGAAGATCTCGATACTTCCTCCGTTTTTCTTCTTTTTTTGGAGTATGTTGTTCTCCGCGGGAGCCGAGAAATCAATCACAAACATCGTCCTAAACTGGTGGAGAACTACATCAGGCTAATTGGCTTGAATTTGCCTGAGGGTGGGGAATGAATAGTTCCAATAAATTCGGCACTTCTCATTCCCCACAACGGATTCTATATCCCCCGGAGCATAAGGCAGCACTGACGTCTCGTCTATCTCATACGAGTGTCTCAAATGATAATACAACACCCGTAAGGCTGAATCGTGTCTTTGGATATACGCTGTGGCCGCATATACCGGACAGGCCGACAGGAGATGCATAAGCGTCTCCGGCGCCTGACGGCAGGCCCTGCAGCTGGTATCAGGAACCTCGATACCCAAGACACGACTACGATAGACGATTGTGTTAATTACACCATCTTGGCAAGCCATTATGAATCCCTCGGTCTCAGAGTTCAGCCCCGCTGACCTCAAAAAAGCAAAGGTCAGCCTTTCAGATAAGCCAAGTCCCTCTAGATGACGGTAGAAGAGACCATGCATTGGGTTATCCTTATGTAGCTGCAGAAGATGACGCGCTTCTGCAGCTTTAATTTGGGCTTTTAACTGAGCAGGATCCGACTCGGTGACAGAGTCTGGATTTTCCCGCTCAGTATCGAACACGAGACCAAGTTCATCGGCTGCTCTTCTCGCTGCCTTATACACAAACGCTCCTATCCCTGCTGCTTCATGGTCTTGGACCATGCAGAGAAGGGGATCCGAGCTCCTTATGACTTTACAGGCCTCCTCCAAAACCACTCTGCCCCGGAGACACTCCAAATTCAAGAGTCCACGGCCTCCCTGATTTCTTGGGAAGTATTATTATTATTTTTTTTTTAAGTCACACTTTCTGAAGCTGAGCAGACGTAGCGAACCAAGGACGATTGCCTTCTGCATTCTGCCGGCTAATATCTCTTCCGAATTTCGGCAAGCCGGTATGATCTTTAATTCAGAAAGCAGCGATGTCTCATTCCACCCAGGACGCCTATAATTAGCACCACAACCTTAACAGGGTGGCCTGGATACAGCCTGCAAAGCTCGGAGAGAAGATCTCGATACTTCATCCGTTTCTCCTCCTCTTTTAGGGCGATGTTGTTCTCTGCGGGAGCCGAGAACTCAATCACAAACATCGTCCTAAGCTGGTGGTCGAAGAGGACTACATCAGGCTTATTGGTTTGAATTTGCCTGAGGGTGGGGAATGAATAGTTCCAATAAATTCGGCACTACTCATTCTCCACAACGGATTCTATATCCCCCGGAGCATAAGGCAGCACTGGCGTCTCGTCTATTTCATACGAGTGTCATAAATGATAATACAACACCCGTAAGCCTGAATCGTGTCTTTGGATATACGCTGTGGCCGCATATACCGGACAGGCAGAGAGGAGATGCGCTTGGCGGCAGGCCCTGCAGCTGGTATCACGAACCTCGATACCCAAGACACGACTACGATAGACGAGTGTGTTAATTACACCATCTTGGCAAGCCATTATGAATCCCTCGGTCTCAGAGTTCAGCCCCGCTGACCTCAAAAACGCAAAGATCAACTTTTCAGATAAGCCAAGCCCCTCTAGATGACGGTAGAAGAGACCATGCATTGGCTTATCCTTATGTAGCTGCAGAAGATGACGCGTTTCTGCAGCTTTAATTTGGGCTTTAACTGAGCAGGAGCAGCAACAATTAGCTGATTGACAAGTAACTTATGTTAAACAGTGTATTCCTTTAAGTTTTTATTTACAATTAATAATATCGCGTGAAATATGCCTCGCCATAATTTATTTTCTAATGATGACATGCGAGATATGGTATGTATTTATGCAATAGAAAATTTTAATGGACGCCGTGCGTGTCACAAATTATTTAAACATCTTTATGACCGTTTAGGAGATACTGGATCGTTTCGTCCTAAAAGAAGAGATGCTGGCCGTCCAACAACTGTTACTCCAGAACAAGAGGAGGATATTTTACTTCGTGTAACAGAAAATCCTGAAATAAGTTTACGATGAATGTCTGCGGCTGTAGTGGTACCTAAATCATCTATTCATAGATTATTTCATAATTAAAAACTATACCCGTATCACTTTAGCCCAGTGCAGAATTTACTACCTGCAGATTTTCCAGATAGGAAACAATTTTGTCTTCGATTCTTAGACAGGCACAATGATGATCCACACTTTTTAAGCAAGTTGCTGTATACAGACGAAGTCACATTTACTCGTAGGTGCGTTTTCAACTTCAGAAATAAACATGTTTGGAATAATGAAAACTCGCATGTATTAACACGTTGACTGCGATACATATCTCCGGGGGTATATGTATTCATTATAAAAATTATTTAAGACCAGAAAACTGCATTTTTTTGTTACGTGCAAAATCTCTAGAAAAAACAGTTTTTGGCCGATTTCAGTGAACCAAATAGCTTTTGAATGAGTTTTTTAAGATTTATTCATTAGCTGTGCTATAAATGTACATATCTCGGGGGATATGTACCGCACCTAATTAATATACTATTATTAATGTGCGGTACATATCCCCGGGGTTATGTATCGATTCTATATGTAAGAGAGTGATACATTGAATGCATAAGAAGGGCGTAAGTAGGAGGAGTCTAGCTCATTTGTTTTTATAAGATTAGTACAAAAAAATTACTTGAAAACAAAATGTACCGGCGGCAGCAATGTGGGGATTAGTTCTGTTTGTGGTTTCATAATGTCCGAACGTACTAAGAAACTGTTAGCACTTGCTGCAAAAAAACTTTTCTAGAAAACTCATGTTTGAATTGCTTCTTTGAACCACAATTGTAAATTCTTGGATCATTTATAACATGGGTTCAACTTGGTATAACTGAATTTAGACGGCAACTGGCAGATTAATTGGTTCTTGATGAACAGGAAAATGAGGATAATATATCAAAAACTACAAAAAAAAATATCTCATACATTCGTCAAGCCTGAAGGACCAGGTCGAAAGCGTAGAAGACCCTGTAAAGGCTGTTAGAAGAAAACGATCATCGGGAAGATGACAAAAAAGTGCGGAAAATTATTTCATTTTGCAATGATTGTCCAGATACTTCCGCCTTTTGTTTGCAATGTTTTAATAAGCATCACTCTTGATTTATTAATATACTTACTTATATCTATTTTATATATTTATGTATGTATATGTAGTACATATAATAATAAAAATTACCATGAAACAAAGGGTTACTTTTGCATATAGTTTTTCTACTTTTTTCCTTTAAAAAATATCTTGCGCCTTTAACAAATATTAGTTCAATGTATATATTTTCAAATTTTTGTATAATTCTGAAACTACTTCTGTTTTTTTTTATATTTTACAAGAGGTCCAATGTAAAAACACATACATATCCCCGAGGATATGTACCGCACAAAGGAAATGTTATGTTACATATCCCTGGGGATATGTATCGCAGTCAAAGACAATATACATTGTACCTTCCCCGCAGTCAACGTGTTAAGAGAACGTCATTTCCAATATGAATTTAAGATAAACATTTGGTGTGGTATTATTGGAAATCATGTGTTGGACCCTGTTGAATTGCCATATAATCTGAATGGCCGTTCCAGAGCAAATTTTATAGAGCAATGTTTGTTTTAAGAACATTTTCAAAACGTTCTTACAACACTTATACCATAAAAATGGGTACCGTTCTGTAGAACCTTTTAGTTCTTTAAGCGGTTCTGTAAGTTTTGCAGGAAATACTTATAGAATTGTTGAATAAACGTTTTCACAGGTCTTAAAGAATTTTTATAACACAGTTACAAAGCAATGAAAAATAGATAGGAGAACAATATTTTTCTATTAAAACTTTTGTACACACATTGATAAAAAAAGTTGTAACCAGTTCTTATCAATCAAGAGTAGGTACATTTTGTAGCGCTCTCTAGCGTCTACTGCAAAATTAAGTACGGATTCGTTTTTCTCGTTCCAGAAAACCTCTTAATCCAAATTTTCAAAAGAATTCAAAATTAAAATTTTAACGCCCTGTAACTTTTTATTAGCTGCAAATGGAATAAGGTAAGTTTGGCTTAATTGCATTATTTTGATGTAAGGAATCTACTCTTGCTCTGTGTCACAATAATTTCGGGACACTCTGTATACATGGATATCCCTGAACTCAACTTAAAGGTCGCATATCTTAATTAATTACTGGATCGTAATCTAATACGTAACTGCAGCTACAGTAAAGGATTTGTTAACATTTCAAATAATCAGTATCCAAACTGCTACAGTAGTGATAAAACATGTTGCTTTGGATCGTGATTATTTTGTTGCCGCTATTGTATATATTTATTACTAAATGTAAATACTGGGAAAACAGAGGTGTACCCGGACCTAAGCCCTTACCCTTCATTGGAAACATCGGTATAAGCATCATTGGGCGGAAAAATGTGTCAGAAGTTTATGCAGATATTTATCAGTAAGTGATCACATAATCGAATATATAATACTGGAAACAGTTTTTAAAGCTGTATTTATATTAAATACATATCATTTAGTACAAATTCAGAAATTATCACTGTTCACTCAGCAAAATTAAACATCTCTTACAGATTTAAAATAAAAAATATTAAAACTAAGAAGTAAATCAATCTAATAGGCAAAATTAAGTCAAACCAAAATCAAAGTCGTTAGATATTTTGAGGAAAATTAATTCTAATGAATATTTATCCATATTTCAGAGTATCCATATTAGTATTAATTTATTTTTATATTGAAAGAATATAGATGTCAATAAAATATTTCTGACCACCTAAAATAATTTTTTAGATTTGAATTCAAAATTGCAGATTTATTTCCAAAATAAAATTTCTCCTAATACCTGTATGTATCCTAATGTTTTTTAAATCTAATATAACTAAAAATCTAAGTTATATATAACCGAACTTTTCACATTGATGTTTACATTCAAATTATAATTTCATTTAATGTGCCACTGAAGGTTCATCTGATCTTCGACCATTTCTCTGTTGCATTTATAATCTTATTTTTTTTGTATAAACAACTATTATTATTATTTGTTTTAAGCAAATATAAAAATGATCCATTTGTGGGAATTCATAGAATGGGACAACCATGCCTACTGATAAGAGATCCAGAAATAATAAAGAACGTTTTGATTAAAGATTTTCTTTGTTTTATGGACAACGATATTTCAATAGACAAAGAGCTGGACCCACTAATCAGTCGAAACACTTTCACCATGAAAGGTGAAGATTGGAAAAGAGGTAGACAATTCATAACACCAAATTTTGCAAGTGCTAAAGTAAGTATACAAAGCCATAATACTAATTTATGCAATAGGTGAGATCTGGACAATATTACCGTATACACATTTGAAATTTATAAGTATAATCACATAAGTGTGGTAATAATATGTACTATCTCACATATAGCATAAGACGTTTTATCTACAATTGTCGCTGTTAGTATTAACAATACTAATAACAATTAGTAACAAACGAAAAAAAAGTATTAGAATATTTCAACGAACTAAGCAAAACACCTTAAGCCTTAATCTTTTTGATGCTATTACTATAATAATAATACCTCTACCCCTCATTCTAATCACGAGGATTAGCCCAGAAATCGAAGACTTGTGCGGGATAGGGGGCGGTATATTACTATTGTAACCTCGAAATTAGGTTATCGTTGAAACACGTCACGTAGACAAACAATCTTTATTGTCACTCTTGATAAATACAAGAAATATCCTTCAAACCAATTTCACAACTGTCAACGCTTTACTTTGACGTTTCAGTCATTCGCGTTTGGCTGCTCAATATAAACTGACTGCAGCGGCCGAAAATGGTCTACTTATATAGGTTTTTAGAGTTCTCGAAGTTTCGGAGATCTCGAGAACGTGTCGAGAAACAAATAGAATATAGCCTGGAATATTCCGGAAAACGTCAAAATAAAGGCATTACAAAAATTCTAAATTCTAACATAAACAGAAACGTAATTTACAAACTAATGAGGTAGGTGAGCTTCAATTATAAATTCTAACGAAAACAGGAACATAATTGATCAACTAAAAAGGTAGGTGAGCTTTCGTAACACTATTAAGCAGGCCGCATTTGCGCCCAGGAACGACTTACGTTGGTAGGCCCCAACCACCATTCAGTGCAGGAATGAGGAAAACCTGGAAAACCTCATTAATTAGGGGGTTAGTCAAATGTCAACCGGTATCAATAGTACCTTGACCCAAGCCAACATTCTTCCACCCTACCATACCCGCAGAGAGGGTGCCAATCTCTCCACGAATATAGCTTATATACGGTCTACCGGCTGCGGGGGTCCAACCCACAGTGATCTAGTCACCTCGATTAAAGTACTGACGCCTTAAACCGCGCGATCATTGACCGATCGTCAATGATAAAAACATGAATTTCGCTCAAGAAGGAGAATATAGATATCAAAAAATACTTATTATTTGTTACTAAAGCACGTGGTTAATATCTTATCTGTACTTAATGGTAGTTAACCCTGTATAAGCGCAATATTTAGTAGCTGAAACTTAATGTGTTATCTTGAACAAGTCTGAAAAAATATTTTTTTACCAATTGAATAACTCTATTTCAATTATTGCCATCAGTTACAGTTAAAGGATCATCCGAAAACAAATTAATAAAGTCACTGATAGTATACTTAACAATATCATTTAAGCAAATTTTAATTAAATTAATTCCACGGCATTGCCTTGAGAAATACTATAATCAATTTTTGTTATCTTTAGACGATTTGTCAAATAATTTTCAAATCAAGAAAACAACTCCATAATATTTAATAATTTTCAGGATATTTCTATTACCTAATAGTTTCAAATACCATTTTAAAATCTAGAAAAGTAGCAACAATCTAGTTAGTTAAATTATTTACATTAAAATAAACTTTCAGTTGATCACATACAGGCATTCACAGAATTTTTTAAACAGTTTTTTATATTTAAGCAGTCATTCGATTTTAATTTTTTTCTGTTGATGTAATGTGATTTATTTTTAATTTATTTCTCAATTTGTTCGTAATAATATCAGTTTGCAATGATGAATTTATTAAGTTTAATTAAAATAATTAGTCTGTCGCCTCGTTCCCAAGGGCTGAATTTGACTTATTTTCAATTTCTTTTAGTAATCTAAAACGAAATGTAAATTAACGGTATCTAACTATAGATAAATATTGAATCCAAATTTCAATTCTAGATAAAGACGGTATTTCCTGTAGCTGAAAGCGTGAGCAAACACCTTATAACCTATTTAGAGAAGCAGAGAAGCTTGCCTGTTGATGCCAAAGATGCGTTCACGAAATTCAGCTGCGATGTGGTCGCTGCTTATGGATTTGGAATAGAAGGGAACAGCTTCAATGATCCGAACGCCAACTTAATCAACTTGGCCCAAAAATTTGCAGCACCAGAAACTTCTTTACAAGCGATCAAACTTGTTTTGTCGATTTTTATGCCAAATGTTATAAAAGTAAAGTAGGTGGTGACATAATTATTTAGTTAATATATCATAAGATTACTCCTACGTCTAAACCAGATCTTTATTTATTATTTTGCATTGTGACATCCTTAAAAGATTATTTTCCTCTTCCAGAATAGCGCCAAAGAGTTTCGATGAAGGAGTTATTGCATTAACCAATGCTACTCTCGAATATAGGAAAAATAATGATATTAGAAGAAATGATTTCCTCGACACTATTGCACACACACCATCCATAACACCCATTGAAATAGCGGCGCATATGGCTAATCTTATAATAGATGGATTTGAAACAACATCAACGGTAAATATACTACGTGACAAAGAAACGTAAACATCTATTAATTATCATTTTATATTGAAAGTAAAAAATGATTACGATGATGGTTTATCTGTTAAATTTGTTTTTTATGTCTGCCACATTTGTGTTGCAAGTGTTGTAAAGCTTGTTGCAAACGATAGTGTTTTATAGCTGATTATGCCTAGCGTACGTAGATCTGGGCAGATTTCACAGCTTAGTTACTTTGAAAGGGGGCTGATTGCTGGGTTGCGCAAAGCAGGTTTGCCAGTGAGAGAAATTTCCTTACGTACCATAGTACGGTATTACCAGGCGTGGACTAAGGAAGACCGTGGACATAGAGCGAGTGGCACCTGCCGTCGTACAGGTACCATAGAGCGTGAAGATCGGCGATTGCTACTTTTAGTTCTCAGAGACCGATTTAGTAACAGCCGGACTACTGCAAATCAGTGGTTTGAAGGACATGCTCGATATGCTTACAGTATATCATAGAATACGATGTTTTGGCCTCTTGTCTTATCGTCCACAGTGGGACCAAGAATGGCATCAGTAGATCTTTAGTGCCAGGTTCTGCTTGATAGTCATGTAAGGGTGAGAAAGTGACGTGGTGAAAGACACTATCCAAAAGTTTAGATATAGCGTCATCTCCATCACACAGTAGGTGTTATGGTATGGGTTGCAATTGCGTATGGTAGCAGATTACTACTAGTTTCCATTCGAGACAACATGGCAGCCCACACTACATTCAGGAAGTGGTAGTATCATTCCATATCTTCACACTATACTCATACCTCACGTTGCCATACAAACAATAGCTTTTATCAACCTCAGATCAACCGTTTACCCTGGCCACCGAGATCGCCGGATCTGTTACCTATTGAGCATGTATGGGACATGATTGGCCGCAGCCTGCGGCATTTAGAACACCCCTCACATATTTTAGCAGTGTTTACTAATGAAGTTTAATTAGCTTGGAATAAGATACCCCAAGAACTTATCGACAACCTTATTAGGCCCTAGTTCAGGCGTATCAATGAGTGTATTGGGAATCGTGGGTTGTCAACACAATATTGAACTAATTTTTGCAGTAAATTTGTTGATCTTGCTGAAAATGGAGTAATTCAATAAGTAGCCCTGAATCTGTCTGTATACCAAAAAATATTAAAATCTAATGAACACATATGGATGTTTACCTCTTTTTGTCACGTAGTATATAATTTACTTAAAACTGCCCTTGATTAATGTTTTTTGAACATTTCGGCATTAGCATGAGACTGATATATTCTGCACAAATATTATTTGAACACTTTAGGCATACCTTTTTAGGTACTGACATTCGTAATTTACGAATTGGCTGTAAATAAAAAATGCCAAGTAAAGTTACGTGAAGAAATTAACAGGGTATTGAAGAAATATGACGGCCAGTTTTCATATGAAGCGATGCAAGATATGATGTATCTTGATGCATGCGTAAGTGGTAAGTCCGTAGAATACTGTTAATTAAAAACTGTTTCCAGAAATCTAATGTGACACTAGCTATATGTAGATGTTATTAGGAGACATTATTATTTCTGTAAATGAATCGTATTATTATATAAAATCCATGGATAAGGAAAAATTCTTAATATTGCATAATTCAATATGGCACGTAGACCTGATAAAAAAATCGAATTTCAATCAGAGCAGCAAAGTACACAAACTGGTTTACAGCAAAGTTTGTTTGCAATGGGTTCCCTGTCTTTTGTCCGAGAACAAGATGTGCTTGTGAATGGGCTTGTTTATAACTTACGATGTGAGGTTTCCAAAATAATATCTTTCTCTTGTCAATAACTGTTGTTGATGACAAAACTTGGTGTCACTATTTTGAACCATCCAGTAAGTTGCCATTGAAAATAAATGCCAAATAAAATAATCAAAAAAATAAAATTTAAGAAAACAAAAGAACAGTTTGCGTCGTTATATTTGTAGATAGGTGTCTATGCATAATTCAAAAATCATCTCAAATCTGATCTGTGTTTTGTTATATGCTTCAAATTAATTGACTTTATTTGTTCCAGAGACTTTAAGGTTATATCCGCCTTTAGCCCAGCTGAGTAAAGTATCTAATCAACCATACACGATGACGTCTTCTGGCAACAACTTCAATAATTTAAGTGTCACATTGGAGAAAGGAACATCTATAATAATTCCTCTCCTCGGTTTGCAGAGAGATGAGAGATATTTTCCATCACCAAATAAATTTATTCCAGAAAGATTCTTAAACAAGACTGAAGTTAACAGGAACGTATACATGCCTTTTGGTAGCGGGCCCAGAATGTGTATAGGTGAGTTTTTTTACAATTAACGAACATTCTCGCAATGTATTACTCTAATTGATTAGAAACTTTTTTCTGGAAACATTAATTTCAACTTTTCTTTATGCATATTTCTTTAAGTAATATGTAAGTTTTTTTTTTGTTAAGTTAATCTGTTCTCTGAAGAAACATGGCTTAAACAGTTTCCATTCTTTCTCTTTTGTAAATCCCAAAATACTTCAAATTTTTTTTTTTTTTTCATTTCAGGCAGCCGATTTGGATCAATGTTGGTAAAAGTTGGAATAGCTGAGATGATAAGGAATTTCGAAATAGATCTCAACGAAAAAACAATACACCCTCTACAGTATGAGCCTATATACTTTTCATTGTATCCCAAAGGAGGCGTTTGGTTAAACTGCAAAAAAATTAAAGAGGCTGAATTTCAATAAAGACTTATTTTACAGAACTAGTAAAGAAATTAAAGTCTTTATCGACATCATATCCATGTTAAATAGTATCGAACTATCACTTTATTTAGTTATAACTGCATGTGTGGCAATAAGTTAAATGAATTGTAATTTAAATAGCAGCATCTTCATGTCATAGTCCTTATTATCATCGTCATCATCCGCACCTTCATAATGATCATCAGCATCGTCATATTTGTCATTTTTATTATTTTGATTATATTCAACATCATTATCATTATCATCATCATCATCATCCTTCAGCAGCAGCATCTTCATAATTATCTTCATTATCATCGTCATTTTTATTATCATTTGTCATAATCATCATTATCTTTATCTTCGTCTTCATCTTCATTTTCCTCATAGTCTTTATCTTCATCATAATCTTCATCATTTTCATCATCAGCAACATCGTCATAATCTTTCATTGTTTTCGTCATCAACATTATAATTAGTTCTTGTTCAAGCCAACACATTTAGTAAATAATTGTAAAAGGATTACTATTTTTTTTTAATTTGTGTAGTCATCAAGGTCACAAAGCATGTAAAGAACATTAAATTGAATCATACAGATAATTTAAAAAAATATATAAGTAGATTATTCCGGAGTTATAAATAATTTTCATCAACAGGCGCAAACACCAAAATATGACAAAAGTTATCCATAATCACCAACGATAACTCTTCAATGACATTTGTTACGAGATACGAACAGCATGCTATCAATGTGTTTACAAGTATCGTCGAAGTAATATTATTTGATAATACCGCTAACCCCCAAGGTCGAAAAGATAAAACTATTTAATAACATAAATGATACAGAAGAATCAAATTATTAACATATTTATGTTCAAATGTTTAATACCCCGCGAGGCAAGAAAGAGTGAATCTAACAGTGTACAAGTAGCTATAAAAAATAAAACATGCTGCTGCTCTTTGTAGCCGTAATTTTATTGCTAGCTTTATTTTTATTTATAAGAAAATCGAGGTATTGGGAAAGCAGAGGTGTTCCTGGTCCTAAACCGTTACCAGTGGTTGGAAACTTAGGAGCTAATATTATTGGAAACAAAAATGCGTACGAGATCACAGCAGATTTTTATAGGTAAAAAAATTAGAAAATATTTACACCGAAATAAGAAATAATAAGCCATTCGGTTAGTCGCTTTTTGCACTCTTGGTTAACATCTAGATTATTTTCCATGTAATAAATTTGAATACATTTTAAACAACTTTGCTATGGTTGAACTGTCAAAAAACATGTACTAAATATTTAAATCCGCTTACATTCCTTTCTCAAAAATAATATTTCATTAATTATCTGGGAGTACAGTGAATTGAATTGAAAAATGGCCATTTAGCTTTGCTCTTTTAGGGAAAATCTGTCATGATTTTAAATCCTTAAAATCGAGTAAGCCTTGGAAATTTGAAAAAAAACTGTTTCTGTTTGGGATACGACAAAATATTATGAATAAAAACTGAGTGTGTGCAAAATTTCAATGTTCTAGGCCTACTTTGATTTTTTGCTGGATTTTCAGATTTTTTGCTTGCAGAGTGTCTTTCTGTATGATCAACTAATTGCTGATTGGCTTTGCCAATACCTACAAAAAGAGAAGGGAAGATTTTTCAAATAATGAAAAATATAAATACCTACATATTTCTAATTCTCAAAGTGTTTTTAAATTTTGAGTTATTCTGATAGTTTCTCCAGATATAATCGACCAATACTGTTTCTTAGTAAAACAAATTCTTGTTCATTTTTCAGCACAACAAAAAATATGAAAAACGTCAATAATACAAAGATAGCAGCTACTCAAAGCTTTCTCTTTAAAACAATTAACATAATGCTTACCGAAGTCTCAGAGCGTAGTTATATTTGGAGATGCTTTTAAATGCACCAAGTTTTCTCATATTAATCATTAATCAGTTTACTGGCATGATGCTAAAGGGCTGTTTATGTAGAACTCAGAATTAGTTTCGCTCATAACTTTACAAAACGTATTATAAATATTAACTGATACAATTTGTATAATAATATAATAACAATATCTCTAGGATCGACTTACGTTGGTATGCCCTAATTAAGATCCTTAAATATGAGGAAGTTGCCTACAAACTCTCATCCAATAGCAATAGCATTTTTGAGTCTCAGTGTTATATTTGAATTTTCAGTGGTTTTAAGTGGAATATTATTACAATATTATTAATTGTTTAGAACATATAAAAAAGAATCTCAAAAAGACAGTTTATTATGTAACCTATAATTATAATTAAGTAGTTAGGTATGACAAGTGGTTTCGATGTTGCTACAAAATATGATTCATGATTTCGGTTCAGATGCGTTTACCTTACAAATCATAACTTTATTAGTTACTTCCAGCGTGGGCAAGTTCTTCTTACTAGAGAACACCATGTAGGTATGAAAGGCAACATATTTTATGTCTAAAAAATATTACAAGTTTATCGAGTGAAATGTGGTATAGAACTGAGCAGATAAATATTATATATTTAATAAAACACATGAAAAACCTAAAAAATAAAAAATCTTCAGCTTAAACATTTTACTAGCATGCTTCTGCCAATTTTATTTTTATCTGGATCAAAATTTTAATATACATAAAAAATATTTTAAAAAAACTCCATCTAAACAAATTTATACATCTACATTATGTCCGGTTTTGAAAATTATAAAAACTTACCCCATAGTTAGAACTTTCATAGACCTCATCTGTACTTATATCAGATCTGAAAGAACGAAGTTGCACCAATTTGAGGCAATAAAAAATCACAATATTTTTGACAGGCATTATTTATTTACTATATATATAGGGTTAACTATGACTACGTACAAACATTTTAACCACGTGCTCAGGAGGGCTTAAAAGACAATAAAAAAATTATTCCAGAATTTAGGTCGATATTTAAAGAATGGGGCAGCTATACTTGTCTTTTTGTGGCTTTGGCTAAGTTTACTATATTTTTTATTCTTTTTGCGCATAGTGTTTTGGAGAGCCTGTGTACTGGTAGTATTACATGATGGAACAGTCTTCACTGAGCAATTGCACGATGATGACTTCAGATTAAGACAACAAATTGATGTTATTGATCCAATCTAATGGCTGTATAGAGCATATGATAAGAGTTTATACCTGTAGTTCTTCTACAACATATATCTATAAATTCTTTTATATAAAAATGCTTACTGCAAATCCTTTGGTTATCTAGATAAAAAAGATCTTTTTGATTGCATCTTAGCACTTTCCATTCTGCTCTCTCCTTAATTAAAGTTCTTTTGGAATACTATGGTAAGTAATAGATCCACCAGTTTCCTTTTTGATTTACAAGTAGCCACAATATAAATTGTGCTTCCAGACTTATAATGCAACATAATTTGAGTTTTGACATAAAAGTATGTATTCTCAATAACACTGCAATGACAGCCAAAACGTAACAGTAACAAATACCAGAACAATAATTACTACGCCAAAACACAAACATAATTTTAATTGCACAAAAACAATAACATGTGTCAAATACTAGTGATGTTACTCGTGAGTTTGCGATCAGGCCAAGCGGAGGGAATCAACAATTTTGAATCAACCTCCTCTGGTTAGAAATGTTGGGCCCTAACTACCGTTTACTACAGGAATGATGGAAACCTGGAAAACCTCATTAATTCGGTGGATAGTCAAACGCTTATTGGTATCAATCTCTCACACCGACCCAAGCCAACGTCCTTTCACCCTACCATATCCGCAAAGAGGATGCCAATCCTCTCCACAAGTATAGCTGATCTACGGTCTTCCAGCCGCAGAATACATTTGATCTAACCAGAAAAAAATAAGAACAAAACAAATTTTAGAGTTCTTAGTAAAATGTGCTTTAGCGGTATGCAAATGAACTTATTTCATGACGGATTGTAATGAGAAAACTCCAAAAAGTCAACACTGTTACATAGAATCACAGAAAAGTCTACGGGGTATTAGTAAAAAACTGATATTTTATAGCGTATTACGTACTTTAAAAAACAGAATATATTAAATTAGTTTTTGGTTTATTTGATTTTTACAGGCAGTATTCAGAATACCCCTTTGTAGGAATTTTCAGAATGGGGGAGCCTTGCCTTATTTTAAGGGATCCAGAGATCATAAAAAATGTTCTTGTAAAAGACTTTAGCCATTTTATAAACAATGACATGTTAGTAGACAAGAAACTTGATCCTCTATTAGGCCGAAATCCTTTTGTAGAAAAAGATGAAGACTGGAAGAAGACAAGACAATTTTTAACACCTGGGTTTGCACCTGCAAAAGTAAGTAAAATAGGGTATGATGAAAATGCAGAATCTGTTGCTCCGTATATTCACAATAACCTAATTGTTGAATATACAGGGTGTTCCACAAAAAGCCCACACAGAGCAGGTGTATTAGAGGGTCCTAAAATATTGCAATTTAACCAAACGTACCAATATATATAAAGTTGCACACGGACCTTCAAAGTGGGACCCAATATATCGAAAAAAAATCTCTGGAATATTTTAACTTGGAATAACCAAATTTGGTACAAGATTTAGGTTTATTAATGATCTTCATTGAGTTCAAGTAAATTGAAATACTAAAGGTGTTCATTGAGAGTGAGTTACCACTAAAATTATACCAAACTCTTTTTCCATATATCGAATTTAAAAAGAATGATAATATAGTGCATAGAATTTAATTAAAACACTTGTTGCTCTTATTGAATTTTAAAAAACTTTAAGCTTTTCAAGAAAGAATACATTAAATAAAACAAGATTTTAAAAGTTTATAGAAGAAATCAAAAAGTCAGTAGTAGGCTGTCTTTAAAATTTGACAGTTAGTAATAAAACTATTTTATATATGTTGTTTGTTGGAAATGGCTGGAGAATTTATATTTAGCGAACACGTTGACATGTTACTTGTGCTGGGTTTCTGCGAAGGAAACTGTAGAAGAAGTGTGGAAGAAAGTCGTAGGAGAGAGGAACATTTTTTAATGATGAAAGACGGACTCGAGTGACAGGAAAATTTGTCAATAATAATAGGGTAGAAGATAAGGAAAATATTTTGCAAACTACAAACAGTACTATTACGTCATACGAACAAATGAATAATTCATTATATTTTCATTAAAAGATTTAAGAAACTGCAACTGATAGTAATAAAACTATATACTACACTAAAAGTTTGCATTATATATTGCACTAAATTGCAAAAACTGATTGTTTTTAACGCGACCAAATATCGAAAATTACGTTGACAATAAAAACAAAGGTGTAAGACGTCTGAAATCTTGACGCGAGTTTAAATGTTTATTCGAGAAACTAGATTATGAAGAACATCTTTGCACCAAATTCTTAAACGTAATCTACTACATATATGTCACATTAAAATAGTAGAAGAGCTATTATCTCAAGATTTGGATCGAATTTAACAAGAGTAACAAAGTGTCCGACTTTTTATATAGGCATGTTTGCTTAAATTGCAATATTGTGGGGTTCTGGGGCTCCATGTCGGTTCTTATGCGGAACACCCTGTGTTTGTTTATCATTTTTTTTCTCTATAACCATGTGAATCCACACAAAGCATGATATACTAGCGGTTATACGATATTTCATAGTTATACGGAAATAGAATTGGTAGTTTTTATGATTATTCTTTTTAGATAAAGACATTTTTTCCATTTGTTGAAAATGTTGCCAAAAGTTTTGCCACGTACTTGGAAAAGCATGAAGGTGAAGCTCTTAACTTGAAAGATATTTGTGGAAAGTATACCTGCGACGTAGTTGCCCTCTGTGCATTTGGTTTGGAGGGGAATAGCTTTGAAGACCCCAATGCACAATTCTTGAAATTAGTGCGCACATTTGTTGAGCCTGACACTTGGCAAGCTATTAAATTGGCCATAAGCTTCTATGTTCCATTTTTCAAAATAAAGTAAGTACCTTTATAACTGTCGATGCAAATGAATTAGAAACTATTTTATTTGATGTTCATTTATGAAAGTACGAGGACTTGTTATTAGGAACTTTAGTAGATTTGATTCCGTGTTTGCAAAATATCGTTTCTCGCCGATCGCGATAAAGGTCGACAGTTTTCAATGGTGTCTACTGCATGTAGAACGCTTCGTGCCCGGACATTTTCAGTCCGGCATGGAATAGCGAACGGCCGATAGATGTAGTTAGTTCTACACCGCGTACTCAGATTTGATAACGTTAAAAAACTTTTTTCTCTTTATACCAGATTACAACTTCATCCTGTAGTGTTGTTTGTCTCCGAATTTATACCACTGATCATAAACTTAATTTGCAGAAAATAAAAAACTTCTAAGAAATTAGGGAAGTTTGTTTTACATTTTTCAAATTTGGGGGTGTTCTACAAGCTCTATGGCAAACTTTGGCAGGTGGTAGCTGAGTAAATATCAAACAATTGTTCTTATATGAACCTATGTTCAAAATGTTAATACTTGTAACCTCTGAATAAAAACGAATCATACCTACGAATCGCTGCGTATTCGTTTATGTTTAAAAATTAAACATTGGTTAACCTTTATTAACCAAATTAACAAAGCTTAATATTATAAAAATTGTTCAAAATGTCCATCCTCAGCTCGAAAGCAAGCCTCACATCGGTGAACTAAAGATTCCATGACGGATGAGACTTGGTCCACTTCTTATCTGATTAGCTGCATCCTGAATTCTTTCAAGTAACTGCTGACGGGTAGTGATTTCAACATGGTAGACACACTGCTGCATATGTCTCCATAAACAAACATCCAAAGGATTTAGATCTGGAGAACTTGGTGGCCATGCTATTGGGCCTTGTCGGCCTGGTTAAATGGTCAATTTACCAAGCAGTTACGTGTCTCGCTCTATGTTGTGGTGCACCATCGTGCTGACACTACATATTTTGAACAATATTAAGCTTTACATCATGAAATCAAAAAGTTCTATAGAGATCTGCATTTTAACAATAATTTTAAAACATGTATAGGCAGTAAATTATTGTTGGAAATGGTACCCCAAATGTTGCTGAAATCGTCTTGATCTAATTGCATGCGGATTTTGTAACTCATTCAGATATGTTCATTATGATTATTGTTTATGCCGTCCCTAGTAAAACACACAACATGTTGTTGAAGTAACGACAAAATTCTAATCACTGGGAGCATTTCCAGCATGTAATGCTTGTGCATTTCAACGATGAAAAGGATGTAACATTTCTCTGTTCAATATACGCTATACAAAATTGGGTGATAAATGAAGATTACTTGCTATACGCTGAAAACTAATTAAAGAGTTGTCAATTACATTATCTATTATATCTTCTTCATTTTTAACACGCTTTTATTAGCTTGACCTGTATGTATGTATGTATTTATGTAACGGAATCTTTCAGCGTAATTTTTACCAATTTCAAGAAGTCTGATCAGCTTGAAAATTTGCACAGGAGTCAAGGACTGATGACAATACAATTATTTAATAACTTTGTTCTAATGTCCTGACTAGTATCATCAGTATAAAAAAAGAAACTATTTAGATTAGTTTCCAGGTTAAGTGTATACAATTTTTCGACCGATGGTAAATGATATTCTTCTTTACCGATATAAGTAAAAAGAATTCTTACCACTAGATATTTAATGAAAATTAATGGTACGATTATGATACGATAGATGTTACGGAACTTTTCTACATATATTTTACCAATTATTGAATTATTAAGTCAGACTTATTATAACGGACCACTTGAGAAAAAATAATAGGAATAGTTAAAAAATAAGTTTCTGAAGTAATTTTGAATCAATAAACTTCAAGATAAATTGTAAAATATTACAATGCAAAACTTGAAATGGAAACGAAACTGAACTTTAACAGAAATTTTGAAAGGATAAATTTTGATTAAAAAAATTTCAAAAATATACAGAATAATATAATATAAAAAATAAAGTATACAATTTTGGAGTTCCAAAATTCAAATTTTATAATTTTTAAAAAGTTTTGAAATAACACATTTTTGAAAAAATATTTACATTTTAATATAATTTTGAAGTATCAAGTGTTTGTATTACAGCAATAGAAAATTTTGACAATCAATTACGACTAATTAATTGGGAATAAGATTAAATTAGAAATTAAATTATTAATAAAATAATTCTATTATAATAAAAAAAAGCGTAGGGTGCAATTTACTATATTTTCATAATGACTTTAATTTTATAAAAAACTACACTACTGAAATAATTGTAACATTTAATATCAAGCACCCCACGCTTTTTTTTACTAAAATTGAATTGTTTTATTAGTAATTTAATTTATAATTAAATCTTATTCCCAATTAATTACTCGTAATTGATTGTCGGAATTTTCTATTGCTCTTGATACTTCAAATTTATTTTCTACTTTTTAGTTCGATTTGCTATTAAATCGTGCTTTTTAGTTTTTTAAACTATAATTTATGTACATTTACTTCAGCAACCGAATGCCCTTTTTGGAGCGGAATTACCTTCTTCTCCAGTCTACAAAATAACGCACTAATGACTGTGTGAGCAGGTTGATGTCTATTTGGGTATCTTCGTCAGTATTCTCGGGCTGCTTGTCTGGCGTTCCCATTGGAATACACAGACAATATCTGCATATTCTTCAGTTGTAAATAAATGCTTATTTTATTTAGCTCTTTAACGCATTGTTATAGCAACCATCATTTTTACTTATCAGGCTACTTTGAAATATGAAATTATATTTTTGAAAATGCGTGTTACTTCTAAACAAAAACGAATCGGACCTATGGTCGTATAAGAAAAAATATTTGCCATTAACCCAGCTACCATTTGCCAAAGTTTGTCATGGAACTTGTAAAACACTAAAAATAATAATAAATCTTTACTTATGCCTCAATTACTGATGGCATTTACAGATTAATGCCAAAATCTTTCGACGATGGCGTGATTAATATCACTAAAGAGATTTTGAAATACAGACAGGAAAATAATATTAAAAGAAACGATTACTTCGAATCGATGGCTCAAACACCAAGTGGTTCTTTGGTCGAAATAGCAGCACATTTGTCTGGATTCATAGTCGATGGATATGAAACTACTTCATCGGTAAACTATCTACCATTTTAATAATTTTTGATAGATTTGCAATAAATATTATTACATTTATGTAAATTCATTTTTATATTTAATGTAGTATATTATTATTGTTTATTTTAAGCCACCAAGTCGTCAAATCCGATTGCAAAGCCTGGCTTAATCAAAGCAAAATAACATAACCATTTATTTTAGGCGATGACATTTATATTTTATGAGTTGGCCAGAAATCCAAAATGTCAGCAAAAATTGCGAGAAGAAATAAACAGTGTTCTGGAAAAGAACAATGGAGAACTTTCATTCGAAATCCTGAAGGACATGCCTTACCTGGAGGCTTGCATAAATGGTAAATTTCAACACTGTATGTCTGGAATATAGATGTATTAAAAATTTATTTTAGAAACATTGAGGTTGCATCCGCCACTGGCCCAGTTAACTAGAACCTGCGGTAAAAGTTACATCTTGTCGACTATCAGTCCAGAATTAAAAAAATTAAGTGTTAAACTGGAACCAGGATTGTCCTTAATAATTCCACTTCTGGGGTTGCATATGGATCCAAAGTATTTTCCTTCGCCGGAAGAGTTTCTTCCAGAGAGATTTTTAGATAAAAGTGATGCCCACAAATACGTATATATGCCCTTCGGAACTGGACTTAGAGCTTGTCTAGGTAATGTCTAAACCTCGCAGAATTTCTCTTAATAAAAAAATCATCAATTAGTATCACAAATTAAAGATTTACCCAGTAAGGGATTTATTTAAAAATATACATTTTGTAAAAAATACTTAGGCATGCCAATTTCTACTACCTAACATAATATATCCCAAGTAGCATAATAAAAACGATACAGGGTGTCAAAGTTAAAATTTTATTTTCGATATTTGTAGATAACTTCTTAAAAAAATTAAAATATTTACATAAACTTTGTAAATCAGGGATTTTTGCAGAGGAGAAATTAAAATGTGTTTCTAATTTTGTCTTCACTGGTAGAGGGCGCCACTTATGGCATATCATGTTTCTCTTAAATGGCAGAACTTTTTTGGTGCCTAGTGTATCCATCTGACTATTGAAACAATCGATTCTCCTATCTGTTATATCTGAAAAAGGTATACCTTGTTGAAGTCGTTAGGAGTAAGATTTCGAAATAATCCTACTTTAAATATTCAGTGCATCGATTGAAAACTGTTATCGTTTCAGGTAAAGTGCTTTTTCTACTGAAAATACAGCAAAATGTTACTCTAAAAAGTTGTTCAAGGGGTAAATTATGGAGATATGCAAAATTTCAAAAAGATCGGCCTGCTTTGATAAAATCTTTGTTCTTTGTTGAAAAATGATTTCATCAAACCTCGCCGATCTGTTTGAAATTTTGCACCTCTCCATAATTTACCATTCTTAACAACTTTTTGAAGTAACATTTCGCTGTATTTTTAGCAGAAAAGGCACTTTACCTGAAATCAAAACAGTTCTTACTCGTTGCACTGAGCGTTTCAAATAGGATTATTTTAAAAATGGTTACTCCTACCGACTTCAACAAGGTATACCTTTTTCAAATGAAACAGGTAGGAGAATAGATTATTTCGATAGTGAAATGGATACACTAAGCTGCAAAACAGTTTTGCCATTTAAAAGAAACATGGTGTGCCACAAGTGGCGCTCTCTACTAGTGACGTCAAAATTAGAAACAAATTTTAATTTATCGCCCGCAATAACACCCGATTTACATATTTTATTAAATATTTGGATTTCTGAAGAAATTATTTACAAATATCGAAAATAAAATTTTAACTTTGACACCCTGTATCGTTTTTATTATGCGACTTGGAATATAGGTATGTTAGGTTAAATCGATTTATTTTCACCTAATGAATCTGTGGCATCATTTTTGCTACTTCATTTAAAAAACACTTGTATGCTGAATAAGTGATGTCATTAATATATTTTTTGTAAGCAGAAACATTAAGGCTAATGATAAATGTTTAATAAAATAACCGTATACGGCCAAAATATTTAAAGATACATCAAATGACGTATACTTAGAAACAAAAATCGACATATTTTTCTTACTGGGCTTTAATTTTAGGTAGCCGACTAGCCTTGTTGCAGTCAAAGGTTGGAACAGCGACTATAATTAAAGATTTTGAAATAAGCTTAGATGAAAAGCTGCAAAAACCACTCAAGTACGACACGATGTATTTTTTACTGAACCCTAAGGGAGGTGCTTGGATCAACTGCCGCAAAATTTCTCAATAAAATTAATATATGAACATTGTACAGAATAAATTTGTGCACAAAAATGTTTTTATTTAAACCTGCAAAACCTTTCGTTCCTTTAAACCTTTTTGGTATAAAATTCTGAAGTTATAATGCAGTCTTAGTAGTCATTTATTTCATCAGTAACTATTCATTTTTTTAGCATATTTCCAACGTGAATTTATTTACTGTTCCAAAATGTTCACTGGATAAAGGAGATAAACGTTTGTGGCAAATGACACAAAATCCTGACATTTTTCGATGACAAAAACCAAAGGTGAACGAACAGTAGTTCCGGTTAAATATATACAGGGTGATTTTGAAACTGATGTATTAACTGATGACAGTGAGCATTAAAATAAATCATTTTATAAAATGTTGCCTGTTTGGGAATTATCAATTAATATTGAATAATATTCTCCAAAGCGAAGCGAAACCGATTAGCTAAAAGTACAAGAAGGAAAAGCGGGTGGCAAAGAAGAACTCATCTGAGTCTCCTCTTGAAGTGATGTGCCGGCCGGCCTGGTGTTCATAAAAATGGATCCCCAAATTAAATTGTACTAGTCGTAATTTTAAATTTAACACTAATTTAACACATGCACTAATTAATTTTAGCGACTTTGATACGAAGCGTTAATTGTTCTCTTCTCTAGACTCACGAGACCTATTCTCCTTTTTTTTCAGAGTTTTTCTTTTACCACAAAAACGCGCAATGATAAAAATAAGTAAATTTTAATATGCATACATTAACACTTATATTTAGGCAACCTGAAATACTAATATTAAAGAAAACAAAAAGACTTAATTACTACCATTATATGTTATAGTTACTACTATTACTAAACATTGCCCTAATAAATGTGTTTTAATAATCGAGATAACTGAGTTTACAGGTATTGCAAATTTTGAAGCCGACTCTGAATAACCCTAACCTACCCTAAAACTATTTTAGAATACGTTATCAATAAGCGACATGATTCGTTTATAATCTTAACCTCAAATAACACCGTAACACCTACGTAAACGGATCGTGGTATTTTAATTATAAAAGCAAAAATTCTGTTTCCCTTTGTTGCAGTCAAAGGTTGGAACAGCGACTATAACTAAAGATTTTGAAATAAGTAGATGAGTGGATGGCAAAAGCCATTCAAGTACGACACGATGTATTTCTTACTGAATAACCCTAAGAAATGTGCTTAGATCAACTGCCGCAAAATTTCTCAATAAAAATAAATAGGTATAAATATTGCACACAATACATTTGTGCACCAAAATGATCTTATTTTAAACCTGCAAAACCTTTCGTTCCCTTAAACATTTTTGATATAAAATTCTGAAGTTATAATGCAGTCTTAGTAGTCATATCAGTAGTAACTATTGGTTTTGTTAGCATATTACCAACGTGTAAAGGTTATTTAGAATTGATTTACTGTTCCAACATTTTCTGTAGATAAAGGAAAAAACGCTTAAATCTGGCAAATGTTAATCAGAATAAACATAATAATACTCTAACTTGCATGGCCACAATAAAAATAATAATAAATAAATTTTAAATGACTAGCAGGGTCAATTTGTTAACATTCTAATCTTCCAATTGCGTAGCATATTCCCGAGAAAACTATCACAGTGAGCGCTCTAAAAGTGCATGGTAAACATGATTCTTTTCCTAGTAATACCGATTATATTGTTAGTTTCATTCTTGTTCATAAGAAAATCAAGGTACTGGGAAAATAGAGGTGTTCCTGGTCCTAGACCATTACCCTTAGTTGGAAATTATGGAGCCAATATCATTGGAAAAAAGAATACATTTGAAATTTCAGGGGACATATATAAGTAAGTATACAAGTAAACTTTCTGTAATTTTATATCAACTCTACTTTACTCAACTTTAAGAGTCATACAATACGCATAAAGTTAAGGCTATATGTGTAATATATAGGTACTAAAAGATTTAACAGCACCTTTGAAAATTATGTACCTAATGATTGAAATTTATAAACTTCGCTCTGAATACTGATTTTTCACTGAAATCTTTCTTTGGGTTATAATGTTCAAATAATAATAATTAATTTTCTTGTTTTACAGCTTTCAGTAATTTAGTCAATAGAGTTTTTAAAGTGTTATAAAAGTTTTAAAATTTCTAAGAATAAACCCATAAAAAATCGTAACGTCAGCTAGTTTCAGTATCATGTTATTATTAAAAGTAAGTTTATGAAATGTAATTTGACGCCATTCAATCACTTTATTATATTTTTTTTTTCTAACATTATTGGCGACTTTTATATACCTTGGTTGTGGATTCGCTGAATAACTGTACAATGTTTTAATCTTCTTCAACACAATCATATCTTAAATGTAAATAATAGAGTTTTAGATCTTGTTTATAGTAATTATAATGAATGTTTAGTATCTAAAGCTGATGATCTTCTTCTAAATGAATTCCCACCATCCCTAATGCCCTAATAATTACTTCAAAATTTCCTATTAACGCTAATATGGTATTTCATCTTACCTCTAATGAGTCTAAATATAATTTATATTATATTTTAATTCGTTGTACCATGAAATCACTCATGTTGACTGGGCACCGCTTTCTAGCTTAGGAAATGTAAATTCAATTATTGATGAGTTTTATACCATAAATACATTGCTTGTGCAGCATGAACCTGAAAGAGGAATGCTCGTGGTCATTTTCCATTTTGGTTTAACGGCAACATCATTAAAAAACTAGATTGAAGAGCGGACTTTGGCGCAATTATAAACTGTCTTCTAATGTGCATGATTATAATAAATTCAAGGAATTAAAATCTGGAGTCAAATCCTTGATTAATTTGGCCTATAAAGACTACTTGGTATCAATTGAGGAAGACTTATCATTAAATCCAAAACGTTTCTGGTCCTATATTAACTCCAAAGTAAATACTATGTCTTTTCCCTCATACATGAATTACAATGACGTAACGTTAGATGAACTCTCGGATATGGTGAACGCATTCGCTGACTATTTTTCGAAAGCTTTTCCTAATAGTTCTACCCCTTCATCCAACAATGATACCATTATAAAACATGACTTACTGTACATTCCTGAAATATCGGAAGATGATATAATATATGCTATCAAGAAAATTAAAGGCAATTTTACAATGGGACCAGACTTAATACCAGTTTTCATAGTAAAATATTGTGCAATAGTTTTTGCTAAACCTTTAAGGTAAATTATTTTTAATATCGGCGAGGTTTGGTTTTGAAACTATTTTTCAACAAAGCACAAAGATTGTATCAAAGCAGGCCGACCTTTTTGATATTTTGCACGTCTCCATAATTTACCGTTCTGAACAACTTTTTCAAGTAACATTTTGCTTTTCAGTAGAAAAGGCACTTTACTGAAACAGTAACAGTTTTCAATCGCTGCACTGAATATGTCAAACACGATTATTTCAAAAATGGTTACTCCTAACGACTTCAACAAGGTATACCTTTGTCAGATATAACAGGTAGGAGAATCGATTGTTTCAATAGACAGATGGATACACTAAACAGCAAAAAAGTTCTGCCATTTAAAAGAAACATGCTATGTCATAAGTGGCGCCCTCTACTAGTGACGTCAAAATTAGTTAAAAATTCTTATTTGCTGTGCCAAAAAACATAATTGTGCCAATTGTTTTTTTTAATACTCTGACTAGTTTCAAAGTTATTGAGATATTTCAAAATAAAATTCTAGCATTGAACGCCCTGTATTTTTGAAACCAGAAACATTCGGATAAGGCATGTTTGGCTCAATCAATTTTTTTTGGTCACCAATATCTCCAGCTCCGAGATTTCCCAACCTTTCACAGACACCCTGTATTTCCGAGGTATTAGATAGGGGCAGTCAGGTAGACATCGTCGTCTTAACCATAATCTATTGATTGATAAACTGCATTCTGCGGGTATATCTGGTGCTCTCTTAACCCTAATACCTTACAAACAATTTCCAATATGTTTAGTATCGTGGCTTTTAGTCAAATAAATTTTCTCACATTTCAGATGTTCCTCAGGAATTTATTTTTGGACCTATATTATTCATTATATTTATCAATGACTTAACTCAGTTATTAAATATTAATTTTTTATTGTATGCGGATGACCTTAAACTATTTGTTGAGATAAAGTCACTATCTGATTGTTATAGATTACAGGATAACTTAACTAAAGTACACCGTTGGTGTGAAGATAACTATTTACCATTAAATATCAGTAAATGTAATATTATGTCGTATAGCCGCCGGAAAATGATTCAACATTTTGATTATCTTTTGGATGCTACTATTTTAAATAGAGTGTCGCAGTTCAAGGACCTTGGTGTAACATTTTGCGATAATATGTCTTTTGACGTGCATATTCACTTAATAACTGAATCTGCATTTAAAAGCCTGGGTTTTATTTTGCGTAATTCGATGGCATTTCGTAACATGGTGATATTGAACACACTGTTTAATTAATTTGTTCGCTGCAAACTTGAATCTCTATTGTTTGGTATCCATATAACCCTATTAGAAAAAGTACAGCGTAGATATTTAAAGACACTGCATTTTATCAGCTTTGGTGTTTATTCGGTTCGTGGGATTCCAGAAGATATTTTGTTATCAACATTTGACTTCATTAGCTTGCATTAGAGGCGCATTACGTCACTAAAATCATTGATAGATATATAAAATAATTTGATACGAGTACAGAATGATCACGCATATAGATTAGATTCGACTGAAGCTCTGTTATTTTAGGAGATATCGGAATATTGAAATTTGCATTCATTGATTAATTTTTCACAAGGATTTTATTTTATTTTTATTTTTTTCAGAAAAAAACAAAAAACAATCGATGATCGCACTACTGAGATATTAATATCAATTGGGTTTTTTCTTACTAAACTCTCCATATACCTATTATTACGCATATGGATTCTGCACTTTCTCATCACTGATATAACCATGTAATGGGTTATATTTTATTGTTTGTGAGATATTGATGATTAAATACGAGCATAACTAAAATTTTATTTTTTTATTACAAAAAATACAAAACTATATTCGAATCCAATTTATGAAATAATTTAAAGAAAACTTTTATTATATTATAAAAATTGTTCAAACAAATTGCCTTGATTTTCTATTCAGAACCTATATCGATTTTCCAAATTATTTAAACAACTGAATCATTTCTCTGTGTCGGTTTATGTAATCTATAGCTTCTGTAGTCTATCTTGAATTTCTAAATAGTGGTTGGTCTATTTTTATAAATGCTATTCTTTAAATAACCGCACAAACATATTTTAGGTGGTGTCAAATCTGGTATATTCACCGGTCATTGTATGTTGTCATATTTTCTTAGCCATTCTATATAACTATTATTCAAAACATATTTTTACAGAAAATATTACAGTGAAATGGGGCTCCACAACATAATAACAAAAATGATTGCAGTGATATATTATTTTTTCAGATACCTTAGCAAAATTTGATAATATTGATAAATATTAAATTCTTTTCAGACAATATGAAGAGTATCCTTTTGTAGGAGTATTTAGAATGGGAAATCCTTGTCTTTTAATAAGAGACCCAGAAATAATTAAAAATATTCTTGTAAAAGATTTCAGTTATTTTGTAAACAATGAAGTTTTCGTTGACAAGAAAGTGGATCCTCTGCTTGGTCTAAATCCTTTTATGCTAAAAGACGAAGAATGGAAGAAGACAAGGCAACTTTTAACCCCAGGCTTTGCACCTGCAAAGGCAAGTCAATCTACATTCAGCGAATGAACTTAAAAAAAGTATGTTTATCACTTTTAGATAAAGCCGCTATTCCCACTAGTGGAGAACGTAGCTAAAAATTTTATCAAATACTTGGAAAAACATCAAGACACAGGCCTCGATGTGAAAGATGTTTGTGGAAGATATACTTGCGATACTGTTGCTGTCTGTGCATTAGGTTTGGAAGGAAGTAGCTTTGAACCTACCGGGTCCCAAATGCTGCAGATAGTTCGAAAGTTTGTTTCACCTAATTCCCTCCAAAGTATCAAGTTTGCTATATCTTTTTTTGTGCCACATCTTAAAATAAAGTAAGTATCTGGATATTACAAGTGACAGTAGTACAGTGCAGTGGTGTCAAATTTAATGTCACTTATATGAATCGCCAGCGTTAATATTTTGTTGAAAACGTATTTTTTAATATTAATATTCTCACAATAACAACCTGTACCACTGAACGAATATTTGAAGTGTAAATAGTAGACCTGTTCTATAATCAAATAGTTACATTTGGAACATTTTAAATATTATGCTCTTCTTTTGATAATAAATCGTCGCTTTTTTTATTTCAAATGAGATTTTTAGGTATTGTTTTGTACTGTGACAAACAGATTTATCTCAATAATCAGCGAAAAGGGTATATCGAATCATATATTGATTATTATCTATAAATGTATTTCTACTACCATTGTATAACTAAATATTTATTTATACTACCTATATGGAAAGTATATACTTGCCTCCTTAATTTTCTATTAGAAAATCTCACTTTTCCTGTCTAGAGAGGATGAATGATGATTGATTATATGAAACCTATTCTTATTGATTCAAACTTCAAACACTTTATACAGTGTGTCCAATTGAGTGGGCACCATATGGGGAACTTTTTTATTACTGATTTTATGAAAAAAAGTTATTATTGATAAAAAGTTGTGCATAATCTAAAACCCAAAACGAAGTAATCAGTTTTCAATTTATTGCAGTCGTATACGAGGTATGTCGAAAAATGTAAATTTTTCTGAAGAGTATGGTACCCGAGATACTCTTATTTTTTATAATATCGACAGTCATTATTAAGAAAAGTTGATCCTAATTGAAAATTACGGTCAGATACCCAATATTATCCATCCACCATTAAAAAACAGATTTTTAATAGCAAACGTCAAAACGCTAGTTACAATTTAAAACTACGGTCAGATATCCAATATTATCCATCTACCGTTAAAAAATAAACAAAAAAATTATAATTTAATTTTACTAATCATAAAACATTTATTATATTGAAAAACATGATAACCTTTAGGTTCATTGGAAAGTTATCTAACAATATGCTATTGCATTAGAATAATTAATGCATAATACATATCATAATAATTTTTAATTAATTAACTTAAACAGAAGATAACAACAAGTTACTAAAAAATAACAATCATAAAATTATGTGAAATTAAATAATTTGGATATCTGACCGTAATTTTAAATTGTAGGTAGCGTTTTAAAGTTTGCTATCAAAAATTCATTGGTTTGTCAGTGCATCTTAGATTCAATGTCGATCTCTAGACGTAAATTATCAATAATACAGAGAAGTTTCTAAAAATAACAAAATCTGTTTTTAATGGAAGATGGATAATATTGGATATCTGACCGTAGTTTTCAATTAGGATCAACTTTTGTCAATAACGATTGTCGATATTGTAAAAAATAAGGGTACTTTACTCTTGACCAAAATTTACATTTTTCGACATACCTCGTATACGACTGCAAAAAATTGAAATTTGATTTCATTTTGGGTTTTAGGCCATGCACAAAATTTTATCAAGAATAACTTTTTTTCATAAAATCCATAATAAAAAAGTTCCCCGATATGGTGCCGACTTTATTGGACACACTGTATATTCTGCATAATCATAAAATTTAGATACGGATATTCATAACAAAAATATGCATCAATTAAACAACTCCTGAAATTATGAACGAAGCGAACATAGCAGCATTAAACTTACCTGGAATGGGCCCAAAACAAAAAAGTAGGGAATCATTCGGAAAATTGTACTTGCTTTCTTTTCAATGATAGGATAATCATTAAAAGCTTCACCATTTTGGTCCAAATATTCAATGATACGCACAATGCTACAATTGCAATATAATGTTGATATTAAATTTCCAAAATTGATAGCATTTTTAAAACTTCAAAATGCGGGATGCAAACCAAATAAATTTAAAATTTTTGCCACAGAATATATAAATAAATTTTTACTTGAAGCACCCGACGATGTTTTTTATTAATAATGGTAAAATATTAAGGTATACCTAATATTAGCTATACCTAGTGTAGGTACTTAAATTAATGTAATTTTTGAGGTAGGTATTTCTTGTTATTGGACTAGAGTTTCATGAGCATGTCGGCGCGATGAGCTTCTTAAAATGACGGACGGACATTGAAGACAAAGAATAGTAAAAATTCGCTACTAAAAAACATAAATTTACCATAACGGTTACAAGTTATAGTCCAAATTTTGCCGAAATTTTCAGAAAATATGCGTCCTCGGCCGAAAACTAAGCAGAAATGTGTCTTATTTTGTTTTAAAGTAGAAATATGTATAAATCAAGTAGTTGTAAAGAATACTATACAGGGCGGCCAAATGAAAACGAAACAGAGCCATTTTAGGGACTGCCTTATGATTGTAGACAAAGGGGACATTCTTTGCTGATATTTTTGACTCCGCCACTTTCACCCCCAAGCAAGGGTAACCATCACCCCAAAATATTTAAATGGCATTGGGGGTTAAGTAGTATTTATTTTCAAAGCTCTTACAATTCTCTTTACAACAGACCTTAAATTTTATAATTCCGCCCAATATTTTGAAAAAATATTACGGTTTAAAATTTAAATTATTTTTAGTTGCTTACTTACTACTAAGTTGATTAAATGTTCAAATTAATGACCGCCCGCTTCCATACAAGAATAAAGATTTTGTTCGAAACATTCACGCACATTTTGAAGTATTTGCGGAGTGATTCGATGGCATTCGTCGACGATTCTTTGACGCAAATCTTGCAGCGACGCTGGCTGTTTAATAGATTCTACTTTTTAGGTATTCCCACAAAAAAAAACCAAGGAGCGATAAATCCGGTTATCGTGGAGGCCACTCAATGCTGCCTCTTCTTCCAATCCAATTCCGTGGAAAACGTTGGTCCAAATACTGACGGACAATTAACGCATTATGCAGAGGAGCACCGTCCTGTTGAAAAATCAAATTATCTTCGTCATACTGTGGAACATTTTCAGTAATATTAGTCAAGGCAGGGTCAATATCGTCTTCCAGTAATTGCAAATACATCAAATTACCAGATAGAAAAAAGACCCACCAGCCGGTCCCCGAAAATTCCAGCCCATACATTTAATTTTTCCGGTTGCAGTGCATGCATCTCGAAAAAAACTCTTGGATTTGAATCTGACCAATAGCGGCAATTATGACGATTTACCGTCCCGTTCAAGAAAAATCTGCATTCATCAGAAAAACAGATGTTAAAAAGAAACTGCGGATCGTTCCCTGCTGGCTCACTCATTATTCGCAAAATTGCAGACGGCGGACATAATCATCCTCATGAAGTTCCTGGACTAAATGTATTTTGTATGGATGGAATTTATTCTTCTTGAAAATAGCTTGTATGCTAGTTCGATTGATCCCGGACACAGATGCCAGCTTCCTCGTACTTAATGTAGGATCAATATAAACTTCAAAACTTCACTAGCTTTATTAACTATAGGTTTCTTCAACTTTTCGTTTTTTATTGGCTACGTTCCCTGTCTCATGAATTTTTTTTCTAACTCTAGAACATACTCTCTCCTTACATGTCGATCTTGATGTTGTTCATTAAATAGCTGAGCTGTTCTATTCGCACATTTATTGTTGATAAAGTAAAGCGAAATTATATCTACCCTTTCCGCAATGGAATAAATCATATTAATGGATCACAATCTTATAAGAGACAGATGGATTTTAATGGCTTGTTGGATCCAGAGAAAAAAAAGATGGAGGGAACAACGAAGCAACTGCGGACAACGTTGTTTCTGGGTTTTTGCCCTTCATCAGCGCAGTGCAGCTTAAAAACAGGATGGAATAAGAAGGAAGGGCAAAGGACACGAACACAAGAGAATGACAAGTAGCATGCCTATCTCTATTTGCGGCTTCGTATCACACAGCCTCGGTATTGAGGCCAAGAGCAACAATCGCCGCGGAAGAGAGTCCAGCAACTACTGTCAGGGTCTCAGCCAGGAAATACACAAGAAGGAATCCCAAATCCCATATATTATACAGAACACAGTTTTAGGAGAACTTCATCAACTCTATTAGTCAACGCTGATGGAGATATTTTAACTCTAAATCAGTACGGCAGGTGGAAATCAACAAATATTGCTGAAGGCTATATAGAGGAGTCTCTTACAAAACAGAAGAATATTGCCAATTAAATTATGGGAAATAATACAGAACCTGTTACTAAAAATCAAGCTAACACGTCTGGAGGTTATCAGTGTGCTTAAATAATGTAGGAAGCAAGAACACTTCGCATACTTAAGCTGCAATTGCTTCACTTTCTACCGTTCATGATGTCTAAATTAGCGCTCGTAACTGCACGTCTAATTATTAGTGTAACAAATAGATACTGAAAGTTAAATGAAAAATGAATTTGTATTTATGTTGTTCATTCAATAAAATTAGTTTTTAATAAAAATAAGTACAAATATACACGGCAAGGTGGGTAGTAGAAAAGATCAGATACATTTCTCGGGAGTAAAGTAACTTTTCTCTCCTTGGATTTTTCCGTGGGAAGAAAAATGACACTTTCCTCCCTTGTGATGTTATTAGATATTTTTTTAAGTGTAATTGTTACAGTGAAACTCTCCTTAACTATTATCCGAAAATGATAAGTTCTATTCACAAGACCTTCTCGCAATGTGTAGAGAAACGTTAGTCGTTTATGATGCAAAGTGAAAATATAAAGTTTTGGAAGGCTCTCCTGAAAAATTAGTAAAATTGAGACACGCCTTCTGCAAGGAGAGCCACAAAATGATTAATATTTCACAATACATTTTGTAATACAGCCAAATAGTGTAAATTAATTCACTTTCCAGAGTAATACCAAAATCTTTCGATGATGACGTGATCAATATTACCAAAGAGATCTTAAAGTACAGGCAAGACAATAATATTAAAAGAAACGACTACATTGAAGCTATGTCTCAGATACATGGTTCTCTTCTTCCAACAGCAGGACACTTGTTTGGATTTATAGTAGACGGATATGAAACTACTTCCACGGTAATCTACTTACATATTTTTTAGTTCTGTAAATCCAAGTATTTTATTTAGTCAACAATCCTAGTTTTATTAACCTCTAATCTTTATGAATGGCTCAGTTTTAAGTCGCAGAACTTCAAGAGTTATTTTTATTCATTTTTTTAACGAAAAAACGCTAATAAAAAATGTAATGTTGCGACGAAATAATTTGAGAGCAAATAATTCGACACCGAAAATCATCGCTCCAGTGGTGGAGATAGAGGGGAAGGTATCTATCGAGGGGCTAACCACTCTACCAAAAAATGTATTGCGCATGATTTCGTGTGATTTCCGGTGATTTTGTGGAAATCACTATTATTTCCAGTGATTTCCTTTACAATATCCGCGTTTTCGTGCGATTTCGTATACAATTTAGTATAATTTCCAAATATTTATCAGAGATTTGACGATTGTTTGATAACACATATTGAACATAAGGTCAATAATAACTATAGATGAAAAGGATAAATTATAAAATAAAATAAAAAATGTAAAATGTGTATAATGTACCCTCGATTCCCTCGAATGTACCATTTTATTTTTCTATAAATAATAATTCTCTCACATGTACCAATTGGCTACCCTTACTTTTTATCTTTTAAGAATTCATTTCATATGCCCAAATTCGATATTTCGGAATCGATGAAAAATATAAAAAAAATAAAAGCATGCTTAAAAGTGACCTCACCTAAGCTCCGTATCAAGGCCACCCTTTATCATAACGACGCTAGGCGTCGTGGTGCGACGTGACTTTATAATTTTTGTCTATTTAAATTTAATATTTCGATACCTACTTTACGCGAAATAAATTGTCTTCAATTGTCAAGTGAGTGCCACTTGATTTGGCATTTTTATTTTCCTGTATTTAATCCTGTATACTAATAATCGGTCAAAAGTTTGCACCACCATGCACAAAACCAATTGATCCATAATTCACAGGAGAAATATTTCTATCTATTGATATTCCATTATCCCTAAACTGCCTGGATAAAATAACTAAATAGATATGTACAATCTATTGTATTGACACTCTTTAAAACAAATTTGGCGACTTGATTTGAAATGCTGACATATTCGCAACGAAATCTACTTTCAACTTTTAAGTTTAGGTCTTCGTTGTTCCACTCAACAATAGAGGTGAAATTTCTAGTCAGAATTACCAGTAGTTGAAAAATTGTTTTGGGCGAGTGCCATTATTATTGCAATATATTGTACATTCTGCTCTCAAATTTGTCTCACTATAATTTTAGGTTATGACATTTATACTATATGAGTTAGCTGCAAATCCCAAATGCCAGCAAAAGTTGCGCGAAGAAATAAACACCGTTATGGAAAAAAATAATGAGGAATTTTCATACGAAATGCTAACTGACATGATCTACCTTGAAGCTTGTATAAATGGTAACTATTTATTGTCAACATAAAATCATTAATTTTTCTTCAAATAAGAAATTGTAATTCTTACAATTTCTTCAATGCAGATTAATTTTACAAAGGAAATACGATTAAGGCAAAATGCTGTTATTGCTAACATGGTAATCTTTCTGTACTGTTAGATGAATATGCATCTATTTCTATAAAAAAAAAACTAAATTGAAAAATTTGTCGCACACGCTTATGCTGAATACTGCAATCACATTGTAAATCAGAATATTCGGTACGAAGTACAGTAAGCATACTGAAGGACTTGAGGAGGTCCAAATCAAAACGCAGTTTATTATAAAGATTTCAAATTTATATATTGGATATTTAAATATTTAGTTTTCATGTTCAGTCTTTGCTTTAAAAATTCTAGGAAAAATTCGAAAAACTGCTTTTGAAATAAATATTACAATATTTTTTAATAAAAATATCAGGAATTTCAAAAAATCTTGATTATTTCCTCAAACAACAATACGCAAGCTATATGCCTTAAAAATAAAAATGTTTACTCTTTTAATGTACCTATACATATCTTTCTTAATCTAATTTCTAAATCTTCAATTTATCATCTTCTTCCATACGGCCACAATGTTCTTCACTTCTCATTTTCATTTTCACTGTCATCTCAATCTTCTGCTTTTTCTGTACTGTATTATTTGATTATTAACATATATTGTACCGTGGTAGTAATATACACCTCAATTTTGTTATAGTTAAATAGTACAAGGGCATAACTCAAGCCATTCTTAAAATAAACCGAGTTATATCACGGAATTTTATCAAACAGTGCGAATACGCGCTGTGACAGGCGAGCGGTTTGTGGATTTCCTACCACGTGCCAGTTTGTTTTTATTCTGAACAGAAAATCCAACTATTGTGAAAATTAATAAGTTTTAATTTTGACAAGATAATGGTAGAATTAATTATTTTTTTTATATTAAACGTTTAAAATTTTGTGTTTTTCGAATGTTTAAAATAGTAACATAACTTAAACCAAATAAGAAAGACTCACATTGCAGAAACAATTATAACTTATGTACAAAAAAATAATAATTGAAGTACTTACCGAAAATCAAAATACAATGGCATTTTTAAGTACCTAACTAATGTAACACATAATTACAACATTGTATGTCCACCGTTATTGTCCACAAGAATTTTCAAATATAAAAAATTCTTGGGGAACTACCATTATCAAGAAGACGTTAAAATACTTCAACGAATATCCATGTTTGATAGCCGCCGTTGGGAGAAACTATCTAAATCTGTCGTGTTCCTGCAGAATTGCGAACTCCATACGCCATAAATTAATAACATGTCGTGATACTCACGTATGCTAAACATTTCAACAAACACGATATCGACTTCGTGGAGTTTTATTAATTAACGTTCACTGTTTTTTTTTAAAAAACTGAACCATAAATATATTGAAAGAAGGGGTCAACATTGCATTTTATGGTCATTGAATGCAAAAAATTATGGTGAGAATCTTTAATTAACCAAATTTTTACACATGAAACTAGATTTGTTAATTTTTTTCTCGATGCGCGATAGCGACCAAGTTTGAAGCTCCTCATTTATCTTCAGATGGTAATTATAGTAAGAAAGTCATTTTATTTTTTATTTAATCTATATCTATCTATCTATCTGGATTTATAGTAGGTACCTTCTTTTAAGACATTCTGTATATTCAATTTATAGGTAGCTTTATTTAAGTATTAGAACATTGAATTTTCTGTCCTATTTCTCTAATTTGCTATATTGTGTAGTAAATTTATAAATATTTTTGTTATAGAATCATTAAGGATGCATCCGCCACTGGCCCAGTTAGCAAAGACTTGTAACAAAAGTTATACCTTCTCAACTATCAGTCCAGAATTTAAAAAATTAGATGTTACTCTGGATCCAGGATCATCTATAATAATTCCTCTACTCGGACTACACAAGGATCCGAAATATTTTCGTTCTCCGGAAAAGTTCATTCCAGAGAGATTCTTGGATAAAAGTGACATTCATAAATACGTTTACTTGCCGTTTGGAAGTGGACCTAGAATATGTTTAGGTAATTTAAATAACACAAGCAAATATTTAGATACGATTTAACACTAAATAGCTTTGTTTGGTTTTTGTTCTTTATCAAGAAACTATTATCGCCTTATGCCTTGTCCTCAAGGGCGCGAATTTCGCAGATTTTGATTTAAATTGTCAATGGCGGGAAAATGTTAACTTTTTGAAAATTTCGCAAGACAGGAATATTATCTCTATTCTCTTCATTATGTGGTTTTAGCAAGTTTGACTTAAGCTTCTGACAATCTACCATGGCAGTTACTGACAGTTTTATGCTGAAAATGATAGAAAATATAGCAGCTGACAATGCGCTAAAAGTTGAAACTTTTACCGCCATTGTACGAATTTTCGCGAATTTTGCGTCCATGAAAACAAGGCTTTATAACTCAAAAACAGTTATTTTTGTCCAATTGCCAGAAAAACCGCTTGTTTTTCACTATAGACACACAAATTTAACCATTTTTAACGGCAATAAATACGAACACGCTATCATGAAAAAATGGAAACAAAAACACTCGACAGTGAAAATTATTTTAGGTAGCCGATTTGGCCTACTACAGTTGAAAGTTGGTATAGCTATGCTGATAAAAAATTTTGAAATAAGCCTAGATGAAAAGATGCAACAACCACTGAAGTACGATCCAATGTATTTCATACTGAATCCCAAGGGAGGTGCTTGGACCAAATTTAGGAAGGTTTCTAAATAAAATCCTCTATATTTTTCAACTGTTATCTATGCTCTATTAATGTAAGTTAGAAGGAATTTAAATTAGTTTATAAAGGAGATTTCCATAATTACTATAACCCACAAAAGAAAACCATTGCTAACTATTCCATGGCATAATTTGTATAATGCATAATTGAAATTTAATTTACATTAAAGAAAACGCAGGTAGAACTTTTTCTTATAAGGCTATTTTATTGTACCCGCACCCTATATTACTCATATACTATAAGCTTTTCCTTAATATAAATAACATACAGACTATGAAGCTGTTCAAGTAAAAATATCTCCTCTTGGATAAAGTAATAATAATAGCATTAACAAATTTCCTGAATATATGTAAATTGTTGTATTACATCTATGATTTCTGTATTTGTTATTGTATTTGTTTTACTTCTTATAACATATCCTATTTTACTTGTTAATTTTTATTTTTTAGACTTGTCTCTATTAACTGTAATTGATATCAAATCATAATTCTATCATCTATATTTCATGATTTAATGGAATAAGAAACTTTTACCTGTTATTTACATTAATTGTAAAATAAAGCATAATTCAGTACACAGTAAACAGATTTTTATACGAAAAACCTAGGACACGTCGATTCATATTTCTAATTGCTTCTTTTTTATGATTTCGTATAGGTATTTTGATCATGTAGAAACTGTGATATCAAAAATATTTTTAAATGGAAAGTCTGCATGATATGGTGTATGATACTGTCTAATCATTTTAAGTTCAGAATACCTGCAGCATTCAACCTATCAATAGTCGTCTCCATGAAGATATTTTCCTTCAGGACTTTTTTAACTAATCATGTTTAATAATTCATTGAGAAGTTTATTTTAGTAGTCGAACTGTGGGAATAAATTCGGAATTAAAACCGATATGTTTCTTTATACTTACCTTACACAGTTACCTTTTAATTAACATATGTATTTATTAGAAAACAGGATAATTTTTTCATATTACTTCACTTTTAAGCAGAAAATATCGGAGAAGTGAAATATTCATTTTCACCAGAAATTCATTTCTTCCAAACAACAATTGAGTAACCTGGAGTACCAAAGTCACATCCAGCGACCATTCGCTACTCCATTTCGGACTGACAAGCCACAGACATGAAACGCAGTAGAAACCATTGAAAGCTAGCGACCTCTATAACAAAGCTAATCCATTAATAATAAGCTAATTCTGACCGCTAGATGTAGTTTTGCTACTCCGTGTTTGGTCCCTACTGTTGGGTCACACAGATTTAAAACATAGGTTTTTCAGGTGTTATTCAATACTGGTCGGGACATTAGCCCGCAGATTAGTTTGTTCCTGGAATTCCGTGTTTGTAATAATTGAGTAGGTTCAGAGATAACCGTAAATCAGCGTTTTTAAATCATGTGGTAGTCTAATTGCCTTAGATTAACAGTAAGACGAATGTCTATGGATTAAGAAATTAAATATTGAGTGATGATACGTTTTATTAATAGGAAAATAGGAAAACAGTAACATGCAGGTAATTTCCAAATTTTTTGGTAAAATACTTAGCCTCTTCTTACTGGTGATTATATTCATCGTGGTATCTTGTAACTAAATTTGAAACCATAAACACTAACATAACAGTTTTGATTAACAGTATAACTATGTGTTGAATAAACAACGCATTATAGTTATTATATACAGTAAAGAAGACTATGTTGGTATGCTTCAAACATATTTTGAGTTTGGATAATGCTGCTGATTTGAGATTATACGGTCAAAGATATTCTAATACTCGTATTCCTCGCAGGAAATCATTTTCTGCAGTTGAATGAATGTTGTGTGAAACTAAATAGTTACAGACTAGATGAGAAGGTACTGGTGGGAGACACACAGAACATACTGTAGAACTGATAAGAGGTAATTCCACAGAATTTGGAGGAAAATCCTCAAACAAATGGTCGATGATGATTGGCACATTATAACATTCCCATTCGGTTGCTTGCTTGGATGCTGACGCATATAATATGTTGCAGCCTTTTTTTACCAACCAGTTTAAAATAATGCGAATTCTATCAACAGTACAGCTTTATTAATAGTGACGCTGAGAAACGTCGTTAACAGTGTCCAGTATATTATACAGAGTTAGACAGTTTTAAAAAATTGGAAATTTTAATGGATACTGCCCCAATTGTTATGTGTAAAGTTTGGAAGTCTCATTTCAGCATATTTTTAATGGTATCCATTAAATCGATACCTTCTATATCTCCTACGGTTATACAAAAAATGTCTATTAATTTTTGTTTTTGTACTCGAACTTTCAAGCAACTTTCTTCATTTATAACATGTTCATCAATTCGGTTTATAGCCCTCTGATTTTATTTTAACCATGGCAAATAAAGTAGCATATTTCTTTATGTATACGTTTTTTCTTATTGATAGTTTTGTTTTTAATATGGAATAATAATTTCATAATGAAGTAGGTTCACGATCCGCATTTCGTTTGTTGAAATATTCTAATAGAACTTTTTCACCAGTTATGTCCTTAGCTTTATTTTCCTGCCACCATTTCTCATATCTCTCAAATACTAAAGCATGCTATACATGAGACTTCTGTGGGACAAGGCGTTGCTTCAGATGCACTTTCTTCAATATTTGCAGGCAAATATTTTGCAAACACGGAATTCCAGGAAACAACTACTCTGCGGGCTAATGCCCCGACCAGCATTGAATTACACCTGAAAAACCTATAGCAACAGCTAGAGTCATTCGTCAGACGCCCACCAGACATATACCGGTTTCGAGCTTATTAGCTCTCATCAGTATGCCATAGGTGAGGTATCCGACGAATAATCCTAGCTGCTTTCGTCTGTCTAACCCGACAGAAGGGACCATGAGTACGCGGTGTAGAACTAACTACATCTATCGGCCGTTCGCTACTCCATGCCGGACTGAAAATGTCACAGACACGAAGCGTTCTACATGCAGTAGACACCATTGAAAGCTGTCGACCTTTATCGCGATCGGCGAGAAACGATATTTTGCAAACACGGAATTCCAGGAAACAACTACTCTGCGGGCTGATGCCCCGACCAGCATTGAATTACACCTGAAAAACCTATAGCAACAGCTAGAGTCATTCGTCAGACGCCCACCAGACATATACCGGTTTCGAGCTTATTAGCTCTCATCAGTATGCCATAGGTGAGGTATCCGACGAATAATCCTAGCTGCTTTCGTCTGTCTAACCCCGTACTCATGGTCCCTTCTGTCGGGTTAGACAGACGAAAGCAGCTAGGATTATTCGTCGGATACCTCACCTATGGCATACTGATGAGAGCTAATAAGCTCGAAACCGGTATATGTCTGGTGGGCGTCTGACGAATGACTCTAGCTGTTGCTATAGGTTTTTCAGGTGTAATTCAATGCTGGTCGGGGCATTAGCCCGCAGAGTAGTTGTTTCCTGGAATTCCGTGTTTGCAAAATATCGTTTCTCGCCGATCGCGATAAAGGTCGACAGCTTTCAATGGTGTCTACTGCATGTAGAACGCTTCGTGTCTGTGACATTTTCAGTCCGGCATGGAGTAGCGAACGGCCGATAGATGTAGTTAGTTCTACACCGCGTACTCATGGTCTCTTCTGTCGGGTTAGACAGACGAAAGCAGCTAGGATTATTCGTCGGATACCTCACCTATGGCATACTGATGAGAGCTAATAAGCTCGAAACCGGTATATGTCTGGTGGGCGTCTGACGAATGACTCTAGCTGTTGCTATAGGTTTTTCAGGTGTAATTCAATGCTGGTCGGGGCATTAGCCCGCAGAGTAGTTGTTTCCTGGAATTCCGTGTTTGCAAAATATCGTTTCTCGCCGATCGCGATAAAGGTCGACAGCTTTCAATGGTGTCTACTGCATGTAGAACGCTTCGTGTCTGTGACATTTTCAGTCCGGCATGGAGTAGCGAACGGCCGATAGATGTAGTTAGTTCTACACCGCGTACTAAATATTTGTCGGAAAAAATCAATTTTATAGAATTTATTTTGATTTTTTTTGGTAATAACTAAGTTAATAACAATAGCCGTTTGTTGACACCTTCTTCGCAACCAATGATATCGGTAGGTTCATCGACCAGACAACTATGCCGTGGGGTGTTACGTTATGAGTCTAACCCAACAGTGATAGACGTAACTTATGACGTTTATCAGTGTTGCATTGAAGAATAAAATAATCACTGATTTTATTAGCTTTTTTTACAATCTAAGGAAAATATTTCGCAAAAGTTTGCTAGAAACTAGTAGGTACTGATTCCAAAGTTAAAAATTTGTGGTTTAAGTTTTATTGAAGCATATAACTGCATGTTTTTTTTTATAAAATGCATGCGATAAATATATAGCACTAGTGCTATAAACAACGTCATTATGATATTGAAATGAGTTTGAGATCTGACCTATTTCTGCATTTTTAGAAATAAATCAGATCTCATCTATTGTGGTTGAATTTTCAAGTTCCCACTGTTTCAAAAGTGAAGTTAGATATTTATAGAGTATTTTCATTACACCATGTTAGTAAATTTAGCTAGATTAATTTCTTTAGATAATTATTGAATAGAGCTTTGTCTGTAGAATTGTTCATTAGCATACCTAGATGTTTGGTATCAGAGAGCATACGACTTCATTGATAGGAATTGTAGGATATTTGATTTATATTAGCTTAAAATACCTTTCTAATACAGTAAAAACTGTTACAAAAGCTAATAATAAAGAATATATGGGTAGATATAGTGGATGTAATTCAACGCTGGTTGAGGTTTTAGTCCACAGAGTATTTAGTTTCACACAATATTATTAATATCTAAAAATATATAAAAAAAACTATTACATAAAGGGTAAACATTATTTAAGTAGGTGTTTGTCATAGTTAATTTCAAATTCATTGACAGGCTAAAATTACTACTGACATTGTCGATATTTAATTTCAAATAATTTTAATTTATATAGTAATTTTTATAGTTAGATATTTGACTCAACTTAAAGGAGACCCCCTGAACAAGCAATCATAAAAATGCAGAAATAGGTCAGATCTCATCTATTGTGATTGAATTTTCGAGTTCCCCCTGTTTCAAAAGTGAAGTTAGATATTTATAGAGTGTTTTCATTAAACCAGGTTAGTAAATTTAGCTAGATTAATTTCTTTAAATAATTATTGACTATCAGACAGCATACATATGACTTCATTGATAGGAATTGTAGGATATTTGATTTATATTAGCTTAAAATACCTTTCTAATACAGTAAAAACTGTTACAAAAGCTAATAATAAAGAATATATGGGTAGATATTCTGGGTGTAATTCAACGCTGGTTGGGGCTTTAGTCCACAGAGTAGTTTGTTTCACACAATATTATTAATACCTAAAAATATATAAAAAATTGAAATGAGTGTTATGTTACCTTAACTATGTAACAAGCGTATATAAAAAAATATATTTAACTTTGACAATTTTTGATAACGGAAATAGAGCAATTTTCGAAACGTTAACTACATGTATTGTGTTTACTGTTAATGGAACTGTGTACTTTTAGGCAAAACAAACTTTATGATCTATTAGGCGTAAGGGATTATTTGTTAATATTTTTATATTTCACTGACAGGAATACCTAATTAAATAAAAAAATTACAAAAAAATGCCGACAAAATCCGTCTAATTAACCTATTTTTCTCAGTTTGTTATTAAAGTAAAACTCATCTCTTTATTGAATTAAAATCCGCCAATACAGCTAAACGAAGTCGCATCCAAACCAAACGTTTCTAAATGAAAGATTCATTCATAGGATTAATTAAATCCAATAAATAGTCAATCGAGGCGGGCGCACTCAGTGATCCACGTCCAGTACTATTTAGATTAAAATATATTTTTCATTACGAAGCGCACTAGGATTGGTCGACAACGGAAATGTTAACTTTGATCTCTGTGAATTGCGAACAAAAAACTTTTGTACGAACTTGACCAACCTCAGAGGTACGCTAGAACGGTCCACTGAGCAGGCCGATTGTGTTTTGTCGTTCATGTATGGTTTCATCGCCTGCTGCATAATGCGCCTCAACTCTCAGATTTTTTCGATCCTACACTTCACAAGCTCTGGAAATAAACTGTTAATTTAGTTTTATATGGACGTGGCAGCAGTATGTTTAAAACAATAGCTTAGTCCAACTGAACTACAATATATTTCTCACTTTTATTTTTATAGAACTGAATATAAATCAACTTATGTAAGTTAAACAAAAAATCGATTTCGAATTTCAAGTACAGTACATCCCGTCGATATAAAGGAATAAGTTTACAAAATTTCAAAAGACGCCGAAACTAAGTAGTGGGATAGAGTGGTGCAATATAATTTCAAGCAAGTGACATAAAAACCAGATAATAGGATGGATCGAATCCTATATTAAAAACAGATCGAGTTTGTTGCAGTAAACGGTCATAATTCAAACACATTTTTAATAACATCAGATGTACCGCAAGGGTCCCATCTAGGGCCTTTGTTTTTTTTAACATACCTATATGAATGATATAAAGAATTGCTTTAAGCATTGTAAGTTTCTTCTGTACGCTGACGACTTAAAAATGTCGACCAAAATAAATTCATTAAATGACTGTTTACTGTTGCAATCAGATTTAAATAATTTAGTTGATTTTTCTGAAAATAATTCATTATATCTGATTTTGTCTAAGTGCTCTGCCATTACATTTGGTCGCAGCATTAATACAGTTGTTTTTTAGTATCATGTCTGATTGAATTTTAAATAAAGTATCTGTGATAAAAGATCTTGGAGTAGTGTTTAATTCCAAATTAACATTTAATGATCACATTAATTCAATTATTCTAAATGCATCGGATGTTAGGGTTTAGTCTAAAGTGTAAAGATTTTCATAATATTAAGCCAATTAAATAATTATATTATGCTTATGTGTTTAGTAAAATAAATTTTGCGTCTTCGGTTTGAAATCCACATTGCAACTCTTATGTAAATCGCTTAGAAGCCGTCAAGAATAAATTTATTAGATTCATATCTTTTAAAACTCATTTCATAATTGAAAATAGTAATTACAATGCAGCTAGGAAACGATTTAGGCTTATATCGTTGGAGAAACGTCGCATCTTGAATAACATGCTAATTTTATATAAAGTATTGAAACTGTCCAGATCTTTTATCTTCAATACATTTTAATGTGCCCACCCATAGTACAAGGCATTATGATCTTTTCAATTTACCATTTAAAAGAACAAATTATACTACTAGCAATTCCCCTATATGTAGAATAATGCATTCTTCCAATAGATTTTGTTCTGAAATTGTTTTGTTTGCGGTTTCTGATATATCACTGAAGTCTTTGTTAACTGATTTATTTTTAAGCTTATTATTTGTTGTTTTGTCTTTTTCAATTTGTAATTGTAATTGTGGTTTTTAATCACTATGGTGTTTATGTTTGTTAATGTTAGTTGTAGATATTGTTCGTGAGTTAATCCCGTTTGTGTCCCTGAAGTTTAAATAAATAAACAAATAAATAAATAATATGAATATATCTATGCCTAATATATTATTATAATTCTTTAGATTATGTCTATTTTAGTGATCTAACTTGATATTACCCAAAGCGGGGTGGTTACTAAGGAAATATTTTACATGTATTTATTGTTTCTAATTTCTATAATAGCATTACCAATTCGCCGTTAAAGTTCATCTATCGTTTCTATATACTAATAACTTCATATGCCTCCACAAAAACAATCCAACGGATGCAAATCTGGACTTCTAGAACATCGTGAAATCATTGCATCTAATTTTGTAGAAAATGTCATTTGCCGTTCAACAATCAGCACCATTTACAACAGCAACCCATAAACCAATAACTGAAAATTCTTGTTGCAAATCAGTCTGTTTTAAAATTATATATAGCTTATTAGTTTATAAAACTGTTTACAGGCCTTTTAGGCCCAGAGCTGTGTTATTCTCCTTAACTCCATTCTGTTCTTTGCCTTTCTTTTCCAATCCGTTACATTGTTTTCCCTTAGATCTATTGCCACTGCCTCTCTCAATCGCTTCCTCAGTCTGCCTCTTTTTTTTGTAGTTAGGTTTACTCCCTACTATTTTCTTAACTGCCCTTTCATCCTCCATATGTTATAGATGCCCTAGCCACTGCACTCTTCTGGCTTTTACAACTTCGTCTATTGTTCTTCCTCTCCTACCTCAAAAGGTTTTCTCTAGACTTTTTGTTGAGAACCCAGGTTTCACTACCATACAACGCTGTCGGTCTCAAAATTGTTTTATACATTCTAATATTTACTCCTCTGGACAAATTTTTTGATTTCATTAAGTGGTTGACTGCTGCCGAACTTCTGTTTGCTTTTATTATTCTCCTATTAATTTCTTGCTCCTCATCGCAGTTAGCTGTTATCAGTTTATCAAATCTAATTATGAATGCTAGTGATGCCAGGATGGGCAAAACTTGTTCCATCTGGCATAAAAATATGGCAAGTAATCTATTCATCGAAAGATTGATGATATGAAATAAATTCACCAAATTGTACCCTTCGTAGAAAATCCTTCTTGAATATGTGTATGATAGAAGTAAAATTGGTTTTCTTAGAGTGTAGGCTATATGACATAATGCAAAATTTATTGGCTTTATATTGAACTGGCAGAAGAATTGTCCTCTATGATGTGCATGACTTATTTTTCGGGCACGATCTACGAGTATACGTTTAAGTTTTAGTTGAAATTGTATCATATTCTAAGCTATTTGCTCCACGTGAACAAAAAAATCACTTTGACTATGAAACCTGGCAGAATAATGCTGTGCATATACACGAGCTGCTTATAGTTGCGGCAAGAATTCATACCACTTACGTCATGGCTGACGTTACGCAATTGTTTTTATTGCCAACATAATTGTCGATAGTTTGTCGCGTTAAATCATTTTTTATAAGTGTAATATACAGCGCAACCATTTAGTGTGGTTTCATTATTCTCAGTTGCAGTTTCTTAAATATTTTAATGACGATATAATGAATTATTCATTTGTTCGTATGACTTAAGTCGTCTGAATTCTTGCCGCAACTATACACTGAATTTTGACGGATTCATAAATTAGCTGCATAACTACAAATCATAAAATAATAAAATTAAAACGGATTCAATCGTATATGTGACAAAGTAGCGCTCTTATAAAAATTGTCCACCTAACCTAATTTCATCTCAACACGCTGCGATCTCAGCTAAATAGAACATTTTTAATGTAAAATGCCGGTATTTCAGCAAGGACAATACCTCGTTTCAAGAAAGATTGATTTCAGACACATGCAAATTTTCGAAGTAATATTGTTAGAACAGAAACAGAAATTCAAGTTAGATATTACTAGGAAACGTCGTTAAACTGAAAATGGCGTCCTTTGTGGTTGAAAATAGTCTATATTAGCTATACCAGAGTTATACTTCAGTAAAGGAAAACTTTAATTTGGACGGGATTTTGTCGAATTTGTGAGGTCCACGCCACAGATTATGTTCCGCCTAAGTCCAATTCCCCTCGCTCCGCCGTTCTCTTCCTTCCGTTCTCTAATTTGCCTACCGTAAACATATTCACGTGTAGGCAAAGCACAATCATTAGGATGCTTCCGCATATGGCAATTACATAAACCGTATCGATATATGCGACAAATTTAAAAAGTGTGCAAAATTTGTTCTTTTTACGAATGTCCATTTCATATAAATCCCACTGATTTACAAAATCAAATAAGATTATGTTTTAAAAATATCTGATATCTTGTAGCTTTTACTTTTTAGTTGTTAGTGGTTAATAGGGCAAATTTTTCATAGTTACCAAATATGCTAAACCTACTGTACATCAATTCTTACCGCTTTTATCAACATAGCAACAACATTCATTCTTTAAAGTTTTCTCTTTATTGCATTTGAAAACTATTTATAGATTTATCGTCCCTACAAAAATTTACCTCCTACAATATGTGCTTTGGAAAATTTAGTTTTATTTCTCAAATATGTAACCTAATTGCAAGTCATTGCCTAAATAAAATTAAGGATACGTGGTGTCAAATGGGATGGGAGGTAAGCTCCATTTTCCATCAAAAGTATTTCTTTGAAATTTGACAGACACAACTAATGACGTCATCAATTATATTTTTTCCAGAAACATATCCTAGTTTTTTTCCTGTTAAAACTCTCTCTTTTTTCTAATAAACTTTTATTAGAGAATTTTTTCTGTATGGCTTCTCGTTTAAAAAGATAAGCAATATCGTCTTAATGAGTCTCAAAATAAATACCACCTAAAATTCACATTAGTGGTGAATGAATCGAGTAGTCGTTGGAAAAAAAATTTAATGTTTGTTGTTTAAAGTGCATAAATGTCATTAAAAATAAATAAAAGGATAAACTCGATAATTCTTTAATACTGTTGAAACAAAAAGTGATGATAACAAAACTAAACTAAAAAAATTAAGCATATACCCTCATAATCCATACATATTACAATATATTCTCTATATGTCCTCGTTTCTATTCAAGACACATATCTAATCTTCACCTGAGTTCTTTTTGGGCTGCATTTATTAACATTTCACCGTTTAACTCATTAAAAGCGTTTCTGATTTTTTCTTTCAAATGATTAATATCTCGCGAAGGTTAATTTTTAAAATCCCCCATAAAAAAATTGATGAGTGTTAGGTCTGGTAACTTTCTGGGCAACTGAAGTCCATTAATACCAATCCATTTTTCTGGGAAATTGTTATCTAAATATTGCTGCACAATCCTGGCCTTGTGGGGTGAAGCTCTGTCCTGTTGAAACCATAGGACTCTCTTTAACTTAAAAGACACATTCTCCAGAAGTGCAGGAAGTTCTTCTTGTAGGAAATTTAGGTAACTCACGTTGTTCAGTGTATATTCATAAAAAATAAGGCTCAATTAAATGCCTACCGATGATGCCGCACCATAATGGCCACTCTCCACTCCAAAATAGCCTTGGTTCTGGACTGGATTTACAATATGGGGATTTTCAATGAACCAGTAGTGTTCACTGTGCCTGTTTGGCAAACCCGTCCAAACTTGTCGAAAATGTTCAAAATGTGAATTTTGTAGTCATGATACAGATGGTCTTTAAAATTCGTTGAGCAGTTGGTTTATCCAAATTCAATTCCCACCTAGCCTGCCGTATAGAATTTCATGGATTTTGTTCGATATACCGTAATAACTGTATTAACGTTGTTTCTTATCCTTCGGTCAATTATTTGATTCTTCCGAGCAGAAATTGCATCTCCATTTCGTCGCAAGGTCACCTTCAATCATGGAAAGGTTCTATGATCAGGAATGAGGCGCTCTGGACACCTTTCTCGATATAACTCTACAGCTCTTCTGGATTTTTTTTGTGACTCGATGTAAATTAGCAACATATTAATTTTTTCTGAATGAGAAAACATTTGGTAATCACAGAAGTTATACGTTTGACGTTAGTATTGAATAATGAAAAGTATTTTGTGACATATACATTTTAAACAATGAATATTCAATTATTTTCCAACGACAACTTGATTGTTCCACCGCTAATGAAAACTAGGTGGTATTTCTATTGAGACTCTTTAGGACGATATTGTTTATACCTTTTAAACGTGAAGTAGTACAGACAAATTTTTAATACAAGTTTATTAGAAAAAAATTGAGCTTTTTAACAGGAAAAATTTTGGGTATGTTTCTGGAAAAAATATAATTGATGTCATTAGTCTAATCCCAAATACTTTCGATTAGAAATGGAGCTAAGCTCATCCCATTTAACACCACGTGTCACAAATATTATTTAAATTTTTTATATCCTCACAGTAGATCCATACTATCGAGTTTCAGACTCCTTGTACCATGATATTTCGCATATGTGATACAAATAAATAGAATTCTCTAATGTAAATAATACTACTAACTTGTAAAATTGACAGTTGACCTGTAAAAATTTTACAAGTAAACGTAAAAATTTCTGACCACTCTGTTGATGAGAAAGGACCCAACCTGCACAACAACATAAAAATCACTCCGAGAAAGAAAGTTTACCAAAAACTGAACGACCATTTTGACTGCCGTTCCCGAATCTTTCCAGACTACGAGTCGAATTGACACACGTCCGTGACGGGAGATATGCCTGAGCGACAAGGGCGTGACACCCACTCATACGGCTCGACAAACGTGATTACCTGATTCACTTCCAATTCATGCATTTCCATCATCACAGTTTGGTTCTTCTCAAGTGAGCGGTATTTCAGTTGCATATTGCTTGTTGTGGATGTGTCGGTATCGGTCGATTATGCAGAGTATTCATTGAACTTTATCTTGCCGAATGATTTTGGGTAAGCTTCCAAATTGAGCACAAGGCACGATACACCGTGTTCGTATTAGTTTGAGTACGTTTATTCACTCATGCACCTTCAGTTGAATGGATTTTTAGTATTTTTCACCTCACTGTTGAAATAATTGGAGTCTTTTAATATTTATATCTTATTATTCTGTTATGTATGAGCAATGATCTCAATTCTAAAAGTTTTATATATTTTCCACATTTAAAAACACATTTTAAGAATTTTCAAAGAGTTGCAATCAAAAGAAGCGCTCTGAAGAAGGCCTCTTACATATTACAAAACTGTAGTGGCTCTTTTGACAGAATGCTTTGTTTTAGAAGTAAATTATAAAAAATGCATGGTCATTAAGGAAACAAGAGTATACCAGGTGTCAATGAAATTATTAGACAAATCATAGCACCCATTGCTTTCTAGATATAGAAATAAGATTTGTAAGACATAATATAAAAGGAAACATTTAAAACTTTCAATATTTGTCTAATTTTTGTCATGTCAGATTTCATCTGAAATAACCTACGATAACCTCCGTAGCTACAGCTATTCCAGGCTATTTACAGGAGTACCATACACTAATGTCTTCAAATATCCCCAAACAAAGAAATCTAGAGGGTTCAGATCAGGCGATCTTGGAGACCATAAAACAGGTCCGGCCCTTCCTACCCATCTATGTGGAAAAGTTTGGTGTAAATGCTCTCTAACGGCCATGGAGCTGGAGCACCATCATGCTGGAACCACATTTGTTGCCTCTGATTCAAAGGAATGTCTTCCAAAAACTCATACAGTGTGTTCTGCAGAAAGTTGAGGTAAGCAGCGCCTGTTAATCGGTTTGGTAAAACAACAGGACCTAGAAACCTGTCACCTACAATACATATCCAAATGTTTAATGAAAAACGTGCCTGATGTCCAGATTCTATTAGAGCATGAGGATTTTCGTTGGCCCAAATATGCGTATTGTGAAAATTAAACACTCCATTTCTTGTGAACCCGGCCACATTAGAAAAAGAATGTTTTCAAGAAAACGAGGGTCTTTAGCATCGTGACGTAGAAACCAGCAGCAAAAAACCAAACGTGCTTGATGATAATTTATTGGATTTAAGGCCTGTACCCGTTGCACATGGTATGGATAAAGCAGTTGCTCGTGAAAGATTCTCCAAACAAGAGGACCACTAATTCCTATCTCGGCTGATATTCTCCACACACTCGTACCTGGATTCTGCTCTACCAGTGCTAGAATTTCTTCTTCTGCTCTAGGAGTGGATACCGACCTTGGTCTTCCGGATAAATGGCACTGTTTGCTCAAGGAACCGGTATCACGCAGTCTTTGGTGAATTCTTCCAAACATGCGTTGTGAAGGAATCTGGCGATTTGGATAAGCGTCAACATAAAGACGTCGCGCTTCGGTGGCGTTCCCATTAGCACGACCATACATGAAATGCATGTCTGTTAATTCTGCGTTAGAGTAACCAGCCATAGCGAATGAAAACTTGTGCACTGAGAACAACTGTCAAATACGTACTGTTTATTTCACTAAACATCAACCAACTATTATAAGAAAATACACAACGTTTTTGCAAAATAAAAAAGGGGCTAAAAAACATAAAACATTCCATATCTCCGCAACCGTTACTTTGCGGACCCATGTTTATTGAGACTTTTTTGGTTCATACTATTACCTCCTTAAATATTTTACACTATTTTTTTAACACCCTGTATGTGTCAACGAGGTGACCTGTCACTACCTTTGACATCTTTGATTTTGACCGAATATACCTAACCTCGCGGCTGACAGAAGGCTACTGACCATGATAAATAAAGGTTTAATATAGGTTGAAAAAAAAGTTTAGTTTTATAAATAAGTTTTGAATTTTTTTATGGACAATTCCGTACTAGTTAACCCACATATGTGTCCATTAGTCGCAAATGGAAGATCCGCTTGTTCCTGTCGAAAATTCTGAATATCCCATCTGACACAGTCATGTGTTCATGTGTGTGACACAAAAGGCGATTTATTAAAATCTGGGAGAGCCGGTGAATGAAAGGGGGCAAATCTCAAGAATGAATCGAGGACTGGAGCTCGCAAAAACTCTGTATAGAAAATGAGGGTGAGGCGGCTGGATGATGCAATAAGAAGATGTAAATAGCTGAGAAAGCAATTTATTTAAAATCCAATTTCAAGCTCTTACTATGAATAACTTATACGTACTATTCGTAACCGTTTACAAAGTTTTATGAATAGTTTTATCAGCCGGCTCTCGGCCCGAAAACGTGAATTTTGCTCGAACAATAACATTTTCAAAACAATGCACATTGTTTAGTTTTCTAAAGAAGGGAAATTAATAAATTTTAATGAAGTCGCTATATCGGCGCATTGTTCATAAGCGTTTATTTTCTTCGCCAAGTTATGTTTTACTTGTTAACGACATGATCTGTTGCTAACAAAACGTTATTTAAAACGTTGAAACTGCTAATTACCAAAAGGGAAATAAACTTACTTTAACTACCTTCTGACAATGGCATCTTGAACAGCGAAATGTGCTCTGAATGAAATTGCGTTATCTTATTGACAACATGTTTATTGCGTTCGCAAGGTATTCTGTAGATGCAATTTTTTTAATTTTGTAGATCATTTTTTGGACCTGTTTTTGATAAAAAGGATCATAAAGTATTAGCTGTCTGAAAAACTGTTCTAAAGTAAAATTTATTACCGATTCTCTTTAATTTTAATATTAGGACAGTTTTGCAGACAACTAATACTTTAACAACCTTCTTATCAAAATCACGTCCAAAAAATGATACAAGATTAAATAAATTGCATTTCCAGCACACCTTGTGAATGCAATAAACATTATGTTGGAAAAACATCTCGATCTATGACTGTTACAGTTGAGAAGCATAAAAATTATATTAAAAAAAGAGAATTTGAAAAATCAAATATTTGCGAACAAGCTTGGGAAAGCGGTCATTTCAATGGGGTCCTTCAAAAATTTTAAAGAAGGATGATAATGCAACAAAAAGAAAATTAAAAAGACCACGATTATTTTGCTAAACGGAGACAAGTGTGTGTCAAACTGTTCAGTAAACATTGATCAATGTTGACTACAGCTGTATAAAGAAGAAATAAGTAACAATAAAATAAAAATCATTCAACATCTCTATGGAAGCAGATAATCAAATTTTAAACTGTCAAACTTGACTTACTTTAGTACATTTGCAATTTTTTGGGAACGAAAGCAAAGAGTTTTTCGAAACGTAAAAAAATATGGAAGTACGCGATAGTGATGTGATTCTTATTATTTTTCTTTATCTGCTTTTTCAGTGTGAGATTTTTGGTTAGGCAAAATTAGTTTCAAAAATAACTCATGACTGATCCTTGTGGCGCAAGGGTTTATACAATATAATTCAATATAATTGATTGATTGATTGATTTAATTTTAATTCATGGTCGCTTCTCAATTTAATAGTTATTTTATTGATGCGCTCTTAGGGATCAGGAAACAAGTTTCTCCATCTAACAAAACTGCCATAGAAAATAATATCAAATATAATTGTAATACGATATATCTAAAACCTTTTGTGCCTAATGTAACGTAAAGTACAGAGTGCTACAGGGTTCCGTCTTGGGACCTGTGCTTTTCCTTATATATATATAAATGATTTGCCTAATTGTGATACAAATTGTAAATTTATACTTTTTGCTGATGACACTACTGTACTGATTAGTGATACAAATTTTGACACCCTTAAAGATAAAGTATTGGTAACGCAAAACAATATTAGACAGTGGTTTCTTGCTAACAAATTATTCCTTAATAAGGACAAAACACAATCAGTCTTGTTCTCCTTACATAAAGAGAATGGGACAGCTGCTGACTGCTTCTTAAGCCAGATTTCTTGGAATAAGCATCGACCAAAAAATGACTTGGGAACCCCATATTGTTGGTCTCTCTAAGAAGTTATCATTCTAATATGACTTTCTCTATAATAAATTGGGGTCATTCTTGTCATTCCTCTAAAATATTTAGTTTGCAGACAAAGTGTATTCAAATTATTGCTGGTCTTCAATACAGAGCTGATTGTAGAAACCAATTTATTAAATGGTATTCTTACTTTTCCCTGTGTGTTTATATATGAATGCCTTGTTTGCATTAGGGAGAATTTGACCAAATTCCAAGAGAATAGATCATACCATGATTATTCGACTAGAAATAATGACAAGATTAGACCTAGTTTTTTAAGGATGAACAGGACTAGAAGTGGTACGAATTATTACTCCATTGTCTTCTATAACAAACTGCCCGAAAATTTTAAAAAATTGTGTGTTAAACATTATAAAGATGAATTGAGAAAATTCCTCAAAGTAAAGGCTTTCTATTCCTTTGATGAATTTCTTGATTATAAGTTTTTGGATTCATCTTTGCACCTGGTTACTAAGTGTAAAGACTGTATTTTGTAACTGTCCTATATATTATTATATTATTCGCTTTTATTTTATGAATACTGTTTTATATACATTTTATCGCTTGTATTAGTTTTTAGAAATATGCTTTTAGGCCAATTTTGTGACTTGTGTAAACATTTTTATATGTAATGGCACCAATAAACTACTTCTACTTCTAATGAGATGTTTAAATTATTAAATTCCAAACTAAAAAATAAAATGTGCGCAGGTCCCGACAATGTCCCTCTGTCCATAATTAAAAACCACTTACAGATGATTTTAGAACTCATAACATATTTAGTTAATCTTTCATTTTCGGAGGGAAAATTTCCATCTTGTCTTAAAACAGGAAAAGTCATCCCAATTTTAAAGAAAAATGATTGTCGTTATCTAGCCAACTATAGGCCTATAACTATTTCTAGTGGGTTTTCTAAGGTGTTTGAGTATACTTTCTAGGACAGTTTATTGAATTTCATCAATAAGTTGGGTAAACATTGACGAATTAGTTATAGCTGGTCTATTATTTAAAAATCCATGTTGGCAGGATGAAATTAGATTTCGTACAGAGGGGTAAATATTTTAGCAAAATTCGATAAAACAGAAACAGGTCTATAATTATCAATTATCTTTTTGTCTCCGTTATTAAAAAATTGGACAAACTCTTGCAGTTTTCCATGAATTTGGAAATGTTTTACATTTAACAGCTAAGTTGAATAAATAACAGAGCGGAGAAGCAAATACTCGTGCACAGTCTTTAACTATAAAGGATGGAATATTATCAGGGCCAGATGTCATTCTGTTTTTAAGTTTGTTTACTGCAATAAGTACTTTATCCTCTGTTATTGCATCAAAATGTATGAAAATATTATTATTACTTTCCATCGGACTAAACTGATCAGTAGCTTCAGCAAAAACACTGCTAAAGAAGACGCCAAGGCATTGACAATATCTTGAGCCTGATCAATACAAATGTTGTCATGATACATATGCCCAGGAATTCTACTAGTTCTATTTTTAGAATGTATAAAAGACCAAATATTTTTAGAAGTGCTAGAAATCTGCGATTGCACTTCAATAATGTATTTGTCATAGGCAAAGTTATAAATTTAAAATGCGTTAACTCTGATAGAAACATAGAAATTCCAAGCAACCTTTATTAAAGTCAATACAGATTAAATATTAAAGAGGACATTAAGAAATTTCAAAATTTAAATATGTTTCTTTATTGTAGATAAAAAACTTGGCATTAGTTTTAGCTTCGTTAAAATAAGACATATACAGTCAATGCAATACTGTATCGTACAATTTTAAAAAGCAATTACAATATAAATATGTTGACATACATTTTCAAAATGAATCCATTAATAGCAGATGCATGCACCTAATATCGATTTTCTATATGATTGTATTACTCGACAAACTAAATTAACGGTAACATTATTTTCATTAAATAATGTATGATCTTTCATGATGACATTTTTTATTTGTAATTTAATTTAAATGCAGCCTACATTGAACACAATATGGGTAGGCAGTCCTGATTTTAAAATATTTATTTTTAGAATCTTATACTTTCGATGATTTTAAAAACAAATTAAGTTTATTTTATAAACAGCTCATAAAAAATGATTTACAAATTGTTTTATTCATTATTTACGTTAGAATAAGTAGTAAAATACTATAGCCACAATTAAATTTTACAAGCTGCTTATGTTTAAAATAAGGAAAAATGAAAATTTAATAAAACCTTAAATTTAAAATTCTTTATTAAAATGAGCCTCAACAACCCTTAATCATAATTTTCTGAAGCAGTCATGCCTGATATTCGATCTAAAATAAATTTCGCGCTAAACAAAACAGAATACACAGAATATTTTCTCGTATCTGTGTAGATCAGTTTTAACATTACAAAGGAAATGAGGGTAAGGGTATTTATATAATACCTTTTTGGGATTTTTAGTAAAAGCCAACATAAAAATGAATTTTTTGTATAAATTTGAAAGACCGTCACAGATTATTTTCTTTAATCTTTGATAAATAGTATAAAAGTTGTTCACTTAGAAAAAGGTAAAACATTTATGTTTATATCTATTAGCTTTCCGATTCACGAGCGCCTTAAAAAACGTGATTTTGGGTCGATTGAAACAAACATACCTATATACCAAGTGTTACAATATTTATGATAATTAATTTTTTAATATCTTTTAATTTTACCGTTCTTTTCTACAATTATTATTGAAGTGTACTTCTACTACTTTTTTATTAGCAGTGAAGGAATTATTTAAATTATTTAACCAATAAAATCCAAAGGGGCTTCGTTACTTACCTAGAACTTCATAAACAAAGTTTTTTACTTTGTAAAAGCGAAGAGTCAAATTTAAACGTGGATTTTATTTAAAACCTTTGTGTGTAGGTTTATTCAGATATTATTAAAAACTTACATATGCAATGCTCTTTCAGTTCTTAGGAAAAGTTTCTTGATAAACATTCTTAAAATTAGGGAAATTAGTCTTGACTCGTTTAAATATTCAGGGAGCGCATTCGTCAACACAGAACAGCTGTTCAGTATGTAATAAAAATGGTTTAAGAAATGAAGATATTTACACTTTACTTTACACTTTAACTGAGCATCGTCTGCTAAATTGCGTCGCCTTTGTCGAACTTGTCGAATCACCTGAATTTCAATCTAGAATTTTCCATGTGCTGTAGTGTGGAAACGCACACATCAGGCTAAAAATATCAGAATTTGACATTTGATATTGAGATTGTAATAACTTATCTCTTAATAGAACTTACTTATTTAATTTGGTCTATCTATCTACTACTTTAAAATAATATGCAACATTCAAACCATTTCTTTACTCCACACAACGTACTTCTGACCTAAAACTGTAGATTGTTATACAATACATACACAATGATGGACTCCTACTTCACTTTACCATGAAAAACACAATACTTCAGTGTTTTAAGTTGTATCAATTTATACAATTAAAAATAGCACGTTAACAGAAATGTCAACAGATATTTGAGATCTTAAAGAAACGTCAAATTACTAATTGAAACAGTTGACAACTATGATATATGTGCTGTAGAGTGCTGCCACGCGCGGTGAGTCACTGCAAACGGGCAAATGAACAGACTAGAAAAGCGCGGCCACTGCAGACGAGGAACTGAGATTCGAACGTATAGTTTGACAGTTGATCTACATTTACGGTTGCTATGGAAACTAAGGACAATATTGTTTTCTCATGGCATACCAAACTAACTAACTTTAAATTAGCTTTTAAGAACAATTGAAATAAATATTTAGCTTTTTGAACCATTCAGTAATTTAATAACTTCAATATTTTCTAAAGGTTGCGTCCTTGTCAGCGAATGTCTTCATTTCTTAAACCATTTTTATTACATCATACTAAACGGCTGTCCTCTGTTTTGGCAAATGCGCTCCCTGCATACTTAAACCTGTTAAAACTAATTTCCCTAATAATTTTTAGAATATCTATCAAGAAACTTTTCCTAAGAACTGAAAGAGCATTGCTTAGATAAGTTTTTGATAATATCTGAGTAAACCTACACACAATAAAAATTATAAAAACTTGGTTGTCACAAATATTGTAACACTTGGTATATAGGTATGTTTGTTTCAATGGACTCAAAATCATGTATTCTATCACCCCCTAAAATTATTGTAACGACTTGCAAGACACCCTGTATATAAAATGGGTGTTATAAAATGTTAGTTATTTTTTTCCTTTGGAAATTTCTTTCAATTTTTTGTCCAGTCGCCGATTGTATGCTTTGCCTTGTAAAATTGTACAGTGGACCAGTTTACAGTGCCGAGCAGAAGTGTATTTTTATATCATTTTTGAACTGCCCTTTTTGATTTTTCCATTTCAAAATTGTATTTGTAAGAGTCCTCTGCACATTCTATTTTTTTTTTGTTTGATAAGTTCTGAATCACCCTGCACACCGTTAGTTAAAAGTTGTAAAAGATCCTGTCGTATTTCTTAATTAGCAGCTTTATCTCGATTGTCCACTATATCTATGTAACTCTCTTTGTAAACTTAACAGTTCCATCTTGTTGGTTTCATATATTATTTTGATTAGATAACAGATATAATCTTATCTCAATCTCAATCCTTTCAATTTTTTTAATTTAGGCAGGTAGCAAGAAAAACGGTCACATACCATATCCACTTATAAACTCGTTATCAAGTCATTTTACTCCCTTGATGCTTCAACCGCACCTTTTCAACAAGGTTAGGGGGGTCACGGCTAAGAACTAATACCTAGAGCCCTCGGGCAATGCATTCGTCTCGCAATACCCGCCAGCGGCTTTAAAATTCTGACATTGCGTACAGCCCGTCAAAAGATTTATTCATTTTTGTTCGATATCGAATACCTACTAGATTTATCTGGTCAACATGAGACTCATCATTCATTTTTGCGGCGCAATCCCTCTTAAATCTATTTCCATCTCTCACGGTTCACGCCTCTCTTCTATCAGATCTGACGCGAATAAATTGTCCTCATCTTTACCGCGTCGGATCAAAATTAGCTGAGGCAACATGTAAAAAGTTATCCCTGTAATGATAATAGGCAATTTTCTTACATCTATAATCTGACTATTATGTATTTATGGTAAATTATACCTCGTTTTTTAAATGCTTCCATAAGAGAAATCTATAGGATTTAGGTCTGGAAACCAAGGTACTAGTCCATCCCGTCGGATTCAAACGTATACCGTATATTTGATTCTAAAACTCAGCATATAAACGGAAGCCACTTGTGAGTTTGGTCTTGCTTCTCCGTACGATAAAATAATGCCTATTAATTTATCGTTATTGTATACATGTACCATTATTGAAAAATAATTAGTAAAGTAACGCTTTATGAAAGACAGATTAATTCACACAAACCTACCATTAGTTAGATACACAACATATTGAGTTGAAAACATGTAGCATACCCTTTAGTTAAATCAATCGGTTGGGTGTTATTTGACAATTTTTTAAAATATATGACACTTGACGAGGTTTATGCACAGAAAAATAGTAGGCTTTAGCCAAGTGATTTACTAATATAGTCTACAGGTCCATTACTGTTTTTGCTGTATGTTAATGACATAGGAAAATCAATTACTAATTTTCACGGTACTTTTGCCGATGATATTACAGTTGCTGAATGTTTGAATGATACTATACGTAACTTAAACTCTAATATACAGGGTGTCCAGAAACTCTTCTGACAAACGAAGACCGGAGATTCCTCAGATCATTTTAAGACAATTTAACCCAATTCACCTAGTCCGAAAATGCTTCCTAAGGGAACTAGAGCTCTTTGAAGATGACGCCTTGTAAATAGTTTTGTTTAAATACCTCCAGAACGCTTCTACTTAGAAAAACAAAAACTGGTATGCTTGTTTAGCCTTCAGAGATGAATCGATTCCATCAACTGCGAATTTCTAGTACCGGTCATAGGCGTCCGTTTTGGGTAGATCAACGGTTATTTTAACGCATAACTTCTTTATATTTAACTTATTAACGAAAAATTTTCAAATCCATTTTTCTAGAAAACGGTGTATTCTAATGACTTAAAGTAAGAGTACCTTTTAGTACTAGAATACCTGAAAATTTAATAATCTAGTGTCACAAATGCTTAAAAGTTAAAGACAAAAAAGTTATGCGTTAAAATAACGTTGACCTACCCAAAACGGACGCCTATGACCGGTACTAGAAATTCGCAATTGATGGAATCGATTCATCTCTGAAGGCATAGGCATGACAAGCATACCAGTTTTTGTTTTTCTAAGTAGAAGCGTTCTGGAGGTATTTAAACAAAACTATTTACAAGGCGCCATCTTCAAAGAGCTCTAGTTTCCTTAGGAAGCATTTTCGGACTAGGTGAATTGGGTTAAATTGTCTTAAAATTATCTGAGGAATCTCCGGTCTTCGTTTGTCAGGAGAGTCTCTGGACACCCTGTATAATATTTGGATTGTTTTAGAAAGAATAATCTGGTTATAAATACTGACAAAACTTTTCCCATGCAATTTTTTACAGTTGAACGTAATTGCATATCTAGTCCACTTTTAAAAATTAAAAATCAATCTGTCCAACATAACTCAATTTAAACTGTTGGGTATATTTATTGATCACGCCCTAAATTAGCAAGCACATATTGTTAAGTTTGTGATAAATATGCGTCTAGCTGTTATGCCTCAAACCGATTGCACCAAGTGTCTGGCATTTTTCAAGTTTTGAAAGTCATCTTAGATATGGCCTAGTTTTTTGGGGAAACTCTTCTTATGCAAACAGAGTATTTATTCTTCAAAAAAGAGTTTATATATTTGAAATTTTAATGTTTGTAAAACGAAATTTGTCCAATTTCATATTTCAAAATTATTACCATGCATATTCTACACGATATAGATATAATTAAACACACCCAGCACATAGACTAGAATTATAGAAATCAAATCCTTATTATATGCGCACCGTCTTATACAATACAACTTCATTTGTTTATAAAAAAATATAGTTGGTTTGAATGCATTTTCTAAGACAGTAAAGGAATTCTTAACTCAACATGGTTTCTACCGTTTCTACTCTGTAGATGAATACTTGACTAATAATTGATGTTTATTTTTTTGTATTTTTATTTGTTTTAACAATTTGTATGTCAGTGTCTCATGTTCTTTTTGATTTGTCCTATATTATTTTATATGCTCTTTGGATTAATAAATACTACCTACTTACTAGAAGAGGGCAGTTTACCACTCTAACTTACTTGATGTAGCAGAGCTACAGCTATAGGTAATAGTAATGAGATTTTTATAAATCTACTTATTAAAGTTCTGTAATTTTGCTGTCGCAGGAAAAGAATTTTCTTGTGACTATAAAGAGCTTATAGCTATATTAGCAGGGTATATCTGCAGTATTGAAAATTATACCTATTTCATTTATAGAATTTGATTTACTGTTGTAGGAAGATATTTTTGTTATAATAATCATAATCAGTAAAAAGTAAGATATTTTACTACTACATCAATAACTTTTTTAGAAGGTAGAAATTACAGTTTCTGTTACTGTGAATTCTTTTTTTGGAATTTTGATTGTTTTGTTTGCGTTTTCAATAGTGAATAGTGATAGTTTTCAACAGGATCAAAACTTAAACATAGAACATTAGTCATTTTTATTCATAGATAAAATCTAATTATTATCTAGTTGACTTATTTTACTGATTTACCTGAATTTTCGGAACAATAGGTACTGTAAAAATAAACTTGAAATTTTCAAAAAAATGTCTCCATTAGTTTAACATATTCTTATACAAAACTTTTTTCTATTTTATCTCTTGTTTTGTACTTTATCCACATGTATTTTCACTAGTATTAGTACATTATTTGATGACCAAGTTAAAATGGTCTTACTTGTTTTTTAATTGATGTTATTATCTATGTATCCTTTTGCAACTGTAGAACTCTTCCATCCTCCGTGTCGCTTCAATTGTATAATGCCACCTCCACCATAGACCCATAAAATAGCCTGCAAAAACAATGCCCTGTGTATAAATCACACTGTGGTAGATTAAGATAATTAGCAATATTGTTTGATATTTTAGTAATAAGATTCATTCTTACCACTTGATTAAAACACTTGTGTTTATTAAATTCTAAAAATAATCGTGCTGATGTGTATTCGTTTTTATATCTCAAGGCTACATACTTTCTATAGAATGACAAAGTTGATAGAATTATCTTGTTATTTGTGATAGTAGAAGTTCGACTTCTTCTTGTCTTTGAATCAGGAATAATAACTATCAAAATGGATTATTTGTCGTCAACATCTTTAACATCCATTTTTATTAATTCATCACATCAGAAGACATCCGAAATTCCAATAATCACGGCTTGCTTTGATAAAATCTTTGTGCTTTGTTGAAAAATGGTTCAAACCGATCTTCTTTAAATTTTGGACTTCCTCATAATTTACCGTTCTGAACAACTTTTTCAAGTAACATTTTGCTGTATTTTAAGTAGAAAGGGCACTTACCTGAAACGATAACAGTTTTCAATCGCTGCGCTGAATATTTCGAAAACTGTTACTCCTAACGACTTCAACAGGGTATACCTTTTTCAGATACAACAGGTAGGAGAATCTATTGTTTCTATAGTCAGATGGATACACAAAGCTGCAAAAGAGTTCTGTCATTTAAAACAAATGTGATGTGCCATAAGCGCCGCTCTCTACTAGTAACGTCAAAATTAGTTAACAATTCTGATTTGCCGTGCCAAAAAACATAATCGTGCCAATTTTTTTTTCAATACTCCGACAGGTTTCAAACTTATTGAGATATTTCACAATAAAATTCTAGCATTGAGCGCCCTGTATTTTGAAAACCAGCAACATTCGGATAAGGCATATTTGGCTCAATCGACTTTTTTTGGTCACCAGTATCTCCAGCTCGGAGATTTCCCAACCTATCACAGACACCTTGTATAACATTTTATATAAAATGCTACTTAAAGAAAAGCTATTTTTTATGAGTATTTAGATATCGCCAGGATAGTTTACGTTGTCCTGAAAAAAGAGGCGTATGTGCTAGTCGTACTTTTCGAAACCGTTGCAGGCGTCAACTCTAACACTGACTTAAAATGGAAATTGAATTCGGTCCAACGTTGAAGAAGACCACGTCCAGTAAGCTTTTGTAAAGCCTGTGTTCGAAGCTAAGGGATGTTCTGTTTTATATCTATACCACGCTTTCGTAATTTTTTTATACCTTTAGATTTCGGTTAAATGTTAATGAAGATCTGTATGATATTTTTTGTTTTGTGTAGAGCAATCGATAAGTCGTATAGTTATGTATTATTTATTTCGAAAACTGCTTTTGTTTTGATTGAAGCTTAAAGGAAGCAGTGGTAGATGAGGGAATCTAATCGTATGGAATTGTATGAAAAATAAATGCTCCAAATTTTGGTATGCTTAAAACTGTTTATAGTATTACTAAAATTATATATTATCTTATTTTTAAGTCATTAGGCAGTTTGAATATCAAAATTTATTTTTTATACATTTAGAACCAATAATTGAGCGATACATAATAATTGGATTTAATACGGTATATCCTGAGACTTATTGTAAATAATTTTGGAGAGAGTAAATGAAGTCAAATGTGTCTTTTGAAATTTATGTGATATGAAACTTACCTTAGTTTGGAAATTAAGTTTTCTATTACAAAAATAAATACTGCTAAGGCATATTTCAGAAGCATTAATAAAGTTTTACGCATAAATTGACTAGAATACACTTTAAAATAATGATTTTCACGAAGATTTGTAAACAATCGTCGACAATGCGTTTTGTTTTAAAATAACTAACTCTTGCTATGGTAGTTTTACGTAAGTACAGACAGTACACAATGTAAAACCAACAAACCAACAGAAAACTTTTCAGTGTTGCGACGTAAAACCTTATTTGAGTAAAAATAATAGAACATTATTTTTTATGTTAGGTATTATATTATATACAGGGTGTTATGTTTGTTTATTCATGTGACAAGTAACGTCAAAGTGGTATATAAAAATTGCATTTATTTACAAATGAAGAGTATGCATATATTGTCTTTGTATATGGGTATTCCAATGGGAACGCCAGACAAGCAGCCTGAGAATATCGACGAAGATATCAAAACAGACATCAATCTGCCCACACAGTCTTTAGTGTGAAGAAAGTAACCCCGCTCTAAAAAATCCATTCGTCATACTAAAGTGAATGTAAACAATGAAGATATAATAGATGCTATCATTGGCAACTCTTCAATTACTGTTCGGCGTATAGCAACTATTCTTCATTTGTCACCAAATTTTGTATGGCGTGTACTCAACAAAGAAATGTAATATCCGTTTCATTGCCAAAATGTACAAGCGTTACACGCTGGAGATGCTCCTCAGCGATTAGAATTTTGTCGCTGGTTATTTCAACAACATGCACAAAATGATAGATTCGTTTCGCTTGTTATGTGGTCCTATAAAACGTATTTTACTAGGCTTAATATTGTTCAAAATATGTGGTATCAGCACGATGGTGCGCCACATAGAGGGAGACAAATAATTGCTTGGTTAAATGATCATTTTCCGAATAAATGAATACGTCAACAGGATCCAATAGCATGGCTACCGCGTCTTCCATTTCTAAACCCTTTGGACTTTTATTTATGGTGATATATGAAGCAGCTTGTCAGCTTCACAGAGCAGCAAACTTGATAAGAAATGATCCAAATCACAATACTTATAGTCTTAAGATTTGTTAATTTGTTTAATAAAGGTTATCTAATGCTTAAACTTTAAAAATAAATAATAATTATTATTATTCTTATAGCAACCATCATTTATATTTATCAGATTACTTTGCTTGAAATGTGAAATTAAGATATTTTTTAAATTGCTTGTAACTTCTAAACAAAGTTTGTCATAGAGCTTGTAAAACACCCTGTATCTTTAACCTCATCTACTAATTTTCGAGTTTTTTACGTCAAATCCCAGGACGTCGTAAATGTGTTGCACACAACGTTTTTCCTTTAGAAAAGATATTTTCATATTGAATCAAAACGTTGTACGAACCTGGAATGTACAAATAACTTGCGAGTCTTATCCAAAATCAACACAAAGATCATCATTATTCATGATCAACACTAAGATCCTCATTATTAATATGTTCAATATTTTAATTTTTATCATTAATATTATTATAACAGCTGATGGTCTCACTATGCGGATTAATGGAAAGTTCAAAGGAATATTTTGTCAAAGAATGCAAACAACCCTAAGAACCATTGAAAAGTGGTGTGAGGACCAACCTGTCAATTCCGGGAAGTCAGAAATGGTACTTATCAGCAATGAGGAGACCGTCAGTGAGAATGTAATAAACATTTTAACAAACATATCAAAAAAGAAGGAAGATGCAGAATGTGGAATCTATTCCAGATCCCTACACATCCAATTTCAGTGAGCAATGTTACCGTGGTACAAACGAAATTAGCAGGTATAACCATAGCCGTAAAAGAAATTGTCCGTAGACATACCACTGGCAAAACCATCAGAATATACACAGACAATAGACAATCACTACTGATCTTACGTAATCATAAGATAACAACTCGCGACAAGAATTAAGACTACTTATGTCATACGAACAAAGGAATAATTTATTATATTTTCATCACTAAACGTTTGCATTATATTTTGCACTAAATTGCAAAAAGAGATTTTTTTACCGCGACCAAATATCGAAAATTACGTTGACAATAAAAACAAATGTGTAACGTCAGCCCTGACGTAAGACGTCTGAACACTTGACGCGAGTTATAGATCAGCATGGGAATGTCATTAGGCACTGGTAGTGGCCTCAACTGACAACAGCATATCTGTATGCTGGGTGAAGGGACACGGAGGGTGCAATGGCAATAAAGTAGCTGACAAACTAGCCAGGAGGGCATCGGATCTCAATATTTTTTACCTGGTCTCTCTAGTATGCTTTCGTTGTCAGCATTTGTTGAACTTATCAAGGAAGACACCCACAAAGAATTTAGGAAACGGTGGGATGAAACAAATAGCTGTCAATTTGCTAAGGAGCTCTTAGAGTATCCCTGCAAGGATACAGCGAAAAAGTATCTATCCATATCTAAGACGAATCTTCGCCTGGTGACAGGTATTTAGACTGAACACTGTTGGCTAAGGAAGCACCTTTATTATATGAGGAAATGTGAAACACCTCTTTGTAGGGGTTGCGAACAGGAAGACGAAACAGTACTCCATGCACTCTGTGAGTGCACTGCCAGTTCGTCAATAAGAGAATCCGTATTGAGTCTTCTATGGCCTACATTAGAGAAATGCGCCTGAGCAACGTTACCACCTTCTTTTCTTTATTAGGCTGGTTAGCGGGTCAGGTGGATTGATCCTCTAACGGGAGGAAGTACAAGGGGCCCAATGGGGCCTAAGTGCTGTAGGCTCTTAAGCTGCCCTCCCCACATTTCCAGATTCCAGATTATTATAACAATTTTTGTTGCGATATTTAAAAAATAGCAAACCGTTTTGAAAAGCTGAGTAATGAAAACAACAAACATTTAAAATTTCAAATAAAGAGATGAAGTTGGACATTCAATGGTTAATATTCTAATAATTATAACCTGTATGATGTCATATTACGAGTATGTTGAAACAATTTTTTTTTCTATTTAATTCGATTAAATATGGGCTACTGAAGTTAGTCCCTATTTGACGTTATTGCAGCAATCCAATATGTATTCAATAGTTTATAATTAACTGAATAATAATATTATATCAGCTCTAATTACGGAATTAAGCTGAACATTTAATCTTTCTGTTATAATCAATGAAATGTAACTGATGGAACATGTGGTACAGTAGTATATAATTGTGTGATGCAAATCAAAAATATAAATGGGCGGAATATCCGGTTTACTATTGTTCGTATCGCATTGTTCTTTTTTATGCATAATTATATACATTTTTCGAAATGTACTAAATGGAACAACCAGGCGCTACAGTGTTCGGAATATATATAGACATTGAACACTAGTTTTCTCTTGTGTTGTGTTGTGTAGTGTTGTGTTGTGATATAAATAAAATAATTTTATAAAAAGTCATTGGACAGATGACATCATCTACCGGCGGATTCATGGCGTCGGACCGTTAGAAGTTTCCATGGTTATAGTGATTATTTTATTCTGAAAATTTGACTCCCAATGTAATCGAATACGACCTTTCGAATGAAAACATTTTCAAGAACCTATCACTTCAAATTATACCGGAATTCGTTACCAACTTCGCTATTTTAAATAGAATATGACTTTTAATTAATTTTTGAATCCCCCCCGCTATTCAAATGAAATTTTCCTTGTTGTTTTCGAGATATTTACAATATTTCGAAAAATAATCATTTTTCATTGCTTCATTTGAAATTAGCTCTATGGAATGCTATGAATGTTAAACGAATAATTTTTACTCAAGGAATAGTTAAATCTTTAACATTTCTATGAATGTCTCTCAATTGACTTAATTTCATACAAGGTATTGATCGTCAAAACTATATTTTTTTTTTTTTCACTGAAACACCCTATATATTTTCACATTTTCTAGTGCAGAATTTTGTTCTCTGTTGATCATACATATTACACTTCGCTATACCCCTATCAATCTAAAAAAGTAAAAATAAAAGTTCATATCCTTGTCGAGATAGTTATAGGCAGTAATTAAAACTGTTAGTTGTCTGTGTGTTTTCAAAATATGAAATCATACTTGCACACGTTATAATGGTAGCCATAAAAACAATTATTCAAAGAATGATGGTCACAATCACCATCTGAAACGAAGGAACGACTATTATGAAATTTTCCTAAATTTGGAAAATTAAAGCTGATATGGAACTTGTATTAACATATTTTCACAAAAATGTATTATTTAAATTTCATCTCCAACATCTTACATGTTATTTTTAAAATTCGTTGTATATGTATAAGATAATCTCAAATCTGTTGAAGCTGATTGCTGATTTTTTAGAACTCTGTGGATATGCATGAAAATAACCATATACATTAGTCTGAATGTCTTCGTTATCTGCAATTGGTTTGGGAACATATTTAGAAAATTGTATAATCGTCTGCACAACAATTTTTTTTTGGTAGAATAAACTAGATTGCTTTTATAATGAAATATTTTATCTAAAGTTAGGGGAAGTGGGTCCTACTACATTATATTCATGAGTAGTATTCAATACAATCTTTGTGTAATCAGTAATCATTATTGTAAAGTTTTGTCTGACGCTATTCAGTATTTGTATTCATGACGTTTAGATATGTATTCAAGGTTTAGTACTCGAAAATAGTATTCAGAGTAGTGAAACTATTTTATGGATTTAGAATATCCATGAGTACTCAAGTATTCATGACTACTGAGGTTACACATGATTACTGCAATATTCTTGAATCCTGGGTATTGTGGTTGTTTTAGGGCAATATTTAACTCAAATTGCTAAATATAAAATTTTTAAATTCACTTACTTAATTTTATTTTTTACAACTTTATACATTTGGCACGGTGAAATATTTTTTATTAGGTGCTGTACGCTGTATTAGTACATACTGGCATAATGCAATACTTCTTCCATTTGCCCAATGATGATGCACTTTCTGTGCTCATTTTACGAGTCTATTTTGCAATTTGTTTAACACCAACATCTATTTAACACAATAACACTTAATAATATCACAAACAAAACAACGAAGTATGGAAATCGTATTCAGATATAAAGCACTATACCGTATTATACAAGTCTCTTCTTTAAATACCGTTGGGTTCGATATTTCAATTAAAATAATAAATTCTTTTTCTGCACATATTTGAAAAAAATCATGCAGTTTCCCCATTACATGCTCTGCACACTGTATTGTACCAATATTTAAAATATTTAAAAATCACCCTGTATACAGCGTATTCAGATTTATCGGTAAAAGATGTTTATTCAACAAAACCTACCAATTTTTTTAAAGATGATCTATATTTACTATAATTCTTCTAGTACTTACATACGTGGCGTAATGAAATATTGTTTTTAAGATATTGTAAAGTTGAGATCTCTAGAAAACTAAAACACTACAAGATCCCGTACGTATACTGTGGAGAGAAATTTCATTTCGCATGAACAACCAACATACTGTAATTGAATAAGATGAGCGTACGTAAAGAGCCGCTCTCCAACGCTGGTCGAGTATGTAATAGATTTTCGTTCACTTGGCTCAGTTCAATCAAGAAGTGGACGTTAACACTTTTATTGCTCGGAGTTCGTACGATGGCTTTTTCGCAAACCGTTCCATTTTAGGAAGCACTTGTGTTTCAGAAAGCCAGATGAACTGAGATGGAGGTCCTTGGATTAGCGTTACCCGTGCATGCATGGCTTTACTTTTCCCTTAACTAAATTTAACGTCTTTGTGCTCGCAGAGTCACTGAAATAACAAGTACCAAAAATTAAAGAAAATTATTATGTAAGGTGTAACAAAAAATCTGGTCATCCTGCTAAATGCGTATTTTTGGGGGCAAAATATGACAATTTAACCCTATTTACCTATTAGTCGCAGCAAGTTGCGGATTAAATAGGGAAAAGTTCCGTACAAGATGGATCGGAATGCGGTTTTCTGCATTTGCTTCTAAAAATTATTAATCCAAAATTCACCTAGGTGGGAATATGCTGAAATTTGTAGTTGCATCGCTGCAGCCAAAAATGCATTCGAAAAATGCATTTTTTGAGACGCCCTTTGGACGACTTAATAAATTTGTAAAAAAGAGTCGGAATTGGCCCAGAATGGGTGCCCTGGGGTTTTTGAGGTCGCTGATCACGATTATGATGTCCAAATCGCCACCCTGACCACCTGGGGCTCAGGAACACCGACGAAAGTCATCTCCGTGGAACTCTCACAAAATTCATCCCGGGAAGGAAAAACACTTGGTGCCCGGGGGTTTTTTGGGTCGCTGAATTCAAATATGGCATCGGCGAACACCCCCAGACACCTGGTGCGCCCCAACCTGGACATGAAGGTCGTCTCCGTGGAACTCCCACACAATTCATGCGGGAAAGGAAAGACACTTGGTGCCCGGGGGTTTTTTGGGTCGCTGAATTCAAATATGGCATCGGCGAACACCCCCAGACACCTGGTGCGTCCCAACCGGGACATGAACGTCATCTCCGTGGAACTCCCGCACAATTCATGCGGGAAAGGAAAAACCAAGTGTTTTTCCTTCCCGGGATGAATTTTGTGATAGTTCCACGGAGATGACTTTCGTCGGCGTTCCTGAGCCCCAGGTGGTCAGGGTGGCCATTTGGACATAATCGTGATCAGCGACCTCAAAAACCCCAGGGCACCCATCCTGGGCCAATTCCGAGTCTTTTTTACAAATTTATTAAGTCGTCCAAAGGGCGTCTCAAAAAATGCATTTTTCGAATGCATTTTTGGCTGCAGCGATGCAACTACAAATTTCAGCATATTCCCACCTAGGTGAATTTTGGATTAATAATTTTTAGAAGCAAATGCAGACAACCGCATTCCGATCCATCTTGTACGGAACTTTTCCCTATTTATACCCGTTTTTCACATATCTTGCTGCGACTATATGCAGAGTGCCCGGAAAGTAATGGGACCCAGCTTCCTGTGATCAAATACAACCGATTTAGACAAACTTAGCTTAGTCCAAAAGTGTCTCGTTTAGAAGTTACAAAACTTCAAAAAAAATTGTTTTCTTGTTATGGACATAATTAAGAAATCAAACGTCCAATCATGTTGAAATTTGGTACAGTTATGTTTTAGATAAGTACATGCATTGCGAAGAAGTAAGTAGTGTTGCATATCGTAGAGGGCGCTCTTGGCAGTTTTTTTGTAACTCATTTTTATCCTATCTTTTTTGTTGGTTCTGCTATGATACACTTGATGGAAAATTATAATGAAGAAATTAATTCTGCGTATAAAAGCTATACCTGTTCCATGTTGATACAATGCACTGTTTTCGGTAAAAACTGTACTTTCTTGCTCTTTGTAATTTGAAATTTAAAAATGTGTCAGTGTGTGTCGAACTGTTCAGTACACATTGATTTAAACTGTCAAACTTGACCTACTTTTATTACATTTGCTAATTTGCTATTTTGAGAATGAAAGCAGAGTTTTTCGAAACGTCAAAAAATACGGATGTACGCGATACTGATCTGATTTTTCTTAGTTTTTAACTACTTATCTTCTTTTTCAGTGCGAGATTTTTTGGTTAGGCAAATTTAGTTTCAAAAATAACCCTTGACTGATCCGTTTGGCGCAAGGGCTTATTTAATTAATATTTATTTTTTTCAGAAGTGTGGCAAAAACCCAATTACATAAAGAAGAAATAATTACAAATACATTTTACAATAAACTTAATTAAATTCATTTACGCACCTGGAAATATTTTCATTTTCAAATTGGCGCGTTGAAGGAACAGTTAAACACAATTTCATTGTCGCCTACGTCGAAGCTAGTTGGTTATGTCATGTTAAGCGGCCACATTGTTTATAATTGATATTATCTGAGACAATTGCATAGTAGTCAACATGTTGATGCTGACACATAATAGGGCTTGTACGGCGTGGGCCATGAGAAGAGAGAATGGCGGCAACAATGAATAACTGCAGCTAGCTCAGTTATCAGCAGACAAGTTTGTCGCTAGTGCCATGATTGTGCTGAAGGCAGGCCGATTACAATGTAATCTGAAGGTTTATTGTTTGACGGTGTTTTCTGTATTCTCCCTTCAAGTAGACATCTACTCGTGGCCAATGTTAATTCCTCCAGATGTCACTGGCACGGTGTGAATTATTAACTATGAGAATGTCTCTGTACGGAAAAAATGCAGTTTATTGGACAAAAGTTTTTTAAATTATTCTATTTGTCTGTACACTTCCTGATTAGTTTACTGTGTTCGTTAAATCAATATATTTGCAGGTATTGTATTAGTAAATATTTTTACAATAGCCAGTGTGAAGTATTTAGCAGTAGCAACGAATTTTACATATACAGGGTGTCCCGAAATTAATGGGGCACAGAGCATGAGTAGATTCCTTACATCAAAATAATGCGATTAAGCCAAAGTTACCTTGGCCCATTTGGCAAATAAAAAAGTCACAGGGCGTTAAAGTTCAAATTTTGAATTCAAAATTCTTAAAATTCTTAGAAAAAAAATTTGGATTAGGGGGTTTTCTGGGACGAGAAAAACGAATCCGTACTTAATTTTGCTGTAGACGCTAGAGGGCGCTACAAAATGTACTCTTGGTTCATAGAAACTGGTTGTGCCTTAATATTTGGATAGTATGCAACTAGCAATGTAAAATTCTAGATTCAGTATTAATGACTATTTTTTTAGTTATTTAAATGTTTTATAGTAATTAAATAAAGGAATTTATGTCGGGTACATATATTCACTTATAACATGGTTTGTCATATGCTATGTGCTGTTGGTTTTTGTAGAATCAAGAGCATATCCAACGGAGCTACAGCAATAGTGCAAGATTTTATAATTAAAGACTACTGCAGGTGCATTCCGAATGTTCTACTAGTACGTATTCCTTACATTAAATTACAATTTTCTTAGAATAAATGGGTATTCTATTTAGTACGGACTGTGTATTCTGATAGTGGATAATTCTGACGGACTTGTAATGAATGAAAATGTAGCTTTGGCAGTGTATAACGAAAAAACGAAGAACGAATGCAAAATACTGCAGCTAACCCGATCAACTGTTATCTATCATTTGACAACACTATAAAAAACTGGCAATGATTAGGTATCATAGGCGCCGATTTTCTGGGGCGATTTCATCGAGCTAGAATTTCGAAATAAATTTTGTATTGTCTTTTAGGCCTTCCTGAGCACGTGGTAAAAATTTGTGTACACATCATTAATATTAGCTTTTAAGCTCTAATTCAATTTTTATTCATATGACAGTGGCGGAGATTTTAGGATTTCGTGAGTGTTTTTTGCCCCTAATTTTTACAATTCATGGAAAATAGACATTTTCAAAGCACTTTTTGACAAAAAAGGTACTCATCATCAAAAGCTCTAAGGATTCTAACCAAAGAATCACACCTTCATTTTCCGACACATGTCAATATTTTGTTATTGTCAGTGTTTTTGTTCATTAAGCATATCTCATATTATTTAATTATAAAGTCCACAGACTGTAATTGTAAGTGCGATTTCCATTGGAATGTTTGTATAATGATATAATTATATTTCTTCATAAATTAATTAACTATAACAAGAATTGCTGATTATTCAGAAAAAGCTAAGGTTAACCAGGACAATAACTCAAAAATGTTAAAGGTTTCCAAAAATTAAATAATATTTTTTATTCGTCATATTTGAAAACACATAAATCTAGAGTTATTACTAAATTGCCATAATATACGTAAACAAAAGGAGAAGTGAAATAAATTTATATTGAATAATATAATATTGGATTCCATGAGAGCAATTAACAAGTTCCCTTCTCAAACGGTTGAAACAATTCAATAAGCAGGGGTTCGTTTTAGCGTGGTTTACTCCCATACTCATGACTGCATAGATGGGCAACAAAAGTAATTGTGCTGTAGTAATATTTAAAATCGGTTTATTTCCACTAAATATTTGCCAACAATAATGTAATAAGTATTTAATAATAATGTAATATACATAAGTAGATATTTCATGAAAGAAAATACCTGAATTGTGCTTTGTTTCTACGAAAGCAATATTGAAATAAACTTGTAACTGCAGTAGAAAATATGACAAACGTGACGAATTTTAAAATTATTTTTATCTCGGTTGGATCACTCCAGAAAATAATTGTTTCCAACGTATTGCACATGGAATAGATATAAAACACGTGGAAAAGCATGCGCTGGTATTTATGCCATTTTGATATCACATAATTAGATGGGATGTGTAACAGCGCTTGTATTAAAATTTTTTATTATAAAAAAAACTTTACACATTATTAACTACACAGTTGCAAACACGGAATTCCAGGAAACAACTACTCTGCGGGCTAATACCCCGACCAGCATTGAATTACACCTGGAAAACCTATAGCAAGGTTCCGTGTTTGCAAAATATCGTTTCTCGCCGAACGCGATAAAGGTCGACAGCTTTCAATGGTGTCTACTGCATGTAGAACGCTTCGTGTCTGTGACATTTTCAGTCCGGCATGGAGTAGCGAATGGCCGATAGATGTAGTTAGTTCTACACCGCGTACTCATGGTCCCTTCTGTCTTAGACAGACTAAACAGCTAGGATTATTCATCGGATACCTTACCTATGGCATACTGATGAGAACTAATAAGCTCAAAACCGATATATGTCTGGTGGGCTTCTGACGAATGACTCTAGCTGTTGCTATAGGTTTTCCAGGTGTAATTCAATGCTGGTCGGGGTATTAGCCCGTAGAGTAGTTGTTTCCTGGAATTCCGTGTTTGCAAAATATCGTTTCTCGCCGAACGCGTTAAAGGTCGACAACTTTCAATGGTGTCTACTGAATGTAGAACGCTTCGTGTCTGTGACATTTTCAGTCCGGCATGGAGTAGCGAATGGCCGATAGATGTAGTTAGTTCTACACCGAAGTACACAGTTGTTAACAACTGATTACCTGATATTGTTTGATTTTGGAGAAGGTTATACTTTAATAAAATATGAAACAAATATACAGACTGGTTCACGGTGAAAAACCGTTAGAGTTTTCACGGTTGATTCCGGAAATCATACCAACGCATTGTTTTGTACATTTTCCATTTCTATATTTTAAGAAGAATTTTGAATGCGCAATTGGTCACGGACGAAAAGAGGAATATTTTCGAAACATTTCGACAAGATTGACTACTACGATGTTCCCATTAAAAATAGTAAATTATCTTCTGTCTTTTATATGCCCAAGCTGAAGAAATTTCAGTTTTTCACGACATGCTTCATTGATACCAATAATCATCACTATCTAAAATAAGAAACAATTTCAATATATGTAGGTATATATATTTTTTGAAGTGTAATAATTAATCTTCACCTTCATCATCTAGTAGGTTTTGTCCTACAGATTTATGTTTAAGGAAAGCAATTCAACTAGGAAATTTATTTATGTCAGTATTCTTTTTCACTGACAACGTGTTCTTATCATTCAGTAATAACTTCACAGCATAGAACTCTGGTATATTCTGGAGTTTTGTTCAAAATAAGCTAGTAGAACCGCCTCAATTCCTCCAATCTTCAAATAAACTATACTATTTTTCTTCGGATTTTGTCGGCAATAATGAACACGATTTTTGATGATTCTTCTATATCATCTTCCTTATTATCGTTGTAAGCAGAAGTTTCTGACAATTTTCATAATTCACTGACACAATAATATCAACGACAACCTAATAAACAAACTCATATCTATATCAACTTTTCAATCATGTGTGAAATTCGTAGGAAAAATTTCATTCTTTTTTCGCATATGGCGTATTATTTAACTTAAACCTACATCCGATGGACAAAATGTCATTTTTCCTAACTTGTTGCACAAAGAGCTATTACAAATATATGTTAATCCCACTTTTTATATTGCACAATATTTTTGTGACATTTTTTGTCACAAAAGTTTTCAAAAAACAGAATTGGAAATTATATTCACAGGGTGTTTTGCAAGTCGCTACAATAATTTTAGGAGGTGTTGGAATACTTGATTTTGAGTGGATTGAAATAATCATACCAAACATACTACCAAGTGTTATAATATTTGTGATAATTAATTTTTTCATATTTTTTATTTAACCTTGTTTTTGTACAATTATTGAAGTGTAGAAGAAAAACAAACCTTTTTATAAGCAATATTTCTATTCTTTTTTATTAGGAATGAATGGATTATTTAAATGATTTAACCAATAAAATCCAAAGTGGCTTCGTTACTTACCTAGAACTTCATAAACATGGTTTTTCTACTTTGTAAAAGTAAAGAGTTAAATTTAAACGTGGATTTTATTTAAAGCTTTGTGTGTATGTTATTTCAAATGTTATTAAAAATTTACCTAAGCAATGCTCTTTCACTTCTTAAGGTGCCCGTATCTCTCGCCGTAAAATGATCAAATTTGTGGTGTTTTTTAGGTACTGAAATCTCGAAAAATTAAACTCGTAGAGCAAAAGTAATATCAAAATAGAATTATTGATGTTTTGTTTATCCACTTTTACTATTTAAACTCTCCTCAAATAATGTAATAACTTTTAAAATGCATTTATATGACACACATAATTTCGCTATTCTAACCCCACATTTTAACAATTATTTTCACATACTTATAAACAAAAGTGAACAATCTTATATGCAGAACTATGTAAGTTTATGTTATAACAATGTTTACATCTATAGTTGAATTAAGAAAAGCGTATTTTGAAAGATTTCAGTACCTAAAAATTCATTGGATAGATCGCTTTCTGATGTTAAATATTGATTTTACTTCTGTACCTTTGAATATTTGCAGGTGGCATGAAATAACATCCTTGTTATTTGCTAAACTCTATATTATTCAGTTCTTAAATGTCTAAAATTATTTATATTTGTAGAAAACACTTTTTCAGGAATACGGCGCCCTTAAGCAAAGTTTCTTGATAAACATTCTAAAAATTAAGGAAATTAATCTCAACACGTTTAAATATGCAGGGAGCGCATTCACCAAAACAGAGGACAGCCGTTATTTTAATAACTTCAATATTTTCTAAAGGTTGCGTTCTTGTAAGCAAATGTCTTCTTTTCTTAAACTATTTTTATACCTTATTCTTAATTTTTAGAATGTTTACCAAGCAACTTTTCCTATGAACTGAAAGAGCATTGCTTAGGGAAGTTTTTAATAATATCTAAATAAACCTGCACACAAAGGTTTAAACAAACTCCACGTTTAAATTTGACTCTTCGCTTTTACAAAGTAGAAAAAACATGTTTGTGACGTTCTAAGTATGTAACGAAGTCGGTTTGGATTTTATTGGTTAACTAATCCATTCATTCCTAATAAAAAAATTATAGAAATATTTATTATAAAAAGGTTTGTTTTTCTTCAACACTTCAATACTTGTAGGAAATCACGGTTAAATTAAAAAATATTAAAAAATTAATTATCACAAATATTTTCGTAACACTTGGTATAGGTAATGTTTGTTTCAATCGATCATAATCAATTATCATGTCCTAAAATTTTTGTAACAACTTTCAAGACACCCTGTATATATATATATTGTTTTACTGTTTAACAGCCGCCACTGCCTTACTAGTACTACACTTCCATTTTCAAGAAAACAAATAAAATATCTCACATTTTTACTCATATTTCTTATTTAAGTATGGTATCAGCTTTTAATGGGCCACCTTCTTCAAGGATGCATTAAGTTGTAAAAGGCTTGAGCAATCCGGCCTCTATAAAACTTTTTGTCGACATTTTGCAGCTTCCATTTGAAAATTCTTAAAGCTATATTAGTAGAGCAATAGGTCATCTCGAGCGGCTCATATCCCAATTCATTTTTCCATAAAGGTTTCTTATCCGGATTTGGCACGTATTCTGCCTTTCACGGCTGGGATGTACAATTTTAACGAAAAGTAAAACCCACAGTCCGTAACTTCCGTCGAGGGGACGTCCATAGAATTGCGTCTCCAAAGAAAAGCCCTCTCGTTTAAGATTTAAGTTAGTAGTATCTGAGATTGATTTCTACATACCATAGATTAAATGCATTAAAAAACAGAATGAAATAAAAATCGGATCGAAATATTGAAATTGGGAATAAAGCAAAAATTGTAACGTCAGTTTATGGGCCGCTTTTGTAATATCTGGTTTAAATTAAAGTTGAGAAGTATGCTGAGGTTTTTTAAAACAATATAGAAATGTAGGTATTGCTATTTGAATTTGATATTTGGTGAAGTAATTATTGGCAATCCAATTATTTTATCATGTTGGTATTGATATGGTCGATAACCTTAAGTTGTCAGTATCTGCAGCCACAACATGTTAATCAACATACGTACGTAGAAGGTGTTTTTCCAATTTTGTGAGTAATGGGAATATTGCAAAATTCTTCCAAATACGTGCAGAAGAAGACTGCATTATTGTAATCGAAATGGCATTTGTCCCAGACAATTACGTGGAAAAATGAGCCTAAAAACGGTATTTAAAAATTTACTCTGGCTACGCCCCCAAAAACGATCGCGTTCAGACAACGTAGTACAGGGTGACCCAGAACTGATGGTTGGCCGCCATTACGTAAAAACGGGAAGAGCAATCTAAAAACTGTAAATGTGGGTGTTTATGGTATGATGTAGGGAGTGTTTATCACAAAATACCATCTTGGTAAATTTAATACCCAATGGACAGTGACGTTATCGAAATCATTTTTACCAATTTTATACCTATTTTTTTACATAATATAAAAGTCTTCATTTTTGTCAATAACTTTCATTAAAACTTTTTTTTGATATCACCTTTCGTGTAAAAGATATAAGATCATATGTATAGAAAAATTAAACAAAGTCTATCACGTATGTTAATGATTTTGACAACGTTGCTATGGAAGTATCAATATTGTTATGTTACTCATATTTATCGATAAAATTTACCTGTCAATTGTTGTTGTTTTAATTATTTATATGCAGATTTACTGTTTACTAAGATGAATAGTCACATTGAAAGGGTAGATATGCTTTTAATTTTTGGAGAAACTAGAAAAAATTCAAACTTGGCAGCGTGGATTTACAGTGAAAGATATTCTGACCGCCAAGTACCAGATTATAGAAGGTTCTTGAGATTGGAACAAGCAGTAAGACGGACACCAGACGCTTTTAAAGTCCAAAAAAACATTGAAAAAATAAATCCGTTTGCAATAATAATGTGGTGGCTCAAGTGTGTAAGTATTTCAGTAATAATCCTAGATACCAATCCAATACGAGATGCCAGCCGAGAACTAAATATTTCTTATAGTTCAATTCAAAGAATTTGAAAGAAAAACTAGTATCACGATTATAAAATTTTAAACGTGCAAGCCCTCTCTAAAAATCATAGGCTACGCCGGATAAATTGCATTTCGGAGATTGTTGATATCCAGTTAGATGTGTCAAAATTAAAAAAAAAAATAATAGTGATTTATTTAGCATCAGTGCTACATAAAAGTACAAGTTACAAACATGACCGTCAGTAAACTTAAAAAACTAAAGTCAAACATTTATAAATATTGTCACGGATTTCCCAATCCGTCTTTTTCTTACTTCCAGAAAAACAATCCGTTAATTAATCACTTCTTTATTAACTGCTCAGTACACTATTGACTACTAATTACAGGTCAACTAAACACTTATTTAATTAATCGCTATCTAAATCGCTTTGATCTCTCTAACTAAACACTTCACTTCAGACTGTAATACAAGACTTATACAAGACTTATACAAGACTAACTAACTCGGCCGTTTATTCTTCTTTTATAGACCCAACGAATATTCCAGGTATATTCCAGTATCTCTAGATCCCTTTTCTCGTACGACTGGAACGCTTCTCGTCGATTCCTGATTTTTCCAGGCCGATCTCGATCAGCGGCATGTTGTTTGTTTACCAGAATCGCGTAGGGGCGATCGGGGCAATCTCAGGCAATTCGCGGTGCCACAGTCGTCGGTTTGGGAGTGAGTGGGGCAAATTCCGTGACAATATATACTATGGACAGACGAGTCCCGCTTTGTCAGCAATGTAGTACCAAATAAAAAAAATACGCACTATTGGGCAACTAAAATCGTATGGTGTGGTATTATAGGCAAACACCTAATTGGTCCATACTTTTACAATAGTGCACTAAACGGAGAGCGTTATTTAAGGAACCAGTTACCAACTTTATTGGAAGAAGTGCCTGTACAACTTAGAAGAAGTATGTGGACTCAACAGGATGGCGCACCAGCACACAATGCGAGAGAAGTAAAAAGATACCTTAATGAAAATTACAATGGCCAATGGATTGGTACAGAAGGTTCTATTCATTGGCCTCCGAAATCCCCGGATCTATCCCCAATGGATTTTTATTTATGGAGTACCCTGAAAAATGAGGTTTATAAGAAAGAATGTCATAATTTAGAAGAATTAAAAGAAAACATTAGGAACGCATGCTGGGGGATAAGTAGAGATACACTTCTAAAAGTTACCCATCTGAAAATCCGACAAAGACTAGAAATGTGCTTGCAACAATTTGGTGGACATGTAGAAAATTTAACATTGAATTATTTTCCATGATGATACGTACCTAATATTATCCTTGTTTTGTTGATTTTTAGATTTTATATAATTTTGTTATTAAGTAATCGTTATAGCTTTTATTGTGTATTATTTAAACCAAAAATACTTACTAAATTTGTTTATTTGTTATACTCTCTTTGGGTACACATAACAATAATTTTGTTGTTTTCCATGGCAACGCTGTCAAAATCATCAACATACGTAATCGAGACTTTGTTTAATTTTTCTATACATATGGTCTAATATCTTTTACACAAAAGGTGATATCGAAAAAAGTTTTAATAAAAGTTATTGACAAAAATGAAGACTTTTATATTATGTAAAAAAATAGGTATGAAATTGGGAAAAATGATTTATATGACATCACTGTCCATTGGGTGTTAAATTTATCAAGATGGTATTTTATGGCAAACACTAACTACATCATACCATAAACACCCACGTTTACGGTTTTTGGGATGCTTTTTCTGTTTTTACGTAATGGCGGCCAACCATCAGTTCTGGGCCACCCTGTACATACGTTTTGCAAATTTTGTCAAAACTTGAAATTTTTTCCGCCATAAATGATTGAAACAAAATTTGCGTAATTGGTGCAAATATCCGTCCATGAGGACAAGGATTAAGTGTTAAAGAGTGATATCCGTAGAGTGCGCATCAGGTAGGTGTGAGTGGGTGGTGGCGTACCATCGCTGTCCAAAAAGACAGCATTCTAATTTGTAGAGAGGTGGAGAAATTTAAAGTAAACTGTTAATGTGCCTTAATGTGGTAATAACTCTATAATTTCTATTATCTTATCTCTCGAAACTAGCAGACACGATTTTATCATTGTTTCTAATAAAAATAATAAATGTTATGTAATACAATTATTTTTATTGTCATTTTTGTATATTTTTTTATCTTAGTACGTCTATAAACTGCTGCTCCTCGTACGCTTCGCCCGTCGCGCTAGTCGACAAGCTAACAATAAGTCACTCTCTAGATTTTCGGCGGTTAGATATAGTGATTTTTTTCCCCAGTGTTCCTAACGATTAGGAGGTACCCTGTATATTATCGTCATTTTAGTCCTTCTTGTAAATTACGCTAATTTTACAATAATTTTGGAAGTTGCGACTGTAAAATTACAATCGCGACGCTATACACGGCCACCGATGTCAAAAATAGTACCTACTGTATTAAAAGAGAATATAAAAAGGAGAAAATTTCACAAGTCGCTGCCGGATCCGTCAGGTTGAGAGAGCTGTATCGCATATTTGGTGACAATAATTTTCCAGTCGGTTGGTGTATCGGAACAGGGCACCCCTGATGCCTCTTTAACAACGCTCGGCAGATCACAGTCGCCTTTCGCTAACGGTTTTACCTACGTAGACCCGACAGATGCACTCTGAATATTATGGTCGATAATATACTGATGTGATTTTATAGATGAAATACGCCATCCCGTCCATCCACAGCGATATTAGTGTGATTCCAAACGAGCCGAAACAAAGTTGTTTCAGGCCCAGCCAACCGGTAACATCCCAACCAGTATGTATTACTTTCATGTGAGAATACCATTGTAGGTAGGGCGCTTAAAGTGTAATGGAGCAGGCGAAACGTCACGTGCTTGTTTCGCTCATTAGAACCGCGGAGAAGAGGGTTTGTTGCCACATTACCTTGTACTTTTTTACGTGGCTCGTGCTCATTTTATTCCGACATAAATTTAGAAAAAGTACACTGACCAAAATATAGATCTTATAATTAACAAGCCGCTTATTTAGACCGTATTTATGTATCAGTAATATACAAAATTATTGTTAACAAATTTTATTTAATGTTATAGTTATTTACGTGTATCGTACAACGTTTTATTTCATACTGTGTTGTATTAAAAATTAAATTTTAATGTTTTATTTTACATAACCTGCCTGTATGTAGGTGTTAGCATGCTTTCGATTCTTGTTTTATCGCATAGCTTTTGATTTAGCTTAGTAAAAACAAAAATAACAAATTTGACAGTTTGTCATCCCGTGCGTATTTTGTGATAATTTTCGTAAAAATGGAAGAAATCGAGCTAAAATGTGCTGAAGCACCCAGTAAATTGGTGCCTACGAAGTCTTCTGCTCGTTATGAGAAGGAATACCAGCTCTTCAACGTGTGGAGAAAAACCTATAAGGCGGACGGGTTGAATGAGAATATCCTTTTGGCGTACTTCTTGGATATCTCCAAAAAGATTAATCCTGCGACAATGTGGGCAAAATATTCCATGCTCAAGTCTATGCTGATGATAAAAGAAGGAGGTGATATTTCAAAATATCCAAAACTGGAGGCTTTCTTAAAAAGGCAAGCAGTTGGTCATCAGGCAAACAAATCAAAAGTTCTAACAAGAGAAGGAGTTAATAGATTCATGAAGGAAGCCCCATCAGAAGAGTATCTTTTGGGGGGCTAACAAAAAAAAATTGCGGGATATTTGAAGTTGAAACGCCCAGAAAAATATACGGGGCATTGTTTCCGCAGAACATCCGCTACTTTTTTGGCGAATTCGGGAACTGATTTATCAACACTGAAGCGCCATGATGCATGGAAAAGCTCATCTGTTGCGGAACAATACATTGAAGATTGATCAGCGGATGATTCAAAATGGAGAAAACTTTATACAAGTTCTTCATACCAAGCAACAAACTATATCCACCACCACTACCGTGTCTAGTGAAGATTCTGTCCCTAAAGGTATTCCTGCATTCAGCCTGCAAGGAAATTCACATTGCACAGTTAGTGTTGATTATAATTGTAATTAGTTTTTATAGGCCTGATTTTGTAGTTTTAAAGATAAAATCTTTTAAAAATGTAAATATTGTGTTTTTTTTAAAGCAGTCCGGGAAGTAAACATTTTCCGGACTCATGTATGTATGAAATAAATAATTTTCCTCTTATTTATTTACCATTATTCAGGGTGTACCATTAAAAACTTTGCACCCGGCTCATTTTGAACTACGTTCCAAAATATTAAAATTGCCGCGACACGTCCATTTTGTTTTCGAGGAGACACTTTTTAGCGCGAAATGCAGACTCGCTAGAACAACCCCCTTCGCGGGAGCGCATTCAACTTTAGAATCTTAAATGGCACTCTAGGTCGAGTGACACCTCATTCGAAAGTGTTTTTAATTCTGGTTATCATCGTATAACTTTTTCAATGTTAGTTAATTTGTTGTTGAAAATAAAATTTGCTAATGCTTAGAAATAAAAGACAATTTTATAATAATATAATTTAATTAATTGTTCAAAATGCCAAAGGAAAAACTATGAAAAATTTATTGCCACTATAAAAACTGTTTACAAATAAAAGTTATTTTGAAGAATGAAAACAAAATTGGTACTGATAACAAATTTACCAGTCAATATCTTTTAGTAGCTATTCAGTTCTCAAAGAAAAGTGTTTAGAAGAAGTGTGTTTACTGGTTAGTAATTATTAATTCTAAAAATGATTTTAAAAATAATGATAATGCACGGCTTACGGCAAGAATTTTTAATCAGCGTGACCCAAATAAACACACCTCCGATGTTTACGTCGCCAGTTTGGTTAAAAAATTCTATGAAACAGGATCAATGGAAAATAAAAAACGGCAATTTCGAAACCCTGCTAGAAATGAGGCTATCGAAATTGCCGTTCTTGATCATGTGGAAGCGGATCATAATTTTAGTATTAGTAAGCTATCTCAAATTTCAGGAGTTTCTAGCACACATTGTCAACGCATTTTAAAAACTTATAAATAAATACCACCTTTATAAATTACAATTAGTTCAAGAACTGAATGAAGACGATCCTGACCGACGTTTGCAATTTGCGGAAGAGATGACTAACCGATTGGCAAATGATCAAAATTTTTTATATTCAATGTATTTTTCCGACGAATGCACATTTTATCTGTATGGCTTGGTTAATCGTCATAATTGCCGTTATTGGAGTGACACCAATCCGACATTATTTATAGAGGAACACTCTCAACAACCGGAAAAAAACTTAATGTGTCGGCAGGAATTCTCGGAAACAAGATTATTGGACCATATTTTCTGCTAGGAAATCTTAATGGGGATATGTACCTTGAGCTTTTATATAACTACATTTATCCAATGATTGTGAAAACTATAGAAAATTATGACAACATTTTAGATGACAATGTTTGGTTGCAACAAGATGGCGCACCTCCACATTTTACAGTTGCAGTTCGTCAGTTTTTAATGAACATTTTCCAAATTAATGGATAGGTCGCCGCGGACCTATTGAGTGGCCACCCAGATCACCTGATCTGACACCACTCGATTTTTTTTATTTAAAGTCTAAAATTTATGCCACTCAGCCGCAGTCTCTAGAAGAACTCAAGCAGCGTATCATTGAAGGATGCCACCTAATTACCCCCGAAATTCTTAACAATGTTCGTCGAAATGTTGAACAACGTTTTTATTATTGCATGGAAGTGGGAGGCGGGCATTTTGAACAATTAATTAAATGATTAATACGAAATTGTCCGGTATCATAAACCATTTGCATTCAGCAAATTGTGATATTATCTGAATATCTAAAAACGAGAAGATATTGAGAGAATAAAGATAAGCTCCAAATTATGTGTTTTAAGGCATTTATTTTCAGACTGAAAAGTTTTTGTTTACACTTGTTCGACGAAGATAATCGTACTTTGTCAAGTTAAATAACATTCGTCAATATTTACTGCCCTTTGTTCTATGACGTGGAACAAACGAGCTTTTTAAAAACAGATTTAAATCAAAAACAATAATAAAAACAATAATATTAAACGAGACATGTTTATACGTTCATTCTTACAAACAAGTTACAAAAAAAACGTATTAAGTAATGTTGTTGTTTAGTGAACAGAGCAAAACCTTGAAATGTACAAATTTACTTATTTATTCTAATAAAAAACATGTAATTCGTCTTATTGAGCCTCATATAAAATCTGTCTCTTGAGCCTGGTACAAGGCAATTTCACCTTAAAGTATGCGCTAAAATAAATAATAATAATATCTGTACTCCTCATTCTAATCACGAGGATTACCCCAGAAGTCGAAGACTTGTGCAGGAGAGGGGACGGCATGGTAGGCCCTAATCACCATTCAGTGCTCATTAAATAGGGGGGTAGTCAAACATCACCGGTAACAATCTCTCACATTGACCCAAGCCAACATTCTTCCACCCTACCATACCTGCAGAGAGGGTGCCAATCCTCTCCACGAATATAGCTTATATACGGTCTATCGGCTGCAGGGGTCTAACCCACAGCGATCTATTCACCTCGATTCAAGTACTGACACCTTAAACCGCGCGACCGCTAACCGAATGCTAAAATAAATATAATAGTTATTTAAAATTTTCAAAAGTTAAGAAAATTATAATACCTATATGGAAAATTCTTTCTTTTAGCAGTTTGTAAAAATAATCAAAAATATGTCGGACAAACTGCCTTTATTTTGTCACTACAAGATGGACGTAAGAGTATAAAAATATATGTAGATACAAAATTATTATTTTGTATCAAAAAAATGGCATAAAGAAATTAAAATTTTGTCCAAGATGTTATGCCATGAAGCTTCTTTTCATTATTCTTACAGTAGAATAATACTTCATTCTCTTTTCAATATCGTTATCTTTTCGAATATTATTTTATTAATTTTTATCATTATCGGTGACCCAATTTGCCAAGACAAATTGAGTAGCAGTTTTCAAAGGCCTAAAAGCTTTTTAGCTTATTAATTAATTTTTTTGGAGGTATTTTCATTTCTGTAAAACAGTTTGGTCTTGAACATGCCAGCAACGAAAATCAAATAGCGATTAGTCAACATTAGAAAGGCAAACTAGGTACTATTAGTTACTTAACCGGATATTATCAAAAAATTGTATTCTAAATTTTTCATCAATATATTGAAGAAACCCTAGTACGATCAATATTGGTATCAATATTTATATTTCCAGTTGATTTTCACAAGAGTTGGATTAAAGTGAGAATGGTAGAAAAAGCATATGTCGCCAATATTTTAGTACAAGTTAGCAAAAAAAAAATAAAAGAAGACGGTAGGCGAAAGAGTGGATTTTACAAAGAGACAAATATACTTAGGTGAATATCATAGATTACATTAAGGAAGTGGAACGTAATAATTATAAAGAATACTTCAGAATCAAGGTGAGATATAAGTCGTCTTCTTACTTCCTGCTCGGTCTAAGCGGCTCGACTTACAGGAAGCGACCTACATTGCAGCAGGTACTTAACGCAGACCTCTCGCCCTGGGCGACGAGCCATTAAATCTGTAAATGATACTGCAGGAAACAACTACTCCGCGGACTAATGCCCCGACCGGCATTGAATTACTCCTGCAGTATCTGTGTGAACAGCCAGGAACCCTTGTCGGACACACCACCAGACATAGACCGGTTTCGGGCTTGTTAGCCCTCATCAGTATGCCATAGGTGAGATGACCGACAATTAAACTGACTGTTCCTTCATATGTATGTTTACATATAAACTGAGTGCAGGTGAGATATCATTGTCATTTACACTTCAGAATCAATTCTGAAACATTTCAATAATTACTGAATTTGGTATCTCCATACATCACCAAAAAATGAACGAATATGAGAAAAGCAATATCAACACCGAAAAGGCTTAGCTGTAGCTCTAAGATTTTTGGCAACAGAGATCTTTTGAAAATATAAAATTTTCTTACATTAATATTTTTATTAAAAAATTGACCCTAGTCACACCCTGTAAAGTATATCGTTGGCTTAGTGTCAAAACTCATTAAGTCACAATTTTTTATAAAATTATGTTTATTCTGAATAATGCAATAATTTATAGCTCCTATTCTATTTAATTATTACCTGATATGTGATTATCAATTGTAATAAAAAACGGCAACAAAATAATTTGGATTTTTGTCTCTATTGTAGAATTTGTACATTAAAAAAGTTGAATCGCGTTTTGCTGGAACTAAAGCTATTTTGACTTGTGAGTTTTGGCACTAAGCACACGATATATGTTGATATGTTGAAGGTTTATTATGAATGTAAAAAAAACAGTGTAGCAATTATATCGACAACGTTATCCTAATAGAATTTACCCTAACAGAAATAAGTTTAGTAAACTTGAACCAAATCTGTTGCTGGAATGCTAAATAAGAAAATAGTTTCTTTAGGATATGCTTGCATAAAAAATCAATAAAAAGATTTACCCTTAAATGTGCAAGAAAATCTGAATACTTCCATACGGGAATTAACCAAAAATCATAATATAACCCAATACTTTGTATATATGATTCTACAAAAACATACATTTTTTTCAAGACGAGTTTCATATTAAACTGGCCCTGTCCAATATAATTTGGAGTTCAAGAATTCATCAATACATTGACAATATTAAAAATATAGGCATTAAACGATGAGTGTTATTGTCAATCTCACCATCAATATCGCAACTACTAACAAATATTATTGATCGTCTGGGGGGCTCTTTAGACACAGTGAACATAGAAGGTGCTTTTTTATTTATTTTACATATGACAAAATGTTTTAAGTATAATTTTTTCTCAATAGAATGGTAGTTCTTTATTCATAGTTTGTCATGTTATCTGCAATTGGAACTTTCAAATATTGGACAAAATGCATATAGAAAATTTATTCCTAATTTATCAAATTGGAATTTGCATTTGAAAGCCATTAGTTCTCGGGACAAAGGGTGTTTCGAAGTTTTAAAAAAATATTGCGGTGCTTTAAAAATTCTTCGATTTGGTTTCTCTCCAATATCTTTGCCTTCTTTGGTTTATAATGTATTGATTCTACTTTCAAATATGACGTAAGTTTACCATACTTTGAAATATCAATACCTTTATGCGCTTTTAACATTGAGTCAGCAAACCGTTTCTCCACATTAAAATAGTAGTATAGTAGCACCTCTTCTGTAGTTGCTCCTTCTCCTATGCCCCTTTTTGCCAGTTATCGAATTCCACTAATTATTTCTCGTACACAGTTTTGCTTTTCGCTGGTAACAGACGTAATGTTGTTTCTTGGGCTTCTTGCTGGATTTCAGCCGGAATGAAGAAATTCTCAGCACTCACTCATTTTTTGTGTCGATTTTGCAAATTTTTTCACTCTTGTTGACAAATAAACAAACGCATGTCATAGAAATGATTCCGAGGCTTTCTAGTATTACCTGCCAATCAATACTCTTGATTAAAATAAATTGACAAATATGATGTTGTTCAAAACCATACTTTTCACCTGCTCTCACATGGCTTTCACTCCCTAATTGGTCATGGCTGTGGATAAAAGGTTGAATTACATTCAGGAAATTAACCAGCCTTTAATCCTCTTGAAAAAATGTAAATCTCGGCTGCGCCTCGAGTTTCCCTTTTTTCTTGTGGTTAATTCCCTTATATAATTATTAACTATAATTTCCAATATCCTAAAAGGACAAATTATTTTAAACTTTTCAGTTGTCATTACCGGCTGTTTTACTACACTTAACATTAATTTATAATCTAATGGAGAGATAAACTGGTGGATTTTTACTTAAAATTTACGACTCAATCGCAACGTTATTAAGTAAAGAATTTTAATACGTTTTCGTATATACGGCAAGTTAGAAGAAACTCCATTATTTAGAAACTCATTGGACGCTATTGATCTCACGGGAAGCTGGAAAGACTTAATAACGAAAGGAACGGACGGGAAAAAATTAATCGAACCTTTACAATGGCTAAAGAGATACTCCACAAAACAATATTATGTTTTCCACAAAATATGCCTATTGGTATAATAATTATTCATTATGACACTATGTAACTTAAAAATACATATGGTTGCATTCAGAGTTGTGACAATTTAAATCAATTTAATTTAATCGTGATTTTAATCAACTGATTTTTTAAATTTCAATCATGATTTAAATCAAGTTGTGTAAAGCCAATAATCAAAGTAGATCAAACTTTAGAAAATTCAAATACAACGTACAGTTTATTTAAATGTTAGATACAAATTAAACTAAAAAAAAATCTGTTAAAAAGAAGAGTTAGGTTACCTTCTTAAATATGCATTAATTGCCTACTTAAAAGCAGAAACATGAAGTAAACAAATTAAACATAACCAACTCTAAAAGAAAATAAAACAATTTTACACCAAAACAAACATTTTAAATTAGATTATTTATTGTAGTTTGTACAAAAAAAAACTAATTTAGCTGATTTTTCTGTTCCTAACCGATTTCAAATCTTAGAATGAATCAAACAAAATGTCGAAAATATTCTCTCAACCGAGACTGAACTAGCTGCAGCAGAAAATAATTGCTTGATAATCGGGAATACTTTGTCAATAATATCAATATTTCTTTGGGGTATTGTCTGAAGCTATTTATTTGTGGCATAATTTTAGTTTTTCTTCAGTTTTATTGCTTTTTTGCCGCACTTCTGAAGAAATAGATTAATTAAATAAGCCCTTGCACCAAACGGATCAGTCAAGGGTTATTTTTGAAACTAAGTTTGCTTAACCAAAAAATCTCACACTGAAAAAAGCAGATAAGTAAAAAATAACAAAAATCACATCACTATCGCGTATTTTTGACGGTTCTCAAAATAGTAAAGGTATTAAACGTATGTCAAGTTTGACAGTTTAAAATTTGTTAGGTAATCTTCTTCCATAGAGATGTCAAATGATGTTTAATTTATTGTGAATGTAATAAACATTATGTTGGAGAAACGCCTCGGTCTATGAATGTTAAAGTTGAAGTAATAGTAGAGTAATGCAGAACAATCTTTCTTGGTTTTTGTGTCGAGAAGAGAAACAAACATTACAGATTGTATACCATCAATGTTTCCATCTTCTAATCTGTGCAACTCATCCGAAAGGCACGCTCTATGTAAACCTATTACAGCTATAACCTGTCAGCCAAACGAGAAATATACACAAGTAATATAAACGCATTTATTTTAGAGTTTTACCTTGACAAGAAGATAATCATCATCTACATCAGTTTGTAGAAATTTTCTCACATCTTAAAAATTTTGGTTTGGTTTCTTTGGTTTGTAACCACTAGTTGATTGTTTTAGGAAAGCTATAAGCTTGCTGTTAAACAAAAATTCAATTGATACTACGTGGTTTTAAGCGGCACCTTAGTTCATCCTTACCATAACACAACCATAAACTTGAAGGCTGCATTGTTTTTGATTTTTCCAACTAATGTACTAACAAAACATTCTCAGATTAGATGTTTGAGATCCTATTTGTTAGATCATCAGATCATTGATAGATCCTTGATGTTCTTTGTGTTCCTCCATTGAAATTTTTTAAATTCCTTTTTATAAGTCGATCGAGATTTTGATAGTAAAAACTTGGATATGACCTCTGATGCCTCAACCTAAAAATCAGACAGTAATAATTCCTCTTTTATCTCCTTTTCATAAATTTCACCACCTCACCAACCACACAAAACAACACCAAAGAAGAAATAAATGTTGACACCACAATAACAACCCAAAGAGATGACTTTGTTTAGTAATCAAATTGCATAGCAATCAATGTTTTCCTAAGTTATAATCGCTTCAAATTATAAATTTTTCTTCATATTAAACTCATCCATATCAGGGTTATAAAAATAAATATTATTTTACATACAACGATAAATTTCCATTATCGCCTCTAGAAATTAATTCACAGGCAATTTCATCTTTTCTGAATTAATAGTTTTCGGTCGACAATAAAACAACATTTTATCGTTATTTATTTATTTATTTATATAAATATGTATAAATAATAAGCCGTTTCCTTGATTTTAGCTCCACTAAACAAATAAAAATTATTAACTGTCTTAATTAAGCTACATATGCGTGTAGTTTGGATCATCAACGATGATTAAAGTACACATCAGATAACAGAATGGCTATAACCGTTTAAACATAAATAAAAATTACTTAGATTTTTCACAATTCAGAATTGTAATGAAGCTTCACCTAATGTGAATTATTACAATCTAAAATATTCCACTCATCTATTTAAACTTGTACGAAGCTATAAAATAAGCATCGCTCCACTTTCTGGGGATTTTAAAATTCGGCGAAAGGTAGTGTAGAGATGAAAACGTCAATAATAACATCCCCCAGGGCCCTTAAACTTATAAAAGTAAGTTTACTGTTTCTTGTTATTTTTTCTCAAGCATTGCGGAGACAACATTATTATGCGATACTGCTTACGTTGTCAGTAAATCGTCTTCTTTCAAATTTAAATTATTTTTATTAACTCATATCTATAAAAGAGGTATGTGATGGCGTGTTGTTTTATACAGAGTAGCAATTTAATGCAATATAATGTTCACTACTGAGGAATAGATTCAAAGGTGTTCACAGGGCATGCAATAGATCAAAATTTCTTACCACAATAGTTTTTGCAACTAATACAAACGGAGAAAACGGTATTCTGCTCTTAATTATAGGGTGTCACAAGTCATTGAGTTATTTTAGGCCCAAGAGCTTTAATAAACCAGATGACATGAATAAATAATATTTATTTATTAATAAAAATAAATGTAGATAATAGTTACTTTTATATTATGAGCGCAAATTCAGTGTTCTTTGAATGGCGCGTGAGAATGTGAATGTTTGGTCAAGACCGTAGGTTTAGACCAAAAATAATTCGAAAGTGCCTTAAAACTATGATTTCGCGCACGAGATATAATCAATATTTTTTTAAGCTGGTTTAAGAGATGCAGAGTGTTCAAGGTTTAAATTTTATTCTGCAATTTCTCAATAATTGAGAAAGTTTTGATAGCATGCCTTTGAAAATTGCTACTGTTGGGTTTTTTGGTGTGAGAATTACGAATTTGAAGCTTTTTTAGATGTTGCTCAAAAAGGGCGCTAGTTTTGCCGTATTATTTACGTAAAGCAAAACATATTATTTATCTGTTGAGCTATGCTTAAAAAAAAGTAAAAAATCTTAAAGATGAATATGACATCCACACATTCAAACTTCGAAAAAAATAATCATTGCGTTACTTCCTATCTGAAAAAAACTAATAACATGTATGGTGTGATCTCAAAATTTGTGGGAAATAAATGTGATTGATGGTGGTAGATTTAAATAACACCCTGAATACGAATCAATATTATTATGTATATGGTTCTGATGTGGCAACTCTGTTTCGCTTCAACACTTGAACGCTATATCGCTGCATCATCAGGAAATTTGTAGCTTACCAGGAAAATTTATGGGTTAATTTGCTTCTGGTTTGAAATGTCGGGTAAACATTTCGTTTGCTTTCAATTATCTGTCTTTGTTATGCCTACCGAATACGTGGGTAAAATGGTTTAACCAACTCGAATGTTGACGACTAGGTACTTAGTTAAATCACCAATTTTGACAGTTTATAAAAACATGCTATCAGTTCAGAAAATTATATTATCTTATATCTATCATTTGATCACATTTATAGAAAAAAATCTAATAACCCATGAGTAGATAGCCGATTTCTTTGAGAGTTTTATGAAACATTATCTTAGAAGTTATGGGTTTCGAGACATCGCAACCGTCATCTACTGGTTCGTTGTCGACGAAACCTGCAATGTATGAGATATGCCATCAAATTCCTCATAAGGTTGATAAAACAACAAAAAACTTTAAAATGTGCCTTTATTATATGTAATTTATAATATTATATATCAGTAGGTATCATAAGGAGGGTCTCCATAGGTTTCGTAAATTTCGTCGTAAAAGTTCATGGATTTCTCAAACGGATGTTGTTGTACGGCAAGAGTTGTATTTATATCCAGGTAATCCAAATTCAAGGGATTTGTGCCAACGTCCTCCCAAACAATGTTTTCCAAAAGTGGGTCTGAAGTAGGTGTTGGATTTCTGAAAAATTTAAAAAATAATTTGAAAATCAACTAACATTAACCAAATACAACTAACGTAAGTAATAAAATCAAGTGTTGTTTTAGTTATTTTTAAATGAATTACACAAACAAGTTCACCAATAAATAGAATAATTGGAGATACATTTTTAAATCTATGTTAACAATGAATACAGAATGTTTCTTAAGTAGATGTCAAAAATCCAGAGACGTATTCTGTGACAAAAAATAAGGACGTTCATATAAATGGGAGTTTTAGGACAACCATTGTCCAGCTACGTGTCAAAAATTTATTTTTAATTTCTAAATTGCTTTAACCATACTTAATGTGCATATTTAATATGGCAATAGGTATGAAATAAAAATTACCAGTCTTTGAAATTTACCAGTGGCGGAGGTGCAGGTTTCATCGATCATCATTTGCCCTGTATAATTACATTACATATTACAATAGGTCATCTTAACTTTTTTATATTCCAAATCGATTAACAACAAAATTGATTTATTTGATAAGTGCATTTTTACAGTTACTAAAACTACTTAAACATACCTTATGGAAGCCATGCAAAACAATAATAATAAGAAGCCGTCATTTTATTTAATATTGTGTATTATCAAACTAACCTTATTTTTGAAAAACATATAACAGTTTTAATAATGGCTTATGCATATTCAAATGCTGAAATGGCCAATATAGTTTACATTTATACCTTGCAAATGGAAATGGTACGGAGGCTTGTCGAAATTTATATGGAAAGATTTCCAAGACTACTCAGAAATGTTTTTCAACGTCTTTCGGGGTCAAGCTCATTTCGGATACTAGTAGTAGGAAGATCGCTGCAAATCTTTATCTGAATCATAAATTAGTTTGGTCCGTTCTGAAGCATCAACAGTTATACACAAATGGTTCAAACCTTACTGCTGCAAGACTGTCCTGCTCGCCTACAATCTTGCCACTGGACTTGGCAAAAAATTGAATAAAATGTTGACTTTACCACTGGCATATTGTTTACCGAAAAAATTAATATTTCAATAGATGCTATAATCACTGAAAGTGATGTTCTACTAGCTTTAAAACGTTTCAAGAATAAATTGACCACAGGTCCCGATGGAATTCCAGCTTTTTTATTGAAAGACTGTGCTTCTCTTTTTGCGTTACCACTGTCCATTATCTTCAATTTGTCTTTGCAGTCAGCTACGTTTCCAAGGATCTGGTGTAAATCAAAAGTCTGCCCTATTTTTAAAAAAGGAGACAAGCGACTTGTAGAAAACTACAGACCTATAACAATTCTTTGCAACTTTTGTAAGTTATTTGAAATTGTATTACATCATATTCTTTCTTTTCAAGTAAAATCAAGATTATCCGTTTTTCAGCATGGATTTATATCCAGTAGATCTACAACAACTTGTTGAATGTTACTCATTTCATTGCTAATGTTTTGGACCAGGGTGGTCAGGCTGATGTAGTCTATACGGATCTCTCAAAGGCTTTCGATAGATTGGATCATAGTCTGCTACTAAGCAAGTTGTCATGTTTTGGTTTAACTTCAAATTTTTTAGCTTTCTTTGAGTCATATTTAGCAAATAGAGTCCTAAATGTTAATTACTTTGGTTACGAATCCACAGATATATACGCTACATCTGGTGTCCCACAGGGATCAGTTTTCGCACCCTTGTTATTTATTATGTTTATAAATGATATATGTACATCTCTTCATATGAATGTTCTGTTGTATGCTGACGATCTAAAAATATTTGCACAGATTAGCTCACTTAATGATTGTTACCTTTTACAAGAACATCTCACAAAGGTTGATTTATGGTGGCAAGAGAACAAATTGTCGCTAAATATTGCAAAATGTAGTGTTATGACATTTACAAAGAAAATAAACTCAATAGATTTTGCCTATACCATTAATAATATTGCATTAAACAGGTGTGGTGAATTTAAGGACCTTGGAGTTATCTTCGATTCTAAATTGAATTTTGTTGCACATATGAATTATATATTGTCGAATGCCTACAAAAATTTGGGGTTTATATTTAGAAATGCTAAATTTTTTAAGAATACATCTACGTTGACCACCCTGTTTAGTGCATTTGTCAGACCAAAACTAGAGTATGCTACAGTTATTTGGAGTCTTCATGCTGATATCCACGTTAATAATTTGGAGCGAGTACAAAGAAAATTCGTTAAATATTTAAGTTTTAAAGTTGATGGTGTCTACCCGCCACAAGGAACTCCACAGTTGGACTTATTGAACAAATTCCATTTGAATGATCTAGCCTCGCGTCGTACTTACTTTTCTCTATTGTTTTTACACAAACTATTGATAAATAAAATTGATTGTCCTAGTATTCTTAGTTATTTTAATTTTAATGTTCCATCAGTTCATACCCGTTCATCTTCATTGTTTAGGTTTGCTACTCCTAGAACAAATGTATTAAAGTATTCTCCTATTTATACTGTATGTACCAACTATATGTGCTATGAATTGAATCTAGATATTTTTTCTTGTTCTGTTAATGACATAAGACGTTGTGTTTTAAATTCGTCTAATTAATCTGTTGTGATTTGGATTGCAATATTTGGATTTGTTAACTATATGCTGGCTTGTTATTTGTTTTGTACATGTACATAATGTATTACTTGTTGTGTTTACTAGTTGCTTGTTTGTTTAGTTGTTTAAGTATACATTATTGTATTTTTCCCCTGCCCTATAATTGGATTTAGTCTGTCTGGGCAGTGTATCCTTAAAAATAAAAATAATGAAATTTCACAATGAACACGTTTGGTCTGATGAAAACCCTAATGCTATAATGGGTATTATTGGAAATTTTCTTGTTGGCCTTACTCTTTACCAAGAACTTTACCTGGTGTTCTCTACAGACATATTTTTGAAAACATTTTACCTGAACTACTCGGCGATGTTCCCTATGCGTTAAGAATGTGGTTTATGCACGACGGGGCTTTTAAATGAAAGACTTGGTGATAACGTGATTGAAAGAAGCACTCAAGAACCAAGTCAACTTTGGCCACCCGATATAAACCCTATTGATATTTTTGTTATGGGACATTTCAAGACATTAGTTTATAAGGTCCACATTGAATCGGAGGAACACTTACGTCAACAAATTATAGCTGGTTTTCATGTGATAAGAACTACTCCTGCAATTTTTGCACGTGTTCGAGCTGCAATTTTAAGATCTGAAGCATGTATTTTTGGTGAAGGTGGCCATTTCCAACATTTGTTACAATAAAACATAGTAAAGTAGTTCCATTGTTAATTAATTATTTTGTTACTTTAACTAATAAAACGAGTATCGTAAAAATGCACTTGAACAAATAAACCAATAATCTTCTTTGATGGCAAATATCTAGGTATTCTAAGGAATAATTCCATAGACAAGTATTCAACAAATATTTCAAATATGAATTAATCTAGCTGTATTTACTGAACTGGAAAGGAGGTGTCTGTCAGATATCCCTATCAAATAATAATATCTTCTAACAGTAAAATGCCCGTATCATTTTGAACAGTTAATATACTGTTAATTAATAAACTTTTCTAATTTGACTTACCCATATTTAGCAAAATTGGTCCACAGTTTCACCATCCTAGACCTCATGAGTTTGTCAGTTTCAGTGATATCGCCATTTTCAGAAGCAGCCAAGCGAAATAGGTATCCTAGGTCTTCTGCATGTCCTACACCTACAATAAACGTGATGGATAGATGAGTTTAAGGTACTTGCTTAGAGAAGATTTCAGTAAACAATATTAATATAAGAAAAAGGACCAAGAGTAATACACAAATTTACCTGTAAAATTTCTGTTGGTAACTCCGTATAAGTTCCCTTCATAAGAGAACTGGTAGAAGTAGACCGGTACGAACTGTGCCAAGCTCTGAACCATTCGCCTGGTAGGTCTATTAAACTGATCGTCACTGATAAACTGCAATGCAAAGGAAATTAATACGAGTATTTAAAAAATATGAAGAAAGCACAAACAACAAACCTCAACGACTGTAGCAGAGTCGGTGGAAATCGGTGGAAATCCAAAATAGTGAAACTTAATAAGGATTGCTGTCAATAATTTTTGTGGGGAATAAGGGCGAAGATCGTAAGGAGCCAAGTGTTGCACTTTTACATCATATGATAGTAAATACAAACGGAGAATATCTGAAAAGTCAAAATAGTGATTAACAGTTTTAAGGAATCATAATTTTTAAGAATGAATGCATTAGGATTATGAAATATATTACCAGTTATGGCCCCTACTGCAGCTCCTTCATTTGAATTAAATCCCAGAAGAACCGGTACTTTGTTAAATGCACCCTGTTGAAGTTGTTCGTCGTTCTTACCAGTCACGATAGCACCTTCATGGAGTGGTTCAATTACAGGACCGAGAGATAATCCTTCAAGAGCATTCTCTAAAGTAATCTAGAAAATATATTTGTTCACATGACCATGTCTCTTTAACCAAAATTACAAGCGAAATTCAATGAGAAAAATTTTACCTACCAGTGTTGATACTATTGTAGCTGTTCTTTGTAATGTTTCGTAATCAAATTTTCTTAATCTATCCAGTAGTACAGAAGAATTGTCTGTCAAGACACCTAAAGATGACCCAATTTTGAACGCTGTTCTTCTAGCTCTTCTGTTTAGAGACCAAAGGCATACAGATGAACCACTTTGCAATATAGCCTTGTTGTAGAGACCTTTTAAAACAAAGACATTTTAGTGCTATGTAAATTACAATTCAGTTAATTTTAGTTCTGAATGAACCTTTTTAAATTATAATGAAATTATTCTGGATTATTCTTGATGGATGTTTCAAATACAGATTTGAACAATTCAAACGTTTGCATCCGGAAAAAAAGAATAAAGTATTGTATTAAGACAGTTAGACAAAAACAGGAAAATTTCCAAAGTTACCAGGCTTTAGAAATATTTGTTGTTTGCCAGATTTTATGTTAGTTCACTCTATCTCAGTTATTTATAAATAGAAATAAAACAAAATAGGATAGTTTACTTCGGAATCTCTTCCATCTGCCACTGCACTCCAAGACAATTATTTGATTTGTTTTAAAGAAAATATATTAATAATTAAGTAGTATTATATCTCTCAAAGCGGTCAAGAAGTTGTTGGCCGATTCACATGTTTATTTAGGAATCAGCCAGCCTACATAATTGGGAATAGCTACCTGCTGGCGACAGACAAGTCAAGGACTAGGTTGACTCATCAAATGGCTTTTGTGGAAAGAACTGAACCTTTGTACTTTAGAAAACTCTGTCACTACCAACTATGCTTCAACTTCCAATAACTCCGTCAGGTCATTTACATATTAATTTTGATGATGTGTTTCAACCAGGTTATCCAATACAGTATGAAAATTTTGAAATCACATTTTCTCAACGGTATATTAGTTAAAGTGGCCACCCACATTCCCTGATTTGTCACCCTTGCATAAACTTTTTAGATTAAATTATTACAAAGCACAAGACGAAAGATTTTTTAGCCGTTTTTTCTTTATTTTCTCCTACAAGTGAATGGCAAACGGCGGCTACAGTTGGGAAAGGAATGCAGCTTACCCGCTCTCGTTCAAATTTACAAACTCGATTTGGTAAATTTCTTACGTTGGTGTAAATCTGATCAAATAATTAAAATTCTATAGTGTCAATGTGTAAAACTTTACAGCACATTATACTAGTTCCAAAATAGTAGCGTGTAAATTCGATTCCTTGCTGTCTAAGAAAATAGTTCAAAAGTATGTAAGTATTTGTTTCGCTTTATTAATCTGGCATGTTCCCTTTGACTTTAAATGGATACTAAAGTGGGAGTGGATTAGGGATTTGAGATGCCCCACTGCAAAGAAGTATTATTTAGACCATGGAATGCTGTTTTATGCAGCTGTCACTATCTATCGTGGAGATATTTACTGACATATTTTGTTTCTTTTACGCAGAAACAAAGCGAAGACATGAACTTTCCAAAACTGTAGATCTACAATATAAATTTAAAAATCTTACCAGATGTCTTGTTACTTAAGAGCAGATAAGAAACACTAGCTGCTCCAGCACTTTGTCCGAATATAGTAACATCGCTGGCATTCCCCCCAAAGTTCTCAATGTTATTCTGAACCCACTGAAGAGCCAATAGTTGATCCTTTAAGCCCCAGTTGCCTGGAATGACCGTGTCTTCTGTACTAAGAAATCCAAACACTCCAAGTCGATAATTGAGTGAAACAAAAACAACATCTTGGTCTAGTAAATAATCAGGACCAAAATTTTCGTATGTTGAGCTGCCAGCCGTGAAACCGCCTCCATATATCCATACCATAACACTCTTTGACCCATTTAACTGTTCAAAACACAAAGAACACGGAAAATAAATGTGCACTTCTACACTGAGACAAACTCTTGTAGCAACAGTCGTGTTGAAGTCAACTTTTTGATTGTTGCCGCAAAAATATTTTTCTTGAAATAAAACAAATGTGATTAAAATAAAATTACGCTGATTATTTAAACTAACAAAAAAATACTGTTGGCGACTTACTGTTTAATTCAACGATTTCTCATGTTTGATGATAAAACAGCTTGTTATTCTTTGTTATTAAGTATTTTTTTATTTGGGCACAACATCTGATGATTTAATTAAATTATTTTTCTTTATTGTTTTCATTATTGTTTGACATAAAATTACACCGATATTAAATGAACTGTTATTTTGTTTTAATTGACGGTGTTAAATTATTAAATTAAACATTTCTAATTAATTCCTTCCAACCAAAACAACTTCAATTTTAAAGTGCAAACTTTTTTAGTTTATCACTATGAAATATTGATTCAAATATCTAGCCTTTTACTTGAAAAAAAATTGTTGTTAGCCAATGAAAACCATTGCCGTTATTTGTGCTCCACGTCCGACACGGACTAGCTAATGACCACTAGATGTAGCTTGTTACATTTCGCGTACTCTGTAGAGCACCCAGAAGATAAACCCTTACCAACTGGCTTTGCCAAGACAGAAGAAGCCTCCTAGTAGAACCGCCGGCATCGGTCGCAAGCGCAGTCTAGGCTGATCAGACAAAGGAGCCCAGGGACCCACCTCTACAAGGCGCCCAGCCGTCTGAGCCTACCGCGCAATAATGTGGGTTAAGAGAAGTAATCCCTGTCGGTCCCCCACATCCGACATCATTTTATCTTATCAAGAATATAGACGCGCACTATAATATTTAAAAACTCTTAAGACAAACGCAAAATGTAACCTTTGAATATTAAATTGAATTTTAAATATTGAATTAATAAATATTTTTTGACATTTTTAAAAGGTTAAGTGAAGTACTCTTTCGGTTCGCCATATATAACCGTGAAAACTGTTAATCTAACAGTTTTTGAGTAAACTTAACAGTTTTTTTTGTTGGAGTATTAATTTAAAGTTTACAGAGAATTTTGGAACAAATAAGCAGAATATAGAGTATTTACCAATTTTGTACACTATCAACCGCGTTATTACATATACCCAACCTCCGAACATTTAGAGAGTTACTCGTTAGCTTCTGGACTAACATAAAGGGCAAAACGTGTGAAAAGCAACGGTTTATTGGCGTACTATATGGTATAATAATTATTTATAGTACAAGTGGGGTAGAGTGTAATTTCACGAATGTAATAAAAATGCCGTTATCCCACGTGTACTATATAAAATTTTATCTAGAACTGCAAAAAAATGTATTTACAACTACCTTAAATTGAGAAAAATCGAAAATCAGATTCAGTGTGAAAGTTTTGATCCAAAATCAAGAAGCACAGGCATTGTTATGGTAACTTGTCAAACTTCCTGTCAAACTTGTTATAAATAAAATTGAGTTTTCGTTTTTACATTTTCTTGTGAAAATAGTGGCGTTGATTGAAATAATGAGTGATTCATAAACAGCAAACTTGCCTCTTGAAATTGAAAAAGCTGCTGCAACTGCAGTAGTTGAAAATATTGTTAACAATGGAATATTTTCTTAAAAACCTGATAAATTGTCCCGTTGGTAATTTGTAATTCGACAGAGTCATCCAAAATATCTTTAGATGGAGGTTGCAACAGTTGTCTCCGCTTATATTTTCAAATATTTATAAAATTGTACTCACGCTTGGTGTGTAAACATTAATAAACAAGCAGTCTTCTTGCCCCTGAGCTGGATCGCTAGATTGTACACAAATACTCCCGTCCTGTCTTGTATTGAGTATGCCCGTCCAGTTTGAAACTTTCAATGGAGCCTGAAAACATACACGTATCTCATTGGCGTACACACCAACTTCCTGTATAAAGAATTGTTTTAAAATATTTCGCTTATTCCAGCATTATAAGTATGTCGATAAAGATACAGTAATGTGTCAAAGCATAAAGTGTTCAGATTTCAGACATGCCATGATTTAATAGCATTTACAAAAAAAAAAAATTTCATGAAAGGGCATAGCCCAATAAGATGGTGAAAAGTGCCCCCTCTGGGATTTTGACCGGACATAGGCCATTCGATTCGGTATCAATAAAGACCAAGCCTTCTAAATTTTCAGCCCGCTTGGGCGCCCCTAGGGGCCGCTAGCTCGAAAATACAGTTTTTCAGTATTTTTACGATAACTCGAGCTCAAAATAATATTTTTACATGCGGATTACGGCATTTGAAACCACATTTAATTGGCTCTCTGTGATATTTTTTTCAGATTTTTCGGCTTGATACCCGAGAAATGGGGGCCATTTCAATATTTGTAACGTCATTTTCAGCACTTTCTCTTTTTCCGGCACAAAATTGAAAAACGGTATTTTTTGGCATTTTTCATTACCTTTCAGATGATCTATTGCGAAAATTTTTTTAAGTGATGCAAAAGGTCAAAAAAACGTCAAATATGCGATTTTGGTCATTTTTGGCCGATTTTTGACCGATTGTTGATCCTCTTGCGACGTTTCTGGGGGTATTGAGAAACCGTCAAGTCCCTCAGACACTCAAGCCCAAGTTTTGTTCCATCAGGAAAGATTCTTCTCAAAAATAGACCTTAGAAATCGTTCAAGCACCATCAAAACCCCCAAGTCCCAATTTCTGGTCCTCGCAATGTTTCCATTACAATTTTTTTTGTCCAAACCCCATATTTCAAGTTTATTTTCAACCCCTCAAAACATTTCATCAAGAAACTGACCCTGGGAACACCATCAGCGGCCTCAAAAACACCCCAGTAGGCCTGCTTGACCTTCAATGAACTCTTATTTGAAAAGAACTACCCCTCAACCCTGGTTCCAACCCTTTACCATCATCTCATATAATACCAGGCCTCAACATGCTCCACCTCTAAGTATTTCCCTAAATTCCCGGAATAAACAATAAAACATATTTTGGGGATATGCATTTAATTATACTCCAACTAAATAATTTTGCCAGCATGTTCGTTTAATCACTTTTAATTGTTAAAATACTCACAATTTCTCTCTTACGTACAAATTCTGGGATTTTATGAAATCTTATAATTTATCATGGAAAATTTTATTAATCGTCGTTGATGCACGCCACTACATTATCAGTCAAGAAAGATTTTGTTAAAATCTCGGCTGGTCTCAAAATTCTATCTTCATACCGTCCATTGGATAGATAATACACAATTGCAGCCACATGAGCACAGCATCCTACTGTTCGATTCCCATTCGCACAATCACAGCAGTAGCTCAATATACTCCCAGGTCCAATTGCATTCAGTGTATATTCTATATAGTAATTATAGTTTTTCCTACTTTTATGCCTAGAAGGTACAGTCTGTACTGGCAAAATTATTTAGTTGGAGTATAGTAATATCCCCAAAATACGTTTTATTGTTTATTCTGGGAATTTAGGGAAATACTTAGAGGTGGAGCATGTTGAGGCCTGGTATTATATGAGATGATGGTAAAGGGTTGGAACCAGGGTTGAGGGGTAGTTATTTTCAAATAAGAGTTCATTGAAGGTCAAGCAGGCCTACTGGGGTGTTTTTGAGGCCGCTGATGGTGTTCCCAGGGTCAGTTCCTTGATGAAATGTTTTGAGTGGTTGAAAATAAACTTGAAATATGGGGTTTGGACGAAAAAAATTATAATGGAAAAATTGCGAGGACCAGAAACTGGGACTTGGGGGTTTTGATGGTGCTTGAACGATTTCAAAGGTCTGTTTTTGAGAAGAATCTTTCCTGAGGGAACAAAACTTGGGCTTGAGTGTCTGAGGGACTTGACGGTGACTCAATACCCCCAGAAACGTCGCAAGAGGATCAACAATCGGTCAAAAATCGGCCAAAAATGACCAAAATCGCATATTTGACGTTTTTTCGACCTTTTGCACCACTTAAAAAATTTTTCGCAATAGATCATCTGAAAGGTAATGAAAAATGCCAAAAAATACCGTTTTTCAATTTTGTGCCGGAAAAAGAGGAAGTGCTGAAAATGACGTTACAAATATTGAAATGGCCCCCATTTCTCGGGTATCAAGCCGAAAAATCTGAAAAAAATATCACAGAGAGCCAATTAAATGTGCTTTCGAATGCCATAAACTGCATGTAAAAATATTATTTTGAGCTCGAGTTATCGTAAAAATACTGAAAAACTGTATTTTCGAGCTAGGGGCGCCCTAGCGGGCTGAAAATTTAGAAGGCTTGGTCTTTATTGATACCGAATCGAATGGCCTATGTCCGCTCAAAATCCCAGAGGGGGGACTTTTCACCATCTTATTGGGTTATGTCCTTGGTGAAAACTTACCTTTTTATGTCCCAAACACACTGTAATTTTTTTATTTAAAATATTTATTTTTTCACCTTATTTTGACTTAATATCGAAAAAGCACCCTAATTTTCAATCAAAAATTCTCACGTCAAAATATCTGCTTTTTTAAAAAAGAAAAACGTAAGATTCCATGTTACATTGATAAATAAAAAAATTGCAAGTTTTCGACTACTATAATTAACAACCAAATAAGTTAATAAAGTTAATATTTAATAAGACATCTACAATATTTTTTCTTTTTTTTTGCATTTTCTATGAACATTTACAATAGTAATGTATATTTTTTACACCATCAGAAAGTAGAGATTTCAACGAACAAAAAGCCTACCGATTTTTTTAAAAAAGCACATATTTTGACGTGAGAAATTTTGATTGAAAATTAGGGTATTAAATCAATATATTACAGTGTGGAAGTTTCATGAAATTTCCTCGGACCCATCGATTTTGCTTTTTAAAAGGACTCTTTTCTATACCAACGTATTTCCGTTCACTTGTTTTCGCGTGATGACGTCATCTGATATTTTTTTAAATAGAACCCCTATATTTTTTCATCGGATTCTTGTAGAGCTTAACTTGATGAATTCAAAAATATATAATTTCAACACTTTATTCCTTCAACTTTCCGAGAAAAAAAAATAACCGATCCAATAAACGCTGCAGTTGACAGATGTCAATTCTGATTAGATTTTGTTTAGCTGCCAGAAACAGTTTCTGAGGTGACTTGATTTAATTTGTTGTTTTTGCTATCAAAAGATGTAATATTCTAAAATGCAATCTAATAAAACAAAATAATAAATTAGGGGGTCAAATAGGATTGAATCCACCAGAATTTAATTATTATTTAATTAATTACTTATTGTTAAATTGTTTTAAAAATAAAGAGTCCTTATTTTGTGATACTGCCGATGAATTCACTATATCCATTTTACTCTCAACCAGCCCATCACAGACACAAATGGGAATATTCACATTTTTTCAAGGCGTCGTAAAACTAAAACTAATTCTTACTCTAAATCGCAAATTTCTTAATGGTGGCTCGGCATAAGAAATTCCTTGAAAAGCATAATATTCCTTATTCTCATCCACAGTGTAGTCCTTTCTTCCCCTAATTCGTCCACTTTCAATAGTTATGACAGGATTTTCATCACTTTGACCCAAACATGTATCTAAACTTAAAATAAAAATTGAAGTTACAACAGATATTGAACGAATAAAATACATGGTCTTTCTTAAAAGCTGTTGCTACACGAAATGCAAAAAACAATTAAAAATTGTTATTATACAGGCGTATACTATCTATCACATCAAATATTTAATTTTATTATTATGTTTTCGTTTAATTAATTTCTAAATAAAATAAAACTATTTACAATGACGTTCAAACTGTTGTTAATAAACCAAGTCATCATAATATGGTATTGTTCTATAGTTGTTTCAAACAATATTATTTGCGTCAAAATAGTATTTTATTATGACTGCAGTGTATCAAGTTTGAATGAAAAATATTTATTTTAACGTTGAATGCCCTATATCATGACAGCGGAGCGTCATAGGGAAAAATGCTATAGAGGTGACTTCTGTTATTTTTTATGTTCTATCTGTCATCGTCAAGAAAACGGGGACACGTTGTATATAGTTTAAAATTGTACATCTCTGGCAAAGCTTTTTATTTACTGGGTTCGTTGACAAATTTGGCTAGCAGCTATCTTGGAAACTACTATAGCTTCCGGAAAAAATATTTATAACAAAATGTGACCACGAGAATTAAAATTATTTTCTACTTTCAGTGCAATTAGTTACAGCAAGTCAAATGTTTTTAAAAGTAAAAAAAGTTGAAAAAGTTTACTATGCTAGGTGTGCCCTGTGCATACTTGTGTCGCATTCATTTGGTGAGTTAGAAAATATCCATTTTTCATAATGAGAAAAACATTTTTATTGTATCTACATATCATTGTGTTAGATATATTTATGATATTGCCCTCTTTAAAATTTGAAAAACGAAGATTTGAGAACAGGTACATTTTTTATATTCATTAAAAAGGATAGTGAATAAGACTAAATTTATTTCAGTTTTTGCCTTTGATTTATAGAAAGATAAAATTATAAAAACCAACAAAGAAAGGTTTATTGGATATTGGAAGTTTGGGATACAAACAGACTAAAAGTCCAAAACAGTAACCACAACTGCAATAAGAAACAAGTACATAGTGTGCTTACAAGTGACAGCAGTATTAACAGTACATGAATATATAATACGTTTACTATTAAAAATATCAATATTGAAACAGTATCTGTCGTTTTTATATATTTTTAGGTATTAATAATATTGTGTGAAACTAACTACTCTGTGGACTAAAGCCCCAACCAGCGTTGAAATACATCCACAATATCTACCCATATACTCTTTATTATTAGCTTTTGTAAATTTTGTATTGTACTGGAAAAGTATTTTAAGCTAATATAAATCAAATCTCCTACAATTCCTATCAATGAAGTCATATATATGTTCTCTGATACCAAACATCTCAACTTAAAGGAGGCCACCTGAAGAAGCAATCCTAAAAATGCAGAAATAGGTCAGATCTCATCTATTGTGGTTGAATTTTCGAGTTCCCACCGTCAAAAGTGAAAGTTAGATATTTATAGTGTTTTCATTAAACCAGGTTAGTAAATTTAGATAGATTAATTTCTTTAGATAATTATTGAATAGAGCTTTGTCTATGGAATTGTTCATTAGCATACCTAGATGTTTGGTATCATATTGATATTTAATTTCAAGTAATTTTAATTTATTGGTATAATAATTTTTATAGTTAGATATTTGACTCAACTTAAAGGAGGCCACCTGAAGAAGCAATCCTAAAAATGCAGAAATAGGTCAGATCTCATCTATTGTGGTTGAATTTTCGAGTTCCCACTGTCAAAAGTGAAAGTTAGATATTTATAGAGTGTTTTCATTAAACCAGGTTAATAAATTTAGATTAATTTCTTTAGATAATTATTGAATAGAGCTTTGTCTGTGGAATTGTTCATTAGCATACCTAGATGTTTGGTATCAGAGAACATACATCTGACTTCATTGATAGGAATTGTAGGAGTTTTGATTTAATAACTACTAGTAATGACTACATATTCAATGAAATGGTGAACTTAACCCTAAGTTGGTTCTACTATGGTCAATATAAAAGGTACAAAACACGTGTTTCCCTTACAGGTACATGAAAAGGTGGGATGAACAACTCTGGAGAATCCATTAAATTGTTTAGTAACTTATTCAAAAATATCCGGCTGAAAATTACAAACTCTAAAAGTATTAAGCGAAATTATAAACTAGTAGACGAGATATCATGAACGTTATACAGTCCATGAATGCTATAATTGAGAAACTTAACAAACTTATTTTGAATTCTTTCAAAGCGCAATATATGTGCATCGCAAGAATTCCACATAATACAGACAAAATTCAATCTACTATAATGTAAACATATGCAAAATAAATTGTTTTCGTAGCTTTAGCAGATCTAAAATTTTTGTATATACTTGTAATAAAACGAAGCATCTTATTACACTTACTAGCCAAATAATCAATAGAAAATATTATAAAACTCATTTTACAATAAAAAAATACTCCCAAGTCCTTCATCTTAGTTACTCGTTTAAGACTTATATTATTTATCCTATAATCAAATCTAATAGGAGTAACATTTTTAGTAAAGATATACAATGACATTTATTAAAACTAAGATACAACTTATTACTAACACAGTATTTTAAAAGTTGTCTGAATCGTTATGTAAAAATAAACAATCCCAACACGAATTAGCTTCAGTGAAAATTTTAATATCATCCGCATATGAAAGATATTTACAAAATTGCAACGAATTTCACATGTCATTAATATAAATCAAGAAAACACTGGACTAAGATGAGACCCTGAGATCCATATTAAAAAAAAATAACGAGAATAAAAATCTGAAATACGTTTTATTTTGTTCACTATCTTTTGGCCTTATACAAACATGTATTTACTACACCACACTTCAATACTAATGCAGGTGATAGTGGTGGTCAAGTTGACGTTATATACACGGATATTTTGAAAATATTTGTCTTTAAGATGTGTAAATTTGTATTTAACTTTCTACCTATCTCAGAAAAAACAATATTTTGAATATTATGCTTTTAAGTCCGATCAATTTCTGGCTTCGTCTGCCTCAGGGAAAAATACTGGGATCCCAACTAACAAATGTAATATTTCATCCTTCAGCAAAAATTGTTTTTATCATAAAAGTAAGTAGTTGTTTTAAATATCTAGGAGTTCGCTTTGACCCAACATTAGCATTCAATAAGCTTGATAATGTTGTTTTGCCTGCATAGCTAAACCTAGATTTTGGTATTCGAAATTCGGTTGGTTCTGGAATTAGGGATGTTGTTGAATAGTTAACAGTTATGGTTGTGTTAAAAATCATACGGTCAAATCAGAAAATTATATTACCTCGGATATATCTGACTTATGTTTAACGTTCTTTCTCTACTAACATCCATGACAACCGAAAAAATATTTCATAGGTTATGGGTTTCGAGACATCGCAACCGTCATCTACTGGTTCGTTGTCGACGAAACCTGCAATGTATGAGATATACCATCAAATTCCTCATAAGATGAATGAAACAACGAAGAACTTTAATATATGCCTTTATTATATCTAATTTATAATAATATCTATCAATAAGTATCGTAAGGGGGGTCTCCATATGTTTCGTAAATATCATCGTAAAAGTCCATGGATTCCTCAAACGGATTTTGTTGTACCGTAAGAGTTGTATTTATGTTTAGGTAATTCAAATCTAAGGAATTTGTGCCAACGGCTTCCCAAACAACGTTTTCCAAAAGTGCGTCTGTAGTAGGTGTCGGATTTCTGAAACAAAGAAAAGAATAATTTGTAAATTGACTAACTTTAAACAAATATTTTATTTCATAGTGTCCGTTAAATTATTATTTCCCGTAGTCATTTGTAGCTGAGAAGTGGAACATGTATGTATAGCCTAACAACATCATTTAATATTTTGCATAATTTTATTTAAGTTAGATCAATGTGAGAGATTGATACCGGTCGACGTTTGACTAACACCCCCCCCCCCTCCCTAATTAATAAGATTTTTCAAGTTTCCCTCATTCCCGCACTGAATTGTGGTTAGGGTCTACCAACGTAAGTCGTTCCTACGCGCAAATGCGGCCTACTAATTTTTCTAGATTAATTATCACATTGTTTACGCATCTCCAAACTTTCAATACTACAAAACAATGCGAAAATTATATTATTTTATTTGACAGCGGCAAGCAAAAGATAAGTAATATATTTTGTTAATTTTAATAATACAGATTGTGTTTTAAGTTGAGGTCAAAAATCCAAGTTCGTATTCTGTGGTCAAATATAAGGTTACATAAATGTGGGGTCTTAGAACAGGCACGTTGTTGTAAACTACTTGAGATAATTTAAGCAAATTCGGTATGCATAATTAGTATGACAGTAGGTATGAAACACATAAAAACAAAAAAAGCTGATGTTGTTCCATTATGGCATTAGGGTTTTCATCAGACCAGACGTGTTTATTGTAGAAGTTCATAATAGCATCTCTGAAAAAGGGATAATCATACTGCAATAAGGCTATAGAATCATTCGTGTGTGATACGGGTATAACTGCTAATGCTTCAGAACGGACCAAACCAATTTATGATTCACATTAAGATTTGCAACGATCTTCCTAATTCTAGTATTTGGGTCGTCTTCAATTTCGTGTAGAATAGCTTCTTCCATCTCAAACGTTCTAAGGTCTTCCAGGAATTGGATCATTCTGAAATGAGCCTGACTCCTAAAGACGTTGAAAAACATTTCTGAACTTTCTTGAATTTGGTATTGGATGATTTGGAAACCTTCCATATAAATTTGCCTAGTCTCAGTACCATTTTCATCTGTAAGGCCATACATGTAAACTATATTGACCATTTGAATTTTGAGTATGATAAGCCATTGCTAAAACTGAATCTTTTTAAAAAATAAGAAGACGGCTGCTTATTATTATTGTTTTTCATGGCTTCTCTAAGATATGTTTAAGTAATTTAAGTAACTGTGTAAAAATGCACTTGATGTGAAGTGAAGATAATTGTAATATTATACAGAGTGATATATTTGTTTGCCAAATAATGAACGATGATACCCACACCTCCGACATTGATAAGTTTCTAAAGCTAATATGCTTTTGTTTCATACCTACTGTCATACTCAATATGCACACCGAATTTTATTAAATTATCTCAGGCGGTTTAGAATTAAAACTTAAAAACTGATTTTTTTTTTTAATTTTTGCCACGCCACGTAGCTGAACAATGGCTATCCTAAGACCCCACATTTATATAACAAAAAATCCCTATTTTTGGCCACAGAATACGTTCCTGGATTTTTGATCTCTGCTTAAGAAACACCTTGTATACATTCTATAACTAGAAAGTGAGTTCCATAAAAATATATTCGTACCTTTTCGTACCCCTCAAGTTCTGCACGTCACTGTGTTTCCATTAACTTATTATAGATGTTCAGTTACAGCCCAAACTTTATTTTGTATGTTTAATAAAAACGATAATAAAGGGTTGCCTAAATTTAATGAATAATCCTGTATACCATTCTTGATCGACCAAAAATTCAATATTTTCATACAGCTATACAGCTATTAATTGATACACGAATACATAATTTTGACTTACCCATATTTAGCGAAGTTGGTCCACATTTTCACCATCCTTGACCTTATCAGTTCGTCAGTTTCTGTAATGTTGCCATTTTCATAAGCGGCCAATCGAAATATGTATCCTAATTCCTCTCCATGTCCTGCACCTAGATTTAACAAAATGTTGAAAAATCAGATTGAGGAAGTTTTTCAGAAAAATATTTCGGTAAACAATATTAATACAAGGTGTCATCTAACGAATGTTAGATACTCCAAGGGTATAACCTAGAATCCAAATGGTGTCGATTTAACCAAAGTTGCTCAAAATAAAAATGTCGCAAAAGAAAGTTACAGGGTGTTAAAGTTTAATTCTTTATTTCTTGTTTTAACTCAGTTAATCGATTTGAGCAAAATTTGCTGTTACTTAGTTTCTCTTTATGAAGTATGCAGTGATTATGTTCGTATTAGGTTAAATCATACAGTGCGTTGATTTTACTACAACCCATTCTATCACAAAACAGATAGAGAATTTTATTCCACACAAAATATTTATACCTATCAAAAGTCGAAATTATGCTCGATTATGAAGATATTTCAGAAAATATTTATTAACGCATACCCCATACTTTTTGGAAATAACGACGTATCCATAACAACATGACAATTTCGATAAGTTCGTAAATAGACCGGAATCTCTTAAGAAGTGAGGGAAACTATGCTTAAACAAGCGACTGCAACGCGGAAACTTTGAAACATCTTTAGGATGAACTAAACCAACTATCTAGATTTTGGGGAGCTTGGGGAGGTTTGACGATAGGTTTTGAATTTCATTGATAAGGTTTGTTCCTGCAGCAGTTGGAAACAGTTTGAAACTATCAGAAATATTTAAATTAAGTTGAGAACGAGTAGATGGACATTTCTGATAGCTTCTAACTGTTTCCAACTGCTGCAAAAACAAACCTAATGTGCACCAAGTGCAAATGCAGGTGGCTAACTTTTGGTTTATATTGGTAGGGCTTTAAAACATTTGTATTAAATGATTAATTATACTTAATGATTTGCACTGATAGAAAGATAAATACCTAACTGTGGTAGGTAGGTATTAATAAGGGTCAAGTTTTGTTTAAGGGAAATCAGCTATGAAAAAAATAACAAATAGCATTCAGAGTCCTCTCTGAACACAGAAACATTAAAATTTTCCCGCGGAAATGCGTCATTTCCATTATAAAGGAAATTTTGTGGACTTGAGAAAGAAGGAAATCAGTAACATAAACAATTTTTTGCTGTGAATTATAGACATTTTTCTTAACACAGAAACACCAAAATTTTTCCGCGGAAACGCATCATTTCCATTACCTATATGGAAAAATGTAGAAAAGCGGAAAAATGTGATCAATTTTTATTTTTGAATTCTAAACGTATTTCCACATCCAAAAATCCAAATTTGGTAAACGAAAATATAACAGAGGAAGTGTAGTTGAAGGTCCCTGGGTATTCAGATTGCCGATAACTCAGAAGACTTAAGAATGGTAATTTGTTCCAAAAATAAAAGGGATGCAGGCACGTTAATTCTCCTTTTGGAACAACTGTAGAGAGTATTATCCATTCGGATATGTGGAAAGCGTATGAGAGATTCACTGAATATGGCATTAGACCATAGTTAACCATAGTGTTAAATTCGTTGTTGAAGACGGTACTTATACCCAACGGTTCGAATCGTCGTAGTCGGCTGCAAAAAAATGTTTAAAAGGTCAACATATTCCACCGGACGAATTTGCAGACCTACTCTGTGAACGTACAAAAAATACAGACGAATATTCACAAAGGGTTGTAGTAAAATGGACGTTCTGTGATTTAACCTAATACAAACATGATCACTGCATACTTCCTGAAGAAAAACAAGCAACAGAAAATTTTGCTCAAATTTGTTAACTGGGTTCTGAATTAAGAAGAAAACAAGAAATAAAAAATGTACAGTGTAACTTCTTTTGCGACAGCAAGTTGGGCTAAATTGACATCATTTGGGCTCTAGATTGTACCCTTAAAGTAAGTAACATTCGTTAGGTGACAGGTGACAGGTATAAGAAAAATGACGCAAATTTACCTGTAAAGTTTCTGTTGGTAACTCCGTATAAGTTCCCTTCATAAGAGAACTGGTAGAAGTAGACCGGTACAAACTGTGCCAAGCTCTGAACCATTTGTCTGATGGGTCTATTAAACTGATCGTCACTGATAAACTACAATGCAAAAAGAATAAATATTTTAAAAATGTGATGAAAGCACAAACAACAAACTTCAATGACTTTATCAGGGTCTGCGGATATTGATGACAGTCCAAAATAGTTATACTTAATAAGAATTCCTGCCAACAATTTTCTTGTGGAATAAGAACTAAGATCGTAAGGTGCCAGGTTTTGGACTGCTACATCATACGTTAGTAAATACAAACGCTCCGTATCTGAAAATTGAAAATAATTATAAATTACTTAAAGAAGCATTGAATATGTGTCTGAACGAATTAATTTTGTGATATATGCAGTTTATTAATTGTTAAGCATTACAACAACGGAATATATTACCAGATATGGCTCCAGCTGCAGCTGCTTCATTTGAATTTAATCCCTGAAGAACTGATACTTTGTTAAATGTACCCTGTTGGAGCTGTTCATCGTTATTACCCGTCACGATAGCACCTTCATGATCTGGTTCAATTACTGGACTGAAGAACAGTCCTTCAAGAGGATTCTCTAATGTAACCTAGAAAATAAGTTTGTCCACATAAGATATGACGCTCTAAGAAAAATTGCAGTCATAATTCAATGAAGGACATTGTACCTACCAGTGTAGATACTGTTGTAGCTGTACTTTGTAATGTTTCGTAATCGAATTCTCTCAATCTATCCAGTAAAACGGAAGAATTGGTTGTCACAACACCTAAAGACAATCCAATTTGAAATGCTATTCTTTTGGCTCTTCTGTTTAGAGACCAAAGGCATAGAGACGAGCCACTGTCCATTATAGCCTTGTTGTAAAGACCTTCGAAAAGAAATATATCTTAGTGGTATGTAAATTGCAATTCAGTTAATTTTAATCGATATAATAAAATTATTATCAACAAATGGTAGGAGTAGTGGACACTAAAGTAGGAGTGAGAAATTGGATTTAATCGAGTAGGGATGTGAGATTCCCCACTATAAATGGGTAGTAGTATTTAGATCGTCAAACGTATAGCTATTATTGTCTATATCGTCTAGACACAAACTCGAACAGTTAATATACAGTGTGGCCAGATGAAAACGGAACAGAGTCATTTTCAGGAACTGCGTCAAGATTGTAGAAAAACGTTCAGACCCGTCGAGTTTAGATTAAATGGAGACATTATTTGCTGGTATTTTAGATTCCGCCACTTTCACCCCCAAGCAAGAGTAACCATCACCCCAAAATATTTAAATGGCATTGGGGGTTGAGTAATATTTATTTTGAAAGCTCCTTACAATTCTCTTTACAGCAGTCTTTAAATTTTATAATTCCGCCCAACACTTAATAAGAATTTCGATTTTAAAGTTGAAACTTATATCCGAACAATTAGTAACGGTAAAAATGTCACTCATTCGAGTAAGGTACGCCAATGGTATAAATTTAGTATTTCTTGCGTTACATTGGTTTCTGGCGATTTATTATCACTTCCGTAAAAAAACAGAATTGTAAAAATCAGAAATGAATACTATATACACACAACGACCGTAAAATTAGTGGATTCCAAATTTATTTTCTAGTATTATTTGGAAGCGTTGGTTGGTAGTTTATTTAATTGTGTTTTTGAAAATTAAACACTATGGTTTATTCGGAAAGGGTAGATATCATTTCGCTTTACTTTATGAACAATAAATGTGCGAATAAAACAGCTCAGCTATTTAATGAACAACATCAAGATCGACATGTCAGGAGGAAGTATGTTTTAGAGTTAGGAAAAAAATTTTAAGAGACAGGGAACGTAGCCAATAAAAAATGAGAAATTGAAAAACCTGTTAATGAAGCTAGTGAAGTTGCAGTTTTGGGACAAGTTCATCTTGATCCTACATTATGTTCGAGGCAGCTAGCATCTGTATCTGGGATCAATCGAACTAGCATACAAACCATTTTGAAGAAGAATAAATTCCAACCATACAAAATACATTTAGTACAGGTACTTAATGAGGATGATTATGACAACCGTTTGTAATTTTGCGAAATAATGAGTGAGCGAGCAGAGAACGATCCACAGTTCCTTTTTAACATCTGTTTTTCTGATGAACGCAGTTTTTTCTTGAACAGGACGGCAAATCGCCACAATTGCCGCTATTGGTCAGATTCAAACCCAAGAGTTTTTCACGAGGTGCATACACAACAACCAGAAAAATTAAATGTATGGGCTTGAATTTTCGGTGACCGGCTGGTGGGTTCTTTTTTTCTACCTGGTAATTTGACTGGCCAAATGTATTTGCAATTACTAGAAGACGCTATTGACCCTGCCTTGACTGATATTATTGAAAATGTTCCAGAGTATGTTAAAGACCATTTCATTTTTCAACAGGACGGTGCTTCTCCGCATTATGCGTTAATTGTCCGTCAGTATTTAGACCAACGTTTTCCACGGAATTGGATTCGGAAAAGAAGAAGCATTGAGTGGCCTCCACGATCACCGGATTTATTGCCCCTTCATTTTTTTTTGTGATAGCTAAAAAGTAAAATCTTTAAAACACAACCAGCGTCGGTGCAAAATTTGCGTCAAAGAATCGTCGACGAATGCCGTCGAATCAGCAGCAAAGAATGTCCCCTTTTAATCTAAAATCGACCGTTCTGAGCGTTTTTCTACAATGTTGACGCAGTTCCTGAAAATGGCTCTATTTCGTTTTCATTTAGCCGTCCTGTATATAATAAAATTTTAAAAATCTTACCAGATGTCTTGTTACTTAGGAGCAGATACGAAACACTAGCTGCTCCAGCACTTTGTCCGAATATAGTAACATCACTGGCATTCCCTCCGAAGTTCTCAATGTTATTCTGAACCCACTGAAGAGCCAACAGTTGATCTTTTAAGCCCCAGTTGCCTGAAATGGCAGTGTCTTCTGTACTAAGGAATCCGAAAATTCCAACTCGGTAGTTGAGTGAAACGAACACAACATCTTGGTCCAATAAATAATCAGGGCCAGCCTTTTCATAGGTTGAGAACCCACTTATGAAAGTGCCTCCATATATCCATACGATAACACTCTTTTTTCCAATTAACTGATTCAAATAACATGTATATGTGTAAATTTAATGGTTAAGTCATTTAAGTTCATCACTAATATTATGCAACTTTAAGTTTTTGCCTATTGTAATTGGTAAAATTTCACCGAAATTTAGAACACTTGACTTGATTATTCAAATATTACAGTTAGCATTCATAACCAATATAGAGCAAGTGCTTGCAGGTGGTCCCAAAATATTGCAATTTAACCAAACCCACATATAGGTATAAAACGTTGTACACAGGCGGCGTGACAGGCCTTCATGATAGCGCCAAATATTTCGAAAAAAATAATATCTCCGAATTACTTTATCTTGGAATTACCAAATTTGGTACATTATTTAGGTTTATGGTTGGTCTTCTTTGATTATGCGTTCCAGTAACACTACAAAGTGTTTATTGACGGCGTCAGCGCTAAAATTATACCAAACTTTTTTCCATTGATTGAATTTACAAAAAAATTATACTATCTCGCGCAGAATTTAATTTAAAACACTTTTTTACTCTTGTTAAATTCTAAAAAACTTTAAGGTTTTCAAGAAAAAATACATTAATTAAAACAAGGCTTTAATAGTTTATTAGAAGAAATCAAAATGTCAGTAGTGGGCTTCGTCTTTACAAATTACAGTGAATAATATTTGTGCTACTCTTTTTTGTTGAAAATGGATGGAAAATTTACATTGAGCGATCAAGTAGACATTTTAATTGCGCTAGTTTTCTGTGACAGAAATGTAGAAGAAGAATGGTAAAATATTGTAGAAAATTTCCAAATCGACTGATTCCCCATAAGAAAACATTTTCTAATGTTGAAAAAGGGGTTTGAGAAAAGTTTTTCAATAATATCCGAGAACGTTCTAGTGCAATAAGGGCACGAGATGAAGAAAATATTTTGCATACAGTTGAAGATGAATCGCAAATAAGTACTAAACGTAAGGAGGAGAAAATTATTTTCAGTAAAGAACCTTGTTTCACTCGTAGAGGCATTACAAATACTCACAACTTTCATAACTATTTCGATGTAAGCCTCTATGCAATAACTCGTAGACATTTTCTACGCAAATTTCAGATAAATGTTTAGGCTGGTATTGTTGATCGTTGTTTGATTGGAGCAGTTAGACTCAGTGACATTAGAAGTGTTACACCCAGAAAGAAGAATTTCTTGAACTGGATTTTTTGTCAATATGGTATACTAACATCAACAGTGAAACGATAACATTTGCAAGAAATTTTATTGCCATGTAAGCTAAAAAAAAATATGTGTCTGGCGACCCCGCTGTGTACACTACTGTATCCATCCAGACATCGACAAAATTAGATGGTCGATGTCTGCTTGTGGCTCCTCGCTCCATGCAAGTTGAACTTCCTGGATCAGCTGTGCCAGAGTCTGTGGAGGATAGCGCAAAGTGGTCAGTCTCCTCCCCATAATATCCCACACATGCTCGATGGGGTTTAAATCTGGCCAACGGGGTGGCCAAGGTAAAATATTAACGTCAGCTTCTTGGAGAAAGTCCACGGTTCAACGAGCAATATGGAAATGAGCGTTGTCTTTGTGAAAAAGGACGTTCGGCCGACCATATAAATAAGGGAGTAAAGTGGTTTGTAGGACATCATCAATATAACGTGCAGCTGTCATATTGCATTGAATAAACAAAAGTGGTGATTGACTACCGAAGGTAATAGCTCCCCAAACCATGACTCCAACAGTCCTGTGTACATGCCTTTCAACAGTAAGCTCAACGTCACAACGTTATCCACGGCCATCATGCATATCTAGGCAAAACCGCAATTCGTCGCTTAACATGACATTATGCCATTCTGCCACCCAATGTTGATGTTTTCTGCACCAGTTCCAAAGTTGACGATGATGATGGCCCGCAGTCAAATGAAGCACTAATCGCGGACTGTACGAAAAAAGTCCAAAGACTCTAATGCAGCATATAGTGTATGCATCGTAACTGGTCTTCCTTCTTCTCCAAACCATTGAATAGCGATTTGGCGCGTAGTAGCAAAACAGTCTCGTAGAGTTGTTGCCTGAAACGCCTATCTTGAGGCTTTGTAGTACGCCTCGGTTGGTCTTCTTCGTGTTCCTCCACCTTCTTATGTTCACACACATACACAAAAAATTATCATTATGTAATAGACAAAGTAAATTTCAATTTACGACGAAGCCGACCAGTACTAAACCTAAAACATTTAAAGAGTTTGGTTATTTTAAGTTAAAGTAATTCAGAGATATAAATTGTTTTCGAAATATTTGGCCTCAGTTTGAAGGCCTGTAAGTAACTCCGCCTGTGTGCAACTTTGTATACAGATATGTTTGATTAAATTGCAATACTTTATTACCCTTAAATGCGGTGTGTCGGTACTTATGCGACATACAGTTATGTGTTTTTTAGAAATGCCGATAAATCATTGGTAACTATACATTCTGAATTTACGTAGACTTCAACAATCACAGTAAAATCTAAAAATCAATGTCGCATACATCGTTAAAATTGAAAGATAAGTAACCAGTACAAAGTAAACTCAAGTTATTTTGAAATATTTTCTTCAAATTGTCATATCGTCGGTATTTTGAAATTCGACAGTAACATTATCTCATCATTCAGTGAACTATAATATGTTTAAATGCTTACCAAGCTCAAAAAAAGTTATAATTGATTTGATTTTTGAGTATTTATAAGATTGTACTCACGCTTGGTGTGTAAACATTAATAAACAAACAATCTTCTTGTCCCAGAACAGGATCGCTATCTTGTACACAACTACTCCCATCCTGTGTCGTGTTAAGTATACCCGTCCAGTTAGAAACTTTCACTGGAGCCTGAAATAAATTTTGAAATAAGTACCTGTTTCTTTGGCACACACGTCAACTTCATGCACCAAGATCTTTTCACTTTTTTTTTACTTAGTATGAGGATATTATGTTAGATGCAATGTGTCAAACTACAAAGTGTTCAGACCCATGATTTAAAAATAAATGAGTATGACTGCTTGAACGAAAGTTTTAGTAGTATTTTACATACTTGATGGTATCATCCAAATCTGATATATCGAAGATGTTACATATAAAAGAATATAAAATAAAATAATTAGCATGGAATTATTGTTTTACATTCGTCTGTACCAACAAGCTTCACCTTGATTTTACAGTTACGAGTATATTTAAAATGTATCTAAACTAATACGTTTTCTACATTTAAAGGGAAAGACCTGTAGACTATTCATAGGAATTTTGGAAAGCATCAATGAATAAGTCGTATTAATAGGCCTAAATAATTGTTTTTATCTAGGCCCATGTGTGATGGACAGTAGTAGTAGTAGTAGTAAAGTGCGGGCGGCCTTAGCCTGGCAAGTAGGCCACACGTGGGCCCTTTTTGCCTACCCTAGCATCCCATCACCACTCCACTATTCGCCCTCGGCCTTCCTCGAACCTACCCGACGCCCTAATGAACGCCAGGATCCTGGTCCATGGTAGGCCCCTCATCTCTTCCCTTTGCAGCTCCTCGGTGCCAAAGATTCTATATCTTAGTCTTCCAAGAGCCGCACTGTATCCTAGAAAATGGATAGGGGTCTCTTCCCCCTCTCCGCATTCCGGGCATAAGGGACTATCCTCTATGCCTATCAAATTCAAATGCCTTCTAAGTCTGCAGTGGCCTGTCAGGACCCCCACCATTTGGTTCAGGGACCTTCGACTAAGGCTCAGCAGCCACTTCGTCCTAGATTTATTAGGTTCATTGAAGAAGTCATGGGCCTGTCTACATCCCCCGTTCCTTCTCCAATTCCCTCCTAGTGTTTGATAGGCCCATTTATTAAGGGCACTATTCATACTACCTCGCGTCTGGCCAGACAAAGGGAGGTGGAGTTGGTCTGGGTTCCTGGCCATAAGGGAATCCCCGGTAATGAGACGGCTGACTTGCTAGCTCGTCTTGGATCTGGGGCACCGTGCCAGGGACCCGAACCCTTTTTGGGAATTACGCGAGGTGTGATGGACAAGAAAAATATCATAGAAACGCTGCTTATTCTATATTATAGGTTATTTTACGACAAAATGTAGAGTTTTGTCTAGATAGAATTTTTTTAAATACTAGTATTCTCATTGTTCAAATATTTTTTTCCTCTTCGAGATATCGTTCTTTGAAATTTAATAGTTTTACATTTTATTGATATACTCGCGGCAAAAATTCAGAGGTCTTACGTCACAGCTGACGTTACACATTTGTTTTTATTGTCAACGTAATTTTCGATAGTTGGTCGCGTTAAAAACAATATTTTTTGCAATTTAGTGCAATATATATTGCAAACTTTTAGTGTAGTATATAGTTTTATTACTATCAGTTGCAGTTTCTTAAATATTTTGATGAAAATATAATGAGTTATTCATTTGTTCGTATGACGTAAGGCGTTTGAATTCTTGTCGCGAGATTGGAACAACCAAATTGGCTATTTTCCGTGTATAATGCCAATCAGATATGTAGGTATATTATTGTTACCGATAACACTGATTTCTAATCCGAAATCGTTTATCAACATTCTTTTTCAGAACGGTTGACGGGTTATTTCATTCAGTGTTCGCAGGGATCGTTGTAATTTATGACTTTGAACTAATAACTGTTCAGTACTATATCTCAAGAAGGAAGAAAGATATTCGAGCCAACTCAACTTAAGAAAGAGCAGAAAACTAGTACTTTAAAATGCAATTTTTACTTTTGTGAAGGAATTTCATCTCGTGGCATAAAATAAGCTTAAATGTCGCGGAAAAAGCTCTTTTAGGTTGGAATATTTTTAAAACTTGTTGATATAGAGCAATTCTGAGGTCAGATTCGGATTCAGCACATTAAAATCCTAATAAGCATTAGCGTTTGTGTGATATAAAATAGTCTAAATTTTGTAAATTTGTGTTTATCAGTGTGTCAGTGTTTTTCGTTTATAACTTTGGCAAAATATGGAATATGAAAAAATAATATTCGTATAACATTATTTCTCAAACATTATGTTTTCGTGATAAAAAGTGTTCAACTTTTAAAATATATCTATTTTAATATATATTTCATTGAGCATCACCAGTTTATTTTTTTTATTCCCACATTATTATCAGTTGTAAATTACGTAAAGTACTATATTTAAATTTATTGCATTTACTTTTTTTGTTTCATAAAAAATTATTATATTTGATGTGTGGACTTTTATTAAGTGATTACTGATTAGACATAAATAGCATATATGAAACAGCAGTAATAAACCAATTTTATTTTGCAACAATTGAATCAATGCTACGATTTTTGGATACGTTTCTTTATAATGTATCAAATATTGTTTACACTTATTACCATTTGCCAACAAAATGTTGTTGGGATATTACATGTTTTTCTTTATATTGTCAATTCGTCCAGAATTGAAATTGTAAAAATAAACTTTATTTAGATTTAGTTCTATTTTGCTTCCTTAAAATAACCACCTACAGAAGCTATCTTAAAAATGCATAAATAGGTCACTAAATTAAATTTTATTTTATATCCCAACTGGCACCAGAGTAACATTAACTGAGACTGGAACATTCAAAGAGTAACAGTTGCGTAACCACCACCAAATTTGCTACTCTGTTATATGAATAACCTCACAGAACAAAGTTACAGTCACTGCTACTTTTCAGCTACCTCTGGTTATTTTACAGACTTAAGTAGCTCTTCTGGTTCTGAAGACGTAACTGACCTTTAGGCTTTCAGAACTTGAAAGTGGCAATCATAGCAGCAACTAACTCATGTTACCAAAATATGTCTTCAAAATTGCAAATAATTTTTATAGTTGTCGCAACGTTCAGGAAACCTTATTTGTTTAAAGTCGTACTTGTAAGTAATATTTATTAACCAAACAATGTTATCGCTACTTGTAAAGCTAGTTAGCATTATCACGCACAACAACTACAAAGTACGCATGAATTCTTAAATTCACCATGAAGTAAATTTTACCATGTAATTTTCCAAGATTGGAATCATGCATGTTGTTTGACATTGTGTAATGTCATGTCTGTATCTATTCGATCATGTCACATGTGGACTGTACTTTTTGTCTTCCTGAATATTATCATGTTATTTTACTATTAACTTCGTGCTAACTGTGGAAAAACCTAATATCTCTACTAAACTAATATAAACTTTAACCCAGATATTTAATCTAGCCATAAAAAATCCAAAGCATACAATATGCAACAAACAAAACCACAAAAATTAAAGAAATCACGGTGGGCTTGAACATGACTTAAATGCGAAGTTTTAGCACCACCGATTTTCTTTCAGCATTCGATTCCTGGAGTCATAAGAAGGCCAGAAAAAAAATCCACCGTAATCCTTAGAGCCGTTTTCAAAAAAACACCCTTTTTCAACGAAGAAAAATTCACTGTTCGAGATATCGGGATTTTTCTACCTTTCACTCACTTTTAGTTGCCAAGCTTCCCCAAGTTGGCAAAAATGACGTTTTCCTGAAAGTTTTCACTAGCACACAAACATTTACAAGCATATTTTTCAAATTGACCATTTTACTAAGACCGCAGATACTCATTGACGATTCTCAGAAACAGGTTCAAATAGAAAAAAAGTATGTCAACAAGCGAGATTCATGTCATTTATTTCCATCCTTGTTTGATGTGCGAGGTCATTGAACTATATATATTTTTAGGTATTAATAATATTGTGTGAAACTAACTACTCTGTGGACTAAAGGGCCCCACACATTTCGTTCATTTTCAGCAGTGTTAATCGTGGCGATTAACATCGACGGTTAAAATTGATAGTCTGTTGCGGAAAAACGATGATAACATCGTCGTTGAAAATTTCTGACCGCGCTTGAAAGAACGTTCAGAAAGAACGAAGTGTGTGGGATCATCGTTTTTAATCGTCATTGTTTTTTACCGCGCAGTGCCGTCCCTAAGAAACCACCTGTTTACTACTTCTACAGCGTGCCGTTATTGTCTTCAATGTTAATAATAACATAAATAAGATAGATGTAAGATATTTAAATAAACAGTTTCTTGCTGAATTTATAGATATGTACAAAAGTATTCCTTGCTTGTAGAAAATTAAGTCTACTGATTATAAAAATCGCGACAAGAAAAATAAAGGATATGAACTGTTACTAACGAAAATGAAGGAGGTAGATGAAAACGCCACTATATAAACAGTGAAAAATAAAATTGACTTTTTACACTTCTTAGCAACCAATCTTTCGCCCATTTCCGTATTATTATTCTTTTCTTCTATTTATTTAATGTCGAAACCGCGGCCGCCACTGCTAACAGATGGATGTGCTTCATTATTTTAAAAAGAACGAAGTGTGTGGGAATCAACGTTTTTAATCGCTCATCTGACACTCCTAATCGGCAATTAAGACCGTTAAAAAAGAACGAGGTGTATGGGAGGCTTAAATCCCCAACCAGCGTTGAATTACAATACATTATTTACTGTATTGTGGTTGAATTTTCGAGTTCCCACTGTCAAAAGTGAAGTTAGATATTTATAGAAAGTTTTCATTAAACCAGGTTAGTAAATTCAGATGGATTAATTTCTTTAGATAGTTATTGAATAGAGCTTTGTCTGTAGAATTGTTCATTGGCATACCTAAATGTTTGGTATCAGAGAGCATACATACGACTTCATTGATAGGAACTGTATGAGATTTGATTTATATTAGCTTAAAATACCTACCTTTCTAATACAGCAAAAAAGTCATTGAACTATCGCCAACCCCCACCCTCGATGGTTTGTTTACGTTTAAACCTCGCACATCAAACAAGAATGGAAATAAATGACATGATTCTTGCTTGTTGACATACTACCGCAAAACTCACTCGAATGAAAAATCATTCTTTCAAATTTTTTCTATTTTAATCTGTTTCTGAGAATCGTCAATGAGTATCTGCGGTCTTAGTAAAAGGGTCAATTTGAAAAATATGCTTGTAAATGTTTGTGTGCTAGTGTAAAGGGAAAGGGCTTTCAGGAAAACATCATTTTTGCCAAACTTGGGGAAGTTTGGCAACTAAAAGTGAGCTAAAGGTAGAAAAATCCCGATATCTCGAACAGTGAATTTTTCTTCGTTGAAGAAGGGTGTTTTTTGAAAACGGCTCTAAGGATTACGGTGGATTTTTCTTTTCTGGCCTTCTTATGACTCCAGGAATCGAATGCTGAAAGAAAATCGGTGGTGCTAAAACTTCGCATTTAAGTCATGTTCAAGCCCACCATGATTTCTTTAATTTTTGTGGTTTTGTTTGTTGCATATTGTATGCTTTGGATACACGGAAGTATTCCGAAAAAAAAATGTAACTCTCGACTCCGCATCGAGTGTCCATTTTTTCTCTTGGATTAAAGGCTTGTTAATTCCCTTATACAATTAATAACTATCTCTCAATTTTAGCTGTAACACTGTAGGTGTAATAAAAGTATGTGTTTTAAAAATACATTTCCTGGAATAATAAGTAAAAACAATAAAAATACAGAAAAACAAATTTCCAAGAAAATCTGTTTATGTACGTTTCGAGTTTATTTTTATAGCACCCATCTTCAGAAACACTATAAAAAAATAGCAACCATAATAGAAATTTAAAAAACAGAAGTGAGAAAATATATTGTATATACCAAATGAATAAAGGAAATTACTTTTCAAAAAGAAATTTCCCTCTTTTCCAAAAATAATTATATTCTGAATAAAAATATGATGAAGAACCAATTCTAATTATTAAGGAGAAAATAGATAATTAACAGCGTTTAATTATTTTAGGAATATAAAGATGAATTGTTTGTTGTAATAGATTTCATACTACTAAACAGAATGAAATTATTAATTTTTGAAAATGTTAGATGCTAAGCGACGAGCACAAGGAATGTCGGGAACTTGATCTACATTTTCATTCAATTGTAACTCTTTCTACCTAGTATCACATATACATATACATTACATTACATATACATTAAGCTAAATTAAAAGCAACAAACCATAGCACTGAAATGGTTCTTACTGTAAATCGTAAATTTCCTAAGGGTGGTTCAGCATACGGAATCCCTTGGAAAGCATAATATTCCTTATTTTCTCCAACAGTGTAGGCCTTTCTTCCCCTAATTTGTCCATTTTCAATAGTTATGACAGGATTTTCGTCACTTTGTCCCAGACATTTATAGAAACTCACAATAAAAATCGCAATAAAGATAGAATTAATTAAATACATTGTCTTTCTCTAGGCGTGGTAATGTATGAAATGTAAAAAAAAATATTTATAAACTTCATCATATAGATACATATTATCTAACAAAGTAAATATTTGATTATATTATTATGTGTTCATTTAATTAATTACGAATTAAAACAGAGAATTTGTTCTTTAAACTTTTGTAAATAAACTAAGTCAATAATTGTTGAAAACGAAGCTTATCAAGAAAATTTGCACCGCATTGTTTAGACCCTTTATAAAATGAATATGCTTATCTCTAGTCTGACTATAATGAGTTCGCATCTTGTTGATTCTACAGTTGCTACCGTCGGAACCGCTTCTCACTTAACGGTGGTCTTCCGACACGGCTAGAACTTAAAAACTGCACCATAACTGAGGTATATTAATTAAAAAATGCATCAGCTCGTAAACTTGTATATTAAACATTGAACCCCGTGTGCATATACGAATATGTGCTGCGCATTTCAATTATAAACTATTCACTTTGTCAGGGAAACAATTGTTAAAATCTGCGATCCCTATAAAATCATTACCAGAATTGATGGTAAAAAAGTAAAGGTTAAGAAATCGTCAGACCATATCATACCAAAATTTGTTAACAGAAGAATGGAATGCGCTAGTATATGTGAGTGAATATTTTTTGCGTCAATGCCTCATGTAATACTCGTTTAGAGTACTGTAATGCACCCTCGAATCAGTCGTTATTTTCTAAACTGACAGCTTACTAAGGCAGTAAACTGCTATGAAGTGGTTTAACAGTGCCTCTGATAAATTTTACTATTTATGTTAGGCTTTATTATACGCTTAAATTTGCAAATAGGTAAAGAATATTTAAGAATAATTGTAAAAAAGAAACTCTATAAAATAAAATAAAATAAAAATTATACATAATTTGTAATTAAAAAATGTTAACAAAATTTAATTGCTTATGTGTTTCTTAATGTGCCCGAAGTTCAAAATCCCAATCAGCTTAATGTTATATTTCAGCTACAATAAATTTGTGAATTGATGTAAAAATAATAACAACTAAAACATGTAAAATTGTTTAAATTAATATAACTTTGACCTTTTGGACCGAGATAAGTTGAGGTAAATCGCTACACAGGATGATTCACAACTCATCTAAACAAATTTGGAAATAGATGCGTCATGAAAAATGGATTCAATATCGTAAAACAAAATTTTGTAAAATCCTTTTTTCCGAGTAAAAAAAGTTGAAGTATTTTCCTTTTACGTTTCCATAACTGGGCTACTGTAGTCTATAGCCAGGCGATTCCGAATACTAAAATCCGGTTACTTAAAATAGGTATTAACCTTTTTTTTTGATGCGAGCATTTACATTAGTATGCTTTAACAAAACGAATTCCCGGTAAACATATGCCAAATGCAGCTACTTTTACCGCAGTGTGCAAGTGTAGGACAACGCGAGCGAAACACGGGAAATTTGAAACCGAATCGTAAAAGATGTGGAGGTCCTGAGTGTCCACGGTGTATTGCAGTAGTGTGGCGATCATACACGACGCTCAATTATATCCGTACCATGGGATTGGACAAAAAAGACCGATACCATGGCCTCCTGACTTTAAATCATCAAAAAATTAAAAAAAAATCTAATTTGCTGTATAAAGTAGGTGTTATAAAATGTTATTTATTTCTTTCCTTGGGAATCTCTTTCAATTTTCCGTTTGCCGACTGTATGCTTTACCTTGTCAGGTTTTACAGTGAACCAGTTTCTCGTACTGTACAGAAGTGTATTTTTAAATCATTTTTGAGCAGCCCTTTTTGATTTTTTCTTTACAAAATTGTATATGTAATAGTCCTCTGTATATTCTATTTTTTTCTAGATAAGTTCTGAATCATTTTGTATTTTGGCCCGAATACAGCCCTGAAATTGGAACTATTTTTTAGTGGACACCCTGTATTTCATCCCACAATTGAAGACATAAAAACCATTTTTTTATAGGTACTAATTTTGTTTATCTGTATTTATATACCTTGTTTTATTTTATTCTAGATTACTTGTCCTAAAATGACTTAGCGTAAAGTTGATTTCTTACTGCTACATATGCGTCCAAATTGCTCAAGTCTCTAATTTTTATAATCCGATAAATCCTGCTAGCGCGTTTGGTACAACGCGAAATTTCTTTGAAAATCAAGCTATACGGATGAGCCGACGCGACAATCAGCGACCCATTTGTATGTATGAAGCGGAGTTGGCGCAATTACCTCTTGCACCTTCCATACAATCGGCATGGCCATCTTGATGTGGCACGTGTTCGTGATATGTACACTCCAATTAGCCTACCTGAAAGCCCGTTTTAAAGGAGCTTTCGCGCTAAATCAGAGGCTGGAATGAATTTCGTTCAACTACAACTACCGCCAGCTCAAATTCCAATCAGATTTTATGAAGGCGGGATGTAGAAGCAATTTGAAAGACAGCGGTCACGTAATTAAGTTTTTAATCAAGCGAATTATTCTGCTGTTCGGTCGTTTTTGTTCCGCGTGTAAGCGTGACGCTTACTAGCGCATCTTTGAGTTGTGTTGATGACTTAAGACGTCATTACGATTACCATTGAATAATAACTGTAATTTATTTGCTATTACGTAATAACAAGAACAGGAGCAAAGCCTACTGGTCCAATCAAATCTGCAAAGCCAATTAACAGCTTTTAACAAATATAACAAGTAAGAACAAATAAATAAACACCAAAGAAATCGAACAAACTAACAACTGAATTAATTATTGCAGGTACTTTCAACGTACCGGAATTTCTTTACTCACAGATAAACGGTGTGTATACGCCCAAAGTTTCTGTGACTTTTTATTTTTGAGGCAACATTTAGAATAGAACTATTTCAATATATTCTGTGAATAACCGGACTATTACACACTTTAGGTAATATTTCAATTAATAACCAACTGAAAGTTTTCCTAATATCTATAAAATTACATAAAATTACCTAAACTAATATAGTAAATATAAATTTTACACATTTTTTGAGTGTACTAATAACTAATATTATTCTCAATCTCAATTAAACTGCTACATTATTTCAAAACTTAACAAAACTTGACATTCCTGGCATTAACTTGTGGTCCCGATCTTATCCCTAGCTTTTTTGCTAAATACTGTTGCTAAATGTTGGCATACCTGTTGGGCATTCAGTCTAATCTCTTACTTATTATGGGGGAAGAAAATCTTCATCTTCTCTGATAGTCAGACTACACTCAGGGCCGTTAGCTCTCCAAGGACGAGATATAGTCTTGTTCAGGAGTGTGAAAATACCCTGAAGTCCCTGGCCAGACAAGGGGAGGTGGAGTTGGTCTGGGTTCCTGGTCATAAGGGAATCCCCGGTAATGAGACGGCTGACTTGTTAGCTCGTCTCGGATCTGGGGCACCTTGCCAGGGGCCCGAACCCATTCTTGGAATTACGCGAGGTAGTATGAATGGGTCTGTCAAACACTAGGAGGGAATTGGAGAAGGAATGGAGGATGTAGACAGGCCTACAACTTCTTCAATGAACCCAATAAATCTAGGACGATGTGGCTGCTGAGCTTTAGCCGAAGGTCCCTGAACCAAATGGTGGAGATCCTGACAGGCCACTGCAGACTCAGAAGGCATTTGAACTTGATAGGCATAGAGGAAAGTCCCTTATGTCCGGAATGTGGAGAAGGGGAGGAGACCCCTATCCATGTTCTAGGATACTGTGCGGCTCTTGGAAGACTAAGATATAGCATCTTTGGCACCGAGGAGCTGCAAAGGAAAGAAATGAGGGGCCTACCATGGACCAAGATCCTGGCGTTCATCAGGGCGTCGGGTAGGTTTGAGGAACGCCGAGGGCGGATAGTGGAGAGGTGATGGAATGCTAGGGTAGGCAAAAAGGGCCCACGTGTGTGTAATTGCTAGGCTGATGCCGCCCGCACACTACTACTAAGTACTTATTATGGAAATATTTCCTGGAATGTACTATGCAATTTTCCAAAGGTTTGAAAAATGTTATATAAGTATCAGTATATTTACATTGTTATCGATCATTGTGCACACGTGGAAGTAAATTATATTCCTATATGCATCTGGTTTAATTTTATTGTTCTTTTGATCTTTTAAGCATGTCTGTAAAGTCACTGCCAATTCCAAGTCTGGTAAAAAGCGAAAGAAAACTGGTTGAAAAAAACATTGTTTTTTTTTCGAAAGGGAATTTAAATCTGCGTTTAGTGATAAGAAGAAAAAAATAGTAGTTCCATTTGAAAAAAATTACGAATTTGAATATTTTGAAGTTTAAGGTGACGTACAATATGCGTCTTGTAAAAATAATGTTCTTTTCTTAGCTCAAATGATCAGTCAGTAGTGCCACGTAGCAAATGTTTTATAACCTCACAATTTCGTTTTATGTGAAAACCGCCTTTTCCGGCGCCTCCGCCAAACGTGTGCACGTAATAAATGGCATTTTATATCGATAAATCGAGGAGTGATAGCCTTATTAATAATGACAAGTATGTGGTGGCTCAATATGCGATTTGTGGCAGTGCAGATCACATCAAGATGATAAATGATATCTGTCCAGAGCACTCTATCTAAGCCTGGCGAGATTTCTGCAAGCGATTCCGAGCTAATGAGGGACCACCTGGTGGGCATCAGGACACTACGGGATATCGCCGCTGCGGCAGGAAAATGGAACGGCAGGGCCGGACTTGTGAACGACTATTTCATATATAATGAATTTTGTAGCTTACCTAAGCATCCGATTTCCACTACATAAAATACTGTAAAAATTATAGAAAACAACGGCTAAAACAAACGTGGAAACAGGGGAAAGGTGTTATTTTAATCCTCCATTTTTTTCTGACGTCATAATGTAGAATTTTGTTTAGAATATTTTATTAGTATTAGTTTTATTTAATCTCATTTTGTCTACATCTACTTTTCCTGATTGTTGGAAATTTAACAGAGCATGTCCTGTGTTCAAAGATGGAGATGCAACCTATTTTAATAATTACAGACCTATTTCTATAATACGGAATTTTTCAAAGGTTTTCAAGAGCTCTGTGTATAATCGTATATATAATGAGGTTAAAAATTGTATATCTATTTCACAGCATTGTTTTATGAGCCAAAGATCAACGATGACCAACTTAATTGTGATGACTCAATATATTTCTAATGTCGTGGACAATCAAGGACAGGTTGACGTATTGTACACAGATTTCTCGAAGGCATTTGATCACATATGTCATTCAACTCTTTTGTAAAAGCACGAAACATTTGGTTTCAGTTCGGCCTTGTTGAAATTATTTGAATCCTATCTTAAAGACAGACTTCAGTATGTCGCATATAATGGATATAAATCTAATATGTATACTGCTACTTCGGGAGTACCTCAGGGATCTAATCTCGGCCCGCTACTGTTTTTGTTATTTGTTAATGACCTTTCAGATTATATTAGATGCGAACATCTTTTGTATGCAGATGATTTGAAAATGTTTAGCTCTATAGGTAATGAGGATGACTCTTTAAATTTGCAGTAACAGTTGACTAAATTGGTTGAGTTGTGCAATGTCAATAATTTATCACTAAATATCTCCAATTGTAAAGTAGTAACGTACTCACGTAAAAAGTCTCCATCTATATTCCATTATACAATAATAATAGCACTTACAAGGTGCGATTTTATTCGTCACCTGGGAACTACTTTTGATTCGACTTTATCATTGGCAATACACATCGATAATGTAGTGGCTAGTTGTAACAGATCTCTGGGATTTATAACGCGCAATTGTAAAAAATATTTTGAAAAAATTAGTCATTTGAGAAAACATTAAGATATGTCGCATTTAGTGAATATGCATGTATAAAAAACTGATCGAGAAAATCTTTCTGTTTTAAACTAAAACAACGATTTTCTTAACAATCTTGATATCAATATCTCTAGTGCGATGCTCATTTGTTTTTCATTACGAATTAAATTTCTAATGAAAAATGTAACAATGCTAAATAGCATTTGTCAACAAATACATTCTTGAACATTTTGAGGGCACTACAAATTGTACATAATTTGCGAATTTCTGCATTACAACCCTGTCTAGATATAAACACCGAACTTGATCGGTACGTGGCCTTCTATGGTGTTGGTAACCCAATAAAACCAAATCTGACGCAACTGCACATCTCTAATTAATACTGACCCAAACTGAAACATAAAACCGGCAGAGAAAAAGTTATTTTATTAAAAGGCTTTATTTTGGCAAGATATATTTCATTAAAGTTTTATTTTTGCTTATTTATGATTTATTTTGGGAAGAATTACTTTACATTGATGATATAGAAATTTGTTTAAGTAATGCATCCAGTATATGAGGCAAAAGAAGACGAAATTGTCTGCAACTTAAAATTCTGCTATATTTTGTTCTTAAAGAAAATAACTCGAAAATAATTTGAATAATGAAGAGGCATTTAAAGTATTTAGTATCCACTCAGAAAATTGAATGACTATTTTACATTATTTCAATTACTTTTCAACTAAAAAATAATTTATCGAAATCGATAGATAGGAGAGACGCAACTATCCAGTAGCCACCACATCTTCCTAATTTTAGTCCATTGTATTTTAGTTTAGTTTGTGGGTTTATCTAACACGATGTTTATCTTGAATTGGTGGAAAATATTAAACAACTGAAAAGAGCGACTGAATGAGATTTAATAAAAACCACAGATTTTTCAAAACATTACATTGTTAGTAATTAGAAAAGCTCGTTAATTCATTTCTAAAGCAGGTGGACATGTGGAGCAATTAGTCAACTAAAATATTGAATTGGTGAATTAAAATGTTGATTTTACTATGTTAAATTAAATTTTAGTGTATTAGTGTATTTAACTAATCTAATTCTGTTTTAATTTTTCTTAGTAAATGAAATTGCGTAAATTAAAAATCATTTGTTTGCGTAAACATGAAAATTTGTATCAAAGCAGTTACGATATTTAAAAACTCGGTCAATTATTTCTCTGAGCGTTTCTTTAGAAATAGAATTTTAAAATTGTTCTCTGCGGTTATCTCTAACTTTGCATGACTTTTAAAAACCGAATTTATCTCCAAGCTTTAGAAAAATTTATTGAGAGTAATAAAATATTTTAAATCTAATTACGATATTGAAAGAAATTCTCCATGGACCCCTAGTCTAATTTCTAGGTTTTTTAGGCGTCATTTACAACAATACCCTTGAGGATTTAGTTAACCCGAAGCAGTATTTCTAATACATTTCATACTTATATGTGAGAAACTGTCAAAATTATTGCAAAAGAAAAAACGTTCAACTTCAAAAGTTCAACTTCAACACCTCATATTTTTTAAGGTAGACATTTTCGTATATACGTAAGGTTAAATCGTCATATTTTGTTGTCAACAATATGCAGTTAATAGAATGACCTGCTTTTTTATTACACTCTGTATATTGTTATAATGTTTATATCTGGCAACCCGGTAATGGGGACCAAAAAAACTAAGGTAACCTAAATGTTGCTTGTTTTTTATGCAAATGAGTGGAATATTAACAAAAAATGTATTACAGTATATTTAATGAAGGGTAGACATGAACATATTTCATTAGGCAACCCATTTGCGATACATTTGTTTACATATTATGTTTGACAACTCATATTTTACATCCGGCAATCAGGATCTTTGACTAAGAAAGTAGTCATGATCCTGTCCCTTGTTGCAAGGTTTGATTCCATCCAGCCATTCTTGTTTCTCTTTCCAACACAATATGTGCTCGTTTGAGTTGATGCCACAACTTCTGCTATAAGTACGTACATTAGTCTGAAATTTATTAAGTAGTAGTTGCATCCGTTTGCCCTGAGGTCACTAAACCGCTACACTACACTGCATCTAGATCTTATTATTGAGTATGTATCCAATTCAACGTCCTCAATTGTTATCCCCTGGAATGCTTGATGGGTTTACTATCTAATGTCCCCTTGCTAATCATGAAATCAATCGGACAGAGTAGAGCATTGCTCTTTTTTATGACTAGTAGTTGCACCACTGGCTAGTAACAAAAGGACCATTACGCCCTTGACATGTGTTCCTCACACAACGTCAAAAGCCTTGGACTCCCCAAATACATTTATAAAAGCCTATTGTGTTCTGAATAATTTCTTTGTAGAAAGAATATGTTCAATAAACTGAGTACTTAGAAAATTAAAAACCAGCAAATGTGTCACATTTTTGACAAAATTTATTAAATAGAAAATAAGTATCAAAGCAAGTTTTGTACTAGCCTAAAACGACTTCCACCACGTTCCAATAGCATATTGACACGTCTCTGCATTGAGATAATCAAGCGGTTAACGATCTCTTGCGGAATATTGTTCCATTCCTCTTCTGCCGCCACGACTAACTCATCTGCAGTCTGAGGTGGAGGAATATGATTATGAATGCTTCGAGGGTCTCTTGAACCCTTCTTGCACGATGCGGTCGAGTGTTGCCGTCCATAAACACAAAATTTTCACCTAATTCATTATGTAGAGGGTAAATAATGGGCGTAATAACTTGTTCTATGTAAATTTGACTGGTCATATTCTGTGGTATGCGAATTAATGGGTGCGGCAGTTGAACATTATTCTACCCCAAAACCTTACGGTACCCCCTTCATACGGAGTAACTTCACTGGTAAAATGAAGTCGCTGTTCACGACCTAGTTCTCTCCAGACTGTTTGTGGATTGTCATCGGTAACCAGCCCAATTCATGTTTCATCTGTAGATAAGATCCACCGCCACTGGCGTAAAAGCCAACCTCTATGCTTTCGCGCTCACTGGAGACGGGCCTTGGAAGTAGAATTGGGACTCGTAATGATCTTCTAGTACGTAAATTTAGGTTGTGGAGTCGTCTTCAAATAGTAGGTGTCAATATAACAGGGCGAAACGTACATTGAAAGTGGGCCCTGAGAGCTGAAGCAGAAGATATGCGGTGTTTACGGGCATATTGCACCAAATACCGATCCTCCCTTTCATTAGATACTCGACTTCGTGGTCTATTTTACTGTATCAAATTCTTCATATATATGTACTATTCGTACAACAGATGATCCTAGGAATGCCCAACAAGTTTGATCTGATGATTAGAATGTCCTGCATCATGTAAAGCAGTCACTTGTGCTCGGGTAAACGCAGAAATTTTACGTCCTGGCATTATAATGTACAAAAATTCAAAGGAACACTTAGCTGAATACAGTGCCAAACTGACCGTAATAAAATAAAGGTTCATTGTCAGCAATTTTTATTGTCTTTTTTGTTCCCTAAGTACATGTACTTTTTTACCACATTAAGAAAAACCACTAGGTTTAATCGAATCATTTCATATACAGGGGGTCCAAGACTTTTGATAGTGTGTGTATTTAGACGTATGGAAAGATCTCATCACGTTAAACAAGATTGGAGGAGCGTGTGTGCACCAGCAGCAGCAAATAATATCACCTTGATAAAGAATTTGATTTGTACATCACCGGCAAATGTGATTATTAAACATATCTGCTGCGAAATAAAATCATAAAACCCAATAAATATTAAGTGGAGAGAAATCCGAAGACAGCTTTTTGATCATATTTATTTTAGCGAATGTCGAACATACAATTCCAGGATGAGGGCGGAGATAACCCCAAATCAGTCTGCCTTGGGGGGATGAAATGGACAGGCGCCGCAGAATCCCGCGATGTATCCGACGCTGGGGTTTAAGCGCTTCAGTAGAGTGAGTGGCGTCGTGACGGCTGGAAGCGCCTCAAACGCTGGACCAGGGTGAGGGTGCAAGTGGTAGCGCCACGAGGGTACTCTATTGGTGAGTGCCTAAGTTTTTGTTCCAATATAATTTTTTTTCCCTGTGAAAGCTTCATCCGGTCAATTTTTTCAACCAAAATTTATTAACTTCATAAAAATTAGACGCCAGTATATTTTGCAACACATATAGTCTTAATTACAGTTAACATTAAATTGAAAACTCCTTTATAAATTTGTATTATATCATATCTATACAATAGGTCATATGTTTATTATGTATTTTTTAATCTTACTTAAAAACAGGAAGCAATGTGTCAGTATTAATATTAAGCATAGTAATTTTAAAAACGGTGTACCCAAAGGTACTGTATTGGGACCACTTTTGTTCATGTTGTTTATTTTATTATTTATTTCGTTATAAATTAGTCATGTTTGCAGATGATGCAACGTTAATATACTGAAATAAAAACTTAGATCACCTAAAAGACCTTATTAATGACGCTGAAGGTAAAGGGGAGATCTGGTATGATGCAAGTAAACTGTTCTTAAACAGAGGTAAAACCCATAATTTAATTATATCAACAAACAACAAAATAGTCAATCATAATAGTGTGAAATTACTGGGTATTTACATTGACTTGGTCAAATCATATAGAACAGTTACGACATAAATTGTCTAGTTGCCTTTCTGTTCGGTATATTATTCATTAATTCATTTTCAGCTTAGTTATGGGGTAATTTTATGGAGAAATTGCAGTGACTCCTGTAAAATTTTTAGAATGGAAAAACAAGCAATGGGGGTTTTAGGAAATGTTGCTAATAGAAAGCATTGTAAACCGTTATTTAAACATTTTAAATATTTTGGCACTACCATGTGCGTTTTAGAAATTCATAAACTAAAAAATAATTTTCAAACTGCTGCAGAGTGTCATCGGTATAGTACAAGTACGTCCAATTTTTTAACAGTGCCCTTTTATAGGGTAAATACATACAAAAAAAGTCGATTGATCTAATTATGTATAATCATTTACTATTGCCTTAGAAGCAATTAAATATATGTCGTCTAAAACCATATCTTACAGAACACTGTCTTTACATTGTACACGAATTTGAGGTAACCATTAGGACTATGTTCTAATTTGTATTTCTACATTTCTATTTATAAGGTTCGTGATGTTCTCATTCATGTGATTTTTAATTTTGTTCTTCACTTCACCTTTTTATAATTAGATGAAAGTAGGTTTATTATATTTCTTTTTTTTTTTGTTCATATACATATCAATTTTATTGTTTCATATTGTACAGCTCTTTTTCTGTATTTTGACAAATGTAACACAACGTAGTCAATAAATCCTATATATGTATTAACAATTATTATAATTTCCAAACTTAATTGACAATTTCAGAAGTACCACTGGGTTCCAACTTTGGCCCTTTGCATTTACTACATTTATTAATGATATATGTTAAATTATTGACTGCAACAAGCTTTCATTCCTTGATGACATTAAAATATATTTTAAAATCAACAGATTAAGAGACTATATAATGTTACAGGTAATTTGAAACATTTAACTAATTGAAAATAAAACTAAGCGGAAAATAACTTATTTACAAATAATCACTTCTATTGTCTTTTCATACACTTGTAACAACTTTTGCTACTGTTACTAGAGATTTAGGTTTAATTTTATATGGTAAACGTGATCGTTGATAGCAATTATTTAGTATCCGATATAAAAGTATAACATATATTTGCAGCTTTTAGAAAAGGTTCAGTAGAGACTCATGAGGTGTTGTAGTAACTATTTAACTTCTTCTCCTTTGCCACGGGCTGAAATTAGTTTTAAATTTTCAACACTCCAATGAAGTCAAAGTCAATTATTTTATCGTCCTACAAATCAAATAAATGTCCTTAGTAAGGCCTCCCTATTCTGCCAACTTTTTTGCGTTTCTTTTAAAAATTGGGAAAGAGCAGTAAGAGAATATTTTTATTATATTTTTTTAAGTAAATTTATTTTATTTAAGCCCAATATTAATAGCTCACAACAAGAAAAAAAATTGGAGGAACACGTATGCTACATAAGTGAGTCAATGTTATTTTTAACATTTATTTTTCTCTAGTTTTAATTATCATGGTGAAGTACAGTAGGTTTTTTTTTAAATATCGTAGTTCATAGCGTAATGTATTTGGCTTTTTACTGTTATATGTAGATGAGATACAATATCTTAGTTATTTATCGTACACCCATATATCTTATTAAGCATATAAGATCACGGAAGGAAGGAGCAAAAATATTTTTTTGGAATTATTCATTAGCATACCTAGATGTTTGGTATCAGAGAGCATACATATGACTTTATTGATAGGAATTGTAGGAGATTTGATTTATATTAGCTTAAAATACCTTTCTAATACAGTAAAAAATATTACAAAAGCTAATAATAAAGAATATATGGGTAGATATTGTAGGTGTAATTCAACGTTGGTTGGGGCTTTAGCCCACAGAGTAGTTAGTTTCACACAATATTATTATTACCTAAAACTATATTAAAAAAACCTTATTGAATGTTAGGCAAAAAATTAAAGTAGACGTGGGACATTGGGATTTCGCATGCTTATTGAATTTTTTATTCTTAGAAACTTTTCTTAATTACATTTTATTGGATCTCAGAGAAAAGACGTTTTACTAATGAAAAAGTTGAGATTGAGATAGTACCTCGTTCTATAAGCAAGCACAAACTGCATTCCAGAAGGCCATGTTCCCTCCCCAAGTTTTTTTTGTCTCATACAAGAGTTTTGGGCAAGAATTTTTATTGCTCTGGTCAAGGTATTATTGTTACTTGAGCACCCTTTTAACAATTTTTTTTAATGATAATAATATCGGTAATGTTAGAAGAATACCTTACTTTCGAGACTTTAAATAATATCGTAATGATAGGTGTGCATTTCATTTTATTATCTTCAGATCCTCAAATGTTAGATGTTAGTTTGTACTTCATTGGCTATATGACGATATGATTTTATCGAACTAAGAAGTTTTTTCAAACACTTTAATTTAGCTGAATTTTTCAAAGTATAAAACCTGAACAAGATGTCGCCTCAAAACTCACAATGTCAAGCAAACTTCAAGTCCAATCAATAGTTAATACAAATGAATTATTTAGCTAAATTAGATGAAACAGAGCTCAGTAATGGAGTTACGAATATTTGAAACTTTCTATACACCCATAATAGGCATTAACACGGAAATCTAATCTAACTATAGTATTTAGCCCTAAATGAAATCCCTACAAAGGATAGTAAAGCCTGCAGAGAAATAATAGAAAGCGAAGTTCGAAATTTGGGGAGCCCATCACGTCGTTTCTATAACTGGTTATACTAAGATGGAGGCAAGCTAAATTTTATATGAGTTATAAACAAAAATTGTTGTTTTTTCATATATTTTCAGGTATTAACAATATTGTGTGAAACTAACTACTCAGTGGACAAAAGCCCCAACCTGCGTTGAATTACACCCACAATATCTACCCATATATTCCTTATTATTAGCTTTTGTAACATATTTTTACTGTTTAAGAAAGGTATTTTAAGCTAATATGTATCAAATCTCCTACAATTCCTATCAATGAAGTCATATGCATGCTCTCTGATACCAAACATCTAGGTATGCTAATGAACACCCACAGACAAAACTCTATTCAATAATTATCTAAAAAATGTATTCTATTTACTAACCTGATATACTCTATACATGGAGTGGGAACTCGAAATTCAACCACAATAGATGAGATCTGATCTATTTCTGCATTTTTTGGATTGCTTCATCAGGTGACCTCCTTTAACTTGAGTCAAATATCTAACTATAAAAATTATTATACCAATAAATTAAAATTATTTCAAATTAAATGTCAAAATGAAATTAAATAATGTCGACAGCGTCAAACTGATTAACTGTCAAGTATCATAACGACCTACTAAAATAAATAAATATGTACCTTTTATGTATAGTTTTTTCATATATTTTCAGAAGAAATGCACTATAATATGAAGAATTTTACGAAAAATTATTAAGAACAGTAAAACATTTTAAATGAAATTTTATGTCATAAACGAGTAATAAAAAAAATGGGGACGTTTATAGTCTGTTGTTTATAATACTAGTTCTAAGTAATGAGAAGAAGCAAATCTACTAAATTACGAATCAATAGAACAGGAAAAAATTAACAGTGATTTCATAAAACAATTTTCGTTCAACTTTTTTCAGGTAGACACTTGTTAATGAAAAGTTGGTGTATCTTTCTTGTTACACACTGTATATTTTTAAGTTTATTCTCTTGTTTACACAGCTTTTTTCTTGCGGCGATTATAGAAAATTAAATTGGTCATTTTTTGATACATTGTAATGAAGCATTAGACCTACAGAAACCGTTTTTTTTTTGTAATGGTTTATATGACGACAAAAACTTTTGCAATAAAAACAACTCCATTTGAGGTTTAAGGGGAAGCTGCTTATATTTCATTAATTTTATTTGAAACTTTTTCAACAATGTTCCATTTGGAAGCATAGAAACCATTCTGTAAACGACGGTATGGGTTCCACGCTTCATTATAAAGAAGAAACTTTTTTATAAGTAAATTAATATTAAAGTTGCCTTTCATCTACAAATAATCATTGATGAAGTAGTAGGTACTTTAACCTAAGGGTAGATAAAATTATATTCTAATACCAAAGATGGATAAAGTTCTTTATTTTTAAAGAGAAAATAGGCAGAACTAGGCGTGGGCATGGAAGAATCCTTCTTTTGCGGCTAAGTATGCATTCTAATACAACAGTCTTGTTGGCTACTAATTCCTCAATGCATGTCTCTGCTACGGAAGAAGACTGTCAATCACCCAACCGCTTTAGGCCCGCTGCAGACTATGCATGAATTCGTGATTCGCGATGCGCGATGCGTGGTTTGTAAAGAAGTTGTCGAGCATCGTGTGTAGAGTTTTTATGAATAGATTTTTAACGAACAAGACCCTACACACTCTTCTTGAATTGCTCGCATATCACGAATCTCGCATAATGAATCGCAAATTCACGCATAGTCTGTAGCAAACCTTACTTTTACTAAGTCTGCGCTAGAATTTGCAACTATCGTAGCTGCAGAACGGCTGAAGCAATATCCAGTATACACTTCTGGATATGACAGCTTTTAAAACTCAGCTATCTTCTGTGGAATTTTATAAATAAAACAGTGCATTTATTTTGTCAATAGTTGATCAATAATTTGTTAGGCACGTTCTGAGGATGTAGGGCGATGTATTTTCGTATAATCTACAAGAAGCTGTCCCAGATTTCTTATTAATAATTCTGAACGACCGATATTTCTTGGTTTTTGTGTCGAGAAGAGAAACAAACATTACAGATTGTCAATGTTTCCAACTCCTAATCTGTGCCACTCATACGAACAGCCCACTACATGTAAACCCATTACGGCTACAAACTGTAAACCAAACGAATAATATACTCCTTTATTTTAGAGGTTATTTTAACATAGACGTAATATTCACCATCTGCAGCAGTTTGTAAAAATTTTATAAAAAGTTAATTGATACTAGGGGACTTTTAGGAGTCCTTAGTTTATCCTTATATATATTTTTATTCACCATTATGGTACTTCTTTTAAGCATTGAATAATGCTACCATAAAATTGAAGGCTGCATCTTCTTTGATTTTCCGAAAAATACGCTAACAATACATTGTCCTTTCAATACTTTAGATAAAGAAATTACTTTGTGTAATAACCAAATTTCATAGAATCCAATGCTAACTATGCAAACATTTTCATAATTTAAAATCGCTTCAAATAATTTCAAAATCTTCATACTATTCAGATTTGGGCTATAGAAAAAAATGTTGTGTTGCAGTCGGTGATAAAATTCCATTCAATTCAATTCAAAAAACTATTAATTTATTTAACCGCAGCTGGTAATTAATGAAAATTATTATCAAAAACAATCTCTCATTTATGGAACAATTCATTTTAGCTTCGTAATACTTCATAAGCCAACCGTTATTTGACATTAAAAGTAAGCTTCTTTCCTCGCAAATAAATCCAAGCTGTATCTTGAGCTTTATTTCATTTTCCATTCAAGATATTATGACTCATACTAAACTTAGAAATTCATCTGAACTCTCTAACAGAATAGTCAAAATGTAAACAGTTGTACTTATAAGAAAGGAACTCATTCAGATCCGAATCTGACTGAGTCAGCGAAAAACAATTTCGCCGACTGATGAAGAAGTACATGATGATACAGTTATTAGCAGTTTTTAATTAAAAAAAAATGTTTACAGAAATAAAGAGAACATCTGCTTTTGTAACGCAATGTTATGTGGACGATTTTTTCTATGTGAGTCACCTTCAATACATACCATGTAAATACTAAATACCACAAAAATAAAGAGAGTAAGTACTTTATAGTTTCTCTCATCTACAGCATAGGCTAAAGATAATATATTGTAACAAGTCAGTCCAGTGTCATTATACAGAGTGTCCGGTAAAATATGTTACAAATTTTGAGTGGTGAGAGTACCTACATAAAAGAAATCTTACTCTAATATACATAACCTCTTAAACGCATAATTTTGCAGTTGTAGACCTTAGAAGGTATAACTTCAGCAGATTCGGTGCTAATTTTCAGGTATTAGTCGCCTGTAGGAAGCCAATAAGTAATGTGAATAGTGGAGAGTGAGCTGAATAATTGTTAAACTATCTGTAGACAATATCTTAAATATAAATATTGTCATTATTGTCATTTCATAACGTAACTGATATTGCTAAAACCATAATATTTTTAATCACAACCAGTGATATCTACAGAGCTGAAACGGACTAGTTGTTACAAGTTGTTACTGTTTCTGAAAATATCGTGAAAAACTATTTGTTGAAAGTATAGAGAACGTGGCCTCTTTTGTGCCTCCACGCCAATTGTGAGCTACTTTTTTTCGAATGAGAACTCCAGACAAGCAGTCCGAAAATACCAACAAAGATACCCAAATAGACCTCGACTTGCTCACATAGTGTTTAGTGCATCATTTCGTAGACTTTGAGAAGAAGGTATCCCGTTCCAAGAAAGGCCATTTGTTCTACTGAGACATGTCACATCCGTTTAATTGCCAATATGTACATGATGGATCTTCAACGATTATAATTTTGTTGCTAGTTACTTCAACAATATGCATAAAATGTTAGATTCATTTCGCTTGTCATGTAGTCTGATGAAGCGTGTTTTACTAGGGACGGTATAAGTAATAATCATAATGAACATATCAAGGCGTTTCAAAATTCGCATGCCATTAGATGAAGACGACTTTAGTAACGTTTCAGTGTCAACGTTGGAGTAGAATTTTCAACAATAATTTACTGTCTGTACATGTTCTAAATGATCATTTAAATGCAGACCTGTATATAATTTTCTTAGAAAACAACCTTTTTGACATTGATGCCGTAGGGCTTAATGTTGTTTAGAACGATGGTGCACCACCACATAGAGAGAGGCAAGTAACTGCTTTGTTAAATGATCATTTCCCGAATAAATGGAGAGATCAACAAGGTCTAATAGTATAGCCACTGCGTTCTCCAGATCTAAATCCTTCGGACTTTATTTATAGGGACATATGAAGGAACTTGTCTACCATGCTGATGTCACTATCCGTCATCAGTTACTGGAAGGAATTCAGGATTCAGCTAACCAGATAAATAATGATCCAAATGTCATCCGCGGTTTCTATTTATCAAGCTGCCTTGATTAAAATATGAAATTATATTATTAAAATGCTTGCAAGTTTTAAACAAAAACGAATCTTACCTATGTTGATACAGGGTGTTTCAGGAGGAGATGTAAATACTTCAGTATATTATTCTACGTTCAATTTTAAGTAAAAAATTTCTTATGAACTTTTGTCTGGAAACGCTTTGTTTAGGATATACAGGATGTCAAATTTAAAAAAAATGATTACATTTTCTTTAACAACTCTCGACTACATGAGTTAAATTAATGAAATTTTGTATGCGGAGGTTTCTTGGGAAAAGAAATTTAAATTGTATGCACAATTGGCTGTATATCCAAGAGGGTGCCACAAGCGGTCGCTAGGATAGCTATCTTTAAATCCCTTCAACTTTTTTATGCCACGGTATATGTCATTTCGGAATAGACAAACATTTCCTACTACCTTTTCTACTTAAGAAATATACACCTTGTTTAAGTCTCTAGGAGCAACCGTTTTTATTAATAACTCATCTAAAGATGGTGCATGCAAATTATGTATTAGAGTACTACCTTATTTTTATCTAAAAATCAAGGCATTACACTTTAAAGATTAAGAGCTATTAGTTTTTAATCAAAACAGTCTTAATTTTTTGTGAAAATTACAAAAAAAAAATCTTTAAACAAAATGTACGAAACCTGACAATAACTTTCGATTCACTCTAATACATAATTTGCATTACAGCCAATTGTGCATAAAATTTGAATTTCCCATCCCAAGAAACCTCCTAATACACAATTTCATGAATTTAACTCAGAGTAGTCAAGAGTTATTATAGAAAATGTAATCAATTTTTTAAAATTTGACATCCTGTATATCCCAAACGAAGCGTTTCCAGACCTAAGTTCATAGAATTTTTTTTTACTTAAAATTGAACGTAGAATAACATACTGAAGTATGTACATCTCCTCTTGAAACACCCTGTATAAGAAAAAATGTTTGACATTAAGCTATCAACTGCCAAAGTTGGTTATAGAGTTAGCAGAACACCCGGTATAGTCTTTTTAAATGGGATCATTCAGTTTTAAAATAAATCTAAATTTTCTGGAAGCGTAGAAATAACACCTTCTGTGGGAATATTCAGAACGCCGTATTTCTCGCAGTAAAATGATTAAATTTATGTTTTTTGGGTACTGAAATCTCGAAAAATAAAACACGTAGAGCAACAGAAATATCAAAAATAAAATTACTGATGTTTTGTTTATCCTCGTTTACTATTTAAACTCTCCTCAAATAATATAATAACTTTAAAAATGCATTTGTATGACACACATTATTTCGCTCTTCTAACCCTACACTTTAACAATTATTTTCACACACTTATAAACAAAAGTGAACAATCTTATATGCAGAGCTATGTAAGTTTATGTTATAACAATGTTTACATCTATAGTTGAATTTAAAAAATACGTAATTTGAAATATTTCAGTACCTTCCTAAAAATTTGCTGGATAGATAGCTTTCTGACGTTATATATTGATTTTACATGGGTTCATTTGAATATTCGCTGGTGACATGAGTTAACATTTTTGTTATTTGCTAAACTCTATATTATTCTGTTCTTAAATGTCTAAAATTACTTGTATTTGTAAGAAACACTATTTCAAGAATACGGTGCCCTTAAGTACATGAGGACAACAACTTCCCCCTAACTGTATAAACTGCGAGAGTACAAACAAAATATATTAAAAATTAATGAAAACCAATAACTATCAACGCTTAGCTATATTATACTCATATAAGTGAGATAGAAGAAATGAGTATTAAAATTGTAGCTAACCTCCTTCTGATTTATTTTCGTCTAAAATAAATAGGTATGCGATAACTTCGAATATAATTTAATGGAAAGTAACACAATTCTTAAGATGAGAATTTATGACATTACATATTAACTGAAGTTTTCCAATGTCCCGACATTTTCGTGTATAATTTACTTCTTGTATATTCATACAGGTTACTTTAACAAATATTCCAAATTTAAGGTATTCATCAAACTTTAAAACAGCCTGAAAATTGCAGGCTCCATTAAAAAAAATCAATTTACATTATACTTCAGAAGTACTCTTGCTGGTAAACTTCCTTGATTGGCGCTTTTCTTCTTCCTCGCATTTAACTAAAACAAAAAAACTGGCGCATAACATCCCATTTATTCCAACTGCGGCATTCTTTTGTTTGTGGTAATGCTCCGAAGAAGTGGAAGTATTGTTTCCTGTTTAATTACCTCTCTTTTCGGGTAAATAAACAGTAGGCCTGATAAGTACAAATTGTTTTATACATATTTAACTAATTGTTTGTTTACTCGAACATGGTTATTATAAATTAATTATTAATCACTTAGTTGATTAACCAAAACAAAGTATTTGTAATTTTAGCATAATTGACGATTGAAGAAAAATCTTTTAAACCAATTATTTAAATTTATAATACATAAATGAAAATGGGGCCTAGAAAGAGTATTAATATATATGTCCATATTGATATAATTTTATTATTATTATCAATTAAAGGTAGTATGTCGTTCGCACATCTCAGCTCCGTACTCAGGTCCGTCGATTCAAAATCGTAATAGGTTTGTTTTAGCAGCGTTGAAAACGGTTTAGAAACTACCAGAAATGTCCGTCCAACTATTTATTGCGTCAAATTTAAATGGCAACGCGTTCTCAACTTAACTGGTCGAATATTTCTGACAGTTTCCGAACCGTTTTCAACTGCTGCAAAAACAAGCCTAATATTTAAATATTCCTAATTAAATACAAATATCATCTTCAAAATAATGACCAGTGTTGAAGAACCTCCCCTGTTTATTTACCGGCATGTGTCAAGGTCGCAGTCCATCTACAGCAGTAATTCTCCGACGTGTAGCGCATCTGCTTTCCAATTGCCAGTATCAATCTCGCAGTGAAACGTTGTGCGTGTCGGATCTTTGGAAGGACTATACCGCGTTAGTAGCAAATGTTAGTTACTTATTAGTTTGTCTCTTTCGGTGCTTGAATATGTTCCGTCGGGCTCCCACTCGTTCTACGGTGGAGAAATGGATTAAAAATTATTAAGATTTAGAATTTGACGTGACAGAAGTGCAAAATTTGTGAAAGAGTTATATTGTGAAATTATAAAGCAACAACAAAGCAAAGCAACATATGCGCTCGGAACAACACAAAGTTCGTGTGACAAACCGTGAACGTCAAAAACAATTTAAGAACGACTTGGTAAAAGAGATGGATCATTCGTTGTCTTGAAGAACCTGTGACAGCATCTGACTATTCAATAAGTAGTGCAGTAAATAGTGTTTTAGACTTGCGACAGTTTATTTCTCAGGTACCAGGATCTAGTGCTGAATGTGTGAAGAAGCAATTTAATACCGTTTTGCAGAACAATCCGGAATTTTTAACTGTATGCCGTATAGTGGACCTTTTTGAAGGTAAAGGAGTGGATTTTGCTGAACCCACCCTAACTGTGCCATCAATGAAAAATTATACATATTTTAAATATGCCCCAGTGACCTCTGTGGACGTTGAACGTACGTTTTCGGAACTGAAATGGATTTTAAGCGATAAACGTCACAACTTGACAACTGAACATTTACAACAGTTGCTGGTTATTCAGTTTTATTTCAGTACTAAAAGTGAATAGTATAGTGTTTTGTGAACTACACAACTTAATATGGACCATATTGGACAACATCGCCTTCGTATCTATCTTCTTACTCTTCGGAATATCCCAGGTGCTTGGCGAATTGTTTCACAGGCAATGGTAATATGTTTCGGGTCAACTTTCGTTTAAGGGAAATCAGCTATGAAAAAAAAATTACAAATAGCATTCAGAGGCCCCTCTGAATACAGAAACATTAAAATTTTCCGCGGAAATGCGTCATTTCCATTATAAAGGAAATTTTGTGGACTTTAGAAAAGGGAAATCAGTTACATAAAAAAATTTTTGCTGTGAATTAAAGACATTTTTCTTAACACAGAAACGTAAAAATTTTCCATGGAAATGCGTCATTTCCATTATAAAGGAAATTTTGTGGACTTTAGAAAAAGGGAAATCAGTTACATAAAAATATTTTTGCTGTGGATTGAAGACATTTTTCTTAATACAGAAACGCCAAAATTTTCCCGCGGAAATGCGTCATTTCCATTATAAAGGAAATTTTGTGGACTTTAGAAAAGGGAAATCAGTTACATAAAAATATTTATTGCTGTGGATTGAAGACATTTTTCTTAACACACAAACGCCAAAATTTTCCCGCGGACATGCGTCATTTCCATTATAAAGGAAATTTTGTGGACTTTAGAAAAAGGAAAATCAGTTACATAAAAAATATTTTTTGCTGTGAATTATAGACATTTTTCTTAACACAGAAACGCCAAAATTTTCCCGCGGAAATGCGTCATTTTCGTTACCTATGTGGAAAAAATGTAGAAAAGTGGAACATTTTTATTTTAATTCTAAACGTATTTCTGAACACAAAACTCAACATTTTTAATCTTCTAATATTTTGCCCTTGACTTGACCGTTTTAAAATTCGGTTATAGTTACGATCCTGATAAGGATAAATGCCTGTTTACAGATATCTACCAAATATCTCATTCGATTTCGATGCGAGTTAAACTGTTTTATAAGCGCAAAAGAAGGTAGAATTTTTTATACCCAACGGATCGAGTCGTCGTGGTCGGCTGCAAAATTTTTTTAAAAGGTCAACTTCTCCACCAGACGAATTTGCAGACCGACTCTGTTACTTGTGGAGACGCCATTGCAAGAAAAAGAGCCTAGATCCAATGGATGAACTAATTAAATGTATAAAATTAGAATATGGAGATTTTTCAAATAAATAGTTTCAAAATAAAAATCATTGTTTTGAGACATCTACCACAATATTGTCACAAAAGATACTTTAACTTTTAAATCCATACAGAATTCTTACAAAATCACATGCTTTTTATTTAACATTTATATTTATATAACAAAGATCGATGTGAATGTAATTAATATACGCGAGCGAAACGAGCGCGCCCGGTCGACGTTTCGAAATCCGCGCGCGCGGATTTCGAATCGTCGACCGGGCCCGCTCAATTTAAAAAAAAATGCTACAAATCAACTTACTTTTTATAACTTGAATAACAATAACATTCGTTTATTCACAAAACTAGAAAAACATGAATATGTAAATGATTTTCCTCAATATTTTCCTTAAAAAAATTTCCGCAAATAAAATTATATATCATTAAAGCGCAAATTAGTAGTCAAATCAAATTATCTAATTATCATTTCTATAACAGATTCCCTTATTCTAAAGTCGAAAGAAAATGGAAATTTTCCGTAAATTTTACATTTTACATCAAATCAAAGCCGCAATTTTATTAATTTTGTATTTCTAGAGCAGCACGTAATATAAAGACATTTAAAAAAGAAATTTTTGAGGCAATTTTCAGTTAAAATATAATATAAGAAAAATTCGAGTTTTCCGGAAAACGAAACATTTCCGCGGAAAACGAAAATTGGTTATATACTAGTAATCTTTCTATAGAACAATTTCTCTTGTAACTAATTTCCCTTAAACGAAAGTTGGGCCTATGTTTCACTAATGCAGCTTCATTCACTATGTGGGTAGAATACACCAGTTACTTTAGATGCTCCCAAAGGTAGATATTGCATGAGTTTAAGTCTGATGATCGGGGTGGCCAAGGAGTAGGCCCTTCCTGACCATCCAATTTCCTTGGAACGTAAGATTTAAATAGTTTATTACATTGCGACTAAAATGAGCATGTGTCCCGTCGTGCATAAACCATCACCAACACCGAATATTAAAAGAGACAGTTTTTAGAAGGACAGGTATATTTTTCTGTAAAAAATCATGGTATGTTCATCCATCTAATCTTCTCGGCAAAATAAAAGGTCCAATCAAACAATTTTCAATAATTCCTGCCCACACATTGACTGAAAACTGCTGCTGGTGTCGCGATTCATGAATAATGTATGGATTTTCATCCGCCCAAAAATGTTCATTGTGACAATTAAAAACACCGTTTCTGGTAAATGAAGCTTCATCCGTGAACAAAATGAAAGAAATAAATTGCCGATCTACATTTTTACTTAGCCAGTGACAATACCGCAGTCTGACTAGAAAATCAGCTTCAGAGAGGCATTGAACTCTGCAGTTGATAAGAATATAGCTGCTGCTCTTGGAGGAACATTTTCCTGATTTTCCAAATTCTTTGCGCCCCACAATCTACAAAATTCCATTACTTTTCCCGTTTTCCTCAAACGTCTATGAAGACTCGAAAAAGTGTTGCACAATAATCGGCGATCAGGGAAAACATCTTCATTCGAATTTCCGTTTGCTTTTTCATACATATGTCTTCCAATTTTTCAAAGGAATAATTCGCCATATTTACATATTTTGTAAAAAAATGTATTAAAAACTAACACTTCAAAAATAAGTCACTCAACACTTTTGCTTAAAAATGTCTGTTGGAATTTTTTTCTCCTCACGCACCGTTTTCGAGACAAAAAATAATTTATTAATCATTACAATAGAATGGAATGCTAATGAAAAAATAATAATCTAGCACGGCATGTGTTAGTTTGTCCATGTTAAGCTAGCTACAGACTATGCGTGAATTCGCGATGCGCCATGCGTGATTTGTAAAAAATTCGTGCATAGCATGTAGGGTTCTTGTGAACTGATTTTTAACCAACAAAACCCTACACACTATTCACGAATTCACACGCATAGTCTGTAGCTAGCTTAACATGGACAAACTAACACATGCCATACTAGATTATTGTTTTTTAATTTATCATTCCAAAGTTGGTTTATTGTAATGATTAATAAATTATTTTTTGTCTCGAAAACGGTGCGTGAGGAGAAAAAAATTCCAAGACACATTTTTTAAGCAGAATTAACTTGGCTTTAAGAGCGATACCAATTTGTCCAAAAATCAGTGGCGTACAATTGTTTTGCTAAAAGTGAATATTTAACGGCACGAACGCCACTGATCCTAGTGTATTACACGTAAAAGTAGCCCTTCACTATACACTGTTGTGCACCAAGTTTCATCTCAATATCTCGGTTTTCGAAAAATCAAGACTAGTATTTAAGGCAGGAAATTTTAAACAACCTGTATCTGGAGAACGAGACATTTCCGAACCCATGTTTATATAAACCTTTTTTTGTTTAAAAAAACATAGAACCTGCTCCTAGATTTTCTTAACCTAATTTTGTAACACCCTTTATAACGTGGACATAGAGGTATTAAATTTTCCAGAAATAAATCTGTATCCTTCCATTATATACTTAAAATCTGCAGTGTTAAGAAGACTAATTAATGCCTTTTAAATCTACTTTCAAAATTTACCTTTAGCCTAATTAAACTGTTTTTAACTTTATTTACAGTCTTTTCGGCTCTCCAGTAAATTGTTTTTAAATGACACAACAGACAGGGAATGTAAATACCTCCCTAATTAACTCCAACGTAAATTAAAATTGAAAACTTTTCAAATTTTTTCCTGGAACTTTTTAATTCTATCCGACTCCGGATCTCACAGCATGCCGCACATCTCCACAATGGCAGACATTTTTGCCGAATGTGATGTGCACCTCAAAGTTAAGAGTTAAACGCGTTTCTAACGGTACGTTGCTGGGTCGAAGGTGCTTTAAATGCAGTTAAGCGCCTTCAGAGGCATTGTGCAGGTAATCTAGATGCAAAATCGAGCTGAACTTTTCCTGCACATGGAAAACTGGTATGGATACGTGCTATAAAATGCAACAAACGTGTTAATCCTTGACAAAAGCCATCAAAATTTGTCAAATTAACCATGTATTTTTATTTAATGCATTTGATGCATCACATATACAGGATGATTAAAATAAAATATATTAAAAATTAAGACAGAAAGTCATAATAAACATGCACTGATAAAAATGGGTGGATATTTCCATGTTTTGTTATGCTCTTTTTATTTAATATTTACTGGAAAATTTTAATTAACATAAGGAATAATCAAGTGTATGTATTTTTACGCGATAAAATTAGGAAATTTCAGAAATAGTGTGGTAATGCAATATATATTGGAACTATTTACTTTTACTTAATTTATTATGAAATTTAAAAAAGTTTGCATGCGCAGAGGCACATCAAGCTAACCTCTAACCTAATACCACAGCTTAAAATAACAATCAGCTCACATACTCTACGGCGGCACCTTTGAAATATTAAAACCAGAAAATTTGTCCTTGAAGCTTGTTGTCTCTCTCTCGCTCAGGATACACATACAGAAAGTGTTTTAACTGCACTGTGTACCTACTTGAATTTCAAAATAGTTTTGTTTTACTTAAACGTAGATATAGGAAATGTTACCTAATTTTGGAAGATTGATTAATACAAATACCACACCTACTTGGATCCATTATTAACATAAAATGTACAATTACTTTTCAAAGTACGTATAGGTAATTTATTAACATTACGTTGCTAATGACTAAAAAAGAAAACAAAACAAAAGTTAAATTTATTAAGCCACTTTTGTTTTCGAAATATTACATTATACAGAAACAAAAAAGTACAGAAAACATATGTATTACAGCGGTATACCTACCTAAATAACAAGAATAAATTGTACATTACTGAATGTCCAAGATAGAGTTGACCAGTATTAATCTCGAGAACTGTGGCAGATATAAAAAAGGTTTTTATATCTAAAAGTTGTATGTAGAGATATAAACTACAAAATGCTGAAACATTTTATGCACATGGTGTTACAAGACTGATCAAAGTTTAGTATCTTTTTTAACATACGAAATATAAATTTGTTTTACTTGAAATTGTTTAAAAATAAAATAACATAACAATATAAAATACAAGAAAATTAGCAAACCACAAAATACAGCACTCGTGCGCCAATAACGCAGTCGTCGAACGGTATGGCGTGCATATTTTACAACCACACGTCCTTGCCGCTATTTAAATGTTTTATCCTCAAATGGCGGCATGCGCGAAGGATCTGCGTGTGACGTTCCCGCCATTCGAGTCTGTGAGCTGATTGTTATTTAAGCTGTGGCCGTAGCTTATATGATGTGATGTTAATAGTCTAAGAGCCAGTGGCCGGCAACCTATAAGTAAATGATTATACCTGAAATTTTGCACAGTGAGTCTCTTATACCTATCATTCATGATGTGGGGACTCGCTAAGCCCGGCGAGGCCGACTCAAGAGTTACTCAGGTGCGAGAAGTATGAAAATGTAATCAACTTCGTTATTAAATTAACAAAGCTGCCGTTTGAAAATTTTAAAATATACAATTATTATTATATAAAAATAACAAAGGCAGACGATTACCGTGCTTCTAAGATCATGGCAGACACTTGTGGAATTGGCAAAATTATAAATTTCAAAAGTATTTGATTAAATCTGATTTTTGACGTTAAAGAACTGTCAGAAATGTCAAGCATTGTAACCGACACCACCAAATCTCAGAACCTGTACCAGAAATAGAGGTTATTTGTTACTTATATCATTTTAATATAAAAGGCTGCTAAATATAATATATAATAAAAATAAATGCCTAATTTGTCACATCTGAAATTTTAAAATTTTCAAACAGCAGCTTTGTTAATTTAATAACGAAGTTGGTTAAATTTTCATACCTCTCGCACCTGAGTAACAGTTGGGTCGGCCTCGCTTAGCGAGTCATCACCTCATGAATGATAGGTATAAGAGACTCACTGTGCAAAATTTCAGGTATAATCATTTACTTATAGGTTGCCGGCCACTGGCTCTTAGACTATAACGTGTAGTAGACAAACATATACGGTTCCTAATAAGGATGTTTGTGGGATATTCGTGAAACAGTGAGTATAAGATCATATTTGGTTACATGTGCACATGCAGCTTGTACCAATTTAAATATTATACAATTCATAAATATCATAGAAACTGAAACGGTACGTTGTTTAAATGTTTGAGTCAAAACTATACGCCATAACATATATCTCTAAACCATTACTATAAAATGGCGGTAAATAATGTTGTTTATTTGCTATGGGAATTGAATTGAATGTAGAGGGAAAGTAGGATAAGAAAAATCTTGCAAGTACAAGTGACCACTACATCTGTATGTACCTAACCAAATTGGACATTGCTGCCACGAGGAAAAAAATCACCAGTGATCCATCCTTTTCAAATAGAGGTCCATCTTTCATCCTTTTTCTCATTTTACCCTATGCAAAAAATATTTTTCTTCTGATTTTAGGTTATCAAAAGTTATCCTTGAAATTACATTTATTTCATTTCTGAATTCCAAAATACAACTTTCGTTAAGCGCTTTCATTTTCAAAGCTTATATCATCTAATCTCTAACTTGCTAAAGCTTTTCTTTAAAAGATGTTACTAAATTTTTTATATATTGGATGTTTGCCTTAAAAATAATAAGAGAAAGTTAAGCTGAAGTAGCTTTAAGAAGCACAGAAAATTTTATCTAATCTGAGGGGACCCCCATCCTAATACAGACAAAGGATTCATAAGCACGTTTTATGAGCAGGTCTTTGATCTAAAAAGACGACGAAAGATGACATAAAAGATCTTTTTTCACGTTTTATAGAGGGTCCGGCCCACAGGAGGTCCTTACGCTTCAGGCAAAGTAAGAAGGAGCTGTTAATAATAATGGTCATATTTCCTCTGTCGATTCCAACCCTTTATGCTCCTGAAAAACTGCAGTTTCGAGGGTCCGCAAATCTTGGACAAACTTTGCGTTAAATATTGACGTATTTTTAATGTTATAACAAATCTACCTTATAGTTGACTGAGATTTACCTATTTCTAAATGACTGCCGGTTTCTTTTATCTAAAGTTTAAATAGTAGATTAAAATAAATACAGCAAAATATTCTCACTGTTCAGTTCATAAGATTCAGTTTTAATTTTACAAATGCAGATATAAATATGTTTAGTTTATAATTCATATTAACAACTAATATTTTAAATATGTTACCTATTTGCTAAATTTTTGCTAAATAATGCAAACAAAAATATATAATAAAATTTATAAAATATTCCCTAAACATTTCGTTGCTTTAAATCCCAATATTCTGCAATGAGAAAAATGTTATTCACGCTACAAATAAAATTAAATTGATTGCAGTTTGGTTTTTATTATTGTTATACTTTATCTTTATTTACCAGGTATTGTTTATGAAATATATATCAACCTTATACAAGGTGTTTGAAATAAGTGCTATTGGGAGGTAACAAATACAAATTTTTATTAGAGAATGGTATAAAGCCTCATGTGCTGCAGGAGCAATGTCGTTGAGTGGCCTAGCTTCAAGCAACTAAGATTGATTTTTGTTCATTTTTTGCGCAAGTGACTATATTACCTACAGTACTGTGAAACTTGTTTGTTTCGTGCGAAATTCTATCTAATATCAGGATTTCTTGCTGATTTCTTTGCTTAATCTTTGATTGAGCTCGTCGAATTTTTTTGTCAAAAGAAACATGCACTTCTTCATTGGTTGCACTGTGGTTCGTAGTCTCTAATCCACTTTCTATCAATAGCGGTAATTTGGCGTACAAATGCTTAATCTTCAACATCGGATCTTTTGTTCAGGGAGGTTGTAATCTCAGAATTTTACGCTTCTGTTTAGCAATAAAACAGTAGGACTTATCGCGTAGAAATTTATCTTTCTTAAACCATTTTTCAGAATACTTACTAAATAATGTTGGTGGAATCCTTGTGACTTCAGAAAGTTCATCGCATAACGCAAGACAATCGATCTTTTTCAAAAGCATATGCCACAAGTTACATACTTCATTCACCTGTTGGTTGATGTCTTCAGTTTTCTTGATCTTGAATTGTCCCGACCGAAATTGTACTACAGTCCACTGTGAACCCACCAGAAACGCTCTGTGTATTTCTGTGAGGTTTTTGCCACATAAAGTTTCGATTTCAGCGATCTTTAGGTACTCTTCAACTACCTCAGTACCTACCCGAAATCCATGGAAACTCCATTTCTAACTCAGCATTAAACACAGGCTGTGCGTTATCGAATCCACAATTCTATCATTCATTATTAATGAAATGCCCTTGGTATGTTTTTATAATTATCTGAAAACATGTAATTAATTATTGTAATGTTTTAGAAAGACTTTTACTCACGTAAGAATGTTTAATTTTCTTAAGTGAATAAAATACCATTAAAACATGAATGCAATACAACATTTTATCCACAATCGCAAGCTAGTAGAATTTTGTTAAAAAACGACATTTTTATACGTCAACAAGAATGTTCGTTCAAAAACTTGCGCAGGTTGCAGCAACAAATAATTCACAGAATTTAGCAGTTGGAGAGAAAATCGGCTAGTCAGTGAAAAAGTCATGCTTATATATTTTTTGAATATCATCAAAAAGTACGCTATGTCATCAATGTGGACGAAGTATACTATGTTAAAGACTACGTCACATGAAGATAAAGCTGTCAAAATACAGTAGACTAACGGCTTTCCTGAAAAGTATTTCTACAGAATATAATAAAGCACAGAATGCAAGCGTGTCGGAGAGAGAACACATCGAAGTGTTTCTAAAAAGAGCTGTCAGTGAAGAGTTTCTAATAATTATCCATGCCTGATACCAAAATGAATGCTTCACATAGGTTTATGATTGTGGAGGAAGGAATTTTTATCAAAGCTTTGGGCCTCTGTTGAAAATATATTTTGCCACGTCTAAACAGTAGGAAAGTAGATAACGTTGTTTGTGAAGCTTCCTAACAGAAAACTACACAATCCACTGCATGAGACGTAGCTACTTTAACAGCTTTGCTGCTACTAACATTACAACAATCAAACGGCGTGGTGAGTGGTGGTCTTCAGTAACAGCAGAAGTTGGATATAGCAAGGTAAATGGAATCCAAACTTCTCTACTCCCAAATAAGCAGACGTATCAGACATTGCGATATTCAAAGATGCAAGCAAGATATCTAACAATGACAAGGACGTCAAAATTACTGTAAATATCAATGTTACTGTTCATCAGTAAATGTAATAAGTAAGTTATTGATTTGTGATCATTATTCTGCAATTTTTGTAAAAATTAAATAAAATATCTTTATTTCACTTGTGAAAAATATCCAATTTCATTTCTCTAGTGAATAAAGTGTAGATTTTTACAGCTCTAAAGAGTAAATAGGATCAATTATAGGAATGTTGTGGATAAAATGACACGTTTACATAATTTACAGGAGCGGTAGATCATGAGTTCTAAAGGATTTTGGTTGAATTGACGTTGAATTCGAATCTGATCTTGGATTTGCTTCATAACGTCGTGTTTTAAAGATATACTAAGCTAAACGTGCAAAATACGCTGTTTTTGGCATATTAGAGGTTATTTTGCAACAAAAGATAGAGTTTTGTTTGGAAAGCAAAGATTGCATCTAAAATTATTCCTTCTCCTTCAAAATCAAATTGAGTTTGCTCGAATATATTTTTTCTTCTTCGAGATTATAGGTCATTGAAATTTATTAGATTTATATTTTATTGATATATCGGAAAACAACCAAATTGGCTGTTTATGGGGCGTATGGATTTTGAGATTTATGGGTTTCCGGGTATGGATTTATGATTATAGATTTTGTATTGGTTCCACATAGATGTTTATAGGCTCAATGTTTTGTGTCTGTAAGTATAGAATTGAAGTACAGTGTAATTGAAGTAGCAAATAAGTGACTACGGAAATATATCACTACAATAGACCTTGGGGAATATAATTTTCAGTTTGACTACAACAGAAATGGGATGTGTGGTTTCACGAAAGATAGGGGAGTTTGGAGATACGTGGGATGTAATTTATGGGTTTCAATACTAAATGTCAATGTACACGATATCTCGGAAAAAGAGGAAACAAAGATATTCGAGCAAACTCAGGTCAATGTTAGAAGAGAAAACTGGTACATTTAGATGCAATTTTTATTTTTGCGACGGAATTTTATCTTTGGCATAAAATAAGCTCAAATATAAAAAGCTCTTTTAGGTTAAAACATCTTAAACGCTTGCAATTTTGGAGCTATACTTGAATTTAGCGCACTAAAATCCTTTGGAAACATAAAGTAGTGTTTATGCGATATAAAAAAGTCTAAATTTTGTAAACCTGTGTTTACTTGCATACAAACCATCTTGAATCCGGATCGGAGTGCTAGAATTATGTAAATATGCATTAATGCCCGCCATGTACTTGAACAAATGATCCATTTATTCCTACCTACACATTCTCCCACAATATCCACCAATAAATCTCCGCCTTCAAAGAGGCATTCCGTTGTTTATCCAACAAGTGTCCCCCATTGTGCGGGGTAGATGGATAGTCGGCAGTCTTAATGTTTCGTTAATTACGATCCGGGTACGGTGTCGTGGATAACTAGATTTAAAAGCGGCGAAGCTTAAATAGTCCGCCGCCGCCGCCGCATCTTGGTAATCAGATATCCTTCTGCCCCCCGGCATTTATTTTGTAATTACGTTTTGGTCTTAGAGCGGGGTCGACCACGTAACCCCGAAATGCCCCGCCAGAGGCGGCGAGCTGGCTTAATGGGATTTGTGGCTCACTAGGCTCGCTGTGGGGCCCTTGCTCTAATGCCGTTTCATTCCAACACATCCAAAATTAGTTAGCAACGAAAGGCAAAAATGTTGCGGTTAACTACAGATTAAGTATGCAGAATAAAAATATTGCGAAATTCATCACCAGCCAAACTTCTAACGCATTGGAAATAAGCGTAGTAAACATGAATAAAATAAGACACCTTATAGTCGACTGTCGTAATAATGCTGTCATTATGTACGTCAAAATCGTTAATCTGCTACTTTTTGGCACCTGTGCTATAATGTGATAGAATAGTAGGTAAAGGTAACTTTTTAAATTGAATTACCTGGGTATTGAAATTTGATATTGGTATTAAATTATTAGACTTTCTCTGTTTTATAAATAAAAAAACTAAAAATTTATTACGTATTATATAAAAGTATAACAGACCTTCATAAGCAGATATTTGTTATCTGTTCATTTGAAAACACCGGACATTTTCGGCGGTTCTTCAAAAATGCAGTAAGTTTAGAAAATTTAGTAATATCAATGTCATTTTTGATTCGTTACATTTTAATTTCGAATACATACACCATAACGATGATGACTTGTACTTGTTTGATTAATAAAATAAGGCACAATTAATTTCTTTATTAATTACACTTTTAAACATCAATGTAATTAATTTACCTGGTCAAATAAATACGAAAATAGCGACGAAAACCTTAGTACAGTTTGTTCAAAATTGATAAATGTTTAAGGTTTAAAAAAAAAACACAATCTTACAATCCTTTATTTTGTATGCGAATTTTTTCACGGCTAGCTTCAGGTCGTTATAAGTAAGGCTAAAACCATTTTTTATTTTATGTTACTTTTTTTAGAAACAAATTTACAGCATGTAAGTTAAGTTTCGTTAAAATGGGTTCATAAACTTTTTTGTTTTAAGAACAACTTTAGTTGTTGTTGTTGTTGTGTAATTTAATTAAATATCAAAATAAATTTTAAGAAGGGATTTAAAAAAAACTGTAAAATTGAAGGTGCCAGTATCAGTATACAAGGAAAATATTCAAATTTGTGCCAAACATAACTAAATGGTGATAGCTTGATTAAGTATGACACCAAAGGTGGTCATGTGGATATACACTGCCATTGTGAGACCAATGTTAGCTTATGGGGCTGTCGTTTGGTATCTATCCGAAAATCAAATAGACAACATCTAAACAAAAGCTCAATCAGGTACAATGGATTGTCTGCTTGAGCATAACTGGAGCTATGCCAACTGCGCCCACCATAGCAATGGAGGTGTCTGCCACCTTTGGATATTTATCTAAAATAAGTGGTTGTGAGAACTATGCTTTGTAGAAAATTTAAAAGTCACCTGTGGAATGGAGTCGTCAGAAAGATGCTCCTTCTGTAGACAGACACTGGCAGTATTTCACCCAAGTTTGCATTTGACAGATCCTACACGGTAATTATCAGGAATGAGGAGACGACCCGCAAAGACATAATCAACATCTCTACAGACCGATCAAAGAAAAAAGAAGGTGCTGAGGTGCTGGAATCTATTCCAATCCCTCCACTTCCGATATCAGTGGGCAATCGATAGGCATGTTACCGTGGTACAAACGGAACTAGCAAGTATTCCCGTAGCCGCCAAGGAAATTGTCCGTCGGCATACAACGGGCAGAACTATCATAATCTGCACAGACAGTAGACAATCACTATTGATCTTACGTAATCATAAGATAACAACTAGATCAGCATGGGAATGCCACCATGCACTGGAAGTGGCTTCTACCAATAGCAGTATATATGTACGTGAAGGGTAAAGAGACACGAGCTACTATGGCAATAAAACAAGTGGTATGCTGGCTAGAAGTGCATCAGGTCGAAATATCTTTGGACCTGGTTTCTCCAGTATGCTTCAGCTGTCAGTTTTCATTGAAAATGTTAAGGAGAACACGTACCAAAGTATTTAGAAGACGGTGAGATGAAACAAGTAGCTGTCAATTTGCTAAAGAATTTCTAGAGTATCCTAGCTAAGATACAACCAAAAATACCTGGCTATGACTAGGACAAATCTTCGTCCAGTGGCAGGTATTTAAACTGAACACTGGTGGCTAAGGAAGCACCTATAATATATGAGAAAGGCTAAAATCTTTTTTGAATCATATTTGCAGCTCCCTAAACTGTTAGAAGCAGCACGCCTCTGCCTTTATCTGCCAGGTTTACATAACGCCATAATCATCTTAATATTAATTCCGTATAATCCTAATAATTACATAGACTATTCCCATGAATCGCTTAACTTGCTTTAATTTTGGTGCGGCAAATTAAAATTTATCAGGAGTCTATTTACTTTCATAAACGGAACGTTAACTCTAACTTTAAGCGGCGCAAAATATAATTTGACAAGAAATACATTTCTTCATAAAACAAATTATTTACACCAAAGCAGTGCCAACGAACATGAAAATGGATTATACACAATAAGAACTCTTTCACAATAATATGCATGGCACCAACACGCGCGACAAATTAGCAAAATATACCATGATGAGTCGAGTAGTAAGTTGCGCGTTGTCACATCGCATCCATACTATATGACTTTAGTATGAAAATATTATTATTTGATAATATACGTTTAAAAACAGTTCTATCTGAAATTGGTAAAAATGCAAAAGAGTCATTGTGTTCCTGTGGCTCTTTTGAAAGAAAGTCAAGAAGAAATTTTCCCTTTTTGTTTTTGTCAGCGAAGATTACGATAAAGTATTCACGTAATTTAACGAATGGAGGGGAAAACGGGGAGTAATTAAGTCATTATATCGTATTTTTTAAATTTGAAGAAAAAATATGCACCCAACCATCCATGTGGACGAAGCATTCCAATTTGAAGGCTACAATAAAGATCTACAAGAATATAGATATTGGAAAATATAACAAGCTTACTGCTTATTTGAAGAGTGTATCGAGAGGATAGGAAGCAATATTGAAGAAGTTTTGACTGGGGCTTCTGATAATGAATATTTAATGAATTAGGTTGCACTAATTGACAAATTTCACAATTACTGACTTACCGGACGTTAGCAGTTACCTACTCGTTTAAAAAAACTGACACCAAGATGTGCATTTCAAGAAAATTTACAATTATTGAACATGAAAACATCAATCATTGCAATCAACACAATGTACAATGTCAAATTACGCCTTGTCAACATGGATTTGTTTAAGGCCGCTCTACGGTTACGAATTTTTGCTGTATTACTCAGTATATTTCAAGCTTTGTGGATGCTAACGTACAGGTCGATGTTGCCTCTACAGATGCTTCAAAGGCGTTTGATAGGCTAGATCACGGTATGCTCATTGATAAGCCAAATCAGTTCGGTATGTCGTCAACTTTACTTAAATTTTTCAGCTCTTATTTACATGAAAGAAAACAGTATGCAGAGTTGAGTGGACGGAAAATCGTGGAAATTTCTGCAACTTCCGGGGTTCCTCAAGGCTCCATACTAGGTCCCCTCTTATTTATAATATTCATTAATGATATTATTGCTGACTTGGATGTACACTGATTGCTGTTTGCAGATGATATACTTTATTAGAAAATAGAATCTACAACTGATTGCTTAAAAGTTCAGAGTAGCTTAAATAATGTCCATAGATGGTGTCTTAACAACAAACTTCCGCTGAATATAGATAAGTGTCACATTGTTTCCTATCATCGAAGAGATCATGCCTTTGAATTCGATTATAAACTGGATGGATCGAGTCTTACTCGTCCTGCATACTTTTGCGATCTGGGCGTAACCTTTGATCATAAATTAACATTTGCAGAGCATGTCACAAAAGTGGTATCTTCGGCTTCTAAAAATTTAGGTTTTGTCATAAGAAATTCGCGAGGCTTCACCAATCAGCATGTTTTGCTTTCTCTTTTTAACTCTTTTATAAAGTCTGAACTTGAGTATGGTAGTTTAGTTTGGTATCCAGGTTATAACATCTACAACCAGTGTATTGAAAATGTGCAGAGAAGATTTTTAAAATGTCTCTCTTATAAGCTGGATGGCAACTATCCTATAGGTGTATCTCAGAATGATCTTCTCAAAAGATTTTCCCTACCTAGTTTAGTCGATCGACGTAGGCAGCAATCTGTGTTATTTTTATATAAAATTATTAACAACAAATATGACTGTCCCGAGATTTTGTCACATCTGAACATTCTTGTGCCCAGAATTCAAGCAAGGTCTAACGCAATATTTTATCTTCCTATCCCGCGTACGAATTTAATTTTTATTATGTGCACCAACTATAACCTGCAGAATGGCAGTGATATATTTGCTTGTACTGAAAATGATATTAGACGAGTGTTTTCTTAACATTGTATAGATTAACTAACTTTAGTGTTTTACCTTTTTTTTTGTTTGCTTTATGTTATATTGCTATATATATGTTGTTATCTATTTCTAACTTAATCTAACTTAACTGTTTTGTTTTCTCAACCTGATTCTTCCTTCTGGCTGTTGGTTGTAGTATCAAATAAATAAATAAATAAACACATTGGCAAAGGTGCCCTCGATAATTGCTTCATTCCTGAATATTGCAAATCCAGAAGCATATACTGGCCATGGATGAAGCTCACTTCAACAACTTTGTTGAACAATAAAAGTGCTGATCTTACAACCATTAAACGGCATGGTGGAAGATCTCCTCTGTAGCATAAAGTTATGTCACAGTACAAGGAGACCTACCTATGCTGTGGTTATGTTGAGGAGTCCATTTCTAATAAACTTGATATTGCAAGGAAAATCCAAGAAATATATAGCTGTAACTTGTGCAGATTCTTCACATACTTTGGCAGACGTTATGCATTCCGAAAATGATGGCAACAATGCTACAAGAGTTGTTATTAAGGGAAAGAAAGTTAAACGTGATAAAATAAAAAACGAAATGTTTATTACTATAAATATTAATCTTAATAAGTAAATATTAAATTTGATTTATTATAGACTTGTTACTTTTTATTGTTCTAGTAGTGAAATAAAGTTACTTTATCTCACTAGTGGATAAATTATCACTTTAGATTGATCATATGTCATATAGAAGTCTGATTATAAGGTGGATAAGATATTGTATACACCACGTGAGTTGGTGAATTTATTCAACAGAAGAAACTTTCTTATGAATAAATATTCATTTAACTCACTTGGTGTATAAATATCTAATATTTTCAGCTACATATTGTATAGGTACCTGTATCTACTATTATACTACCAAGTTTTTTATAAGTTATAAGCTAATTAGACAAATATATCGATTTCATTGATGAACAACCATTAAATTTAATTACCTGTTTTTGAGTTGGTAAATTTATTCTCTAGAAGAAACTTTCTTCTTATGAATAAATATTCAATTAACTCACTTGGTGTATAAATATCTAATATTTTCAGCTACATATTGTATAGGTGCCTGTATCTACTATACTACCAAGTTTTTTATAAGTTATAAGCTAATTAGGCAAATATATCGAATTTATTGATGAACAACCATTAAATTTAATTACCTGTTTGTGACGAAACATTATATTAAATTACTGTCCCTCAATTAACCATAAACACTCTGATAAATAATGTATTTTGTAAATCAATTAGTGGCACAAAGGACCAGCTGACTCTCGAAACTTCATTATAAATGGAGTCAATTGAATGATGAGAGATCAAACGCAAGTAAGCAACCTAATTACAGGGAAGCGATATTCTGCAACATGAATCATTAGTTGTAGATAAAATGTACAGTTTGCCCCGGTAAATCAAGTTACAAATTCGTATTTTTATTAGATAGACGTTAAAATTATTAGACGTGATTCGTTGGCACATAGGGAACATTATGTGGAGCTTTCAGAAATTAATTTTGATAACTCTAACACCAAAGAAGGTTAGAGAATGAGAAATCTTCATGCATATTGCGCCTCCACAATTTCCTTGGTATAAAAAACGATTTATTTCAGCTTTTTTTTCTTTATATCATATTTCCCAGTTATTTAAGGTAAGCCATTTTCATTGGAATAGATTGCATGTAATTTTTTATGTTGGCAGTTTTATAATATTTATGACATAAGTGCTAAAAGTGGAATTTTATTTTGTGAGAAGAGAATTTTTCCATACCTTACGTTACATTATAAAATATAATTTTGAAATCCAATTGTCCATGAAGTTTATTGATGTTAAGGTAATGAAGGTTCGATCGTTTGTTGACAAGTAATTTCAAATCTGGTGACATGGAAAGTGATCAAGATGTGGGGCGGTGTGATTTCAATAAGGACAATGTATTGTGTACTAATATATTTATTTATTATCGTTTGCGGTTGGTTAGCACCCACAATGTTATGCCTTGAGTCGATGTTTATGACTGAATACAAAAATGTGACTGGCCGTAATCGAGGTAGTTTCTCGAAGGGTCTCTAAACAAAATGTGTTTCTTAGTTTTCACACCCTAGGATAAAATTGGGGCGCCGGTCGTCTACGTACTTAAATAATATCTACAATACAATACATGATTTCTACATTTAACACTTAAGAACAGACGTTGAAATTTAAACCAGAACTAACGAAAAGATATGAGTAGTGAATTTATATAAAGAAAGAAATATTTTAATTTATACAGTGTGTACGGAAATATGTGAGAGAATGATGTATATATGAAGTGAATATAAATACAAAAATAAATATGTTACTTTATGGGCTAATCCCTGTGATTAGAATGAGGGGTAGAGATATTATTATTATTATACAGGGTGTATATAAATATATAAGCCGCCACAAAGAAAATGAAGAAGCTGCTAACACTTTAGAGTTATTAAGTAGTAAGCCAAAGCAAGGCAACGTTTTAATACAATCATTTCTTGAGACAATGTGATCTTATAGATGTTAGTAGCAAGATCAGTGAAAAAGTGATTTTGGCAAACTTTGAAGATAAATTCAAAATATGATAATCGTTAACGCTTTGATCAAATTGCTCCATCTTGGAAGCGATTATGAACATAAATGAATCAGGAAATAAGCAAATATTACAAGCTTGTTGCTATTTTGAAGAGAAAGGGAGAAGGATGTCGACCGAAATGTCTAAAGTATTTACTAGGGAACAAATCGACAAAAGATTTAGGACCTTAACTAGTTGTACATATACCAGATACAAAAACTAATGTGCAACGAACTTCCGTTATTACTGGTACTATTATTATTTTTGAACTATTATAAAAAGTGCAAGCCCTCTGTCCAGCAAACACTAATCATTAAATAATTTTCTTAAAGATGCCTGCAAATAGTGCTGAAATTCTAAATTTGCCCGATTCTCAACTTTATACTGGACATTGCTTCCGACGATCTTCATCTAGTTTGTTGGCAGATTCTGGTGCTAATCTTACTACAACTAAGAGACACGGTGGATGGAAGTCCAGTACAATAGTGGAGGGTTATATAGAAGACTCGTTGCAAAACAAGAACATCGCTGGCTAAATTGTGTCCAAAACTTCGACGTATAGCATTGCTTCTTACTCTGGTACAAGTTTCACATAAATATTTACAACTACAGCTACTAATGAGATGAGCCATGGAATCACTTATTCTAATTGTAGTTTCACTAACTGTACATTTAAGTAGGTAAACATTTCTTTAAAATTTGTATTCTTTCTACTTTTGCACCAGTGCTAAAGTTAATCTCATTATTTATTTTTAACACCAGTGCCTTGAAATGACATTTTTAACAGACAACATGCGTTAAAAATTATACTTTTACTGGCGTTTGCAGAAAGAATTTATTATTTCACTCTAAGCATGCAAACTATTTTCAGAATCTAAAGGTAACGCTTTTATCATTGTGAACTTGTGTACTTGTTAAAATTGATTAAAGCAAATTTTACTGAACGGATCAGTATTTCGTTTCATTTGATAAGTATTTTGCCCAAAAATGTAATTAAAACAAAATATCTAAAAGTATTGGTCCACATATAAAGCTTTATAAGCAAATCTAGATCAAAGTGTAACTGAAATTATAACTGAATTTGGAATGAAATAGTTATATAGGGTAAATATGGGAGAAGTAGCATTTACCAGTTGAAGATGAATTTGCACCTGAGTAGAGCGAGGGATGGTAATTTCAAGACTGGTCAAAGATACTAAACTACTCTATCTCTTATCTATGGTCCATGAAAAAAAAATTTGAATTAGACATTTTTTATTAATTTATTTTGACAAAGATAGGTACCTAGATAGGTAAGTCACTTATTTTTACATTTCTCGATGTCATGTTGGCTGCTTTGATTTTGGCACGTCATTTGATATACAGGGTGTTTCCATTTTTTTCATCTTAACGTTAGGAAAAGGGCATGAAAAAATATATATATGAATATACATATATTTCGTTAAAATCCAATAATTATAATAAAATGTTAATATTTTGACGTAAACCTTTTTTTTAGCATTGGAGCTTTTTTTACCCTTAAATCCCTAAACTTCTACGTCAATGGTGAAAAGTAGTCTCATAGAGAAAAATGTTAAAGGAAAAACATCTATCAATGTTTCTTGCTCTGTCATATCCCAAAGTTATGAACGCAAAATCTGACACACCCTATATAGAAGTATGTTAAAAAAATAATGATCACGTTATTTAAAAGTGATGATTTAGCACTGGTGCTAAAAGTAAATGACGTGATTTACTTTTAACATACGAAAATAAGAAATAAATAAAACACTCGCTTTTATGGGCCTACATTGATTTTGAAGGTTATTTGAAGGTCAAAATCAAATTTTTAAATAGAAACCCATATTTTTGAAGCCGGATTCGAAAAGAACAAGAAATCTTACGTCTGAAGCCACTTTAAAACATCATGAAAACGAAGAACGCCATTGAGAATTCTTAGGACTCTTAGGTATCATGCGTACCACATAACTGCTCCAAGAATTAAAACCAATCCACATGCAAATGCGGACTGAATTTTCCAATTGGGCTTTGAACATGATCCAGAATGATGTTATCTAGTTAACTACCTGGCTTAGATTATGGTAAGTTAGCCTAAATGCGAATTCAAGTTACGTAGCTACAGGATTGACTGCAGCCTTCCCGGTATTTCACCTTGTAATTACGATCTAAAAGTAACAAGCAAAATTTTTTTTAAAGTGGCTTCAGACGTAAGATTTCTTGTTCTTTTCGAATCCGGCTTCAAAAATATGGGTTTCTATTTAAAAATTTGATTTTGACCTTCAAATAATCTTCAAAATCAATGTCAAAGTCAGATCTGAATGCACAGCTAGTTGGCCCCCAGATGTTTGAGCAACTTTTGTCTGAGTCATTTTTTCGTAACACTCACGAATCTCGAGATATTCGACTGTACTGATTAAAATGGCCCACCCTGTATGAAACAGCAGTAATAAACTAATTTTATTTCGCAACGATTTAATCAATGCTACAATTTTTGGATACGTTTCTTTATAATGTATCAAATATTGTTTACACTTATTACCATTTGCCAACAAAATGTTGTTTGGATATTACCTGTTTTTCTTTATATTGTCAATTCGTCCAGAATTGAATTTGTAAAAATAAACTTTATTTAGATTTAGTTCTATTTTGCTTCCTTAAAATAACCACCTACAGAAGCTATCTTAAAAATGCATAAATAGGTCACTGAATTAAATTTTATTTTATATCCCAACTGGCACCAAAGTAACATTAACTGAAAAAGCTGTTCTTTAGTTGAAACTGATTTTACATTCCGACATTGGCAACTTTATTGAATAGTGGAAAAGTGGTTCTTTATTGCAACTAGTGCAATAAACTTTTTATTGAATTCATTTGTCATTCTACTACAGCGTTTTGTCATTATGACAAACATAAACGTTCAAATCGATGTCACATTTTCTTAGACTTAGTGTCATCTAAATAAAACATTTTTTGGTTTTTACATGAACGTAGAAAATAGCTATTTATGATATACGTGTTAAAAGTAAGATTGATGTGAGTGAAGATGATTAAAAAACAAGCGTAGCGAGTTTTTTAACTTCACGAACAAAATAAAATCACTTTTAACACGTATATCATACACTATTTTTTCTACAAAACAATCGGAAGAACTTTAAACTCAATAAAAATAAGAAATCAAAAAATACCACACAGATCGCAATGTTTATGAACCAAATAAACTTTGATTTACTTTTAACACGCGTGTAAAAAAATGACATTTTTAACATCAAAAATGACAATTAGAAAGCCCACTTTTAACAGTTTTGTAGAAAAAATATTGTATGCAACTCGTACAAAAAGTGTTTACTGCAATAAACACTTACTTTTTATACTTGTTGCATAAATAACTATTATCAGTTTTTTCAAATTAACGCCTCCCTGTTTTCGTCATACATGTACACATATTATTTTTTAGATTTAATAACCGTATCTTGTCAGGTATTTAAATATGATATAATCACTGACATAAAACGTCAGTTTCATTCTCTGCAGTTTTATCCAAATGAATATTTCTGTGTCAATAAAATAATTGTCAATTACAGTTCGGTAGCCTCGATGATTCGCAACATTGGAGCTGATGTGCTACATATTTTCCAATACAATATTCTCCCGAATATTTGTAATACCTATCTGTTTACCAGATGGGAAACATTTTTGAGGGATGTTATTGGAGCACATAAAAGAGTTTTTTACTATTTGAAATACTTTTTCTGTGCATCTGAATAGTGCATGTGTAAGTGCTTTTATGTATCATGTGTTTGCTTGCTCATCACAAAGTTGAAGCTGTAACTTCGTATGGATAATTTTGTTGCTATTTTCGTTTTACGAAAATTCGATCATGAGTGCTCAAAAGAAATATTTTGAACTAATGTATTTACTATATGTACAGGGTGTCACAATTTTGTTGTATCTGCAGGATATCGCAGAAACTACAAGATACAGAAGGATAAAGAATTAGTACACACAACTTCAAAAGTCTTGGACCTCCTGTAGATATATAAAATGATTCGATTAAACCTAGTGGTTTTTTTTTAATGTGGTAAAAAAGTGCATGTACTTAGGGAACAAAAAAGACCAAAAAAATTGAAGACCATGAACCATGTTTTTACAAATCTGGTCAGTTTGGCAGTCAAATGTTCCTTTGAAATTTTGTAAATTATAATGCCTGGACGTGAAATGTCTGCGTTTACCCGAGCAAGAATGATATCGAACATGTTGGGCATTCCTAGATCATCTGTTGTACGAATAGTACACAGATATGAAGAATTTGATCAGTGGAAAACAGACCACGTAGTGGACGTCCTCGTGTATCTAATCAAAGGGAGGATCGGTATTTGGTGCAATATGCCCGTAGACACCGCACATCTTCAGCTTCGGCTCTCAGAGCCTACTTTCAAAGTACGTTTCGCCGTGTTATATCGATACCTACTATTCGAAGACGACTCCGTAACGCAAATTTACGTGCTAGAAAACCATTACGGGTCCCCACTCTACTTCCAAGGCATCGTGCTGCCCGTCTCCAAAGGGCGAGAGAGCATAGGGGTTCGATTTTACTCCAGTGGCGTACAGACGAAACCAGAATTGGGCTGATTATTGATGACAATCGACAAAGTGTTTGGAGACAACCAGGTCGTCAACAGTGACTTCATTTTCCCCGTGAAGTTGCTCCGTATGAAGGGGGTATCGTAATGTGTTGGGGTGGAATAATGTTCAACCGCCGCACCCCATTAATTCGCATACCACAGAATATGGTCAGTCAAATTTACAACGAACAAGTTGTTACGCCCATTATCTACCCCCTACATAATGAATTAAGTGAAAATTTTGGGTTTATGCATCACAACGCAATAGATTGGCCAACCAACTTTCCTGACACGAATCCTATTGAAAACATGTGGGATTTCGTTGTTAGAGCCATTCATAATCATATTCCTCCACCTCAGACTGCAGATGAGTTAGTCGTGGCGGCAGAAGAGGAATGGAACAATATTCCGCAAGAGATGGTTAACCGCTTGATTATCTCAATGCACAAACGTGTCAATATGGTATTGGAAGGGAGTGCCTCCGTAGCCGGCACCGGTTTGAAGTATTTATGTGTATCATTGCCGGCACCGGCTAACGCATTGTTGCCGGCAGATTGACAAAGCAGAACATAACCTAACTTATTCATGTCTGGTCAGTATTCTGGTATCTTTGTGTGAATTTGTTAATTAATGAAGTTTTCCAGGTTTCCCTCATTCCTACACTGAATGGTGGTTAGGGCCTACCAACGTAAGTCGTTCCTGGGCGCAAATGTGGCTTGCTTAATTATAATATACCGCCCCCTCTCCCGCACAAGTCTTCGACTTTTGGGCTAATTCTCGTGATTAGAATGAGGGGTAGAGATATTATTATTATATGTATTAGGTTTTTCTGACAAAAAGATTTCTTTAACAAGAATGAGAGGGAGTCCAAGACTTTTGACGTGTGTATATATCGGAAATTTCAAAATTTCCTACAACTTTCATTCTTACAACTTTTTGCGTATCTCGAATAATAGAAAAGGAAAGGGAGTAATTTTTGAGTGACCACACTGTGTAGATAATTTAAATTTTATTATGAGATATCATTAACGGAAAAATGCTTTAAAATATACAGGGCGTCCAGATATTACTGCTGGAAAAGAAGAAACTTGTTTATTTTCAATTTCTTTAAAGTATTTATAAATATTGATTGTGAAGATATTCGTATTAGCATAGATTTATTTAGATTTTTATACACAGGATATCCAAATAATTAAAACATGTAAATTAGTTCAAGGTAAGTAGATTTATGTTTAATTTTACAAAAAATGTATGAGAAAGTTGTCTGCAAAAATAGTAGTACAAAATTTAACTAACCAATGTATTAATAATTTTATCCAACTATGAACTTAGAAAATATATGCACTTGTAACAACAGCATCAAAATATAACAAAGCATTTTTACAAAAAAAGTCCAAAAATCACAAAAATGTTGCACTAGATAACATTATGCTATTATATCTAATTTTTTCATTAATATATTACTTAACAATTTTTATATTATCACCGTGTATAACAAAGCCAGTAGTTTTTCTCAAACGACCAAATGTTCATGTCAGACGTTGTAAATCGATATCTTCCAACTTTGCAACATACTTTCCTTCCGTCAAAACAAAACGAGCGTCGACTTTTTTTAAAATGATTTTGACAAATAAAATACATAATAATAAATATATATATAAATAATAAATATACCACACATCAGTCGGTTTCTGAAATATATTTTTTTTCTTTTAGTCAGTATCAAAATGGAAAAAGACTTACACTTCAATTAAACTTCTCAGTCCAGTCTGTTGTCAAATGTGTTCATCATTCTCCAAAAAGGACAAGGTCACCTATTTAAAATATTATTGACATCAACATCAAACCATATCTTAATTATAAACAATAAATATTGAAAAAATAATAGGTAACTAATAAACCAGGTTTTCTTTGGAATTATAAAATTTTAAGAGAACATGTAACTGGTAGTAAATTATTGTCGTTAAACTAAAAATGTCATATACAAACATTATGGCATGGTTATTTGCATGATTTTCTGGCATTTGACAATGATTGAATATCCCTTTCTTCTTCCGAAGAAGCTCCGAAACTGGAAATTAGGTCTTCGGATTGGTATTTATACTTAGTATGTATACTGGTTTGTAACATTTTGACACTTGGCTTGTATCACTGTCCTGTGACGATTTCCTTGTGCTCTGTTTTTTGTATTATGACTCGTTTGCAAATTGAAATTGTTGCAGCGATTCTGGTCTTCTATTGCCTTTCTGAAGAGTCTCGATCAAAATATTCTATATCTCACCAAAAATTGATTTGATCCAAGTCTATTATTCGCACTGTGTTCTACAATTGCTGGCTTCTTACTATTATTAGCAGATAAATTGTTACCAGATATTCCTCCTTTTCGTTGATCATATCATCATCATGATAGCTTGATCAACAATTTTGGTGGTATGTCGATTACTTCTTTCAAATTCACAAAATTATAGTTTGAAAATTCCTTCTGAAGAAAAAAAATAAATATTTTTTGAAACGGAAAGAATATTTAACCGATAAAGCGGTCGTTAGCTCAGAAATTGTTCTCTTACAAACCTCATAGTTTACTAATAGTAATCAATAGCAAAAAATCTGCTGAAATAGAGCTTGGAATATAGGTAAACTTATTTTGAAATTATTAAAATAAGTGTCAAAGAAAAATAACCCACATGTGGAAACGCTTTGAAACAAGCAATTGAAGACTCTTGCAAAGAGCTTATTTTCAAGCTATCAGAAAAATAGTGAAGTATACCCCACATTTAGAATATGTTGTAAACTAAGCAACAGAAGAACCTTTTAGAGACCATTTGTGAAAAGATACCCTTTCTTTTTATGAACAGGTACCTATATCGTAAATAATATATATTTGAAAAAAGTTCTCTTTAACAACTTGTTTTTTTATTATTATATCTTTTGATCCTTGAAAAACGTCTTAGAAAAATCAATCGATGATGATAATATTAAAAAGGGGAGAATTAAAATGTTCCTAATGATTATATACGCCAAAGTATTATTACCTTACCAAATACTTCATTATTATAATATTGAGATCCTTTCCCCGATTACTACTATATTATATCAAGCTGTTTAGCAATCATAGTATAGTGCATGTCACTATTTCACTTCAGTTTTGGTTCGACACTTCTTTGTACAAGAGAACACATTCCTGTCAGCAAGCATTATCCCAAAAGTTACGGGTTTCGAGGCATCGTAACCGATTTTTAACTGGTTCGTTGTCGACGAAACCTGCAATACATGGGATATTCTCAACAAGAGTACACTTAGTTCAACGAAAGACAATATGTACACGATAAATTAAAAATAGTACTTTTCACTTTGATCTGATCATATCTTCAGTGATTATGTTCTATACTTAGTTGCTGAAATTTCCCAATAAACACAAATAATGACACGACCTAACGTCACTTCTTCCAACGTTCCAAAATTCTAGGTTAATAATGGAAAAGCATTCGTTTTGTGGTAACTACTGCTTTATGGTTAAAATGATACAGGGTGTCAAAGTTAAAATCTATTAGACAATTTTCACAACACCATTATTTAGCATTCTAAATAACCTTTTTAAGTGACATTTTGCTGTATTTTCAGTTGAAAAGGCACTTAAACAGTTTTTACTCGGAGTATTGAACATTTCAAATACACACAACGACACAAGTCTTGGACCCCTATATATAAAATGATTCGATTAAACCTAGTGTTTTTTCTTAATTTGGTAAAAAAGTACATGTACTTAGGGAACAAAAAAGACAATACAAAATTGCAGACCATGAACCTTTACTTTATTACCAATGTTTTTACAAATCTGGTCAGTTTGGCAGTGTATTCAGCCAAGTGTTCCTTTGAATTTTTGTTTATAATGCTGTGAAATTTCTGCGTTTATCCGAGCAAGACTGCTTTACATGATGCAGGTCATTCTAATCATCAGATATCGAACATGTTGGGCATTCCTAGATCATCTGTTGTACGAATAGTACACAGATATGAAGAATTTGATACAGTGGAAAACAGACCACGTAGTGGACGTCTTCGAGTATCTAATAAAAGGGAGGGTCGGTATTTGGTGCAATATGCCCGTAGACACCGTACATCTTCATCTTCAGCTCTCAGGGCCCACTTTCAAGGTACGTTTCGCCGTGTTATATCAAAAGATACTATTTGAAGACGATTCCACAACGTAAAATTAAGTGCTATAAGACCATTATGGGTCCCCACTATACTTCCAAGACATCGTGCTACCGTCTCCAATGAGCGCGAGAGCATACGGGTTGGTTTTTACGACAGTGGCGGTGGGTATTATTTACAGACGCAACCAGAATTGAACTGGTTACTGATGACAATCGACAAAGAGAGAGAAAAGAATCAGGTCGTCAACAGCGACTTCATTTTCCCCGTCAGGTTGCCTTGCATGAAGGGGGTACCGTAATGTTTTGGGGTGGAATAATGTTCAACCGCCGCACTCCATTAATTCGCATACCACAGAATATGAACTGTCAATTTTACATCGAACAAGTTATTACACCCATTATCTACTTCTTACGTATTAAATTAAGTGAAAATTTTGTGTTTATGTGTTTATGCACGACAACGCAATATATTGGCCACCCAGCTCCCCTGACACGAATCCTATTGAAAACATGTGGAATTTCGTTGCTAGAGCCATTCATAATCATATTCCTCCACCTCAGACTGCGGATGAGTTAGTCGTGGCGGCAGAAGAGGAATGGAACAATATTCCGCAAGAGATCGTTAACCGCTTGATTATCTCAATGCACAGACGTGTCAATATGCTATTGGAACATGGTGGAGGTCATACCGACTATTAGTCAAGTAGAGAACTTGCTTTGTTACTTTTTGATTTAATAAATTTTGGTCAAAAGTGTCTGCTGGTGCATGTGCTGGTTTTTTATTTTCTACTCTGTCTACTCTTAATAGTAGTACTAGTTTATCGAACATATTCTTTTCACAAAAAAAAAAGATTCAGAAAACAATATACTTGTATGTATTTAGTTTTTCTGACAAAAGGATTTCTTTAACAAGAATGAGGGGGGGTCCAAGACTTTTGACGTTGTGTGTAGGATTATTTCGAAAACAGTTACTTCTAACGACTTCAATAAGGTGTACGTTTTTCTGTTAAAAAATGTAGAAGAATTTATTGTTCCAATTTCATCATTTAAAGCATGATGTGCCATTAGTGGCGCTATCTACTAGTGACGTCAAAATTAGAAACAAATTTGAATTTTTAGCCCTTAATAACATCCGACCTCCAAAATGCATGCAAATATTTGGAGATTTTTAAAAAATATTTGCAAATATCGAAATTAAAATACACCGCAGCCCTTTTTAACCAGCAACTTTTGAACAAAAGTAAGTTTGGCTACATTAAGTTATTTTATCGTTAGGAATCTACCCTTGCTCTATGTTGTATTAATTTCAGAACACCCTGTATAGCACATTGACTTTGTATATCACATTATGGTTTTTCTTAATCTTAGAATCAACAAATTTTGGTAACATATTCTGTTAATACAATTAAAATTTAGGACGACGGCAAGTTTTTTTAATAGTTGAAATTAAACTTGTGTTATCAATATTTTAAGTTTCTTAAACTTTTGTCACGTAACAAGTTTCTACCCAATAATGATTTATGTTGCACTTTCGTCCTGAATATATATCTATATTCAAGATATCAGTAAGTTATTTCAATGGCTATCAATGATTTCCACCCTTCCACATCTCTTAAGGCTAGCAATATACTCCAGCACTAGCCAAAACAGATTGCCTGAAGCAGCCCAGTGTACATATCATGGTTTAGCAATCCCAGATGATTAACTATTGATTTAGGTATCCAGATAATTGTATTTACACCGTCTAGTGGTTTTAAGATACTCATTATTGTTTTCAAGCACTTCCGCTTAGAACTTGTTACATTTTTATAATGTTATATACATATGAAATATTTCATTTACAACGCGGAAATTGGATTTTTCCAAATAGGTACGTGGAGAATCGAAATGGCGTTTGTCATAGACAATTATGGAAAAATAAGCCTAAAAACAGTATTTAAAAATTTAGTCTAGCCACGCCTCACAAAACGGTCGCCGCCATAGTGTAAATCTGTGACGTCAGACGCTGTTTGCACGTGTTTACCTAAATACAGCAGTGTGCTTCAGTTCATACTGTATACGATTTCCATGCTTTCAGACAACGCAGTACATAAGAGTTAATTTGTCATTTGTGATACCATTGAGTGAGAAATTATAATAGAGAAGCAACCTTATGGCAAAATGCGTATCCACTTTTGGGCCCGAGATAGTATTAGGTAATAGCAGCTCTTTGGTTCTAAGATTCGTCAATTTATCGACAACTTATTGTTCACGGAGGTTTTCTTTGCTTGTTAAACCATTGAACCACACAGAACACTCAAAGTTGACTGTCGTTAACAACAGTTCTCGACAGACGGACAAATCTCGGGCCCAAAAAACCTCTACTGTAACACACGGTGTAACATAACGGAACGTCAAACATGAAAGGCCTTTATTTCTTGTCCGACTTTAAAAACATTTTGCTTTATAGATATTTTCTACTAGGATCTTTGTTTTCAAGATACAGGGTGTAGATCGAATACGCATTTCGCCGTTAAGGGTGCGCCTCTTTCTAATTTCTCACTCAACGGCGATACTATTAAATGTTATTGTGTTAAAGAGATATTAATATTGGATAAAGTTGCAAAACAGAATCGTAACACATGGGCACAGAAAGTGCATCCCACCGGCAAATAGAAGTATTGCATTATGCCAATTTGTACAAATACAGCATATGGCGCCTGATATTTCACCATGCCAAAAATTGAAGAGAAAAATGTGGTGTAGGGCAATGAGGCGCAACGAAAGGAAGCATTACAACATTGTGTGCCTGTGAAGACCATTTTAATGTAAGTTTAACTGGAAATACAGGTTGGTCTATATTCATCAAAACAATTAAAATGTGAAGTGATAAAAAATCAGTTAAACTTTTCTATCATTATATCAAGCTACCAGAATGTATACAGGGCGTTTATAAAGTCAATAGAAAAGCAGGCTTACATTTTTTCTCATTTATTGTATTCAGCGTATTCATTCCGATTACAAATAACATGTTTTATATTTGCTCCTACCATTTACATGATGTAGAATGTTATTTGAGGCATTTATAAAATGTTGCTATCTGACTTCGCTACATTAAATTACCTGTTTTATTCTGAAAACGTAGACAATAGTAATAAATAAGGATTTTTTAAAAATGTGTAAGGAGAAATAGCAAAAAAATATTAAATTAATTTTTTTACTTACTATTTTTCAAATTAAAATAAGTAGTTTATTGTAAAATCAGATGACAGAATTTTATAAATACCTGAAGTAAAACCATCTATCTGGTACTTACCCAACAGCATTATCGCTGTAATTGTCACAAGCGGATCTACATTGTAAACAAAGGAATAAGTTACGTTTAACAATACCGTAAGTTCAACACATCACCACTAATAATTATTATCGCATTACCTGCACAGTATTTACATTATATACAGGGTTAACTATGACTAGTACAAACATTTTAACCACATGCTCAGGGAGGCCTAAAGGACAATAAAAATGTTATTCCAGAATTTTAGCTCGATATTTAAAAAATTGGGCAAAACTCCTTTTACCTACAGAAAGTCAGCGCCTATGATAAGTATCGACTGAGATGGCTTATGGCTTAGATCCATAGTTGACTGTACATCTGTCAACAATGTACTAATACCATGCGGCCGTTTGCAGTGTTTCTAAATGCAGAAACGACAAAAATTAACATTCTTATTAGTAATAATACCAGTTAGCACCAGTATTTTGCATTCGTTTTTCATTATTTTGTTACAAGCTGATTCATTCACATTTTCACTCACTACCGATAAACGCACTTCCCGTAAGTACAGTTAGATAAAATGTCTATGTATTATAACCATAGGCCTTATAAATCATAGACCGGCCCTAGAAAGAGAGGTCCGGTGTCCTGATGTGTACAAGAGGGATGAAGCTAGTCCGGGAAAAAACAGATGGTCTATGACAGAAAAATATATAAACATAACCTGATAAAACCTTTACTGTTAATATTGTCAATGATTTGTGTGCCTTTTGTGATTTAGTTGTGTTTATTAGCAATAGTTTTTAAAAACTCATAAACCATGGTGGAGTCGGTCTGTCACCGTAAATGTCATACGTCTGTCATTTACGGTTTTTGTTTTTTTCGGCCAATAATCTGTGGGCTTTTGCCCGGAGTAGCTCTATCTCTGTCGCACATATCTGAGCATCAACGATTTGTATAGGCAGAAAACGGTTTTGGGCGCGTCCATGATTTATAAGGTCTATGATTATAACAAAATCGAAGAAAGGAATGAGTAGGTAGGTTCTAATAAATAAGAGAAAACTTTTAATACCCGCGGCAGTCTTGTCCCATAACCTAGAAAAACAAACCGGCAAACTATATTGTGGGAAAATATCTATACCCGACACATATTCCTTTATTTATTACCTATAAAACATTTAAAATTAAAATAAGACAGTAAAAACTGAAGAAGAACACATAACTACAACGTAAACACAGGAATTAAATTTAACATGACAGCGACACCGACTCGACTGGACCGACTGCCGACTGTTGCAGACGGTTCTTTGCTGGTTGCCTACTCTGATTCTCGCATTGGCAGTGTTAAGTAAGGATTTAACATAATATCGAAAAATTTATTTTTTTCGCTTTATAAATAAGTTTGGAAATTTTTTGAAAGGAAATTCCGTTAATTCTTATTTTTTTCTATCCCCTCTTAAAATTTTTGTACTTAGTCATAGTTAACCCTGTATGACCCACAAATGCCGTAAGAACGCAACAACACCGTAACCTGCACCTCTATCCACGAAAACAAACCGCGCTGAACAGCACCTAATAATTTGACTTTTGTAAAAAAAATACATCCGTTCCATATAACGCTATGCATGTATGCAATGTAAAATATTGTACAGGTAGTACAATATTTTGCATTGCTAATCCTTTTTTTCCTACTAAATAAATTTAAAGTAAAATAAAATGGACATCCCAAATCCTCCAATTTCGAATGCTATTATCGCGGAAACATTTTATTGCAGGCATTTGATACCAAACGTTGGTAATAGTATATAAAACCTTTAGTTTGGTGTTATTATATTGACGGCTTTTACTGGTGGTGGATTATTGATTTTCCATTACACAAAAAAAAATCAGAAGCGGGTTTGTGTACACTAAATCTGGCTTACTTTGATTTAGATGTATACCTGCCCGTCAGACATAAAAAGTATAAACAGGTAGACGGTCAAATTACTGCAGATATGTTCAATAAGAATTCATTTACAGGAGAATTATTAGTTGACCTATCTATCTATTTAAAACATGTTTAAAGTTTATCTCCCAAAAAAGTTTGAAGAAATTTACGAAGTTACACTAGTATGTGCAATACAAAAATTGAACTTGAAAATTACTCAAATATGTCTGAATCTTAGTTCCATGTCAGCATTATGGCAAAATTGCACAGAACAGAAAATGTTTATGAAAAATCTGACAAAAACAAATTGTGAGACAAGGAAATATACATTGAAGTTATAAAAATTCTTTGTCATATTTCTTTAATGATAAATTAACTCATAAATTTATACATGCGGCTAAAGTGCAAACTTGATTAGTTTGTAAACTACCTGGCTAGTATACAATAGTTGTTATAGTTGATTATTTTGACAGAAAACACATACTCCACAATATTAGCGAATACTTTATAAACTAACCTACTCGCTAGGCTAATTTTGCTTGAAATAATCAGACACTAAAATAATGTTTTTCCTTGGTTAGTTTATAAACTATCCAATTTGGTCTAGCTGGAATGAATACAATCATTCTTGTAACACGGAATAGCCAATTCTTTGGATAATATATTAACTAACCAGCTATTTCTATATTGTCCCTACTTAGTTAATTTCATAAATATTGGAAGTTTCCTGTTTTATTAAATATAAAGTAGAGTTTTACAAAATATAAACAATATATTTTTATAAAAATAAAGAAACATTCCTGGCCATTTCCTTTGCAATTCCTTTCAAAGTTTCACTTATAGTATCGTCTCTATGGTGCTTATTTTTCATATTATATAAGATTATTATTAAAACTCGCACTTCATTCGCAAATGACGTCATTAGAAGAGCTGCACTGCTGTAAGTCTCAACATGTCTAAATAAAAATGTCACACCTCGGTCTCAATTGTCAAATGCAGTGAGATAAATTCGAGTGGAAATTAATTTCACTTTAAAAATTCCTGAGTGTAATATTATCTATTTGTATATTTACAATTCTTGAAGCCATGGACGTCATTACAAAATGTTTCAAAAAGGGGCAATTGCCGAAAATTATTAAACCCGGAACAACAAAATATCTATTTGAAAAGGATATATAAGGTCCATAAAATTCTTAAGCATCGTATCTTCAAAAACGAAATAACAAAATGTTATATATAGGTACTATAACATAATAAAATAAAATATAGTAAAAGAAACACTCATCAGGATATGGCAAAAGTTCTGTTTCCGCTCTAAATAGAGTCAATTTGAATATTAACGCTGCGGGCATACTACACACAAAGGCAAAAGTCTTGGACTCCCCGTCATTCTTGTTAGAGATACCACCAGAACCAGCAAATGTGTGACATTTTTGACAAAATTTATAAAATCAAAAAAGACAAGTTCTCTACTTGACTAATACTCGGTATGACCTCCACCACGTTTCAATAGCATATTGACACGTCTGTGAATTGAGATAATAAAGCGGTAAACGATCTCTTGTGAAATATTATTCCATTTCTCTTCTGCCGCCACGACTAACTCATCTGCAGTCTGAAGTGGAAGAATATAATTATGAATGGCTCTAGAAATGAAGTCCCACATGTTTTCAATGTTATTTATGTCAGGAGAGCTGGCTGGCCAATCTAATCTAGTGATATGTCCTGCTTCGAGTGTCTCTTGAACCCTTCTTACGCGATGTGGTCGAGCGTTGTCCATAATCGCAACATTTTTACCTAATTCATTACGTAGGCGGAGATAATGGCCGTAATAACTTGTTCGATGTAAATTTAACATATTCTGTGGTATGCGAATTAATGAGGTGAGGCGGTTGAACATTATTCCACCTGAAAACATTTCGGTACCTCCTTCATACGAAGCAACTTCACGGGGAAAATGAAGCCGTTGTTGACGACCTGGTTCTCTTCAGACTCTTTGTCGATTGTCATCAGTAACCAGCCCAATTCTGGTTTCGTCTGTAAATAAGACCCACCGTCACTAGCGTAAAAGCCAACCCTTATGCTATCGCGCCCATTGGAGACGGACAACACAATGCCTTGGAAGTAGATTGGGGTCTTCTAACACGTAAATGTGTGTTGTGGAGTCGTCTTCAAATAGTAGGTGTCGATATAACACGGCGAAACATACCCTGAAGGTGGGCCCTGAAAACTGAGGTTGAAGATGTGCGGTGTCTACGGGCATATTGCACCAAATACCGATCCTCCCTTTCATAAGATACTCGAGGACGTCCACTACGTGGTCTGTTTTCCACTGTATCAAATTCTTCATATCTGTGTACTATTCGTACAACAGATAATATAGGAATGCCCAACATGTTCCATATCTGATGATTAGAATGCCCTGCATCATGTAAAGCAGTAATTCTTGATCGAGTAAACGTAGAAATTTCACGGTCTGTTATTATAGTGTACAAAAATTCAAAGGAACAATTGGCTGAATACACTGCCAAACTCACCAGATTTGTAACGTTGATAATAAAGTAAAGGTTTATGGTCTACAATTTGTTATTGTTTTTTTTTGTTCCCTAAGTACATGTACTTTTTTACTACCTTAAGAAAAACCGCTATGTTTAATCGAATCATTTTATATACAGGGCGTCCAAGACTTTTGACGTTGTGTGTACATTGAGAACGGCTCGAGGCTATGAGGCTTATGCCTGCAACCTGCAGGCTTGTATCTACCATGTTTTGCTATCGACGGTCATTCATAATGCGTATCACGCTTACGTATTCGAAAAAAAGAAAAGAAAACGCACCGTGTTGTTTACCTAAGCTAAAAGTTATTTTTTTGATAAGACAGGCTTTTTTGCAAGGGGACAGTTGTCCCCTCTTGCCCCTCCTAAATGACGCCCATGCTTGAAGCTGTATGTTCCTTTAGCTAAAACCATGTGATTATTTTCCAGTTTTTTATGGGACATAACTACAATCAATATGATCAAGAATACAGATTTGCACTTTCTCATGAGAATTTACGTCACTTTCTGAGGGAATGTGTTCCACTAAACTCGAGAATCGAGCCCTTGCAGGTAAATAAATTGGATGTTTCTATCGATTAGCTGGATGAATAAGATTTAATTTGTTTTAATATAAATAAAGTATATTTAAATATATAGATCGTCGCCAAGTCCGGACCAGACATCTGCAAACGAAGTGCGGGCTTTAATTATTATTTATGTTCTGAACTCTTAACCAATTAACAAAATTTTATAATTTTTCCGTAATTTCGTACGACACCATATTTACATGAACATAATATACCATCCGACATGATGAAAATTTGACAGATGTGGAGTCGCAATACGTTGGATGGCTTCACGTGGCGTGGGGTGGAATTATATACAGTATGCTCATAATATATATAAATATATAAAGATGCACGCTAATTACATTCTATAACGTTGCCTTCTTTTTATTTTAAACATTTAAAAATTAGGTTACATATTAAGAGGTCAGATCAATAAGTTACAGAATTGATAAATGTATTGAGAAACTTATTTAACCTTGTGATGTTCTTAAGAAATGATCGATAAGATAAGCAACGATAATCAGAGACTTGCGCCGCTTTGGACCAAAAACAAATTATACTACAATACAACATAATTCTAGTTATTTGATAGACTTTCCTGATATGAACCAAATGTTATTCTCTTCCGCACAAGCCCAATCACTCGAGCAATATGACATTCGTCGTTTGATGTTGATGGTCGTCTAGACCAATTGTCACCTCTTACTGCGGACCTAAAACCTTTTATATTGTTCATAGTATTTTGCCTCAAATAAAACAAAATCGGAATGGCGCAAAAATGTTTCTAAATCAGAATTATTAAATAGACAGTACTGTCAACCGCACGACACGACCCATCCGCATAATTCAACCTGTTATTCTGACCCCTTACGATTTTTATTGCAATTGCATTTATAAGGTAAGATTTTACCGTGGCTTATGATTATGAATTTTATTTTAAAGTTGATAATCTCAAATTTCTCCAATAAATTGACAAATTAGCAAATTATGTCAATTTCGGGACTAACTGTTACATGTAACAGTGATTTTAATCCAATTCTACAAGAAAAATTTTACTGTTTAAGGGAATTCATTTTGCATCACATACATATGAAATCAAGTATTGCAACAAAATTCACGAAAAATACTTTTGTCATTTTTATAGCTGAATCATTCTGTATTTTCAATAACTTTTTATATCCAGACAAATCGTGACAGGAAAAGATAATAAAATGGAAACAACTGCGTCAATACTTTATTATTTTCGTATCTGGGACCAAGGAACAATTTCAATATTTGGAGAGAAGTGTGAAAATTACACCTTCATCATCAAGTAGGTTTTATTACCAGCTTCTTTCAAAAATTTCTCAACTTCCGATTTTTTTAAAACACTAGACCAGAGTTTCGTTTAAGGAACGCAACTAAACTTCTTTTTCTTTAAGTGAATATTCTTTCTCACTGACAATGTTGTTCTTATCATTGAGTAAATACTCCACAGCGTAGAATTTTTGTATAGTCTGGATTTTTGTACAAAATAACTTGGTAGAACTGCTTCAGTGAAGAGTTACTCCCTTCTGTCGAATATGTAAGGACAGAAAGTCTAACCAACAAATTTTTTGGTACAGAAATCTTTCTAAAGCCGTATTTTTTTAAATTTCACTGTATATTGTTATAACATAAACTTACATAGTTCTGTTCACTTTTGTTTAAAATCATGTGAAAATAATTATTAAAATGTGGGATTAGAATAGCAAAATGTGTGCCTTACAAACGCTTTTTAAAAGTTATTATTTTGTTTGTGGACAATTTAAATAGTAAAAGTGGATAAACAAAACATCGAGAATTTTATTTTTGATATTACAATTGTTTTACGTGTTTTATTTCTGAGATTTGTGTACCCAAAAAACACTGCAAATTTGTGAATAATGACAGTTGTGATTCAACTCATTCTTCAATTGCTGTGTAGTTATTTAGAAATTCCCAAGTGATGTAAAGAAGTGCGTTTATAACTCATGAAAATTAGCTTTTTTAAAATTTCATGACCTATCATTAAGAGTAACTGGAAAGATATAAGATATCTGTCTTTGATATGTTTAATTTAGTAGATATTAATAGGAAAGGATGATGAACATCTTCAGTAACAATTGGATATAGTCTCTGATAAAGACACATTCAAAATCTGAAATACATAGATCTAAAGTTTTTCTATAGGCATAAAATTTGTAATTATCCTTGATTTAAAATCCATTAAATATTCAAGTTTAGAGCGCACACATGTTATAATAGTTTTAGCGTATCTATATTTGCATATTTAGAATTCCTTACAACAAAACCTAAACTCAGACGCAGACTTGGTGTTGCTATTTATGTGTTCGGTGAACGATAGCTTTTTGTCAAATATTATTCCAAGGTCTTTGACAAACTCAGGTCTACATAATGTAATGTTGTTAAGCTCATAATCAAATAATATCTTGTGTGATATCTTGGTCTAGGGCATAACATTACATTTGTTAACATTTAATAGACACCATTCGTTAATATTATCTAAATATTGCTGGAGCATGTAGCATGTAGTAGTCTTGCAGAGTTAACTTCTGTTAAAAATTTTAGATCATCCGCATATAAAAAGTATTTAACATTAAAATGTTTAATAATGTCGTTAATAAACAAGATGAAAAATATGGACCCAGAACAGAACCCTGAGGTTTAACCCTTTAAGTTGTACGTACAATTGACGATTTGTAAAATACGAGACGAATAGATCAATTAGTGAATCTGAGAAACCAAATGACTATAGTTTTAATAATAAAATATTGTGATCGATTTTATCGAATGCTTTTGATTACATATACCTGACTTTTGCTATCAATAGCTTCGGCAATAAATTGCGTTTTACATACAAGCTTGAGTACTGTCGAGCGACCAGCTATAAAACTGTGCTGACTTGAGTTTGCAAATGATGGGATATATGGTCATGCAGTACAGCTTCAAACACCTTGCAAAAATTGTTCAAAATTGCTATAAGTCGATAAATTTCAATTTCATTACAATTACCTTTTTTGAATACAGGATACAAACTCTAGCTCTCTTTCACTTGTTTGGAAAAGTTGATTTATTTAAAGCAAGATTAAACAACATACAAAGTGGTTTGCATAAAATAATCGAAGAATCTCTAACTAAAAATGCTGGAATGAGATCTGGTGCCGCTGTCATATTAAGTTTAAGTCTTTTAATTGCCAACATAACCTCATTTTCGGTAATTTCAGATGATATCAATGACGAAACATTGTCTGTAAAACATTTATATTACCATCATTAACAGAAAATAATTGAGAAAAATAGTTTGCTAACGAGTTCACTATGTCCGAAGGATCAGCAAAATATGCATTATTATAAGAGAATGTAGAGGGAATAGTTATTGAACCTATGTACTATTTACGAAAGACCAGAATTTGTTAGGACTTATCACTATCTTATAAAAAGAAACTAAGAAACAGATCTGTATTCATTAAACATTTTGCCTTTACGCAAGTGGTTCACATGCCAAATTTACAATTTTGTTGTTGTTGATAATAACAGGAAGACTTGAATCAAACTTATTTTTTGGAGTAGGATTATGTATATACTCGCGGCAAGAATTCAGACGACTTACATCATACGAACAAATAAATGATTCATTGTATTTTCATCAAAATATTTAAAAAACTGCAATTGAGAGTAATAAAACTATATACTACACTAAAATATTGCATTATATACTCCACTAAATTGCAAAAAGTTATTGTTTTTAAAGTGACCAAATATTATATTGACAATGAAAACAAATGCGTAACGTCAGACGTCTGAATTCTTGCCGCAAGTATATCTAAAAATGATAAAGGTACCTCAAATTTTTGAAAAAATTAAATTTTTATTTTGATTATTAAAAAAACAAATATAATCTATCTTTTAACACAATAAACTAGTCATTTTATTCGAAGCAATCTACTTAAGTGTTAAGAATGTTAAGTGCAGGCGCCAATTTTATAAAAAAAATTGTAGGCATCCATGAAAATAATCTTACTATAAATGTCGAAGGGTTCTTCCACGTGGACATGTGACTTTGCTGACGTCACACAATCGAATCAGCTTTTACAGAAATATATTTACGGATTACTGATCATCCTTATAGTCGCTTAACTCCCCTTTAGCCGGTCGCATTTTGTACACGTGTTTCCATATTTCGTAGAAACAGACTGTCGATTGGAATCGGTAAGAGACCACCAGTGGCATTGACACGTGAGTGATTATGTTCCAGGACAAAACGCCGTAAAAGTCCATTTGGTTCGGGTGGGAGACAGATCGATTATTTTTGAGTCTGTTCACAATCTGAAAAAAAAATAGAATGTGAATATAAGGTGGTTATCATCGCAAATGGTTGATTAGCAAAAGAAGCAATTAAGGAAAATTAATGGTAATTTTTCTTATTCAGGGTTAACTAACTATAACTAAGTACACATATTTTAAGAAGGAACAGAGAAACATAAGAATTAACAGAACTGTCCACCAAATTAATCTAAACTTATTTATAAAGCAAAAACAATTTTTTTTTAAACTGTATTAAACCCTTGTTATTCGCCAACTCTGACCTTCTGTCAGCCTCGTGGTTAAGTATATACCACAAGTCAAAGGTGTTAAAAGTAGTGACAGGGCACCGCGTTGTCACATGTATTGATTTACACAGATTTGAAAGAAAAAATGTAGATTTAATGAAACACGCGATATGGCAGCATAGGAAGGTAGCACCAGTGGCGTGCAATGCCAGTTACAATAAGGTAGACAAACATTTAAATTACTTACTACTATGATCCACCAAAATATGCTCTCGTTCGGAAATGTCAGTGTCAGTATAATAGTCAATAATTGATTTGGACATTACACTTAAAACTAAGTATTTTTAAAACAAAAACAGTGGGTTCTTTCTTGCATAAGAAACCGAGTAACAAACACACTTAACACGCAGTCGAGCACGCAGTCTATTAGATTAATGATTATAAAATATTAAACACAATTATTTTTTATAAATCAGGTCAATACGGCGGTCATTTTTTAAAAACTCATTTAACACATCATCATAAAAATTAGTATTTTGTTTTAGGTCTTGCATAAGTTTTTTTTTAATTGAAAAAAACTGCTGTTGCTTAATCTCTCTTGTTCTTGAGTGTTTCGTAAGTAGGTACCTATGAATTCGTTTCAAATCGGAAAAAGATCGTTCTGCCGAAGCGCTACTAGCTGGTATCGTCACAAGCTTGGCTAATGTAACAAATTGCGGAAACACCTGGCACATTCTGTTTTTTCCGCAAAATCTAATAATTTCATAGGCATAGAGACCGGCAAATTCTGATGAAGAATATAAACAAATCATCTCGTTTTTGTAATCTGTCAAAATCAAAGTCTTTATATTTTGTCTTTAGCTCCGAAAATATTTCGTCAAGAAAATTATCTTTGTACATATTGCGAAAAAGAATCTAGATCAAGAAAGCAAAAAAAATGCAGCTAGTAAATTTCATTATAACGATCAGAAATTTCCATTTTGATATTGTCCAATATTTCTCGAAATTTTCGCTTATAATGTACCCTTACATCATTAATATTCCGCTTTGTTGTTGGCTCGCCGCAAATAGTTAAAGTTCTTTCATAAATTTTGTCAGTTATTGTAAAAGTTACCTATCAATAAAGTTTTAAATCCTTCGATTTTTTTTTAAACAATAGCCACTTCTAGAATTTTTTATTTTATTATATTAAAAAGAATATCAGTTTGTATAAATATTGCATTAAAAATTACTAAAAAATAATTCAACTCGAAGTCTTGCAAAGTAAATTCGTACATTCTAAAAAAAGTGTTTCTCCGTCCCAATTCGCTTCATTTTCGCATTTTCGTTATCGATCGGGTCAGCTCGACTCAGATCAACTACCGCCAAGCAAGCAGTGCTTTAGCGCTCTCCCCCTCCCCCGGTAACTCTTTTTTCAGGTACAGCCACGACCAGAAACCAAGAAGAGACACTGACAAAACAAAACCCTACCCATACCCTGATACCTTTACCCTTGCACCGGACGCAAAAGCCGAGGGCTCGATACCGAGCCAAAGGCTGAAGGGCCAGTGCATCCTTAGCTACAAAGCCACACCCCATAAAAAAAACCTATCCCCAGGGCGCGAATGGTTCGCCACTCGCGCCCGCGATGACGACTACCCCCCGGGGGGTCAAACTCAGCCGGCGAAGAAAGAAACCTGATGACATAAGGGCGCCAGAAGAGGCCCCCCTGCCGGCGGGGGTCATACTAGGACAAGAGGAGGTCCCACAAAGCGCCTACACCGGCCACGTTTGTGGTCAGGGTAGACAATGGATGGGGCCCACCTTCACGAGGCTGTCCAGGTCTACAGTGATGAGGCAGGACAAAGAGGGATAATACCCCCCGGGGGGTCAGACTCAGCCGGCGAAGAAAGAAACCTGATGACATAAGAGCGCCAGAAGAGGCCCCCCTGCCGGCGGGGGTCATGCTAGGACAAGAGGAGGTCCCACAAAGCACCTACACCGGCCACGTTTGTGGTCGGGGTAGACAATGGATGGGCCCCACCTTCACGAGGCTGTTCAGGCCTACAGTGATGAGGCAGGACAAAGAGGGATAATACCCCTCGGTCCCAAATCATTTAGGCCACCAACACCGCCAAAAATATCGGCGCGCGCTTTAGCGCTCCATATGAATTTGTATTACTCGGCTGAAACTGCTTTGCTTTCTTTTTAAATACGATGCTTATACACAGTAGAGCAGTGCGCGCTGAGCGTCATTAAGAAACTTAAATAAAATTACCTCTTGCGCTAGCAGCGAGAGGTGTATAATTTATTAATTATATTATTATGAGTTTTAAGAGGACTGAGACAGGATAGAGCATAGTAGATAGTATGTCTTTTTTTAACAAAATAAGTGTATTGGTGATAACCTATAAATAAATATGTAGTATATGATTGTTTTTAGAATGGAGACACATATTACCCTGGCCAACTTCAGTGGCAACCAAAAACTGGTGGATATTTTGTTGCTAATTTGTACCATCAACTTCAATTTTGTCGCGTATGCTGTTTTCAAGAGAAATGGCCACTGCTAGCTTAACATTGCGCTAGTAGACCAAGGATTACTCCGTACTTTTAGAAAGTGTACAGTTGTTTTTTTTTGTTAAAAACTTTTTGTTGCCTTATGCGTTTGTCTAAAAATCAAATACGTTCTCCAAAAACTAGTCTGCATATTTTGTTGGTAATTTGTACCACCAATTTCAATTTTATAGCTTGTGCCGTATTCGAAATGATTGCTGCTAGCAGATCATCGAATTGCTCCGCAAAATGAATGTAACAAAAAATTGAATTTCTTCGATTTCTTGTCGAGAAGAGTTTCCAAATTCATTTTAACGATACAGAAAATGAATATTTGATTTTTCATTTTTAGGCAAGCGGAAGATATCAACAAATTTTTAACTGACTGTATGGGTTGCATGACCTATTTCTTCATTTTTGAAAAAAAAAAAATTGTACATTTTCTGAAGGTACTCGTTGAGCAACAACGTTTGCTATCGTTCTTAGTTGTCGAGTAGTTCAATGATCTGCTAGTGTATAATATTATGCTAGCAGCTATAATTTTTCTCGAAAACAGCGCAAACTACAAAATTGAAACTGATAGTACAAATTATCAACAAAATATCCATCACTTGTTTTTGAAAGCCGCTGAAGTTGGCTTGCTAGAATAGTGGACGTGAAGTGAAGTTTTATTCAATACAGCAATAAGGTAATTACAAAATTACAAATTCTTTCCTAATATTTAGGAGTTGACTTTGGATACACAAACTAAATTTAAAAAACAAAATCTGTATTAAATATTACGAACCGGCAAAAATTATAACAAAACCAAGATTAACAAAAACAAACACACTTTAATTTATTAAAAGATGATCTACATAGCGGCCATTACTTTCAATATATAAAGTGATTCGTTTCTCTAATAATCTAAGCCAGTGCCAAATAGTAATTCCAAGAATTTATTTTCATTATTACTATTTAGCAGTACTTATTTGTTGGGGCCGCTCGGGATTTATTTTCTTCCTATTGGTATCTGTATCTTCAAGAATTGTAAATATTATCTACATAATCCTTTCTTATATACATTTTTGAGATTTTGTTTAATTAGGGATTCCGTATCAAGAGCAGCGTTCTTTATTATCATCTAACCTAACATTTTTCTAACAAATAACGAAATGAAATGTCATACATGCTACACAGAAAATAGTGTGTGTTAGATAATGTAACTAATACAGTAGAAAAAAACTTTGTAAATTTGTATAGGTACTTAGTAAATTATATAAATTACATAATATAAATTGTATAGTAATTATTTAACTCAAAAAGTTATAAAGATATAATTCCTTATGTCATTAGTCTTTAGTATTATTGATCGTTGTTTTTCTCATAGAACGTTTACGTGAATTGTTCCTCTCTTCCATATTTTATGAGAAAACCAACCCTAATCCTATGGAATTTGTCCCCTATTCAAAGCAATCGATATGGATTCTGCACCCTACGCTGTTTTCATGAGGTACTTAGGAAGTATTTTTGAATAATTTTGCCTTGATTTAAGCGTTATAGCAAAATATTGGAAAGTGGAATTTGACAAACATACGAATATACCAACATGGTTGTTGATTGCTATACAGGGTGATCCGGAAATAGTTGAACAAATATCAAGTACAGAATCTACTTAAGAATTGATGAATTGATTTGACCTGTGTTTTTTTGTTTTTCCGAGTTTTCATTTTCTGCAAATGTCTTCGAAACCCTATAGGCGATTTTAATGGAATTTGTTATGGGGACAATTATTAAGAAAGCAGTTTTGTCAAGTAGCACCTAATAATTATTCTTAATAACAAATAATGTTGAAACGGCTGCGTAGTAAATATAATTATTTATTTTGATAGTTTTTGTTGTTATTGCAGTATAATTTACCATACAGGTGTCCGTAGTGCTTAATTTTGCTGTATGATAAATTGTACCAAACAAAACATGACAATTTTTTTCTCTGGTAACAGAATTATGAGCAAATAGGTCCTGAATATGTGATCACGTCGCTCGCATACCATGTTAGGATTGTTAGGAATTTGCACATAGTACCATTCGTCTAATGAAACAAAGACTGCATATTTTTATATATTTTTTTAGGTATTAATAATATTATGTGAAACTAACTACTCTATGGGCTAAAGCCCCAACCAGCGTTGAATTACACCTACAATATCTACCCAACTAACATTAAGGGTAAACATTATTTAAGTAGGTATTTGTCATATTGAATTGAAATTCATTGACAGGCAACACTTTTGACATTGTCGATATTTAATTTCAAATAATTTTAATTTATATAATAATTTTTATAGTTAGATATTTGACTGAACTTAAAGGAGACCACCTGAAGAAGCAATCCTAAAAATGCAGAAATAGGTCAGATCTCATCTATTGTGGTTGAATTTTTGAGTTCCCACTGTTAAAAGTAAAGTCAGATATTTATAAAGTGTTTTCATTAAACCAGGTTAGTAAATTTAGATAGATTAATTTCTCTAGATCATTATTGAATAGAGCTTTATCTGTGGAATTGTTCATTAGCATATCTAGATGTTTGGTATCAGAGAGCATACATATGACTTCATTGATAGGAATTGCAGGAGAATTGATTTATATTAGCTTAAAATACCTTTCTAATACAGTAAAAAAAATGCATGGTCAATTATAAACAATAATATTAACAAAATACATGCATTAGCCGGAATCAAAGAAATAAAAGTGGATAATGAAATACTGACAGATCCGCAATTAGTAATGTTGTCAACTCCGATTTTGTTAATATGTCAAATGATTTAGCGAAAAATTTCATACCTCAAAATAATTTTGTTTTAAATATCACAAATCATTATCCTACAATATTTATGGAACCTGTAACAGGAAATGAAATATATAATTTAATAATGCAAAGTAAAACATTGCATAATTTGAGCAAAGCCTATCCCCACAGAAGCTATTCCTGAAAAATATTGATTGCAGACTTGACATTTTCCTTGTTTACAGACTTCTTTCAGATTTTTAAATCCTCTCTTTCCCTTAATCATGAACACATGAATAAATCTTATTTTTCTTTGGTAAGATGATTTGTGTCTGCACAAATAACATGGCAAAGAAGCAATGGAGCGTCGTGTTTGGCATTTAAATCAACAACAATTATTGTAGCATTAAACAGAGTATTATATAATAATTTTCATCATTTTTTTAAATTTGGATTTGACATATCAAAGAAATTGACGTTTTAGATACTAAATATTTGGCTTGAGTTGATATTGAGCTTTTTTAAAAATTTACAACTTCACTTAACTAATTTTCTTTATCATTACTAAATCCAGAAAACATTGCCATAATTATTCACATAACTGTTACAAATTACATCAATCTTTAGGACATCATTTGATAAAGGCGACCACAAGTTCTTAGTTTTCAGGAAGTAATGATCACTCCTTCTATCTCTGTCTGTATATATGAATTGTTTGATACCAATTTAGAAGAAAATTACTCCCTTGATACTTACCCATAAACATATGTTTATTACCAGCAAAAAGGTAATTAATTGTCTTCCTGGTTTCATACGCATCTGGGCTTCTGTGGTACATCGTCTTCGCCAAGCGTCGAAAATCAACGCAGTCTGGCAACAGCTCTGAATCAAGGCTGAGAAAGGTGTAATTATTCTAAAATACACAAGAAGAATTACTGTACAGAGACACCACAAATAAAGTGGTCTATACGACGGACTATATCTATATATTCTTATGTATTTTCACTCGTTGAATCGGAATATGGGGTCCATTTAATCTTATCGCCCTTAGGTAAGTCCAAGGTCAGAGCAAAAGATAGATATGCAGGTGGACCAGACTATTGTACATTTACGTTGAGGTCGCTTAATCTGAGTCCGGCATTCATTTAATCCTATTATGTCAGTTTCAAGGTTATTCCAAGATCAAGTCAAAAGATAGATACGCAAATCGATAGATCATACATTTACATATTTGAAGTCGGTGGAAACAATATTCAAATTCATCAGGTCAGCTTAACCTGACACACTGTAACCGATGCATAGAAACGCTAAAAGTTACAAATATTTAGAATAAGGAGTTTTATACAGTAACATTCAACTTAAGAGAAGAAGAGTTTTAAGTCGTGTGCGATTCATTTTCTTTCTTTTTAATATCTAGCTCTCTTATTCTCAAAGGGTATGTGTAATGGCTGTCTTTTACATTTTCATCTCTTTCTGGTATATCTCTTGCGTGCATCAACCAGAATATGTTTATCCCACCTGCCTTGGTAACCGTGGCTCTGCAACTTTCAAGTTCTGATGAAATCTTTCACTTTGTTCTTCACTGTAATCATCAAGATTTTGTGGGAAGTATGTAGTCAATATGAAAAGCAATTTCATGCATTTGAAATTCACCGATGCCGCTTTTTCGTCTTATCTCATTTTGGTGACAAAAATGTCATCTCTCATTATTTTACGAACCGTAGTTTTGCATCCGAAGTATTACGAAAAACTTCATAGAACTTCACGTTCTTTATTAAGAGCTTTCACCGATTGTTTCATAAGTCCTAAAGATGGGAGAAAGATCTTGGAAGGATGAACTGATACTTCTCTGATGATATTTTTAGTACCTGGTTGAAATGAAGCCGATCTTTTCTTACATGGTGTTTTTTTTTATATCTACATCCGCGTAAAGAAAACTCATGTTCTTTACTGTTTAGTTTACTTATATTTGTGATACAAATATAGCAGTTTCCTCTGACGATAGGTTTTTTCCAAATTGCTAGTATTTTCATTAGAATTTTTGTCCTACATTCTCCATATATTTGAAACATCATGTCACAATCATGTCTTGTGTGACTTCGAAACCAAAGAAATTGTCTATAGTACTTCTTGATATTGTTGTTTATGTTCCTCCGATTCTTTGATACCGCGTACAAATACAACAAAATTTATTCTTATCCTTATTACAGGTATGTTTTTAAGGTGACCTTTATTCGACTCCCAAATTCACACGTAGAATCTTTCTTGTAGCATTAGACTCTACAGAAGTCAAGTAACCCACTTCCGTGTAGAGCTACGGTTGCTGGCTGACGACGGCTACGGGCTCGCTCCTGTTCTATATCTATTCTATTCGCTGCTATTCTCAAGACTTGTAACTTTTAGCGCTTTTAATCATCAGTTACAGGGTTACGGGTGTTAGTGGGTATTAGAGTTTTAAGGTTGTCAGGTTAGGCTCACCCGATGGTATTAAATGACCAACTTCGGATCCAACAACCTCAAAAATATAGACGTACGATGGTTTTGTCCATTTGCAACTATCTTTCGATTTGACCTTGAAATGATCCTCAATCTGATCTGATGGGGTTAAATGAGTCCCCGATTCAGATCCAGTGACTCCAAAAACACAAACGTACGATGGTGTCTATTTTTCGCTTTGACCTTGAACCTATGGCGATTAGGTTAAATAGACCCCAGGTTCGGATTCAGTATGTGAAAATGCATTAGAATATATAGGTTTAGTATATCGGACAGACCACTTTTTTATAGTGCTGTATAATTGTTCAAAGGCATTACTACCTCTCTTTGAGTTGAATATCAAAGACGGTAATATGACTATATCAACAAATGAAAGTTTATATCAACGTAATTCCTTTTAAATGTTATTTCATAGAAATTCTTTGACGAAATACAGATTATATTTCATTACATTTACATTGACAAATTTAATTATGTTGCTACATTGACAGTGTCAGCATTGGTTAATAGTAGTGACGAATCACTTAAATAAAAATCATAAAAATCCTACACACGATGCACGAAATCCTTACAAAAGAGAATTACCCATTACCATTATTTCTCAACTTGTATAAAAAATTATTACTTACTATTTCACAATCGTATGTTTTTGATTCCACTTTTTCACGATAACGTGTTTTTTTCATCGTCGTTAAAATTGGCTAAATGTGCTTATCTACAGCGATTAAAAAATTAATCTTTTTGACAGTTGCACAAAAATCATATTTTTGTTAATATTTTAAAACCATTTCATTAACTCCGCTGAAATATTATGTAATTGCCTATGTTTTAAATTGAAATGGAGCAACATTTAGTTCATGAAACACTCAATATGACCAATTGTTCATTTGTCTATACAATTGTTTACAAATTTATTGTTAAATTAGACTTCTTTGCATAACACGATTGAAAATAAAACGACAAAATTGTGTTAAATTTGTCAGTAAAATCTTTTAAAAATTACTAAGAGAAATAAGAAACGTTTACATCTTCTTATATACTTGTACAGATAAATAAATATAACGAATTCACGATTCACTTGAAATTCTTTAGAAATGAATTAACTGTGAGATTATAAAAGACCTGAATTGTTTACCTCATTATTCCACCTTTTCCCTTCTTAGTCCCCATGAGGAAACCCCCAATTATTTGAAATAGGAAATACATGAAAAGTCCACATTGCGTTACCAAAAGAAGCAGATGTTCCAATTCTAATCCCCGTTTTTCTTTTACAAAGCTGATATCCCTTAAGGCTGCCATGCAGTATACAGTAGCGATTGTAGCGGTCCAAAACAATATAGCCTCCCAGACGTTGACCTAAAAATGCGCAATTAGACATGACTAAATGAAAACTACCCAGTCAGAATTAATGCATCTGACACCTTACTATAATTCAATCAGAAGAACTTGAAATAGTGTAATAAAATTAAAGTTTATTTATGATATGGTACAACAAATAGGTGATGGTAAAATAAAACTGTTTTCTTCTATGAAAACCTAATGTTTAAATTATAAATTTTAGATTATTTAATCTATACTAAATGCAGGGTTTCGAATGGACCGGAACGCTGTTCTGGTTCGTAAAATATTTATTTTATTTGTTGGGGTTCGTGAAAAATTATCGGAACGCTGTTCCGGTTCATAAAATATTTGTTCTAAATATGAAATTTGAAGGAATGCATTTGTACAGGGTGTTTTTAAATGAAGTAGCAAAAATGAGAGAATAATACACATAAATACTTTTCGCTCGTTTCAGCAAAAGCAGTACGTGCACTCAGGCTCAAAGGTTCTAGTATACTGACCATCGCAACGCCGCACTAGCAACGTCGCTGTTTGTGAGCGACAAGAAAGAAAAAACGATGTTGCCAAAATGAGCAATTTTTATGAATTTCTAGAAATATATCAGAGGAACATACAGGGTGTTTTAAAATGAGGTAGCAAAAATAAGATCACAGATTTCTTAGGTGAAAATATATCGATTTAACCTAACATACTTATATCCCAAGTCGAATAATAAAAAAGATACAGGGCGTCAAAGTCAAAATTTTATTTTCGATATTTGTAAATTCTTAAGAAATTCAAGTATTTACATAAAATTTCTAAATCGGTGGTTTTTACGGGCGAGATATTCAAATTTGTCTCTAATTTTGACGACACTAGTAGAGGGCGCCACTTGTGGCACACCATGTTTCTTCTAAATGGCAGAACTTTTTTGCAGCTTAGTGTATCCATTTGACTACCAGAACAATCAATTCTCCTACCTGTTATATCTGAAAAGGTATATCTTGTTGAAGTCGTTAGGAGTAACAGTTTTCGAAATAATCCTATTTGAAATATTCAGTGCACCGATTGAAAACTATTATCGTTTCAGGTAAAGTGCCTTTTCTATTGAAAACACAGCAAATTGTTACTTGAAAAAGTCATTCAGAACGATACATTATGGAGATGCGCAAAATTTCAAAAATATAGGCCTGCTTTGATAAAATCTGTGTGCTTTATTGAAAAATAGTTTCATCAAACCTCCAGATTTAGATCTGGGGAATGCGGTGGCCATTTTATTGAACCTTGTTGACCTATCCATTTAATCTGGAAATGATCATTTAACCAAGCAGTTATATGTCTCCCTTTATATGGTACTGTACTATCGTGTTGCTACTACATATTTTGAACAATATAGAACCATACATCACCAAAACAATTCTAAACGGGTCTGCATTTAAACGATCATTTAAAATATGTACAGGTAGTAAATTATTGCTGAAAATGCTACTCCAAAAGTTAACACTGAAACGTTGCTGAAATCATCTTGATCTAATTGCATGTGGATTTTGTAACGCCCAGACATGTTGATTATGATTAGTATTTACGCGGTCCCTAATAAAACACGCTTTATCATACCACATGACAAGCGAAATGAATTTGGGCATGACAAAATTCTTATCGCTGAGGAGTATCTCCAGCATACAACGCTTCTACATTTTCGCGATGAAACGAATGTAATATTCCTCTGGTCAAGATACACCATACAGAATTCGGTGATAAATGAAGATTACTTGTTATACGCCGAACACAAATTGAAGAGTTGTCAATTACAGCATCTATTAGATCTTCTTCATTTTGTACATTCACTTCAGTAGGACAAATGACCTTTTTTGAAGCGGGTTAAGTTCTAAGTTCTCTAAGTGAGTGGGCCAAAAGCTGACCCTCCACTACGACCCTGTGGTCTATTGTGGCTCACATACTTATTACACTTCACCTAACAGGTTTAGCCTCTTTATGAAGCAAATAACCTTGTTGGGTGAGATTCTGTCCAGATCTTCTAGCAAGAGATGCACTTTGCCAAATATAGAAAATCTGGTCCGTTCTCCAGCCGGACAGTGACATAATATGTGTTCTGCCGATTCGTCACTTTCCAAACACAACCGGCACTCGGCCTCCTCAACCAGGCCCAACTTGTGCATGTGCATGTGCAAATCTCTCCAGTACTTCCCTACTTTTTTCCTCCGCCCAGGTCGAGATGACTGCTTTGGCAGTAGCCGAAGCTAAGCCAAGAGCCTGTTCCGGACCTATAAAGCTAGAAGAGGCATCCCGCCTTGCTAACGAGTCCGCCTTTTGACAATTCCACATCGTTCTTGAATTACATCGGTAGGATCCAAGTGCTTTTAAAGCTTTTCCAGCTTCCACACATACAGTTCGATGGCATAAATTTCTGCCTGAAATATAGTTGCATATTTACCCAGGCTTACGAATAGCCTGGTGTTTGGGTTGCAACTATACACTCCAGCTCCTACACCCTCTGGGGTCTTGGAGCCATCAGTGTACCAGCAACTATCCGCCTTCAGGAGGTCAGTTTCACCTCGCTCCCATTCCTCCCTCCGAGGAAAGAGAATTTCAAAAGGCAGCCTATAGTTGATTTTTGTAGGCATAACATCCGAGACCATCGATAGAGTGCCGTGACCTTCTATGTCCTCCAGCACTCCACTACGCTCCATTATGTTAGCCTGCGGCATACAAATAGCCGCTTGCTTCAATCTGTATACTGCCCACCCACCTTCTCACTCCAAAAATATATGAAGAGGTGGTAGGTTCAGGAGGACTTTGAAGTAGGTTAACTTTCTTTTCAAACGGAATGGTGCACTAAATACTACGTAGTCAGGTTGATGTCTATTTGGGTATGTTCGTCGGTATTCTCGGGCTGCTTGTCTGGCCTTCCCAATGGAATACCAATATACAAAGACAATAATTTGCATACTCTTTAATTGTAAATAAATGCATTTTTTATTTAGCACTGTAACGCTAAACTTCGAATTCAAAAAGAAAATGACACAAAATAGTAATATTATTGTTATAGCACCCATCATTTTTATTTATCGCGCTACTTTGATTGAATTAAAATTTACTGAAGACATATTGTGTCACGTCTTTTTTATCATTTTCCATGGTACTTAATTGCTGCGTACTTTTAAAACCACATATGCGTAGTCTTAGGAACGCGTGTTCCGAAGAGTAGGTACGCATATATAAAGTTATAAAAAAATGTATATTTTTTTTCTGATAAAACTATAAAAGCTATCGAGAATTTCAGTTGCTTAAAGCGGTCTAATTTTATTAGTGTCTTAGTTACATCAATAAATAAATGTGGATGCTATTTAAAATTCAAAATTTAGTGCACACTTTTAAGCGCTTCTTCCCTAATAATAAGTTTTCCATTTTGAGAAATATTTACAGCTAATTGATTAATTAAATCAAGAAAACAAATACTTGTTCAACAGCAGTAAACAAGCCCTGATTTCTAGGCGAATTTAAACGTCTTTCGAACATTTGGTTTGGTCTATGAAAATCTGTGAATTTGTAGGAATGATAAAATAAACAGGCTTAAGACAAAATCTATATTTCATGTTCTAAATATACAGAATACAGGCATCGAGCAAGCTTAGTTATAGAGCGCCGTATAGCTTCGTGTATTACTACTCAAATAAATAAACAAAAATTTATTATATATCTATTATTATCTGTTACTCTGAAATTTCGTATTGATTTCTTTGTTCACCGGCGCATTCACCATTTTTTAAAATACGACTTGCTAAATGAACAAATTTTGGAAATAGACTTTTTGGCAAATATTACTACTGTTAGATAATAATAAGATTATTGATTTCTTCAAAATACAGACTAAAATTTGATTCACTACACAGTGCACCTAGGTAAAATGTAAGTAAATATCAGAAAAACAAGTTTTATATCATTGCAGTACGTAAAGATAAACTACTACAAATTCAACATACAAAATTCACTTTCCAATATACCTACAGAGTGATATATAGCATTTGTAAATAAAATGAGAGGAATACAGAGCACAAAAAGTGTTACAAGTTTGTGTAGGACACCGAAATAAAAACAAAGGTGAAGGAATGGGCAGGTAAAGATTTATTCTATTATTTGTTAAGATTTATCTTCGTTATAAACAAAAAAAATGATGTAAAATTAGAGTATTTCAGTAAAATAAGTGCCGTTGAGACTTTTGTAGGTGGCAATTTTTGATCTATCAAAATTGGTGAAATAAATTTCTTTGTGAAAATTCGAGACCATGTAGATCATTTTCAAAAGAAGAAATTACACCTTCTTAAATTGGTTCCAAAAAATTACAATTAATTCAAAACTAGTATAGAATTGTAAGCCGTACCCACTTTTTGCGATCGAGATACAAGAAATCAGAAATGTCACTCTAGAAAACAAAAGCGGCTTTTCACAATTTAAAATCATAAATATTGTAACCTCTACGTCGACTTAGTCTTGAAATACGTCACGTCGGAAAACAAACTTTATTATCACCACTTGATTACACAACAAATGTACTTCAAACAAATTTACAACTGTCAAATCTTTATTTTGACGTTTGTTACTGGCGTCCGACTTCTGAATAGAAACCCTTGTAGACATTTCGTAAAAATAAAAATTGTATACAACAATGTCGATTAATTAACAATGTATTCACCGATTTTCAGATTTATAAGTTTAACCGTTTCTGAGAAAAAAATTAAAACCGAAATTTTTTCAATTTTTTAGAAGCCCTTATCTCATAAGGAAGGGCTCAAAACGAAAAATTTTATAGAAAGTACCCCCTCCCCTAAAATGACCCAAGGAACACATCCTCCAAAGGAGCGCATATCATTATGAGACACCCTGTATATTAAAAATATTTATTGTTTAATGGTGCACATTGTCAGTTTGTAATGGTATACTTAAATAGTTGCTTGCTTAAAATATTTAGTACTTTACAAATAATTATATAATAATTTTGTCTTTACATTTTAATTTTCTGTATATTCAATATTTTTCATGTTATTTTTGCGATTTTATAGTTAATATTTACATTCTATGAATTGCAACGTAGACTCTTTAAAAGTATGTCGTGATCTGCTGCAACAAGGTCAATAATAAGTGTGGGGGATAGTAACCCTCGCATAATCACTATAATAGGCACAAATGCCGCACTAAATTAGAAGGAACTACCAAAAGGCTTATTTCTCTTTGACTTTAAGGGTGGATAAATATAATTACAAGGCTTCTGCTATCAACTACACCTTAAATAGCAAAACTTTTTTGATTTGTGGCAAAATTCTCTTTACTGAAGGTAGGTGTCGTCCACCAGAGTAAATGTCACTATACAGGGCGTCTCAAGACTTCGTATGGTTCATAAGTGACCAAATGAAGTCAATATAATATCAGTACTTCGTATAACTTTTTTTCTTCAGGCCTTTGTTACTAAAACTTAAGTTGATATTCAATTTAATCGAATTTGGTCACATTGCGAATTTATTGGTTTTAATATGAAGTTCTTATATACCCTACGTAAGTTACATTATCTTTATTTTAATATTTATTTACTTAATTAATTAAGTTTACTTTCTACATTGGTTTAATTTAATAGCTACATGTATGTGTAAATAAATGTTTGAAGTCAACAGACGTAAGTTTTACAAGTAACTTGCCTGCTTGTCTTCTTATCTATTCACCATTTAATGCCTATTTCGTAATGATCTTGTAATTACAAAGATAGTACTAAATAAAATGAAACAAATAATACAAAATAAAATTATTCAGATGCATAATTGAAATTTTCAAGAAATTTAAGTTTTATTTCTTTTGCATAGGATTCATTAACATTAAACTTAATCTAATAATTTCATAAAAAAGCAATTTCTCTTTTAACCAACTTTTTATAATTTTTTATATTTGGTATTATTTTCAAGTTTCTTAACATTCTTATCAAGTATGTTAATTAACTTTATGCCTATACAGGATAATTTAGAACTTATCCGAAACAAAAAAAATTGTAATTCAAACAGAAATTAATATACGTATTCTGAAGACTATTTAAAAATATTTAACTGCACGCCGCTGGAATCTGGTCTACTGTAATGGAGTGACACTGCAAAATTTCAATGTTACATATCGCACTAAAAAAAAACCTCCGAACTTCTGTGATTAAACCAGCACCGGCGCAAAGAAGATTTGCAATACAATGTAGGAAACTGAAAAGTTGTGTCATAGATAATTATAAACTTTGTTCATGTGATACAATGAACCAGAAAAATCTGGGAAAACAATCCGTAGGATGTAATTTACAGCTTCGATCTAATTCTGTCATGAATTGCAAATTTCTCAAAAATATCGTCCTATGTGTAAATTTCAGTTTTACAAAGTTTGATTACTATTTGTAAATTAACGGTATTTCCATGTGAACTTCAATATAGGAAAAACACCAATGCCACAGGCTAATCTAACTTCGAGACTGAAAATGCTAAATAAACTTGGTATATCAACAATGTTTTGTTCTAAAAAAAAAAAACAGAGTATTAATTTGCATTAACTTATGATATCTTCAAAGTAAAAACACGAAAGCTAATAAAAAAGTATCAAAAATTGCTAAGTGGAACGGATAAATATGTTAAGATTGAATAAGTATATACATATATCTATACATATTAATCATTTTATTCATGTAGACAGATTGTCAACTCTTTTAGCATTGTTATTTCAAAACTTGTTTTTTAAGTTTGTTTAAATTGTACAAAGTGCTTATTTGTTATTCTATCTTGATAAAAGATATAACATGCAAATATGCTATAAAATTCGTCTTATACTTTAACATTTAATCTAAATAAAATATTTTATATTCATTATTATGTAGTAAAACATTATTCGTTTAAACTTCACGGTAACTGTAATACGAGTAAAATGCAGGGTGTCCCGGAGCTATTTTGACAGGCATTATCTTGGAAACTGTTTAAAATACAAAGAAATGTTATATTGAAAAATGCAGGGTGTCTCAATACACGGTATGATGCATGAGATGACTGACAATTGAACTGTTTGTTCCTTCATATGTATGTTCACATATAAACACAGATACTGCAGAAATAATTAAATGTCGGTCGGGGCATTAGTCCGCGGAGTAGTTGTTTCCTGCAGTATCATTTACAGATTTAAGGGCTGGTCGCCTAGGGCGAGAGGTCTGCTTTTAGTACCTGCTGCAATGTAGGTCGCTTCCTGTAAGTCGAGCTTAGGCCGAGCAGGAAGTAAGCAGACCACTTATATCTCACCTGCATTCAGTTTATATGTGAACATACATATGAAGGAACAGCCAGTTCAATTGTCGGTCATCTCACCTATGGCATACTGATGCTAACAAGCCGAACCCAGTCTATATCTGATGGTGTGTCCGACAAGGGTTCTTGGCAGTTCACACAGATACTGCAGGAGTAATTCAATGCCGGTCGGGGCATTAGTCCGTTGTTTCCTGCAGTATTATATACACAACAGATTATAATTTCTCATACCCAAGAACATGTTTTTCCAAATTTTTCAGGTGATACATTCAAAGATAGTGTAATTATTACAAAAATAACGCTTTTTTAATTCCAATTTTGACACCCTGCATATTTTTTCATCTTGTATAATATATTCCGTGAATAACAGGATTATTATACGCTTTAGGTATTATTTCAATTAATATTGAAAATGTTGTTAATATTTGTAAAATTAGATAACTGTAAAATTACCATAGCTAATGGGGTCAATATTATATAAATATAAATAATATCTTTGAAATTTTACAGACATTTTTAGTGTTACTCTAATAGTAGGTTTACTCCCTTAGACTCTGTATCCGTAAAACTTTACCTTAAAAATACTTAAATAAAATTATGTGACACCCCTCGTTCACAAAGTTTACATGTTAAATAAGTTCATTAGCGGCACTCACCTGCAAAACTGTGGCATCTTTGAATTCTTTGTAGCCGACGAGCTCAAAAAACATTATTAAACTGATGATTGTTACGGCGAGCGCCAGGATCCCACTGAAGAGTCCTTTATGGGCTTGGGCGCAATCGACGGAAAATTGACTGTGACTTCTACCGTAAATTACATTACAACCACTTTGTCCTGATATTTCTGTTGAAAGGTCTTGAGTTGCCTCTGAAAATTAGATTTGATGGTAAACAATGTTTGAGTGTACTGCATTATAGGGCAGACGCTGTGTATAAAGCCATTTGTCTAGAATTTGTGTTATCGATTTTGCTCGATTGTAAGAAATTAGGGCTTCGGCCATTCTACCATAAAGTGTTTTAATGTTATTTGACAATAGTTACTTGCTAAACGAAAAATTATATTGTTAGCGTCAGTAAGTATAGTACAGGGTGATTCAGACATTATCTAAACATTTTGAATGTACAAAGGACTCTTAAAAATACAATTTTGTAAAAAAAAAATAAAAGAGGCAGGTCGAAAATGATTTAAAAATACGGCACTGAAAACTGGTCCACTGTAAAACTTGATAAGGCGGCAAACCATGCAATCAGCGACCGAACAAAAAATGAAAATAAATTATTGAAATATGCATCTTGTTGCTATACACTTAAGACAATTTTTATTCTTGAAAAACTAATGTAAATATTCGCATCACAAAAAAGGTTAATATCTACAAAAAGGAATCGAATTTCAATATTGCCCAGCGATGTAAAGTTTGAAAATACTACAACTTCAGTAATTTTTTACTCGGAAACTATAGCATTTTACAAAAAAAACGATAGACTCCATTTTTCATGACACATCTACTCCTAAATTTGCTTAAATAAGTTCTGAATCACCCTGTATATTTTGTTTGTTATTCATTTGTAAATATATTAGATAGCTATTCAAATTTCGATTACAAAAATATCTTCATTTTGTATGTTGTTTATTTCTTTGTTTATTTATTTTGGTGAAATGTGCCCGAAGCAATTATTAAGAAAACTACTAGAGTAGCTTCAAGTTTATTGTCAGAAAAATCATCTCCAAGGTAAGAATATAGCGACTTTAGAAAGTGGCACAAAAAATGGTGTGATTGTGGTAAAAAAAGATGTTCTGTTGGTTTACGTGAATCAACTATCTGTTAGATTCAGTCCGAATGCATCGCACACTAGACCACCAGCTGCATGGACCGTCACCGCAGATCATGTTAGTAGTCTGAAATTTCTATGCTTGGCCGCGCTAGTCCAGCGTAAGTTCTGTTCCCATAAAAGTCAGGGATTGGTTTCAAATTGAAATATTTGACCAGTCAAGTTGTGAATGTATCGCTGAACTGTCGGACACCGTCGCTTATCAACAACCTCTATTTACTTACCTTAAACAAACTGCAAGTCTTTCATCAATTGACAGTGCGCTGCAAAATCTTGTATTTTGGTGGCGAGGACGATTCAAGAGCTTAATTTTTTTTGTGGCAACCGGAAACACTGAAAAATATTTTGTTGATCTCTCTTCAGTTTATAAGTTTATACAACATCGTTAAAATAAAAATTTATTTTTCCGAGCTACACAACAATTACTTAAAAACTTCAAGATGTCTGTGCTGATCCGTGCAGGTCTATGCAGGCATAATGTGCACGATCTTTAAAAGTAACAAATATGCCGCAACTGAGAGTACAGGTTTACCCTTACGGTCAGAAAGCTAGCTATGCAGTAAGCCAGCTCGTGTATGGCCACCTTAACGTTACGGTTTCCCGGCCGATTTGCTACCCGGAAAGCTTACTGCATCGTATATGCCATGCCCACCAATACAATAGCGAATTAAAAAAATATTATATATTTCATGAAATATAAATAAATTAAATAAATGTTGAATGAAGAGAGTGTAAGGAAAGGAGAGTATCAGGAAGAGATGATAACGGGAAGGAAAGAGGAAAAGGAAGTAGATGAACCTACAAAAAAGGAAATAGACATAATTATAGAGACCTTAAAGAATAACAAAAGTCCAGGGAAAAACGGAATAACAGCAGAGAACATTAAGTACACAGGAGAAGATGTAAGATAAAGATTGGAGAGATGCTATGATTATTCCAATCTTAAAAAAAGGGAGATGCAACAGACTGTTAGATATAGGGTATAAAATTTTGGCAACGTTAATAAAGCAGAGAATAAAACTTACAGCAGAACTACAGATAGGGGAGTATCAAGGTCAACAACGGACCAAATTTTTATGGTGAAGAAAATCCTGACTACACGCTATGAGTATGGGATTAAAGCAATGATTTTATTTGTGGACTTCAGGAAAGCATATGATTCGGTCAAAAGAAATAAACTAAGTAAAATGTTTAAACAATTTGGGATACCAACCAAACTGATTATGCTATTGAAAATGACCTTAGAAAATACTAAATCCAAAGTACGAATAAAAGACGAATATTCGGAAAGTTTTACTTTTGACACAGGACTGTGACAAGGAGACCAACTCTCAACGCTTCTTTTTAATTTAGTACTAGAAAGGGTCATAAGAGATAGTCAGTTGAACAGAAAAGAACACATATTGTTTAAAAGTCATCAAATAGTAAGTTATGCAGTTGACGTGGTCATTATTGCTAGATATAGTAGGAAATTAGAAGTAACGAGAAAACTTGTGGAGGAGGCACATAAAGTGGGATTGCAAATAAATCAAGAGAAAAGTAAGCTTTTGAGAATAGGAGAACAAAAAAGATACCAATTTAAAATTGAGAACACAGCATGGAGAGATGGAGTTTGAAGAAGTTCAAGAATGTCTGTATTTGGGGGCGCTAATAGTAGCTAACTGTGATGGGGAGCAAAAAATTAATAGGAGAAAAATAAAAGCAAACAGAAGTTCAGCAGCTGTCAACCACTTAATGAGATCAAAAAATTAGTTCAGAAGAGTAAAATTTAGAATGTATACAGCGCTGTATGGTAGTGAAACCTGGGGTTTCAATAAGAAGTCTAGAGAACACCTTTTAAGGTGGGAAAGAAAGATCTTAAGATGAATTCTAGGGGAAAAGAAGACGGAGTAAGGCTAAGGAGAAATAATAAGGAAATATATGCAATGTACGGGGCACCAAGAATAAACGAAGTTGTAAGAGCCAAAGAGTGCAGTATCTAGAACGTATGGGAGACTAAAAGACAGTAAAAAAAATTGTAGGCAGTAAACCACTACAAGGAAAAAGAGAAGAGAAAAACGATGGAAAGAGGCAATAGCCATACATCTAAGGGAGAAAAATGTAACGAATTGGAAAAGAAAGGCGAAGAACAGAACGGAGTGGAGGAGAATAGCGCAGCCAAACCAGACCAAAATCGCTATCTGGCTTTTTTATGCTTAAATAAAAACTGAAGTATTGTTAAAAAGTATGATACAATTGTCAAATATCTTTAAAACAAGATCTTTTCCCCTGTACCTCCTATCCTTTTTTTATACATTTTTTATTACGTGTTAATAATATTGTTTGAAACTATACGAACTAAACACCAATCAGCGTATCATTAGATTTTATAGATTTTTTACTTCATTATAAAGGGCTATAAAGCTAATAGAGGAAATTTAATTTATATAAGCTTAAATACCTTTACAATATAGTAAGACACCAAAATTTCAAACCTTTCCAAACAGTTTAATCTTTACTGTTGGTTTTATAGAGAAATTCTTATTTTTCGATATGGATTTTAAGATACTGTATTAAGGAATAAAATCAAAGTGGAAAACAAGTTGAACAAGCTTCTTGGAATCACTTTTGTTATAAATATTTTTTTCGACAACTGTAGCACAAATAGTTTCCAAGACACTGACGCTCGTCAATCTTAGCGAAACACCCAGTATAAACAGTTTTAGAAAATATGTTGCAGAAAGTATTAACGAAGTTTGAAGAGGCAGATTTTCTGCCGAGTAAATACGAATTTAAAGTTGGACTAATCGAACCGAAGGCACGCAAGCGATGATGGTGGTTAGTTTAATTTCTGTTTGACTCAAATATTTTACAACGACGTGACCTAAACATTTCACTACGACAAATTTTAATTAACCCTGCATACCTCTCTTGCCGTCATTTACACAGTTATTCCTCCACATAAGCGCCAGGATCACAGCGCACAGCAGGCTGTACTCGACCGTACACGGTGACAGAAATCCCTGAACTTTGGCCAAAATCGGCGACATGATATTGGATTTCATGCAGTACGACTTGTGCTCGTAGAAGGTCTTCGTTATGCGGAAGCTGTTGGAGTTTATGAACTGAAAGTCGACCGCCGAGAGAGTTTGGTTGTCTCTGGCCGCGATCTGTTGCCTCTTTTGCGCTGATTTGTAGATGTCCCCTTTGGTTTCTTGCACCAAGACGTAGAACCATTCGCAAAGGTTACTCCCTATCATGTGCATCAAGCCGAAGTTTGCGATAAGTTTGCTTCTTTGAACCCCTAGAAACTGTTAAAATTCATTTTTTAAAATTACAATTTTATGGTGCAGCTGTGAACAAAGAAAGTTTTAGATCTAAGACCTTGTTTAAAGATTTAAGTTGAAATTAATTGCATTTTCTCTACTTTAAATTTCGTGATACCTAATAAATGAACATAGATACATTTTATGAAAAGAAAGATGTTTTTGTGTTCTCTATGTCTAGATCAGAGCACCTTCAAGTGGCCAAGGGTGGGGGTATTGAGGATGTAAGTTTTCACTAACTAGTATATCAATATTAACATTATCATATTGGGCAGCCCTCGTCTAGATGACTATTCTTACTACAACTTTTGTTTATTCTGCATATTTTTATCCAGTTATTCACTATCAAAGTCAATTTGCTATTCTCTGAGTTCCAAATAATCCCTTAAAAGTAGTTAAATTTCTCGAAAGCAAATGGGCCTACGAAGTTTCTCGAAAAAGTAGTCTAATGTTGCGAAAAGCACACGTTCCTGTATCTTGTAGTTTCCGGAGATACCCTGTAATTACAACGAAAGTGGGACACTGTACAGGGTGTCTTAAATAAACAACACATTTAAATAAAATTTGGAGAACGTGGTGTTAAATAGGATGAGGTAAGCTCTATTTTCAATCGAAAGTATTATCTGTGGGAAATTTGACAGAAACGACTTATCAATTCTATTTTTTCAGAAATATACCCACATGTTTTTCCAGTTTTTTTATAATAAACTGTTATTAGAAAAAATTTTCTGTATTACTTCCCGTTTAAAAGTTATAGGCTATATCGTCCTAAAGAGTCTCAAAAGAAATACCACCTGAAAATCACATTATCGGTAGAAGGATCAAGTAGTCGTTGGAAAATATTTGAATATTCGTTGTTTATAGTGCATAAATGTCATAATATACTTGTCAAATTCTCAATACGAACGTCAAGAAAAAATTCATAAAAAAGTGATAGGTTGCTAATTTTCGACGAGTTACAAAAAAAATCAAAAAGCACTGTAGTTATCTCAAGTTATCGAGAAAGATATCCAGAACCCCTCATTCCTAATAATGGGGCGAACGATAAGAAACAATGTTAATACTGTTACATACTATTATACAAATTTGGAAAATGAGGATCTTGATGGTGAATTGTATTTTGCCGCTTGCGTGTATTTGTGTCATGCTACACGCATACTTCGACCACAGCGTGTTTGCATCAAGCAGTGTTGCCAGGTGGGAAAAATTCAGTGCATGAGAATAATTTCAAAGAAGCATGAGGTTTGGAGAGAGCATGAGATGGCTTAATTTATCAAAAAACACCTCTTGACACAGCTTAATTTTTAATTAATTTTGTAATGACATTTTTATTTCATTAAAAAGCATTATGTTCTGCTATTTTATCATAATATTACATTGTAAGTAGGTAGTTACAGGTACTTACTTAAAAATTATTAACCACGTAACCTTTCTAATTTATTTTATTGTTAGGCCGGGCGAACGTTGAGGCGCAGTTGACGTGACGCAGGGTGACTCACGGGTCGTAAAATCTGTTGTTTCCAGAAAATGTAGGTACCCTTACAGAATAGAGTTAAGAATCACTGCAATACAGCGTGAATACAGCACACACACAGCATATCCGTAGACTCATACCCGTTTATGTATTCATTGCTAATTATTAAGAGAGCAGTCTACAATAAAGGACATTTCAAGTACCCAAATATTGTAGATACCTACCTCTATCTATTCAATTTTGCCCTCGATTTTGTCTTTATTTCTCGTTAGGTCTTTGTTTTGGTAGATTTCAAAGAGTAATTTTAATTATTTTATTATTTCTTTTTGTGTCTATTAAAAAGCATGAGATTTTGTAATCAAAATATGAGAGCATGACATTTCCTCGGAATGCATGAGATCTGACAACACTGGCATCAGTTGACCGGACAATTATATTTGCAATGGCGAATTGGCGTTGGCGATACGGAACCGATTACCGTAGTAGTGGGGAATGCTAGACCAATGCACGTCGCCGCCCCTCTTAAAGTTCGTACCTTCCATGGAATGAAGCGGCAATTACTACTTTCTCTGTAAAGATCCGCAATTTCCGAATCTGTATACTGTTACAGTATTTCGAACAAAATCCACGAAATTCTATACGACGAGCTAGCCGGAAATTGAATTTGGATAAATCAACCGTTCAACGAATTTTAAAGACAAATGGGTATTATGACTTCAAAATTTACAATTTGGAGTATTTGCCTGAGTGTCATATTGAAAACAGACTTAATTTTATAGCTCAAATTGTATTAAATTTAGAAACTGTTGAACAGAAACTTTTTTGGCACGTTCTTTGGATGGACGAAAGTCGTTCTGTCAGTAATGGTTTGCCAAACAGGCGCAATGAACACTACTGGTCCATTGAAAATCCCCACATTGTAAATCTAGTCCAAAACCAATTACATTTTGGAGTAAATTTATGGTATGTATTTTTATGAACATACATCGAACAGCGTGTTACCTAAATTACCTAACTTACCTTACCTTACCTAAGGAGAACTTCCTGCCCTTCTGGAGAATGTGCCATTGCAGCTAAGGATAAATCTATGGTTTCAGCACAACCTCACAAGGCCAGGACTGTGCAGCAATATTTAGAAAATACTTTCTCAGAAAAATTAATTGGGAGTAATAGACCTATTCAGTGGCCTGGAAAGTCACCAGATCTAACACCCCTCGATGTTTTATAGAGGGTTTATAAAAATAAGGTTTCCAAACATCTTCGCAAGATATTAATCATTTGAAAGAAAAAATCACAATCGCTTGTAATGAGTTAACTGGCGAAATGTTTATAAACGCAGCATACAGGCTAAGATTAGATTTGATTGGTCATATAGAGAATATACAGGGTGAGTCAGTCATAATGTCATTAATTTTAAGAGGAGATAGGGAATAATGAGTATAATGCGAATACGTGATTAAAAAAAAATCTAAATGCATATTTACGCCGAAAAAAAATATTTTCAAATCATTATTTAAACTCCCTTTTCAGACTGTCACTGACCGGTCACAGCCTTGGTCGGTTACAGCTCACAGTTCAACTCGATATCGACCTGATGCAATGTTGTCAAGTTGTAATATTTTTCTATATAGTACCTACCCACCTAGGTTTTAGACATCACAAATAAACGGTTGTACTGACTATTTTATAATATCATTTTTTCTTGCTCAATTCAATTTCAGTCAATAATAATTTAAAATGTTAATATCCAATGAAATCAAATAATAATAATCAAATAATTCTATTAAAAATTGCAAGTAACGCGGTCCACTCAGGTTTTCCTGTAGAAAATACGGCCCAATCAAACGATACCCGTACACTCGCGTGTCGATTTTTCTCTGAGCAAATGTAGCTGTTATGACTGCAACAAAACTCCAACGTGTCTAATAATAAACTGAGTAATAAACCATTTACGTACATTACATAAAAAACCTATACCCAATGGGTAAATTATTGAGAAGCTGAAAAGTGTTTGGTGTTTAAATAATAAGTACTTAATAAAAAACCATCCTGTTGTCGACAAGGAGTAAAACTATTTTTTTTAATCTAGATACATGAATGAATTTTCATTAAATATTGATTTATTTGTTAATAAAAACAAATGTAGATAATAAATAAATGTTTTCGAATGCTAGGCTATTACAGTTTAATAATTTTGATATTACGTTTTCACTACGTTTTACAAATAAATATGAATTTTTAGTATTACTGGTAAGTACAATTAACCGCACACATAACCAAATGTACAATTTGTAGTTACGTACATCTAGCCTAGAAATGTATTGTTTTTTAAGTAGCATGATACTAACCTGTTTACAGCCCACATTTCAAGTAAAACTGCATTTATCCGTCCATAGCACTTTATTAATAAAATTCAGCCGCATTTCGTAAACATGCTCCGTATAACACTACCATTTCCACATAATCGGAATTTGTAAAATTATGCGTTGTGAATTTACGCCAAATACGTGAGGTTAGGACCGAAATAAACAAACTACTGCTTACTGCTTGTATTCTCTCCATCCCCCCTCCAATGTGTAGCATGATCTACAAATTTGAGAGGGAAGAAATGCGGGAAATGCAGAGTGCTAAAGGAGGTAAATTTGAATAACACGCTGATGTGTTAGACGATATTATTTATGTAAATGTGGCATCCATGGTTAATACGGCAAGTCTGTGGCATTAGAATTTCGTCGGGTGCGCCATCAAAAAGTTCGTAGCGTACCAGGAGCGTTGTGTTACTGATTTTTATAGGGTGATTTGTTTATTTTTTTAAAGGTCGAGTAAAAAAATTTTTTTTTGATTTTCTGCCTTTATTAGGCCTTCCAAATACGTGGTTAAAATTAATGACATTATGACTGACTCACCCTGTATTGTAATATATATCTATCTATCTTTTGTTTTAACTATATTAAAGATTTATCGAGTTTAATCCTTTTATTTATTCTTAATGATATTCATGCACTTTAAACAACAAACATTCAATTATTTTCCAACGACTACTTGATCATTTCACCGCTAATGTGATTTTTAGGTAGTATTTCTTTTGAGACTCTTTAGGACGATATTGCTTACAACTTTCAAACTGAAAGGTATGTTGGGTTTGTTTCAAAAATATATATAATTGATGACATTATTAGTCGTGTCTGTCAAATCCCAAATACTTTCGACTGAAAATTGAGCTTACCTCGTCCCATTTAACACCACCTGTTCCAATTTTTATTTAAATATTTTGTATTCTCGCAGTAGGTCTATACTATAGAATTTGAGACACCCTGTGCATTGATCTTCTATTATTATTTTTTTTATCCTTGAAATAATAGCTGACTGAATCAGCGCGCGACAATTAATTTGAATCACCAATACTATAAGTTGAATGATACTGTTAATAATGGTTTTATCATTCTGAATGTAGATGACTAATTTCCACATGAAATCCCATATTTAATTTACTAATTTGTGTCAAAAATTGTACTAGATCTGACAGGCCTAACGTATTTACTTCAAATATTTTCCACGTATTCATTGTAGCGTTAAATCAGTTAAAGTATTTTAAGGCTATGAAAAACACTTTGTAATTGACTAATTACTCGAACACTTCACCACGAGCCACCACTGATTTAAGCACTCCCATTTAACAAATTGTTCCATGACCTAAAATACTGTATACTCACATTCGTATACGAAAATATGAATAACATTTCCATTAGCACAAAAACGATCCTTAACATGGGTTTAATTGCTTTCAGCAAATTATCGCAATCCCTTTCCGATGATAGCTCCCAATATTCGCCAAACTGCAAAGCCGAATAAATTACCGAACCAATACCGAAACCTGTAATGGAAACAAATAATATGCAGTTAGTTTTTATGGTTGGATTATTAAAACTGTGAGTTGTGGGTTAATATTGCCTCTATAATTTCAAAGCTTTCCGCGGAAAGAAAGAAGTTATTGTCTACTTCGCAAAAAATATCAAATTGTAATTTTCATAACTGAAATACACCAGGAAAAAAACCGGGCAACCTAAAATTTCGTCAAAGTTTATTACTTTATGTATTTATTATTCCTTCATTCTTTCGTCAAGTTGTGGGTATTTTCGTGACGTTTACAGTAGGCTCTGCCGGCAGAGATCATGATAGTGAAATGCCATGTTTTCTGAATTAATTTTAAACGCCCTATAGAGTTAGCGAAAAGGCCCAAGTGACCAAAAGGCTAAAACCCCTTTCCGTATCAAATATTTTTTTGAATCATTGATATTTGTTATACTTTTTCAGAAATAGTTATTAAGAGCAAATATGATACATTATTACTCGAGAGTGACAATAATAACTTTTCAATTATTAACTTAGAACATTAATTACAACAAATAGAACAAAGGTTCATTTGTTAGCATTCGTAATTTTGATGCTGAAAGAACAGTCTTTATAATCTTTAATAAGAATTCTTGATCCAGAAAGCATATTAGAGTTATATTCTGATATGGTTGAATTTTCATTACTGCGATAGCTACATTCAATTACTTGTACATTATTTGATGGCCTAGTTAAAATTTTCTTACTTGGTTCAAATTTTTCATGTTATTTTATTATCTACGTATCCTTCGACAACCGTAAAACTTCCATCCCCCGTGTCGCGTCAATTGTATAATATCACCTCCACCAATAAAGTAGGCGATGTTCGGCGAAAGCAATATCCTTTGTATAAATGACATTCTGGTAGGTTAATATAATACTTAGCAATATCGTTTGATAATTTAGCAATAACATTCATTCCTACCACTTGATTAAAACACTTGCCTTTATTAAATTTTAAAAATAATCGTGCTGGTGTGTTTTCGTTTCTAGGTCTCAAAGTTACATACTTCCTATAGGATGAAAAAAGTTGGCGGAATTATCTTTAATGTAATTTGTGACAGTAAAAGGTCGAGTTCTTCTTGTCTTTGAATCAAGAATAGTAACAATCAAAATGAATTATTTGTCCTCAACATCTTTTACATTCATTTTTACTAATTCGTCGCGTCTACAGGTACCCGAAATTTCAACAATTAGAATTATGTAAGTTACAGATTTTACAATAATCATGTAGTATATGTACTATATGTACATAATTTACCTTATTTAATAAGTATGTTTCATCAGCTTCCAAAAATTTTTGATTTCTTAGGCTTATATCCAACTTCTTGCTTCTTTAAAAATGCCATCAACTTTTTAAACTTGAAGTCAATCCATTTTTGGTAGATAACATGAATTTTAGCATCGAATAAATAAGTCGGCCATAAAGCTAGTTACGGACGGTGAGCTATAATATATATCTGATATATCGCTTGTAGTTAAAATGCATAGAACGTTACGCACTGACGCTACAATATATATTGTATATCTATGCGGGTTACTTGTGTGTAGGAATATATCGCATTACAAAGAGATAAATATATATTATATTATCGCTCACAGTTCGTAATTAGCTCAATGATGACGATTTTAGTATCTTTGCTTTCTCACAAAAATAGGCGAGGAGTACGTTTTCTGAATATTCATTAATTTTCTTCCACTTACACCATGTCACAAATAAGTTATATTGCTTCTGGTATAACTTGTTTGATATTTGGTATATCAAATCTCCTACAATTTCTATCAAGTCATATGTCTGCTCTCTGATACCAAACATCTATTTATGCTAATAAACAATTCCACAGACAAAGCTACATTCAATAATTATCTAAAGAAAAATAATCTAGCTTAATTTACTAATTAATGAAAACTTTCTATAAATATCTAACTTTACTTTCGAAACTGTGGGAACTCGAAAATTCATCAACCACAACAGATATTGACTATTATTTCTACATTTTTAAGATTGCTTCTTCAGGTGGCCTCCTTTAATTTGAGTCAAATATCTAACTATAAAAATTATTATACCAATAAATTAAAATTATTTGAAATTAAATATCGACAATGCCAAAAGTAATTAACCTGTCAATGAATTTAAATATGATAACGACCTACTTAATTAATAACAAAATTGTATCCTTTATGTAATCGTTTTTTTTAAATATATTTTTAGGTATTAACAATATTGTGTGAAACTAACTACTCTGTGGACTAAAGCCCCAACCAGCATTGAATTACATCCATAATATCTACAATATATTCTAATACAGTAAAAAATGTTACAAAAGCTAATAACAGAGAATATATGGATAGATATTGTGGGTGTAATTCAACGCTGGTTCGGGATTTAGTCCACAGAGTAGATCTAAACATATATAAAAAAAAACAAATCTAAAGTTACAGTTTCCGCAGAATTTTTAATCTCCGTTGTATTAGGGATATCACTGTCACTATTTTCAATTTCCATCATTTTTTCAACTAAAACTATCTCAACTAAACTTACTACTTTAAAAGGACGATGTTTATTTGGTTGCTATTGATGAGCGTTTGCTAGATTTTATCACTCGGTACATAATTTCTTCCTACGATAATGTGCAATTCGATGTGTGCTTGTAAAAATATTACCATCACTGACCCTCCAATCTCTTTTAAATGCCACTTTCTGAAGAACAATGATAGATATCGAGATGATTAAAAAAAAATATGTAATAGAAAAGAAAATGACTTTTAGCCTGTCAAACATTTTTCAGTTGTTGGCCTTGCTAACTCTACAGGGCGTTTTAAATTTAATGCATAAAACATTGCATTGCACTACCATGTATATCTCAGCCGACACCAATATTTTTCTAAAATTACCAAGCCCATCGTAAACTCAACGAGAATATCTACAACTCGATGAATTGTCTAATTCAATGGAAAAATCAAAAAATATAAAGTAAAAAACAGTGCACAGCTCTAACCTTAACTGATATTCTTTGACCTATCCTTGTAGTTCTCGGGCTAGACTCTGTGAGGGCAGAATGTTGTCGGTTACTCTGGGCCCGCCCATATTCTGATTCCGGCTCTTATTGATGGTATTACGACTGCTACGGTCGGAACTGTTCCTAGGATAATGGTGGTCTTTTGAGACGTCCCGTAGCCGCCTCTGTAACTTGTCACATTCCATGCTTCTAAACGTTTCGTCGCTCTTTACCGTCGGGATGTTCAGTTTTGACTACTCTAAAGCCTAGCTGCGACAGGGCCTAGCCCGAGAACAACAAGAGCAAGTCAAAGAATCCCTGCTAAGGCTAGGGATGTGCACCTTAATTCTGTTACTGGCAGCGACCAGTTACCGAGGTCACGGCATAGCCGTGAAAGGCTAAAAACCACAGTGGTATATACTAGTTTAAAATTGAAAAACTATAACCTTGTGTCTTTGAGAATCTTTCAAAATATGTGTGTTGATTACCAAAATCAGATACTATTTGGAAAGTATTTAGTTATCATTAAAAATCCTAATCTTTTGGTTACAGCTTATTAAATATTTAATTATAATACAATCTAATTTTATTCTAGAAATCTGGTATGCCCTTTCCAAATAATTTGCCGCGATTACCTGTTACTCCCATCCTAAAGTAAAAACTACCATAACGAATATGTGAATTCCGTTTCAGATACTGTCCCTCGTACTCATTGAGCTCGTTAGATTTCTCTGAAAACAAAATACAAATATGAAATATACTTCGTTATGGAGGGATTTTGGATATAAAGCTTTTCGACATGCGACCTACTTCTGCATCAAAGACATCTTTAAGTAATAGGGATCGCTGGAGAGACCGACAACGCCTTTATAAAAAGTTCTGAGCAGCTGTCTGACCACCAGTAAGCTTCCCCAGAAAATAAAAGATGCTAATGAAGTTTGGATTGTCTTTTTAAGGCCAAATTTGTTAAATGAAATTACTGGGTGCGATTAAATAATCTCACAATTTATTAGTTTTCAAAGAAAGATGTCTTATAATGTACCAAGTATACACAGCATATCTATAATAAATAAATTGTATGAAATAAATCACAAAGTCTGACACCTACTATATCAGGAGTTCTTCTACATAATAATCACAAGTGTCCCTAAACATACCGCGAATGGACATATCACAAGTGTAGCTATTTTGCGCAATTTAAAATCATACACAATTTACACATTAAAAAAATTAAATACCTACAGGTTATACTACGTGACAAAGAAATAACATTTTACTTTGATAATTTTTTGCAAGTTTAGTTCTCTCGGTGAAAGTAAAAAATGATTTAATTTTCTGGTTTATATGTTAAGTTTTTTGAAGTTTGCATATGTTGTACTTTTAAAACGTAGCATTCTGTTTCAAAAATTTTGGTTCATTTGGGCTTAGTGACTATGAGAAGAGCAAGTTTGTCGGTGAGAAAAAATTCAAGAAGGACTAACAGAATCTTACGTACTATATTACGGTTTTACCAGGCGTAGACTCAGGAAGGTCGTGACCACAGAGCGAGAGGTAGCGACTGTCGTAGATGAACCACAGAGCATGAAGAACGTTGATTTTAGCTCTTAGAGACCGATTTAGCAGCAGCCGGACTATTGCAAATCAATGGTTTACAGAACATAGATGGTCAGTATGCGTACAGTATACGAAGTTTTGGCCTCTTGTCTTATCATTCACATTGGGTGCTGCCTCTTACTAGTCAACATCGCGCTAACCTCTTCCAATGGGGCAGAGAGAGAATTCAGTGGGACTAAGAACGGATCAGGTGACGAATCCTTTTTCTGCCTAGGTCGTGCAAGAATGAGAAGGCGACAGCGAGGTAGTGAAATACGTCATGTCCATCCCATACAGGATTCAGTGGGACCAAGAATGGAGCCAGGTAACGCATCTCGTTTCTACCTGGAGATGCACGTCGATCACACAAGAGGCATTATGATATGGGGTGCTATCGCATATGGTGGTAGCGGAACCACTAATTTTCATTAGAGGAAACGCCCAACGCTACATACAGAAAGTGGTGGAGTCATATATCATTCCATATCTTCACACCATCTAAAACGCCATTTTCCAGTAAGACAATCATAGACATGTTAGCGTATATGGATCAATAACAGATCAACCGTTTACCCTGGCCACTAAGATCGCGAGATCTATCACCTGTTGAACATGTCTGGGACATGATTGGCCGCAGACTACTGCATTTTCAACACCCTCCGCAGCTGTTACCCATGCAGTCTAAATAACTTGAAATAAGATACTCTAAGAACTTATCAAAAACCTTATTAGATCCGAGCCTGAACCTGTATACCAAAAATTATTAAAATCTAATAAACATATATAGGTTTTTACCTTTCTTTGTCACGTAGTATATTATAAATGTTACCAATGTAATTGATTTTTGTTAGATTCCTCTTTATTACAGAGTGAATGGAATATGAGTGCCTTTAATAAATTGTACCAAATAAACCACACAGTCTGTTACATAATAATCACAAGTGCTCTAAACATATTTACCGTGAATGGTTTTCTTACACTTTTCTTTCGATACAGAATAACATTTTAAATAATTATAATAAGTGTTCAATGAATGCCGTTACTTGAGAAAAACACTCACTGTACAAAAGCCACTTTGCGAGTAGCAATATGTTGATACTCCCTAAGTGTAATTTTTTGCATTATTCTTAATGCCAAAACACCAAAACTAAGTGGAATATCCTCAAAAAGCCAAAAACGCCTCTGTTAAGGGTGGTTTCATGAAAATAAAGATTTGGATAGCTCGCGGTGTGCACTGAAGAGGTTAGCACTGATTGCAACCCCTAGAACGAACGTAGGAGTGAGCAAACTTCTCCCAAATGAGAAAATTGAAAAATGTCGCTTGTTTTTGTTTTGTGCAAATAAAATTGAGAACGGTTTGGTGGTGATGAGATTGTCATCATCCTCTAAAAAACAGCCTTATGCAAAAATGGGAATTTATATATTTGGCTCATTTTTAATGATTTAAAATCATACACAATTTACACATACAAATAATCATATTCGTACAAATTATGTTGCGTCCATACATTATCATTTTAAAATTATTTAATGTGTCAAATCCTGCGGTACTGACATCTTGGTGCTTATAACTCGAATGAGTTCCTCCGAGTCAAGAATTTTTCAGGAACATAAAGTTACTATAACTACGTCAGTCTTCTTTAATAAAGGAAAGATATTATTTTAGACACTCAACAGAAATGAAAGTTTCAGAAGATGGTTAACAATTTATTTACAATCTGGTGCTGATCTCAAAAAACTAGTAGATAACTGTGACTCTTGGCTACTAAAGTTTACAATAATTAAGAGAGGAAACAGCTAGTCTTCCACCCACCAAAGAAACTGTCAAACAACATGCTCCGAGCCTTTACTTTCAGATTCAAGCTTGAATGATGAATAAGTTACATCCAACTGATTAGGAATGGTAGATGCGAGAAAATACGTTAGAACCGCTTTTCTCCACTATTCCACTCATATCTGATTATTTACTGGAAAAGATAAATTGCTCTTGTACAAAAGGATGTTCAAAGTCATGCTCCTGTAAAAAAAAATTGGAAATAAGATGCAGTTCTTTCTGTAGAAACTATCAAAGGGAAAGTTGTGTCAACGCCACCCTAACAGAAACCGCTGATGAGTGAATTTTCGACAATGACACACTTTATGACCATCCCATTCATGAAGCTGTAGTTATTATAGAAGTTGGCGAAACGTTTGACACAGCTTATGACGAAGACTATAGTAGTAGAGTGTAATCCGTTGAAACATCTAGTTACTATGAAGAGGACTTAGTAACATATTATATTTTCATTGTAAACATATTAGAATTTAGTGTATATAGCCTTGTATATTTTTTAGTAATAAGTATTATAGTATTATTTGTTTTTTCTTAAATATGAAGTACCTACTTTCACAAAATACATTTTTTTTATTCTTTAGAGGTTGATGACAACAAGCCCAAACTGCTTTGAGTATTAATTGCGCGAGACAGAAAAAAACGCTGGTTTTAATTTTGTTTCCATTCGGGAGTAGTTTACCCACTACCACCCTCACCTTAAAGGTTGCAATCAGCGCTAATCCCTTCAACACATACCTCTATACTGGCCCTAACATGGTGTAAATACTGACAAGATCGATCCGGACACCGGAAACTAGAAGAACTAGTGTTTTTTTTTACTTTTTGAGGGTATTCCACTTATTTTTGGACTGTGCACATCGTGTTCTACGCGAAGAACTACAATTAGGCAGTACCAAACATGCTGCTGCTCGCAAAATGCAAACTTAATGTAGCCTTAGTTATTTACCTTTATACGCACTGTATATCCAGCTTTCTCGAAAAGACTTTTCTCTCACTTGAAGTATATACATGTATAGTAAAAATAAAATGCTTCCAATATACAAGTACACATAGAAACCCTAAAAAAATACATTCTATTTGAGGTTGAAATAGAACAGAATTAAAGTTTATTTATAAAAATGTAATATTTGATACACAGAAATAACTTTATAGAGTATAATTAGACACGATGAAACTTATTACGTCTACCCACACAAGATATATTAGTATCAATTAGGAACATATTACAAAGGCATTCGCACAAAATTGTGGATACACCTACAGATTGTTTACAAATAAAACAGGATCTAAGCTATGTAAGCTAGATAGTGAGGTTGTATACAGTATGCCCATCATAGTTAGAATGAACAAGAGGGAAAGCATTTTTGTAAATTTTTCGGATGATAGAATATTTCACTAATTAATAATAAACATCAATAATTTTAAGTTTGTGTATAGTGTTCATCAAAGATTGTAATAATTATAGAGACATTACGCTATTTAGCACAGGGTTGAAATTATATGAGAGGATATTAGAGGAACGATTGTGGCAAAAACATTGAACCTACAGTGAACCAGAAACGAAAGCATACTTGACACAGAGTGCCGAGAAGAAAAATATGAGAAAGCTTAGAAAAGAGAGATGTTGATCCAAACATGCAAAGATCGATTAGCAGTTTGTACTAGGCAAATATGAGGTTGGCTATATTCAGAACGCCAGCTAAAAAGTACCTGGCCATGTCTAAGACGAATACCTGGCGACAGGTATTCAAACTGGACACTGTTGACTAAGAAAGAGGAGGCACGTTTATTATATGAGGAAGTGTGAAACATCTCTTTATAGGAGTTGCGAACAGGAAGACGAAACAGTACTCCATGCACTCTGTGAGTGCACTGCCATTTCGTCAATAAGAGAATCCGTGTTGGGAGAACGATGGTCTTCTATGGTCTACATTAGAGAGATTTCCCAGATCATCTTTTCTTTTTTATTAGGCTGGTTAGTGACTTAGGTTAATTTATCTTCTAATGGGAGGAAGTACAAGGAGCCCAATGGGACCTAAGTGCTGTAGCCTTTTAAGCTACCCTCCCCACATCAATTTCCAGATATTCAGAACGACGGGACTGAAGGTTTAAGACAAGGGAGAGTTAGGAGTCCTACACTGTTTACTACATTCATGGATAACGTAATAAAAAAATTCAATCAGGAGGGTAGAACTCTAAATATAAGAATCAGGAATTTATGGAAAATATAAATTAACGAATATATTTTTGCTGATAATATGGCTAATTATGGCTAGTAGTGAACGACATTTGCAAGAAAAATTAATGATTTGGAACAAGGAAATTAAAATGGAGGTATGTAACTAAACAAGGATAAAACAAAAGTGATAGCGGACTGAATCCTAGATCTAAATATAGGAATAGATGGCACAAAATTTTGTAAATTAAAGAAAGAATAGAGAACACAAAGATGTATGAATGAACAATAATTTTATAAATAAAAAAGAAGCAACATTCTCAACAAAGAAGGAAATTTATAGAGCAATTAACAGGTCAATACTGAAACGTTGGTGTGGTGTGGGTATTAACCAGAAATCATTAAAGCAGTGGAGATGAGGTACTTAAGAAGGGATACCTAGACGATACAGAGTCTGAAATGAGTTAGTAAGAGAAGAATTTCAAATCAATAGTTCATAGAGAAAAGATTGAACTAGTGAGGACATTAAACGGAATGAACACTAGCAAATTGACGAGGAGTACTTGAGAATCAAAAATAGTAATCATAAAGGAAAGAGACCAAGGGAGACGTAGAATACCTTAATTGGGAAGCCCCTGAAGAAGAAAAAGAAAACATGGAAGAAGTAAAATAATCTAACGCAAAATAGGAAAGAATGAAGTGGATTCATACATAAATGAAAGAAACCCCTCCCATACCTAACGGTATAGCAGGATTTTTTGTTATATACATGTATGTATAGTGTAGAAATAAAAATATCTGAATATCGCCAGGAGAAAAATATATTGTTTAAAGTTTAATCATTTAAACGCGAAACATAACCTAATTTTAATAAATTGTTAATTGTCTAGAACAAATTATGGAGTATAATTATATCTCTTGAACTAACCAAACATGCAATTTTCACCATTAAATTCATATTTATCTAGTAGTTAGTTTTGTCAGCAGTTAAGAGGAATTTGTAGACCACATATTTATAGTAATCTTAATAAACAATTAATAAGGCTTGTGCATGGTAAAAGTCTAAGTTTCATACCATCCAGTCTAAACCACAAATAAACGGTTATCGTTGTTTGATATTTCACCATTAACAGTTAGAGTGTAACTGCTAATTATGCACAACTACTGCAAAAAATAAGATCATTAGGCCCAGGCAAAAATAAGACCAGATCCAGAATATTTAATAACAAATTATTTTTACTAAAGATTTTGTCGAGATTTTTAAACAACAATCTAGGTGAACTATAAATATAAATTCTAATATAACTTTTAATTTCAAACAGTAATAGTATTTGTTTTATATGGTTGCAAATAATTTACTCTTGCTTACATTTAGATTTATTTCATTCTCTAATCATTTCGTAAATGACGACTTAAAATTTTCCATGGCAATATTATTTCAAAATTATTAAACTACTACTAAAAAAAGGTATAAAAGTAAAACGTATCAGCATCTATAAACTGTCAAACAACATTAATTTAACTTTGAAAATAGAGCAAACTCCAAATTATTCTGACGTTGCTCCTAGAGGGCGTTAGTTTCGCGGTATTATTCATCTCACTGTGTTGGAAGAATTATTATGTCGTGGCATTTTTTGAACACTAGTGAATAATTTTGCCCGAATAATAAACCACACACGCGCAAAATACGCTATAATTTATTGACATGAAAATTTTGAACAAGCCTACTTAGAAAATAAATAGCAATATCAGCGCCTGAAAGAAAATCACCGCAAAATACATTGAAACTTTTAAATGCAAATAACTCAGAAACCGATAAGGTTAGGCGACCTAAACAAGCGTATCTACATTTTTTATGTAGAACTGAACGTTCATTTAAATTTTTAACTTTTTATAAGCATAGCTTAACAAATAAATATTTTGATTTACTTAAATAATTCAGTGAAACTAGCGCCCTCTAGGAGCAACGTCAAAATAAGCTTCAAATTCGCAATTCTCACACCAAAAAAACCCAACACCACCAATTTTCAGTCATGTTGTCAAATTGTTGAGAAATTTCAGAATAAAATTAAAACTTTGAACACTTTGTATTTCTTAAACCAGCGACATTCATATAAGGCATGATGAGCTCAAACACAATATTTTGGTATCTAATATAGTGTCGATCGATTCTTTCTGACCCACCCTGTATAAAATATTAAATTTAGAAAAACTGTATAACCTTGAAATAGTATACAATATTTAAGAAAAAATACACTGTTTATATTTATATAAATAATAATAATAATAATCTATTGTGTAAATATTAAGTTAGCATAATAAATTATTATCTATATGACATCTGTACTTTATAATATTATAGGTACGTAATTTTAGTTTTATACAGTGTTAAGTTATTTTTAATAGCGCATATATCTGTTTAATTTTTCATAATATAGTGTCCTTTTTAACCTGAAGATGTAGCTATATAACTACGAAATAGGTAGTCGCGAGAGTTAAGATGGCCATTTTTGTGGCCCAAAATAATGGAATGTCGATGTAATTTTAAAGTTAGTAACTTTAAACCCTGTTAAAGTTACCAAAAAGAATTATACATTAGTGGATATAAGAAAGCTCAACTTAGGTAGTGTTAGTATTTATATTTCCAAAGTGTAATATGTGATTTTATACTTAAAATATTTATTGAAAGTAGCTTTCTTTATGGAATTTTTACATAAATTTGAATAATTATTTTTAGACATTTTAAAGCCAAAGTAAGAAAATTGATCACAAACCTAAATTCATCCTTTATGGGTATTTTGTCGCAGTCAAAAAAGTGTTGACTTTTTTGTAGAAGAGAAAGGTAAACTTAAAATTATATATGTCGATATGCACGTCATTTTCATTATCGCCATATTTAACCATAGTATGATACAGTTATCGGTATTTTTGAGCCATAAATAGTTTATCTATTACTAGATAGCAGTATCTGTCAAGGGTTTAAAATCTTACTGTATTGAAGGCTACTCTGCTAATAAACGGTGAGGCATATACATGGAATTGTCATAAAATTATTAAAGCATTCGTCTCTTCAATAAAGAAACATATATTTACTTACCTCGAAGGGGTCATATTCAAATGTGGCTATTGCATCCGTTATTGGTAAAGCTATACCTAAAATAACCAGTATCTTCGCATAAAAGGCAGATATCACGTGTATCATTTCTTCGCTGTAATAAAACATTTAAACAGTTCTTTAATTGTTTTTGTTTCAAAGCATTTGTTTTTTGAGATTTTTATTACGGCTTTTTTTCATAATGGAAAATGTCAACAAATGCCAACTGATACTAAATTATGATAGTTTAAAAAGCTTGAATTCTATTGTCTATGTTAATTATTTACCTTCATACCAGAAAAAATATCAAAAAAATCTCAAATAATAATAAATTTAACTTATTCAAAGTCTATATTAGTAAAAATGGGATATAATATTACACAACTTGAACCAAAACAATACAGAGTGAGAGTGTTCTATTAGATTTCGCTTATTGAAATTTAAAATATAACCAAAAAAATTAAACAAGAGGTGTAGTATTTTAGAACTGCGATTAAATACAAAAAGTACCTTAACATGGTATACCAAAAATTAGACGCCTAAGTGTAACACGGAAAAAGTTATAGAAAACGTTACCAACCTAATCAATTGCATTTTTTTAAAATATGAAATAACTTCGGTTGGATTTAGGTAAACGATTAGCTACATGTTTTCGATTAAAAATTTCGTATCTTTTGAAAAATACAATAATATACATATAGAAAACTCACAGCAATTTAGAAGCAGAAGAAGAGACATTATTTTTGGTAAACTGTAAATTCTGTTTAAGAAAGGGATTAAGCAGTACTTTTTTATTTCCGTTTTTTTATGATAATTTTCTTATTTGTTGAATAACTGTACTCAAATTTTGGAAAACAAAGCTTTTTGTGAGATAAATCCTGAAGTATGTACAGGGCGTTTTGAACGTCTGTGTCACTATATTATTCTTTTCAGATTTTTTAAGGATAAAGATTTTTGAAAAACGATTAGTCACATTGAAACAACCTTCGATTAGTTTTAATAAAAACATACTTGTTGCATGTCGCAAAAATACGCTATTTTAGAGAAAACTGCATTTAACGTATTTGTTAAGCTTGTAAATCAATGTACATAAATTCTAACAAATCATTGATTCAAAAAGCTATCGTTGTTAGTAATATCGTTCTTATAAAAACAATAAAATCAATCCAAGACTGTTTCAAAATAACTAATCATTTTCCAAAAATCTTTATCCTTAAAAAATATGAAAAGGATAATTTAGTGGCATAGATGCTCAGAACGCCTTGTACATGTAACTCAAAAATTAGTTAGATATTTGCATTTATCTCACATTATTTCCAAAATTTGAGTACAATTGCCCATTTAATAAGAAGGGAAGTTGATTTAAATCATATTATTTTCATCCAAGGAAGTTAGCTTTATAATATGGCTCATTCTTTACTGAACACCCTATATATAATCTTGGATATGTAAGCTTAAACCGACATACTAAATAAATGTTATTCTTGATTCAATTTTTTTTTCTAGAATATACAACAAAATGTTTTCTAATTGACTCTTTTAACAGAAATGGATATTACAAAGCTTAAACTTGATACAAACCCATTAAATGGATTGAAGGGTAGCAATATTTTAGATAAAATATTACTTACTCGCCTCTTCTCCTCCATTTTGTCCTCTTCTTCGCTCTAAGCTCAACATCCGGATATTGTTCGGTATCCAAAACCGATACAGACTGACATAGTCGTTCCGTTCTGCAATAAGACATTAATTGTTTCTTTATAAATTGATTTGTAATAATGTTACCTCAATTGACACGAAATGATTTGATCCATAATCTAACATGCTTCGTGATACAATGAAACTTGACGATAGAAGCGCTAATTGTTTATTTAAATATGATTTTGTTGATTGTGTCTCAATAGGGGGGCCTACTTCATTCAAGAATTTATTCATCAAGCTTGTATCGTACTTTGCTTTGGCAATAAATTTAATAGTACCAACTTTTAAAATAAAAGTCAATCATGATAACAAACCGTAATATACCTATAATTTCTCTATACCCAACCGCCAAAAATTTAGAGAGTGACTCATGTTATAAACTCGCTCACAATTTATAGCAGTCGGCACAAAGAAGCATGTATATTTTTCTTATAAAATCGTGTGCCGCATATCTCTGAGAGCATGCCCCATTACACAGCTTCTACTGCAGCAAATACACATGTGCCAGATCGAAAAGTTAGCCTTCTATTGGTTGTGACGAATTGACGGATCCACCTGTTTCATCACCAGCGCTATCATGGGCGGGTATATCTTTCGGGCGGACACCGCTAATTTAATTATAAATGTAATTAATTTATTAGTGATTTTGTTTTCTTAAGAATGGAGAATAATTCAAGCGCTACAGCGGATTCACAAAATCATAAACTGCCTAATTTAACAAATGAGGAATATCGGATAATGATATACAATGTGTCCCACTTTTCATGGGCCGCCTTGGTATCTCGCTCACCTGAATACAACAATTCCAAATTTTTCTAACAAATAATCCTCAATAAAAACCTAAGTAAGTCATGAAAACAGAAGTTATTGCAAGTGTCAATGTATTCTTGAATGAAAATAAGTTGATACGTCAAAAATGTATGTACCTATATACAAATTAGAATTTTTGCTCTATCAAAAAAAATATTATTTTGTTGTAGAATCAGTAAAAACAAATTCTTCATCACCAAAATATGGATCAAATACAATGTTCTACAGGCAACGTAATATTGACATTTTGTTTGACATAACTGAAGAAGTTTTTGTATCACCGTTATTATATTTACTGGAACCTCTTGGTGATTCGCTTGTGATGTGTTTGAAAGTTTATATGCAAAGTTTTTATCAAAATTACACCAAATTTAAATACTTAATCAACTTTTTATTATCTATTACTATTTTCATTGAATCATTTTGGGAAGATATTGTATATTTACTCAACATATGCCACTTTGAATATTTACATGCGTAAGATAATTTGACCAGGTTCGAATATGAAAGAATGCTTTTTACTTATATAATGATAATGGAGATAAGATAACCACATGATAATATTGATGATGATGAAGATGATTATGATAATGATGATGACGACTATGACAATAACGATAAAGATAACAATAATAGTAAAGACATTGATGATCCCCACATTGATGGTTATCATTGCGACTACGACGACGATGATAACTATGATAAAATTGCGATGATGACACAACTACGACAATGGTGATTATGATGATGAAGCTGTAATGATAGCGATGATGTTAAGATACAGAATAATGAAGTTTAGCTGGTGCTTTAATTTTTTTTATGATAATTTATTTATTATTATATGTGGTAGATAAATTCGACACTATTTTGAAGAATGATGCTGTTTGAAATATTCTACAAGAAGATACTTTTTAGAAATCATTACTCTTCTAGCTCAACTTGTAGTCAATGACTGCACAATTTTCGAACTGAGTATCCCGTTGTTTCTTAGAGAAATATTACAATATTTTCTATGGAGAATTATTAGGGACGCTATTAAAGAAAGTAATAAACAGGTATTATTTCTAATAATATCTACTTATCTGTACGACTAAATACAGGGAGACTATGCTAACGTATTATGCATACAAAAATGTTATACCCATTATGGAAATTGTTGAAGCATTAATATTTGAATAAAGTATAAAGGGAAAAACCAGATTCTATTTATAAACCAACGTATTACAGCTAATACAGACCTGTTATCAAATTTATAGTATTTTTAATGCTATCCTATTTATATTTTATATTTACAGTATGATATATTCGTTTATTGCGACTAGTTTAAATAAATCAGCAAATATTTGTCGAAGAAGTTATTTTTCGTCATATTTAGATATATTTTGAATAATTCGCAGACATAAGTAAACAGACTTCAATTGTTTGGCGATAAAATACAATTTTAAAGCGTGTCACTTGTTTATTATAAAGATTCCTTCACTGACTTATATTTATTATAAAGACGTAGATGTATGTCTGTAAGTTTATTTGAATTATAAAAATACTTATTTTTAAAATAATCTATTGTTCATCTTGAAGTGTCATAACCTATATTATTTTTACAGTAAAAGTACAATACAATACAAAATAAAGTGAGTTTTGCTTTGTTGTCACAGACAATAATCATATTGAACACTTATAAGAGAACCGTCGATTGCAAGTTTCTGCAAACTATAATGCATTATTTAATTTCTGTTATCAAATAGATTACTTTGGAAATAATATACCTGATCAATCAAAAACTATTACAAATACAGAAATGGAAAACTTTCTAATAATTCTTCCATTTTCAAAACTAAAACAAAAATAGATATCTAGCATTACCCCCGTCAAAACTATGAGATATTTTAAGGGAAATAGTATTTTTCAAAGTACTACTCGTACATCATAGTGACTTCTTTATGAAAGTGTTAGGGTACCAAATTTCAATAAGACCTTAAAAGGTTTTTTTCATATATTTTCAGGTATTAACAATATTATATGAAACTAACTACTCAGTGGACAAAAGCCCCAACCTGCGTTGAATTACAACCACAATATCAATCCATATATTCCTTATTATTAGCTTTTTTATTTTTAAAAGGTGTTTCCACATTATTTGATAATATGATCTACTGATAGCATGAGCGCATAAGGGGGGTAATGGGGATAGTTGCGTCCCTCTCAGACCCAGAGCCATTCCGTCAAATGATTTTCGTGAAAGTACAGGAGACTTACAAATACATTTTTGTAACAAAAATTGAAAAGGGCAGTTCGATAATTATTTAAAAATACACTTCTGCACGGCACTGTAAACTGGTCCACTGTAAAGTCTGACCTTGCGCAAGGCAGCATGCAGTCGGCGACCGACACAGAGGCAAAATGTAATAAAAAATAAACGGACAAAAAATTTAAAGAATATTTCAAGGAAAAGAATAAATAAAATTTGATAACACCTATTTTATATCATCAACTGCTTTTGCCGCTATTGTTGTTATTAACTAATTAATTTGTGATTTTAATTAATAAAATAACTTGGTTACGTGATATTACAACTGTTTAAAATTTTGTCCACAGACGTGTAAACACATTTGGGCCCATCTTACCCAGTTTCTACCAGCTAACACAAATGTTTCTGGTTCTTGTCCGTTTTGAACTCGTAAGTTATTGACAGTATCTAGAAGAACAAAAAGATGATCAAAGAATTTAAGTCAGGAGATTAAGGCGGCCATAGTACCGGTCCTCCTCATCCCATTCATCGTATCCTTTGAACTTAAGGTAAAGGTACTCCTGAACATTTTGTTGAAAATGATTGAGAAACACCATCATGCAAGAACCACATGCGAAGTTGGACATTTAAGGGCACATCTTCCAGAAGTCCAAGCAGATCATTTCGAAGAAACTTGAGGCATTGAACCCCATCCGTGCGATTTAGTAAAATGAACGGTCCCATCAAGCGATCATTGACAATCCCTGCCCAAACATTTAAGTAAAAGCGTTGTTGGAAATGATCTTGTTGAATTTTCAAATCCGAAACATGAGTATTTTAACACGTCAGCTGTACTTGTTGAGCGATTTATCTAGTACTTATTCGGGGATTCTCTTCAATAATCTCTAAATTGTGTTTCTCAGCTGTCATGGATAACCTCCTTCACAATTCGATTGCAAGTTTTCCGTGTCACACTCGTGTTGCAATACCGCGATAAAAGTAACTTAATTTGGCACATGTCTAACGGGAAATCGTTCTGCGTATAGTCGAGAAGCTGCTAAAGCATGTTGTCTTACTTCACCATAAATTAAAATGATATCCATCAACTCCGAGTTGCTATACACGCAACCCATTTTTGATACTTGAAATGCTAATGTCAACATGTGAATACTAAAATCAGATTTTAGTATTTGGAATCCTCTGTATTCCTATGACTCTAGAGACTACATTAAAAAAATAGCACCATTGAACCATCCACCCTGGTTGAATGGTGCTATTTGGATTTGGATCTTTTAATTGACCGATGTTGATATTTGCGCACAAAATAATATATTAATTCATAAAGAGTCTTCTCTTTACCCTAGTTTATTCGTATCAAACAATATGATTTAGGGCATTCTGGAGACAAAATTTTTTTCTAAGTAAACTGCAAGCCGCATCGAAATAGGATTACGGAAATTATTTTGGAACGTATTTCAAGATACCTAAAGAGTTCTCTTAACTTTAATTCCACATGGTATGTAAAACAATTTAATATACGCGTTACCGCAGGTAATGTTTATTATCCATTTTCTGATATTCTAAATATTCATAGTCAAGGCAAACACTGCATGCATAGTGTTGCAGCACTGAAACTATATTCTTAATTAAAACCAGATTTTCAACGGCTTTTCACAATTTGGAGATCTAAGTAATCCAACTGAGTTAAATTCTATTTAACTGAATGAAATCACCGACGTGTATTTCATCTCCTCGTCTTAAGATGCACCAAATATTCATTTGGTTGTGAATATGATATCGTTAGTTTAAATAGCGTAGAAGAGATAGTAGAGATATTTGAAACCGTCATAGTTCCAAAATTATTCTCATTGTTTTTCAATTCTATTGATCTACAACCCTTTTGGTATTACTTCTCTACGTTTGTTTGTCTTTTATAAATTGAAATGTATTCCTCTTGCTTAATGAGGTCATTTTTTTATTACAGTTTCTGAATGATTTTGTAATTTTAATGACGCTTCTAAAGCCTTTAAAATAATTTGACAACACAAACTTGCGTAAAACGCCATGTGACGTCACTGTCTCCTATAGTATGTCGTGTTTCGCTCACTATCGTTTACTTGCATTTAGAATACGAAGCGTACGAAGACCGTCAGCGCCGTTGGGATTGCAGTTTTTATTCAATCAAATCAAAATTTAGATATGTAATGTACCCACATGTCTCGATATCTACAGCGATAAAATGCCGAGACAAATTATTTATTAGTTTACCCTGCAATCCCAATATGCAAAGCTGGCCAAAAGCCATGAAACGCGACTTATTTCTTACACACAAAACAAATAAATGTGTTTTTTTACTGCATTAGAAAGGTATTTAAGCTAATATAGGTATATCAAACCTCCTTCAATTCCTATCAATGAAGTCATATGTATACTCTCTGATACCAAACGTTACAAGAGTATGCAGATATCCACTTAATTTACGGTGAATGTCGAGAGGACGCAAATTTAGCAAGACGAGTAGGTATACCAAGATATATATCCCATCCGCCAACGCATGTCAAATGCCCGATCTTTTGTTAGCTTTTAAAATATTGAAACCATCAAAGTGACAGCAGCCTACTACATTTCATACGAATTATTTTGCTTGCATATTCCACACCCGAGGATATGTATGTGGATTTTAATTTTTTAAATAAAAAAAATCGCGTGTCTCTGGATAAAAATAATGAGAGGGGGAAAACTTTGTAAATTGATTGTTCTATTTACTGTCATTTTTTCATATCGAGAAACGTTTAGAATAAAAAGTTCTAATTAATAAACAGCAGAAGTTGGTGGTTGTCACCCTTGTAGACATTTGGTAAAAATAAAAATCGTACTCAACAATGTCACTTAATTAACTAAATTTTATTTTCCGATTTTCAGATTTAAGTTTAACCGCTTTTGGAAAAAAATTAATACAGAAATTTTTTCAATTTTTTTAGAAGCCCTTATCTCGTAAAGGAGGGCTCAAATCGAAAAATTTTATAGAAGGAACCCCCCTACAATGACTCAAGGAACACAGCCTACAAAGGAGCGCACATCATTATGGGACACCCTGTATAAAAGCAGTTTAATAATAGTTTCAAATATGCTTATGTAGGATTTGTTCTTGATTCAAAGTTTAAATCCTTTAAAGCTAAAAAACACCTAGGTACGTATTAAGTAGATATTAATAGTCTTTTTAATATCGAGTTTATAGATGCTTAATTTTTGGTTCTACAAAGTGGCCCAATAAAAGAAATCAAACTACAAAATTTTAATAAAACTATTGAAATTATTATGTAATTTAAAAGTGAATAATACAATTTAAAAACTAATCAGTCTACTTAATTATTTTCATAATAATTGTGCGAATTTGAGGTTAGAAGACACACGCAAATTCCTGTTTTTCCTCGAAAATTTTAAACAAAATATAATTTTAGGAATTTTGACTTTCATATACAATTTTCGATATTTGAAGATATAAACAATAAGTTTGAAGATTTGTTTACACACCCTTAGTAACCCCTACCCAAAGTAAAATTCTTTTTTTAGAAACCAAAACGTTTCATTGTACTGTTAATTTTGTAAGACAATAAATCCAAAACTCCTTATCAGATCAAAGAAATTTTCTGGGTTGACCGTACATCATAAATGCCTCAGAAGAATTAGTCAAATAGTGTAATTTGACCAAATGACCCTGTTGTTTTACTGTGCCCAACCTATTCCAACTAAAAGATTAAATTATAGATAGTTTGTTGTTTCATTTACAAAAAAGTGTCAAAAATCACATCATTCCATCAAATGTTATTTATGTTTTAATTCAAACAGCGGTTCTTTCAAATAAGTTTTATTAAAATCTTGTGCTACACAAATTATTTACAATTCTATTAAATCAAATTTAATTATAAAGGCGTTTAATATTACGGAACTACAAAAGAGGGAACATGTGAGGCTTATAATGCGTTTTAATTTTATATGCAGATTTCCAAATTTCAAACAGACATATAGTTGAGTGAAACCTATAAAATATAGCAAGAGGCATTGAAATATGCGTGATGATGGTCCAGGCCCATTCCCCGAAGAATTCTAGATGAGTCGGACGAAACTCGGCTCTATTCTTCTCTAGAGTATTGATGGTCCACATAGCCATATTTGCCACTATAAGAAAGGTGATCAGTTCTCTACCAGGTTTAGTCTTGGTTTGCTCCATAGTCCTGCATCTCCTAAACCAGCCATCCAAGACAAACATCGTTTGAACGCACGTTTGGATGAAGGAGAATATTTCCGCTGCGAATCCTATAGGGCTCTGGGATTCCATTGTGAAATAACAGCCGATGAGGGAGAACATGCAGTATATAAACATTCCGGTCTGCGCTACTACGAGCAGGGTGTTGTCCAAACCAATTCCAGTATTCCCTTCTTTATCTAGAAAAGTTTATAACATTAAAACAAAGATAAGCTTTTCAAAATACTTTTAAAAACTAAGATTGAACAGAGTGTAGTGGCTTAAATTTGCAAAAAAATAAATCACAAAGAAACGCGCAGTAGCAGAGCTAAATCTAGCAGATACTCCATACCGGACTAACAGCCACAGTGTTCTACATCACAGTAGAAAACCATTGAAAGCTAGCGAGCCATTAAATCTATAATTGATAATGGCTCCTCGCCCAGGACAAGAGGTACCTACTGTAATGTAGGTCGCTTGAAAACGACAGCGATTAGAAATATTACCTGTCTCTACGAACTCCCAACGTGTTACTAAGATTTCATATAAGTAATGCTTAATGAAATATTTGAATAAAATATTTCTCTGTATTATAGTACAGATACAAACTTATACTGTAGAAAGAAGCTGAAAGTGATGATAACATTTTTATAAAATCAGATTATATGAAAGTAAAATATCAACGCCTCCGACAACATTCGAAGAAATAAGTAACTAACAGTAGTAAAAGATTATTCTTTATTAAATACTTACCAATCTTACGATCGTATTTCAGTTTCCTCAACTGCATCATAGCTGCCACTACAGCTAAGGTTGTTATAATGTACAGTACTAACTCCATCATGTTTACTTCAAATTCTGCCATCCTATGATTCTCAATACCGTTATGAGAGGTGTTGGTCAGTACGAAGAACATAATTAAGGAAATTATGGTAAGTACAACTACCTAAAATTAATTTAAAAATGAAAAAGACCTCAAGAGACAAATATAATAAATTAAAAATAGTTAATGCCTATTGGTTTGAATTTTGGTTATAAGATCTTAATAAAATAGGGCGACAAAGTGAAATCGAAAGGTTTTTCGGTTTATGCAGTCACTGAATTCGTTTGGGGTCCGTTTGACTCTATCACAATGGAATCAAGGTCATTGGAAGGTTAACTTCCGTATTTCAACAGACATCGTGTTTCTAATTCTGAATGAGTACCTATAGACGTCATCTGAAAGTCAAATCTCTCTCTCTCAACCTTCTCAGGCTAATACAGAGTCTTCATAAATGATTACAAGCCACGTGACCAGGACTGTAATTCTCGAAGATCAACTCGTATGCGAATAGATTTCTCGTCTCTTTCAATTGCCGTAGTGAGGAAAAGGATATTCGCATATGAATTGCTCTGCGATTGATGTGAGAACCTCGGCCCTGATCACGTGGCTTGTAATCATTTATGAAGGCATTGTATCTTATTACAAAGGCGAGTTATGAATGACTCTTAAGAAAGTTATTAGCATCATTAGGATACTATTATCTTGTAGTGTTATCTGATGACCTTAGATTCGACCTTGAGGATCATTATTAGGTACTAGAAGTTTGAGAGCGATTTGACAAAACGAAAAATTTAGTAAACACAGAAGTTGATTTTCAAATTACTCAGATTCTGTCCTGAAGGGGCCAATTAGACCCAGATTGAGATTGCCACTCATGAACACATAGTGGTCTGGTCGGGACTGCCAGTCCATTTAATTTTGTTTTTAATCTATTTGAAGCAAATTAAAAATTAATGAATATTGTGTATAAAGTAAGTTTATCCATGAATATATTATAATATATACATTATTCGTTTGTTTCTTCAAGTATAATGATGTACATAATGCAGTATAGCAGTGATTAATCATTATTCACAGAAGTGTGTTATTGATTTTATTAATAATAAAAATTATGTAGTCTGTGCTAGCAATTGAACCCGAACCTGCTATGTGAACAACCAAACACTCTGACCACTATACTAGTTACGGCAAATTTTTATCATTTTTCCAAATGATGATGGTTTACTAATGAAAGTTTTATTTGCTCTTTTTTAAATTTATCAAGTAAACTTCAAATGCTAAATTTGAAACCAAGATGTTTTGACAGTTTTGAATTCTATGTTATGTGTCATGTTCATGTTATAAATGTCGAAATATTGTTTTTTTTTTTTTTCAGTTAAAATTTTGCTGAAGTATTGTTAATAGTCGTGGAGAATGTATAGTATTCCACTTGCATATAATGGTTGTAATTCACTCAAGCAATTTGCAACACTCACCTACGGCTCATGCCGTAACTTTCACTCTATAATCAACAGTATATGCTCGTTGACTAATATACTGTTTTACTCTTTTAGAAAAGTATTCGCTTTTTAAAATTATTTATCATATATTTTTTAATATCGCTATTTCTATCTCTAAATTTGTTAGTTATACTTAATAAATTTAATTTATACTGTCCATGATGCTTATCTAGATGTGTACAGTATACTTTTACTATCAGACGTACCATAATTCCAGCAAAAAGTCCCCTGTGAGCGTTGGAACAATCAACAGTAAAGTGATTATTGGAATTGACCACTCGACCTCCAAAAGGATCTAAAGAGAGATCGGGCAGAATTAATGAAAAAAGTATAGGCACTTTTCAACCATTAGTGTATGTATATAACGAACAGTCAACGAGGATACTAACTGAAATGGAAATGAGTCGTGACCCTCTCGTCTCTCTGGACATTGGTGGGAGCGCCAGTGTTCCTAGAGCCTGGTTTGTTGTCCTTGTCGCTGCTTGGATCCAAATTAAAATCCTTTATCCTCTTCCACATCTCGAAAAGTATGACAGCGCATATGAGACTGTATTCAATTGTGCAGGGGAATAAAAATGGACTTGCGCTAATAACCAGGGAACCCATCACTTGGCCCTCCTGGCAGTATTTGTTGCGAATCAACAGATTTGTTGTATTTTGGTGTTCTGAAAAATATTAATACAAACCTAGACTTTAAAAGTATGCAACTTTTAACGTATTATTGATTATGAACATCTACAAATGAAGGGGTATTTCATATCGCATGAAATATTAATTGAAGGGATTCGATGTCCTGAAACCAAATTTGGCTTCAAAATAGCACCATTGTGCTAGGATTTTGAGATGCGGTAAGCTAAAAGTGCTAACATGATAGTTTTAGTGTATTTTTGGAATTTTCTCATGGTTGTAGAGAATTTTATCGACACGAACTAAGAAAAGTAACGTACAGTACGATTTTTGCTTATTGAAGTGTAGAAGAAAAACAAACCTTTTTATAACAAATATTTCTACATTTTTTTTATTAGGAATGAATGGATTATTTAAATGATTTAACCTATAAAATCCAAAGTGGCTTTGTTACTTACTTAGAACTTCATAAACATGGTTTTTCTACTTTGTAAAAGCGAAGAGTTTCTTAATAAACATTCTAAGAATTAGAGAAATTAATCTTAACACGTTTAAATAGACTGGGAACGCATTCGCCAAAACAGGACAGTCGTTCAGTATGTAATAAAAGTTGTTTAAGAAATGAAGATATTTGCACTTTACGAACATATAGTTTGACAGTTGATTTACATTTACGGTTGCTATGGAAACTAAGGACAATTGTTTTCTCATGGCATACCAAGCTATTTAATAGAAACATTGCTTTTCCTTTTTACACCGTAACTTTAAATTAGCTATTAAGATTTGAACAATTGAAATAAATATTTATCTTTTTGAATCGTCCGGTATTTTAATAACTTCAATATTTTCTAAAGGTTGCGTTCTTGTTAGCAAATGTCTTCATTTCTTAAACCATTTTTATTACATACTAAACGGCTGTCCTCTGTTTTGGCGAATGCGCTCCCTGCATACTTAAACGTGTTAAGATTAATTTCCCTAATTTTTAGAATGTTTATGAAGAAACTTCTCCTAAGAACTGAAAGAGCATTGCTTAGGTAAGTTTTTAATAGTATCTAAACAAATCTACACACAAAGGTTTAAATTTGACTCTTCGCTTTTATAAAGTAGAAAAACCTTGTTTATGAAGTTCTAGATAAGTATCGAAGCCACTTTGGATTTTATTGGTTAAATAATTTAAATAATTCATTCATTCCTAATAAAAAAGTATAGAAATATTTGTTAAAAAAAGGTTTGTTATTTTTCTGCACTTCAATAATTGTATAAAAGCACGGTTGAATTAAAAAATTAATTATCACAAATATTGATTGGTTAAACACTTGTATATAAAATTTCACGGTCATATATTTTCTATGTATTACTTTGGATTTTGGATTTCCAACCTTTGTAACTCTTTGAACTACACACGTTTTATTTCTAGAATTGCTCAAAGGTTAAGATTTGATACATAGTGATTTTCCGGGTTGTTATGCCGTGCCGGTAACTGGTCGCTGTCAGAAACAGAATTAAAGTGCACATCCCTAGCATTAGCCGGGGTTCCTTGACCTGCCCTGGTAGTTCTGGGACTAAGCTATGTGGGAACAGACCCGTTATCGGGTTAAGAAGTTTCAAGTGAACCTCCATAATTTTCGTTTACAGTGCAAACTTCAATCAACTGTATCTCGACATAAAAGAATCATATTTGAACGTGTTAAAACGGAAATTGAAGGACAATCGTATTTTACGTTACTTTAATTAGTTTTTTTTCTATAAAACCTTTTCTAATGAATAGTGAACTCCAATAATACCGTAAAATATGAATTTTTGCACTTCAAGGTTAAAATATCTCAAAATGAGACATTTTGTGGACAGATTTGGATTCAGCACACCGAATTCTCTCGATAAATACTGTAGACATGTGTTATTTATTAAGAAACCAAAATCTCTATAAATTTATGCATGATTCCGATAAATTAAATTACTGCCTTACCCCCTAAGTGGATAATCTCATGTTTTGTTTCCTCAACCAGAACGTACAGCCATTCACATAAGTTAGTAGCTATCATGTGCATTACTCCAAATCTTGCAATAATTTTGTGCCTATTGAATTGAACATCCTAAAAAATACATAGCATTGTTTTTATCTTCCCATAAAATTTTCTCAGCAAAAATATCTAGACAATATATATTATTCCAGTGAACAATACACTCGAGAAAATACCTTGCTATTAAGGAATATAAATTGAACTTGAACCAAGGTCAACACCATCCTAGTTGCTGGACATATTGCCTCCATGATATTCGAATGACAGTCGAGATTGTTCTTCACTTCAAAATACCGTCCAAATTCAAGACCTGAATAAACCATACTGCCAATTCCAAAAGCTAAAATAACAGTAATAATGATTAATAATGACAAAATAATTTAAAAATTCAGCAAATGTCAAGTAATTATTTGTCTTAAAATGTAGGTAGTACCTAAATTTATATATTACTCGAACTCGAAATTTATTTTTAATAAGACACTGCATAAATAAATTTATATATAGTTTTAGAACTCAGTAAAACTGGGAATGAATATTTGCTCAACGATATTGGGGGATTCAGAAAGAAGCTCTAGCTCGTCGTATCATCTGGAGTAGAACTAATCGATGCTAACAATTAAGTTATAAAAGGTAAAAAATAGCAATTGCACTTCGCTGAAATGGTACCTAACAATGTAATTAAATGGGGCAAGGTCTGCAATGAATTCTTATAAAATAGAAGCAAGGTAATTTGAAGGAAATTTATTGTTTATCCAATATTTCACAAAGTAATAATATTACTTAATGTTCGGGTTTTTAAAGTCGAAGCTAAAATGAATTAGATGAAAGAAATGATTGTAGTAAAACAAACAAAACAGTTATTTATGCATCAAGAGAGATACAGGGATGATTATGCTCACAAGTATCCTACGAACATAATCATCCTAGTATCTCCCGTCGTGCATACAACGTTTTATTGTTATTGCTATTATTAGTTATATATTTCCTGTTTGCGCATAGTAAGTTAAGATCCCTCTTAAATTTATATCGAATTAGTAAGTTTTCATTGTATGCTACAAGAATGTAGAATAAAAGAAGTTCTCATACATGCCACATATGCTCCAAAAGTTGTAGCCTTTTAAAGGAAGGGCAAAAGGTATGGTTCTTATTTATTTCTAGCTGGTCGACCAGTTTCTATAAAAATTAAAAAGTAGCAAATTAAAGTACTTATTATTAAATGTGAAAAATAGGATTCTCAAAGCAGAACCTTGAGGCACCCCACTCTTCGCTGCAATCAGATCAGATATATCATTTTTTAAATTAACAGATTGTGTAGCAGCTACATAATTTGACCGAATAATTTGAGGTTTGTAGTCGGCATGGGCATATTAATATTCTCTCATCAAATCAAATTTATTCGGCATGCCCCTGACTGCAGAGTCAATCGATATATATGGTTGACTATGTTTAATTGTACGATAAATTGTAGGATTATTAGGCAAGGTATCCACGAATTTGTTACTGGAGTTAGTAGGGATTTACAATAATCGTTGCTGTTTGGCGGGCAATGATAATTATTATTTCCATAGTACGCGGTTTATTAACAGTTATTTGAGTGGATTCAGTTACAGCTAATACTACTAGAACATGCGGTGTAATTAAACAAATTTCTGATGATGTACGTACAGGTAATTATTGTCTTAGCAATACTGCTTGTTACTTAAAGGCGTGTTGTCACGAACCGATTTTAGTTGATCAACTTTTATGGATCAAAGAAAATTGAAAGAGAAATGCTGTGACAACATATATTTCAATTTTTGTCGGTCAAGTTAAGTTGATTCAGGCGCATTCAGTCAATTTGATTTTAGTTGATCAACTTTTATGAATCAACGAAGATCGAAAGAAAAATGCTGTGACAACATATATTTAATTTTTTGTCAGTCAAGTTGATTCCACAAAAGATTGATGGCGCGTTCTTACGATTCGATTTTAGTTGATCAACTTTTCTGGATTAACAAAAATCGAAAGAAAATTTCTGTGAGAACATATATTTCAATTTTTGTCAGTCAAGTTAAGTTGATTCCACAAAAGATTGGCCAATTCAAACTTTATCGTTCGAGTTATGAATCATCAATGGTTTTCAGACGAGTTTGAAGTATGTGAACATTTGTCAATCGACTTGAACCATACGATTCTAGTGGTTATAATCTGCTTATTAATTTTACAAGACATAGAACAACAAGATTACATCAAAATCGTGAGAGAACTATAGAACTGTCTCATTATCATGACTGTGCTGATTCTCCATACTGATTCTTTCTTAGGTCTTATCAAAAAAACGGCGTTTTTACGCTATCTATCCCATTGCAAGGTCATTGTTCTCAGTTCTTTTATCAGTAAACTGCAAATAATTATTACACCCGCACGAACAGCTGCATATGGCGCCATTTTATATCAACTATTGATTCAAGTGTCGCTTGAACTGTGTGAACCAAAAACTTGATCGATTTTATTTGATCCACAAAAATTGATCAGCTAAAATCGAATCGTGAAAATGCGCCTTGACCCATTCAAACTTTATGGTTCAAGTTATAAATCAATGGTTTTCAGATGAGTTAAAACGTGTTTGAAGCATGTGAACATTTGTCTACTTGATTCATCCTATTCGGGTAGTTATAGTCTGTTTATTAATTTTACAAGACAGGACAACAAAATGACATTAAAGTGGTCAGAGAGTACTACACTAAAAAAAAAATAATTTATAATTTTACTTGTAAAGATTTTTGTTTTAGTACAGTGATGTTATTGCGATAATACCCCACTTTTTTTCCAAAATTGCAATACATTCACATACATTTTTTTTAGTGTATGGTAAAATTTATAGAATTGTACTATGTATAATCATGACTGTGTTGAAACTCCATTCTGGCTTTTCCTTAGTATCCAGTTTCTTATCAAAAAACGGCGTTTCTTACGTTGTTTATCCCATTGAGAGATCATTTTTCTCAGTTGTTTAATCAATAAACTCGAAATAATTTTTACACCCGCACGAACCGCTGCATTTGTCGCCATTTTATATCAACTGTTCATTTCAGTTTCCCTTGAAATGTATGAATCAAAAATTTTACCGATTTTAGTTGATCCACAAAAGTTGATCAACTAATATCGAATCGTGAGAACGCGCCTTTTAGTTTGCTACATTGAAAACGATTAAAACCGTTTTCACTGTCCGTAAGAGACACCGATTTAAACTATTATCGAGGCAAACGAGTGGTTGACGAGTGTGTCACTACGGACCGTCTCTGTAGCTCCTAAGGGAAATCAGATATATTTATTATCCTTGAACTTTTAAGTATCAGACATTTGTGTAAAATGCGTCTGTCACGTTGATAGAAGTTCCACCTTAAGTAAAAAGAAACCATTATAAAAAGGAAAGGAGACACTATTTTGTAATATTTAATTATTTCAGATTTTAATTATTAAATATCATATTACATTCATATGTTGAGCATCATGATATGTTTCTGGTTAAAACAATAAAGATTTATGTACAGAGTGTTCCCGGATGTGGTTCGCACCTTTGTACACTTTTTAATTGTGCATTTTTGAAGAAGGTAGTCTTGATAAAGTTTTGATTATTGCTCATAGTTAATATGTATAAAAATGTTAAAAACCTTATTTAACAAAGTTATTTAAATACTTGAGAAATATTTGAATACGGAGTTAAATCAAGAAAGAACAAAAATTGTATTTCACATAAAACTAGACTACACGACTTTTAACTTTCCATTACATTTTTTTATAAACCAGTGGCGGCTCTCCAGGTGGTACACTACTTCATTAAAATAACCAGTTGTACAGTGTATCACGCGAAAATTTACTCCCCCCCCCCCCCTTTTTCTCTGTTATTATTCGAGATACGAAAAAAGATGTAAGAATTAAAGTTGTAGGACCTTTTAAATATTTTTTAGTACCGTAAAAACAATTGAATGTCACATTTCGTAGATGTAGATTTAACTTCCATTTTTTTAATGAAACACCCTGTATATGCTCTATTGGAAAGATTGTATAGTTCAATTGAGCTGAGTTGAGCTTTTCTCAAAAATATATTATACAGGAGTAACTATGACAGTACAAATATTTTAAGAGGCGATAGGGAAAAATAGGAATGTACGGAATTATCTATTAAAAAACTTCCAAACTTATTTATCATGCGAAAAAAAAATTTTCAAAACTTTATTAAATCCTTATTTATCGCCGTCACTGGCCTTGTGTCAGCCGCGAGGTTAGGTATATTCGGCCAAGTCAAAGGTGTCAAACGTAGTGACAAGTCACCGCATTGACACGTGTCAGTTTACACCGCTTTGAAAGAAAAAAAATATATTTACAAAATGTAAGGGAGGCAGCACCTACCTTACTAATATTTATTTCCAGGATTGATATTTGGAGAGATTTTAAGAATGTTGTATCATATTCTTACTTGTTTAAATCAAAACCTGCCATTGCAAAGATTTTTGTACTTGCTGTGGACCTCTCCTTCCCTTGACCGTTCTTTTTCTTTAAATCGAGGTACCTACTTGGTCCAGCGGTCATGACCGTCGATTACTTAAGTCGAGAAAAACCACAAACGATAACAAAAAATATACGCAAATGTACACAAATACATAAAAACACTGCCACGCGTTTACCGCCAAGACATTATAACAGTTGTTCAATGTGGTTCAAAAAGTATTCAGCATAATATTTTGTGTACTAGGAAAACGTCTTTGGTATTACGCTGTCACACGATAATAGGCACTTGTCACACTCCCATAAATCAACACCTTATGCGTCATCTAGGCATTTAAATACGACATGTTTGTATATACTAATACACTAAAAACTACGCGAACAATTAAATTTGCGAAAAGCAAGTACTGAAGTTTTATTTCAAACTAATCAGAGTACCGTAGCCATTTTTTGACATCTACAGACGCCATCTGCCATCTGTAGGCCACTCATGCAAAGTGCACTTCACAGCGATAAATTTTTAAACTTTTTGTGTTGTTGGGGAATTAAATTTTGTTAATACTAATAATAGCAACAATATTAACAGCAATCGACTAGGTTTGCATAAAATAATTAGTAATATTTTAAACTATAACATCTCAAGATGTTTACAGTGTTCTCTAAAAATGTTTCTTAGAACATAAGCTTCGCATGTTCTTTGAGTTGGACAGTATGCAACTAGTATGCAATTTTATAGTAATTAAATAAATTATTTAGGTCGGATATGTTAGTTGATAATTATGACGAACCTGCAAGGAGCGAAAATGTAGTTTTGGTAGTGTGCAACGAAAGAATGAAGAACGAATACAAAATATTGTAGCTAACCGGATTAACTGTTAACTATCAGGTACTTATGCATTATTATTATTATTAAAACTATATATGACAACGCTGCAAAAAAACGACCGCACGGTAGTTGACATATCTAGCCATCACGGACAATGATTGATTGTCATAGGCGCCGACTTTCTGCAGGAAAAGAGGGTTTAGCCCAATTTTTTAAACATTGAGCTAGAATTTCGAAGGAAATTTTTGTAATTATTATGTAAATATGTTTATTTTTGTTCTCATTCATGCTCTCTGTTTTTTTCTTGTTTTTTTTTTCTTTTTGTATCACCACTTGTAATTTATATGTTTTGTATTTTTCTCACTTTTGAATTGTATCAAATGGGTTCGCCTGTAGATAAAATATTGTTAATAAATAAATAAATAATAAATAACTTGTCATGGCAGGTGTGCGACGTAAAACCTATTTGCTGTCATCGTTGTCAGGGGAAAAAATTGTTAAGTAAATGTTTTGCTTTTTGCAATTTATCATACAGCAAATTATGGGCACTCATGTGTAACATAGTTCACATTTGCTATAAAGTTGTTAGTTCTGATGAATCCCTTCTTTACAAAATTTTGACTGTGCCACTGACTTCAAAATTACTTACCAATAGCTCCTAGCCTTAAATAAAAGCTTCCATATTTCACTGCAGCACTGTGTTGCTTTCTTAAAAGATCTGGTTTTTCCTTATCTGTAATATAAATTTAGTTTTTTAACGTGAACTATTTTAGAAAAGTAGAAGAGAAACCAACAAAGTATCAAAATTAATTCAGTAAAAGTTGCCATTGGCTTGCACATTATAATTTGAAACAGATACATAATAATTTACTTATTTCTTATATTAGAAATATAAAAAATATAAATACTTACTATATGAATTCATAAGTTCCTCCACAGCCTTCTCTCTCATTAGAGAGGCGTACATATAAGCAACAAATGAAATACTCCCTATATAGAGATACAAATAAAATCCCTGATAAAAGAACGGCTGGACTTCTTTGGAAATAATTTCAGTAATAGGAAATGCCATTCCTAGTACGACTAAGAGTTTGGCGTACAAAGCTGAGAGAATTATGGTCAGTGAGTCGCTAAAAAATACATATGTACACTTTTATACAATAGCAAGTAACTCATGTACAGAATGATTCAATCATAATTTTAAGGAAATATAGGGAAAAATGAGTATAATACGAATACGCGATTAAAACAATTTTAAATCCACATATACGCTGAAAAAAATATTTTCAAATCGTTATTTAACTGCCTTTTCAGGCTGTTACTGACCTCTGACGACCTCGATTCATTCACAGCTCCCAAATTAACTTGATGTCGACCTGATGCGACGTTGTCAAATCTAAATAATTTGCTAGCATTGGACATAAACGGTATTGACTATTTTAATAACATGTTTTTTCTTGCACACTTCAGCCAATTATAACTTAACTAAATGTTAAAAGGCTAGAACAAAAGGTAGCGGCTTGGAAAATTTTGTCTATGAAGGAAACGCTATATTCGATATTCTGCTGCAGCGTCATTCACATTTACGACCGACACACGAAACAATCCGAAACAAAATAACGATTGCGGGTTGCATTGCACTGTTCTTTCCATGTTTCCCCTCTCCATATGTGTAGTGGGATTTCCAAATTTGCGGGAAATAAATACAGGAGATGCAATTGACGATGGGAATACCTTGAAGTGCTATTACAATACTATCAACAATGTTATTATGTATATGGTCTTGTCGTGGCAATGTTGTTTTGCTTCAACGCTCGAACGCTATGTGGTTTCGTCATCAGATAATTTGTTGCGTACCAGAAGTGCCGTGTTAACGGGAGTTATGGGTTGATCTTGTAAAAGATCGAGTAAAACTTGTTTTCGATCTCGATTCTGGTCATTTTTTCCTTTATAATAAAACTCTATAAGTAGTTTTTTTGTTGATTTAAAAAAAACACATTTTTTCATTTATCAAAGAAAAAATGTGTTCTCTTTGAATTTTGGCCTTATTCCCACCTTTGACCACAAAAAATTATAAAAAGCCAGGGCTACTAGTTACCAGTTTTTGTATATAAATAGTAACTATAATAGACATATAATATATCTGTGAAAGGTTGGGAAATCCCGGAGCGGAAGATACCGGTGACCAAAAAAAGTCGATATGCCTTATCCGAATGTTGCTGGTTTCAAAAATACAGATCGTTCAATGCTAGAATTTTATTTTGAAATATATGAATAACTTTGAAACCTGTCGGAGTATTAAAAAAAAATTGGCACAATTATGTTTTTCGGCACGGCAAATAAGAATTTTTAACTAAATTTGACGTCAGTAGTGGAGGGCGCACTTTACAAAATCATATTTATGTTTGTTGTGTGTATTATGTCACATAACTACAAAAATAACATTGTAATAAAAAAATAAAAATTCAGGTCGTATGAGTCCTTAAAATTGGACGATAGGTATGGAAAGCCATTTTAGAAACCTGTTATGAATCACCCATAAATCAAAGTTACAAACGATCAGTTTAGAATATGTAACATACAAGTCATCATGCAGTCTAACGTTTATCCAGAAAACTGACCTGCTACACTAATGCGCATTATATTAAAGCAAACAATCTAATTATTCTTACTCTCCAAGTTTTCTATTGCTTTTTCTGATCGCATCTTCTTTTGTGTCCATGCCCTTCTTGATAGAACCTTCACTTTGGTTATTAAACAGTCTAGAAATACATGTTATAAGAATCAGAAAAGTATATCCGGCAAAACATTTCTTACCCAAGGAGATACCGTCTCTGGTGCATAACAGCCTGGGCTGCTGACAACGCCATAGCTTGAGACGGTCTTCTAAGAGCTGCTATGATAGCAGAAGGTCTCCTAGAGGATACAGCACTTTCATGTTCCGAATTGCGTCGGCTTACAGGAAGAGGTTCGTTATTTGGTAAAATAATCTGTGGTGGAACCAATGGTACTTGAAGATATTGCATTTCCTTATGTTCTCCATGACTTAACGGCGATGGTGTTTCAGGAGAACTGAAATATATTCTTATATGAAAAATCTGCTAACACGTAAATAAATTTGTATCATTAAATATTCCTATTCACGTTTGTAATTCATTCTAGAAATATAGCACAAAAATAACGGCAGTTATTGCACCCAATGACCATATTCCGTGGTATTCTGATACGTATATACTTATTTATGTATAGAGTGACTAACATGGAAAAGGGGTTTCTTCAGATTTTTTAAGTTTACTGCCTACAATATGTTGATTGAAAATTTAATGACACTAGATGACTTCTTCAATGAACCTAATAAATCTAGGACAAAGTGGCTGCTGAGCCTTAGTCGAAGGTCCCTGAACCAAATGGTGGGGGTCCTGACAGGCCACTGCAGACTCAGGAGGCATTTGAATTTGATAGGCATAGAGGATAGTCCCTTATGTCCGGAATGCGGAGAGGGGAAGAGACCCTATCCATTTTCTAGGACACTGTGCGGCTCTTGGAAGACTAAGATATAGAATCTTTGGCACCGAGGAGCTGCAAAGGGAAGAGATGAGGGGCCTACCATGGACCAGGATCCTGGCGTTCATTAGGACGTCGGGTAGGTTCGAGGAAGGCCGAGGGCGAATAGTGGAGGGGTGATGGGATGCCAGGGTAGGCAAAAAGGGCCCACTTGTGGCCTACTTGCCAGGCTAAGGCCGCCCGTACTTACTACTACTACTACTACTAATGACAATAGATGCAGTATCTTCTTTTTGAAGTAATGGAGAAAAATGGTAATTCCGTAAGTATATGAATTTTGGTCCATACACAGATAATTTCTATAATCATGAGGCTCTAATAATAATTCGTTTATTAGATGCATATGAGAATAGATTTTTTAATCAATGTTTTGCCCATTTAGAAAGTTTTCGCTTTATTTTTGATTCTTTATACATCAGAGCAATTGTCACTTCTATTTAAGCAATGTAATATTTCAGATCGGTTGATCTAGATGGTCATGGTATACATAGAACCTCAATTAGCATTTTTTGTCAAAATTGAAAATTTTGCCAATCAGTAATTTTGCCCGAAAAACTGGCATTTGACAAAAGCACCGAACCCTCGGTCTTATGTTAAGAGAGTACTTATCACCTGATGACAGGCAAAGGGTCCAGCCGCCTAGACAACCGATCCAGACCCATAAATAACGAGATAAGAGTGTGAACTGTTATTCTTAGCGAAAGTGCTTCATTAGACTTAGGTTCTTTCATGTCAGTTTTTCTCGTAAAATGACTGATTGGCAAAATTATTTGGTTACAAAGAGAAATTTATCCGATAAAAATAAAAGCTCTTTGATTTTCCTGTTGATAAAAAAATTATGTTCAAAAAATGAATTTCTCTCGAAAATGAAGAGTTTTGCGAAAAATTGTCAAGAGTAATAAAATAAAATTTTATATTATGACATTATAAATAATCTTCATAGGCGTACGTCAGAAAAAAGTGGGAAGATAAGATGATCCCTTTCTCTCCCCCCTTTTCCACTTTTATTTTTTAGGTATCGTTTACAATAATACCCTTGCGGATCTCAAGGAGTTCAACTTTAAGACCCTATATCTTTTAAGACAAGCATTTTTGTATATAGGTAAGTAAGGTTAAATATTCACATATTGCCATAAAAATACGCAGATAGCGAGATGACTTGTTTTTTTGTTACACCCCGTATAACCAATGGTTTTGCTAAATCATATCTACTACGTTTTTACAACACACCGTCTGCGGTCAATGTAAGATTCCTATTACGTACAGTAAACAAATCTTACAGTTTTCCTAGCAACCGCCTAAGCAACAGTCAATACAAACAAACTTATTCACAAACTAAAGTGAAATTAGTTTGATTACATAAAAAATGTCGAGTGACAGTCAAATAGAAAATTTAACTCCACCCAATATTAGTGAAATTGCAAAAACAACTTGTTACAGGCGAAATCTGAATATCGATTCAAATTTACTTACCAAATATTTATTGAATGGAGATTAAAAAACGACGTTAAATCATTTTCCGAGAATGTAATGGTAGCATATTTCCAAGAACTATCAAAAACCATGAAGCCTTCCTCACTTTGGTCATTTTACTCAATGTTAAAGACCACAATTAATATAAATCACAATGTCGATATTGCAAACTACTCCAAATTACAAGCCTGAAGAGAAAATCGGACGGCTTTAAATCCAAAAAATCCAAGATTTTGACAAGCAAAAATATAAACGATTTTCTAGAAAACGCACCAGATGATAAATATTTGTTTATGAAGGTAATATATTCAGCTCAATATAATGTTAGATATGTAAATTTATTCCAAATCGTCCTTTAGGTTGTTCCTATAATTGGTATGAGCGGTGCGTGCAGGAAACAAAAGTTGCGTAATATAAAACCGTCAGATATTCAAGACAGGAAAGAATCTAATTAATAATATTCCCGATTCAAAAACTAAACGGCAACGTTCTTTTGCGGTATATGAATATTTTTATCCCAAGACTAAAAATATACCTATAAACTTTCGCTCTGCAGTAAATACAGCTCCAAATTTATCTTTTTTTTCTAAATATATAAACGGAAAATGTACCAGACAGTGTGTTGGTATTAACAAGTTAGGAAAGATTCCAAAACAAATAGCCATATATCTGGGACTGCCAGATGCAGCGACTTATACCGGATACTGTTTTCGACGGTAGTCCGTGACTAGGTATTCTTGTTGACGCGGGTGGTGACTTATTAGATTTAAAAAGACACGGCGGATGGCAGTCATCAGCCGTAGCTGAAGGGTATGTGGATAATTCCCTAAATAATCAAACTCACATTTTGTCTAAAATATTATCTGCAATAGCAAATACTACTAGTAATAGTACTAATAGTATTAATAACAATTTCATTGAGGCAACTAATAATGTAAATCTTGCTTGAACAAACAAAACAACCGACATACCTTTTGTCTTTAATAATTGTTCTGTAGAATTATTATAATAAGAATAAATAATATATTAAAAAATAGCATTTTGTAAATTGAGATAATCATATTCTGTCATTAATCATTATCATTAACTAAATCAGTTTGTGTGAATAAGTAGGTCGTAGATAAAGTTTAATATACTATTAAGGAACTATGACTATGACTTGCTGTAAAACCATTTCTTTATGACTTTTCATTGTCAAAGTATGTAAAGAACCTAATGAATCACCCTGTATATTTAGTAAAATATAATCTAGTTAGTAAAATGATGAGAAGTAATTCTAAATAGATTTAATGATTTTTTTAGCACATAGCAAGTGCGTTTTCATTATCTAATCAAAAGAAAGAAACAAAATTTGATTTCTCAAGAAAAAAAATATTTTATGCAAGGCTGATGTACCGTATCCACTCTTGTTAATTGGACACAGTTACACGGTGTCGTCAAACAGGTGAAATGACATAAATAGTTATTATTAAAATATGTCCCTGTGCAAGATATGCTATGATCCCATCTCAGAAATTCAGAAAAGTTAAACTAGTAGTACCTTTTCTCATGAGATGAGACAAGATGTTATTGAGAAAAGTATCTCGATATGAAAAATTAAGTAAATACGCAAAATTTCAACTTCGTAGTACTAATACTATTATTAGGACTACAGTGTTCTATATTCTGCTTGTCATTAAAATGAATGCTAATTTGTGACATAATTAAACATTTAAATTATAACAAATGTATGTTTTCTAAAATATTCATGATATATTTTTGTTTGTATAATCTATTTTTAAAATACTAAAAAAGCAAATGAATTTAAATCAAATATAATTTAATGAACCAAAATTATATTTTATAGAATTATTTTTAAAAGTTTTACATTATTGGGAATCATTTTTTTGGCAAGAAACTTTTTAAAATATTCCCATTTCTTTTTAGAATATTGATTTTTTTTCTAACTGAATATGTTCATTTTCGTTAAGATTAAAGTCAATACAATCTTTACAGAATCTTAGTTATTCATAAATTAAAATAATTGTTCATAATTATTAGTAAGTGCTATTAAATATATCCAGACATATATTATTTTCCAAAAAAAAAAAGAAACAGTTTGTTGCATACATTTGATTATTTTATTTATCTTGAAGTTTAAAACTTCTGGTCCCTTAAAGAATACGAACCCACAACCTACCACTTGACCTCATGTATATTTTGTAGGGTCGTTTGAAGTTCCGCACGGTCTAAATAAGTAATTCCTACCCTTAAAAGTCACACATCTAGTAAGAGTACACCTCAGAATACAAGGGTTCAATTAATACGTAACCTAATTTGTAATTATATAGAAACTTTCTATAAAAAATTCGTTATTCTAAATTAGTGTAGTGTGGTAATAAACACATTATTATTTGTATTTTTAGTTAATTATTTTAATTAAATAACTAATTTGAAATTTAAATTAATCTGTTTCACTCAGTCTGTATTATTCGTAATTTTTGCAGTAGTTTTTGATTGAGTTCAATACTATTAAACTTGAACATTTGGCCATGATTATTATACAGGGTGTTAAAAAAAGAGTGTAAAATATTTTAGGAAGTAATAGTATGAACCAAAATAAGCAGAAAAGTCTTAATAAACATGGGTCCGCAAAGTAACGGTTGCGGAGATATGGACCACTATTCGTTTTTCAAACATTTTATTTTATTAGGAATAAACCGACAAAGGAAGCTTTTAACAAACAAAAAACAAAGTTACAGAAGATGTTCAAAGCGCCCTCCGTCCATCTTCCTCTCAACGATATTCAAACTCTTTCGAAAACACCCTCCTTGGTTTGGATTTCTTGACACTTTTGATTAATCCGTAGCTGCAGCTCTCCCAGGCTATTTACAAGAGTACCATACACTAATGTATTCAAATATCCCCAAACAAAGAAATCTAGAGGGTTCAGATCAGGCGACGCAGCACAAAATAAATGAGGATTGTTAAAGTGTGTACTAAACAGATTTCAACTTATATAAGTATTGTATTTGAGTATGGCTTGATATAACAAATACTTATTTTGACTACATTGGAAAGAGATAGAGAATAAGATATTTTGCCTTTTTAGAAACATTAACAAACCATATTTAGGTAGGTTTTGTTGAAAGGATTAAATATTTAGCCGATAATTGCTAATAAATAAATTACTTAATTTAGTAAGTACCAGCAAATACTAAAAATTAAAATAACTCGGAAACGCACAGGAATTACGAAGCAAAAGAAGGGAAATTATTTTTAGTAAATTGTATGTAGATAAAGAAATAATAGTTTTTTTTTAAATAGTCATTGGCGTAGAAGTTCTGTTTAAGAAAGGGGTTGAGCACCTCTCCACTCCGCCACTGTGCAAGTTTTTGAACCCTTCCTTATACTACTTAATTAATAACATTAATTTATAAGTTATAATGAAAATTCAAGAACAAAAAATTATATTCAACACTGTATCTCGGAAACGAGGAATTCTACAACATATGTGTAATGTGTATAGGAACTTTTCCTCTTAAAAATAGGTGTTCTATATTCTGTTAAAGTTTGTCTACAAAAAACTGACTCACCCTGTATTATCAATCTGTTTAACTCTTCTCTTCTCAAGATGAGGATGATTCGTATTGATAGTTTTCCAATATATCAATTATTCGCAAAACCTTCATTTTTTTCATATATCAAAAATGTTAAATTAGTAACCAAAGAAAACAGTTAATCAAATTCCATTTATCACTTGTCAGTTTCTATTTAAATTCAAGTTATCCCCCACAACTGCTGCTGCATCACACCTTTTGTAAAATAGCAATTTCAGCCGAATATAGCAAACCAATATTATGCATAAAGATTAGTATATTGGCATTTGTACAGCAGCTGTAAACTTGGATAATTTGTTTTCGGAATGCAAAATTAGTGCTGACAGTGCTTTCAGCAGATTCGGGAACCCACTATATACAGGGTTAAATAAGTACAAATATTTTAACTGCTGGTGTAGTTCGTCATATAGATCAGTCCAGTGAAAACCATTTTTAAAAATTTCTAATATTTACGGAGATATTATTTTTTTTTAAATATCCACATTTTGAGGACCGCTATCTTATCCAACCTAATGAACCATATGATTGGTTGCAAGGTTGTCATATCTTCTCTAATATAAATATTACGTTTCCCTTAAGGTAATAGTAAAGTAATACGGTTAATTCTAATTTAAAAATACTTGTTTGAAACATAAGTACAGTAAAGTTGGATATGTAGTATGATACGCAGAAATATTAACATACATTTCAACTGCTTAACTGACCTTACTATAAACGATTAAAAATGAATTTCCGCAAGTTAAATACTACCGTAAAGTATTTAGGAAGATATTACGTGATATGTCCAATGTTCAAAAATAATACATGAACGTGCACACAAGCTTACCTGTTTGTTAATAAATTAACTATTTGATCAGTAATCCACATTTCACAAGTTAAATGCCATTGTACACTGCTAGAAAAAGACACAATTCCCTTAAGTTATTTTATGAATAATAACGAAAAACTATGATTATCACACAACAATTTAAAAGTTTCTTCAAGCAAAGACATTTGTGTAACACTGGCAACACTGTGAACATTCAATCTGAAGCGCTATGCTTCATAAATGTATGAAAGTCAGTGGTCCTCAACAAGTTTTCTACAGAAAAATTACAAAATTTATTTAAAATTTCACTTTTTATTACTGATTTTTTTTCGTAAAAAAAGCTATTAATTATGTGTTTTCCTCACAGTGAACTTCTGGTTAAAATATTTGTACTTATTTAAGGTTCACCTGTGCAAAAATTATATTCATAAGTAAAATCGTTGATTTACAAGCGCGATGTATGTCACTACAAATACAACAGTCAAATAACGTCTGAAGGATCAAAAATTTGATTTTATAATTTAGTCTTTCTAAAAGAAGATGTAGAAGTCCATTCAGATGGACAAAATGTGCTGTACAAGATATACCAGACATAAGCGACGTGGCGATTTGACTCCACTACTTGTTTTACTCCTGTAATTGCAAAGTTCAGTTGGATAACGAATGCGCGTATAGTAATTAAAACTTTGTTCAAAAAATTTGCTTTAGTCGCGATGCTTATTCTAAATTAATACGAAATGATAAAAATTCTTACCTGTTTTCCTCTTGCACTGTATCCATTAAAAGTCTTAATTATATTCCTTCCCTGGCGTACAGTAAGCTCCTCTTATTAAAACTTTACTAAAAACGACGAAACCTACACGCCTCCTTCCAGAATTATTGCGGATGTAATTTAAAAAAGTGCACGGGAAGGAAAGAACGAAATAGTTTTGGAATATATTCGCAAAGTTTTCTCTGACACCGACCAGATAGAAGCAACTAATTTGAATAAACAACCAAGCGCGTACGTGTGCGAGAATGAGACGAACGGTGATTTTTGTTTGCACATAGGTGTCTGTTTGTTTTGGCAATTGGAGAAATTGACACTTACAGTGTGTACATTTTGATTGGATTAAGAATAATATATCGGGGTTCTGTGCGTTATTAATTATTATACTATTTCTTACTCAGTTCTGAAGTAGGTACCTGGCACTATATTTGTTTTAGGAATATTCCTTAAACTTATTTATTCAAATGTTAACATTCCTACAGTAACGCGTTTACATAGCAAATATTTTAGATGCATTCAAAACATTACTCAATTTGTACATTACACAAGAAGTGAAAAATAATACCTAGAATTAAATGCATTCTGTAATTCTATGTATATTTATGTTACTTAAAATAAATAATAATAATAGACTATATTACTATATTATTAAAAATAAAATGACGTATGGACCCGATTGAATTCCAAGTTTTTTTGTTAAAGATTGCGCTCAAGTTTTAGCATATCATTAACAAACAATATTCGACTTGACATTGCGCCTTGGGATTTTTCCTGATGATTGGAAGATGGCTAGGCTGTGCCCTATTTTAAAAAGTGGTGACCCATCTTGTGTACAAAACTCTCGATCTATTACACTTTTGTGTAATTTTACAATGGCCTTTGAAATTTCATTATATAACCGGATCTATTCTCACTTTAACATAATATCGCCAGATCAGCATGGTTTCATGGAAAAACGGTCAACTAACACTAATTTGATTTGTAAGACACTATTTTTGTCAAATGTATTAGATGTGGAAGGTCAAGTAGACGTTGTATACACAGATTTTTCAAAGACTTTTGATCGCATAGACCATAAATGCTGTACAAATTATCTGCTTACGGGTTCACTGCTAATGCAGTACAGTTATTAAAATCTTATTTATCTAATCGTTACAATTATGTTACCTACAACGGCTTCAAATCCGAAGTTTATCCTATTACGTCAGGTGTCCCTCAAGGGTCTAATCTTGGGCCATTACTCTTTTCATTATTTGTCAATGATCTTAACGTTTCTGTTACTTGCAATAAGTTGGTTTTTGCTGATGATCTAAAAATGCATTCGTCTATTAATAGTTTACATGATTGTATGGCTCTTCAGAACGAGTTAAACAAGGTTTCAGTGGTGCAATTCTAACAAATTACAACTAAATATTTCGAAATATAAAGTAATATCATTTACACGTAAAACAAATCCTACTATTTTTCATTACAATTTAGATAATGAAGTTTTATTACGTACTGACATGACTAGAGATTTGGGTGTATGCTTCGACCACAAATTGAGTTTCTCTGAACACATTCAGCAAACAGTTTCTGCTTCTTTAAAACGTTTGGGATTCGTAGTAAGACAAGGTCGTGACTTTGAAGATAGCGAAGTTCCAATAAAACTGTTCTTCACTTTCATTCGATCGAAACTTGAATATTGTTGCTTTATTTCGAATCCTTACTACATCAAATTAGATGAATCCGTTCAGATTTTTTTAAAATTTCTTGTATTTCATGTTGACGGCGTATATCCCAACAGATGTGATTATAAGGAATTAATTACTCTTTGAATTTTAATTCCTTAGGGTTTAGGAAAAACTTTTTCAGTTTAAAGTGTTTACATTCACCTTTGAGTAACAATATCGATTGTCCTCAAAACGTAAATTTCGTATACTTTTTAACAAATAGAGTAGCTCGTACACCACGAACTTTTGGAATTTGTGAGGTAGAAAAATAGTAAAATGACAGTGAGTTACAATAGGTGCAAAATGACACGATATTCTTTATAATAAATTGGGCGAATCAATTTTGTTATGCGTCAGGAAATAAAGAAATTTCAAACTTAGCTGCAGCCTTCGAATCTCTAATGAGTGAAAATCAAATTCATTTAAAAGTAGCTGGTGATCACAACCTCTAATAGAATAAATTCCATGCTTTTTAAAATATAGAAAATTTTTCTCTGCACTATTTCCAAACCTTGCTGTATATACTACATAATACACTACAGTATTCAAGCCTGGATACATAAGATAAATATAATGTCTTTAATGATTTGATGTAGTTAGAACTATTACAATTTCTAATAATAAATCCTAGCTGTTTGAATGCTGCTGCTTTATCATTTTTAATATGGACAGCAATTGTCAGTTTGTCATCGAAGGTAACCCCTAAATCTTTAGTTATGTCTTTATAAAGGACATGAGCCATAAGTATAATTATAATTTACAGGTGATGGTTTCCTCGTGTAGGTCATGATTTTACATTTAGAAACATTCATACCAAGGTTGTGAACCTAGCACCTATGTTCAATTTTAAGTAACTGATTTTGGATATAAACACATTCAGATACGTTATAAATCTTAATGTCATCAGCAAACATTAAATAAGGACAATCAATAACGGAACACAAGTCGTCTATAAAAGCAAGAACAAAAGCGGACCTAAATTGGAGCCTTGAGGTACAGCAGATATTGGAAAAATTTGATTTGTAACCATTGTAAAATACATATTGAACTCTGCGGTGAAGTAGGCAGTAAAGCAACAGCAACAGCATTCAGCTTATTTAATAAGAATTTATGATCAATACGGTCAAATGCTTTTGAAAAATCTGTATATACCACATCCACCTGTCCATGGTGATCAACAACTTCCGATAAATACTGTGTAAAACTCACGAGATTTGTGGTAGTAGATCTCCTTTTCATAAATCCGTGTTGGCTTGGTGAAATGTGGTTAGTCCCAGAAGGATATATTAGGTTTATACAAAGATATCTCAAAGACCTTCGCGAAACTATTCAAAATCATGATAGGGCAATAATTCGTAACCAGTATTGGAGTTCCAGACTTTAGAATAGGACATATATACATAATTCAAATCATAATTTATATGATTTAAGATTATTAACGTTGTGTACCATTATCATAATAGTGTGAGGTGTACAGTGGCGTATGAATGTTTGTAGATTAGAAATATGTATTGTAAAAAGTAATAAGTTGATCTAAAAATTAAATACATATACTCGCCTCAAGTATTCAGACGTTTAACGTCATGACTCATGAGTCATGACTGACGCTACACATTTGTTTTTTGCCAACGTAATTTTCGATATTTGGTCGCGTTAAAAACAAACATTTGCAATTTAGTGCAATATATAATACAAACTTTTAGTGTAGTTTATAGTTTTATTACTCTCAGTTGCAGTTTCTTAAATATTTTAATGAAAATATAATGAATTATTCATTTGTTCGTATGACGTAAGTCGTCTGAATTCTTGTAGCGAGTATATCTCTTTTTATTTCATGGTATTTTTAAAGCTTTCTAATAATACAGAATTATCTCCAAATTTACCTTTTATGTTTAAACTTATTTTTTATAAAAAAAATTCTTTATTTTTTAAATAAAACGTATGGCTTCATATTTTTTATCCGCCTATCCCGTAAATTTGTTTAAGATTAAAATAATAAAAACAAAATGACTTTTTTTCTGATAGAAAGATATTTTTGCTTTTAAACTACTTATCAAGATTCTGCATTGCTTCTAGAATTGTCTATCTGTAACAAAAATATTAATTGACGTAGAAAGAAACTGAAAGTTGCTTTATGAATATTCACAATCTGAAATTGAAAAATGGGGATGTCATAGGATCTCGACTTTCTTTGCTCAAGTCATTATACTATCAATACACATGCATGTGCAAATTATATTTAAAAGTTTGGTCACAATGAAAATAATGAAGTGATAAATGTGTACTATTTGTATAGCTCAAATATTTATTAAAGAAGCATTATTTTTAAATAAAATATTTAAAAAATAAGTGTACAGTAACATGTGGTAGTCATCACACATTTTTATGATAATGTCGATTGGGAATGTGTCTTTGCATCATTAGAAACTTTCCTCAAACATTGCCGTTTAACTTTAAAGTGGTGAGAAATTACAAAAACGTAAACATAGTCAAACAAACGCCTCATATCGAAATTAAGGATATCCAAAAGGTGGTATATCATACTTAAAAGCAGTGGCGGCTCGTAACTTTTTAAACTAGTGAGGTAAACAGGCTGGTACTGTAGCAAATACAAACTACATAATTTTTTGGAAAGTTTCCTCTTAATCATTATTTAAAGGTAAATCATAAAATGCAACATACACGTTTGTTTGAAATTGCTGTACTTTGTTAGGTGAATAAATTCATTTAAGGAAGAAATTTTTAACTATTTGACGGTTTTTCCGAACTAAATTAATTCATTTTTACTTCTACTTGCCAATGTTAATTTGCAGTTTGAAAAAATACAATGAATAATTTTATTATGAAATACTAATAAATCTCACGACAACTTTTTAAATCAGAACATCCATTTTGCCAATGTTAATTAATAATATCGTTAGCATATTTCCCACGTTTTCTTGTTCTTCGGAAATGGCGCCATTGACGATGATATCTACTTGAGGTCTTGGACATTGCCATTTCACATTACACAGTTATAGTACATACATCTGAATCTTAACTAAAATGAATCAGAATCAACAATAAAATTTTAAATATAATGTATTCATAATGAAAAGGAAACCACGACACTACCGTGAAATATGTCAAATTATATTAGACTGTCTCTGTTGCACTCTCATAGAGACGAGACATGCATCTGAAGGGCCTCTCTTCCACAATTGACTACCAACAAATTGCATGTTCTTCATCTCTTTCTTACCTATATGTTTATTGGTATGAGATATGCGTGTGATGCGTCCTTATCTTATGGTGCTTATTGAGAAAATAAAAAAATAGGAAATATTTTAAATAAAACAGCAGTAATAAACAGTTACTTCAAAGTAAGTATTTTGAGAAATGCGACAAAAAAACAGTTCGAGTATATTTAAAAAAAAGTGAAAATCTCAAATATGATTTGCCTTTGATTTATTGCTTAAAATTCTTTAATATTAATAAGCACTCAAAATTTCTATACAATATTAATATTTTTATTAATAGTGAGCAACGAAAATTTTTATGAAAAGTGTAAATAATAATTAACTGCTTTACAATTCCCGATACCTAATTAAAAAGTACCCTGTATATTTAAAAAATATTTTTACTTTTTACTGCAGTTTCATAACTTCTCAAACGTGGTTACTGCAAGTGAACACCCAGGCAGATTCAGATTAAAGCACCAATTTTTATACGTCGTAAAAGTAAGGTAATTAGTTTTCTTTCTACTGCTTTAATTGAACAACCAGCAGATTTTTAAATTAAGAAATAAAACTTTGTATCTACGTTTGATAAAGTACTTATACTTGGTGTTTATGAAATAAGTACGTTTTTTTAAAGGAACATGACATGTATTACTCAATATCTTACTGAAGCCTTGGATAATCGGCACCAGGTGGATGTTATTTACACAGATTTTTCCAAGGCTTTCGATCGTTTGCAACATGAGATTCTCTTACACGAACTTAAAAATGCGGCCTTTCATTTGATTTTCTGACATTCTTATCTTTGTGATCGTCATCAATACGTGTGCTACAGAGGTTTGTCTTCATGCAGTTTTCCGATCTTGTCGGGTGTCCCCAGGATCTATTCTGGGTCCATTGTTGTTTCTTATTTTTATTAACAACATTGTCAACAGTTTAACTATACCTCATCTTTTATATGCAGATGACATAAAGATATACTTAAAGATAAAAATGTACAGGACTGTGTTGAACTGCAGGAGAATCTTAGTAGACTAAATCTCTGGTGTGGGTTGAATAAATTACCCTTAAATATAAAAAGTGTAATGTATTGACATTTTCTAGAAAGAAAGATAGTGTATATTTTCCATACAATATTGATGATATACCTCTGAACAGGCCTGACGTTGTTAAGGATTTAGGAATTTATTTTGACTCCAAACTCACTTTTAATTATCATATGCATCATATAGTGTCGGAAGCTAACAAGAGTTTGGGTTTCGTAATTCGCAATGCTCGGGATTTCTGCAATGTTGATACTGTTAAGTTATTGTACAATTGCTTTGTTAGACCTCCACTAGAATACTGTTCCTTAATTTGGGCTCCTAACTATGTTAGTTATATTGATCTGTTGGAAAGAACACAGCGCAGATTCTTAAAGCTGTTGAACTATAAATTTTCTAATGCATATCCTCCCGTAGGTTATCCGCAGCACTTGCTACTTCATAAATACAATTACAAATCTTTAAAATCTCGTCGTGTTATTCTAAATGTTATCTTTCTTTTTAATTTAATAAATGGAAATTTTGACGTACCTGAAATATTACAAAGACTTAATTTTAATGTTCCAGCTGCAAATACACGGTCCTTCAAAACTTTTTATTTAAAAATAGCTTGTACTAATATGCTACACTATTCACCTGTATATGTAATGTGTAGGAGTTTAACAGCCGTGCAGGACAGTATTGATATTTTCAGTACCAGTATTTTAAATATTAAGGAACTATTTCGATGTCTTTAGTGTTGTTTGTGAACTATTGTATTGTATTGTTTCTGCTTTTTATACATAACTTTCATGAGTTTATTTTATATGTGTTATTTTTGTGTAATTTTTCCTGCTCTGTAAGTGGGTTCATTCCCGTTAAGTAGGAGTAGATAATAAATAAATAAAACAACTTGCATTTGCATCTGTGCTTTAATGTTTCATATTTTCAAAATACAATAATCGTCAAATGAAAAAAATATAAAATTATGAGACTGGCCCTGTTCTGTAACAGTTCCCAAGATATTACCTCTGGAGAGACTTTTTTAAAAACTAATTGCACTTTCTTATTTACACTTTTTATTTTCCACAAAATAGCCTTAGATAATGAAGCCATTATGTACTTCATTTATTTAAATACGGATCTGAATGTTTTATTACAGATTCGAAAGTACTTGTCTACAGCTAAACAGCTAAGTATGACAATGTTCCGTCAAATAAGGTGGTCAGTTACATATCTGATATGAGGACTAAAACTAAAAAAAAGATATATCTTCACTGCAACCTAGTTATTAAATTTTCATAATTTTGAAAAAAAAATTATTTCAAATTAATAGATATCAATTTGTGTTGACGTTTGTGTAAGGCTTGCTACAGACTATGCGTGTATTCGCGATTCGTGATGCGCGATGCATGATTTGTGAGGAATACGTGAATAGTGAGTGAAATCCTTACAAACCACCCTTAGTGCATCGTAAATCGCCAATTCACACATAGTCTGTAGCAAGCGTTAGTTGGTGCATGCCGGTTTTTTGCCTTTGTCATCATTTATGCAGTATAAAAGACGTTTTTGTAATGTATTACTAGTTTGAAAAACTATCCTATACAAAATAATTAAATTAAAAAAACTGCATCTATAGTATACCACGTGACCGCAGTAAACATTATATTGGAGAGACTTCTAGCCCTTTCAATGTTGGAATTGGACAACATAGGAATTACCTACATTAGAAAGGAAGAATTTGAAAAGTCAAAAATGAACACGGGTGGAAAAACGGCCATGTTATTAAAATTTGGAGACCGATGTCAACTTCTATTGTATCAACCCAAAGTTTTATCTTCCTCCCTCTTAGTGTCAAACTTCATTAAGCCGCGTGCACACTTGTAATAGAACTTCGCATCGAGGTTTGCAGGTTTGTCGGTATTTCCAAGTCAAATATAAAAATTATACGATATGCTACAAAGAGTGTAGGCGTGGAACTTTACTTAACACGGTTGAGTGGACTTTATGCAACATGGAAACATCAAAATGTTTGCGACGCAACGAAATTCTGTCCAGAGAGAAATATTTCGCCAACATATTATCATGACCTGCTTCGATCCTGTACGAGACGAAGTTACGAAATGAGATTTTGTTACAAGTTGGTACGTGGTTTTAAATGACAAATAGTTTTTTTCGTTTTTCCATACTTCAGTGTATAAACTATAATCCGTGCTTAACTCTTCAACAGACAGGAGTGCTGCAAAGGTGACGCGATTTAGCAGATGGTGGTTCAACTACCATTCACTAAAAAACTCTAGACTTTCTATTTTAATTGTAATAAATACGTAACATATCGCGCTTTTCCGTATTTGAATACATCTTTTACAGTACATGTATGACAAAGGCAAAAAAACTAAAATACAGGTATACGCCAACTAACACAAACGTCAAAACAAGTTGATATAACAGTTTAGCGTATGTGTTTTGTTTCATAGTAAACTTTAATTTATTATGTAAATTTCGTATAATTAACAATTTTACGTCGCAAAGTTCAGTAACATAACAGTTATCATGCATGGCTGTTTTTTTAAACACAATCGTTGGAAATCTTCTACTCCGTATTTTAAAGAAAATTAATTTGACGATGGCTTCAAAAAATCAAAACGTCGAATTGAAAAACTGATAACTCCACTTTGTAGAAAGGAAAGTGAGCAAATGCTATTCATATTTTTTTTTATTTTTTCCATTGATAGAATTTAAAAAGAATGGTAATATCCCCCACATAATTTTATTTAAAACAGTGTTTACTCGTTAAATTTTAAAAAAAACTTTGAGGTTTTCAAGAAAATAATCATTAATTAAAACAAAATTTTAATAGTGTTTATTAGAAGAAATCAAAAATCGGTAGTAGACTTTGTCTTTAACAGTAATAAAAGTATAAATTAAAATTAAAAATAAAGAAATTATTCAAAATGGGCAAAATTTTCTCTGAAACTGAAACAAACAAATTTACTCTTCGCCGAAAATTACTGTGTCTAATAAATAATCGTTTCTTATAACGTTAAATTTATTCGTAATGCGATTCCACAAATCTTCTCGGGATTTAATTGGCGAGGAATATACAATATCTTTCAACGTTTCCCAAAAAAATAATCACATTTGTTGAGGTGATCGTGATGCCAATTTTAGGGACATTTATTTGTTCGTCCCAACAATTTATGGTGCCCCATGTATGAATCAAAATTCTAGTCAAGTTGCAACGGTCAATCTTCGATTAAATCAGGGAAAGTATTTTGCAGAAACTCCAAATAACTTTCGCCATTTATTCGATTTTGTAAAATAATTGGTCCATTCAAGTAACGATCAATAATACCGGCTCAAACATTTATCGTAAATTCGCGTTGAAAATGCCAACCAGTTATTGCATAGGGGTTTACTTCGGAATATTGATTAAAGTTGTGAACATTTGAAATTCTTCTACAACAGAAACAAGCCTCATCAGTCAAAAGAATTTTCTTGTGAAAATAAATATCCTGATGCAAGATACACTCGCAAAAGATCCCTGGTCGATTCAAATCTTATATATATCAATAGCTCTTTTTAATGTGATATGAATGTATTACATTACGTTTATTAGTTCGGTATACAAAAATTCGTGATAATCCAGTTTCTCGAGGTAAACATTTAGTACTTATTTACGGTTCATTTTCAACTGTGTGCAAAATATTTTCTTCATTTTGTACCCTTATTAGAGTAGTATACTATTGAAAAACTTTCCTGTTTCTCTAGCTCGTCGTTCAACATTAGAACATGTTTTTCTATGAGTAATCACTCGATTTGGATATCTTCTACGATATCGTCCACACTTCTTCAACAGTTTTCTTCACACAAATCTAGCACAAGTAACATGGCAACTTGTTTGTGGAATGTAAATTTTCCAGCTATTTTCAAAAATAAACGGTAGCAGAAATAAAATAGTTTTATTATTAACTGTCAAATTTTAAAACCAAACACTGCTATTGACTTTTTGATATCTTCTCTTTTGATAATATCGCCTGTGTGCAAATTATTATATAGGTAGGATAAATTGCAATATTTTGAGACCCCCTACATGCACGTTCTCTGTGTTAGTTCTTATGTTGAACACCCTGTATTGGTAAACCTTTTTATTTGATTATTAATCTTGTATATAAAATTCTCGTGTCACAGTGTTAGACGCCATACTCCTCGAAAACGGCTTGACCGATTTTTATGAAATTTTATATGTATATTCGGTAGGTCTGAAAATCGGTCGTAATCTATTTTTCATACCCCTAAGTGATAAGGATGGTCCACCCCAAACATTTTTTTTATTTTTTGGACAAAATTTTGTATTCTTATTTTTTTATGATGTGGCATTAAAAAATAGATACAACCCTTAATTTTCACACTTCTATGACAAACGCCTATTTTTTAATAGCCATTTTAGTAATTTAATAATTTTTAACCCTAGCCGATATCTGATCGATTATCACTAGATCCCTTATCCTCGCCAGGCGTCTACCGGTGTCACTTCTCACCCAGTAAACAGCATGGACTAGGGATGAGAACGAAGCAGACGATCAAAATATTCACTAGAAATAATTCATATGGCAAAACAACGTTTGCCGGGTCACCTAGTTATTTATAATATTTACTTAAAACGTCATATCTATAAAAAAGAAAAGTGTCAAATTTGAAATGAAACTTTTCACTATTGAAATAGTTAATGCAAAAGAGAATCAGAAACAATAACTATTAATATTGACTTTGGAAAAAATGAACATGATAGTATTTTTTCGAGTGCCATCACTCCTGCTGAATTTTCTGCTCGGAGTTGCCGGACACCATGTATACTCTATTCAAATGATTTTATAGCCACACCTCGAAAATAATATAATCCAAGTTTTTAAAGCATTCTTTGAGGCTGCCTTCAGCCTGCAAAATCTATCCATTCCGAAAATTTAATGAGCCTGTCTCCTATCGATTTTAGCCGAGACAGGATACGAAAATTACCAGTCAATTTCTGCCGAGGGCCGGCGATTCAATAATGTGCTAAATCGAATATTTTGGGAAGGCTTAATCCAACTCGATCTAAAAACCGGATATGAGCTTGCGTTATGAACAATTTGCCCTAAAATTGATTCATGAAATATTTGCAAATGGACCCTTAGAATTGAATTACCGTAAAATATTGCGCGGGCCTCTCCCTGATACAACTGCAGTTTCATTTGGAAAATATATTTTTTTTTGGTCCGTCTTACACCTAAATTAAAAAGCTGTGGATATGACAGCTATTTTCTAAAATTGACGAATGTGAGATGAAATCGTGTGTGTATAATAGAAATCATAAAATACACAGGGTGTACCTAAATAATAGAAAAAGGGGATCTAAGGATATTCTCTGATGAAAATTGATAGGGGTCTTTGGTATATTTTTTTTTAAAAAACCTTCCCTGGAAAGTTACACCCTTCCAAAATTGGTTTTCTTTTCTATCTTCCATTTATATCAAGCTAAAGAAACCAAATTTGATGAACGTTATTTGCCAACTAAACTACACTTTTTCAACCCTACAATATTTCTGTAAGGGCTTGAAATAATCAATCCCTGACATTTTTTCCTAATAATGCGTGTAGTAAAACTGCCTCTTCCCGACGTGCAATACTTTACATTTTATTTTTAACGTCGAAACAGTTAATTATCAAAAATATAAGAGAAAAAGTTTCTAAATGAATCGGCTTAACCTAATTTATTTTTTCTCCGCCTTTAAGGAAGTTTTTGAAAGTATAGGTAAAAAACTGAAAGGGGTAGTTTATTTCAACCCTTTCCAATTATTTTCAAAAAGTGAATAAATATGTCACAACTGTTTTTGATGGTAACACTTCAAAAATTTTACCATTCCCACGCTTTTCATTTCCTAGAAAAACAATAAAAACATTCTTTTTTCGCCATCTTTGCAACGCGATATCTCCCTAATGGTTGACTTGTGACCCAACGTTTATATAACAAACTACCTTTTATTTTCAACAAGAAATCTTCTGAAATTTTTCGCCTTTGTTTTGTAACACCCTGTATATTGTTGTGTAGATTGCGATATTAACACTCTTTTAGATACTAGTGTCTAAAAGTAATAATGAAACATTAAAAACAATGAAAATATTTATTTATTATAAATGCTAAAGGTACAATTATGTAAATTGTTAAAGTGAATACTAGAGGCATCCAGCTTCTCTTCTCTAAGAGCAATGCAGGTACTAGTACATAGTCGGAATGAATAAATTACTAGTAGTGGCAAAACTGCTAGCTTCTGCTTCTGCATGAACTTTTTTTAATTTGATCTTTTTAATCTATGATTCAATAGAATTTTCGTTATAACGAGCGTCATGTCCGATCCAAAATCTGCCAACATTGTTGCAAAGCTGCGCCGGAAGCAATGGCCAGTGTATTAATTGGCGTTGGAGAATCCAAGGAATTCCGCTATCTTTTTGGCATACCTCCAATTGTATTGATTCCAACTGGCAGGGTATAGCATTTATTATTTTGATCAAGAAAAATCGCTGATGTATTGAGTGGACGAAGTTTTGCTTACGAAATATATCTAAACAATTGATATTAGCTATTGATCCTTCAGTAAATATTCTTAAAATATTAGTTTTTGTGTTCAGAATTTTGACACTAATAAATGATTGACAATATTTTATGGCATCTACTGTCAAAAATGTGATTTCTTCTCTCTTACATGCTGCAAATACTCTAACGATGAAAACAACTTTGGCTATCCGATATTCTTTATCTTCGACTTGTTTCATAAAGTGTTCTATTTCCGAAAACTTTTTTTTTAAATGCAATTAGGTTTGTAAATTTGCTAATATCTATGTTTTTGCTCAGGTAAATCGTAGTGCGGAACATCAAATATTTACTCCACAAAGTTGACGGCCTTAACATACCTATTCTAAAAAATTCTCAATATATATTTCATTGGTCCAGGTTTCAAAGTTATTGTAGGAGTTTTCGTATAATTTTTTTGATTTGTCGGGCACTAACGTGGATAGCGCATCTTCAGTAGCTTGTTTAATATCCACAGACACATCATTGTCACTCATTTTTGGTGATTTTTTCACAAAACCTTGTAGGAAATACTGCATAAACAATGCCTTAGAAGCAGATTGCCTGCCCACATTTTAGAATATTTAAAAATAAAAATAAAAGTATAAAAATGTCAATTACTCCGCTTTCAAAAAAATCAATGAAATTCGTTTCGAAATCGATGTATTTTAAGCACTCGATGCATTGCAATTTAGCGTCCCGAACTTGTTACATAAATAGCTATTTTTTGTGATTTCAGCACCTTGGAAACTTATAAATTGTTAATAATTAAACAGGTGCAGGAGTTTAATATTGCTAACTGCCAATATTTTTAACACCATATCTCCCTGTGAACGGTTTAACTTAATATACGAATTATGTAAAAAAATATAAAAATATCCATACTTTCAGGTTATTCTAATATTATCATTTGCGAACTCGATTGGTTCCAAAAACAATTGTGATTTAAAAATAGCATTTCATCAAACGTGAATTGTATTAACGTAATCATGATTCTAATTTACGAATCATAATTGTGTTTGGATTCAATTATTCCTGTTCACAAAAATTTAATATCAGCTCTGTTAAAAAGATCGACATTAGTGATACGCTACTGGCGACGTCCTATAAATTTCGCGCTAAAAGTGCAAAAATCATATTTTGCCCTAACGACATTATATTGCAATGTATTTTGTTTTGTTGCTAATGATTTAACAGACTCGTTCCACAGATACAAATGCATAAATTGATTTATCAAATGGATGCCTCTAAATTTACATATTTTAGCGCATAACTAGCTAATGTGTTAAGTTAATAATGAACGTTGTGTGATATATTCCAGTAGCACTAATTCGAATTTAAAATAAATAAAGTGACGCCAAGCTCGTGCAAACTTTCGTGTTTGAATTATATCTATACAGAGTGACTGTCAAAAATATGAACAGGAAATTATCCAAACATACTAGTGTCAACGACACTATGATTTTATAAAGAACTAATTGAAAGAGTAGATATATATTATTTATATGTTTTAAATAATTTGCTTTTCTATATGTTGTGCAGAAGAAATTATGACAGTAATTTGAATTACATGTATGGTGACCATACACGATGCGATTTACCATAAGGCAGGCCTAGAAGTTTATTTATCCAAAGGTACATAATAAAAAGTTGTTTTTACCTACTTACAAATGAAACAAATAAACTTAAGATACTTCATATAAGTAACGAATACTGCGCATGAAGATATACATAAAATCACAAGTAAAAAAAAAGAAAAGATATATACATACATATACCTACACAAAGGGAATGCAAAAACATACTACACATCAATATAAAACCAATACATAAAAAATGGCCACATCAAAATAGAAATTGCAACACCATATTAAAATAGCACATTATAAATATGTTTTGGATTTATAACATCATTTATATTACTTCTTGTCTCATCAAGAATGAATTTCTTTAGTTTACATTTGAATATATTATTTATTCTTATAAGTTTAAAATTCAAGGGAATAAAATTATATGCTTTAATACTTAAAGAAGAAGCTTCTTTGTCCACAGGTAGTTTTTTTTTCAACTCTTAAATTATGAGTGTTTCCCTTAGTTTCAATAATAGGACTTATTGGTGCATTTAACTGCCACTGATATAAAACACACTGATAAAAAAATTTAGATCTAATGTCCATTACACAAACATCCTTATATAGCAAATCTGAGGAGTAATTAATATCCTTTCTAAAAATTATTTTTAATACCAGGTTTTGTAATAACAGTCCAATACACCTCCCCATGCTAATATTCCATAAGCCAAATGTGGCGTGATATAAAATTTTCATTTGCTTAAGATCTAAAAAAGTTTTAGAACCTATAAATAATTTTTCTTACTTTTTTTGTCACATAATTTACATGCATATCCCACCTTAGCCTACCATTCCAAGATACTTCATTTGAATTGTAGCTGCTATACAGAAATAATTATTAACAGTAAGTCGGGGCAGATCTATCGTGTAAATAAAAGGTACGTATTTAGTCTTATTTATATTTAATGAAAGGTATTTGCTTTTAAAATAATTTTTAAATTTTTAGTCTTTTCTGTTCTGTTTTTTAACTCAGTCCAGTTAGTTACTTTATAGAAGAGAACAGTATCATCCGCATAAGTTGTAACTGATGCAGAGGTGTGTACATCATATAGCGAGTTGATATAAATAATAAACAAAACATGCCCCAGCACTGTTCCTGCGGTACTCCATACTCAATTGTGTTAGCACAACTTCTTAAATCATTTAGATCAGTATATTGTATTCTGTTTTCTAAATAAGATATTAAAAGATTCAGGCTGTTACCCCTAAATCCAAAATTATATAATGTATTTTCCAATGTTAAAATACAATGGGGAAGTTGAATGAATTTTATATTGGTTTGAAATGTAGGGATTATAAGGTAATATTTCAAACATATTGAAAAGTCAGAGCATGGCGGCAATAATCACATAATGATTAAAATATTAACATTAATAAGTTGCCATAGAATATAAACAAAACCACGTGTTCGAAAATGCGATATTATTGGAGTGACGTCACATGCCGTTCATCGCGGTTTGTTTCCGTGGATACAGGTGCAGGTTACGGTGTTGGTAAACAATCATTTGTTTCTTGTATTTTTGTGGCATTTGTGTATCATAGATACATAGCGTAAATACTGTATAGGTAATGCTATAATTATTGGTGGTGGTGTGGTAAACCAACCTTTAACAATTACGGCGACAATGCTGTTGGTTACGATATTGTCTGAAGCTATTTATTTGTGGCATAATTTTAGTTTTTCTTTAGTTTTGTTGGGTTTTTGCCACACTTCTGAAAAATAATAAAGATTAATTAAATAAGCCCTTGCGCCAAACGGAACAGTCAAGGGTTATTTTCGAAACTAACTTTGCCTAACCAAAAAATCTCACACTGAAAAAAGCAGATAAGTAAAAAAATAACAAAAATCACATCACTATCGCGCACTTCCGTGTTATTGACGTTTCGAAAAACTCTCTGTTTTCGTTCTCAAAATCGTAGTAAAAATTTTTAAACGTATGTCAAGTTTGACAGTTTAAAATTTGTTAACCTGTTCCATAGAGATGTTAAATGATTTTTATTTTATTGTTACTTATTTCTTCTTGATACGGGAATTCGAAAAATCCAAAATTTGCGAACACGCTTGGGAAAACGGTCCTTTGATTCAATGGGGTTCGGCAAAAATTTTACAAAAGGAAGATAGCAAATTTTTTATAAACTTCTCAAATAACATTCTACATCTCATAAATGGTAGGAGCAAATACAGAACATGTTAATTGAAATTGGAATCAAGCGCTGATTACAATAAATGAGGAAAAAAATATAAGTTTGCTTTCCCATTGACTTGCTAAACGCCTTGTATACATTCGGTCGGTTTGGATCGGTCAGTGGTCGCGCGGTTTAAGGCGTCAATACTTGAATCGAGGTGACTGGATCGCTGTGGGTTCGACCCCCGCAGCCGGTAGACCGTATATAAGCTATATTCGTGGAGAGATTGGCACCCTCTCTGCGGGTATGGTAGGGTGGAAGAATGTTGGCTTGGGTCAATGTGAGAGATTGATACCGGTTGACATTTGACTACCCCCCTAATTAATGAGGTTTTCCAGGTTTTCCTCATTCCTGCACTGAATAGTGGTTAGGGCCTACCAACGTAAGTCGTTCCTGGGCACAAATGCGGCCTGCTTAATAATAATATGCCGCCTCCTCTCCCGCACAAGTCTTCGACTTCTGGGCTAATCCTCGTGATTAGAATGAGGGGTAGAGATATTATTATTATTATTATTCTGGTAGCTTAATAGTAAAGTTTAATTGATTCATTACAACTTTACATTTAAATTTTATTGGATGAGCTTATACACTTACCTAATTATGTATTTCCAATTAAACTTACTTTAAAATGGTCTTCACTAAGAAACAATGTTGCAATGCTATTTCTCGCCGTAAAATGGCCAAATTTGTGGTGTTTTTTAGGTACTGAAATCTCGAAAAATATAACACGTAGAGCAAAAGTAATATCAAAAATAAAATTATTGATGTTTTGTTTATACACTTTTACTATTTAAACTCTTCTCAAATAATACAATAACTTTGAAAACGCATTTGTATGACACAAATTATTTCGCTATTCTAACCCCACATTTTAACAATTATTTTATATATTATGTTATAAGAATGTTTACATCTATAGTTGAATTTAAAAAAATACGTATTTTGAGAGATTTCAGTACCTAAAAGTTTGTTGGATAGATCGCTTTCTGACGTTATATATTGATTTTACTTCGGTACCTTTGATATTCGCAGGTGGCATGAGATAACATCCTTGTTATTTACTAAACTCTATATTATTCAGTTCTTAAATGTCTAAAATTACTTGTATTTGTAGAAAACACTATTTCAAGAATACGGCGCCTTTAACGTTTTCCTTTCATCGCGCTTCATTATTCTACACCTCATTTTTCTTTTCATTTGTTACGCTGAAATATTTTTTTGTTAGCCGCGGTATGCTGTATTCGTACATAATGGCATAATGCGGTACTTCTTCCATTTGCCCAGTGACTGTGAGATGGACTTTATGTGCTCATTCTCTGTCTATTTTGCAACTTTATTCAGTACCAATGTCTATTTAACACAAATAACACTTAATAATATCACAAATGACAAATTAACTATTCTAAACGTATGTACGGCGTTGTTCAAAAGCTGAAATCGTATACAGATATAAAGCACAATGCTGTATACACATCAATGACAATGGCAATGGTTGTCCTAAGACTTCACATTTATATAATAGAAAACCCTTATTTTTGGCCACACAATACCCCCCTGGATTGGTATCCTCTATTTAAGAAACACTCTGTATAAGTTTTTGTATCGTTTGAAGTGAAAAATTTTCCAAGTTAATATTGGAGCACAACTCTGTTATTGAAGGCAATTTTTTTAACTTTGTTGGATGGAAGATGAAAATCTAATCTCATGAATTTAAAATAAGTATGTTATGATTCTTACATCGATCTTGTATGTGTGTAAATTAACTGATCAAAACTTATTTCACATTACACAGTAAAATTTGCGTTTAATTGAAATGTCGGAAATGCAGGGGGAATCCCATTAAAAATTTATAAATATCCATCAGCTTTAAACATAGCCTCGCAATGCGACAGCTCTAGCTGTAATCTAATTTTTTAAGCGAACGTTCGTCTGATGACTTTTTACTTCAGTTTAGCTTTTTTCTAGAAGTTCGAAGTAAAGGGATTTAAAATTTCATTACGGCAATCTGTACAATGCTGCTTGCTAATTTTGCCGTATTTAGTCTCAACAAATTCTTCAACTGCATTATTTTTTTATTCAGTTTTCGAATTATGCGTTGGACTGAAGGAATCTAAAAATCGATTATTTTTGTAAAAGGCAACCAATGTGTATTCAAATTCCGGCAGTTTACCAAATTCTAGGCAAATGGTATGCTATTTCAAGCCATAAATAATTGTTATTGTCGTGTACAAGATGGTCCATTAAAAAAAAAGCGAAAGTTTAGGCCTACATCTTGGTAATGCGATATTAAATTGTTTCTGTGATATGTTTTTTGTATCTCTAATAATAAAGGAGAAAAGGGGAGGCAATTTTCGGGTGACCATCCTGTACATCTTTCAGGTGCATCCTGTAGGTATAGTTTGAAGCTGCCTTGCAAACACAAGCTCTCGAAACATTATGTACATGATCCTCCTCTTTGGGATCACTAAACCACATTAAAGGTACAAACAATGAAATTTCCTTGCGTCTACATCATGGGGAGTACTCTGACTCACTAATCAGCCAATAAAACATGCAATTTGCTAATAGAATCAATGCTACTTTCACTTCTAAAACATCAACGATGATTTTTTGAAATTTGTGAATTAGCCCTGTTTATTCTTTGTTAACTTGTACCAATAAGTTATCAAAAAGTAGTTAACTCTAATAATAATTATCTTAAGTAGGCAGAAGTAGTTGTTGAAAACTAGATGTCAAAATGAACAAAATAAATCATTATTTATATATTACAGACGGACTCTACCGATCTATGCTAGAGGATTTTAAAATCCGGCTTTTAATTTAGGGAGTAAAGTATGTTTTACATACACTTAACCTGACGTAACGTACGAAAAATTAATAGTTAATAAAAGTTGAATCTACTCCAGACTTAAGTGCTTACACTATTTAATATTTAAATGATTTAAATCTGTATGAGAGTAAAATATATGAAATATATTTACGATATCTGCTGAATTATGTGCCATATTTCAGGTATACATACGCTCGAACTTGTAATTTTTTTTTAAGTTTAAAATACGTTACTTCTCGTATCTACATGGTGATCCCCTAGTTAGAATAACTTGCTTATGCTTAGTCATAAAGTTATGATTTGTAGTATAAACGCATCTAAAGTGAAATCTTGAGATATTTGTTAACAGCATTGCCAACACTTGGCATACCTAACTGCTCAATTATATGTTACAGGATAAATTGTTTGTTTGAAATTCTTTATTATATATTGTAACCTCTAAGTTGGGTTAGCGTGGAAACACGTCACGTAGACAAACAAACTTTATTGTCACTCTTGATTATACAAGAAATATCCTTCAAACAAATTTCACAACGCTTTACTTTGACGTTTGTTACTCGCGTTCGGCTTCTCAATATAAACCGACTCCAGCGGCGAAACCGATCCGCTTATATAGGTTTTTAGGGCTCTAGAAGTTTTCGACGGTCTCGAGAATCAAATAGAATGTGGCCGAAAATGTTCCAGAACACGTCAAAATAAAGGCTTCACAAAAATTATAAATTCTAACATAAACAGAAACATAATTAACAAACTAAAAAGATAGGTGGGGTTGCGTAACAATATTCTAAGCTGTTAATAATATTGTAACAATACTATCCAGCAACATGTATTATATCCACATAGACATTATTAGCGACTGAAAATTTAGATATAACTAACACTGAGTTGAATGGCGAAAATTAAATTAAATACTAGCGATCCAACCACCTATCTCAAAAATACTTTAATGCTATTGAACGAAAGTTTGTGGGCAACCTCCTCTGTTGAGGGCTCTTGGACTTTACCACAATTTTTGCATTTTCTCAAAAATTGTTCATTATTAATTTTATTAAAAGCAGTTTTTTTTGTAAAATTAAATTTCCATAATATTGCCAACAAAGAAGATCTTAGATAGATGAAGAGTACTTTTCAAAATTTAAAAAGGTAGACAATAATTGTTGTTAACGTCTTAATGCACATATGAATATTAAATTATTTTATGGAACCAAATTTATAAACATATTTACAATCGATTATGTGTCAATGTTACACAAGTGAAATTCAAAACAATTAGTGTCCAGTTCCAAAGATTGCTATCAAACCAAACTATGTCTATCCTTCTTGCGCTCTCTAAAAACCAAGCATTAGACTTGCTGACTGTTACCATTGTTTCAATAGTATAATTTTGATACACTCAGCATTTCTCTAACGCCTATACATACTATTGAAACTGGGCTAATACCAGCCAGTCCATAGCCAAAGGACGGCGGTCAGCCAGTGGTTGGCCCTGATCTCTAGAAGAGACTCTCCCCAACCCAAAGATCCTCCTATTGTAAGCATGATTGTTGTTATGTTTGTTTTAAATTTGTATTTATATGAAAAGGTTGATTTCCGCAGAAGCCAAGCCAGTACTTCAAGGGTATAATACAGATATTATTTTAATATGTTTTAATGCCGCATCCACACTCTCGGCGATTAGATGTCAGAGATGTCTCGGCGAGACACCTCGGCGATGTATAACTCTTGATAAAGTATTGCATCACCATATGTATGTAACTAGCTTTTGGTAATTTTGTATTATTTGAACCCTTCTCAAGTGACGCCTATGGAATATTGTCTACTGTAACCTTTACTGCGTCACTCATATAATAATAATAATAATAAATGACTTTATTTAATGATAATGAACAAAAAAACATTTACAAGGTTACATTATATAAAATACACTACAAAATTTCACAAATTAACAAATACACATCATTATCAATTAAAAAGGTTCAACTGCTCATTTTAGAAATGATCACGTTGCTCTTCCACTCAGCCAAAACATATACATAAATAAAAAAATACAACAACAATAATAATTGCATCATAGCATCCCTCTCAAATATGTACACTAAAACGATAAAATGACCATACTTATAATTTATCTAGTTATTGCTAGCCAGCATTACAATATTATAATACAATATATAACACACGTAAAACACTGACATACATAAAAGTAGCCAACAGCAAAATATAAACACAACTATATCTGAATTAAATAACAAAGCCATCCAATATTAATTTTCGCAATTTAATTTTAAACATGGATAAAGATAAGGCATTAAATTCCCTAGGAATGGCACTTTAGCTATTTGATAAGTAAAGGAACGTTCGAAAAAAGATGTTTTATGTGATGGTATTGTAAGTAGATATGTATTTCTAGTTGACATATCATCAAACTGTCTTTGTCCCAAGAAAGTAACTTTATCATATAAGTATGACGGAGTTCTGTTTACTATAACACTATGATACAAACTGCAACAATGTAACAATCTACGTTCCCACATGCAAAGCCAATTCATTTCTTTTATTTTCCTACTCACAGAAACATGTTTGCCATAAAGCAGTCTGACACAGCAGTTCTGAATTAACTGTATTCTATGTGAATCGTGAACAGTAAAGCAGGCATTATACAAAACATCTCCAAAATTAAAATGGGAAAGCACTAATGAATCACATAACAACTTTTTAGTTTTAAAATTTAAAAAATGTTTGCTACCATAAATCAGTTTGAGATTGCAATATGCTCTCTTATGTTTAGTGAACCTTAACGACGAATCGAAGGTAATACCTAAATTTTTTGCTGAATCTTGTATGTCTATTTTTGTGTTGTCGATGTAAATATAAAGTTCATTTGTTATGTATTCGATTTTTTCCATTTTTTTAGGACCAAATAAAATAATAATTGATTTCTTAGGATTTAAGGTCAAACAGTGATTTTTTGATGCAATAAAAAGTGAGTTAAGGTCATCATTAATAGTCTGAAACGAAAAAGACAGTTGTGTATTATCAGCGTAACAGTGCACTCTACAACTGTGTATGCTCTTTATTATATTGGCTGAATAGATGCAGAAGAAAAGGGGACCGAGAATTGAACCTTGCGGTACGCCATTTTAATATCCAATGCACCTGAGTAAATATATTTTAGCTTTACAATCTGCTTCCTATTTCTAAGATAATTTTCAATTAACTTTAATGAGCTTATATTAAAACCAATATAATGTAGTATAGCCAAAAACAGTTTATGGTTGATACGATCAAAAGCCTTAGAGTAGTCTAATAAGACAAGTGCTGTAAATCGACCTTTATCAATACTCGAGAATATGCCATCCGATATTTCCAACAGTGCAGTGGAACAACTACGCAATGGTCTAAATTCTGATTGAATAGAAGGCAAAATTGAATGGATATTTAAAGATTTCCTGATTTGACTTTCCATAATTCTTTCCAGAATTTTCGACATAGTGGGCAAAATACTGATGGGTCTCAAATCTTATAGGCTATTGGGTGAATTAGTTTTTGGTAGGGGTATCACGTAAGCAACTTTCCACACATCAGGAACAGTATTAGTTTCCAAACAGCGGTTAACAATATTTACCAAGTATGGCAGAATATAAGGACATGCAAGTTGAATCAGCTTAACATTGATCTCATCAAATCCAGTGGAGTTGGAACGTAAGGTACTAATTATATTTAATATTTCCGATTCATTAGTAAATTGAAACGAGAAGAGGCCGACATCACTGACAGTATTAGTTTGATAAAATTGTAACGTCTGAGAATCGAGATTATATGGAGACTTGGAGGAGTTAATAAAATGATCATTTATGCCATTGATATCACCTATTAGTTCATCGGGTAGTTCCACAGTTGGTGGTTTGAAATATATGCCATGTTTTTTTAGATTTCTCCAGACATTGCCATTGGAATTCTGCGTTAATACATAGTTTAAATAGGCTTTCTTCTCCCTAATAACCGCTTTATTAGTAATGTTTCTAATTTGTTTGTAATAGTTGTAGTTTGCGTCATTTTTATTTTTCTTTAATTTTGAAAAAGCTCTTGTTTTTAATTTTATCATAAACTTCAAGGTGTCTGTAAGCCAGGGTGCTTTATTCTTATTAATATTAACTACTCTGACGGGTGCATGTATATCATATAATGTCAATAACTTAGCATTGAAAATATTGAGTTTGTCATTAACGTCACTGACATAAAAAATATCATCAAAATTTGCTAACCTTAGGTCATTTTCAAAATCGTCCAAATTGAAATTTCTGAAGTCTCTATAACAATACATATTAGAACACGGTTTTTTAATAAACGAGTAACCGGTAACGCAGTATACTAAATCGTGATCAGATATATTACGAGGAATGTCACAAACCACACAACTGATAATATCTAAATCATTGCTATAAATAAAAACATCTAGTAATGTTGCAGTGTTGGCAGTCACTCTAGTAGTAGAGCTAGCGATCTGTTTTAAGTCAAAACTTTCGAGGATATTATTCAATATTGCAAAAGGTCTAGACTCCTAGGTCCTATGTCTGCTGCAAATGAATCACCATCTATTATTTTGGACCTTGTGACTTTGTATTATTAATATCACCACATCTATGGAAGGATCGGTACTAAATAGAACACCCTGTATTTAGGTATCATTTATTTGTGATTTTTTTGTTTCGAACTTAATGCAGATAAGAAACTAGGTCGAACCCACGGATACTAACGGCTGCAACCCCAGCGACCTGTACAGTGCCCTTGTTTAAACACTTGGTGCTCAACGCCATTTTATTTGGCTCAATTTGTCAGAGCGTCCTCCGAGTACGGTGTAACACAATTACCCTGAAATGGAAAATTTACGCTGGTAAATAGAGAGCAAAAAATTTATTCAGCTAATACGGACCTTTTCAGATCGCAAAATGTCGTGTTAACTTCCGTTTGCACAAAAGGCGGAAATAAGGTTGGAACCTGGTTTATTTCTTTTTTTCCTGGTGAGGTCACGCCTTTTTCTTCGTCGGAGGCTGCAGCGATGACGTCATCGTGTACATCTCCAAGAAGCTTTATAACTATTTCGTAAAAGTATTTTAAGCTAATATAAATCAAGTCTCGTACAATTCCTATCAATGAAGTCATATATGCGCTCTCTGATACCAAACATGCTAATGAAGAATTCAATATAGCTAAATTTACTAACCTAGTTTAAGGAAAACATTCTATAAATACTTAAGTTCACTTTTGAAGCTGTGGGAACTCAAAAATTCAACCACAATAGATGAAATCTATTTCTGCAAATTTTAGGATTGCTTCATCAGGTGGCCTCCTTTAAGTTGAGTCAAATATTTAACTATAAAATTACTATACCTATAAATTACAATTATTTTAAATCAAATATCGACAACCTCAAGAGTGATGTGTGATGAGAAGCGAATTAGACATAACATTTACCTACTTATGAAGTGAATGAAGTCATATACTCGTATATGCTCTCTGATACCATACATCTAGCTTGTTGAATTTCTTTATAAGTTGAGATTAAGACAGTTACAGGTATTTAACTTTTCCAACTAGCTGGACTTTAATTAAAATATGAATATATTTTTATGTAAACGTCAAAGAGCATGAATGTTTACATCTAAAAGTCGCCCAAATAGATAAAATTACATGTACAACAAAGTCTTGATCAGAGTCTACTAAAATCATTAATCTGTGTAATCTGTTATTTAATACAAAATTTTAATATATTTTCTCAATAAATTAAAGAAATGCCTCACTTAATGCTTTCGTTCATCTCATCTGAATTTTTTATAAGGTTAGAAGGTTAAAGCCATATATACAGGATTAACTAACCCACTAACAACTAAACCCATACTCCGCTTACAGTAGGTAATGCTAATAGATAATAAAAAAACTTCAAATGCACCCACGGGATTCTATAATTATAAAATTTTGTCCGATAACAACGAATTTTACTAATTGGTCTTCCGTCCGCCGAAGTTGTGGGCAGATGACCTGCTTTTTTATTATACCCTGTATATTTAGAATCCTAACAAGTAATAGTATGTTACACACTGTAGTGGAAAATGTTTCATTCTTGTCGACAAAAGAGGATTTCTCAAGTCAAGAATGAAACTTTTTATCAAGGTTTGCATACTATTTTATTTACAACCACATCTTTGAAATGCAAGTGACGGTTTCTGTAACAAAAATAATTACGTGAGAAGTACAGAGTAAGATCCCTGTATAACCAGATTACAGGTAAAGAAAACGTCAAGTTGACATTTTGACAATGGTTACTATGGTAGATACTAAAAGAGTCAAACACAGACTTAAATTAGTTGCATTTTTGATAGATTGTCATCAAAAAAGTGTTTTCAAAGACAATGAGCGATTCAGAAGAAATTATTTGTACTCCTCCTCAACTGAGAGAAGCCGTTGATAGTTTGGAAAAATATTTGTTACCTAAGAAGTGTCGTGCAAGGTACGATAAAGTTTATGATATTTTCAAGAGTTGGTGCTTGTGAAAAGGTGTTCAAGAAGCTGTTTCTGAAATGATTGTACTGGCATATTTTACCGAAATTGTTGTGTACTACGTTAATTAATTAAAAATAAAGCGGATACCTCAAAATTTTTGAAGTTATTGGCATTTTTGAAACAACATAATCTAGGATATGTATCCAAACAGTCAAGCACTTTGTCAAGTCAAGATTGCGGCGTTTTTGAAGAATGTACCTGATGATATGCTACCAATAAAAATAAAATAAAGGTTGCACTCATAATTATTGATGTATAAGGTGCGTGACGAACTGTATAAAATGAAAATGATTGATGTTAATATCGTGGAAAATAAAGTTCATGTCGAAATTCTAACATCAAAAACCTACCAGCCAAGAGTATTTATGAGTAATGAAGAATGCGTAACGTTAATTAAAACTTATGTTGCGCTTTGTTTAGACTTTCTAAATGAAAACTTTTTTTTACAATTAATATTCGGTAAAATCACTCGCCAGCCATTTGTCCACAATTCGATAAGTCAATGTTCCAAAAAGAGTGTTTCTAAAGCTTCCGCTTTGTGAAACATACACAGGACATTGCTTCCGAAGAATGACAGCCATACTATTGGTAAATAGCGGTGGTGACTTTGTCCAGTTAGGGGGATGGAAATCTTCCACCCTAGAAGAAGGGTACGTCGACAAGTCTACAGATTCCCAGGTTAAAATTGCCACAAACATATCTGGCAAATGCCAAAATATTAAAGACGTAACCATTTCTACGCAGGATGTTCAGCATGGATTAACAATTTCTGTTGCCACTTATAGCCCAATAATCGAATGCGACAATTAATTTAGTAAAATAATTAGTAATACTTAATGTGAATAAAATTTGTTGAGAATGTTTTAATGTGCAATAAGATATTTTCTGAAACAAACATTTTGGTTATTCAATGAATGTTGACATTTTCCTAGGTTTCACTTTCCACCCTGGTAAATTGTTCTTTCTATCTGGATATATGTAACAGTAAGAAATATTTCTTTTAAATTTACTGTAAATTTGAAATATCATCATTACATATATGATTGTAAATAAAACAATTAATTCCAATCATTTATTCATATATTTTACATTTTCCAATGTCAACTATCATAACTAATCACTCGACTGATACTTCTAGATACCTACATATATTTGTTTTATACTAAAAACACACCATTTTTAATAAAAACCTGGGACGAATATATATTTTCTTATATTCTGTTAGAGACGTCTCGCGTTTCAAGTTTATATCAGGACATGTATCTGAATTAAAAGTATAACAAGAGCTCTGAAAGTACAACCGACGCTGCGGTGCATCTGCCCATAAATCTCGGTTACACAAACTTATGTCACCTGAGACCAGATTTTTCTTTTCTCTTTGTGGCAAAGTTTTCTTAGTAATATGAGTGGTTGTTGCGATGTGCTTCGCCTCAGTCCACACCTAAAACCAAACTTTCCCATGGAGCGTGCATAATATGGACGCACATCAAATATCTCGTTCAGTTAAGTGCGTGAACTTAGCTCCCTATTTTTCAATATAAAAAAATGAAGGTTGTTCTTAATTGTGCCGGATTGTGTTTTAAAAGGTTTGTTTTTGCAGCAGTTGGAAACGGTTTGAAACTATCAGAATTGTCCGTCCAACTATTTATTGTGTTAAGTTCAATGGTAACGCACTCTCATCTTAACTGGTCGATTATTTCTGACGTTTCCAACTGCTGCAAAATCAAACCTAATAGGAAGAAATTGCAAATAATACAAAAGTACAGACAACAATAAGTTCTACACAACTGGAAATTTGTACGCTATAAAAAGCTCTGTTTTGTAATATTTCTTTTACACATTTTTTGAATTTGGTATGACTGAATATTTCTTGTCTCACGCGATAAGCTGTTATACAGTTTAATACAATTATAATGCGAAGATTTCTCAAAATACGACGTCCGATGTCTCAAAATATATAATAGATTCATATGTCTTGCACTGATTTTCTTTTAATTTAGTGAACAAATCCATATTTTTTTAGTAACCAAAACACATTTAAGGATAAATGTATATGAGGTTGTGAGAATTTCATTACTTCTAAAAATACCTCTGCCACTCACTTTGTAATCCAGCTTGTATACCTATCAGTCGAATAAAGCCGGGGACGCCCTTTTTAAGCTGTAAAATTGCAAAGTAGACAGTTATTTAATTGTTTACACACATGTTCAATGTGAGGGACAAATGATAAGTTCGTATGAATGATCGTGCCAAGCATTTTAGTACTGTCAGATAGTGTGCCATGGTGCCATCTATAAAGTGTTGTGCCGTGCAGTAGAGGTTTTTGGATATGAAAATGTACAAATATGTTTTTTATCGTTTAAGATTAATATCTCTTTGCGACCAAGCACTCACCGCTAAAGTTACAGTGAAATCGTCAGCAAACACTGTAACACTGTGTAACCATTATTTAAGTAGCTGATCAGATTATTTATGTAAAGCATAAATAATAACGGTCCCAGAACAGAGCCCTGAGGAACTCCAAGCATCAATCCTTGCAGATTAGTTTTGTCTCTTCAAGTTGTACTCGCATTGCTCGCCCTTCCATATATGACATTATCCAAGCTAGTATGCTACCCCTAATAAGTACCTATGTTGAAAAGCTTGTTTTTTAAAAGTCCCCCACTTATGTTGTCAAAAGCCTTCGACAAGTCAAACAACAGGGAAACATCATATTTGTCTTTGTCTAGGTTAGAGTAAACATATTCCAATAAATGGCAAGTTGCCGTTTCCGTTGATTTACCTACACGCGAAAACCATGTTGAGCCACAATTGTGTTAGTTGAACGGCACGTTTAAAGAAATTTTATATCTACTATGAAATTTATATGAACCATGTCTCTTAATTTTTGGGCAAAATAGCAGAAGCAGTAAGGCCAAAATTTCCGGAGAACGGAAATAGACATCAAATTTCTTTAAACGACACAAAGTTGCACAAATCAGGCACAATTTAGCACAACTGTTATTTTTTATTTTATTAAAATATCCGGTTTTTTAATTTTCGGTAAAAACTGAGCTAAGTTCACACTTAAATTTTATTTATTTATTTTTTTTTTTGGAGAAAGGAGGCAGATATCAAATTTCTTTAAACGGTACATTGTTCGGAACAACTACCACAATTGAGCGCATTAAAGAAAAATACGAGTTTAGCAAAGTGGGGGCCGCAGTAAGGTCACGTCAAAATGTTCTGTTTATAGTATTTTCCGGAGAACGAAGACAGATACATTTTTTTAAGGCATATTGTTTAGAACTACTAGCATAACCAAGCGCATAAAAAAATAAATTGGAATTTCTAAAGCGGGGGCCAGATAATTTTCGTTTTTTCTTTAATCGGAGAACGGAGACAGATATATATATTTTTTAAACGGTACAATATTCGGAACAACTAGCACAATTCAGCACATCGAAAAAAATTAGATTGTAGTAAAATAGAGAGCTAGGAACTTCCTGTTTTCCCGGAAAACGGAGGCAGATATCAAATTTTTTTAAACGGCATAATGTTTGAAACTACTAGTTCAACTCAGCACATTGACAAGAAAATGGAATTTGTAAAGTGGGGGAACCAGACAAATTTCGTTTTTTTTTTATTTTCCGGAGAACAGACACAATTCAACACAACCCTTATTTGTTGTTTTATCAAAAAATGGGCGGCCAAGTTCATACACCATTTCCTTCTCTGTTCAGGGAGGATGTATAATAGATACAGTATATTAAAAATGAAGTACACGTTTTTTTTTTACTTTTTTACTCGTATTTTAAATATTATATACTTTTGCCAAAACACCCTGTGTATGATTTTGTTAAGTATTGTAGATATACACGTATTTAGGAATTTTATAAATATAAGTAGGTAAGTAGATAATAAAAAATGATGGTAAAGCTTTACTGTTAATGGAATATATACAATAAACTGTTCTGGTACACTCAAAGCTATCACTCCAAAATAAATGTTCCTTGAACCTTCAAACCTTAAAATATTCGCACCCCTTCTTTCACAAACACCATCCCCAAATTTCCAGGTCAATGGCTAAATTTCAAACACCCCTGCCATCTCACGGGCAGGGTCTACAACAAGTCGTAAAATGATTTTATCAAGCAATCTATCTATAAAGAATTCACCTTTCAAATTTAAAATTTAACAGCTGTCGGACAGGAAACATCTGATTTCAATTTCGATGACCCCCGTTAAGTGTCATTTTTGTATATAAATAATTTGTGCCGTGTAATTTTTTAACATACTAAAGATAACAAAATTCTAGTAACGTGTTTTTACGAATCCTGTGGCTCAATATAAATTAGTTATGTTTGCAATTGTTGACAGGAAAATAAGTTATGAAAATTTAAGATGAGGGTATCGAAATTAAGTGTGGGAATTGTTATATCAATGATAATATTTTCGATATTTTTTACAAATGTCGTGAATTTATTGAGCACCGATGCAGTTAACAATGAAAACGACATTAAAGAAAATTACATAAGGGTCACCGATACTCCAGACAATTTAATTTGGTTTTTACAGGTAAGATATAAGAGTGCACATAAATTTTAAATAGAAGATGAATATCTGACTGGACGATGTAGATTTCAGATCTGCACATAAGTGTATTTAGAGATCCATTTAGAATAACAGAATTTAGAGAATTTTGTCATTACACACTGGATGCTATAAAACCGAGTGTAGTATTGGCTTCTGGAGATTTGACCGATGCAAAAACTAAGGATGCTATCGGCTCTGACCAATTTGAAGGAGAATGGAAGCACTACCGAGATATACTCACTGATGCTCATGTTACGCAAAAAACTCTTTGGTTAGATATTAGAGGAAACCATGGTAAGAAATATATATTTCTAATTATTTTGTGTTTCTTTAACTGTATGAATGTCTCCGAGGTTACTGTTTAATGGCCACCAATTTCAAACACCACAATGTACAGTGCCTTCATAAATGGTTAAAAGCCACGTGATCAGGGCCGAGATTCTCGAATCAATTGCAGAGCAATTGATATGCAAATATCCTTTTCCTCACTACGGCAATTGAGAGAGACAAGAAATGTATTCGCATACGAGTTGCTCTTCGAGAATCACAGTCCTGGTCACGTGGCTTGTAATCATTTATGAAGACTGTATATATCTTATTAATATTAATTTCTTTTAGATAATTTTAACGTAATCGACAAAGATTCCAAACAAAACTTCTTTACGAATTACTCTGTACAGGGTAGGGAGCATCCCCGATCATACATGTACCAAATAAAACAGGGAAACACTATATACTCATTTATCGGCATTGACGCCTGTTTAGAACCAGGTAAGTGATACGACAGCTTCTGTTGTTTAATCGCTCTTCGTAATTTACCACCTTGCAGGACCCAGAAGGCCATTTAATTTTGTTGGAATGTTGGACGAACTCGAAGTAAACGAAATAAATACTCTTATAAAGAAAGCCGAAACTACTTCAACCAACTATACTATTTGGTTTGGCCACTTTCCCACTTCCTGCATTCTGGCACCTGGTCCATTAAGCATTAGAGATCTGATCGGTAAACATAAACAAGGTTTAGTTTATGTATGCGGACATTTGCACAAATTGGGAGGCCTTGTGCCTCAAATGTATACCCTACAAAAGGCCGGATTTTTAGAATTGGAACTGGGCGATTGGAAAGATAATAGGATGTAAGTAGATTGATTCCATGCTTGATAAGTTGATATAATTCCTAAATGATACTAAAAGATATCTATTTTTTAAATGCTTCTTGGAACTGTTATATTGATAATATTTCAAACACCCCAGCACATGCAATTTGTACATATTATTAAAAAGATAAAACAATATTGTGCAATAGTTAACAGAATTTTTAACTGTTACATCATTCCTGAACTACAAGGCCAAATTTATGTAGGTACTAGAAATCACAAATAATATTTTGTGGAAATTTGGTGTCATTTATTGTTTTTAAATTGAATAACATTCTCTCGGTTTATTTTTTTCTTAAACATTTTAAATTAAAACAAAATATTATAGATTTTCAATTCGTTGCACATTTTGTACCAAAAATTGCACTTTTCAACACCCTGGGTAAAATCTGGAGACCCTCAAGACTGTTCTAGATATTGTGTCCTATCTCAGTATTATTTCCACAAAATGATTATATTTTAAATCATAGTCTGGTTAAAAAAAAAACGAAATAGCTCAAAACCTGCGTTGAGTTTAGACACATAGTATAATTAAAATTGACTTAAAATTACACATAGAATCTGAAAATGAAATAAAAAATGACGTCTAATTCTAGTACAACTGGCAGTATAACCAGTGCTACAGCCCTTTAAATATTTTGCAATTCAGCAGTATTGAAAGCAAAATAAACCCCTGGAAAAGGAAAATTCAAAATTCCTGTTTCCTAAACATGTCTAATGCACACTTGTAGAAAACCCTATATATACATATACAGCGTATCTACTTTTAATTGTGCACAAATCCGCAGAAACTTTATTCTTCAAGATACTCCAATAAATATTTATTTGTTTTATATGGCATGAAAAATCGCATCTAATCCTATCATGGATTTTAAGATGACGGACGAAAGCCTGCAATTTTTTTATACCTGTGAAATTCAGTGTAAACGCTTAGCGATTTTTTTTAAATCAGAATGGTGTTAATCAGAACCTCTCAAAACTGCTATGTGTAAAATTTTAACAAAAACTATACAGAATGTTTTCTGCTACTTGATCTTAGTTCCATTTGTGTACAAATCCGTCAAAGTGTATAATCCAACAAATATTTTTTTGTTTTAAATGACATTGAAAACCACTTGCCTGCTGTGATTTTTTATAATTCCGAAATTCTAAATAAATGCTTTGTGTTTTTTTAGATAGGTTAAGTTGTGCAAAACATTGAATATGAACCATATTATACGACAAGTAATTTTCAGATCTATAGTTTTTTGTCCCCAGAAACATTTTCTCAGAAATAAACAAATTTTGGCAGGAACACTTATAAAAAGATATTTCACCGGCATATTTCCCATTTTCCTGGTTTGTTATAAGGGGTGAAACAACCATCCTTTCTTGTGTATTTCCTTATTACTTTAAAATTTCTTAAATTAAGAATTTTTCTTTATAACATTCAGTTTTAACCTCGGTTTTAACATCCCATAGTTCAGGTTTGTGGTATAAATTAATCAATTCATCAATATCGCTTTTTACCCAATCTTTTTTCATTGTTTTTGAATTACTGCAAACACTATCTCAAAAGTAGACGACTAGTCAAATAGAGCAATTTCTGTTATGCGAGTCTGAACACAAAATAATGCATGTTTACATCTAATCGTGTAGATGTGTCGATACATATCACATACGCTTGAAACCGTATCTGTCTGATAGAAATTCTACACTGTTTACAATAAGTACAATTTCCATCCAACATAAATATTGAGCAATTAATGTCAAATGTAAATGTACCCTAATATGTTATATTTTTAAGAACAGAACACATACAATTTGCATCATTAAAAAGATAAAACAATATTGTGTAATATTTAACAGAATTATAACCATTGCATCAGATTGTACATTCCTTATTGCATCATATTATTATTCCTGGACTACAAGGGCAAATTTATTTACTAGGAATCAGAAATAGTATTTTCTAGCAAAGGAAATAATATTTATTAAATATAGAGTTATTTGGATTTTCTGTAGCTTTTATTGATTTCTACAGTACACATTCTTTATGTGTCTCATTTATATGTAAAACAAGACATGGGGGTCCACAGAAAATTTGTTAGGGAGCGAGGGGCAAAAACATCTGCAAGGCCTAAACGTAATAAAGAGGAAGGGTAGCAACTTGTAAAGTATTTTAAAATAAAAAATTAAAGCAATAAAGAATGATTTGGAATGGGGAGAGACTCATCCGTAGATTTTGGAATCAAATAGATGAGACTCTATTTGATTTCAAAATTGATTGTATAATTTTGTGTGCTAATAACTTTTTAATGCAAAAGATGCAAAACCTAAATTTTCCAAAAAAATATATATAATTTTGATCTACACCTTCAAACTTATTTTTTCTATTTACAATTTCATGCAAACCACAAATTTATTAAATGATTGTCACTAAATCCTCTCCTAAATTTGGATAAAAATGCTAATAATAATTGGCAGTCTAGTTCGTTTTAAGACATCCTTGGTCAATGGAGTTAAAAAATGTGCATTTGTTTATTAAAATGTATTTAAAGCATAATAAAATTTGAGAAAAATGTTTTGCAATATTTAAAATTCACAAACAGGCATCACTATTTTTGAAATATAATTTTTTAAGGATCATAAATTCAGACAGTTAATTTTGCTATTTTTAATATTCATAATTTAGTATTGTGATACATGTATTTTATATATTTGTGTATAATAGACATATTTTCATAAAGCTTGTATAATCTATGGTTATAATAATGGCACTTCCTCAAAATAGTTTTTCAACTACTGGAACTACGTCAAAAGTTCAAAACAAATTGCCAAATCCGTTTTGAGGCACTCCCTCAACAATTTTTGAACCGCTGGAAGTTCCGGATAGAAATTTCATTAGATATATAGATGAAATGTTTTAATAGTATAAATTTATTAATTGACATTTAACAACGACAAAGTTAATAAAATACACTACCGAATTGTACTTAAGTAAAAGTTGCAATAAATAACATACATTAGTATACCCAAATATCAATTACCTCGCCAGAACAGAATGACATATACATCTTCATAATTTTTTTACAGTGCCACTTTTCTTTTGATAATAGAAACATTTTCTTTGTTTTGTTGTACCTGTTCAAAAAAAATAAAAGACTAAACATGAAAATTTTGTTTTATGTTATTATATTTCATAGCCAAATATAAAATGAATAATTAATTTTGTCACGCTTCCTATTAATGTAAAATGTCTGAAATACATGTGACAACTCTATTGATGGATTTATTAGGTCATTCAACTAATGTTAATTTTTATATGGACTACACAGATTATATTCAGTGTTGCCAGAGGTGGTACAGTTGTACCAGATTGGATACATTTTGTTATTAAATTATAAAGTATGCTGACAGAGCAATTTTTGGTACAAAATGTACAACAAATTGAAAATATGTAATTTTTTGTTTTAATTTAAAATGTTTAAGAAAAAAATTAACTAAGAATGTTATTCAATTTAAAAAAAAAGAAAAAAGATAAAATTTTTCCACTTATGCAAAGTCTATAATAAGCTAGAAATTATTCAAATGTCAGTCAGTTGTTAGATAATATTAAAAGTATTACAATATGTATAAAAAAATAATTTTTGTTTAAAAACTAGATATTTCCCCACTTTTTGTTCATTTTGGACTAATTTAGTTCAGAAGCTTAGTAGTACATATTTTTTGCACCTAGCAACGCTGGTTGGTATATTTTGATAGCTGCCTTTGTTAGGTATCGTCTGATGGCTATAGACCATGGATTATTGTCATTTGTTGACATCCCACATAGGGAATGGCCAGTTGTTTTGGTTACAAACCCGAAGCATGCTTTGTTTGTAAATCTCGCTAAAGAAAACTTGGACAATGTAAGGAATTCGACGCATATAAGGTTAGTGTTAAACTAATTGAAATAAATGCAATACTAATCTAATATTGAATATTTCTAAATACTTAATGCAGCCAAAATTTAATTTTATAGAATTTTAGCATTTTCCTTGGCCAGCATCGACTTTGTAAAAGTAAGAATTGACGATGGGCCGTGGATGAAATGCCATCATATTAAAGGACCACTCTATGCAGTTAGTTGGAATCCTAAATTATATCTGAAAGGAATCCATAACATAGAGGTAGAATAATTTTGGCATAAAATTTAATATAAGCCAGTATCGAACATAAAATAAAATTCTACCGGTACCTACCGTATTAGTTGATATTCTTTATCTTTTAATTTTTAGGTTTCTGTGAAAGATACAGAAGGTAGGATAAAGAGCATATCGCAGCCCTTTTCTTTAGATGGCACTCCATTGTCGTTTAGTATTCTGTCCAGGCTAGCACTTATGACTGACGCCAGTTTAATAGTAAGTATATTCAATATTTATGCAAAGCCATTAATATTGTCAAACTTTAGGTATAGGAAGATGGTAGTTTGTTGTATACAATGCGTTTAAATTTAACATGAAACATCCTTATAAAATTTTATGTGTGAATTTAATCTAATATTTTTTTTATTTAAATTGAAGCCATGCAACATTGTTCTATATTCTTTAAATGCTCTAAATCCCAAATTTTAATGAAAATGAAATTGCTAAAATAGAAGAAAATCATGTGTATTCTTTCGAAATATTAAAATATTTAATTACTGGTAACTCAATAAAAATACTTGCAGTTTTTACTTTTATGTCGAACCTTTCTGTGTCCCGTTCTACACTCTTTACCATTGCCCCCTAGGTAATCAAAAGTAAATATTTTTCTATTTCAGTAGTTTTGAGGCTTTGTAAGAAATTTATAGAAAAAGATGATTTTATGAAATCTTGTAATATGGGACTTTTAAGCTATATGAAATAAGCTTTGCTAGATTTTTGATAAAAAAATAAACGTTAATATTTCTGGAAAGGTCATAGCATTGCAAGTATTTCTAATGTTTTTTTGCTAGATTTAGAAGGTTCGAGTTAAAGTTTGACTGTTGAGTCATATGGCGTTCAAGTGTTGAAGTAACACAGTGGTGCCATATCAGGAGCACCTTCCCACTAATTTGAAGATCACACAGTGAAAGAACAATGTACTGCAACCAGCGGCACTTGCAATTACGATTACGACCTAGTGTATTTCAGATTGTCTTGTGTAGGTTGCAACGTAATGCAATAGTTAATTTCGAATATAGCTGCTTTAAAATTTAGTTGAATTTTTTGGTTTCAAAATCAAAGTGCAGATAAAGCCCTACTTTATTAACAAAATGCTATTGATGGATTATTTTATATGTGCTGCATTTTAAACAAGTATTCCCTAGAAATGGTATACGTAGACACAAACTGAACAATTAATTGAACAATATTATAAATTCATATTTATTATAAATACGTAATGAAGACGTATTATAAATAATAATTTCTAATAACCTCTCTTACTATGTAGGTATTTTGGTAACATTCTTTTTGCATTTTTCTAGGTAAATTTTCATTTTTCTACAGCTCCTCGGCAATTGTCGGTAATTTTATTAATCTACATTTGTTTTTATTCACAAACTTTTCAGCCTCTCAATATTTTACTTATGCCCGCTACAGACTATGCGTAAATTTGCGATGCGCTGCGTGATTCGTATAGAATTCATGCATAGTGTGTAGGGTCTTGTTTGTTAAAAATCCATTGAGAAAAACTCTACATACGATGCACGAATTCCTTACAAACCACGCATCACAAATTGCGAGTTCACGCATAGTCTGTGGCGTACCTTAGGGATTATTAGTTTTTTATTTCACTAATTATGTAATGTTTACTATTTGATCTATTAGAGTTTTATATCTCCAATATTAAATATTCTTTAAACTGTAACTTAATATGGTAATTGCAGAATATATTTTCTTTTCAGCTTAAATATGAATTTAAATTTTTTTTTCAGTCATAATGTCATTAATTGTAAGGGAAGATAGGAAAAAATGATTATAAGACGAATATGTGGCTTTATACTCGTTTTTCCCTATCTTCTCTTAATATTAATGATATTATGACTAAATCACCCTGTATATAACAAACTAGACATCATTATTTTTTGGTAATCTATGTGTTCCTAAGCTTTCAAAAAAGAAATACGACCACCTTATTTATTTGTTTTGTAACAATGATTTCTTTTTAGTTCAAACTTATGTTTTTTTCAACGTTTATGATATCGATTATTCCATTATGCATAGTGAGATATCTCCATCATTCGGTAACAGGTAAGTTTTATGTAATCGTTACTTTGTAAATGAACGCCCTGTAACTGTGCGAATTATTTAACACGTTTAATAAAAGGATTATGCATTCTGCATAAGATACAAGAAATTATAATATTTTAGTGGGAAGATCTGTTAAACCTAGAATGGGAAAATACTGGTGGAACAGGTGGTTACGTAAGCTCTGGATTTTAACAACAATTGACAGATTGTTCTGGCCTATCATCCTTTATCCGATGTACCTAACATTCGGACCCTGGTCGATTGGCTACATCGTCGAGGACTATGTCGGTGTGATTTTTGCTTGGGGAATTTTTGTCAATGGAGCGTATCTTCCAGGATCGTTTACTTACGCTTATGGTTTTATACAGGTTGATATTTATATATTGCCATGTGAAAAATTTCATCACTAACATATTTTCTTTCAGTTATTTGCTTTTCAGTTGCCGATGATACTAATAATAGCCAATGTTGCAGAAAGCAGGTTTGTATTTCTTTGAAATCGTTCATAATAAGTAACTTTATACATGGTGTTTTTGAATTCACTTTTTTAAGATGTAATATAAGACATGAAAATTGAATATTAATAAAATCAAGAGAACAGAAGGATGATTGTTTATCAGCCTGTATCCTTTTTTTCTAAAGAATTATTAATTTTCTATGAAGGTATCAAGACTTTTAGAAAGGCATTTGACATTTTTCTGTGTTCTTCATGTAAAATTTTCATGTTCCCTATTACCTTTTGGAAGAATGCACTTATTTCAGAAACACCTTGTATAAAATGTTTCACATTTCAGATTCCATGAACTGACAGTCAAACTCAGGAAAACGTTGCCTCTGAAAAGGAAAATTTGTTTGCACTTGCCTTTTCTTATAGTATTCTGTTTGCAAGTGTCAATGGCGTATCTTTTTTGGCTGGCGTACGGGACGATGGCTTTTTTGCTGGGACCGTTGAGAACTTGGTCCTTGATTTTGGCCGCGATTTTGTATTACCAAGCGATGACTTTACCTGAAAAATGTATCAAGTAGGTGGCAAATATTAAAACCACTAATATATTTTTAATATTTTTAATATAATCACTGCCATAGCACCATGAGTTTCAAATACATGAATTGATTTGTGATATTATAATCATAATAAGGTAAAACTAAAAGTTGTTTAGAACTTACCATACTTTCAGTTTTTAGGATCGAAAAATGTTTAGGCACCGTATTTACAAATTTACAACACCTCTTTCTTATTCAGGAAAAATACCTATGCAAATTTTTATTATATATTTATTCCATACACAGAATGAGTATGTCAGAATCAAATTTCTAGCTTTCTTTTATCATATGGGTTTGTAGTTTTTGAATTTGTCAAGAGATGGCGCAGTATGTAACTTATCGAGTATAATTTGTTTTCGTCTACCTATGTAAATATTTATGACTTAAATCACACCTTGGTATACAAACAAAAAAACATTATTAAATGCAAAAAGAATAAAAAGTAAACCAAACTTGTGTGGACACAAAATAAGCTGTGTGGCAAAGTAACAATATTTCACTTTGAATTTAAACGATATGATACCATAAGTTGACCAGAATCAGATTAATATTCATTTATCTATTGTTGAAATTTTAAATTTTTTTATACAAATTCCTAATTTCCTATTTAATTGTTTAAGTTATCCAATGCGTATTTAGAATGAAATTAATTTATTTCACTTGATGCTGGATCTGGATTGTTAGTAATCATTTTTTGAGTAGTTTTGGCTTACGTCATGTACTATTTCAAGTATTGCTGAAGGCACTTATCCGAAAATTAGCTTTTTCTGATTAATTAAAATGAGAAATATAAATACATAAGTACTTTTTAAATATTATAATTCACAGGACTCAATGTTTATAATATACCAAACAAATCAGAAAATTCAAATGAGTAGGTATTCCTCTTTTAACATGATATAACAGAAAGTCCTTAAAATCGATTAACATTTTATTATTTTCAATTTGACTCGTGGATGTGTAAAGAAAAAAAATTCAGGATATATTATTTGTTCTACTAGTAAAAATATAACTAATTCCTCTATCAATGAGTATAAAATATACAGGGTGCCCGAAATATCAATGCCTTTATTTTACCTTACCTTACCTTTATGGATGATAAATTGTATGAAACAAAAAATATTTTACTTAACAATTTTTTCTCTGCATTTCAAAATTGTCAAGTTTTTGTACATAGTAATTTCTAATCCACCTAAACATACTGTGTATGGTTTTCTTAGCACTCTTTTCACAACACAGAATAAAATGCGAAATAGTTACTAGTGTTCAAAACAATTTATATTGCTTGCGAGAAATGTTTACCGTACAAACATCTCGTAACCAGAGAGTTTTGCCTAGAATCGTCATAAACTAACAATTTATACAGCTGGTCATGGTTTACTATGAATTGTTCCATTTTTGTTTATGTACATTCACAAATATCAAGCAAGCACAGAAAAATGACACACACTGGCCACAATACTACTATGATTAATAAATAATACTTTTAGGTTAATAGCAGCAAGTAATAGATAACAATGTTACAATTTTAAGGATTTTCTGGATAACTTCAATTGTTTACTTAATATTGATACATATTACAAACAAATTACATTACGGGAGCTTTTACTTAACCTTAGTTTGTAATTTCCTAACACAGTTTGGAATATTATAGTAGTTCATTTTTAAAAACCATTAATTTTAAACATTTTTTTTTCATATGAGTTTTTTTGTTGCTTTTGTCAGATATACAAACCCCTTTAGTATCAGCATTATATTCCGGACACCCTGTATGCTATGTTTGATACTGTTGCCTAAGAAAATATATCTACTATTATTTTGAGTTTGATCGGTGAAAGGATTTTAGAATTATTACCATATTTATTAAAAAAAAAAATAAATTTTGATTTGAATAAATTGAATGGAGTAATATTTAATGATTGCCCCGAACATGTTAAATAATTAAATCATCGAGCTAAGAAATTTGTCGAATCTGTTTCAGAAGAGCTGCAGAAATTTGGCAAACGTCCTCCGAGACCCTAAGTTCAGATGTGAATCCCACTGAGAAGGAAAATTAGTCATCCTCAATAATTCCAATCGATAGTACCGAAAGTACTTCCACTGTAGTATTTGTGAAATTTTTCTTTTTTATTTGTCTTTATAAAATTTATTTATTGTTTTTATATTATACAATATAATGTATTGTGACTGATAAGCCTTCAATGCATCTGTTTGTTTGCATTATGTGATTTTAAAGTGAATTATTTCATTTGTGTTAGTATTGATCTCTAAAGTTATAAAGTTATATTAGAGGAAATAAGATATGACCAGTTTTGTAGTGTTTTCAGATGAGTTACGAACTCTTCTACAAAAACTGAAATAATCGGACATCTGAATTCTTTAACCGTGATTTTAGTAGCCAGTAGCGGTATTTGCAGCACCTATCTCCTATGATGTGTCGATATCAGGATCAGAGTTTGAACATTGATCGTGGAACCTTTGTTGGTTTTAAAATAAGACAGAAAGTTTAGTATTTCCATGGACTGTTGTTCTGACATTGGTGAATTAGTTTAAGGCAAAAGTAAGATAAAAGTTCTAATAAAACAGAAAGTAACTTTTCAACAATTATTTTGCTCATGTCGGGAGACTATAAGCGCGAAAATTAAACCACAAAAATATTTTGTTGATCAGAATTTCATAATGGTATGTTCATGTTGTGGAAAAATATAGAGAAAACTAAGCAGTCGGAAGCATTTTTTTTTATAGCGGTTTTCCAAGGCATCCCATCCTATGCTTTCAAACGTTTCACCGCTGTTGGCATCTAGGTCACGGGATAAGAACCTGGAAAACTATTAAAGACCAAATAACAGCTCGGGCCATAAAAACCACAGAATCACTGTATTGACGGTGATATAAAATCATTGTTTATCCCTAGTTTATAACGATGATACAAGAAAAAATAAATAATGACAATGGAAAATTTGAGCAAAAAATCTGATTGTAATATCACTAAAACTTTTTCTGAACGCTCTGTTTTCATGATTAAGTATTTGCTTTTTATATTAGCATACAGCATTACTATTTTATACAGGGTGGTTACTTTTACACCCAGTATAACATTCTCAAAAACAGTAATGTGCACATATAGTGTGGCTTCAATTAAGAAAAAATTGTGCATTTTTATGCCTTTCAATGTTCTGAAAAGTAATATATTTTGTGTACTTCCTGAAATAACGGCAGAAAACTGAAAAAGTACAACAATTTCTTTGTCAATTAATTGATCAATTTCTTTATCAATAAATTGTTAGTGCCCACTGTTTCTGTTCCTCTTAAAAGTGACCACCCTGTATATTAGTATTAATATTATTGTGTCACAATATTTTCTGTGGAAAAGGTAATATATACTTTAGTCAACAGACTGGTTCTTTTAAAACCATATATCTCTGAATTCTAGCACTGAATAATAACTGTAATTTTATTTAGTCAGTGACTAGTAATAATAGGAAAAAAACTTAATACTAAATCTTAAGGTTGTTCCTTCGATCATTTTGAACCAAAAACAATTTTTTCAATTATTAGATTAATCTATATGTCAAAATCTACAGAGATAGGGTAAATGTGATAATTTGAACTTCAGCATCAGTGGCTTTAGACTTTTTGTTTAATAAGACTAGAACTGATGACTACCCCCTAAATCTATGATGCAGAGTTAGAGAACAGCCTGTACATAAATTTATTATCCCAGCAAATACTTCATTCCAATATAAATATTACTAGCCTAATCTTCCACAGTAAATTTAATAAGAAACTATTCATTTTTTAAATTTAAAAACGAATTATGTTTCATAGAAAAATTGGAATAAATAAATAAGACTTTGTCAAGACTGAATCATGTATTTTTTTTATTATGTTATAAATACGCATAATAATGTTTTTAACACCAGATTTAAAGGAAAAACAGATGTATACAATTTTTAAAAGAATATACCTATAAGTTTTGTGTTTTGTTAATGTCTTAGCACAAAGAAATTTTTTTCGAGTTTTAATTCATTATTTTTTAAACTTCCAATTTCAAATTTTGCACTAAGGTTTAATTTTGCATAGATTGCTCAAAAATATTGATATACTCCCTTAAATGTTAAATGCAATAAGGGAAATTGCAATATTTTGTTAAATATTTAAACAGAAACAAAATTGTTTTTCTCAAACACGACACTAACAGAGAAGGTGAAAAAGATGCATAATATACAGTATGTTTATAGAATTGGGTTCCGAACTTTTACTGTGTTATAGAACTCATTAAAATAAGCCAAAAAGTTTCTACACGTGGCTTAGAACACACCCTTTGGCAGTTACATACCTTTAAAAGGGTACAAATTAAACTTTTTTTATTTGATAAGACAGTCGAAAATAAATAGAGAAAATATTCGGAATAACATACATAACTTCTTACGTGAAATAATGTAGACATACCATTTAGGAGGAGAGTGAAAATGGTATTTAAACCTTGCTCTTATAGACGCGAAATTCGCGAAAATTTTCGAGAATTCCTCAGATTTTGATTTAAATTATTAATAGCGTGAAAGTGTCAACTTTTCGCAAAACAGAAATAATCTCTATTTTTATCATTTAAGAGGGATTACTGGATTAGTAAGTTCAACTTGAGCTTCTGACAATCTATAACAGTCATCAATGACAGTTTTATGATGAAAATGATAGAAAATATTGCATTTGGTAAAATTGGCTAAAAGTTGCGACTTTTCCCACATTTAAATAATTTGTGTGAATTTTCGCGAATTTTGCGTCCATGACAACAGATTATTTTTTTTAACATTTTTATGTAAAAGAAGCCATTTTTGTTTAAATCGATATTGGCAACGGTTTTCGAGTAACATTTGAGTTTGAAAATTACTATCTAACTACAAATTATTAGGCCGAAAGTTAAAAATATTAATTTACCGTGGCAAACAGGAGTGTTGGCATAATGCATGAAAATGAAATTATTGATAAACAATTATTTTGAATTTGAAAAATAGATATATCAATCATGTTATTCCATGTCAAAAGTTATATATGCCATAAATTTTGAGGATTTATTTTCAACTATTTTGTCAATAACAAAAAAAAAGAACAATTTCGTTTGTACATTTTTAAGAGCAAGTAAACCTCTAAGCTACACATTAAGTAATTAGACTTTTTGGCTTATTTTAAGAAGTTCTATATGCAGTAGAAGTTTAAAACCCTATTTTAGAAACACCCTATATTGGTAAAAATTGTTTAGATGTGCAATCATCACACTTTAATTAATTTCATTTGAATAAGCTCATTTATAAGCAATATTAGATAAATATTTGATATATTTAGGTTTGTATAGATTTTATTCAGTATTATTTCTTATTCTCAAAAATTCGCCAAATCATATATTTTAACCTACCTATTTGTATAAAAAAAGAAATATATATATTTACTCAATAATTAGTAAATGTATAGGTGTACATTCATTACAGTTTTATAAGATACCTGTACTAAGCCTCTCCAAGATTGAATAATCCTTTGTGGAAATAAATAAGTAATTAATAAAATAAACATGTAAACTCAAACAAGTATTATCTACAAAAAAAATATATATTTTAATCATCCCTAAATAGAGAAACACAAAAAAGTTAGGATCATATTATACAGAAAAAATGTTAATTCACATTGAAGAAAATTATTTCACTAGGACACACGACATCACTTAATGTAACTTTAGGTCTCTGTGTATTAAATGTAACTGATTGAATGAAAAATGATATGTATTTAAACATCTTATACGAAATATGTACGAGTCTTCTGTATCACTTTCCAATATGTCAATATCTTCCACGATTACACACACACCCCAAAATTCAAATACACAAAAGGATATATTAAGCAATTAGTGTAGTCTTTAATTAATTAATAATCAATTTTAAAAATTAAATGTTCTGTATTTCTTTCATCAGTATTAAGGAACAGAAAATTATGTTTCTTATTTTAATAGCCGAAATTAAAAATAAAGGTAATTCATTTATTTTTGTAAATTTGAGATTGTTTTTGGTATTTTTTGTATACAACGTTCATATAATTTATAACTTATATTTAATGTATGTGTATATAAAATTGTTTTATTTTTGTAGGTAAATGTAATAAAAGAGCAAATTTAACTGTCTGTTATTTAAAATTTTGGTTTTCTTGCCCTCATTGTATAGCTTTATATATTGATATTTTATAATTCAAATGTCAATACCCTTTATTAAAAATAGAGGGCAAAATCTTTTACCCACACATATTTTTCAGATCATATGTAATCCAAATAAAAATGTTTATGACTAAATTTAAAAATTTATAACAGGTTTTAAAATGCAGCTAATACCTCTTCACAATCTTTAATTCGCAAAACATCAAGGTCCCATTTTTAAAGTCAGCATATACTTTATCTTGACAGAAATATAAATTATTAGTTTCATTTTCTTCTTTAGAACTTTAGAAATGTACAAATACGCCAATGGCGGCCGATGAAAATTGACTTTATATTAAAAATGCAGTTTTTATCAACGTACAACAACTACCAAATTTTAAAAATATAATATTGACCAAATTTATTTTGAATAGTAATATATTTTTTAAAAAATTTAACACAATCTAAGCATTTCAAGTCACATATGTTTATAGGAACTTTTTCCTTTAAATACTATAAGAAATTATGTTATGGACTGTATTTAGAAAACACCCAGTATAATGGTAATATCAAATCAAGAAGGTATATACAAGTAAAATATATAATAAATATATTCTAATCCAGGGGTGGCCAAGCTCCTTGATAGTACGAGGCATTTTTCAAAATTTGAAATTTTTTGCGAGCCGCAATTAAATAGGTATGCAAAAAAGGTACCTATCGGGTACATTTATCGATCGAGAGCCACAAAAAATCCATCAGATCAGAGCCGTAAGTTGCCCCCCTCCCCTGTATAATCTTATAAACTTTTAAATTTTACTCGTCAGTGCTGCCAATAGGTAAAAATAAAAAACACAAACCTAGGAAAAATAATAAACTGCGTCGGTTCATGATATAGGTCACGTGACAGGTCCCACGCTTCCTCTAGTCTTACGGTCCAGAAAATGGATATTTTATTTGTTTTATGTTGGCGGTTGTGCAAATATGATGGCTGCATTGCAATATGAAATTAACTAACTTGCTGTCATTTTAAATGTCATTAAAGAATGTGACATGAATGTGACCAATCACAGTAAACAAATAAGCTTCACGCTACAATACAACCAACGTAAATGGGCATAAAGAACAAGTTTTAGGGATTCTGGGCAGCCATGAATTAGCGGTCGCCAGCAATATGACACTGGCACAGTCTATATTTTTTCTTGGTTTGTGATAAAAAAGTAAGGTAATGACACAGTTTTAATTGATAGATAAATTAGTTATAACCCTTGAGTAAGTCAAGGTTATAACACAATAACTTGTGTTGCCAGCAATACTACATTGTTCTCTGAAGCCGGTGTAATGTGAATATTTTATCTATTTTTATAATGCATGTCTTATAAAATTCTCGCAATCTTACTATAATTGAGTCTATGGTTCTTTTTTATACACCATGATACACAAATCTAGAGAAAATATAGTCTGCGTCGGTTCATTATAAAAGTCACGTGACAGGTGCCGCGTTTTCTAGGGACCTAAGGTCCAGAAAATTGATATTTTATTTGCTTAATGTTGGCCATTCTGCAAATATAATGGCTGCATTGCAATCTGAAATTAACAAACTTGCTGTCATTTTAAATGTCATTAAAGAATGTGACCAATCACATCACAGTAAACATATGAGCTTCACGCTACAATACAACCAACGTAAATTGGCATAAAAACCAAGTTTTAGCGATTCTGGACCTTTTAGGGCAGCCATGAATTTGCGGCCGCCGGCAATATAACACTGGCACAGTCTATATTTTTTCTAGGTTTGTGATTTGATATTTGAACAGCAAATTTTTGAAGTTTTGTCGTTTGACAGTCAAGTGTCACCAGTATCAACATTTTGGTTAGAGGTAATTGTTATAATTTGTTGTTGGAGATTTATATAATATTTGTCGTGGAAATATAATTGTTTATTGAAAATTGGAAACTTTATATTTACAAAAAGATGCGTCGACGTGCTGGATTAGGGGCAATTCAAAAACATAAATTGGAACAAGAAAAATACAAAGATAAAGGCACTGA